>CM057385.1:117520662-118770662 GCA_030015415.1 Cynopterus sphinx | reverse complement strand
AAAAAGTGAACTACCTGTGTGCTATTATTTTTTATTTCAGACATGGGCAGATCAAGGCTCAGAGCCATAAAAGAAATCTAGTCAAGGTCACACAGTGACCTTGAGTCATTGGCGGCAGACACAAGTATCTTAGTTGGGGTGGAGCTTCTATAATACAATATTTTAAAGTAGGTGACTTAAATAACAAACATTTATTTCTCACAGTTCTGGAGGCTGAGAAGTCCAAGATCAAGGTGTCAGAGATTCAGTTCCTGGTTAAGGTCCTTCTTGGTTTACTGATAACCATCTTCTTGTGTCTTCTCATGGAGGACAGTGAGAATTCAAGACTCCCATTCTTATAAAGTTACAACTCCCATCTTGGGGGCTTCTTCTCATGGACACATCTAAGCTTAATTACCTCCCAAAGGCTTCATACTTCAATATCATCACATTGAGTTATAGCGTATCAAGAAATTAATTGTGGGGGGGGCACATAAACATTTTGTTCACAATATAAGGCAGGAAGGAAAATATTTCACTTCCATCTCAGTCCCCTGCTCAAAACTTATGTAAATATTTAACATCTTTTCTCTGGGAGACTCTGGTTCAGAATTCTGCCTAGTTCAGGCCAATGGATGGGCAGAATGATCTAGTATGACAAATCCTTTTTCCTCTGTCCCCTTGCGAAGGGAATTTGCCATCTTTTGTGATCAAGCTGGCAACATCAATCTGGGTGTTTGTTAATGACACTGACCTAAATCTGTCATGTTGCAATGAACCATCCATAGCAGCTAGGATTTGCTGCCATGTAATAGTTTTATGGTATGTGAAACTCTTGAATAAGCTGATGGAAAAATAAAAAATTTTGAAGTTTAAATATGTAATTTTCAGGCATCTGATAAGAAGCAAAGTGAATGGAAACATCACGCTGAGTGTGGAAAGCAGAAATCCTGTTGTATTAGAAGATGCTCATACTTGGATTGTGGCACATTTCTCACGGTTGCCAGAGCAAAGGTCTGGCATGATAATATGCTCATTTAAGCCTTTCCTTGCTCTGCTCTGATACCAGTTCAGCCCGTGAGGTCATAGGTAAGCATGGGCCTCCTTAAGCTGGGTTGACTCCTGACTGGGCCTCACAAAGCAGGACCATTTTTTTATTACTCATGGGGCAGGCACTGAGCTGTAGGTTCATATCTCTAATTCTCCGAAAGACTCTGAAGGAAAGGCAGGCATAGCTATCCTTATTTTAAAAAAGAGAAAACTGAGTCTCAGAAAAAGTCTTTGGCTTTGGAGTTTGAAAGAGCTGGCTTCACACCAGCACTATTAAGCTTAATTTTTTAAGCCATTCATTCCTTCTTTTATCTAGCATTATCTAAAGCACCTACTGTGTGCTTGGTATACTACTTAGATGCCTCGCTGCCTCAAAAGGATATAATGGGTCCTCCCTGGTCAGAAAGCCTCCACAATATATTCTTTAGGATAGGAGTCTTCTTATTAAAATATGGACCTCATTCTTTTCAATGTTTCCATATTGAGAAACCTAACCTTATAGTTTGTGTCAGTCCTCCCTTATCTGCAGTTTTGCTTTCCATAGTTTGTTACTTATAGTCATCTGTATTCTAAAAATATTAAATAAAAAACACTGGAAATAAACAATTCATAAGTTTTAAATTGTGCACCATTCAGAGGAGCATGATGAAATCTCATGCTGTCCCTCTCCATCCTGAGTGGGATGTGAATCATCTCTTTGTCCAGTCTCCACTCTGCTCACCCATTAGTCACTTAGTAGCCACTTCAGTTATCTGATCAGTTATTACAGAGAGAGAGAGAGAGAGAGACTACATTCACATAACTTTTACGACAGTATATTGTGTCTAATTTATTATTAATTATTGATCTCTCCTTGTACCTAATTTATAAATTGAACTTTATCATAGGTCTGTATGTAGGAAAGAAACAGTACTACCTCCAACTTTAGGCATCTACTGGGGGTCGTGGAACATATCCCTCCACAGATGGGGGGACTATGCTGTGGTACTTATAATTGACCATTTCGCAGGAAAGGATTAACTTAGCAAACGTGGTTGTTCACACCATGCACATTCTTTAGAAAGGCCTGTCCTCAGGACTGGCTCGTGGCCAGTTCCTCGGAGATGAGCCCCGAGCCCTTTGAATACTCTGCCTGATGTAAGTGTTCTTAGATGCCTGGAGCCTTGGGCCATGCTGTACCAATTTGACAAGGTAGTTCCAGCTAGCAAATGCGATTTAGGGGAAATGTCTATTTTTGCTCTGAGGACCTGGAGTAAGAATTGCTGAGGTCAGTCACATCAAGATTGCATGCCTATGTAAATGATCCTGATGAAATCCCTTAACACCAGTGCTTGGGTGAGCTTCTTTGGGTGGCAACACTTCACATGTGATGTCACATTAAGGAGGTCCATGCAATTCCACAGGGAATAGATGCCTAGACACTTGCATTTGGTTTCTCTTGACTTCACTTTATGTACCTTTTATCTTTGCTAACTTTAACCTGTATCCTTTTGCTGTAATAAATTTTAAAGTGAAAGTAACAATGTCTGAGTCCTGTAAGTTTTTCTAGTAGATCATTGAGCCTCAGAGTGGTCTTGGGCAACCCTGAAATGACCCTCTTCTTCTCTACCCAGCATCTTCTTTTATCCTTATCATACTTCAGAGACCATTGCCTTGGCATATCCATTTCTCATGGTTGAGAAATCCCAGGCTCCCTGAGATCAAGTGCCTTCCTTGATGATGTTTTATGGAGCCCAGTATCACCTGCATTCTAAACTGGTGGAGACTGGTGTGATTAAGCAGTTGAAAATCTAAATATCGCATATCACACAGATACAGGCAAGACTGAAGGATATGATTTAAGCTTGTACCACATTTAAGGACATGCCCATCCAATCACAGAATGGCACTGGACAACCACAGGCCTCTCTCCTTGAAGATAAAGCTTCTATCCCAAGGGTGGCATTTTGGGGAGAAGACAAGTGCACTGCACTACAGGTAGGCAGATCCCGCATGTCACTCACTTTTTCATACACAACCATTAGAACACTCATTTCGCTGTCCTGTGAGAAGTGAATGAAGAGGTGAAGAGTGGCCTGAGGTGAGCTTCTAATTAATGTGATGCCTTTCTGTTTGGAATCAGTGAGCCCGGGGAAAGGTTTCTTGTATGTTGGCAGGAAGTGAGTGATGCTACCAGGATTAGAATTTCCAGGGGTCCTGGGGTACAGCCTGTGTCCTCCAACTCCATCCTACACTGACTTCCTGGCAAGCAACGTGCTGTTAATTGTTGACTTCCAACTCTCAGGGTCTCAGTGGTGTAAGGTACTGCAGATGTTTAAGATGTAAAAAGCCCGAAGTAACCTTCATTGAAGTTAATTAACACCACCTATTTAGGAAAAACAACTGCCCACCTTTCAGACCCAGGATTATTTTCTAAAACCCATAGCTGATATTTAAGACAAGCATAAACCTTTAATTGAGCTCAAATTGCTCCACATCACATCAGAATGCAGCCAGATAATTCTATATCAATCTAGCCCTATTTCAGCTCTCTTCCCTTTTACAGAGTAACAACACTGTTCTGAGACATAGGAGTTCTGTGTCTGTTTCATTCCTTTATTAAATAAGCATTCATTAAGCATGTGTCAGATGCTATTCTATTTTCTGGGGACACAACAACTAATTCTTTGCCTCAAAGGGTTTCCTCTCAGTTTGGGGAAGTGGGGCATGCTCACCAAGAATACAATTATGTATCCCAAGAACAATGGCATAAGCATTTGCAAGATAAAGTCAAGGTAAGGATGAAGGAGTGGTCAGTTCCTGGGTAATCATTTCTTAGTTGCATTGTAGAAACACCTATTTTTTTCTACCTTCTCAAACTTCCTTCTTCTCTTCATGCTCCACTTCCTAATTATCCCCAACATCCATGCATGATTTGGCTAGTGTCCTCACTACCTAAACCCCTCACCAACCATGATGATTTGTTTGAACCAGATGCTACATTGAACACCACCAACCTGCAGCTCAATCTGTACCACATTCAACTGTCATTCAGATTCCAGCTGGGTCTTCATCGAGGCCTTCCTTAGCCTCTTTTGCTGCAAGGTTCTTGCTCACAGAGGCCAAATTATAACTCTAGAGACCTAGTGCCTGCCTGTAGGGCACTTTCTGTGGCAAAATCTGTGCATTGGAATTGCTTATTTAAGCTGAAGCACAATCCATTCACCTCTTGGTTGCAGGGCAAGATTTAAAGCCTTAATGGTGTCTCATTGATTTCTTAAGGTATGTATAGAGCTGGCACTCAGCTGTTGCCTATTTTAACTGTTTTGTTCTTGCATCCTAGGTGATCTTATCAGGAGGAACACACGCTTGAAGAAGCTGAATTAAATACAGGCAAACCTCATTAATTCAGACTCCACTAATTCAGGCTGGATGGAAACATAACTCTCTGTTATCTAGAAGTTGAAAAGATTTTCTAAACAAATTAGTGGTGGAAATCAGACTGCAGGGAAAGGAGAAAGTTCACCTGTTTAAAAGGCAGTAGTCTTAAACATCTTCAGGGATTCCAGAAGGGCCATCAACATACAAACAATTTCCTTTGTGTTTGTTCATTAGTGCTAAAGACTGGTCCTTCAAAGAATAATTTCCTATTTGGCAAATGTTTTCTTTAGTTTGTTAATCTGTAGAGTTGGAATACCATAACGCTTTATGTCTTTCAAAATATTCTTCAAATCCACTCTTCTCCATAATGCTAAATATATTACAGACATATCTATCATAACTACATATAAATATATGCATTAAAAATACAATAAAAACATCTTAAAATAAAATGGAATATTTGTGGTTGGTAGTAGTAAAGGTAATTTTTACTTCCTACTTCATATGTATAACTATTTTCTGTAATGAACTCTTATTTTTGTTGACATAAAACTGTAAAAAGTCATTAATATTTTCTAAATTTAACATGTCTCTTTCCCCAAAGAGTTGATATGGAATTGTTGAGAAGGGAGAGATTTCACATCCCATAGTCCTTGAGTTCTTGTGTCTGAACTAATAATAACTATGCCACAAGACCAGGTTACTAGGGAAAATAAAGACAATTTCACATGGGCACGTAGGAAATCCCAAATGATACTCAGAGAAATGATCAAAGCAGGCAGCTTTTTGTACATTTTAGATAAAGAAATAGTAAATTTGTGAAGATTGATGGGACAAAAAAACTTAGACTTGGGTGCTTATTTGTAAGAAATCTAAACCAAAGGAGGGCTTGAGGTGGTAAATCACTAAAGAAGTAATAAGGTTTGTTTATATAGGCTTTTTGGCTCTGAATTCCTTAATGTGGCAATAAGGTTGAGTCTTTTGACTCCCCTGGAATAAAAAGGGCACCTTTCATAGGGGAGATTTATTTCCTGCATTCAAAGAGATAAAGGAGGGTCAACATGCCCTTCCAGTACAGGTTGCTTTTCAAATAAATTTATTGCAAAATAATCAATATGCCATTGTGGTAGTATTTGGAAGAAGCCTGCCCTGTACCCCAGCAGAGATAAAACTTAATCATATTCAGCATTTGTGATAAAAAGACTCGGTGGGTAGACTGAGAAGCTAGTTTACCACAAGGCTGTGATATATCTTCTTGCCATACTTGTTGGAGGCAACTGGGTCTTGAAATTAGTTTAGGACATGAGGTGATCCATGATTGCTTCTCATTTTTCATTAGTGATTATCTACTATGCTGTGGTCAGGATTGTGTTGGGTGAGAAGGGCAGTCGGTGCTGCCTTTATGTGTGTTCTCTAGGAGCTCATAGGTGTCATAGTCACAAACAGAGGCAACTCATACACGGCATAAAGGACCACGTGATTTCTCAATGCCTTAGAAGCCATAACGAATGTTAACTGCCTCCAATAGGACTCTGCCAACTACTACTTGTTACCACCACAGTGATTACAGCTGTATTAAATACCACTCTTGAGCTGGGTAATTTTCCATATATATTTTTTCCAGACTTAGCTTACTTTTGTGCTACAAATAATCACAAATAGATGCTCAGGGATATCAAATAAGTTGCCAATGTTCCCACAGCTGATACATGATAGAGGGAACAATCAGACCCAGTCAGCCAACATGAAGGCCCCACCTGAACAATGTGAGGCCCTGTCTGCCACAAGCCAAAAAGCCAGACTACATTCCAATCATCTCGAATATCTATCTAGACAGTGCAGTGGGATCTCCAACAAGCCCTTGGTGTTTGCTGATCATTCTTGAATTTCACTATTAGATTCTTGAGGTGAACATGGGTTGGGATTAATGAGATAATTCCACTTGAGACCGAAACATATTTTTAGGCTCAGAGAAAGTATATCATCTAGAAAGAGCACTGGACTAGAAGTCAGATGTTTTGGATTTCATGCAGCGATTCTGATATTAATTAAATGTATGATCTTGAGCTTTGTGCTTAATCTCTCTAAACCTCAATTTTCTGTAAAGCGATCAACATATACAGCTTTCAAGAAGATAAATGAGATAAAGTGTTTTATAATACCTCCGAAAGTTTTCTTTTTATTAATATAATTCCTAACTAATAGCATCTTCACCTGCATGACCAATTGCTCCTTGCAGGCCTAAGTATGCAAAGCAGGATCCTCTGTACACTGTACACTCATGAGAAACAACTTTATCGACCAGGGCAATGTTTATGTGCATTTTCCCTTTTGTCTTACAGACTCTCCTCATTTCCAAAGTCATTTAAGTCAGCCTTTTCCTCCCCACCACCACCTTCGTTGAGGCTTTTTCATACATTTGTAATACAGTTAGACTCTCATCACAGTGTTCATTTCTTCCTGAAATGATGAAGCTTCTAAACGATATTTTTATTTGCTTATACTGAGGTTTGCTCTTTGTGTTGTAAAGTTTTATGGGTTTGACTAATGCATAATGTCATGTATCCACCATTACAATGTAATACAGAAGAGACTCATCTTTCTAAAATTTCCCTATTAATACTCTTTTCCACTCTTCCATTGGAAACTACTAATATTTTTCTCATCTCTATAGTTCTACATTTAGCAGAATGGCAGAGTTGAAATAATATAGTATGCAGCCTTTTGAGACTGGCACTTACCAGTATGTGTTTAAGGTTTATTCTAGTCCTCAATGGCTTAATAGCATCTTTCCTTTATTGCTCCATTTTATGGTTACACCACAATATGTTTATTCATTTACCTATTGAAGGATATCTGAAATATTTCCAGTTTCTGGTGATTATAATACAGCTATTATAAACATTCACATGCAGATTTTAAACAGGCTTAAGTTTTCAAATCAACTGAGAAAAAATCAATTGCATGGTGAGACTGTGTGTGGTTTTGTAAGAAACCGCCCAACTATCATTCAAAGTGGCTTTACCATTGCATTCATAGCAGCAACAAAAGAGAGTTTCTATTGCTCCATATTCTTACCAGCATTTGGTATTGCCGGCTTTTTGTATGAACCATTGTAATAAATGTGTAGTGTTTAGGCATCCTTTCAAGCTTCAACTATTTCGGGGTCACAGTGAACACAAGCAGTGGAATTGGCAGGGGTGCGTGAGGTAGCTGGTGAGGTGTGATGTGAGAGAAGAGATGATTTTTCTCATAATGACTGGATGAGTGACTGCTAAGAGTTATGTTACATAAAATCCTCACTCACTAGAAGTCTGCAGATTCAGCTGGTAAAAACTAACCTGAGGCATCTATTGGACGCTGCAACCACACCCTTTGAGTGGGTCTCTGAATTGATCTCTTTACACCTCTTAAGAACATAGGTTTGCTGCTAAATCATCTCTGTAAACTTTTTCAAATGGCAAACGAAATATAACCAGGAATAAATATAACCAGGTATAAATCATCACCCAGAAAGCCATGAGCATGAGAGATTCCAGAGAAACATAAGAGATTTGCTCTTGCAGAAACAGAAAAATCAATCACTAAGGGGAGAGATGACCCCAGGGAAAAGAACATAGCAAATAATTGAGGAGAATAAAAAAATGATTAAAATTTTATTATAAAAATTAAAGTATCATGAGAAGTTTGGAAAAGAAAAACAGAGTCGGGATTTCACTGAAAGTCAAAAACGGAGGACAGGTTTAGAAAAAAATAATATAAAGTGACGTGAAAAAAAAATATAAGGAGTAAAAGTGATCAGAAAGAAAAATATAGCTATGAAATATAGAATAGAGCAAAATATGATGATTAATATTCCTGAAAAGAAGAAATCAGAGGAAATAAACACCAACATTTTATAATGTAACAAAAAAATACTGAATTAAAGAAATAGCCCCTAAAGGCATTCTAACACACACATAACCCCCTACAGAGAGGGGACTTAAGACTTCTGCTTTTGTCTAGGCCACATTCAGCACTAGCAGATAACGAAGCAATGTGTGTAAGTGGTGTATACGCTGGTCCAAGAAAAAGTGTGATGCGAGAATTTTATACCATGCCAAATTGGTGTTCAAGCATAAAGGCAACTGAAAGCTCTTTTTGTTGTTGTTGTTGTTGATTTGTTTCTTTTTTTTTATGTTGACATTGGTTAACAAAATCCAGTAAGAAAGTCGTTTTTATATGTGGTACAACTCAGAGAAAATGTCACCCATGAGCCTTTCTTGAAAAAAGACATGGTCATAAAATTCAGTCGACCAAGAAATGAAGCAAAATAAAATGCATAGAAAGGAGGAACTATGGAAACAAAGTTTTTATGCGCTGAATTTATTTTAATGTAGAACTAAGGTTAAAGAGTTGTGAGAATTTTGGTTACTATGCAAACTGTAACTGCTATAAACCACAAAAATATATATGACAATTAAATTAACAAAAACTGGAAGTGGCAACATGAGAGGTGAAAGGAAATGTGTTTGAGTGTGGGTGTGTGTGTGCTAAGTTTTCTTATTTTTCACTGTAGCAGGAGGATTCTATAACTATTATTTGTATATGTTAAATTGAGAAAAACATGTTTAGCTATATTATAATTAACTAAATGTATCAAATACGGTGTTATTTTGAATCATGAAAAAACTCTCCAATTTGTCAGAAAGAAATCAGAAATACAAAATTAATCAAAAAAGCACATATCCAAAAGCAAAATGAAAAATACTAATGAGCATGAAAATAAGAAATTAACAGAAAATAAAATGATAGAACTAAAACAGAATCCAGATATCTTATTTAATTATAGTGAGGTAAATTTTGTAATAATAGAAGCATTTCCATTAAAATCAAGAACAAGGCAAGGAAAGTAATGTGTTATTTGTTTAAAAGGACCATCGTATTGATTCAGGAAACAACATTGCATCAGAAGTAGCTAAAAGAAGTGCCTTCAAAAGATTGTAAAATACTGAATAAAGTCATACTATTCAAGCAAAAATAAACTAGGGATTAAGTTGCAAGTATAAACTGAAATCAGAGGGGAAAGAACTAACTAAGTGAGACAAAGAAGGGATACTTCTAATGATATAACGGAGACCTCATTGCCATGGGTTTTTTTATTCCTTGTATCACAGCATTGACATTTTAAAAAAATATAGAAAGTCTCAAAATCTGTACCTAAAAACAGCATTGGCAAGGCTTCTTAATTAAACTCTCAGGTTAAGAATGACACATCAAGTAGAAGAAAAAAATGGATGAGAGAACTAATGAGACAGGTATTATTAATTCTATACCAGAGTACAGTAACTATCCATTCTGTACAAGTGCCCTCAAACATTTACATATCTCAGTCTTCTATTTGTTTACTACCAAAACCCCAATAGTTGATCAGAAGTAAAAATTGAAAGGTTATATTTTCTGATCACAATAAAATCATAATGAGTTTGCAAGGACATGGGCAAGATCAGAAATCCTTCCAATTCTCACCTTCTTTGAATGCAGTCTAGAACAAAGAGAAAAGCACAGCTAAAGTTGCTGAATATCTAGAAAATAACAATAATGATAGTGCCATAGATCTGGCTTTATGTAATAAAGTTATAATTGTGCTTGTAGAACAATTTATAGCTGTATACACATTACTATGTTAAAAAATAAAAATTAATTAATTATCTAACTAAAAAGTTTAGAAAATAAAAAATAAGAGGAAAGCAAAAGATGGGAATTAATAAGTAAAAACCAAAATTAATGGCTTTTGAACACAGAAACACAGTTAGACAATAAATAAAACAAAAAGTGGTTGTTTCGGGGAAAAAATAGACTGTTCATTAATTATTGACTTTAAAAAAGTGTATGTGTATTTGAATGTAGGGGAAGTGCTAGAAAAAGACAATATTGACACCAAAACCAGACAATTAGGACAAAATAAGAAAATGCAGATCTCTGAATGTTGATATAAAAATGCTAAATCTGAGCAAATAGAATACTTCTTTTCATGAACTAATACATTACCACTTTATAACCAAGTAGAATTTTTTTTCCCTAGGAAAAAAATAACTATTCACAATTAAGTATTAACATTATTCAATATCTTAATACAGCAAAGAAAAAGAGACTCAGCATGTGGTTATCTCAATATATATTGAAACAGATAAATGTTAAAATTTATCTATACCTGATTTTTTTGACACTTAATAAAATATAAAATGGATACTTCTTAACCCTATGTCAAGCAAAAGGTTGCTAATTTTATAATAATAGAAGCATTTCCATTAAAATCAAGAACAATGCAAGGAAAGTAATGTGTTATTATTTAACATTGTTCTGGAAGTATTAGCCATTGCATTTAGAGAAGAGAAGAAAATAAGACATCTAAAAAAGGAAAGATGGAAAATTATTTTCAAGATACATAATGATTATATATCATTAAAAACTCAGAGAAATGACTTAAATGATTAAATTAGTAAGATAATTTGTAAGATAGTTGGTTAGAATTGTTAATAAAAATTCAATAATGCAATTGTTTATATAAATTTAATGTAAAAACATATTTATAAAAATAATAATAAAGATTAATTTCTGGACATTAACAAGATATGTTCAAGGCCTATACAAAAAAAAAACTATAAACTTTCTACTGATAACCATAAAAGAAGCCTTTAGTAAATACCTACCTTATTCTTGTATAAGAAGATATAAGTGGTTTAAAAACTCAATTTATATTAATCTAAATATTCAATGTAATTCTAACAAATATATTAATATAAAATTACACTTTAGAACTTGAATATGTAACTCCAAAATTAATCTGGAAAATAGGCATGTGGATATTGCTGGAACCATTTTGAACAAGAAGAGAAATGAGAGGGGCCTAGCACCATCAGGTAGAAAAATGCATTACAATAACATAGCAATAAAACTATGTGTTACTGTAGCAAAAAAAAATCTAATAAATTAATGGAACATGATAAAAATTATCAAAATAGGCCCAAATGTACATTAAACAAATGCAAGGAAGTTTATCGAATGAAATTGTTTGGATAACAGGCTAGCCATTCAATATGAGCAGGAGAGTGAGAACTAAATATCATAGTTATTTTTCACACCAAAATAAATTCTAGATAGAGCAAAGATTTAAGATGAAGTGTGAAGCTATAAACATAAAAAATTTTTTTCATTAAAAAAAAATCTCAGGTGGGAAATCCTAACTACTATATTTGACCCAAAACTGCAACAACCAACATACAGCTTATTAGGTATGCATACATAAATAATTCTGTGCAATATTTAGAATTATAACAAAAACAAAAAAGTAAAACATAAAACTTTGATAAGTAACACAAAGGAAAAAATGGCTAATCTTCTCAATATATAAAGAACTCTTAACAATAACTAATTAAAAAATTGCCCAATGTAGAGCTGGAAAAGACTTAAAGATAGAGTTCACAGAAAAATTCACTCATGTAAGACAGAACGCGAATACCCCATAAACATGTATAAAAGAAGAATTAGCAAAATGTCTGAAAATTAAAGGGAAGCAAATAAAATAATAACTAGAAACCTTTTTTTGTTTTTCCAAAGATCGAAAAGTGTTAACAAGTATATAGGAAAATAGACGTTTTCATGTACCACTGATGGATGCATTTATTAAAAGTTTTTTTGGCTACCTCAATTAACTTTGAACATGTACAGATTCTTTTCTCCAGCAATTTAGCCTCTAAGATTTTATTACTTAGGTTTACTTGATGACAAATGTGCAACAATTTTCTCTGAATGTCTGAAAAACACTCATCAAATTAATTAAGATACATCCATACAATGAGATATTTTATAGCCATTCAAAAGATTAGGAATTTTCTTATATGTAATTACAGAATGATCTTTAATCCGCATGTGGGTAAAAATAGCAAAATCAATGTACAGAGCAGTATATAGTATGAGCTCACTATTTTTTTTTTTTTACAAATTAAATAAAGCATACACATGCTTGCTTGTGTCTTCAATGTTGCTGAAAAGATTCACACACACACACACACACACAAACAAACAGCTCACAGTAATATTCTTTTATTCTTTAGGGTGCAAATATAAGGCTGACTTCAAAAATAATTGTTTTTCATTACTTTACCATTTAAACTATTTAAATTTTAACCATATGTATTCATTTCTTTTATAATAGAATTTTTTAAAAGAGACAAAATGGACATTTATTTTATGAATAAGTGAGAACTAAATGACAATATTATTTGTAAAAAATATTTTATAGCCCATGCGAATTAATTTACAAATATCTATAATATATTTTATCTTGAGTAAAAGGAACAAGATTAACCCATAGAGGCATGTGGGCATTAATTAGGGTTCTTACCCTGTCACTAAAATACATATGATCTATAGTCATCTATTCAACAAAGCAACTTGCTTATTTTCCATGAGCCTTGATTTCACATTAAGATGGGAATAGTAATATTAATAGTAATAGTGATAATTATATTAATATCTAGCTCATAAAACTATTGTAAGGTTAAATAAGCAAATGACCATAAAGCTCTTAGCACAGTTCCTGACATAGAATTTACTTATATTAGCTATAATAAAAGAACAGAAAAACAAATGACAGCCATCCTCTTACTCCAGAATTACATATGAAGACATTACAGAGAGAATGCAAGAGAAAAGATATATCTATGTACCTTCTAAACACAAAATGGGATTCGCATTATTGGTAAACCTACTATTATGCCTTAGCAATACACTGCCAATATCTTCTATATCAATAAATACTATCCCTACTGCCATACCTTAGTTCAAGCTACTATATTTCCAGCCTGAATCTTTGCAACCCATGACCTATTTCCTTGTCTCCATTCTTTTCCACATGCATGTTTCTTAACTTCACAGAATTCTCCGAGCATCCCCCATGGCCCACAGGATCTGATGCCATCATATGTTAATACAGCAAAGATCAGGCTCCACATGATCTAATCCTTGCTTATCTGCATGGCTTTACCTCCCATTGCACTCTTCCAGGAACTTAATGCTCTCATCACACATTACTCAGCAGAGCAAAGTACTCTAGCACAGGCTGTTACAGGAGGCAGTGTGACAGAACACACACGTGGAAGCACATAAACTTTGGGTCTAGACTGACCATATTAATTTTTTTTTACTTTGATAAATCTGACATGTTAGGTATTCTAAATTTAAGGTATATACCATGTTATTTTCATACATTTATAAATTATAATATAATTTCCATTGAAGCAATACTTATATCATTATAGCATAATATTATTTTCTATATGTATTATACTGTACATTAGAACTCTAGGGCTAATTTCTACTTGTTACCAATTTGCACCCTGTTTAACTACAAATCTTGTTCCCCCACCCTCACTCCAACCCTCTGGTAACCACCATTTTTCTTTTCTAGAACCCACACATAAGGGTATCATCTACTACTTGTCTTTCTCTGTCTGTCTTACCTCAGTATAAAGGGCTCAAGATCCATAATGTTGTTGAATATGGTACAATATTTTCCTTTCTCGTGGCTGAATAGTAATATTCCATTTTGCACCTATTTAATCCATTCATCCATTGATGGGCATTTAAGTTGTTTCCATACCTTTGTCATTGTAAATAATGCTGCAATAAACATGAGTATGCACCTATCTCACTGGAATCCTGTTTTCATTTCCTTTGGGCATATACTCAGAAGAGAAATTACTGAATTGTAGATTTATTGTATGGTAGATCTATTTTTTAAATTCATGAGGAACCTTTATATTGTTTTCCACAGACCAACCCACATTGTCATCTTGGTTCCAACATCTATAGGGTGACCTTATGAAATTCATTTGACTTTATTTGCCAGCAAAATTTACTTTTGATGAGGCAAACTTTTCTTGTTCAAACATCAAAATAATTATTGGGTTTATAAGCCAGAACATAGCAATAATTAACAAAAAGTACAGTGTTCCCCAAATAGTCATAATCGACTAAATATTTTTTCCCTTAGAACAGCTGCAATCTGTCTCACATCTGGACTTTTCATTTCCACTATAAGAACTTTAGTTTCCTTGTTCACCTACCTGGATTATTACCACAGCCTTCTAACTGATCTCCAAATTTCCATCTGGTCCCACCTCCTACATTTTATTTTAGAGTCATCTCTCTAAGAACTTTTCTGACCACCTTTCCTGTCCCTCTGCCTGTGCTCATATTGCTCCCTGCTTCCAGAACGTTCTTATTCTAACCACTGCCTTTTAAGATATCACTCCTCCTTCATGCTCAAATTGCTAACACTTCTGTGAAGCTTAATTGGCTGCAATTGGTTTTCACTTTTTTATATTTGCAGAATACTATTTGGGTGTTTCCCATATGTCTATTTTATGTTATGCCTTTTTGAAAAACTTTCCTTCAGTGGATTGCAAGTGCCTTGGAAACAAAAGGTAGAACATCCATCTTTGTACTTTCATTACCTGGAACCAGGTTGGACCACATGGTAATTTCAAAGAATTAAATGAAGTGAGTGAATAAGTGGCCCACAAGCATGAACTCAACTCTAACTTAACTATTAACATTGTATAGTAGGAATACAGTTTTACAATGATTTTAGTGATGTTTTATTGCATGGAGGGCATAATAGTAATAATATCTAACATTTTTTGAAATACCAACTTTATATTGGGCATTATATTAGACATTTTATGTCTATTATCATATTTCATCTTAACAACCCAACTGGATTCATGTCATGATCCCTATTTTACAGATGAGACAACTGAGAAATTAAAGCCTGGCCTACCTGCCTCTGGCACATACACACTTTCCCATTATATTATATAACGTGTGAAAGTAAAGTACCTTTTTATGGCATGGCGAGAATATGCCAGCCTCTATGTCTGGCTCCTTGTACCTATTTCTTTTTATCATTATGCTTATTTTAGGACACAGGATTCTAGAGGTTAGATGATTTTCTCAAGGTTATTTACTGAGTGAAGATGCAAAAATCAAAACTCATATCTGTTTTGTCTAAAACTTCTAGGTCACAGATTAGACTGTATAGCTGCCTTAAAAGACATGCCATAAAATATGTTAGCCTACCACATGAAATAGGATATGATCATTAATATGTTAGTCAGATTCATGAGGTTCATATGAAAACAAGTTAAGGGACAAAGTGCATAGGAACCAGATTGTCAGGGGTTTACCATGCAGTTGGTACCATTTGAAGTCACTCCCGTAAGTGATGAGGAGACACTAAATAATTTTAACAAGTGAACACACAGGTAGGAGAGAGACTCGCTGGAAAACTGTTTCTGTAGGGACAATCAAAGGAGATAGCGGCAAAGGCAGAGATGATGGAGAGGAGACAACCGAGTCAAGAATCTTCAGTAGAGGTATTTAGCAGACTATTTGACAAGTTAGGCAATTGCCTCTTGAGCAAACTTCATGCCACAATGTGAAGTTCATTACAGCTTCCAAGGTGACTGCTAAAACCAAAGTGAAATCTCTGGCTGCTGTTGCCCATAGGCCTAAAGTTTATTCTGTCACCATTAGTGGGAATAAGAAGCCCTCTAACGAGGAAAATGATCCCTTGATTTCACCACATTATTATATCACTTTAAAAGATGCTGAGGTACAGCACTCATGTGAGGTATGAGTCAGTCTTCCCTTTGTAAAGGGATCAAGTGCTGTTCTCTTAGCAAAGGCTACAAAGCACCTTTTAAAACTAATAATTGTGGAACGGCTGAATCCGTCGTAATAAAATCTTTAAAACCTTTATAAAATTCCTCTGTAAAGCCATTTTCCTGAGGAGACCTATAATTATTGAAAGGCAAGATGGAGCTTCAGCCTGTTTCACATAAACATGGATGATATGAGCCTCAGCCAGGAAAGCTCAGGGTAGAGAAATAAAACCCAGATGAGAAAATGAATCAGGATCAATTTTTCTTCCCAATGTATTTTATTGTATACAAATGATAAAGCATAAACAGCCTCTGATTTCCCACCAGACTCAGCTGACTTTTTTTTCCTAAATAGACTGTGGCTAAGGCTGAATCTCAAATCCCATCATTCAAGCATATGCACCACATTCACCCTCTACACGTCTGCTGCAGTTAACCCTATTCTCATGTGACAGCTTCTTGTTTTCTTGATTTTAGTTAGCATTCAGATTCTTTTTTTCTCTTTGATCTCTTAAAAATCATAGTGGCGGGGGTAATTATACCCCTCCAATCTCTGTTCAATATACTGGAATATTCTTTGTGCAAAAAGCAAAGCAAGGAGACTCTGGTTCAACTCAATTTCACCCCAAACTACCCTTCCTAGCAATAGTCTTGCTTTTAGCAAACTTTTCTGAAAAAAAAAAAAAAGTCTCACAGGATTTGGGCAAGCCTCTTTATTTCACAACACAGAGACAGAAGAAGAAACAAGAGGCCAGAAAAACTAAAACTCTGAGTGGCCTGGGCAATCCCTTTCATCACCTGGGTCTCAATTTCCTTATCTCTAAAATGAAAGAGTTGGACCAAAGCTTGCAGATCAAATAATTATAATCTCTGTTATAATCCTGTTCAATCAATAGTGACTGGAAGTGTGGCCTAAATTTTGAGGTGGGCTCCAGGTGCAGGAGGAAGAGAATATCATGAATCTCTAATGATGTCTACCAAGGGTAAGAGATGTGGTAATAACTACATGAGTGATGACATTTTGATATTAGTTGTGTGGTTCCCTTCTCTGTTAGAAAAGAAGAACACCATATTTTGGACTATACGTGAAGGGTCAGGAGTTGTGGGAAGGTGAATTTATTATTCTAGAACAAGATGACTAAACAGGGATTAAACATTGAAGATAATCCAGAGGAAAATTGCTGATCATGGGATAAGAGAATCAAGGAGATAAAAGTAGAGATAAATATTATGTGCAGGAATAAATAAATATTAGGGGCTGGGAAATTCAGATAAGATCTGGTGTCTGTCGTTAATTCTCCCTGTGATGCTTGAAGGAGAAATGTGTATAAAGAATCAGGGGGAAAAACACTCCAGATGTCTTTAAATCAGGAATTCTATGTGTAACAAAGAATTGTCCAGCCCCAAATGTCATTAGTGTCAAAATTGAGAAATCCTTTATTAAAGACAAAATGATCAAAAGGCCTATTCTACATGTGCTCTATTATACCAGAGACTCCACTGTTCACCAACATACTTGATCTCTTTTTTTTAAATCTACATCTAGGCCATGTTTACTCATTGTTTTTTAAAGTTGGGTGTGGCCATATGTTAAGCTTGGTTCAATGGTATGCGAATGGAACTTACAAATGGCACTTCTAGGATCAGTCCATTAATAAACCTCCCAGATCTCTTTTTCTCTTGTAATAGTTGAATGGAGAGTTCTCCTATGACTTAGAGGAGGGAGAAGACAAAGAAAATGATGGAAGTCTTGCACTAAACGATAGTGCACAGCAGTGCCCTCAACTCCTGATTTTTCCACATTGGTTTGTATTATAAAGGAAACATAACTTTAAACTTTTATTTCATTGAGCTGTTAAAAGTTGAGGGTTGCACGGTATAGAATTAGGCTACTTTGAGTAATATATCTAGAATCTGACCGTTTGGACTGTGTGCTATTTCCTATCAGCATTTTCCAAACTCTGTCTCTGTCTCTTCTCAATTGTCCTATGTATAAATGCATGTTTTATTGACTTTTCTTTTACAGCTTCTATTTCAAATGTAAGTTTCCCTATTCTTAGGGATGCATTTTTTTCCATCTATTTTACCCTGTCCAAAGCTGTTGGCAGTCTACAAAAGCAGGAGCAAGGAGATAAATATCTGTTTTTTTATGTTTCAGAGTTTATGGGATCCCAGAAGTATCGTGACCCCATAACCAATTATAGAATCATTAAATTATGTTAAATATAGAAGAAAAAATATATAAGAAGCACTATGCAAGGCTCCATGGTTCATAAAAATGTGTTATATATGATAGCTGTCTTCAAATAATTTATATTCTGGTAAAATAAATGAAAAAATTAAAAAGAAAGCTAAGAAAACTACTTTATAAGAATAAATAAATACCTCTAGAGTTTAAGAAAGAATGAATTGAAGCTATGTCCTTTCATATGGGTTTCAGAAATGCGTAGATTTTTACAGATGATCACGGAATAAGACATGAGGCCATTAAAATGCCAGTTATACTAGGGGACAGCAGGAAATCCAACTGGTTAACACCACCTAGAAGAGCACCACCCAGTAGAAATGGAATGAGCCATAAACAAAAGGCAACTGCATTTTTTCTTAAGTAGCCATATTAGAAAAGCAAAAGAAAACAGATGAAATGAATCTTAACACTATATTTAACTCATTGTATACAAAATACTATTATTTCAACATCTAATAAATGTAAGATATTTATAAGATAGTTCACATTTTTTAATTCAAAATCTTTGAATTCTGGAGGGTATTATACATTTATAGAACATCTCAATTTGGATTAGTCACATTTCAGGTGCTCACTAGCCCCATATGCCTAGTGGTTATTACATTAGAAAGGGCAAAACCAGAGTCGATGTAGATTAAAGGGCCTGGATTTTGTTCTTCTTAAAATCACCCATGCTGCCCAGAGTACAATCTTCTGCACAATAGTGCTCAGTGAAGTCAATTGGGAAGAATTATTTCAGTAAATGCTTCCATGAAAGACAGAGGTTTTTGAAGCTTTGAAGTCAGACATTTATGCTGTGATGTAGAAGAAAACTGACATACTAGGGGAGTAAATCTTAGTTGGTTACCCCCACCCTTTCTAAATGCCAGTCTCTAATATCCGACTTGGACATTTTCATGCCCGATTTTCTGTCTTTTTAATTACATGAGTCATATTGCAGCCAAGTGACCAGCATCACCCTGGGACAGGAGGGCTTTACATGCTTAGTCGCCGGTCAGCAACATCACCAACTCTATGCCCTCGGCCTCATCTGGGTCGTCTGGAGCAAGTCCTGTTGCCCCCAAAGTTGCTTTGGATAACTTTAGGACTTTGGAAAATTCTGGGTTACTTTTATTATAAACAGTATCTACATTTTTTAATTGTCAGTTTTGATTTGGACTCATTTTATTTTTTTGTGTGACCCATGCTTGTCCAATCACCCATCTTCTCAAATTCTCTTCACCGTCTTTTGCTCAGGTGCTCACTGCTCACTTGATTTCAATAACCTTCAAAATGACCTCCCAACTTATGTCTCACCCACCCCCGTCTATTCTCCTTACCGTTACTTGAATGATATTTCCAAAAATAAATAGGAGTGTGCTTTTTTTCCCTCAAAAGATCACCACACCTTCCACAGAGGTCACAAATTAGTTACCACAGGACTGATTTTGACTCTTAAAGAGGTTTTGTTGTATTTAGCCTTGAACTGTGTTATAATAATAATCATAACAAGTGATAACATTTTGAGGTTCCCTATAGAATTCACCTCAAAACCATAATGACCTAGAATCTCCTGCTTAGTGCACTCAGCTCCTTTTACTTGAGTTCGAAGCCTCTGGTCCATGGAACTGATCACAAACTTCTCACATTCGTGGTTTTCAGTGAACTGGTCTCAGATTACTTTTCACAGACTTATGCAACTCTATATTTCTTTGGCAATATGCTTCCTATGTGTACTGTTCTTAAATTGGAAGGAGTAAGAACTGAAAAATTTTCACTGATTGCTATGTACCAGGTACTGCAATGTTTTCTTCATCCCATAAGACACAGACCAAATGCAATCTGCCTCAACTATGGAGCCTTCTCTGGCATATCCTGATGGATTATTCCCATACCTTCAGTTCTACAGAGGAATGTGGTGAACACTTTGCTAATACTGTTTGCTGGTTTGTTCTTCACCTTGATAGCTATTTATAAGTGTCTCACCTACTGGCTATTAGTGAGTCACTCTATTTCTTTGTGTTTCAGCTTTCTTTTCTTAAAATGGAGATTCTAATGGTTTTTATAATGCCAAACAGGATAGTACATATAGAATCCTTAGAACAGTGCCTGGGACACAGGAATTGATCAATATTGATTAGCAGGTTAGCTGTTATTATCCTCGCCATTTTTGCTACTCGAAAGAGTATAAAGGAATTTGCATTAGATGTTTCCATAGCCATAGTTCCTAGTATCACATCTTTTACCTGGTGTTTCATAAGTGTCTGATAAGCTGAAAATGGCGAAATGCTTTTTCTTTCATCACTCATGGACTTCTGCATTGCAGTAATACCTATGTCTAGCAGTGTCCTGCTTTCTTGACTTCATCTGCATCTCTGTGTTTTAAAATTCTTTGTTTTAAAATATCTCTCTCTGCTCACTATGAATTTATTAAATTCTCAGTTTCTTCTTATTTTTTCTCACTCCCTCTGCTCTGCTTCTGTTTTAAGTGCTGAAAACAAATTAAAGGATAAGGGGTTAGTTTCCATTCATGTAGCTTACTTTTTAGTGGGCGAGAAAACTATATACAAGCCTACAAGCAAATCTACAGATATACTGAAAAAATTTAAACAGTGTAAGATAATAGAGAATATAGATTAATTGAGGGAGTTGGCTTTGTAAAAAGGTGGAAAGCTTCTGTGATTAGCGCTGCATGATGGAAGAAATTATTCAAAGAGCTAGACAAGAGTATCTCTAGATGAATGGACATCATATAAAAGGTCTTGAATTTGGAATGGGTTTACCAAGAATAGCAAGAAAAAGCTGATGTAATGAGTAAGAAAATGAAGCCCACAAGGTTGGGGATGCCAGTTCATTTGTGGTCATGTCATATGCTAAAGTGTGGAATTTTTTTAAAAAACATTTGGATTTCCACTGGAGATTATAATACAGACAGGGATATGATTCACTTTCTATTTTAAAGGTATCCCTCCAGCTTATGTAGAATGAAAAGAGGGTAGGAGGACAAAAAAGGGTGCTGGAAAAACAGTTTGAAGCCATCGAAGACTTGCAGGTGATAGTGATAATTTGTATTAGGGGCACT
The DNA here is from genome assembly GCA_030015415.1 of Cynopterus sphinx. NCBI lineage: Eukaryota > Metazoa > Chordata > Mammalia > Chiroptera > Pteropodidae > Cynopterus > Cynopterus sphinx. The sequence goes on along the minus strand of CM057385.1, from coordinate 118,749,256 downwards.
TATGAATATGGTAGGGTGTGTTTGCATTTAAGATATTAAAAATGTTATAGAACTCTTCAAACATTTATGAAAATGAGGTTACTAGAAAATAAATTTCTATGTAGCCATTATCCAATTAACATTTCATGGTTCTCTCTTTTGTTTTCTTTTCCTGCACTCCTTTCTTTCCTTCCTTCCTTCTTCCCCTCCCCTCCCCTCCCCTCCCTCCCCTCCTCACCCTTCCTTTCCCTTCCCTTCCCTTCCTTTTCTTTCTCTTTTATTCTCTACTCACTGCAGGGGCTGACAAGGCCAGACAGTAAATATTTTCATCTTTGAAGGCAGAAATTACTGCTATAATGATTCAATTTTTCTACCATGATACAAAAGCGCCCCTAGACAATATGTAAATAAATGGGAGTAGGTGAATTCCAACACTTTATTTTAAAAAACAGGTGGTAGCTAGATTTAATTCATGGGTCCTACTTTGTTGACCCCTAAACATATCATGTTTACCAGTAATTAATTTAGTAAGTATCTCTAACAGATCCTACTATCTCTTCTTCTTTTTCCTCCCTCTCCTCTTTGTTGTTTTTGTTACTACATTACTATTAGCACACATAACAGAATAATGAGGTTTTTATTGCTATTTAATATCTCATCTGTGTTCAGCCTTTTCTTATTGTATCAGAAATGTTTGTGTTTTACAAATTTTTCCCCAAAATTAGAATCCAAATAAAATTCACACGTTGAATGAGGTTGATCTGTCTCTCAAGTGTACTTTAATCTATAGTAGTTTCACTCCATCTTTACATAGTTAATTAAAATGTTTTGGTTTGAGGTATATTTTACACAAATCCTAAGAGTACAGCTCAATAACTTTTAGAACTTCACAGATTACGAGCCAAATATTTTCAAGCCATGTGCCTCTTCCTAGTCAGTGTCCTTCCACAAGGAAACACCATTCTATTCTTTTTAGTACAGATTGGTTTTGCCTAATTTTGAATTACTTATAAAAGGGAAACCCTCTGCGTCTTATAAAATTAACAGTATTTTTTCTTTAAACTGGATCTTTTGTTATGTGGCCTTTCCCACTTTTGGTATTTGTCTGATTATATATTCATAGTATCATCAACATTTTCCTCTATCCCTTCTATTTCTTAAGATCTGAAAGTTATATCTGAAGGATTGGTTATATATAGGTTCACGGATGGTGGCTGGAACTTTGTATCGCATCCCAGGGGACACATGGTCTGGTGGTCACTCTAAGTAATATTAAGTTTGAGCAGTGTGTTCTGGTGCTATTTTCATAACTCATTCTTTACTAAGTTTCCCATCCACTTCTTATCTAATAGTTTTAACAGCCACAAAGGTGTGGTGCCTTGATCAGTACTGTTTCATTAGAGTAGAAGATATTTTGAAGAGTTGGTGGGCTGAATGTTAGATGGGAGAGGAGAGCAGAAGCAAAGACTTCTGCATTGAGCCACTATGTGAATATTGGCACCATTACCTGAGTAGGAGATAACAAGGCTTTGAGGGGTAGGGAAAAATCAAGATTTTGACTTTGGAGATAATACAGTTGAAATGTTGATTAGATATTCAAGTTGATTCATTGAGTTTTATAGATGCTCTGAAGCTTGAGAGATTTTGTGACTGAGTATCTCAATTTGGTAGTCTACAGTGATCTTTGAAGCCCTGGGATATAATGCAATCCCCAAGGAAGGTATACAAAACAGTGAAGAGACCCCAAATGAAAACCTCTATGCAACTGCTATATAGTCTGTGGAAGTTTATTTTCACGATAGAATACACCTTAGAAAGCCCTACACTAATCCTGTGATCTTACAGCTGGAGAAACTGAGGTCTGAAATGGCAAAGAAATATAATTCTTAATTTAGACAGTATGGCTATGAAGTTAGAACAATCCTGTTTGGCCATTTAGGCCCTGCAAGACCCTAGATAGCATGACTTTGCTCTCAGTCTCAGCCATCTCGTAAAACAGTATTGCTCAAACCTAGTAAAATAGCAAGCATTCATTTGTTCGGTCAATTCCCAATTGTCTTTTTAAGGTTCAGTACAATTCTCCTATCTCTGGAGAAGCTTTCTATAACTTTCTCTAACCTCCCTTACACTGAATTGTGCTTTCCCTGGCATCTTGGTTTACTTCCATCTCAGTGTTTCATTGTAACGATCTATTGTGAATTATTTACCCCTCTAGACTGAGATCGCTTTCAGGGCTGTGTCAGTGCTTAATACATTCTTGAAAATTGAGAACCCAGTGCTTTATCTGGCACAAGAGAACCACTCGGTACATAATGATGGAAGGAAGAAAGGAAGGAATAACAAGTGAAAAGCAGATTGGAAAAAAGGAAGGATGGAAGGAAGAAAGGAAGAGAGGAAGGGAGATAGAAATCTCTCTTATAAGATAAAAATTTTTTAAGACTAAGGCCATTTTCTTATTCATTTCTGTATCTCCAGCCCTTACCACAAAATAATAATAATAAAAATAACAATGCTAATTATAAAATAAAACAAATTATCATAGGGTCACTATTATTTTCAATATATATTTTTTCTTTTTCACACTATTTACAGAAACGTTTAAAATTGGGTACTTTTATAAACAGACTTTTTCAGATGAAAACACGAGACACAAAGACTTGAAGTTACAGGTTCCTGGTCATTAGGTAAAAGTGCCAGAATGGATGTCAGACAGAGAAAGACAAATACCATGTGACTTCACTTATATGTGGAATCTAAGGAAAAAGTAAACAAAATGAAAACAGACTCATAGATATAGAGAACAAACTGGTGATTGCCAATGGGAGGAGAAGTTGGTGGGAGAGCTGAGCAAAAAAGGTGAAGGAAATAAGAAGTACAATTGGCAGTCACAAAATAGTCACAGGGATGTAAAGCATAAAGAATATAATCAGAATATTGTAATAACTATGTATAGAGCCAGGTGGGTACTAGACTAATTGGGGGAATCACTTTGTAAATTATATAAATCTCTAACCACTATGCTGTATACCTGAAAACTAAATTAAGTAATGAATGTCAACTATAATTGAAAAATAAAAATGAAAAAAAAAAGTGCCAGAATGAGAAATTTTTTCCTGTAAGCCTTCAAAATACCTTCTTTGGGTCAAAACTGGAAATCCTTTGTCAAATGAGAGACAAAAGTTATATAGCTCAAGAGACTGAAACATACTCCCTGCCTCATAAATGTTAGCTAATATCATCAACTTTCTGTTCATTCCCAAGTGAGGCCTCTGACATTATCAGCCTATAATGATCTTACAGTTATTCATACTTATATCTTACTAAGCAGTTCATACATTTCTGTTTTTATCCTTTAGACTCAGCAGCAAACAACCTGTACACTGGGGCAGCACCTAAAAACACTATCATGCCTGCCATAATTTCAACTCTAGTGCCAGCTAAACTGTTGGTGCTCCGTAAATGCTTCTGAATAGATTGGTTGACTTTTAATTTGGAGGCAGCTTTGTGCAGATGAGAAGAATTTAGATTGACTGAAGATGATGCTAGTCCTGGTTCAATTACCAGGTGCACATGGGGTGTTGGCCATAAGAAAGCCACTTAAACTCTCTGTGCTTTGACTTCTGATCTATAAAATTGAGATGATAGTCTCTATCCCTGTAACTCTTGGGGGTACCATGGTTCAAACAGGATAATGCAAACTATAAATTGCAGAGCAGATACAAGGGTTTATTATCCCAGTTATACTCTATCCTTCTCTGCTACTTGCCGCATATTACCACCTTCTCCTTTAAGTGAACACTCAATATTCACCAAATGATTTTCCCTAAATCAATAATATAAACAAAGAAAACAAGGTGATCTAGTAAAAGAGGCTCAGGAAATTGACTGTCAGGATGTGTATACAGTATTGTCTTAGAAAGCTAGGCTGATATAATATCAGGCTTCTGTAACTCTCTCAGTTAGAGAAGAATTTACCAGAAAGCTTGCAACTAAATGCATTTTCTACAATTCACTGTAACACAGCAATTCTCAGGAGATAACACCATTAATACTCCATTTCAAATTAAAAAACATATGCTTTTTCCTCTCTTAAAAAAAAGCAAGGGAACATGGCCTATTTCCTTTCCTTTACAAAAACAAAAGCTTTTAAAATGATAAAAATTGCCTCTGCTTGATAAAACAGCCATCTGCATCTGATTTAGTTAAGTGTTATTCTTGTATCTTTTTATATTATTATTATTATTACTGGTTGGAGAAAAATGCATAAATACAAAGAGAGGTCTTTGGAAAGGTTACACAATTTCTAGTTCGCTTATCCCTGAAGCCACCTCACTTTTGGGTTGACCCTTTAATTGACTCTTAACCCTTAATGGAAGGATTTGAAATAAAACTTGAGGAAATATTTCTAATAATTTATGTATATCTAGTCTTCCCCTTCCCTTTTATGATGTTTTTGTAGAAGAGATAGTAAAAAAATTTAGAATGAAGAATAGCTATTGCATTTGCCATTTATATGACCCTCTATTATTGTAACCAGTTTTATTAGTTATTTCTCATGTCAGTTCTGGGAGAGTGGATAAGCTTAGTATTCAGAGTGGGTGAGCTCCCCATATGCTGTTAACTCTAGTATGATGGTCGTAAACACCAAATGGCATGCCATATGAAACAGATACAGGGTGGGTTTTCCCAAATATGCAATTAAGATAACTAGAGATGGCATCACCTATACAAATGTTATAGCAGCTTCAGAATTAATCTCATAGAAATGGTTCTTTTGAGTTTAGGACAAAGGATTCAGGAAAGAGGGTTAGTTGATAATACTCTTGAATAGGCTGTGCTGATATTACCAGCTGAAGTATGAAGATAAAGTAGTTTTGGAAAAGAGGGCTGGGTGCAGCTTTGGCCATACAGCTGACCCTTGAATAACGTGGGTTTGAACTCTGTGGGTCTACGTACAAGAAGGTTCTTTTCCCCAATAAATACTGTAATTTCTTTCCTTCATAGTTTTCATAACATTTTCTTTTCTTTAGCCTTCTTTATTATAAGAATATAGTATATGATACATATAACATACCACATACAACATATGTCTTAATCAACTGTCTATGTTATCCGTAAGGCTTCTGGTCAACCATATGGCTATTTGTAGTTAAGTTTTGGAAGAGTCAAGGTTACACACAGAATTTTGACTATGTAGAGAGTTGGTGCTCCTAACAACCATGCTGTCTGAGAGTCAACTGCACATATATATGTTTGAAATGCGAGGTGAAAAATGGTGACTATCAGATGAAGAAACAGAAGGTCGGTAGACATATATTTCAGTTCTCTGCTCTCCAATCTACAAACTGCATAACTTGGTCTTACAACTTTGGTCTTCCTTTTGGTCACCTATAAAATGGGTAGAATGGCTTTAGTAATCCTGGGAAAGAGGGACTGCAAAAACAGGGCAACTTGGACACATAGAGAGTTATCAGAGAGCATTCTGAGCAGAAGTAGCATGGGCAAAGATAGTTGGGGACAGTCCTGATGTATAGAATGCAGAGGCTCAGTACAGTGGAATCTGGTGGGCCTGAAGAAGAGTGGTGAGGTCTAAGCTGGGACCAGACCACAGTAGGATGGGGATACCGTCCCAAGGGGCTTTGTAACAATGAGATGAGAAGCCATAGCTTGTTTCTCTATATTCTTGTTATTTATTGGCTTGTTCATTCATTTTTTTTGGAAGTAGAGAAGTAGAATGTTAAGTGATTCAGAAAAAAAAATCCAATTAAGTAAAATGGATTGGAAAGAAAAGAAAAATAGTAGGAAGATCATTTGGGAAACTTTTGAAAAATGTAGTTCAAACCAGTGCAATTGCAAAAGAAATGGCAGTCAGTGGAGAACTACTGGGGTTACGGTTAGAATTGTGTATGCAGCCACTGTCTGCATGATGGATATATGCAGGCAGTACGTGTTATCGGTTATAATTTCCTCTGCTAGGCCATCCTTTGCAATTTGGAGATGACCCCTCTGATGGTGATTACTGTGTTGTGTGCAGCTGTGGCTGAAGAAAGTGACTTGAGGGAGCAGGATTTATCACAGAAGTTAGAGGCGGCCTTGTAAAGACAGGTCTGTAAGGCAGAGTCAGGCTTTCATTCGATAACCTCCTTTTCCTTTCCAAGCTCTCACCACCTCCTCTTGCTTCTTGTGTCCAGTATCCCTGTTCCAAGGAACAATAGAATCCTAGAAGTTAGTGTTCCAAGGGATGGACTCATAAAAGGGGAGTGACATCGATTTTGGCAGACAGTGGACTAAATAATAGTGTTTATAGTGGCAGAGGTTTGGGTTCAAATAGAGTCTCTATCTCATACTTGCTGTTTGAATGCAATAGCTCTGACCTTAAGCAAGACTAAAACATCTCTTGGCTTCATTTCCCCCACTTGTAAAATGGATATATACATATGCAAAAATTACACATATTATTGTGGATTAAAGAAGAAAATGCACATTCAGCGTTCAGTATAATGCCTGTTCATGGAATGGAAGCCAAATAAATGGTAACTATGCTAACATGTTTGGAGAACTTTGTTTGCTACCACGCTTTACTTTTTTCCTCCCGCTCATTTCTCTCTCTTTTTCAATTTGCACTGGAGAGTGCCATAGTTGGTATGAAGTAAAATTAGGGAGATAGGTGACATGTAGCCATAACAGATTTTACCTCTAAGAAGCAAATATCAGAGACTAGTTAGATTTTGCAATAATCAGGGCATGCCATGACAAAGATCTTAAAGTAAAATATACATTTTAATATAAAATTTACAACTTCAAAGGTGTATCTTCAAAAGAAAATTTGGTGAAGAGAGAGGTAGTAGATTATGGCTCACATTAAGTTTGATTCTTAAACACTCAAGTTGATTGGTCTAAGCCAGTGGTTCTCAATGAGGGAAGCACTTTACCCTTAAGGGGACATATGACAATGTGCAGAGATATTTTTGTTTATCACAACTGGGAGGGATGCTACTGACATCTAGTAAACCAGAGATACTGCTCCTTCAATGCACAGGATAATATTTCCAGGACAAGGAATTATCTGACCCAAAAACATCAATAGTATGATGGCTGAGACACCTTGGTCTAAGCCAATCATAATAATTCTTCCCTGTTTGCCACTGATGGGCGGAATCCACACAAGTCAATGAGCATATTACATTTTTTGGTGCCTGTTATCTTGGAGTCAGCATACTTTCTAAATCGGCTAAAGGGAAAAACATATTTCAAGACTGAGAATCTTGTTGCCCCACTTAATGTCTTGTCTGCTTCTGGCCACAATCTTGTCAACTTTAGAAGAATGAGTCTGAGGGGAAAGCATATATTCCAAAGATGGAAAAGAAGAGAGATGATAATAATTCAGGTTCTTTGAATCTATTTACCCTCAAATCTACCCCAATTCTGGAAATTAATGATATGAGGTAGTAAATACCATTTTTACATTGGTTTTTCTTTTTCACTTACAAACATAATTCTAGCAACTAAAACCCTAAACAAATAATCTACTTTTTCAGAAGCTTTACCTTCTTTTATAGGTTCTCTTGCTTGGAATGCAGTAGTGTCTTAGCAATATACTCCTCCAATTTAATAGCCTGGCATATCAGTGTTTGGCTGTTCTCCCTCCTTTACTTATTCATTAATGAAGCTCTGACAGGTAGGATTAAAAAAAAAAAAGATTAAGTTTAAAATATTAAGCAAGAACAAAACAAAAATAAGCAGAGCAGAGAAAAAGTGACATTTTCAAATGAAAATTGTTATAAAGTGTCTAGCCCCGAAGGGATATTAAGAAGTATTAAGCATCTAATAAGGAACACTGAGGACTCTGCTAGGGGCTGTGGGTACATTGATTAGAAAGGGCCAAATTCTTTTTTCATAAGAAGCTCACAGTTTTTCAAGGGGAACAGATGAGTGAGAAGTCAATGAGCAGATGGAGCGAAGGGTGCAACAGTAGCGCTAGGAATAAGAAAGAGAAGCAGCCCAGGGAAGGTGTGATTTAGCAGGTCACTCTCCTGGTTTCTCCTTCTGCATCTCCTAATCTATTAGTAAGTGGACAACTCCATCTTACAATTCACCTCATAGAATTATCTCCCAGTCACCTTTGACCCCTCCATGATCAAGAGCACAAAAATAAATTCTCATCATGCCTCCCACCTGTACTTAATTCTTTGGGTTGCTTTCTGGTTTGAGAGACATAGCAGACAATGACTGCTGAATGACTCCACCTGTCAGTGAAGAGCACCCAAATAACACCCATGTGGGTGAGGAAGGATAGTTAGTGCAACCATGCTTTACTGTTATCAAAATTCAATGTAAAGCAGTAGGTGATTACACAGCATAAAACAATGGGATTGAAATGACAAAAAGTATAAAACACAGATGCAGAAGAATCACTCCCTGACAGACCCATACATGGCCCTGGTAGAAACGCAAAGAGATAAATTAAAAAAATGTTTTTTAAGGAAGAATCCATAGGATTTAATGACATGCGGAATGAAAAAGAGGATGACATAAGAAGGACTCTGTCATTTGAATAGCAGATAACTTGGAGAGTGATTGTGTCATGAAGAAGGATGTGCCAAGGAAAGTGGTTAGAAAGAGCCAGTTTAAGGGAATAATGACAAATTCATTCTTGGTCATACTGCTTTCAAAAGAAATCTACTAGGATGGCAGCCTGTGAAAGCCTTGTCATGTTCCAGGGCTGACTGAAGGAAGAACATATGAGAACAGACATAAAGAGGAAAACTTAAGAAAAAAAGAAATAAAAAGCAAGTTTTTCCAAACTCTACCTATCAGTGGTCAAAGATATTGCAAGTTAATATGTCTCTCCTGTTTCCCACCCCTACCATTTCTGTCAAGCATAAAAAATAGACCAATTTGTCATTGTGTCTGCATAATATCAGGATAAGGGTGTACTGTTCCTTTTCCCTTAGCAGAGGTCACTGGGAAGAGTGTCTCCAAGATTGTCTGAAGGAAAACAAATGAGCGAGCCCAGAAATTGGAGGCAAGGTGCTCTGCTGTGGCGGGGGAAATGCCGAGATGATAACTTCTGGAAAATTGCATCAGTTTTATTCAACGCAGGACTGTTTTAATCACTGTGCCAGGGGACCTCCTTCAAGGACGGATGGATAATGCATGTTTCAGGAGGCTGATAGGGAGATAGTGTGGATCCTTAAACATCTTGAGCAGGCCTTTAAGTGAGCAAATGTCCTTGCACATCTGCTTGGGCATGTGGGGCTCAGAGTTTCAGAGGAAAATACAAGGTTCCCCAGTGGGCTTCAAGGAGCATTTGAGGAGAAAGACTCTAACAGGGCTCTGGAGAGCAAGAGAAGGCACATTTTGCAAAGTCCACTAGGGGCTTATAATCCCTCCACTGCCATCCCAACCCCCTGACAGTGACTGGAAGGCAGATGATTGATAAGCAGATGAACAAGACACCCTGATGGATACATTGACCTTGCTATAAATTATCATTTTCAAATTTTCTGAATCTTTCTTATGGAACTGACTCAGGTGCTAAGAGTTTAGGAAGGCACGTGAGGGTTTGAGGGAGTTGAGGCTTGTATTTGCTCTCGACCTTATGAATCTAATAGAATGGGTAGAGGTTTGGGCATTAAATTATCCAGGTTCATATCCCAGCTTCACTATGAAATACGTGTGCGACCTTGGGCAGGTCACTTCACCTCTCTATGTCTGGTTCTTCTCTTGCAAAATGAGAATAAATGTTCCCATCTGATGACATTTGCAAACCTGAAATGTTATAGAATACCAGTTGCTGTGACAGTTAGTCTTCTTTTCTATTTGGTGTGACTTTTTTTAGTGAAAGGGGTTGCCCTGTGATGACAGAAATGTCACATCAGCTCCCTGGATCTCAGTTTTCTTCAATGTTAAATGTAGTACTTGGATTAATGATATGTACAGTGATAATAATATTTAAGCAGTTTTCACTATATGCCCAAAGTGTTACCCTATACATGCATTTACTCAAAAACTACCTTATGCTACAGGTACCATTATTGTCCCCATTTTGATATTGAGGGAAATGTGACATTGAGAGGTTGAGATTCTCACCTCAGGTCACACTGTTGGCAGAACTAAGGCATGACTTCAGACGTTGTAACTTTAGGGCTACCTCTGTGAGTTCTCTAGTACTTGCCTAATAACACATGGCATCAGAATAACACGTGGCCCAGAAACAAGTTACTTGCAGGTTTATTTCTTGGGGGATACATCTTATCCTCCAAAGGAAAAAAAAAAGCCTATAATTAGTTTAAGAAGAGAAGCCACTGATGCCACTAGCAGCTTCTCTTCATGTTGATACCTGTAAGGCTAGAAGGAGTTTGTTTCAATTTAAGGTAAAGAAAACAGAATTTGTAGAAAAACTTCTGAGGAAGGAGCCATAGAACCACAGAGTGTATCAAAGATGGAAGGGACAACAGAGCCCATCCAGAGCATTTCTCTCAATTTCAAGATGGTGAAACTAAGATACACGAAGGGGAGTCTAGTCCAAATTCACACAGGGAGGAAGCAGCAGAGTAGAGACTGGACCCTACTGGTTCTAAGCTAGGGCTCTCTGTCTCACACACTGGGCTCAGCATTGAACTCAACCTCAGTACAGCCCTTGAGTCTCTGCTGTAATCTTTCATGTGCATAAACTTCAAACATGAAGACCAAGATATTAATATTTTTTATTTACAGGTTGAAAAAATTGACTGTGGACAAGGTGAGGTACCTCTATTAAAGCAAACACCTGGTTAATAGCTTAGCACAAGGTGAGGTATGCAGAAAGTATTCTATCAATACTTCTTGAATGAGACTGAACTTCTTGATGGTAGGCTTATGACTTCTCACTCATCTTCTAATTGTCCCTTCCATCTCAGGTCTTTAGTTGAGTCTGTACTTTTAAGGACATCATTTGTTGTTTCCACTATTTGTGAATCAGCAAATGGATTGTACCCTATTTGAAGAGCACCTCACATATTTACACCCCCCTCTCTCTTTCAGAATATTTAAGTTCTATTAGAAAATTTTAATTATACACTACAATGTTATCAACTACAGTCAGCATATTATATATTAGAGCCTCAGATCACATTAATCTATAACTAAAAGTTTGTGCCCTTTACTGATTTCTCCCTATTTCTCCCACCCCCAGATCCTGGCAACCACTTGCTACTATTTTCTACTGTTTCTATGCATTTGCCTTTTTTTTTTTTTTAAGATTCCACATATAAGTGATATCATTCATTATTTGTCTTTCTCTGTCTGGCTTATTTCACTTAGTATAATGCCCTCAGGGTTTAATCACATTGTTGCAAATGGCAAGATTTCTTTTTTTTCTCATGGCTGAATAATGTTCCACATATTCATTATATGTGAATGTTGCACATTTTTATCGATTCATCTGTTGACAGACACTTCAGTTGTTTCTATATCTTGGCAATTGCAAATAATGATAATGCTGCAGTGAACATGGGAGTGTAGATATCTCTTCAATATCTTGTTTTCATTTCCTTTTGATGTGTACAAAAAATGGGATGGCTGGATCACGTCTATACTATTTCAATAGCCTCCCAATACTCTCCCTTGCAACTGCTTTCTTTCTTTCTAGTATCTAGGCTGCTGGCAAAGTCATCTTTCTAAAATGCAAATCTAACTGTGTTGCTCTCCCATTTTATCTTTTCAGTGACTGATGGCCTATTTGCAGTTTCATGAATGTTCTGAATAATCCAAGCTTGGTTTACTCTTGTTGGAGTAGTTTTCCTTGCTCCTACTCACTCATCAAAACTCTATTCAGCACTTCCTCTCTATGAGGTCTGCTGTGAGCTTTTCTTCAACAGTATTGAATAATTAACTACTCTTTTTGAGCCTCCATATGTATTTTATAAATCTCTGTAATCTTTCCATCAATAATTGTAATGCATTATAATTATTTGTTAATGTTATAATCTCCCTATTATTTTGGTGCTTCCTGGAGAAAATGAGAATTCTTCGTTAGTCAACATTTGTCCCTGGAGGCCATTACAAACTCTCTGAGCAGCAATACTGATAACTAATGTTTATGAAAGTTTGCTATGAGCCAGGAGTAGTGCCAGGACCTCCTCTCCATGGCACAGTCGTAGGAGCTCAATATAGTCTTTTTGAGTCCAAGTTGCTCTTCAAATAGAGTACAATCCATTTGCTGATTCACAAATAATGGAAACAACAAATGATGTCCTTAAAAGCACAGACTCAGCTAAAGACTTGAGATGGAAGGGACAATTAGAAGATGAATGAGAAGTCATAAGCCTGCCATCAAGAGGTTCAGTCTCACTCAAGGAGTATCTGTTAGTCAATTAATTAGAGGGGGAATTCTTTCATAATGTATACATATATCAAATCATCACAATACACTCTTTAAATACCTTACAGTTTCATTTGTCAATTATATCTCAGTAAAACTGAAAAAAAAAAAAAACAATATTGTCTTCAGAATAGACATAATTTAAGTTTAATAGTTTATCTGCTGCTCATTTGAGTCTGGTGCATATTGTCTTCAACATTTAATTATTAAAATCAAAAGATGATAAACAATGAAGAGATTGAAAATTTAGAAAAAAATAACATAGACAAGAGATAATAGAGGCCTTAATAAATTGATAGAGCAGGAGAGAGATAAGTAGAAATTTGAGAAACAAACTTGACAGGACTTGGTGACAGATTGGACGTAGAAGCTGAGGAGCATGAGTGGGACCTATCTCATGGAGTGATGAAATCTATACTTAGCAGACTCCTCTGCTCTCTGTTGGGCTCACATTCCTTCCAGCACAGGTATTCAAGTGCCCCTCCTAACACCTGCCCCTGCAGACTGTTCTCTTTCCAGAGCCAGCTATGTATGAATGGGGATCCTGGCAAATTCTTCCTCCTGCACCTCTCAACCCTGTTGTGTTTATCACTTGAGCTATTTGTCTTTGCTGAGTGAACATGACCATCCGTTATTGTAACCCAACTATGAAAAAGAGATGCTTTTATTTTTCCCCGTGTCATTTTGTACTGCCTGGGTGACACCTCAAGGAAGAAAAAAGGCAGAAAGCAACAACAAACGGCATTGGTGATGAAAAGAGAGAGGCTAAGCTTCCATTTCTCACACATTTTTGCAACTAGCCACATAAAAGGCCCCACAAGATGTGTGGTAATATCAGTGCAGATACTCATCCAGCTGTCTATACACATTGTGTCCCTCACAGAGCCATTCTTACAGTGAAGTGTTTTTCTTCTTTTCTCTTTTTTAAAATTTTTTTTAAATCTTCTCACCTGACGACAAATGTAAGATTGTAAAAGCATACTGCAAGGTCTATAACTTTTAAGACTCTTTGTTAACACATGGTGTCTAAACCCAGATTATTTAACCTGTCAACTAAACCTCTCTATAATACCAACTCAACCTACTTTACCCTCAAAAACTTCTTCTCTTCCTCAGGAATTGAAAGCTCATACCAAATGCAATTACCTGTAATTCTCAGGATAAACTACATTATTTTCCAAATCTATTCTCTTAGCCCAGAATATCCTGACTTTTAGTGCTGACATCACTGCCCTCATTTCTATTCTGTAAGGGTGCTCCCCCTCTTTATCACTTTTATCTACCACAATCCCCATCTCCTCCTAACTCAGTTAATGCAGATATCAGCACCAGTGTCACTTCTTCGAGGAAATAGGCCCTACCTGAAGACCCTTCACCACCCTCACTGAATTATATCAAGTCACACTGTATTTTCCTTATTGCATAATAGTTGTAGCAATCTGTCATGATACATATATGTGATCATTAAATTATGTCTATCTCTTCTCTAGACTATAATATTCACTATTGTTTCTTCAAGAACTAGCATAGTTCCTGGACTGCAGTAGGATCTCAATAATGACACCCTGAATGAATGCAATAATCCATGAATATGAAAATCTTATTCACTCCTCAAGGAATCTCTAATACTACCTCCCATATAAAGCCTTGTCCTACACTTCCTCTCATCCACAGTCTTAAAAAATAAGTGCTTAAAGTGATTTCTCAGTCATTCGAATATTTAGAACACATTTTCTGTATCACCCTTGTGAAATTTTTGGAGAATGGCTTCTATGGCAATAGGGATGCTATTTTGTGACTTCCTGATTAATGGCAGAATCTAAAGGAAAATATTCTCTAAAATTTGGGTTTCCCTTTTATATTCTGAGGTTAGACAAAGATACAGCTTCTGAAAGCTTTACTGGCATTACCCATTAGATAGAGCCCTCTAAAGCATTTCTGAGGTGTGCTCAGATTCTGTGTACCTATTTAAGTGCTTCAATTTAAAGATAAAGAATCTGAGATCCCAGAAAGGAAAATAGTCATCAACAACTTGTGGCAGAGTTTAGTTCAGAACCCTAGTCTCCTGATTTCCAGCCTAATCCTTTCTCCAATATCCTGTTTATTGTCATATAAAAACAAATAGATATAGCTGAGAAAAAAAAAGACAGCTTGTTTATTTTCCTCAGTTGGAACACTTTCCTAAAATGGGGCAGACAGAAACATTATTTATCCTGGATGGTAGAATCCAAGTTTAATAAAGCAAACCTTTTTGCCAAAAAATGGCAAGGCGATTCTCTACAAAGTTGTGAAGAATCACTAAATTAGCCACATCCATCAAACAGTGACTTGTTCCTGGGATGACACAATACTAAGAACAAGAGGCCCTCAATTTAGGTGTCATTAATAACCAAAAATGATTTTATAAAGCAGAATATTAATAAAAAGAATTTCACAATTTTAGAGCTTGAAATTGCTTTGGAAACAGTACATATTTTACTGTTTCCATGTATTTGTGGAAGAGGTGGTAATTGTGACTGTCTTAGATTTAATCAATTTTAGCAAGAAAGAATGGCTTATTGGGAAGAAGTCTCTGCTTGGCCACAGGCTTTCTGCGTGACCATGGGCAAGTAACCTTTCCTCTCTGTTTTACCATGTGTAAAATGAAACTCTTGGGTTGGATTAATAAGCAGTTTCTCCAAAAATAATTTGAACATACAGTTAGTAAATACCTACTATATGAAGGGCACTGTATTAGATGTTTTAGTCCCAGTCGTGAATACAGCATAATTCCCAACTTCAGAGGGTTCAAAGAGTAAAGAATTGATATATGGATAGCCAACTTAAATTAGTATAATAGAAAAAAAGAGAAAACTCAGGCCATGTTAGAAAACAGAAATAACATAACTGTGAATAGAAAGGAGTCGTTTAAATGGATGAGAGAAAACAACGTGCAACTCTTTGCCAATAAGTTGTAAAATATCTAAAAAATTATTTTCTAAGTAAATACAAATAATTAAGATTGATGTAAACATATTTTGAAAGTCTGAAATGCACAGTGATCATAGATAGAATATGAAAATCATCCAAGTAATACAGAAACACTGCAGAGACTAGAGTGTTTAATGAAAAGCTTTCAAAATCTTTAAGAAACAGGGTTTCTATGTAATTCTTATAGTTTTTAAATATATAAATAAGAAGAGATGCTTTTAAATTTCACTAATTTGTAATAAATATTATATTTATTCCAAAATGTGAGAAATATACCATACTGTTTCACCTACACATATACATGGAAAATAACATGAGAAAAATATTATTAAATCAGGACCAGCACTCCCAATAATGGACACATGATGAAGACAGTTGATTTCTTACACAAATAATAATGATAAAAACTGGAGACTATTAAAAAAAGCAACCATTTTAAGACACTGCAAAATAACAAAGTGCTAGTCAAAGCTGAAAAGCCAGTTTATACCTCAAACACGAGTATTGCACCAAAAAGAACAATGATTTTGGGGCTTTCTTATCTAAGAGTGCTGCTCAATCTTCACAGGACCCCACTGGCAAAGAACTGGAAGCCCTCTTGGCTTAGGCATCAGTAAGCAGGAATGGGAGGAATGAGAGGTTAAAAGAACCAGAAAGTTAAGAGAGAAACCTTAATTCGTGGGAATCACACAGAAGGTGATCTCCAAAAGTTAAGTAAAAGTTTATCCAAAACTTTGGCTGACTGCTAAAATAAGCAGATATGGGAAATACTCAGGAAGCATGTCTAAAAAAGCAATAGCTTAAAGCCCAAAACACTGAGCAAACAAATTAGCTGCTTCACACTACAGGGAGACACAATTTAGTATGAGTACAACCAAGTTAAATGCCTATTAGAACTGATGGTACTCAACCACACAAAAGATGCTAGAATCTCATGACATATTATCTGCAATGATCAGTTTTAACCCCAAATTACCAAACATGCAAAGAACCAGAAAGTGTGACCAATATGCTGGAATATAAATGGCAAATAAAGTCCAGCCAATAGAAACTGAGTGTGTCCAGCTATTGGGTTCAGTAGGCAAAAATATCAAAACAACTAATAAAAATGTATTCAAAGATGTAAAGAAAAAGTTTGGATAATTAAAAGAAAATATGGTATTAATGAGTGAATAGAAAGGAATAGTTCACAGGAAAATAAAAACTATGAAAAGAAATTTAAAAAATTCTAGATATGAAAAGTGTAACAACTGAGATAAAAAAAAAAAACATTAAATAGGTTCAACAATAAATTTGAGATGGCAGAAGAAAGATTTAGTGACCATGAAGAAAGATCAATAGAAAATTTCCAATCAAAACAGAGACAAGGAATAGTAAAAAATATACATATAAAAAGCCTCAGAGACCTGTGGTCAGTATTGAGTGGTCTAATAATTGGACTCCCAGAATGAAAAGATAGAATGAGGCATAAATGTATTTGAAACTATAATGGTCAAAATTCCCTCAAATTTGTTGGGAAAAAAAAAAAGATTAATTTACAGGTCCAAGAAACTCAATTCCATAACTCCCAAAGAGTATATAAAATAAACAAACAAGCAAAAGTTAAACATGTAAGAACATCATGGTACAATTGCTGAAAGCCAAAAATAATAGCAAAAAATTGAAAGCAGCTAAATAAAAACCATACATTAAATCAGGAATACAGTTACACAATTAATAGCTGAATTAGCATCAGAAACAATGAAAGCCACAAGATGTTTGATTTTAATATTTAAAGTGTTGAAAGAAAAAAAAAATCAAAGGTATTATAGAGATATTTTCAGATAAACAAAAACTGAAGGATTCATTGCTATTAACAGAACTTAAAGAAATGCTAAAGGAAGTCTTTTAGGATAAAAAGAATAACATCAGATAGTGACTTGTATATATAGAAAGAAATGCAGAACACTGGAAATGGTGAAAAATGCATCTAATTATATAGTTTTTTACAGTATGTCAGTTTAAGTCATCCAAGAATTTGACACTTAGATTGGTTTAGATGTGATAGATTATTTTAAGGAAATGTTTGTGAACATTTAATAAGGGAAGAACTTGAATAGGCAGAGAACTTTAGACTGCAGTGCAAGTCCAATATCTGTGAATAGAGAGAACAAAGGATGAATTGGGTAGGAAAGACCTCAGCCCACAGTACATTTCTGAGTAAATATTAGCCAAGCTGCCACTCAGGGCAATCCTAAATTGGGCAGAAATAAACCAGTAGTAATGTTTGCAGCTTGCTCAGTCATTGGCTATGAGCAGTCTGTGAGAAGGATGATCTGAGTGTTTATGGGAACAGCATGTGTACATGTTAGTTAACTATACCCCCATCAACACATACTCCTGAAGAAGAACCCATCAATGCATCTCCATAATCATCACACTTGATTCCTTTAAAGATATATAGCTAGCTATAGGCATCATCTATATCTCTCTAATCACCTGTCTCTATCAATAAATTGATCTATCAAACTACCAATCTATCTATAATATATATGAAAAAATAGTGCAAAAAATAGGAGATATTTGAAATTTACTATAGCCAGAATCATCTATTTTTGTATTAACCAGAATAAATTCAATATTAATTTTAAGTAGAATTTAAATATGCATATAATAATTCTTAGAGCAAACAAAAATCACAATGTAAGGAAATGTAGCCAAAATTCAGTTGTGGAATTCAAGTGGTATAATAAAAATATTTGTTTAGCACAAAAAAATGAACAATAAAACAGCAAAAAAAAGTGGGAAATTAGAAGACAAAATTTTTAATTGCTAGACATAAATCTGACTATTTAAATAATTGTA
Source organism: Cynopterus sphinx (assembly GCA_030015415.1). Classification (NCBI taxonomy): domain Eukaryota; kingdom Metazoa; phylum Chordata; class Mammalia; order Chiroptera; family Pteropodidae; genus Cynopterus; species Cynopterus sphinx. The sequence continues at coordinate 118,731,099 of CM057385.1, read as the reverse complement.
TTAAATGTAAATCAATTAAATATACCTATCAAGACAGAGATTACTGAACTCAATACTAAAGAGAGATTCAACTATCTGGTTCCTTCAGGAGATATACTGGAGACTCAAAAACATAAATATGTTGAAATTAAACTTATAAAAACAGTTATCATATACAAAATAAGTATAAGAAACCTGTAGCAGCTATATTAATATCAGACAAAAAAGACATTAAAACAAGTATATTGCTAGAGAAAAAGAGGGGCATTTCATAATATTAAAAGTGACTATAACAGGAAAATATAAAAATTATCATTTACATATGTTGAACGTTACAAAATGTTTGAAGCAAAATATGACAGCATCTAAAAGAGAAAATGACAAACATTATATTTGAGATTTTAATACTTCTGTCATTAACTGATAGAACAATTGGAATTATTTGATGTTTCTAGAACATTCCATCCCAAAACAAGAGGTTATACTCTCTTCAAGAACACATGGAGAATTCATCAAAAAAATTTACTAGAACATAAAAAGTCTCAATAAACTTAAATAAATTATTTAAAGCATGCTTTTTGATCATAAATAATCTTAAGATCAACAGAAATAAATCTGCAAGTTCTCCAATATTTAGAAATTTAAATAACACACTTCTAAACAACCAATGGGAAAAAAAATAAATTACATGAGAAATTTGAAAATATTTTTAATTAAAATATACATCAAACAATATCTCAAAAGTTGTGAAAATACAACATATCAAAAATCATTGTGTATAAGGATATTTACAGCTTTAAACAGTTTATTAAGCCAGAAGAAAAGTCTAAAAACAATGATCTAATCATCTGCCTTAAGAAGAAAGAGGAAGGAAAGAAAAGCAAGTCTAAGATTAGCAGAAATAAGGATTTTAAAGAATAAAAAGTATTTTTTTAATGAGCAAATAACAGAGAAAATCCGTGAAAGCAAAAGTCTCTTTAAAGACTACTAAAATGGACAAACATTTAGCTTAAGTGATAAAGAAAAAAGAGAGGAAAAACCCTAATTATCAGTATCAGGAATAAAAGAGGAAAAATAATAAGTGAGTAATATAAACAACATCAAGCCAATACATTTGATGATTTAAATGAAATGAAAAAATGTCTTGAAAGGCAAATCACATACAAAAAGGAGAATTTCTCTCTATGATACAGTAACTTCTGTAAGACCAGTCTCCCACTGAGAACAAATAGGAAGAAAAAAAAAAGGAATAAAATTTAAAATAATTTTTAAAAAGACACAAGAGAACTTCTGAGGAAAATGAGGCTTGAAGTTCCAAGAGTGAAGAGAATAAGAGAGGTTAGCTCACACACAAACCATCTGCATTATCCCTCAGGGCATCTGCCAATCATCGAATATGGAGGCAGATGGCCTTTGCTAGGTGGTAAAGAATCCAACAGAACTTTTAGTAAACTAATGAATCTGAAGAGAAAAAAAAAATACTTTTATGACTATCCAGGCAGTCAAGATCTAGGAAGACAAAGATTCTAATAAAAAGGAAAAGTCACAGAAGTGAGAACAATTATTGGTTCTCCTGGAGACATCTGCTAAATTCTTGAACTATAGAAGTCAGTAACTCAGAAGCCTTTTATGGCTTACACAGAGTTTTCCAAGTCTCTCAGAGCTGACCAGACAAAAATTGAAGATTGGAAGGCAGAAATGGTGAGGGACCATAATAAACATAAAAAATAATACGACCCAATATTGACCTATAGGTTCATTGCAATCCTGATTAAAATTCATGCAGTTATTTTATAAATAGAAATTGACAAGTTGATTCTAAAATGTATGTGGAAATGCAAAGGACCTAGAACAGTTAAAACAAATTTTGAAAGCAAAAACCAAAGTTACAAACTTTCATGCTACCTGATTTTAAGACTTACAATATAGCTTTAAATAATCAAGGCAAGTGTGCTGTTAGCTAAAGAATAGATTTATAGATCAAGACACAGGGTAAAAGGTTAAGAAATAGTCCCACACTCAAACATGTTTAATTGATTTTAGAGAAAGTTTTTAAGGTAATACAATGGAGAAGGATCATTTTCAATAAATAATGCTTAAACAACTATATATCTCTATAGAAAAAAATTAACCTTGACCAAAGCACTTCATAACAGTCACACAATTATGTGATCAAAATGGATCATAAATACTTAAATATAAAAGCTGAAAATGTAAAATTTAAGAAGAAACATTAAAAAATTCTTTAGGATCATAAGGTAAGCATTTACCATAATAAAAAAAAAATGGATTAGTTAGCCATCACCAAAACTAAAACCTTTTCTTTACAGAAAAAAAGGGTTGAAAGTAGCAAACTCAAGAAAAACATTATATATACACACATATAAACATACGTAAATACAGATATATCTGTATAATCTGACAAATAACTAGCATCAGTAACTATATATATATATATATATATATATATATATATGACTCTTCAATTCAGTAAGACAAATAACAAATTTTAAAAATAAACAAAAGATTTGAACAGATATTTCACAGTAGAAGATATATAGAAAGCCAAAAGGTACGTGAAAAGACAATAAAATAAATGTAAATGTATGCATTTCTTTAAAATTTAAAACTAAGTAAAACTACTTTATGGTGTGTAGTCAGGACAGTGTTTACCTGTGGGCATGGGGAGAGGCAGAGGGCACATCACCACCTGAAGCTGATAAATTTCTTTGCTGGTGTAGGTTCCACACTTTTGTTCACCTATGGTCTATGCACGTGTATATGTTACTCCACAATAAAAAGTTTGCTAAGAAAAAAATCAAAGGCTGGTTTTATAAAATTAATAAGTTATTTTAAAGTTTATCTCCAAGAGTAAACCATCTGAGAACAGGCACAAAATATTGAACATAAATAAAAAGAAAATATTTATATGGATTCAAGTTTGTAGGTTTGGTGTGAGGCTAACTTGAGTTCTAATCTCACTTGGATTACATGATAAATGATATATGTCTCAGTTTTCTTAGCTGAAATATACACATAATAATTATATCTATTTCACGAAGTTATTCGAAAAACAAATCAGATAATTTTGTGAAAGTATTAGGCATTATATGCTTGAATACTATATGTAACTATGGTCAGTAAATGATAGCTATTACAATAATAATAGAGTTAATAATAATGATAGTAACAATAAGAATAACATTGATATGAACCAAAATAATTTTAAAATGAAGTAGTAGCAGAGGAACTAGTTGACAGATTATTTTTAAATGTTTGTAAACTGATCTGAGTACATATATGAATCAATATATAATATTGGTAGCATTTCAAATCACTGGGGATTGAATGAATTGCAGCATAAGTCATTTTCAGATTCAAAGGCAGACAGCTAAAAGAGATAAAATTTTTTGTGAGGCATACATGACAGATAAAGGGTGATATATAAAACTAATGAAAAAAAAGATAAGTACCACCTTGGAAAATGAATCAGAGGTCCCAATTAAGAAAATCATAAAAGAAAAAATATATATATATAAATGTGCAGAAGAAAATATATTATACTTCACAGAGGGATTATATAACTCAACAAGGCATAATTTTTGCTTATTCAATTGCTGTAAAGTAGCATGTGTTTATATTACTTTTGTGAGGAAGCAGACATACTTTGCTTTAGTGAGTATAAATTAATAGAATATTTTTGGAAAAAAATTTGGAAATGTGAATCAAAAGACTTAGACTCATGCATCCTCATTGATCCAGAAATTATTCCTGTCAAAATCTGTCACACAGAAGTAACTATAATTACACTCAAAGATTTAGCTATAAAGAGAGTAATTGCCTTCTTGTTTGCAACGTGAAACTTTTGGACATAACGATAGTTCAAGTAATAGGAAATTGTTTTATTCATCCAAGGAAATCCTTTTCAACATTGACACCAATATTAGGAAATAATTTTAGAGGAAGGAGATAATTTTCACAATATACTCTTCCATTTTAAAAAGGCTAACAGAACAATATGAACAGTATGATTATAGTTTTGCAAAAGAAACACTTATATGCATTTAGAGAAAAGATGAGAGGTAGAATCCACCAGACTGCCAACAGCAGTTGCATATGAGTGGACCAAATTATGAATAATTATAATTTTTTATTCTGCTTATCTACCCTTTCCAAAGGTTTTACAAGGGTCATATGTTACTTCACAATAAAAAAGAAAGTTATAATATTTCAGTGCAATATATGTGAAGATAGCAGTACTCATAAGGTATTCTAGTAGCAAAAAAGAAAAAGCAGGGAGAGTAATGCTGTTTGCAAGAGTAAATATTATCTTTGAATTTTGGCAGTTAAAATAAAGACAACAGGCATATAAAAATTGTGGAGACTCTTGAGCCGACAAGGGAAACGGTATGTACAAAGAATAAAGATGTTTCAGAGATTTTGCAGATAACGAACAAAAATTAAAGGTTGAGAGTTGATATATCCCTACATTTTAGTGGTCTGAGTTCAAGACAAAGTTGGAGGCAGAAGCAGAAGTCAAATCATGCTGGGTCCATCAATCAAGTCATGCTAAGGAGCTCAGACTCAATCTTCTAACAGAGTTGGAAAACCATTGAATTAGCAGAGAGCATGATCAGACCTGGGTTTTTAAAAAGTCCCTTTGGCATCATTGTAGGGGATCAATGGCATTACTGCAGAGCAAATGGAGATCAGATACTTAAAATGCCATTGCAATGGTCCATGCATCAACGAGAGCTTGCAATAAAGCACTAAGTTTGGTCTGAGAAAAAGATGAGTTTGAGCAAAATTGAAGGTATAGAATTAGCAAGACCTGTTGACTGTCAAGATATAGAAATTGGAAATGAGAAAAAACATCAAGGAACTCCTGATATGTTATTTGGAACATATGATATATAGAGGTAAAGTAATGTTAGCATTATTTTGTCTATATACTTTCTACTTATTAGTCACATATGGAAAAAAAAAAAAATATATATATATATATATACACACATATATATATATATATACACACACACACACACAATTAAATGCATTGATGTATCTTTATATTTAATCAAAACAAGTAACAGAAAGACTTAAGTAAATAAGAGAGAGAGAGAAGTGGGAACTAAAAAACACAAAAATAACAAGGAGAATGGAAATTAAGTCAACCTTGTCTAGGTACCAACGAAGATCCTTTGGTCAAGAGGAAACTACTAGTGAATCTAAGATTCAGACCATTAAGAAAGGACAGTGTTTACTTTTGTGCTACATTCTGGTCTTCATATAGAACCACATTTTTTTTCTTAAAAAAAATATGTAGCACCTTTTCATATTGGAGAATGCGATTTGATTTCTTTCATTCTTTGTTCCATTGGTATTTAAAGTTCTTTTCATGACTGTTGCTGTTCTCTAAGAGCAAAACTATATCATTATATAAGCTTTCATTGTAATCGTGACTTTTCTGTGCTAATGCAGAAGAAATAAGTGTGGGCAGAAAGGCACTTTGGGTGGAGCAGAATGTACAAATTTGCTAGTCATGAGAGCTTCACTTGGTGCCTACAGCACCCACTCTTCACCATAGTTCTTGATACAGCACATTGTACGTAGCTGCTTTCATCATTTTCTCCTCCATGCGAAGGTATATCTTACAAGAGGAGGTGGGGGATTTGTTAGATAGGTAGATGGATAGACGGTAGATGGAGAAAGAGAGAGAGAGAGAGAGAAAGAGAGAAAGAGACATGATAGGTATCTGAATTCATTCATTCAGCAAATGTTTAGCAGATACCCACTATATTCCAGAAATGAACATAGTCCAATTCCTACAATTCCTAACATACTGGAATGTTCACACTTTCCAGTCTCCCACACCAGTGCCTAACATGGGCTGTGGCAATGAGCAAAAGCTCAAAAATCAGCAGTCATCTAAATGTGACCTGGGTTTTGGTCTGGATTATTTGTCTCCTGTGATTGTGCACATGTTGTTGACCACTGAGCTTTCTGTTTTCATATGCAAACGTTGTATGTGTTGAGGGTAGATGAGGGATGCAGGGTGGTATCAGTGCAGATTTTCTTATAAAGTAAATAAAAGTGGGAGGCAGCTTCTCCTATCTCCAGTCTGATTGTTGCCTGGCCTGCAGAGTTGACAAGTATGTGCATCAAGTAAGTTACAGTGAGGGAGGACTTGGAGGTACAAGTATTCCTATTCATGGGGGAGTCAAACACCTAGTAATTAAGAACACAGGTTGTGGAATCACTGAACTCAAAATTCTGATGTTAAAAACTTTCATCTTACTAGTCGGTTGACTTTGGTTAAATTATGTAACTTCTTCTCTATAGAGATATCTAATACTATTTAGTGAGTATGAATTATATTCTAGGCACCTTGATATAAACTTAAATCAATCTTCAAACTATGTCTATGAAAGAGATAGATAATGCCCTAATCTGTATTTTATACATAAGAAAACTGAGATACAGAGAGGCCAAGTAGCTTGCCCAAAGTCACACAGTTAATAAATGGTAAGCAAGCTGATTACGAGACTGAGCTAAATACTGTATTGCATTGCTTCTCCCTATAAATGATATGATGCGGTAACATAATGCTAAGGTATAAATATGAAAAAGTGCTATGGAAATTATTTAGGTTAAGAGGCAGCAGAAGTGAGTTGCTGGCACAGAAAAAGCATCATTATTAAATGATAACTACCGTTTCCTGAGTATATATAACAGAGTCGGCAGCGAGTTGTGAGCTTTATATACTTCATTTTATTAAATCTTCATATCCCTTGCCAGTTAGTTATTACTATTCTTATTTTATGGGCAAAGTAAGTGAGAAGTTAAATAACTTGTTAATGTCACACTAGCTCGTAAGTGGCAGAGCCAGGATTCACACCTGCCTGACTGAGGCCCCTGTACTTTCCTCTGTGCCATCTGTCCACAGGTGGAGGACCAGAGGCAGGAAATAAAAAATGTAAGGCACTGGATCTTAGTCCATCGTTGCACAAAGGGGAATGGCAGATAATAAAGCTGAAGCATAAGCTGGTTTAGATGCAAAATGCAAACTAAGAATTGGGACTCTACCTTGCAGACAATGGTGGACCATTAAGAGATAAGCAAGAATATGACCAGAAAGTGTCCCACAAACATTTCTTGAGAAGCTTGTCTCTGTTGTTGCTGGTATTCTAAATACCCCAACCCCCAACCGTGCTCCTTAAACCCTGGCAAAAAGTGTTCTTTAAACACATAGTCAACTGTACTTAAATCTTCCCTTGAATTTTTACAGGATTTGCTGACAGCGCTTCTCATAGACCATCTTCTGGTATTTGTATTTTACTGCCTATTACTTGCCTTTTCTCTGAGGTTTCCATTTCCCAGCAAACGGGCGCTGCCTCTTAGGTTTCTCCGTGGTAGGTGCCTGTCCTCATGTTTGTGCATAATTGAAACTTTAAAAATGCTGACGATTGGTGATGGTGATGGATACGGCATGATTTTTAAAGGGCTGCCTCACCAGGAAAGGAGCAAGCCAAAGGAGAGAGAAAGTTTCTTCTTAGTCACGAGTCAAGAGATCCTAGTACTTCCCAAGGGGACCAACAGTGGCCAGATTGGGGGAAACTCCTGCTCACCACGAGCCCCAATTTCCTCATTTGTCCAAAGGCACCAACACTTCCTCTGGGGATTGTTTTAAAAAGGAAGAGAAAACACCAGGCACATTAAACTGAGCATGTAGTAAAGCTTTGCTAATGGCTAGAACATAGAAGCAGGATGTGAGCTTGGGATAAAATATTCTGTATTCAAATCTGGACTCTATCTGGGTGTGGGCTGCTTGTGAGAGGCTGAATTGTGTTCCCCCAAAATTCAAAAGTTGAGCTAACCCCCAGTACCTCAGAATGTGACTGTATTTGGAGATATGGCCTTTAAAGAGATATTCAAGGGAAAATGAGTTTATACGGGCAGGCCTTAATCCAATATGACTGGTGTCCTTATAAAAAGAGATTAGGTATGCATGGACATAGGGAGAAGATCGCCATTTGCAAGCTGAGGAGGGAGCCACAGAAGAAACCATCCCCGCCAACACCTGCGACTTCCAGCCTCCAGAAAGGAGAAAATAAATTTGTGTTGTTTAGACCACCTGGTGTGTGGTACTTTACTCTGGCAGCCCCAGCAAACTAACATACTAACTTCTCTACACCTCAGTTTGTGTTTGTATGAAAAAGGATAACCACACTGAACTTCAGAGAACTGTTGTGAGGCTGAGAGATGATTCACGAAAAGCTGGGGCAGGTACTCTATCAATGATACCTGGAGGCTGTAGTGGTGGCATTAAGAGTAGCAGGAGGGTTAGTGATGGGGGAAAATATCTTTTGACTCTATCCTACAGGGCTCCTGGGGGGGTCAACGGAGATGATAATTTTGATGTGAGGTATAAACTTCAACTTTTGGAATCAAAAAGGCTGAATGTGAGTGAGTCCTGGCTCCACCGTGGAACTGTGGATGTGATCTGTTTGATTGTTCTCCATCAACCAGGCTTCGCTTTCCAGCCCATTAAACATAACCGACAGCCCACCTCACTGAATTGTTCAGGAGAGAAACAGTTAGCGTCGTGGGATACTTATTCGTATGTGTCAGGAATGGTCCTAAGCCCTTTATCGCATTAATTAACTTATATTAACTCATTAAACATGCATCAAAGTCTGGGAATTTAATCATATTGTTACCCCCATTTTTATAAAGAAATCTGCTGCGTGGAGTGGTAAAGTAACCTGCTCCTAGTCACGGAGTTAGTAAAAGGTGGAGCCAGCATTCAAACTTGGACAGAAAAACAGGAATGAAAAGGAAAAGTAGGATACCAGCTCCTTAAACATTGTCTTATCTGACTTGATTGTTCCTTCCCATGTTTTGTCATCAGTTTCCTCTTCAGTCTTGAAGAAGAGTGGTCTCATGCCTATTGAGACTAGAATCTTAGACAGTGTTTGGAGACCTTTCCAAAACACACACACACACACACATACACACACATGTACACACACACTCATGCACACACACACATGCACACACATGCACATACACACACACACCTGTGATGAGTCTCCTTCAATTTCCAGGTCTCCTGGGGTACACATCCTCACTCTCTGACTCCTGAGCACACAGTTCTGGCCCTTTGTGGGGAAGTGGGATGATGTGACTAGATCATCCAATGATGACAAAACTACGTGTGTCAGGATTGGGTTCAGAGCATTAACCTGCTACTTTGAGACCCTTCTGAACACAGTTGCCCTTTGATATAGTGACCAGCAGTGGTTGTGAGGCTACCTGCTCCATTACCTGGATTCTTGAGTGACATCAAAGGACCTGATTTAAATCACTGAAATTCTTGAATTTGTTACAACATACCTTAGTCTACCCTGACCAATGCATTAGTTAATTTTAGTCTCCTGCTTTTTTCTCCTAGGAATCTTCCCTGTTTGATCATATGCTCAACCTCTGAGGTCTTGTTTCTCCTCCTCTGTTACTTTCTCTCTCTCTTTCTCCTCTCAGCTATATCCTTCTGTCTATACAATTCCTTTCTGTAGTCCTTACTTGGGGGTGTCTCCCTGGGGAAGAGTGAGTATAATTGAATTTAGGAGCAGAATAACTGTTTCAAAATCAGTATGTGGAACCAGTCCTAGGTCCTGCTCATGAAATGCAGCCTTTTTCTGAAGCCCACTACAGACTCAGGCACAGTCTGGTCTCTCAAGCCACATCATGCACTTCAGACCTTTGCTTCCCAATGATAAGGTTGTGTTCATCCATGATTGCACGGAGCATGTCCATTTAACAAAGACATGAGAAGTTGATTCGTCCCTAGATGGCCTTGAAAATTCACCCGACTAGCGTGAAATGGGTCAATAAGAACAAGAAATGAAATTGAGGTCAGAGACGTTCTCTGGAGAGACAGGAAATAGCATCGAGGTATCCTCTGTGCTCTGGTCCCCATGGTGGTGCTGCAGATTCATTGATGAGGTGCTAGTGAATAGCGAGTGGAAATGTCACTATTGCATGGCACCCCATGAACTATAACCCCCTTCCCCAGGAGGAAACAGGGAGCTGTGAAGAAATCTTGGAAGCTGGGCTATGTCTATGACAAGCAAGATCGATTGCTTCAATTCCTAATTCCATATTTGTAGCTAAAATCCCAGGGTTATGTTCCCTGATTATGCCTGGGGATTTGGCCGAGGTGTAAGTGTTTTAAGGTCAGGGATTAGATCTCATTCGAGATTATATTTCAGTACCGAGAACAGTCCATGGCATATAGTAAATGCTTATGATTTTTGATGAATGATTCAGTGGCTATACATTATACTGGGTAGCTTAGAAACCACAAACATTTACTTCTCACAGTTCTTGAGACTAGGAAATCCAAGATCATGGCATTGACAGGTTTGATATTTGGTGAGAACCTGCTTTCTAGAAAGCTGTAGACAATGTCTTCCTAGATGATGGCTTTTCACTGTAACTCCACATGGCGAAAGGGTTGGGCCTATTTTATAAGGGCACTAATCCTACTCATGAAGTCTCTGTCCTCATCCGAATAACCTTCCAAAGAACTGACTTCTTAATACTACCACATTAAGGGTTAAGATTTCAACATATGACTTAGGGGGGAACACAAATGGGTAGACTGAATAAATTGCTCTCTTTCTCTCTCTCTCTCTCATTCCTCCCAAACTCTATATCCCCTGCATTTACTACAGTGCCCTGGTCAGAGTACCTCAATAAGTGTTTATGCAATTAATGATCTAGACTAGCCATTGTTTACATAGGAAGGGAAGAATGTTGTTAGAATTGAGAAAAGGCCACTCATATAATTAAACACTCTCTGTCCGTGTGACTGTGCTTGTGCTAGGCAATAGGGATGAGCACCGATAAGGCAAGGCTCTCCTATTCTCATTCTAGTGAGGAAGACAGGCCTTACCACAAAGGATCTCAGCGCAGTGTAAGTGAAGAAAATGTGGAGGCAAAGAAAAAAGAGAAAATCTCCCTCGGAGAAGAGGGGAGAGGAAGAAGTGGCTTCTTGGAGTGGTGACGCCTGATCTGAAGGTTGGATGGATGAATAGGAGTTCGCCATGAGGGTCCATCAGAAGAAGACTGTTCCAGGCAGAGTGTATATCCATGCTAACATCTGATCTGTCCAATAACCTTGGATGTATAAACAGGACAGAGAACTTGGGCCGTCAGCAAATCATCAGGAAAGGCACAATGAGAACTTGGTCTTCCTGAACCTTACTTAACAAGATGCACTCTTCAATCTGGTTTGTTCCATCCTTCCAAGCTAGGCTAAGTCTCATCCCCTCTGGGAAGTCTTCAGATTCATCTAGCAAAGATTTCTACCTTGGGGGCTCAGAGTTTGTGGAATATGTCTCCAGCAAGCTGTGTGATTTCAGGGAAGTCACTTTCAATGTTTTAATCTGCTAAATGAAGGTTTTAAGAACACCCTTCCCTCCAAATTATAGCATAATTAATGACACAGCACCTGGTAGTTCATCAACCTTTCAGTTCCTTGTTTTTTCTCATCAATGAAATTTAAGATGCTACAATGAGTAGAGAGGTAAAACACTTAGAACAGTGAATGGCACGTAGTAAGCGTTTCTGAGTATTAACTGTTTTAATTCCTGCTACATATACATACAATCTGTAACAGATACTGCTTGGTATTAACATATATGAAATCCCTTTTATTACTCTGAACCTCCTTCTCATGCTGATCTCAATCATTAAAGGAACTGGTGGCCTGTGATCATGGATCTTGTCTGAAAATTCTAACTCCTGGGCCATGGTTGTCCAGTCATGGGAACCAGCCAGCAATGCTCCTTGGTTAAGAATGGAGGCTGGTGAGTCTTCCAAGCTGCAGGAGTTCTGCTCCTCAGAGCCCTCTGCCCTCCTCCTTGGCTGGAGGATACTGAGGGGTCATCTGCCTTTTTCCCCAGCAGTGAGGGCAACATAGGCTTTTCTGCTGCTAAAAATACCCAGCTTGAGATTCAAGGTGAACCAGATGCACTGATTTGCAACCTGGAGAATGATGAGAGGAAAAGTAATATTCAGAGTCTTCTGCTTGGATTTGGGTGTGGTGGGAGACTTAAGGTTTTGTTTCAAATAATAAAACTTTTTTTTTAATCCATTGGGATTTCTAACTGGTTTGATCGACAGTTATTACAGTAGATTCACCAACTATGCCTTCTTCACAGGAAAAGGCAGGAAATTTCTCTATTTGTGAGATAGTCCCTCTGTCATCAAGGGGTTAATCATCCTTCAACTTGACCTTTAGCTCTCTGGTGTTCTTCTCTAGTGAGTCTTTGTCTTTGAAAGTTAGAGAGGCCTAAGATTGAAATATATTTAGAATTCTCTCTTCTAGGGAGTTCTGTGCATCATGAACTAAAACTATGTATGTAATCTTTCTTCAACAATAATGATATTAGGTATACCATCTTAATCTATATCTTCTACAGTGGACATACAGCATAGTCTTATAATAAGAACTGCAGAGACTTAAGAAATGAAAATATCGCAAAGAAAATGTCACAGTGCTTGGAATGTTTAGCGAATGACAAATAAATGAAGATGAAGCCAGACATCATAAAAATAATCTTGATAACTTTCCAAAGTTGAGAATCAACATCTATTGAGTATTTTAGCCAAATAGTAGGCTGGATACTGTTCATAAAACATTTCATAAAATCTAAACTGGATGGTGACAAAGAAAGCAATAACCCTGTTTTACAGATGAAGATATTGAGGCCCCAAAGGATTAATCTGCTTGCATAAGACCACCGAGCTAGAAAATACAGAAGAATCAGAGCAAGTCTCAACGCTAACGCTCTGTATACTACAGCAAACTCTTTCAGTTCTGAGAAAACCAGAGTTGGGATTTGGGGTACTTGTAGTGGACTTCGTCCAGGTGGGGTCCTGGAACTCTGGTCTCAGCAATACTTGGGAACTTGTTAGAAATATAAATCCTCTGTCCCACTCCAGACACATTGAATCGATAACCCTGGGGGTAGAATTTTAGCAAGTCGTCTGCCTGATTCAAATTGCTGCTATCGTTTCAGTACCATTGGTGAAAAAATAGAGCCTCAGAAAGACAAAACAAATTGCCCACACTCCCAGAACAGAGCTAGTTTTGAAATGAGGTCTGTCTTCCCTTAAACACATAATGTTGCACAAGGCTTTTTCTCACACACACACGCAAAAAAAAAAAAAACAACAACAACAACAACACATTCTTTAGTAACTGCGTTTCCCTTTTTTTAGGTACCAATTAAAAACAGTGGTCAAAGATGAAGATTTTAGCAATGAAAAACATATCTCCTATTTACGAGCTAAGTGGCTCAGGCAATTTATTAATCTCTTGGTGCTTATAGTTCCTTATCAGCTAAATGCCTATTCAGGCTGTTATGGCAATCAATAAGAAACCGCATGTTAAGTGCTTTTGCACAGTGCTTGGCACAGAATAAATGCTCAGTAAATGGTAAGTCTGTCATTGATATTAATAGCTCAGCCTCTTTCCCTCTAAGGAAAGCAGAGAATACCCTTATCCAAAGCCTGGGGCATAGTAGCTGCAAAATAAACGCTCGGTCCTTTTTGTTCTTTCTAATAGAGGCTTCTTTTATTTTCCTTGACAGGCTAAGTACCTTCCAAACTGGTGTTTCACCTTCCTGATTTTTCTCCCTGCTGCCAGCTCCCTGACTGTCAAGCAGTGAAAATGGATCCTGGGGAAACAAATTCCAAAGCTATTGTAATGGAAAGCGTTAGCTTCAGACAACTTTAGCATTAAATTCTTAATAAGAAGGGCTGTCCCATAAAGAAGTCGCCTGCTTGCAGCCCTTTATCCTAAGATCTCAGGTTATTAACTATGACCCCCGGAGATGCAACCCCCCACGTTTGCGCATGCGCTCACACACCTGTTCCAAGCCTCTCATGCTTTTCTCTGCAGTAGCCCTGGGGAGTCGCTGCATCTCACTTGGTAAAATAGCGATTTCATTAGATACTTAATTATTTTTGAACCAACAACAATATTTTGCTGAACATTGTAATTGCATTTTCCATTTTGCAAGAAAATTGAATGCTGAGAAGCGTGTGAACTTGTCACGTCTGTGTGCAGCCTGGAAAATCGACAGCCTCAACACTAAAGGCTGTGGCTCCTTCTGCAATTCTGCATAATGCCCCCAACTCTAACAAACAGGTTTTGAGGACTCTCTAAACCCAGCTGGAGTGGAAATAGGGTATGGATAATTTGGCGACATAGAAGGGGCTGATTAGAAAGCCGGACAGGCATGGATTCTACAGTTACCAATATGTAATCTGGTAACAAAATTGAGACATCTCTCTTAATTCTGAATTAACTTATCTCTGAAATGAGAATAATAATAGTGCCTACACTTTTGGTCATAGAGCAACTTAAAAGATATCACAGTAGGTAATGGCTGACACTTAGTAGGTATGCAATAAAACAGAGCCTTCCCTTTGGTCCAAGGAGATACCCTAGAGAAACTGATTTCAGCATTTAAAAAAAAACAACAACAACAAGTAAAACAACCAAAAATGGGAGAACATATGTCCCAGGACTTTGCCAAAGCTCAAAACAATGAACGCGAAGTAATTCTAGTGTTTCACCATCTATGCTTATCACTCAGTTCACTGGCACACTTCTGCACTGTCCCCATACTTCTGTCCCCTACGCATGGCAGGCGGCACCAATGACAATTGCTGTTTCCATGAATCACAGCGTTGTTAATCCCCACTGTCTCCTTAAAACACATCCCTGCATTTCTCACGACACTGTGCTTTCTTTACAAATCTTTTAGTTGCTTAGTTACTGGGCTAATATTGATAACGCCTGCTGCATCCCTTACCACCCTCCTCTCTGCAGCACTCTGTGGGCATGCTTCTGCCCCAAATTGCTCACTGTGGTTTGTCCTCTAGTTTCTTCTGCCCAGGCTTCTGTTTCTTCATTCCCTTTTACAATTCACTGGAAATTTCCCAAAACATAGGTGCCAGCTTCTTTTGCTCTTGATACTCTGTTCACACACATCAAGACACGCTTTATTTTAAGCACCAACTCCATGGATGTGTCCCAAATTGGAGACCAGGAAGTGTATAATGTTAGAGTCTTTACTTTTTGAAAGATTCTACTTTTAAAATATACCTGGTCATTATTTAAAAATTAAAAATATTGAAATTTAGAAAAACAATAAAACACAACATATATATAGGTAGTTAGACATCTAGATAAACAGATTAATAAATGGATAGATATAAGTATAGATATATAGCTATAGATATAGATACAATATCACTTAAATTTATCATGATTAATGCAAATGCCATGGCATATTTTCTTCCAGTGTTTTGTCCATTCATAGTTATACTTTTAATTTTGGATTTCATAATATGATAATACTTATTTATAATTTATATTCAGATTCTTTTAAATTATGCTCTGTATACACAGGTTTTTCTTATTAGACTTACTCCATCAACATAAGTTAAATGGCTGCATGCTATTCTCCTGGGTAGAGCTCTCAGCTTCCTTAATTATTCCTCTAATGTATTTCCAGTTTTTTTTGTTTTGTTTTGTTTTTGTTTTCAGTTTCTACTTATCATAAGTAATTCTGTGATGGGCTACTTAGCCCATAAAGTTGCCAATCCAGGAGAAGGCGAAAGATCATAAATAAGAAATTTAAAATAAATGACAGAGTGCAGCAGGGTTAAAGGGAATAAGAAGCAATAGAGTGACAGTTGCTACTTTAAATGTAGTGGCCTCACTGACACTAAAGAAAGGAGGAGATGAGGAAGTTAGCCATGCAGACAACTGGGAGAAGAATCTTCCAGGAAGAAGGAATCAAGATTTCAAAGTTGTGCAGTTGAATTAGAAAGTGGAAACAAAGATAATTTAATATAATTGTCTAGAGTCATGCAGATGGTCTGTTGCAGAATAGACCTAAGTTGCCAGAATCAGACGTAGTATGCCTAATTTTTCAAACCTGGAAGCGTCAGATAGTAGAGAGTGACCAGGACGGTCTTAACCTTGCCCTCAGCTTGATGAAACAGGACAGTTTCCTTCTTGACTAGCAGCCCCCAACCTTACTTAGAGAATTTATTTCAGAAAACTGAGTCTTTCTCTTCCTGCTTTGAGATGTAAATCTTCTTCCAGACTCTTGAGTTTTACAACTCAGAAATGTCTTTCTCAAAATTCTCAGAGTTATCTCTTTAAAATTTAATCATCTAAGGAGATAGTGTCCCTATTTCCTAGTCTGGAAGGGTAGGAGTCTAACTTCCATAGGTACCATTTGAAAAACACAGATGGCCTAATCACATTGACCATTGCTCCCTTCCCAAAATCATCCTTCAGCACTTTTCCACTGCTCACTCTAGCTCTTAACCTCCTGCCTTTTGTTTTGGAAGAATTTAATTCAATCTCTCTCCTCTATTGCAGTAGTCTTCAATAAAATCTTCCTTGCTTCTTTAACTCTGTCTGGTACAATTTTTCTTTTACAAGAGGTGTCAAGCATGTCCCTAAATGTGTCCCTTGGAACTCTGGAACAGTCGTCTGCAGGTGTTCACCTTGATAATCATGACATGCACTAAGTTATTTAAGGCTACTTTACCATAGTTCCATGGTTGCATAGATCAAAAATCCAGGAGGTGTTTCTCACTCTTTTTTTCACACTCCATATTCTATCCATCAGAAAATCCTGTTAGCTCTATCTTCATAACATCTTGCAAACATAGACCCCTCTCTCCACTTTCACCTCCAGCTCTGGTCATGCCATCTATTACTTGAAATATTGCAATGGCTTTTGAATTGGTTCCCTACTTGCTTGCTCCTTATTGTTTATTTTTTATCGAGGAGGGGAGGGGGTAGAGAGGGAGGGAGAGAGAGAGAGAGAGAGATCTTTTAGAAAGTGAGATTACATCCTGCCTTTGTTCATGAGCCTCCAGTATCTTTCCAATATGCTTTCAACAGATTCCAAAGTCATTCATGGCTCCCAAGGTGCTGGCTCCTTCTCTGATTTTAACTCCACCCACTTAGGTTCTCATTCACTCTGTCCCAGGCATGTTGGTCAATGATGCTCTGGCCCTGCAGGCCTTGGACCTTGCTGTTGCTACTGGGTAGATGCTCTGTGTGGCTTCTGTTCTCACTATTCAGCACCCTGGTGACATGTATCTTCCTGAATTATCTGATTGTCCCATCTAAAAGAGTAAATCTTATTATTCCTGATTGCTGCAGTTTGTTTTCATAATACATACCAGGACCCAACTTATACATGTTTTATTATTGCCTAAGCCCCCATAATGTAAGTTCCATTTTGTCACTGCTACATTTTTGCAGCCTGGTAAGGTTCGAGTACAAAGTAAGCACTCAACATGAGAGAATGAGGGAATAAGTGAAAGGCTCTGAGGAGTCTTGCAGTTAAAAAAAAAAAAAAAATTGCTCAACTTTCTGACCCACTATTCCTCAAACTTACTTATCTACCAAATCCTTCTCCGTGCAACCCTTTTTTAATAAAGAGCAAAATCAGAAAGCACAGTTAGTGGCAGATTAAAGATGACTAAAAAAAAAAAATCTTTGATCTTGCTCTCACCGAGTGGTAAGATCTATGTTCCTTCTACTTGAATTCAGGTAAGCCCTGTGACGTCTTGAGCAATAAAATGTGGTAGAAATGGTGCTGTGCTAATTTCTGCACACAGGGCTTAAGAAACTGGCAGCTTCTACATCGTGTTTCTTGAAAAACTCTCTCTTGGAGCCCTGAGCTGCCACATATGAAATCTAATCATCCTGACAGTGCTGGAGTAGCAATCCATAGGTACTCTGGTCAATGGTCTCAGCAGGGCCCAGGCTTCCTGCCGTCCCTCTTAGATGCCATCCTGCCATCTCACATCTCATGGACATGTGAGAGAAGGTGCCTGCACACCCCAAACGAGACTGTCTACCAGCTGAACACCACTGAATGATGTCCTTTGAGAGCACATGGAAGAGAAGAATCTGCCACTGAGCCCTGCCCAATTTCTTGATCCACAAAATCATGACGTGCAATATAACATGATTGAAGTTTCTAAAAATAAATACTTAAACCATTCTATATTTTGTTATTTTTTTATGTAGCAATACATAATTGAAATACTGATGTAATCTGTTCTTTGCATTTTTCTAGATGGGAAAAATAAGGCCCAAATTCTCTTAGCTAGTTCATAGCAGAACAAGGACTCAAATCCATATATTGACTATAGTCCAATGTTCTTTCTGTAACAAAGAGGTTTAGGAGTTGTCCTGAATTCCTGTTGCCTCTTCTTTCATATAGGCTATTTCTTTCAGTTTAAACTGACACTTATGGAATACATTCTGGATGTCAAACCACAAACCCGGGAACATCTACGTTCTCATTTCATTCATTCCCTCTAGCCTGGGGAGTTCTTTGGGAAGCCAGACAGCAAGGACCCGCAAAAAGGGATGTCACCAAGGCTATAAAATAAAAGGCAAGTCCAGCCAGAGTATAAATTGACCAGAATATAGTTCATTCTCCTGGCTGCAAGGCCTCAAGCTTTCAAATGAATATGTGCTTAACTATTTATAATTGACCTTTGTACAAAAGAACATGAAAATTTTATAGCCCAAAGCTTCATTTATTAACTTTACTGGAGTGTAAAATATTGCAGTTTGCCATAAATTTATACCAGGACAAACAATATATATGCTAATTAGTAGTCATGTCGTTGTCTGCACGCTGTTGTGTTGGCTGGTCATTTCCAACAGGCAGAATAGCAGAATTCCATCGACAAATGACAATTGAATTGCTTGATACTTGCTGTTCAAACAGTGAAGTCTGAGGTAATGAATTAACAGTGTTCATTATAATGAGTCCATTTCCTTCTCATTTCCCTTATAAATTAGCCCAGGTAACACACTGAGTCCCTTCAAGAATGGCTCCCAGGAACCTGCTGAGATATACCTGAAAAACCCACAACTCAGCAGAATCCCTGTGGCTCACATCCTGTGGCTTTCATGTTCTTCTGGAGCTTCAAAAACTCCTTGGTGCTTCAGGCTTAGAAGGGGCCTTAGAGCTCATCTCTTCTTGCTTCAGAGAGAAAGAGGCCAAGGCTGAAAGCGATTGAGCATGTTGCCCACGGTCAGACAGAAAGACAGAGATGAAGGGCACAAGAGGTGATCTCAGTGAACAACAGGGCTGTGAAAGCCCTTGGTAACCATTGTGCCCTACCCATTTAAAAGATGGGACAACTGAGGATCAGAGAGGGCAAGTTCAAATGCTGTATCCTTTATGCAGCCTGGCACCCTAAGTAAAAGCTGTGGCTTCATTCTACCTATTCATATATCCATTCATTTAATATTTTTTTTCCATATCTATTATTTTGTACCTATTACCCAAGCACACATAGTCCTTCCCTCATGGAGTCTAAAGTACAGAGTGAAAGACAAAAATTAATCAAACTGTCACATAACTTATACTATCAAGATGTGATAGCACTAACAGTGTAATGAGGGGGGAAACAAGAGATATGATCTCATTGGATGGGTTAGATATCATGTGAGCGCTGAGATCTGAATGATGAATGGATATTGACAGGTGAAGTGTGTTAAGGAGAAGAAAAAACATATTCTAGACAAAGGGAATAGCATGTGCAAAGAGCCTGAAGTAGGAATAAGCTTGGCCTACTACAGGAATTCGAGAAAGTTTGTCATGGATGTGTACACAGATTGAGGGAGAAAGTAATTAAAGATGAATGTAGTAAGAGGGTCCCAGTTTTAATTATGTTGAACTTTGTAGGGTTTAGTTCTTTATCAAAAGGCATACAGAGCACAAATGTACACTTTAGAGAATATGGAAATGACACACCATAAATTGAACACTTTGTTTCCATTTTAGCACATATTATATTGCATTACAATGTTGCTCTCATGGCTGTATAATTGACTGTAAAATGAGGGCTTGAACCATGACTATTTCTACTGTATGTTTATGGCATCTAGTTCAGGTCTTGATGTATAAGGGAATGTTGAATAGGCCTCCTAAAGGAAAAGACAACTTTCCCACCATCACCTAAAAATACTGCCAAAGAAGAGCTTACCATTTTGTTTTAATACAACCTGGATTGTTCCTTCCCTTCTCTACTATAATTTAAGTGAAAAAATGCAAAATATCCCAAAGCCATCCCCACTTTGTCTTTGCTTATATTATTCTTCTTACTTATGAGAACAAATTGCCACATAAATACTTTTTCAGTGACATAAAAGCCAAAGTCTGTTGAAATTTCCCGGGAAAGATTTTGTTTCTTGATAAAAGGCACAAATAAAGCTTATAAATCTCCCCAGCTTTCCTCCTGCCTTGAACTCAAATGCGATGTCTGGAGCTGTAGCAACCATCTTGTGGCCATTAGTTGACAAATGTTAGGAAATAGCAGAGAGAACTATTAACATACAGACATCGGTCTCAGTGTTGTTAGGCAGCAAAATGACCCCTTGCTCTGGACCCTTATTTTATAAACAGAAAGACAGACAGAAACAAATAAACTAACTAACTTCTATTAGTTTAAGCCAGGTTAGTCAGGTTCATCATTGTTTGTAGTCAACCACAGTTCTAATTGCTACAAAGCTCTAACACAGGACCTGTCATAGAGATAGGAACTCAGTACATGTTTACTCTTTTCCCAGTTCTGTCACTTCCAACAAGATGCTGTTAATACGTTAATATACTATTTACTCTCTATATTTGATTGATCATGCATATTCAAATACTGGAGATAGAAATGGAGACAGGAGAGAAAAGAGAGAGAGAGGACAGAAAGAGAGAGGGGAGAGAGAGACAGAGAGACAGAGATAGAGAAACAGAGAGACAGAGAGAGAGACAAAAGAAAATGATGTTAGAGACTCATGGAGGCAAAATAATAATGCTACATACTACCTGCTGAGAAACAGGGACAAGATCTGTATTGCAGACCCAACCCTGCCATCACAGTGGTGGAACTTGGGAAAGTCTCTTTATTTGGGACTTTATTGTTTTGAAACATAAGGGGGTTTAGATATTCTCTAATTTAATGCTTCTCAAAAGGTATTTCATGAACCACCAGCATCTAAATCCCAGATTTCTGGGTCTCATCTCAGACTAAGTCAGAATCTCCGGGACTGAACGATTGGCATCTTAAGCATGCTCTTACAGTTGTTATGGCTCCATTATCAAGTGCTGCTCTTGATTCAGCATTCTCTGATTTACTTCAAATGAAGTGCAAGCTCTGTAGTTCAGATTGTGCAGATAATGCGAAAAAAAAAAAAAAAGCTGATGGCTTAAAGCATTGTTTTAATTGACATATGATGATCGAGAGCTAAGGCCCCAGTACAGCTGGAGATCCCAGCTCCTTCTGAACCAGAACTGAAGTTTAGTGACAATTTCTGAATTAAATTATAGGAACCTCCACAGTGTTTGCTGCTGGAGCTGTTCACAGTGTTGTCAAAATACCCTCTGTGCATATGTATCTGCGAGGATGTGTGTTTGGACACATGCGTGCCTGTGTGTAAATATATGCATGGCCACATATGGATGTGCTCGTGGGCTTGTGCATGTGCTTAAGCATATACTAATGTGTGTGCATAGAGACCGAATGCACATCTCTGTACATGGCAACACGTGCTTATGGATGCACACATCTCTGCACATCTATGCCTGCAAATTCACATGAGCATACATATATGCATGTAAAGAAAAGTGTCTCCTTTTTTACACCATTCATTATTGATTATAAATTTGGTTGTAAGTAGAAGACAGTAATCTTCTTCATCTAGCAGTCCCTGAGGTGTGGGGAAATAGAAACAAGTGGGTGATTTGCAGACCTTAGACTCGGGATTTTAATTTCACTTAGTTTCTTCAAATACCTTCTTATAAAGGTGGTTTTCTTTTTAGTGTCACCAAGAAAGAAACTGGGCTTCTAGTCCCAGCACTATGATAACACATTAGATAGTCTTGGGTATGTCATGTGATCTTCATGGGCCATAGTTTCCCCCTCTTGTTTAGTAGTCTTAGAGTTTTTTGTTTAAATCTAAGTGAAACTTAGGTTTTTTAAAATTCATTTTCCTAAAAATATTATTGTCCTTTGACAATAGAAACTACATCTTATCCAGCTCCATATTCCTAATGTTTCTGAGTCTATAGACTATTATGATGTTGATGATGGTGATGGTGATGGTGACAATGGAAGCTAACATTTATTGAGTTTCTACTTTGTCACAGCCCTTGCAAGCACTTTAAATGTGTTGCTTTATTTCATTTTCACCACAAATATGAAATAATTACTATTATTCTCTTCATTTTAGGGAGATATGATTCAGTGAAATCAATTAGACTTCCAAGCCGTATTAGGCTGGAAATGGGCATAATGCCTTCCAATCTGAGTCTGTCTGACTCCAAATGAGCATAACGGGTAACAATGCACTTGTGCTCCACAGAGAGTCATAAAACGATACCCTAAAACAACAATATTTGGTAGAATGAGTGTTTATTTGGAATTTCAAGAATCTTGTCAACAGGAAACAGAATCTGGTTTAGGATCACATAGTAGAGGCACATTTTAAACTTAGAAGGGATCACAGAGATCTCCAGATCTTAATGGCTTTATTATATATTAAGGAACTTGAGGCCTAGGAAGGTAAAGTGACTTGCTCAAGGTGATAAGTTACTGTAGTAACAAATCCCTCTTCTACTGTCCCCCAGGGTTTTGTAATCTTCCCTCTTTTTATACAAAGAGACAAAAAGCCTTTAAGATTACTTTATGGTATAACAAGGAAGAAGATTAGTGGAAATTTCTTCTATATAAACACATTACAATTATCATTGTTATTATTATAATTATACTGTTTATGCCTTTGCTCCTTGTTAGTTCTCAGAGTCAGTGAACAGACACCAGGACCGGATAATTAAATGCACTAACGTGCCTGTCACGACGCCCCACGAATCCAGGAGACAGAGTTTTCATGGACCAATCACCTCATTCCTCCAAAGTGCCCCATCTCATAATTAAAAATTAAACCATTTTCCAATGAAATAATTCTGTTCATTCTTCTTGCTCCCGCTCCAGTGCCTGTGGCACCAGCTAAATTTCGAATTAAATAATTCAACTGCAATACATTTAAAATAGATTGCATTTAGTGCCATACTTCTGATTGGCTTCAAAACCAGGCCAAGTGAACATTCTTGTGGATATCACCACTAAGGGAGGATAAGGCTTGGGATTCCATTAATGAGAGCTACCTACCTCTCTTTCTTCTCATTCTCAGGGTGTAGCGCAAAGAATCCTTTCCCCCCGCTTAACCATTTTATCTCATGTTTATTTCTTCATTCTCATTTTCTCCCCTTTGATCAAAAGCTTTAGAAAACAGAATCCTCTATTTTACTTTTTCAGTGGGCTGCTCTCAGCATGCATTCAACATCTGTTTACTTGCTAAGTCAATGGAGACACATTATGACTCTCCCCCAGCTTTGCAAGAGGGAGGTAGAAGGCAGGATGGATTAAGGGACTGTGCTGAGTCACATGCTCTCTCCTCTTGGGGCTGCCAGTTTTCATCTGGCTCTGGCTGCCAGGATCTCAGTATTATTATTTCATCTGACAGATAATACTGTAACAATAGCCTGCACTGCTAATGGTCCTCACCCAGGAAGCCAGCATGACAACAAGGGGTGCTATGGCCAAGAACCCCAGATCAGGAGGAGGCATGGGTTTGATGTCCAGGTGTGTGATCTAAAGGTCACATAGTCACTCTGGACCTCAGTTTCCTCAACTGATCTCTCCCTGCCTATACATCACAGTTTTATCTATTCTGAGGCTCACAAATAGAAGCGAAATTGGAACCACAAATGACTTTCAAGGAAGGTCAATCAGGATTAAGAGTTAATGAGGGCAGCGAGCAAGGATATCAGTTGCTAGGAAGGGACAGGGATGCTGTTCTTCCCAGTAACTCAAGCATCCATTAAGGGAAGGAAATTCCTATTTCACTGCCTAGTGGGAAAAAGAGGCTCTCCGTTGCGCTCTGGTTTCAGGTTCCCTCTTCCCCGGTGGAAGGGTATTCACTTACGTGATTGCTGAGTTTGAGGGACAGAGCTGGGTTTATGTGTCTCAGGCCCTGCTGCGCTATCACTTTTAGAGCCAGCCTGTCTACAGGACCCACACATCTCCATTTCCCAACAGTCAGCTTATAGAGACAGTCGCTGCCCAGGTGGGAGGTATGCAGTCGTATGCAGTGGTCTAGTGATCCAGGAGGTATGGGGTATGCAGTGGTCCAGGGCTGCCTATGATGGGTGGGTATAACTAATTCAAAGATGAAGAGAAAGGATGCCCTTAATGACTGCTGACATGATTTACCTTCCAAACTAGCATTGTTTTGTCAGTTATAAATATGAAATGTTTGATTTTCATTGATGTCCTTCTTGAATCTTACTTCTCAATTAGTTCTGACTACTGTAAAGAAAAAGAGGCATTGTTTATTTATCTTCTAAAACTATTTTTTTTACCCTGAAGAAAAATATCAAATGCCACTAGGTAGAAGAAGGGACAAGTTAGCTTCTTGAAGCTTTATAGGTCCACTTTGGGCAAACAGAAGCTTTTACAGAGAAACACTTCAACCCTCAAATGGTAAAGAATATATCTCTTCTGAAGCAGTGAGTTTTTCATCACAAAGGGGTGTCCAAGCCATGGTGCCATCAACCCTTGCTATGTCCTGAGTGGTTTGCTTTGATGTAAAAATGGAAGATACAATTGTGAAGAGTATTTGGGAATAGCTCTGAGTCCTGCTTCTCCTGTGCAAGTCCTGTCACTTTCTTCTGTAAAGGCTTTCACAGTGGCAGATGCCAGGATAGCTGTGGCCTTGAATAATTAATGATGGCATTTGTCATTCGCTGAAACGTGTTTATAGAGAGAGAACACGAGTGTACAATGTGGCACTAAAGACTTAGTGAATGCCTTTCCTCCCCGTCAAGGCACTCAGTGAGGACACATGCACTCATATGCATACAAGCACGCACACTGACACACACACAATGCACACACACATATGCATGCACATGTGCTCATGCAAACAGTCAAGGAGATCATTTATTTATCTTACATACTAAAATATGCCTGAGATCCGTAGCTCTCTTGCAGTAAATACAAGGATAAAAAATAGAAAGCTATTAAAGAGAAAAGCAGAATCTAGGTCCAGAGAAACTACCAAGTTATGATACTTGTACCACTCAGGCCCACCACCCAGGGGCGCCCAGAGGAGATGGAACACTGGGTACTGCACAGTGCAGTGTGTGGCTGCCAGAAATGTGGAGGCCACCATGGTTAGATACAAGAAACACACCATCATAAAGCAGCTGGTATTTGTCATTCTTCTTTCAGGGACTCGTGCTTAATTCTGGGTGCTGTTAATTGGCAAGCTCCAAAAGGACTGTCCTCCTTGGCCATGTCTGTCTCTAGTGGGACTGGAGTTGGAGATGAGGTAAGCCTGCCAGCCTCACAGGGGAGGAGAGGCCTGTGGCTCATGTTGGTCACT
This sequence comes from Cynopterus sphinx, assembly GCA_030015415.1. Classification (NCBI taxonomy): domain Eukaryota; kingdom Metazoa; phylum Chordata; class Mammalia; order Chiroptera; family Pteropodidae; genus Cynopterus; species Cynopterus sphinx. The sequence continues at coordinate 118,705,544 of CM057385.1, read as the reverse complement.
GAGCAGGGTCTCTTCATTCCTGATTTTCACTCTGTTCTTTGGTTCCACAATGGTTACCAGGTTATGAGTGTTAAAGTCAACCATGAATTTTTCATGTCTCCTTTTTTTCAGTTAAATATAAATTATTAATAGAGAGAACACAGGGTCCAGTCAGTGGTGAAGAACTGAGAGAGAAGGGTGGTGCCAAACTAGATTATTCCTATTTCTCCATCAGAGGTGTTAAAACATTCATGTTTTTGGTTGCAAGCTTCAGGTTGGGTCTTGAGATTTAAAAAAGGTGGTGGGGGAAGTAATTTGAGAAAGGTACAGAATGGAAAGCATTCTTTTCTTGGATAAGGGTCCTTAGTTAATTTCTCATGGTAGCTGAAGACCTGGGTGTGAGAAAGGGCTTCATCACTTACTAGTTCTGTGCCTCTGGGTAACTCATTCAACCACCCGCACTTCAGTTTCCTCATCCGTTAACTGGAAAAGGTTATAATGATAGCCTTTCCTGCATAAGATAGTGGTTATAATTACAGGAGCTAATGAATATTAAAATACAGCATTTAAATACGCTAGAGTCCCTGTTGTTTCTCCATCTAGAGTTTTGTGAGATTTCTGTGGTCAAATAAATTGTATGACATTAGAATTAAGGGGTCTGATGAGCCTTGCTATAAATAAATAAACTGCCTTGTCGTTTTAAAATCTAGTTTCACCCTTGAACTCAGTCTCCTGGAAGCACCATTTAACATCCCATTTCACATAATTTGAGGGATGCAAGGCCATACAAAAAACATATTTTGGCAGACAACTGAGTGTAGAATAGAGGTGAGATTGACATCCAAATCAGGGAATGCATTGAAAACCATGAAGCGCCATCCAACCCAATGCCCAAATGTTTTGCTTGACAATTTTGCCAAAGCCTGGTCATGATTTGGCTCAATGAGCCATGGAAAACACCATAGCTATATCCTCTGAAGTCAGAATTCAGTGGAGATTTAGACAAGCTCCTTTCCTTAGGTGGATTTCAATGTCCTCATCTGACCTATCAGGCAAATATCCCAGATCAGTGTGAACCACACAGACCATCAGCATCAGAATCACTTGGGCTTAAAACCAGATTCCTGAGCTCCGGACCTCTGGACATAATGAGAATACCTGCATTGTCAACTGTTTCCCCCATAGGGAATTTTATACACACTACAGTTTAAGAAGCAGTGTTCCAGAAAAATCGCAGAGCCAAACAATGCTAACATCCTTGGCTTTCTCTATGTTCACACACTTGAAGAAAAGAAAAAATACAGGTCAGCAGTCCTGAACAAAAAGCAGCCTCTCTCCACTGGGAAAACCACCTCAGACAAGGCTCACCAACTGTGCAATTCTGCAAGCCCCACATCCAAAGCAAAGCAGAACCGGTTTGTATCACAGTCCTCCAATGTAATTCCAGACACTTCACGTGCACATACACTGATGCCTGCCTGAACAGGACTGCTGGAGTGAAGCATAAAATACCACGGCATTGATTTACTGTCCTTTAAAAGTCCCTCCTGAGCCGTTCTGGAGCTCCTTGTCTTTCTCCCTATGCACCACTGTGCTCATAAAGCTGTTCCCATTTACTCACTGAGGCCCACCGTCCTGATAACACATCTGTGGGAGGGATGTGGTTTCTGAGGGGCAGTCTGGTTTGTAGTTCTGGCAGCCTTAACCCTAGACCACATTCTCCCAAATTCTCAGTGCAGGTGTGACATTCAGCTTCTATGAGATACCTCGCTGAAAATACTTCCTCTTCTAATTTGGACAGTTCACTCCGCAAGCTGACTGGAGCCAGAATCTGTATTGGTTCTAAGTGTTTCCTCCTTCTACCTGGATTCCAATATGACTTAACCTACCCACATCTGTAATTCTTAGAATCTGTTTTCATTGTAGACTAGTGCTGTGCAATGAAAACATAATGCAAGCCACAAAGCTGAACTACACATGTAATTTTAAAATTTCTAGTAGCTACATTTAAAAAGGGTAAAAGAAAAACAAGTAAAATTAACTTTAACAAATATTTAATAATATATTTTCTTTAACCTAATATATTCGAAATATTATCATTTCAACATACAAGCAATGTGAAAATTATTAACGCAATATTACACTTTTTTTTGGACCAGGTCCTTAAATCCTATGTGTGTTTTCTACTTACAGCATATTCTACTTTGAAGTAGCCATGTATCAAATACCTAATAACTGTGTGTGCCTACAACATTGCACAGGGAGGTTCCAGACCAGTAGGAGTGAGACTATTTAGCTTACGATTCCCTTATCCACTCATTCAACATGTTTTTAGCACTGACTATGATATATATAGATCTGGGTACCAGACCACAGAAGTTAAAGTCTTTTAACATCCCTGCCTTCCTGGCATTTACAATCAGCTGGGGGTGAAAGACAATCAGCAACTAGAAGAAAAGATGAATAAAATTTCAGACTGCAATAAAGGGCATGAAGAAGATAAAGACAAACAGGTTGATATAACAGACAGTAACCCAGAGAGAGGGGAAGATTTGAATTAGATCAAGTTATAAAGGACGAATCTCAGAATAATAGGCTGAATAACAAGAATTCATTCATTTTTCATTATGGTAAAAACTAAACATGCACCATCTTAGGACCGAGGTGGTATAAAGTGCTATATGAAATATTTAACGAAATTTCTGGTGTGTGAATAAGCACTAGACTGTAGCAAATATTAGACTATAATCTCTATACAAGCAAGAAACATGTTCCCAGGAACAAGAAGAGTGTCTTGCTCATATTATCTGTGCAAGATGTATCTAATGGTTAGACATGTGAATAAAGAAAGTAACACTCATGAACCTTGGCTTTGAGATTAAAGATGTAGTGGAAGGCTAAAAATGTTATTTCTGTTTTGGTTAGTTGGTATTTTGGGAGTTGTAAGTTGCATCTGGTTTCTAAACAAGAATGGGCTCTCAATAGGTACCTCACCCCTTCAATGACGGAAGTTGATCTACCCAGCGGTTAAGAAAAGGAAGATCATTTTATGCTCATTCTTCCTAAGATATATGAATAGGAGACCACACTCAGAAAAATGTGCTCTTAAGTACCAAGGCAATTTGTGAAAATGCCAGTCCTTTCTTACTCCAGCAATCTGCCAACATATGCAGAAATGAAATAAAACTAAAAATGTAAGGACAGCTATGGAACTTCAAATTATTAAGAAGTAGTGTGAGTTTTGTTAGTTTTTTTTTTTTTTTTTTTTAAGAATTATAGTATTTTATGACTTTGGGGGAGAACCTGACTCAAGAGATCAATATGTTCAGAACAGTAAAAAGTGATTCAGGAGAAAGGTCATTCAACAGAGTGTATTTTTACTGCACTCAAATCTGGTTCATTAAAGAAAAAGATACTTTTAGGACTTTTATTTATGGTGTTTATTCATTTTTAGTACTTTTCTTTACCTTTCTTTTTCCTCCGTGAGTTTGATCAAACCAACTATAGTTCTGTCAATAATAATGGCTAACACATATTAGCACTAACTGAAAGCCAGGAATTTTGCTATCTACTTTAGATGAATGATCTCATTTGATACTTGAAACTGCCCAATTATTTTAGGAAAACTGTTAACCTTATTTTACAGATGTAAAAAATGAGGCTAGTAAAATTTAAAATTTTTGCTCAAGATCACAGGAGAGTAGTCCTTAAATTTTTGGTCTTAAGACTCTCTTATATTCTTAATAATTAGTGAGAACACTGTGTTAGTTTTCAATTTCGACTATAACAAATTTAAAAAAAATCCTTAGTGGCTTACAGCAACAACTTTGCAAAAAATCAGTTCAGCATGTTTGTGTAGTTTTATTTCTGGATTCTCAATTCCATTGAACTCTATGTCTATCCCCGTGCCCATGTCACACCTTCTTAACTCCTAGAGTTTATTTTAATCATTCTGGGGATCAGGTAGTTCCATTGCTATCACTTTATTCTTTTGAGGAATTTTAGAATAACCTTGTCTATATCTACAAAATAATCTTATTGGGATTTCTATAGCAATTGAATTAAACTGTATGCCAATTTGGGAGAAGTGACATCTTTACTATTGAGTCCTTCAATTCATGAGAATGATAAGTCTCTTTATTTATTTAGATTCTTTTTTATTTTTTTCTTCTGTATTATACAGTGTTCTTTACACATTTTGTTAGATTCACCTTTTTTCAGCCATTTTCTTTTTCTCAGTCATTGGAAATGATAATATATTATTAATTTTAGTGTCTATATGTTTATTGTTAGTATAAAAACTCAATTTCTTTTTTATATTTATCTTATATTGTATGGTTTAATATAAGATATTATATTAAATTGGGATTTTCTGTGAATAGCCATGTCATCTTCAAATATCATAACCTTTATTTATTTATTCTTTTCTGATTTGTATGCATTTTAATTCATTTTCTTGCCTTCCTGCACTGGCTAGACATTCCAGCACTATCTTGAATAAGAGGGATGAAAATGAATATCTTTGCCTTGTTAAGAATCCAAGGGCAAAAAACATTCAGTCTTTTACTATTAAGTATAATGTTGGCAATAGCTTTTTGTTTTATTTTTTAAAATAAATACTTCTTATCAAGCTGAGAAAGTTCTCTTTTCACATTTTCTGAGTTTATCATGAATGTTAAATTCTGTGAAATTTTTTTTGGCGTTCATTGATGTGATTATGTAATTTTTTTTTTCTTCAGCTTGTTAAACGGTGGATTATTACTCTGAGATCAACTGCTCTGTTCCAACCCTAACTGTTCTAGCACTAACTGATGTACTACCATTTAATTATGGCACTAAATCCCTGAGAATTGTCACATACCCCCAGAAGGATCCATGTGACTGCCTTCATTTTGGATGCCAGTCACAAGTTAATGGGGTCCCCAGGCCACTCACATATCTGACTGACTGGCTACAAATTCTGGGGTTTCCAACATCCCTTCAGGCTTAATGATTTGCTATAATGACTCATAGAATTAGGAAAGTGCTATACAGCAGGTCCTCAAATGTCATATGCCATAGGAACTTAACTCTTGCTTATATCAATTAGCCTATATATGGTAAAATTGGCTTCATTATATATCATTTCTCTTAAAGTCATAGAACCTATCAACAACATCAAGTAAGGATTTACTCTACTTATGAGTCCAGATTTATTTTAAAGGATACAATTCAGGAACAGCCAAGTGAAGAGACTCATAGAGTAGTTCTGGAAGAGTCCTGAACACAGAGCTTCTGTGCCCTCTCTATGGAATCAGAGCAGGTCATGTTTCTAGTACATCGATATGTTCACCCAGAAAGAAGTTCCCCTGAGTTTTGAGTCCATAGTTTTTATTGGGACTTCATTTTGTCATCCTAACATGGGATACTGTCATCAAAGCTTGGGATATTATTAACAACTACTACCAATTAACAACCATTAACTATTAACAGCTATTAATTATTAACAATAAGCATTGACTATATGTGTATATACACATATATACACACTCATATTATATATGTAATTGTAATTCATCAAATATTATTCAACAAATGTCAACTTGCTTTCCTGCCAGAACAAAGCAGCTGGATCTTACTCATTTTATCACCCACGATGGTAATCATAATAGCTACCATTTATTGATTCCCTCCTACATGCCAGATCGATTACATATATTTCATCTTCATAAAAGCTCCATAAGATAAATATTATGATCTTCAACTATCAAGGAGGGAAACAAGTCTCAGAGAGGTGAGGTTACATACTCCAAAATCACACAGCCAGTAATTAAAATAGTGGTCTTTCGGCCTTTAATGTTGTAATTGTTTTATCGCCTCTTTAAAAATATGTTCTACATGGCTCCTGCATCCAGAGGCAAAGCATAAGTAGCTTGACTGCTCTCCCTTAAGCCGGATAAGCCAGCAGAACAGATGTTGGCTTAGATTCTGAAAAGACCTCTGTAGATAGAGAATCCTCTTATCTCCCTGAGCCTGTTAAACCAGGGGAAGTGGGACATCTTGAGGTTGCTGAAGATCACTTAACTTGCCTATTAATCGGCCTTCCCTTTTTGTATCTTGCCTCTCTGAGGGCCTTCTCGTCCTCCTGAGCCTCATAGGCATTGATCCTTCAGCTTAAGCCCTGGAAGATAGCTGCCATATTGACAGAATCCCCACTGTTATTTTTCCCTCTGAGTTATCAAAGAGAAGGCTATCAAGATGGGAGATATGATGAAGGCCAGAATCCACAGAACTTGGTGCCTGTTTAGAGGGTAAGAAAGACACTGAGGAAAATGGAAGAGCTTATGGTGACTCTGTGTGGTCTTATCTATGCAAGACTAGGACAAAAAACAATGTCATTAATTCGAACAACATAGAGGATAGATAGATACCATTTATTGAGAGTTTAATACATATCAGGTCCTATTTTGAGAGCTTGACTGTATTAACTAATTTAACTCTTACACTGACCCTTTGAGACAATGATTACTGTCCTTATTTTACAGATGTGAAAACAGAAGTAGGGGAGGTGAAGCTATTGACATAGGGTAGAGAATGAGAAGGGGAAACTGATCAAGAGACCAGTTTTCTGTTTAAACTCCAGGGAGTGGGATGATGTCCAGTTGGGATTAGCCACTTGTGCCCACTCAGTTTCATGCAGTTGAAGAAGGAGCGAACTGATAAACTTGTGTCAGTTCTAATACTGCCATGAACATTAGTTTCCTGATCTTAGAGTTTCCTTAACTGCAAAATAGGATTAATGATTAACTTAGGGCTCCCAGAGGCATCCTGAGGACTGTATGAGGTGAAGTATGTAAAATACCAGGCCCATAGCAGATTCCTACCCAATGACAAGTGTCTCTCCAGCCTTTTCTCTTCTACACACACACACACACACACACACACACACACACACACACACACACAAAGTGATCACTAAGGAATTTATTTCTTCTTTAGGCAGTAGCAAAAAGTTAGTGAAAGAGAGAGATGAGTGTATTCTTTGGGGAATCTGTGGAGGCCTGAAAAAGTGTCTCCAAACCCAGCAGAAGGCATAAACACGCAAGAATCATGGAGACTTTCAGAGCTGCTCCACTTGCTGTCTTTAGGTAAAGTGCCTCTGTAGCTCACTCCAGGTGGAAGATGGGTTTGCCTGCACTGTGACTGCATCACTTCAATCTAAACTCTTCGGGGATTATTCTAAAGACACCGGCTAGGCAGCATAATGATGCCTCTGTAACATTACTGCTCCTTCCTCCGCCTGGCAGGATGCAAGCCTGGATTTGTCTCTGTTAGTCCCCAACCCTCTATTAGTTCACTTTTCAAATATCTGAGGGCAGTTGGAAGGTAGAAAAGAGTCCATCTCCTTCTTTTCTCCCCTTCCCTCTCCTTACCCTTTCTGAATTTTTCAAGTCAGCCAGGTTGGGAAGCAGCAGTACCCAGGATGGGAGGTGCTACCAGGTGCCATGGGGCTCCAGCATACTAAATTCTGGGCCTCTGGCAAACCTCCTTCAAAGAGCTGAACTTAAACTATCATGACCCTTCCGTATCATCTCCCTACTCTGTCCTTGCTCCAGTTCTATCCTGTCCCCACTGCTCTGCACACACACACAAAGCCTAGCTTTTTAAAGCACGATACCCAACTAGGCAACTTTCTGGGTCATCCAATTCTTCTTTTCACAGTTTTCTGTGAACTCCTGTGATTTCCCTTGTTTCCTTAAATATCGTGATGCTGGCCATCAATCACAGGTTAAAAAAACAAACATTTTAATATGGCAAAAGCCACTGTTTCCTGCTGTCTTTGCTTTTTTAGACTCACCCTTTCTTCCATGCTTACCCCTTCATTTTGAATGTCTTTCAGTTCTTGAAATGTATCATATTATTTATTCTTTCCAGACATTTGTGCAGTTCTACTTGCTTGTAATGCCTTTTACTGCCCTCCCCACAGCTTTTACCTCGTTTACCTCACCCATTCTTTAGGTCTTAATATTGACCTTGCTTCTTCATTGATCCTTGCACACAATCAGACTAAATGTCCATGTGCCATCTCCCAACTGGCCCTTAAGAATTCATGAGGGCAGGGGCCAGGTCTGCCTTTTACAATGTTGATCATTTAGTATAGTTCTTAAGGCAGAGATTACTAATTGTTCACCAATGTCTCTTCTCCCTTATTTAACTAAAAAAAAAAAATCCTAAATTTTAGCATACCAAATAACAAATAAATTATAAACTACATCTTATAATTACCCTTGCATTCTGTTAAGAGATTAAATTCTAGTCATTAGTATGTGAGTAGAAATAATGTATGCCACATAAAGAAAATGTTTGTATACAACTGGTCCCTTCCCCCTTCCCCAATGCCTTGGCTAGAGAGTTACTTTAAATCCAGAAGTTAAAGACACATTTTGTGTATGGCAAAGCTGCCCTATCAGTCTTGGACAGTTTAATTCTAGGTAGATACATGGAAGAGAAATAAAATTTCAATTTGTTGAAGTCATTATTTTTTTGTTGTTGTGGTTGCTGTTGTTTATGTAGCATGGATCACAGTTTTAGTAGATACTTAATACACATTTTTTACATGAATAAACATATGGATGGATTCTGATGATCAGCTGAAATTTCCTATTTTTGTTCTGATGTCAAATTTATTTTGTTATAATTTCTTTTCTGTCTTAGAACCAGGGGTCTGCCATAGTGAAAAAGTCATAAAAGAACACAGGGGTTTGACTAGATATAGATGTAGATGTATATAGAGAAATATCAGAGAGAGAGAGAGAGAGAGAGAGAGAGAGAGAGATAGAGAGACAGGGGTAGAAAGAGACAGACACAGAGAGAGACAAAGAGGGAGAGACAAGAAATACAAAAAGGAGCAACCAGCAGTACATCGATTGAACCTAAAATGTGTGCTAAGTGTTATCTAGCTATTTGCTAGGCACTGATCTAGGCACTGTGTGTGCATTAATCCATTTAATATCCACAACCGTTTTATAAATAGTTATTATTATTGTCCCCATTTTACAGATAGGGACACTGAGGATCATAGAGGGTAAATGGCTTGCCTGAAGTCACACAGAGTTGTCATGCCCACTTACAAACCCAGGTAGTTGGACACAGGAGTCTAAACTCTTAATGATTGTATCACACTGCTCCTTGAAGGATAAATGTCACCCAAAACATAGAATGTCAGAGCTGAAGAAACATTAGAAAATATCTAATCCAATTTCTTCATTTTACAGATGAGAAACGTGAGTTTCAGTGAGAAAAAAAAAAGTGATTTGTTTAAAGTGACAAATAGAAAGAGAAGTCCTATTTCCAAGAACAATGAACAACTCCAGGGACGATAATTTTCATCAATTGGTAGGTTAATAATAAAAAAGGAAGAGTGTAATGACAGAGGAAAGATACATGTCACGTGTGTGTGTGTGTGGGGGGGGTAAATGGCAGAATGCTAGAACAAATATTTGGTCCCAATTCTTCACTCCGTGTTATACATCCATACCCTTTGTGGTGTAACTCTACAGGGTTCCCCTATCATGCACAAAGTCCTATGCGATTAGAAACAAGCTTGGTTATGTAATGTATTTTGGCCAATGGACTATTAATGGACATGATGTAAGCAGAGGTAAAAATGTGCCTGCACAGATTGGCTTGTTCACTTTCACTCCTATGGTTTTCCAAAATAGAAATATACCTCAGTGGATGTTATTTGAAGGAGAGGATAGAGATACCAAAGTCAAATGTGAATCCTAGGAACACATCCATTGGATCTGCAGACTGAGGTCAAGCTGCCCAACCAGCCCACAGACTCATGAGTGAGAAAATAAAAGCTTGTTGTCAGCCACTGAGATCTGACGTGGCTTGTTATTAGATCGTTATTATGGCAATAGCTAACAAATACAGTATGATTCATCTTTGCCAAATGTACCTTATGCTAGACTATTTCATAACCACTTCACATTCTCTTCATATTGGTTTACTGGCTACAGCTTCTAAAGTTGGAATGTTTGAAGGGAGATGAGTAACATCCAATATGCTTTTATGGACTTGTAGAAATTTGGAGGGGTGACAAAAACAGAGAGACTGTTTAGAATGACTTTTCCTTTAGAAAGTATATAAACTTTCCTGAAGGCCATGGAACAAATAGCTAATATCCTGTAGCATTCCCAAACATGGAGCATAATGGTTCAGCCTGTAGAGGTAGCAGCACAAGAGAGTAAAACTTATTCCTTAAAATTATTTATGTAATAATGCCAGTTGTATGTCAACTGATACTGTCATCATGCTACATGCTTTTCTCATAATAATATAAGTATTTATGTTCAATGCTGTCTACATAGGCAAGTGAAGCAGGTAAGGGTTTATTTCTTCTAAATCAAGATTAAAATTTGGATAGCATCATATGGCATCGGGATCAGACATCTGGAGATGCTTGATTTCTGTTGCGTTAATCGCCTTCACTCTCATGGGGCCCCAAGGAGCTCCTAAATAAGCAAGTCATGGTAACACAGCAGGACTAGAAATTATTAATGATTGTCCACACATCTGATACTGCAGTACAATACTCTAGTTGAACACTGGTCTGTAACATGTGATTTTGCTTTAAGGTCTAAATAGGGCCTTTAATTCCTCCTATTGCACAGTCTCCCCTCTCCCAATATCTTTAACCTTATGATTTTCTATATCTGCTAGAAGGAAATGAAATGGGGGATGGGCAACAACATGATTAGGTCTGAGAAGCTGCATGTGGCTCTGTTTATCAATTTCACACAGAGAACAGAAGGAAAAACACAGAGAGATGACTTGGCGGCCCCAAATAGCCCACTTACTCTTTGTCTGAGTAAGTACATGAGAAGTATGGGATCCAGCACTTTAGGCATGGTAATCTTGCCTCCTAGGAAAATGTGACCTCTTTTTCTATCAGTCATATAACTCTTCCTTCCTTGCCAAGTGCCTCAGTCATGACTGGAAATGGATAGAAGAACCTGAAGTATTGTTTCTTCTATATTATTATCACCATACCTCATCATCTATGTTAGGTCCAAACAGAGGATAAACATCCAAGAATGTTTGTTAAATAAATAAAGACTTGTGCTAGAGATAGTGGAGATCAGCAACAAACAAACAAACAAAACAAGTAATAATCCACAAACAAGAATAATTAAAAATCTATCAATCAGGAGGGATCAGAAATGCACAGAAATTAGTTGATCAATACCTATTTATTGTCCTATGTGCTAGGACTTGCAGATACAAAGGCAAATGAGACAGACTATCTGTCTTCCATAAACTCATGGTCTGAGGGATGACATAGTCAATTATACTGATAATTGGCAAAAGCTATGACAGAGCTAATAGAAGACTGTATGGGACCACAAGGAGAAAGGTTGACCTCAGATCGGATAAGCAAAGACTTTCCTAGATGAGGTGACATCTAAGATAAGTTTGGAGAATGAGCTAAGGTGGGAAAGGAAGACAGGTAGGCAGAGGGCATAGCAAGGCAAATCATTAAGGCTTGCAAAACCTTGGCATGTTTGACAGTGAACATAAAATTAAATACGGTCATAGTATTAGTTGCATATGTGCATATTGGGGTGTCAGTCTGTGAGAGGACATGATAGAGCCCAGCAATCAGAAAATGACAAATGATGTTTAGCTACAGTTTACTGGAAAGTCAGACAAATAGAAAGTTGGCATAGAGTTGCAGAGTAAAAAAAAAAAATTCTTTATGAATGAGGTAATACTAAAAATAAAAGCTGCTATGCTTGTATCTCTTGTATCCTTACTCCATCTCTGAAGTAGCTGCATGAATTTACCAGTTTTTATAGATGAAGAAAATGAAGCTCAGAGAGGTCGAGTGATTTGTCCAAATCACACAACTGGTAAGGAACAGAGCAACACTCCAGCTCATGTCTGTGTGCTCCCCAAATAGATGCTCTTAATGTATAACTCACATAATTATGAAATGCACTTTAATGATAGACAAAATGTGGAGATGCAGAGATGGGGGTTATACATTTTATATAAAGCCCACAGCACTGACCGGCCTCAGAGAGCTATGGTACTAGGCCCCAACAGGGAGCCTGAGAAGCTACAAAGATTATAAAATGGATCCCCAGGGGTCTGCACTTACCTCCCTAATGCATTCTCCCACAAGAACCTGCTGTCATCTATTCCAGGAGATAGATATTCGCCCTGAAGTTGCAAAGAGCAATTTATAAAAAGTGCACTAAAAAAGTAAAACCTGGTACTTGCAGCCGATGGTTGGACAAACTGGGGCAGAGAATAGTTTATTATTATTACTTAAATTTCCCCCAAAGAATGCGTGGTTTCATCCTATTTATAATAAAAATCACTGATATAATAAAAGCGTTTCATCAGCAGTCATTTCTACAAATAGAGCATTGACGCTTTAGATATTAACATGTGTTATAAATGTCATTGATATATTAAGACTTTTCAGACTGTCTATCTAAAAATAGAGGGAAAGCCAGAGGGAGAAAGGAGGAAGACACAGAACTGACTGATTCAATCAGAAAAGGGCAACCTATACTTGCACAATTCAGTCTTTTGTTTTTGAGCAATGCAAGTAAACACCTGAATCTGATTTTTGGTTTGAATTCTATTTGCCAGCAGAGCGAGATGCAGAGAGGGGAAAAGAAACAGGAGGAGAAGGAGGAGGGGAAGAGAGAAATGATAACATGTGGAATTAAGGTGTTTTAATATTAAAAGAGACCCAGTCATCTCACTTCGCATGTGGGGGGACTGAGTCTAAGGGAGGCTACATGATTGAATCTAAGTCAGTGTTTGGTGTTAGACGAGAAACATTTCGAAAATTTCAGCTCTAAATCATACATTAAAGAAGAAAATTAGTATTTTTTCTTTTAAAAAGTAAAAAGTTCTATTGGTAGGGGAAAAAGCATTGGCAAAGCTTGGGCATAAGAATTAGAAAGAAGGGGAGCATGAATATTGTCTACCTATCGTTTGTAGAAGCATTACATATATATGTATTATACTTGTATACTCATGACATCCCTAGAATGGTGGGCAGTTAGACACATTTAATATATGAAGACCCATTTTATTCATAAACACTCAAGGAAGTTGAGTGCTCATGGATGAATAACTCTACTGGCTTCACTGAACTATGTTACCTGAGGTGCCAGGTGCATGCTCAGCTGCACATTTCAAGGACAGAGTTCCCACTAGGCTTACAGCTTCACCCTGGCAAATTAGTGCCATGATGGAGCGATCAGCTGGGCTGGCCTGGGCACTGCACAGAAGGGCCCCCTGAGATTGCAGGGGCCCTGAGCTTGAGTCTCCTTTTCTCTGTCTGGCCTGAAACTTAGCACGACTTCCTTGTCTTCTTCCTTTGGGCAAAACTGTGGAGTGGATCGATTCCTGTCCAACATTACACACAAGGTTGCCTCATTCAATTAGAAAAATAATAGAAACCAGTTATTATACAATTAAGTCTTGTATTGATGAACTGTACAAATAACTAAATGTCCAGTTTTTGCCTTGAATTTAACTCAACTGCACAGATGTTAAAGAACAGGCCACGGGGATATGTCACGTGGAGTAGCAAAAGGCATGTGGCAGGAGGGAAGGAAAGAGATTAGATTTTGTGAGGTTAAAAAAGAACTACTATGAAAAAGGTGGTTGTAGTTTGGTAATGCAAACTAGTGCTTTGATATTGCTGTTATTATTTTAGGGCCTCTTAACCTTCTTTGAAGCCCTATAGCCATATGAAAAGCCAAGGAGGCTCCCTCTCCTCTTCCTCCTTCCTCCTCTTCCACCTTCTCCTTCACCTTCACCTTTACCTTCTTTTTCTCACTCATCTGGTCATCGAAATTGTAAATATTTTCTTTTTATGGTCAGACTAAGATTTAGCTCAAAATGACTTACAGTAAACCCTAATGTATTTTGCATCTACTTTTCAGCTTTTCAAAATACAAATTACGTCTATGGCCATGCCACCCTGAATGTGACCTATCTTGTCTGATCTCAGAAGCTAAGCAGGGTTGGGTCTGGTTAGTACTTGGGTGGGAGACCACCCAGGAAGATCAGGTGCTGTAGGTGTTAAAAAAAGAAAAAAAAAAGATGTCAAAATACAAATTATTTTTATGATAAAGACAATACTTGCTTAAAGCAAAAATAAACAAAACAACATGGAAGTCTATGAAATAGAAAGTGAAAGCTCTTTTTCGACTCCACCCCTGGGGATCCCACTGGTTGGGAAGCAGCCCTTGGGTGATTAGCAGCACTGCTCTGGCTCCTTTCTACTTGGGTTTATGTCCCAATTCTACCTCTTCCAACCTGTGTGGCTTTAGGAAAGTGACTCAGCTTCTCTGGGTGTCAGTTTCCTCAAGTGAAAAGTTGAGACTTAATGTCATGACCTAACTCTCATGATTGTTTGTGAAGATTCAATGAAATAATAAACATTAGCCCAATGGCTAACTCGTAATGAGGACTCCTGCATGTTAGCTACTCCAGCACATCCTTCCAAATACACAAACATACCATTAATTTCATATATTGCATATAGAAAATGCTCCCCTGCCCCCACTTAAAATATCATGGGGGCCTTTCCTGACGCCTGCCAACATAAACTTGTCTTTTAAAACATTTGTTCCATTTAATGGATGCTCTTACTCAGTTCTTCACTGATAGTAACTGAGAAGGTATCATCTGTTATTCAGTTTTCTTTTGTAAGCGATGCTGCAGTAAATGTCATAACTCAGACTTTTAAAAGGCTCCCCACATGTATCTCTTAAGCAGTCCGTTTAGTATATGAAGCCCTACTGGGTTGTATGATCCCCTTTGAAAAGATGGGGGAAAGAATCCCAGTAGCCATTTCTTTCCCTGACTGGGTGTCCTATGGTAGTTCAGCCAGCCAAGGTGTATCTGGACCTTTGTGTTTTCAAAGGTGATCCAGCAGAGATGGCTCTGTGGATGAAGACCCCAGGGTGTGATAGAGAAATGAGATGTAGATACTATAGAGACAAAAACAAATGATCTTGAAGTTATCTTCCAATTTTGGTGGAAGGTCACCAGAATGTACATTATTACTGCTCTATAAATATCTCTTGGGTTTTGCCTACTCCCAAGATTTTTTTTTTTTTAAAATAGTTTGGTGTCAGGGTCCCTGAGGGTGACCTGGGTCTTAGAAGAGCAGAGATGGGCTTGGTCTATTTTTTATCTGTGTCCTTTCTCCTTGTCACCCCATTACAACCATGGCCAAAGGGCACTATTAGAAACCTGTGACTTGCCTTCTCAGCCACTCAACTCCCCGGTGCTTAGGGAAATATATCCTTGCAACTTTTCTATTTCAAAATATCACAGGAAAAAAACACCAAAACTTGGGTCTGCAGCAGTGATCAGGAGGAAAACAAGAGAAAACAATAAATGGGGAGAAGGAAAAAGGAGTTGACATTTTCTTCTAGACTGAATAATGTATTTGAATGTTTCATTTTGCTGCAGATTGAAAGGGGCTTAAGGGGGAATGAGGTGAGAGGGGAAGAGAATGAGAAAGATAGAGGAACGTATAAGCCCCAAGAGATGGGCATTGTAATCTAGGAAGTTATTTCTCAGGTGGGCTTCATTCTAAAGTTCACCACTGAATTATGTGTTGGATGTTTGGAGACCATCCCTGTTGCGCTTGTAACATCTGTAATAGAATGTGCTGGGTGTGAGGTGATTTTACTACTTCAGGATTTATTGAAACCTGTCCAATTTCTCTCTGTGTGTTTTGTTTCCTTCTTCCTTTTTAAAACTTATTAAATTTCCTACCTTTTTTTTCCCCTGCATAGTTATTTTTAAGTCACAGAGTAGAGACTCAGTAAATGTTTGCTTACAATCATGTAAACATTCCCTTCCTGTAATAGAAATTATATTGAAAACAACAGGGGTAGAATAACTTCACATTAAAAATGCTTTGGACAATGTATGAACTCCGTGAAACAAAACATGCTTTACTCTATCCCAAATGATTGTCCTTAAAAAGTATGTGAAAAAAAGTCCACATATACCTAGACTGATTCTCTTATATGTGAAATATATATTATAAAAATATATATGACATATATTATGAAAGCATTCTTTTAAAAATAAAATTCCTAGATGGATGCAAATTACAGTTAAGACTTCCATAACTTTTAAAATTAGCTTATAATATTTTAAAATATGATTTTATCAATTAAATTTTAACAGCACTCAAAATAAGTTACAAAATAAAAATGCAAAGTAGATGAAAATTTGTATTAACATTTGGCAGAAAAAGTATATGAAAGTAAACAGTTGCCATTTCCTTCTGATGTTACATAGGATGAGAAAGCATTTCAAAGGAGCAAACATACATTATGAGTAGGTACTAGGGAGAATCTCTGTGAAGAGTCCAAAGGGAAAATTTTTAAAAATTTATAAGATCCTGGCCACATCAACAGCAGGAAGTAAAGTGTTGTGTTTAAGTGCCTGGTTTAATTAACAGGCTTCAATATCAGACTCGAGTAGTTCCTTTCCCAGCTTTTCCACTCACTAAATATTTGGACTTGGACCTGTTGCTTAACTTCCTTGTGCCTCTGTTTCCTCATATGTAAAATGAATGATAACTCCTAGGGCTATAGAAAGAATGGAATGATAGGTGTTGAGAGTTTAACATTGAATCTGTAGATTGTCCTTTGTTGCTGCTATTACTACTACTACAACAACTACTACTACTACTACTACTGCTGCTGCTGCTGCTGCTGCTGCTGCTGCTGCTGCTGCTGCTATTACTATTACTATTAGTACCCTTTTGGAAAATAATGTCTCAATATTTAGAAAGAACCCTACATGAATTTGTTCTCTTTGCCCCAGCAATCCCCCTCCTGGAAATGAATTTTAAGAAAATAATTCCTCAAAAGGATAAAGCTAAGTGCTCATCCCTATAGCATTAGCCATAATTGTCAAAAAAAAAAAAAATGGAACACTTAAATGTCCATCAATAGGGGAATCATTTATAGTAAGTTATGATATATCAACATAATAGGGTATTATGCAATCATTACAATGATAATTATGACAATGTAGCATCACGAACAAATGCTTACAATTTAATGTTGAGTAAAAAAATATAAAATGATATATACAGTACGATTGTAGCACTGTAAAAATATGCATGCATATTGGCAAGTGTTGGAATCTCATATGCAGAAATTGAAATAATTATGTATGGGTGTACACTTAAAGATTTTTTTCCTTTTTACAAATTGTTTTATGATATTGTTTTGAAACCATCTATTCAATAATAAAACATGCAGCAGGAGGTTACTAAACAGGCATAGTTGTTATAATTCACATCAGTGAATTAATGTTAAAACAGATTTGCTCAGAGACATGCATACAAGGGCTTTGGGACATTTACATGTGCAATTTTGATAAATAATAAGCAAATAGCTAAAATAAATTTTACTATATGCCAGGTACTACATCCTAAGTGCTTAATTCATTTATACATTGAATTTTTACAATAATTTACACTATTTTAAAGATACGTAAGGCATAATACGCTTACATAACTGGCCAGAAGTCACATAGCTATTCAACAGGAGAATGAGATTTTAATCTAAGCAGTCTTATCCCCAGATCCATGCTCCTAGCCACCACATACACGGCCTTCAGCCTGGCATGGCTTTACGGGTATGTGACCAATACCATCACTTCATATAGAGCCTCCTGCTGAGAAGGATCCCAGGTATGAAGCTCAATGCTCTGTTGTTGATGTCTTGAAATTCTTGATAACTTTATCTTTAAATTTGCGTTTTGTAAATGAACTCTTTTGGGACAATGGAGCATGTGCTGAGGACTTAGAGTCACTGCTCACGTGTGGTTCCACTTCCTTGAGATGTGTTCACAGATCCCATCCTCGAACCCCTAGTGCCCTGGTTCCTGCTCAGATGCCAATTCTCCACTCCCACCTCACAGCCACTGCCATCCTCCAACAGGGCGGTGACCAGATTACGCTAGTGGAGCAAAGGACATGTTTCATCATTATCCTTGTTCCTAGTGGTGGCCTGCATAAGATTGGGTTAGGCCTTTGCCTGATGGCATCTTGGATGTGGCATAAGGCTGGGGTGTCTTGCTCTGGTTGGCATCACCATGATGCATTCAGGGGGGAACTGGCCAGCAGCCTCTTATCTACCTTTGATTCGGGTACTTATCACACTCCTGTTGTGATGAGAGATTGAAATACCTTGGGTGTTGACCCCCTGCCATGGGTTGGGGAAGTGGACCCATGGGAAGTGGAGACTGACTTTCTTGTACCTGACCAAGTCTCAACTATTTTGTACTGATTCCCACAAACTGCGGACCTGATCGTACATTCTGATATGGTTTTATATATTATAAAACAGCATAAATGTGGTTCAAATGAAGACTTCTGGCCTTGGCCTACTATAAATCCAAGGATACAGCAGAAGAATTACAGAAATGATGCTTCTGCCAGTGACCTAAAATCACATGTTCTGTGCACCTTTATTTAGATGATGTGACTTAGTCTATGGGTAGAGATTATATCATATTAGCTGCCTCCAAAACCAGAAGTCATATGCCTGCTTTTGGCAGATACTATGTCATCGAGGAGGTAATGGTGCTCCATGGTCAACACACATGCTTGTCACCATTCCCCTTGGATTAGAATCCAGATATGCCATAACTATGTCACCTGTGTGGCCTTTCACTAGTGACTTTAATCATTCACAAAAGTAATAAGATCATCTTTACTCAGGATGCTCTGAGAACTAAATTAGATAATGCCCAGAAAGTAGTTATTAGTACAGTGCCAGGTAGAGTAAGCACTCAATAAATTTTACTTGTTATCCAGAGCTGAGACGTATACAGCATCCCAGACATTGAAATGAGAACTTTCCTTCAGATACCATATGGAAGAAGGGGCAATGAAGAGTGACATTCTTCAGGAAAGTTTAAGAACTGGATATTTTAATCTTCCCTTGAGTTAAGTATACCTGAACAGCAGATACTAACAGGTAGAATCAATATGTATTTTTTCTCAGAAACATACTTTGGATATGCTCATATATTCCTATAAAGGCTTGATTGAGTTCCCAAAGTTACGTGCCATGTGGTATAGACAATTTTGGTTTGACAGAGCAGAGCAGGTGCTATCAGTTTATTCTTTGTCCAAAAAAATAACAAAATGAAACAAATAGTCTGACATGTTTCGAATTTCAGATGGATTATTAGATACATAGAAACTCTCAGCTGAAGGGGGCCTTTCAGTTTAAGATCTCTTCTAATCAATAGGTTTGTGGTCAAAACTATGAGGAAAGAAAGCAATATTGTTGACAACTTGACATGATAAAAATTTTTGCATGCACTTTTAAAACCCATTTGACTGAGGGATAATTTACAGCAATAAAACAAATGTGCCTATTTTAAGTATACAAGTCAATGCACTTTAACAAATGTATATATACCTCTGACCACTACCTCAATCAAATTATAGCACACGTCCATCATTGCCAAAGTTCCACTATGTCCTTTCTCAGTCAACCCCTCACACTTGACTCCAGGCAATCATTAACATGATTTCTATTATAATAGATTAATTTGTCTATTCTAAAACTACATGTACATGTAATAATACACAATATACTCATGTCAGGCTTCCGTTGTTCAGGGTTCTTCAGAAAAAATAGAACCAATAGAATATAGATAGATGATAGATTAGATAGATAAATATATAGATTATATATAGAACATATCTATCATCATCTATCTATCATCACTTATCTCTATTATTTATCTATCTATACACATATATATGTATATGTATGTGTGTGTGGGAAAGAGAGAAGGGGAGAGAGAGAGAGAGACTGAGACTTTTTATAAGGTATTGGAGCATATAATTATGGAGGCTGAGAAGTCCCATGATCT
The DNA here is from genome assembly GCA_030015415.1 of Cynopterus sphinx. Taxonomy (NCBI): domain Eukaryota; kingdom Metazoa; phylum Chordata; class Mammalia; order Chiroptera; family Pteropodidae; genus Cynopterus; species Cynopterus sphinx. The sequence goes on along the minus strand of CM057385.1, from coordinate 118,685,615 downwards.
AGTTTCTACAAACTGGAGATCCAGAAAAGGTAAGGGTGTAATTCAAAGGCTTGATGGCCAGAGAGCCAATGGTCTACATTCCAGTCTCGGTCTGAAGGCCTGAAGCCAGGAGGACTGAGAGCAAGAGAAGGTTAATGTCGCAGCTCAAGTTGTGAGGCAGAGAACAAATTCAACCTTCTTCCACACTAGGGGGCGGCAATTTGCTTTATTCAGTCCATAATGGGGGGCAATCTGCATTATTTAGTCCACCAACTCAAATGTTAATGTCATCCGGAAACATGCTTACATACATTCCCCAAAATAATGTTTAACCAGATAACTGGGCACTTTGTGGCCCAATCAGGTTAACCATGAAATCAGCCATAGCACTAATGGCCTGCGTATACTGATGGTTTCTTTGTCTTGCTGGTTATTATTCCATGCTATAGATATACCACATTTTGTTCATCCATTCACCTGGTATTACACATTACTCCGGTTTTGATCTATTTTAAATAAAGCTGTATGAACATTCCTGTATAAGCCTTTTTCAGGAAAACATTTTTATTTCTTTATTGTAAAAAGGTATTTTATATTGGGGGAATTTTGGATCATGCACTAGGTACATATTTTTATCTTTTCAAGATACTGCCAAACATTTTTCAAATGTGTGTGCCACATTATACTTCCACCAGCAATGTTCAACAAATACTTCTTAAATTAATTCTTAATTAATTATTTTGTTGACTGTGAGGAAAGAAATCAGAGGACTTCAAATTTCCACAAAACAATTCCACAACAAATTTGTCTGTGAGAGTTTCTTCTTAACAGCGTAAGAAGGAGGGTCATTGTACAAATCAAACTGATCACAAAGCTGCTTTCAGAAATTGAACTCCTTAGATTTATGACTATTATAAAAATATATTTTGGCATAATACTATGTATGTAGAGTTTAAAATATCATAAATCTGGTGAAAAAGATTTAAAGTAAGCAATATAGGTACTATGTTATTAAGCAAGAAAAGTTGCTTATATTCCAACCACAAATAACAGATTTTGAATATATATTGCTTCTCTTTCCTGTAATATGCTAATAGGATCTTAACCTATGTTACAGAAAAGTATGTAGCTTTGTCATAGAAGCAAGTTTTATTACTGTCATAGTTTGTTTGGGCTGCTATAACAAAATATCACAGACTACATAGCTTATAAACAACAGAAATTGGGTGGGTGAGGGCCCTCTCCAGAATCATAGACTTCTCGCTATATCCTTACATGGCACATGGGTCAAGGGAGTTCTTAAGGAACTTTTATAAGAACACTATTCCCAAACATGGGCATTCCACCCTCATGACATAATCACTTTGCAAAGCCCCATCTCCTAATACCATCACTTTTGGGGGTTAGTATTTCAATAAATGAATTTTTTGGGGACACAAATATTCAGACAATATCAACCTCACATTGCATTTGTGTTTACACTATCCATGAAAAGCAAAAGATAGAGAATAGTTACAGGATTTCAAGCAATACTGACTAAAATTCCAAAGTCTGTCTCCATAGTATCCTGGCATAGACCCAATGAGGCAGAAAACCTTCAGAAAATAAATTGTATTCCTCTTTGCACTTTCCATGTCCAAAAGCTTTGCACAGATCCTTAGATATTCAACAGGTGTGTGGAAAATGAGACTAAAATGATCTTTATGTCCTACAGGTCCTCATGGGCTCAGAGCATATTGATATGCAATTATTAATGTTTCTATTACACTTCACAGGCCCCCAAAGACTTTATTTATGGTCTGACTTGATTGAAAGACTGTTCAGTGAAGTCTATAAAATGGGAACACTTATTTATATGTTTCCAGGGGGAAGACTTGAGGCTAGGGGGTCAGCTGACTTTCACCAGGCCATACTGATGACATCGCTGCAAAGAACTTGGTGTCCATGGCAGCTTGAAGACCCTTATCTTCTATCCCCCAACTCTGGTGCTCCGTGAGTGACTGTTATGCTGCCAATAAATTTCATAATTTCAAGAACATTTCTATTTTAGCTCAAGAGTAGGAGTTTTGTGATATAAATTATGTCACCCTTTTTTATCTTTTCTGTCTTTTCACCTTTATGGAGGTAGCATGAGGTCCACGGTGGAGGTGTGAATTAAACTTACAACTCCTGATGATAAAATTCCCCAGGCCATGCATGAGACTGTGTTTATACATAATAATCTCATCAGGGGGTTATGAAGTCTAATTAATTACTGTTTGTAAAGCATCCTGAGATAGGAAGAGGAGAGATTTTACCAAAGTGTACAGTATTGGTGCCAATATAAGCATGATGTGTACAGAACTAACAAAAATGACATATAGCCAGTGAGACAGAGAAAGTCAGTGGGAGGGCTTAATTAGTGAAGCCCTTGAATACCCCTGAGATTCCTGGGAGCCATAGGTTCAAAACCAAGCAGATAACACTGTCTTTTCATCTGCTAGCTGTAGCCAGAGGACTGGACCACAATCATGAGTAACCTTAGTGGTAACTTGGATGTGACTTTGGAGGTAGACTGTGTATATCTTTCATTTTGAAGGATTGTGCTTATAGAAGACAGATCAATAGGGCGATAGTTCCCTGGTCACCTTCATTTGTAAAACCATACCTGTAGCTGTTGTTTAGATTTTAATAGAAATTTGCATTCCCTTGGAAAGAAGATTTAAAATGTTATTTGGAATTGTGGTTAAGCCAAAGGTTGAGTTCTATGGCCAAAAAAAAAAAAAAAAAAAAAAAAAAAAAAAAAAGAAAAAAAGAAAAAAGAAAAAAGGGTGGGGTACACACAAGGTTAGTGACCAAAAGTAACCTTAAAGGGTGACCTGATCATAAATTCTGAACTGGGCATGTCTTGGTGGGTAGTTCAGAATCATAGACCTATAACTTCTTTAGCAAAAAATTTTAAGCCAGCCTTGTTTATTGTTCTTGTGCATCAAAGTTAACACACCTTGAAATGCTCAAAGTAATCCTCTTTTCCAAACCCTTCAAAGGCATAATCACCCTCAAGCAAGCACATAATCCTGTTGACTATCCTGTACCTTTCTAAAATCTTCTTTACATTCCTACCTTAATTCTCAATGTGTAAAATAAACTGCAAAACTATCACTCTCCAGAGCATTTGAGATCTTGCTTCCTTGCATGTCATCAGTTTGGCTCAAATAAACTCATAAAAATTCTGTACAGTCTGGATGTTCTTACCTTGACAGGTCAGGTCTGGGTTACAATTCCTTCTACTTGCTAGTTGGACTAACATAAAATTGTGAGCTCTCACTTTTGTCACCTCAAAAATGGTTTGTTGCTAATGAGAGATGTAAACGAGTGCTTAGTAGGGTATCTGGCAGGTTGTGAACACTCCACAATTGAGAGCTTTAATCACTCAGAACAAAGAAGTCACACAGCGCCTCCTAACACCTTGATTTAGGAAATGAAGAGCCCCTGAGAGGAAATTTTTTTTTTATGGAGACAGAGACAGACCTCAAAAGTAGGTGAGCATAATTCTCAATCCATGCTTTACTTCTCAAACTATAAAAACATCATGATACCTTGAGAAAAAGTGAGTTGCCTATCACTAAAAGATTTCACAAAGAGCTTAAATTATTGTATTTACTTATTTTTGAGAACCAGCTTTGATATGTACCTGGGGTTGGAGACAGAGAGATTAGGGTTCAAAACTCAACTTATTCACTCGCTGTGATCTTGGGCTATGTCAGAGCCTGAGTTTCCCCTTCTGTGAGAACTGGAATCATCTATTGTTATGGATTGAATGTATTTACCCTCCAAATTCATATGGCAAAGCCCTTATACTCAATGTGATGACATTGGGATGTTGGTGTTTAGGAAGTGATTAGGATTAGCTGACTAGCCCATGAGGGTGGGGCCCTCATGATGGGATTAGTGTCTTTATATAAAGAGGAAGAGACTAGAACTTGCTTTTCCCATGAGAGGAGAAAAGGAAGAAAGCAGCCATTTGGAAGCCAGAAAGAGGGTTCTCACCAGAACCTGACCATGCTGGCAGCCTGATCTCAGACTTCCAGCATCTGAAACTACAAAATGAGTTTCTGTTGTTTAAGCCAACTAGTATATGGTATTTTGTTATAGCAGCCTGAGCTAAGATCTATATCGATTATATATATACATATGTGTATACACATATATACATATAGGTATTAATCTAGATATACAATAATATCATTTTGAGATTCATACATAACCTTGTGTTGAGATGAAGGACATGTTCTCATCTCCTCTTTTCTTTTCTTGAAAAGCCAGTAATTTAGCTCTAGCTCCTTTTTGGCCAAATGACCTTTTTTGATTCTTGAAGAACAGACTTGGATGTTTGACAATCATTCCAGAAGTGAAGGTGTTTGGGGATAAGGAGAGAAACCTCCAGATGAAAAATATATGTGTATGTGCAGCTCCATTATTATTATTATTTACCTGTACTCACAGCAACTGCTGGGGGGACAAAAGCACCAGCAAGTTAACAGAAGTGTGAGTTATTGGTATCTTCTCTTCAGCAGGAGCTGGTGTGTACTCTTATTCACCAAACATTGCTTTTATTCCCCAGAACAAAATTGTAAGAAATTGCAGCTTCCTCTATTGGGCAAGCTGAAACAGCAGGAGGGGTTAATGTGTTTCACAGAAAATTCTGATTATAAAATATGCTTAGCAACTTATGAATATGGATATGATTTCTGCAAACAAAAGGTCGTACAGCTCCCAATTGGGGGAGACAATATTTAAGAATGCAATGCCATGGCAAGACCTAAGGTAAGGAAAGGAGTTCAAGCAGAAAGAAGTTCAAAGCATCCAAGAGGAAGCAAAAATAGATGAAGATCAAGAAGACAGGAAACAGAGGCTGCCCTGATGCCATAAAGAGACTGGCCGAGGGGAGTGCAAAGGTAAACCAAGAGGGATCAGAGGGGCTGAGAAAGGTAATGTGGGAGCCAAAAGCAGTTAGGAAAGAGGAGAAAGAAGAAACAGGTCAAGGCCACCTTGAAGTACTAATGTCTTCATAGAGAATGGGGCGTGAGGGGAATCTTCATAATGGATTGAGAAAAAAAGTTGTGAAAATCATTCCTGTGGCATTTAAACTAATACATATGCATGACTCTTATGGGCTGTATGGTATGTGGTATATGGAAACACAGCTATTTTTGGTGTATTCAATTAAAGAATGCTCAGTAGAATATAGTCAGCCCTTCTATAGGACTGATTTCACGACCAAAGTTAGAGAATTTCTCTAGTGCTTAAAAGTTTGAGTTAGGTTCTAAGACCAGACACTTGGACTGATAATTATTTATTAACAGAATTTTCTACATGTTTGGCTTATTCAGATACTAAGATAATTTAGGGGTGGTGAAAAAGGAAAGAAGGCTGACATTTCACACATAACCATCTAATTCATGTTTCCCAAAGAATGTCATGTCTTTGTCTCATTTGATTTTTTAAAAATAATTAATTATTTTATGGTGACATTGGTTAATGAAAACCAGTATTTCAGTTGTACATTTTGATAGTAAGGCATATATGTATATCCATTGTGTGTTCACCTCCCATAATTAGATTTCTTTCTGTCACCACATATTTGACCCCTTTTACCCTATTTCCCCCTTCTCTCTCTCCCCTCTACCCTCTGGTAACAACTAGTCTATTGTCTATATCCAGGAGTCTCTGTTTGTTCTGTTCGTTTGTTGCTTTTAGGTTGATTTTTTGTTTTTACCCAAAAGAAGAGAGGCATGATTCTATAGCACAAGTCATATTACTTTTTAACTTATTTGTATCCATTCAGATGATGGAACCCTAAATCATTTCTTTCCACTATTGATTCATGTTAGTAATATGGAAATGATTTCATCTGAAGCTCTGGGGATGGAGAACATTTTATCAGAGCATCATATACATCTGTCTACAACCATTTTTGGTTAGTTCAGAGATGGATAAGGATCTAATTCTCTACTCACCGAATAAATACATGGAACAATAATCAAAACCTCAGAATAAATAGGGACCCAGTTTTGATAACTGTATTGGATCTTTTGAATGCAGTCTTTCACAAAGACATTTTAGTTAAAAAAGTAAATGCATATTCTCTCTCTCTTAATCTCTTCTCTTTACCTCCTTCCCTCCCTCCTTACCTCCCTTCTTTCCTTTCTCCTTTTCTCCTTCCCTCCCTCTCTCCATCTCTCTTTCTTTTTCTCTTTCTCTCCATTTCAAATTGGGCTCCATCACTTGTAATCAAGAGCTTTGACTACTATAGATCCTATGACTAATATTTTTGAAAGACATTGAATTTTATATATTTTTATTCTGAAGATTCATAATACACATTGCCATGTAAAGGTCTTATAAAGTTTTACCTTAAATAAATCTGTTTAATGTTGTTTAATCCCCAAATTCCCAAACACATTTGACCATGCCACTGTTTTTTTTTTTCCCCCAGAATACCTACTTATATGCTTTGTGATTAACATTTTACAGAACACCCTTAAGGGGCTGCTAATCTAAATAAATCTTCATAAGGATCTTATGGGGAAAGTAATATTATTCTTTTATAAATAAACTGAGGCTAAGGAGGTGACTTACATCAGTGCTCCCCAACCTTTTGCCACCAGGGACCGAGCTCCTATGAGAATCTAATACCTGATGATCTGAGGTAGAGCTGAGGTGGTGATGCTAGTGCTGGGGAGCAGCTATAAATATAGGTGAAGCTTCACTTGCTCACCCACCACTCATCTCCTGCTATGCAGCTCACTGCCTACAGATCATGGACTGGTACTGATCTATGGCCCAGGGATTGGGGACTCCCAACTTAATTAACATGATCTAGATCTCAGAGTAAATAACAAAGTTGAGAGATGAGATAGGACTCCAGGTCTACCAATTCTGAAGACCTTGGTTCACTTCCTTGATTCTCAAGAGAACCCCAGAAAACAGCTAAGAAATCAGAGCCCAAGCCTCATCTATTTATAGTTTCCAGCAATTAATCAAATACTATTTGCTAAGGTTTCTGTGGAACCACCACCTAATATTCAATTTCTACTGAAGCTAAACCCTCTGAACTCACTCAGTGTCTCCTTTCATTTAGTATTCATCAGTTGAGTGTTGGCAACTTCTGTCCAAGACCTGGCACCTGCCTTTTGAAGGCTTAAGCTCTAGCTTTTTCAACATCACTCGGCAAGCAGGTAAAAAAGTTGTGATTTAAATTCAGTCTCTAAAAAGAACATATGCACTTTTAACAACTCTGTTCTATTTCCTCCTTGCAGGTAAGATAAGAAATATAGAGCTGTAACTTCTGTCCAATGAACCATGTGAGATGTTCATGGAGAATGGGTAAAGGATATGCAGAGAAAGAATGCATAAGAGGAAGTGTTCAGTTTGGGGTGAAAACAATCAGGATAGCTTCACATGGAGGTGACTTCTGAGTTGGGTTTTAAGAGGTGGGTAAAATTTTGACAGATGAAGAAGATTAGGGAGAAACAGTTCAGAGCCTCTGGGATCATCTGCAAATACCATTTTATTTCTCTTGGGCAATGAATGCACTGACATCGACTTTAGAATCTGCTCACTTCTCGGTTAACTGGTATCTTTTCCTAAAAGAATAGCTGGCAGAGACCTGTGTTCAGATATGCACCTAACAAAGCTTCTCAGTCAACTTATCTTTAATCCAAAGACTTCTACAATTCTAGACTTCTCTAGAGAGAAGATTTTTCAATGAGCAAAAATTATGGAAAAACATCTATTTAAAATGTTGTGAGCATGAGGGATGCATCTTAGGAGAGGGTCTTATGAAAAATAAGTCTCCCAAACTATCCAGGGAATAATGCTCAACTCTGAGTTTTATGTAGCTCAGCCAACAGTACCGAATAAATATAAGAGAATTAGGATTTTCTTTTAATATTATTATTTATTATTATTATTTATGCCTATAGCACCCTGTGTTCCTAGGTGGTTTCCCATCCAAGTACTTACCAGGCCCTATCCTGCTTAGCTTCTGATATCAGACACTGGGCTTATTCAGGGTGGCATGACCTTAGACCATGGACCATGGCTCCAGTGGGGCATGAACCCAGGATCTTTTGTGTGTAAAGCAGATGTGCTAACTGCTACACTATAGAACCATGTCCAAGAATTAGGGTTTTCATATTAGGATGCAGATGTAGGTGTTTTCATAATAATAGTGTCAGCTATATTATATAGAGGATATCCACTTGTTATCTCAAATTTCATGAACATATGCCACTATACCCCTACCCCCTATTTTTCTACTAAGTAAATTAATCTTCAGAGATTAATGACCATATCCAAAAGCCACAAGTTTCCCCACAGAAACACTCGAGTCAACAGTTTTCAAGTAGAGTTTATGCTGAATAATGTGGAGTAAATCCTCTGTATTATTTTCACTGACACTGGAGGTAGACAAGAAGTAGGAATTAATGAAAAGTCAGGTTTACTACAAGGCTTTTAAAAAATAAAATGGTAGTAAATACGGGTATATCCTATGTCCAATTAAAGAGTATACAGAAAAAATGCAGATATTTGAATAGGGTTGACAAATTGCTATCATAGGCCCATGAATGACTTGCTTTAATAATGTTCTAAAATGATTTGTTATGATCTTATAGATTTAGTTAAGCTGTACCTTGGGGGTTAAGTCCCATAGTCAGTGATCAAGGTAAAAAAAAAAAAAAATGAATGGTCTAAATTACCCTTGAAAACTCCTCAAATAATAACAATTTCAACCATACATATATTGTACTTACTCTGTACCAAATACTTTATATAAAAGGGCATTCAATCCTCAGAACAATCCTATGAAGAAATCCAATTATTATCTCCATTTATAGGTAAGAAAACTGTTACAGAGAGATTGAGTCATTTGCCTGATGTCCTCTATTATTAAGTGACAGTTCTGGGAGTTGAAACTAACCAGCTCAGTCCCAGAAAGTATGTTCTTAACCACTATGCTCTACTGCCTATTATCCACAAAACGCAATGTCATTTCTTATCATCCATGGCTGAGTTGGTTTAAGGGCCAAGGTGTATAATCATTATTTTTAAACACCAGAAGCACACTCATCATAGTGAGATTTGCGCACCATGTGAGAATAGCTGATACACTCTGAGGCATGCACGTATCAAATGGACCGTTGATAAAATTTCCCAAATGAAATTCATTTTTATATTCTTACTCTCTCCCTGCCCCTCATTTCCCCCTCCATCTCTGACTCTGTCTCTGTCTCTCTTTGTTTTTTTCTCTCACTCTCTCATCTTGCTTCTTCATAAAGTTGACATTTGAGTAAGTTTAATGTATTTAGTTTTACACTCGTTTTTGTGAAAAAGACCCATCAACTTCTTTAAAGATGCCACCATCACTGGAAGTCCCTCCAAGTAGAAGGTGTTTAGGATGCAACTCCACTCTCTTTTGTAAATTAGTCTCCTCTACCTGGAAACAAATAATAAACTAATTCCAAAATCCTTCATAAGACATTCTATTTTCCCTTCAGTTTAAACACCCTGGCTTTTTCTATAAATGTGCTTAGCTTCCCCACAGAAACACTCCAGCTCCTGACTCACTCACTCCAAAATGTAAATTAGTGAAGTCTGAATTAGTGAGTTAATTTTACTCAGATCTCCTGAATCAATTCTTCAAATACCCGCAGCCCATTTTCTGCTGAGGTGGGTGCAGCAGAGATAAAATGAATCCACACAGCAGTCCTTGCCCTTAAGGAGAGGCAAGATTTGCAAACATGGATTAATTAGTGAATAACAAAATATATTTTATGATACTGAATTTGGCATGCATAATGCAGATAATTTGTCAGAAAGGAGGGCATTGTCAACTAAATTTTGTAGAAAGTCTCTGTAGAGAAGGCAAAGTACCAACCAACTTTTTCTGAATGTCCACAATGATGATAGTAGTGAGAACAATTTTTACTGAGCACCTCCCCTGATCTAGACTCTCTGCTAGCTGCTTTATATACACGATCCCTGATAGTCATAATGCTTCTGTAATTTTGATGTTTAATCTCATTTTTCAGGTGAGTAAACTGAACCTAAATATATTTAAGGAAATTAACTACGCGTTACTGCTGCAATGCAAACCCCAAAATGCCTCTCACCTCTGCCTTCTATCTCTCCTGGTGTTCAGCCTGCCCTTGCTGTTTCAAAAGATGGTGTTTTATTTGTATTGCCCTTAGCATACATGTTATCTCATTTGTCTCTTCCTTGTATCTTTTGATGTGAATAGAAAGAGTAATATTACTTCCATGTTGTAGAGGAAGGATGACAATACAAAAGGACAGAGGTATTGCCCGGATTCATGTTTATTCATTCAGAAATATTTTGCCACATGTCCTATGTGGGAAGCTAGGACTATGTGGTCCACAAACATACAATTCCTGTGCTCCCAGAGCTCAGAATCTTATGAACCATTAACTATGTCATCACAGAAATGCATATTTAATGGCAAGCTGGGATAACTGCGATACAGGAGAAGTTAAGGTATCATGAGCATGTATAATGCAGGGACTAAGCCATTCTGAGAAACTGAGGAAGATGTTCCTGGTGGAAGGACCTGTGAGCTGGTACCTGCAGGAGGAGTTTAGAGTTAACTAGTTGGAAGTGGGGCAAAGTACGTAGAGAAGGAGGGGTTTGCTTGAGATATTCCAGGAATAGACTAAAGCAGAGGGAACAAATTCCCCAGACAGAAGGTCAGTATTTTCAGTGCTCAGAGGGCAAGGCAAGAATATAGAGGCTGAACAGATAGAGCATGATCATACCAAGTCCTATGAGCTGTGTTAATGCATTTGTTTTTTACCATAGAGAAGTGGGACGATCTTGAGGAGTTTTAAGCAGAGGAATGACTTTTGCATTTTAAAAAGGTCCCTCTGGCTGCAGAGTGAGAACATACATATTAAATGAGAGTTTGAGTGGAGACAAGGAGGCTGGGAAGAGGGCTCTTCCAGAACGGGGAGTTGGGAGGACTGAGGGGAGGGTATAGTGGCTTGAACTACCAGGTTGTGTCAAAGGAATTAAAAAAAAGTTGGTAGATTTCAGACATAAAATTAACATAACGTGGAGACTGATCGACTTGGGGAATGGAAGAGAGGCTAAAGAAATGCAGAGCCAGTCACCTGGGATTCACGTTTACGGCTGCACACAACGTGACAAGGACTGCTAGAGCCAAGGACTTGTTCTTAATTTAGATCTTCACTATATCTGGGCAATGAGCAGTGAGCATCGGGACTAGAGATACAGAAAATGGTTAGGAAATGAGGCCACTTCTCAAGTTCTGCAGTGATATTTTGGATGCTGGACTTGTGGGAATCTGTTGGGGAGGAGTGTGTGTGTGTGTGTGTGTGTGTGTGTGTGTGAGAGAGAGAGAGAGAGAGAGAGAGAGAGAGAGAGAGAGAGAGGAGAGAGAGAGAGAGAGAGAGAAAGAGAGAGAGAGAGTTAACTTTTCTTTCCTGCCCCAGTTTCTATGAGCTGCTCTGTCTTTTGTGTTCTTTGCCAAAAGGAAAGAAAACAGATTGTTCTTGCTCAGAGCATTCAGCTGACTCAACTAGTGCCAAACCAAAAAAAGCCTTAAGAACATAATAATAATTGCTCATGTGTACACAGCACTTTACAGTTTACAAAGGGCTCCACATTATATTCATAAAACTGTAAAACCTGTGAGGCAAGCATCTTACTATTAATTTTACTTCGGTTTGAAAGACAAAAAGTGTTCTGAGAGGTTATATGACAGGTTTAGGACTTACAGCACGTTCGTCTCAATCAGATCGGACTTTAGTTCTCTTTCCACTGGTTACATTAGGCTTGAGCTCACCATGAGGAGGCCACTTGTGATACGAAGGACTGTGTATACTCCTTTCTATTCACAAAGCCCTTTCTCACTGGGTACTCACTTTCATCATCACAACACACTCAAGTTAGCATCCTCATTTCAGATGAGAAAACAGAGGATCACAGGTGCCCAAGGTCAAACAGCCAGCAAGTGGTAGAGTTTGAAACTAAACCCAGTTCTTCTTTTCCTGGCCTTTGCTACTTCTCAGGACTACTGTTAAGTGAAGGCATGTGGGATCTCAGGTTCAGAGAGAGAAAGAGATTTAAATAATTCAGCTATGATGAGTGTTGAGGATGCTCTCACTTATAAATCTCGAGTCCAGGTTAAAGCTCTCGACGGAATGAGGCCTGATCTGCAGTCGTGAGGTGTGGTAGGGTTAAGAGCAGCTGTCATTGCAATCTCCTAATTGGAAATAATTGGGATTCTGTCTCAAACCACAGAGCCGTGATTTAGCCAACTCAGCCTCAACCAGGAAGCATCTGTTACCATCTCCAATGGCAACTGTTCAATCCCCACTCCAGCACACCATTCCTCCCTGCCAACTGGCAGGCACTTACCACTCAGAGCCTGCAGGCTTCTCGATCTAGCCCTGAAGCCTCAGGAGGACTCAAGTTAGGGCAACGTCTCAGATTAGGATAAGGCAAAGAGGTGGAGAAGGAGAGAGGCCCAGCACACTGCTAAAGACTCTCTTTTGGGTAAAGGGAACTAGCATTTCTGAGGATATGCGGTGCACTGTCCTGGGAGATTCACACATGCAAGCTTTATTTCCCAGAGAAGCAGGGGATAATGCCATTTGTCGGAGGAAGAATAGGCTCAGAGAGGTTATACTGCTTGTGCAAGGTCATACAGCTAGTGAATGGTGGAACTAGGGTTATATCTCCTGTCTCTGGTGCTAAGGCCATGCTCTTCTCACATTTACACTCTTCTTTACATTTTATCATCTCTATTGTTTTCAAACTCTCTATTGGGAACATCCCCAGTCCATTTCTCTCTCTCTCTCAAGGCAAAGGTCAAGAACCACCAGCTCTTTAAAGCTCTCTTTCTTTCCCAGAACTAAGAAAGTCAGGAGAAGACCATGGAATTGAAATCCACAGTTTCTGAGCAGCAGATATTTGTTTTTATATCACCTTGCTTGTGGATGCTAGAAACAGACTTCTGTTTATTATGTTAATGAATCCTCTGTGTTTCTCCATTGCTTATGTATAATTAAGATGGCCTTTTAAAAAATACCTCCTCCTAGAGTTTGGGAAAACTAAAGTGTTTGTTTGGATTGGTAATAACTAATAACAAAATATGGTAACTGTTTCCAAAAAAAAAAAAAACTGCCAGAAATGAGCTGGCTGATGGCTCAAGAAAGATACTGAAAGATAACCCAAAGCACTGGAGGAGGTATGTGGGATTCAAGATAAAGGGAAGCAGTCGTCCTAATTTCTTCTAGTCAACCTATTATGAGGCACCCTGATACCACATTTCGGGGAGAACATTGACAGTTGGATCACATGCAAACAAGAGTTCCTAGATGACAAAAGGGCTGGAATGATCCTATACAGGGCTCATTGAAATGAATATATTCTCTAGGGCACATTTTCCTTTTATTAAAAATGAACAGATTCAATGCAATGTGTGTTTTTCAGTTTTACTTCTTTATTTGTTAGTATTTGTTTGTTCATTTAATGAGCATGAGATGGAGCAATGGATCATGGATCACTCTGAGGATCTATGTATCAGATAACATATCCATTGCCTGCCATGTGCCTGATGCAACTGTTTAGATGACATCAATCTACATGGGCCCTGGTTTCATGGAGCTTACATTCTAGTTGTATGGGATGACATAAGCAAGTAAAACAAGATTTGGAAATTTTTAGAATGTGATAGGGGATAGCAAGAAAACAAAACTGGATGATGAGGGTAAAGTGGGAAGTGATGATCAAGAAAGTTAATCATTCGGTAGCAAGAAGGTGATTCTGAAGATCCGAATGACTGGAAGAAACCGGCCCAGCACAAATCTGGGGCAGGATGTTCCAGGCAGAGGCAACAACTGGTATAAATTTCCTTAAGCAGGAATCCTTTAGGCGAGTTCTTGGAACAGAAAGCTGAGATAGATGTGCCTTAGGGAGTAAGGGGGAGAGTGGTAAGAGATGAGATCTGAGAATAAGCAGGAGTCAGACCATATGGGACCCGGTAATGAGAATGAATTTCATTCCAAGTGCCATGAAAGGAAGGCTTTGAAGGGCTTTCTTTAATGGGGTGACATGACCTTTTTGTGTGTTACATGCCATGGAGTCGGCTCCAACTCCTGGTGACCCTATGAATGAGTGAAATCCAGTGTCCCACCCTCAACAGCCCTGCTCAGCTCCTGTAGACTCAGGCCTAGGGCTCCTTTAAAGGAGTCGGTCCATCTCAAATTCTGTCTTCCCCTCTTCCTGCTGCCTTCCATTTTCCCCAGCACTATTGTCTTTTCCAAAGAACTCTGCCTTCTCATGGAGTGCCTGAAGTAGGACAGCTTCAGTTTTGTCATTTTTGCCTCCAGGTTTCAGGCTTAATTTGCTCTAGGACCTCATTGTTCATCTTTTTGGTGGTCCAGTGTCTCTGTAGAGCTCTCTTTCAACACCATACTTCAAATGAAGCAAGTTTTTTTTTTTTTCCTATCAGCTTTTTTCACTGTTCAACTTTCGCATCCATAATAATAATTGGGAATATGAAGGTATGGATAATCTTAGCCTTGGTCTCTGATGACACATCTTTTCTTTTAATGATCTTCCCTAATTCTTCCATTGCTGCCCTTCCAAGTTTTAGTGTTCTTTTGATCTTTATGATCAAGATGTCAAAGACGTGACCTCTATGTAATGAGAAGTATAGATCCTATCCATGATATAATATACATAATCACAAAATTGACTATTAATTTACAGGCTCCTGGCTCTTCATAAATCCCATTTACATTCCTTCTCAATTTCATACAATTCTAAGGCTTCTTCTAGTTCTTACACAAGCATATTTGAAGGAATTAGGATTGTTTAGCTAAATGGCAATAATTCACAACAATCTTTAATATGGTAAAAAATGCTGAGAAAAATAGAGTTTGAATTTATCAAATAGGATGTGGCAGTTTGAACTGCATGGAGGCTCCAGTTTCTCAGCCCTCCTGATCCCTCCACTCCATGACCCCCACCTCTACCTCTTACAGCATTAATATGTTGAGAGTTTACTGTTGGGTGGGAAGACAAAAGTCCTAATGAGAACAAATGTTTGTAAGTGACAGGGAGGAGACATCTCCTTTTATTCAAGTCCTAAGTTTCTTACCATTCCTTCCAAGAAAAATTTCCAAATGCTCATTTACTATTTATTTTCAAATATATTTTATTTCTTCAATTTTAATTAAACTAAAGTTTGTATCCCTGCCTGATTTATATTTAGATTGGGCCTTGCCTCTCCCACTACCCCAAACACATCTCAGGAGTAGGGACTATATTTTCTTATTTAACATATTCAAAAAAGTGCTGTGTGCTATATACTGAATTACTCCCACTCCTCTCTCCTGAAAATTCATATATTGAAGTCCTAACACACAGTGCCTCAGAATGTGGTTGTAATTGGAGATAGGGATTTTAAAGAAGTAATTAAAGTAAAATTAGGTCACATAGTTAGCCCTAATGCAATACATCAGATATCTTTAGAAGAAGAGGAGATTAGGGTGCAAACATGAGTGCACCTAGGGGAAAAATCACATGATGACACAGGAGAGGGTGACCATCAGCAACCCAAGGAGAGAGGTCTCAGAACAATCAAACTCTGATGACACCTTGATCTTAGATTTCCAGCTTTCACAACCGTGACAAAATCAACTTGTTATTTTGGCCACCGAGTCTATGGTTATTTTAGTTATGGCAGCCCTAGCAACTAACGTGTCCTGCCATAGTATACAATTTTTCTGTCTCCCCTGCTAAATTCTGAGTGCCTCAAGGCCAGCTGCTGTTAAACTTCATGCTCAAGGTTTCCAGAACCATCCCAAGTTCAACTCTTACTAGTAAGAAGCTGATACTTCCTTGCTCTGATTTGGAAAAATTACAAAGAGGTGATCATGAGTGCAAGATTCAAGGTAACAGGACTAAGGATTAAGGAAGCACTGACAACAGCTACCAGGACAAGCTTGAGTCCATTCAAGGGATCAAGTGATTATGAAACAGTACTAAGGTTCACCAATGCTGAAATATGTGTGATTGAAGGAGACAGGTCCCCAATATGGCAAGTGGGGACAGTTTGCCCCTCTCTTCACAATAGGCCTGTCACTCTCCATTCACTTCCTAGCTTTCTCCAAAGGCAGAAAGGATTATTCACCTGATTGGTCAAGTATGAGTCACTAATTGAGCTGCAATTAACAGTAGACAGGCTTACCGTGCCTTATAAAGCAAGTACCAGATATTAGCATCTTCCTTGCATGCCCTTCAAGAGGCAGAAAGCACAAGCTAAACCAGTGTTCACACTGGGAACCAGCTATGTCTTCCCCAGCAGGCAGGCTTGAGTGTGCTAGCTCAAGTTAGATTTAAGAAGGAAGATGTCAACTTAAGCTTTGAAGTTAGGCATCACCTCCAACTCAGCTTTTTACCAGAGAGCTGCACACAATGTTATTAGAGACTGGAACACGTATTCACATAAAGTAGAAAATTTGATACTCATGTGGTCATTTCTCCTTGTTTATCTGCAAAACACAGTGGGTGGGGTAGGGACAAGTTTCAGGTCCCTGTGGATATAAACCCTCTCTTTAGCTACCCTATCACCTCACAGCCCCAAAGCCTCCCACCAACGCCCCAGCTCCGTGATGTTTGCACAGAGACAGTTGGGCTCTGCGTCTGTGGGTGGTTTAAGATCCTGTGAATTACGCAGATTCTGGCTCTTATATCATCAATTATTCTGGTCCTTCATGTGGGCCTGCGTGGGCGGCAGCGTGTGATTTCTGATTCTCACCCTACAGGGACTCTTAGCAGCCTGACCTTCTGAGTCACTTCTTCACTGAATCGCTTTTCTTAATCCTTAATGCCCCCTTTCCCCCGACTCTTCCCTCCTTGACACCCATTTTGACTAGCACGCTGATTCATAACTTGCACAGCTATATTCTCAGGTCCCCCTTCTCCCTCTCAAGTGTGAAGTTCATCGCCTAAAAAACAAATCAAGTGTGACTTTTCTCCCTTTAGTTTCCTAATCATTTTAAAGCTCTGATTTATTTCCCAAAATAATAAGGACAGTGCACAATTCTAAAAGGGTAATGGGAAAAAAATTTTTCCTTGCTTTGAGCATTTTCACTTTTAAAATAATAATGATGATGATAATAATAATAATAATAATAATAATAATAATATACACACACACATGCACACATATACACACATATATGGCATAAAGTATAGTGTTCATAATAAAAAAATTTAGTTACTAGAGATAAAACAAAAGAAAATAAAATATATACACTTATAGATGGATATAGATGCAATTTTGTTTCACAGTCTACTGGCAGAAAAAACCTCCTGAGGTCAGCTGCTCAGAAGCATTCTGTTCCCATTCTAATAAAGATCCAGTGGCATTTATGCAGGATGTGCTGCCAGGTAATTCTGCTGCTGCTGCTTCATTTCTACAGTTCCCTGAAGCCAGAATAATGTCAACTTTTCTAAAAACAGAAACCTGGGAAGAGCAGGGCCGCTGTATACCCCTCCTCCCAAATTCGTGGAAGACTTGGCACCAAAACCACAGGGTGGCGCAGGTCCTAGGAAATGTGCTGGGTCCCCTTCTTCTGTATGTTTGGGGGATCAGTGGCCAGTATTATGGCACGTGGTCTGGTCCATGCTTTACTTCCCTCACCAAAACAGGTCTTTGCCAACTCATGAGATTGAACATCTGCATCTAATATTTAATTATAATTGCCATCCTTTCTTTACCTCTAAGTTTCTCAGTTGAAATATGCAAATATCAACTAATAATAAAATATTGCTTTAAAATAGTGTTTCTCTCCCAAGGCCCCCTAAGGCCATCACACAATGCGATCTATATTTAGAACTTGTGAACAGGCCACCTTCTTGGCTAATGAACTCCAGTAGCATTTTAATTTACACATATTTGTGACTTTCATAAAAACCTTAAAAGTTGATTTTTAATGTAATTGCATTTGATTAGTGCCTGTATTCTGTAAGATATCTATCTTTTAAAACTTACTGAGACCTATTTAATAATCCAGCATATGCTCCATCTTGATAAACATTCAGTGTACACTAGAAAAATTTGCATGCTCTGTAACTTCTGATTGTAATGTGGTGTAATTGTCATTTATGTCAAAATGGTCAACAGTATTATTCAGAGCTATATCCTAACTGATTTTTTTTGCTCAGTGATCTACTAATTATTGAAGTATTAAAACCTTCAATTATGATTGTAACCACATCTCTCTTTCTAAAAAAAAATCCATCAGTTTTGCTTTTTGTATTTTAAAGCTCTGTGATCAGGCACATGTACTTTTATCATTCCTATGTCTTCCTAATGAGTTGACCCTTTTTCAGTATCAACTGTTGCTCTTTATCTCTGGCTATCCACCTAACTTTTGAATAGACACCACCTTACTCATAATTGTTTCAGGTAAGGGTCAGCAATGGAGGCTAAATCCAGGAGGTGAAAGTTTGATGAGAAACAATATTTACATGGACCTCAAAGAATATCCCAATAAGATACATATTAAGGACAAATACAAGAATAGTAACTTTATAGAAGAAACCTGGCAGACACCAGTGTAATCACATGACCAAAGTTAATCATCAGAAATCAGACAAATAGACATCATTTTCTTCCTGATATCTTGCACAGGAAAGGTCACAATATGACTCCTAAGACATTCCTACCTAAAACCTGAGCCTGGTTGAGAGAAAACACCAGGTAGGCCCAGTATGAGGAACATTCTAACAAAGAAGGCTCATAATTTTCTAAAAGCTCAGAGGCATGAAGAACAGAGGCCGAGGAACCATACTTGTTAAAGGTAAGAAAAAGAACATAACTCAGTGCTACATTTAATCCTGGATTAAAATCTGAACTCGAAGAAAAGTTATTTTGCTTTGCAAAAGATCTTAGTAGGACATTTAGGAGAAATTAAGTGAGATCTGTAGAGTAGATAATAATATGGTAACAATGTTAATTATCTGATTTTGATCATTTTATTCATACTTATGGGAGAGAATATCCTGGTTTGGGGAGGGAACAAACAATGAAAAACTTAAGTATAAAAGAGAATTATGTATGCAGGGAAAGAAAAATCTGCTGGCTCACAGGTGTGTGTACAGATCTTTACACAGATAAAGAGAGAAAGGGGGAGGGAGAGGAGAAGAAAAGAAAGCTATGGAGAGAAAAGAAATATTGAGAAATGTAATCCTGTCTAGAAGTCTATTTTTTTCATCTGATATTAACAGTCACTTCATCTTCCTTAATCTTAATGTTTGCATGACATTTTCCTCCATCTTTTAACTTTCAAACTATCCGTGGCTTTATGTTTAAAGTACCACACAATTGCCTCATGCCTTGCTTTTTTATTTAGTTTGAACAACTCCAGCCTTTTAATTGTAATGTTGAGTTCATTTAGATTTCATATTATTATTCATATAGTTGGATTTAGGTCTACAATTTTTTTTATTACTTTGCTATTTGCCCTTTCCCGCCTTCCTTTGAGTTAATCGAATATTTTCTAGCATCTAATCTTCATTGGGTTTTCAGCTCTGTCTCTTTACTACTTTTCTTTTTTTAAAATGGTTGCCTTAGGGATTTTATTATTCACCCTTAAGTCACTATAGTCTACTTAGAGTTAATGCCACTATTTCCAAAAGTAAAGAAACCTATTGACAGTAAAGTTCTATTTACCATTCTTTTTTTAGGGTGTCACCTAACTTACTTGCAAAATATATGTAGTATAATAATTTTGCTCTAAATAATATGTATTTTACATATATTTAAAAAAATTTAAATTATCTTTTGTGTATTATTAAACTTACCATTCCTGATATTTGTTCTTTCTGTAGCTCTGTCAGTTTCCTTTAGCATGAACTTCCTTTAGCATTTCTTATAATTCCAGTTTTCCAGAGACAACTTATTTCTATTTTTAAAAAGCTAAAAATGTCATAATTTTCCTTTCATTTTTTATGGATATTTTTACTGGCTATAGACTTTTTGGTTGATAGTATTCCATTTCCATCCCCCAGCACTGTAAATATGTCATTTAGTTGTCTTCTGTCCTCCATTGATTCTGAGAAATGAGCTATTATTTACTATTTACATCCTTGTTTTAATGTATCTAATGTGTCATTTTTTTTCAAGTCATTCAATATTTTCTTTTATTTTTTAGTTGTTTGACTATAATGTTTCAAGATGTCATTTTCTTTATTCTTATCCTTTTGAGGTCTTACTGATATTCTTGCATCTGTAAGTTTATGTTTTCTACCAAATTTAGGGACGATTTAACTATAATTTTTTCAAATGTTTTTCTGTCTCATTATTTCTTCAGTTTCTTAAACTTAAGGTGTATAGATGTTGTAGTGTTTGCTATTGTTTTACAAGTCACCAAAGTGTTGCTATGTTTTTTAGTCTTTTTATTTTCTCTGTATACTTCATTTTGAATAGTTTCTATTTTTATTTCTTCAAGTTCACTGAATCTCTTTTTCTGCTGTCTCCAATCTGCTATTAAGCCAAATCCATGAAATTTCTTTTAGAAAAAAATTTGTTTCTAAAATTTATACTTGGTTTTTCTTTATAGTTTATCTATCTGTTGAGATTCATTTATTATGAGTATACCTTCTATTAAGTCTTTGAATATTTGTAACAGCTGCTTTAAAGTGTGTGTGTGTGTGTGTGTGTGTGTGTGTGTGTGTGTGTGTGTGTGTGTAGTATTTTGCTTATTTTAATTTTAATAGCTGGGTTATCTCAGGTCAATTTCCATGTTTTGGGCCACATTTTTCAGCTTCTTTACATGGTTAGTAATAATAATACTAATAATAACTAGTATTATTATACTGGACTTTATGGATGCAACTATTGACACTTTGGATTTTTGTGTCCTCCTTAAGAGAGTTTAAGTTATATTTTTTTCTTTTCCAGAAAAGAAATTGATTTATTATAGAAATATTCTATCTGCAGCATCCCTGTGAATTTGCCACTCAGCATTTGCTTGAGTGTGTTTTGCAATGGTTAGCTCACTATGTCCTTGAAGAAATCTAGCTCTGCCTATTAGAAATTGTGACAGCTCTATTAAAAAATTTCTTTATGTTTAATAATAATATACTGTATTTGTAATCACCCAAAAGCCACAGAGACAATTCTATCACCTTTTTAAATGACAGCCAGATTTTTCTGGGAGAGACTTTCATAACTTTCATCAGATTCTTGAAGGTCTCAGTGTCATTAAGCACTTCACAGAAAGTAGTTACTAGAATCCTCTGTTCTCTGGATCACTTGAGATACTATAAATAGGGACTAACAAGAAAGACTCAGTTTGGCTTCAATTCCTAGCCTTGCTGCATGATCTTGGACAAATTACTTAACCTTTCTGTGTCTTAGTTTCTTTACTTATAGAGTAAAAATAATAATATGAATTATCTACCTATCAGACCATTGTGATGAGCAAATCAATGAAGACATGCAAAAATAATTAACAGTGTGTGTGGCATTTAGTGTTTGATGCAGATCTGCTACTATTACAGAATCAAAACTTTTTTTGGAACCACTGTAACCTATCAACATAAGTAGATTGACCATAATCTACCTCACTATGAAAATTTTTTTTTAATTGCTGCTGATAACAAGTAGATGATCCATATTTAAGGAGAAATCTGGGGCAATAATGAATGGGAGAAGGGTTTAGGGAGGGGACATATGGGGCAGGAAGAGAAAGTCTCACTGTCACTGGTAAATATGCAAAGATCAAAACAAAGGTTGGCCTCCAGTGGGTCCCAGACCTGGCTGCAGGAGGATCACTTGGGGAGTGTTTAAAAACTTTCCATTTCTGCATCTCACTTCAGACCTACTAAATTAGAATCACTGGGGTGGGCCCCTGGGAATCTCAATTCCTTTGAAGGCTCCCTTACCCACCCCTGCCCGCCACCCCACCTGCCCTCCAAGATGATTCTGAAACATTCTGGTAGCACAAGTCACAAAGCACTGTTTAGGAAACTGTAGGCAGATTATTTTTGAGGACCACACTGCTATGAATACGAGTGATTCCAAGTAAGGCGGTAATCAGAAGCCTCCTTGTTTTATGGATGGGTACATGAAGAATGAAAAGGAAAGTGGCTTAACTTGATTCACCCTGAAACAAAAACAAAACAAAAAAACTGGAAAGGTCAGGGCAGAAACATGCCTACTGAATTCACAGCTGGTGCTTCCTCTGACATACTTATCTAATGATTGTTTCAGCTGACTTAGAGACTGGGCCTCTATTATCTGCTTCAGAGGCCATTGTGACAAATGATCCATCTTGATTTTCTCCTTTATGGGAGTCACTATTATCTCAGTTTATCTCTCTTTAAAATCGGTGCAGTCCTGACCTTAAAGAATTAGGATGCTGTGAAGTTTAATTAATGTCAGTGGAGTCCTCAAATGCCTCTAGAAAAAAGCCACTGTATCGATGCAAAATATTACTGTTATTACAATTTATCAGTTGCCAGGTGCGGTCACCTGCTGTGCTGTGCTGTTATGTCGCATTTGAAAGAAAAAGGCAGAAAAGCAAGCATATAAGCTGCTACTTGGAAATCCAGTCTGACCTTAGGCTTGCCCTTTCCTTCTACCTGAGCATCAAACTCATCTCAGATCTCAGGGGGGTGTCAGAGATTCCTACAGCTCCTAGAGAAAGCTTGTTGAGAAGCCGTGGCATAAAGGAGAGTGTGAGCTCTGGCATCAGAGGTGAAAAACGGTGAGCTTGGATCCTGGGCCTCCTACTTACTAAGTGCAGGAAACTCTCTGCCACATCTTCCTATGATGAAGACAACTCCTAACTTTGACAGAGTCATCAAGAGGAATAAGTGAGGTAACATATGCAAATGACTTTCCATGGCCTGTGATACTTAGTAAAAACTGCCTCAGTGATAGATTCCAGAGCAAGAAACTGATGCAGAGATCCAGGAGAGAGAAGAATATACTAGACTATACCCACTCTGTAAAGACTGCATAGCTACATGGACACAATCAAGAAAATAATGTTTAGTGGATAATATTTTGAGACAAAATAAAGGCAGGCAGTGTTTATGAAATTATTCTATTTATAGCAGCAACCTGATAGGTGACCTCCACTGTCTTCATTTTACAGATAAGTGATTGAAACTCATGGATAAATTCAAGGTCACGTACGTCATCAAAGATGAGTAGGAGTATGAGCAGGGTTCTCTTTGCCACGGGAGGGCTGCCTCTCACATCCACATGGTGGACAGAGTGTGTGGAATTAATGTCACACGTGCTGCTTTGTTTTTCATCCCAACACATGATAAGTGACTTTTGAGAATCTTAAGAAATTAAACGGAGTGTCATTTTAACATCTCAATGCTAATTTCTTTTTTTGACTCTCACAACAGCTCTGCCAGGAAAACAGAGTAGCCATTAAAATTCCCATTTTATTGACATGGAAACTGAGGCCCAGAAAACATTAATAGCAAGAGAATAACCAATTAATATATTTTATATAGAGATCAAATGGTCCTTGTGGGGTTTATAGACCTTCTGTTTCCCTGTTTTAGTCCTAAACGCATCATCATCTTAAGGCGGTGTTGCCTAAAGGTTATATATTGAGCAGGACATAAATGTGAAAACTCTCTTCTTTGTACCTCAAGGGTGAAAGTAGTTTCCACCTAAACTGAAAGAGGCTCTGGTAGATAAACAATTTCTCTCAAAATAGTCACTGGAGCTCCAAGGTAGGATATTTTGTGCTCGAGATAGCCAACCTTGTTTCCCTGTCCTTCAGCAGCAGTTGCATAGTATCTACTGGGGTGAATGACATCCCTCCACCCCCCACTGTGCCCCTTCCCAAGCAGGATGGACCCAAGGTCCTGAAAGGGCTGGATCCTGCAGGGTAGGCACAGCTGAGCCTGAGACATGGTGCATTTCACCGAGGTCTGGGATTTTATTCTGCTTTCTTCCATGCTGATTTATTTCATAGCTAATGACTCTCTGGACCTGGTGATGGATGATGCTCTGTCAGGGACAGAAAAATGAACTTTGACTAATTAAATAGAACATCTTCATGCGATGAAAGGTTTTACAAACGAATGTAACTCACATGGAATTATGTTGGCAGGAGAGTCCCATGGAAAAAGCTTCTAGAGACAAGGGAGCAAAGAAAGGGAATATTATTGTAGGGAGATTTTTTAAAATGCAGAGAAAGAAGAGAATGACATATGTATATTCAGAGAGGTAAAAAGCGACATACCTAGAGAGAGAGAGACTTAGCTAGAGATGGAGATACAAGACAAGTCTAAATGCAAACTCAGACATTTATAAGGGCATGTTTTGTTATTTTAGTGAGTGAACTCATAGGAGTATTCAACAATCCGCAGACATTTTGAGGACTTATCTCAACTAACGGTATCTGCTAGACATCTGTTTATTCAACAAATGTATGTATCAGTTACCTTCTCTATGTAAGGTACTATGTGAGAACCTGGGGCTATAATAAGCAAAACCTCCTTGCTGAAGTCTAATTAAAAAGACATTCATTAAAAAAGAAGAAAAGAAATATCCAATTTTGATTGTTAGTTACAGTGATGGATAAATCTATGGGTTTTGAAAGGCATGCTAAATAACTAAATGATATTAAAGTGTGATATAAGTGGTAAGGAATAACAGAAGCATAAAAATCTATTTTTCTTTGTATACAATTTTAAGGTTCAGAGAAGTGGATTTGACCAAAATGTATCTAGAACTGATAGTGATTACCTAAGTGAGTTTTAAACAAATTACACATTTTTATTTAGAAATAAAGTGTGGAATAGTTCAAACACATAGAAAAGTATAGAAATTGATACAGTGGCCATCCATGTATCCCACCACCGACTACCATCGTTTGTAAGTCTAAACTGCAACCACTTTGAGACAAAAAGGTAAACTGAGGGCCTTCCATATCAGATCCCCTATTTGCATTACCTATTGATATTCTTGACACTTTAAGGATGCAAATTTCACACCCGTTCTATAGATGAGATAAGTGATATATTAAAAAGATAAGATTTTCCCAAATGTGAGAAACTTGGAACTGGTATAGTTAAAATTTTCCACCTAGGGTTATTTAATTCTGAGCTCTTTCTGATGTTATGGGGCTCAAGAGCAAAAGGCAGAGAAAGGATCAAGAATTTTTAACACTCTGACATTTGAAAGCAGAACACTAGAACACTTCTATCTCTCCTGTCCCCCTCCCTATCTTCTTTTTAATTGGCTAGGCGATCAGGAGATTTATTTTTGTTCCTTAAGGATAATTCACATGTTCACTCCCACCTCATCTCAGGTCTAAGGAATGTTGGCAGGAAAAGTAGCACACCTGTTCTCCCTTTTCCAAGTCTTCCCTTCCTGTTCACATCAGCATCTGAAGCTGTCATACTCTGTTAACTCATTGCCACGATCCCTAACTGAAGGCAATATGCTACTAACTCACAGATGTTGCTATGGTGACCATGATGTCATAAGGTGAGGCTACATGTTAGGGTGAGTGTGATGATGAATTTGTTTTAATCTAAGATATTAACTTCACAAAAATATAGAAGGTTAGATGTCAAAGTACAAAGAAACCCGATATTACTGCATATTTTTCTTCTTCGTAATCAAGTTGGACTCGACAACCTCCATATGGTCTTTTCCTGCTCAAAGATTTTATAATTATGGGAAAAAGATGAATAATTACTTCTCTCAGAGAGAGGCAGCACAGTTGGCTTAAGATTGTGAGGGTTATGATTTAAATAGGACTCTGAGTTGAAGAGCAGGGTGGTCTTCCAGAGAAACCGTTACGCTCTCGGCTCACTTCCATCAAGCACCCATAAGGCCTTCCCTTCTTCCAGCCTCAGTCACACCATCTGTTAAATAGGAATGAAAGCATGGAGCTTTATGTAAAGATCGAATGAGAAAACGTGTTCAAAGCACTTGGCACATAGTGGTTCTACTTAAATATTATTTTCTTAGCTTTAAATACTTGCATGGATATGTCATTTCACAGCATGAACTCAGGAAAGTCATTCTATTTCTTTTGGGCATAATGATTTTATTAACACTTATAAAAATAAAGAGTCTTCCAGAAAATCAAGATAGAAGATATACAGAAATGGAAAAAAAGAGATGGATATAATCTTAATAATTTCCAGTTCTAGATTCCAGAATCTAGAACAAAAAAATAGATGTGCATTTAAGTCGTTGCCTTTAATCATTCAATTTAATTGCTGCCAAATATGACAACTGATAAATTAAGTAAGATATTTAAGCCTTCTTAAATATCTTAAATAGTGTTGGTGAGTGGGGTGATGCGCGTGGGAGGTGGCCTGGGACTTCGAACTAACTAGCATGAGTGATTGGACTGGAGATATTGGACTTGAAGGGAGAGAAGTTACAGGGAGAGATATGATGGACATTTTCAACTCTGTGAAGGTATTTTATATCACAAAGGGAGAAGACTAGCTTGAGTTGTCCCTAGAAGTCAGGAAAAGGGCCACTGGATGAAAGCTAAAGAGTATGGACTTTTGGTAAAACTTTCATATGATAAGACTTCCCAGGAGGTGAATATGAGATCTTGAGGGTGGATAAATTTCTCATTCTTGGAATGGTCCTTTCTGAGAACATGGCCCACTTTGGGGAGCTGTGGTGCACAGAGGGGTCTAATGCATTAGACAAAGATAAGCGCTGGCAATGAGAGGGATCAGGGAACAGTGGGCTAGACACCTCCAAGGTCAGTAGTCCATTCTTTGATCTTAGGGGGACATTTTTCTATAGACAGACAGTTTGTATTTGTCCCAGAGAACAAATGAGACACACAACCAGAATGTCTGCAATAGACATTTCTGTATAAATGCAAGATTTTTTTTTTTCTTCCAAGTTAAATTCAGTTGCTAAGATTTTTACAATCTTTGGGCATCTTCAAGAAATGGGATCTCTGGCTGTGAGAGAAATTTATAAATGATGTAGGAGATAGGGTAGCAGCTGGACAGTGCAAAAATGAAAAATAGTTTATCCTTGATTAAAAGAAGTTCAACATGAATTCATTAACTAGCCATGATCATACAAAAATTTGTTGATACTTCAAAGTTTCATGGTGATATTGGGAGGTAAATAGATGACATACAATAAAAATTAAATCATTCTAAAAAGAATGATCACAAGTATCTGACTCTGGTATGATGGGCCTTAGGAAAAGGGTTCAGGGTCAAGAATAATACTGGCCAAAAATGGGAATTTCATGCCTCACCAGTCAAAGACTTGCTCATCTATAAAATGCCCTAATGTGTTTTTAAAATTCTGTGTGTGGGTAGTTGTTACAAAAAAAATAAAAACACCATTAAGCTCATCATCTTAAATCAAAAGACCAGGAAGATGTTGATGAATGAATAAAAGATAGACATCGCAGGGTATGAGTCTTGTTCCCCAGGCTAACACTTGTAACCTGTAACCCTGTTCTGTGCTCCCTAATACATGTTGACTGACATGTCCAGAAGGGGAAACTGAGGCCCAGAGAAAAGAATAGTTTGTCCAAGGTCATAACATGATATGCAACTCTCTACTCAATGACTCCTCTTGCTGGTTCTCTGATCTCTTTGTATCTGCCAAGGTTCATGACCGCTGCTTCTGTCCACCTACTTTCACTAAAGCTTGCAAGGCTCTAAGGCCAGATTGTTGATTCTAGCTACTTCTGGTATTCATTGAACAGATAGGTCTCAAGTGTTGAGCTAGGTTGGTAAACTTTTTCTAAAAAGGGTCAGATAGTAAACGTTTTAGTCATTGAAGGTCACAGGGTCTCTGTTATCAACGAGTCAACTCTGCCTTTGTTCCACAAAACCATACATAGACAATACATAAACCAAGAGGAATGGATGTGTTCCAGCAAAACTTTATTTTCAAAAACAGGCAGAGGGCCAGATTTGGTCCACAGGCCGTCATTTGAAGACATCTGAGCCAAATGCTGGCCATTACAAGACAAATACAATCTGGTATTTGATATCAGAGTTTGAAACTCTGTAGTCCATATACTTTTGTATTGTCAGTGGCTTTTTTCACACTATAATCCCAGAATTGACCAAGACCTTATAACCCACAAAGTCTAGAATATTTACCATCCTCTCCCTGTAGAAAGTTTACAGAGCCCTGGTTTATAATAATAAAAGGGTTATTATTGAATAGTAATTAAGAACAAGGAATTAAGAGTGAGACAGATAAGTGTTTCAAATCCAGTAAAAATGCTATTAGTAATAACAAAAATAACCAAGTGTCAACCACATGATAAGCATTTTATTAATAACTTTTAAAAATTATATTTAATGTGCTAATCACAGCAATTATGTAACATAGTAATTATTTTTGTACTCAATTTACAAACTCAGAGGTAGTTTACCTAAGCCATACACCTATTAGAATATAAGAATTCAAACCCAGCTCTATGCGTTTCCAAAGCTCAAGCTTAATTAATCTGGATCATGAAGGATGAATAGGGAATTTGCTAGGTTGGTGGATGAGCAGAGAAAACAGCTTCTGCAAATGCGCAGAGGCATGAAACATTTTCAAGGAATAGGAAGAAGCATTCGGAAGCTGGACTGGGAAGGGCAATGGGCTTGGCTTATGAAGAGGCTCGAATGCCAGGGGAGAGTGTGTTTTCAAGTTTTGTTAGCCAGGGCTGCTTGGTGTGGATAAGCTACTTAGCTATACTGGAACATATTAAACTCCTAGGACGTGGGTTCCTCTCACTTATTAACCTTTTTCATTGCATTATGACATCCTCCAAGATATCAGCGGTGACTAGCTATGGCACAGGCAGCCCTAGCTTACTATTCTGATCCTTTATTAGAGCGAGCAGTGCCCCATTCTACTTGGGGTGCTATTCTTATGCAGTTGCTTGCATCTGATGCTACTTTATAGTAAGCATAGGGACACAGTAGACACTCTCTTCAAGGGCAATGCCAACTGCTTTGAAATCTTATCTCTGAGCTTCTGCCCATGATCCAGAGTCGTCAGCCTTAGACATGACCAGTCTGTATCTTCCATGCTGTCCAGAAAAGGAGAACGGGGGCTCAAGGAAGGAATGGTCTTCTGTGGGTCCCAGAACTGGTTAGACATTGGTTCTGGGTAAGGAAAGCTGTGTGATCTGGGCTCTGAATGGGTCTGGCTGGTCACATGATCTGAAAACAGTTGATGAACCATTTGATAGCACAGAGAAGAACTGCTCCAAGACTTTGGCAGAACGAAGAGAGGATGTGGCCTCTTCTGATAACTGAGCTTAGTTAGTAAAATGATTGGCCACTTCCACAGAGGAAGTTTAGTACTTATACCTTCAAGGAAAGGAAGGTCTCAATTCGAAATGTGGAAATTCCTTCTGTGAGTTAGAAATGTCGGTGGAATGATGAGTTATATGGTCTCTGAGGGCTTGTTCATCATTCTCTTCCCACAAGGAAAATCTTCTGACTGAAGAAAATGAGCCTCTACTCATAAAAATCAGGGAAAGTATATGGTTCAAAATGGAGTTTAAAAGCATGATTTTTTTTCTTTGTTGAAGTTTCTGTTTTATGATAAAATTTCAAACACACTTTTCAGGAAATTCAGCAATGTGTCCCTTTTTTTTATTTTAATAATATAGCCTTTGAAATACTTATTATCCTGTAAACTTGATCCCTGGCATACCCCTGGAGGTACAGGCACTGTAATATGAGAAGCAGCAACTGATATTATGTAATAATTAAGATCATAACATCTCAGCGTTGAAACAGGTTCTTGGAATCACACTTTCTGATTACTATCCAGGGCAGACAGATTTCAGTACAGGGTAATTTAAGGCCATCTGATGTTTCTTCTAATTATGAGAATCTCTGAGCTTAGACTTCAATGAATCTTTAATACATTCCTGATGAGCTGTTGTTTTCACCTCTATTGCAGTAATTATTATGGTTAGATTTCAAATGTTTTATATTATTGTACACATACACACAAAAATACATGTATGTTTGATCAGAGAGATCAAAGTTTAGATTATAGGCTTTCAAGTTAGACCTGGTTTCAAATTCTAGTTCTTTACAGCTGGTTCTCTCTGTGCTCTAACACGTTTCTTAACTTGGCTTAGCCTCAATTTTCTTACTATAAAGTGAATATAAAACCAGCGTTCCTGCCAGAATTGGTGCAAGCATTAAGAGTTAAGGGAGACATTGGTAGCTGAGTGTGTGTGTGTGCATGTGCACATGTGTGAGTGCACATATGTGTGTGTCTTTCATAGCGACCGTCACAAAACAAGAAACTTAATACAAACGTGTGGACTTGAGCAGAGTTGAGTCATGTGCTGAGAACAGAGGAGTTTATGGATTCCAAGGCTAAGATGTAAACCGAAAGAACAGTCCACTGACAACATTTGTTCCTTTACTTCTTGGCTCCAGGAAGCTCCTGAGACACAAGAAATTCTGGAACTCTTCGAAGCTGAGAGTCTGCATTTCTCCTCCTGCACTCAGACATATGCACTACTCCTGCACCCCAGACACGACAGATGGCCAGCTCTGTGCACACAAACCAGCTCTGGAGAAAGCAGTAGGCATAGCGGGGAAGAAAGAACATTTCCACCAGTTACTCTCTTTGAACTGAAGAATAGGTTCCTGTTACTTTTCTTCATTGACAACAAGGAATTACCTGGATCCTTGCAATGCCCTCTAAACCCAGACTTACCAGTTGGTAGCTGATGTTATTCAATTTCTTCATGAAAGTGTCCGCTCCCCAGCTTCACAAGAAAGCTGCAGATTAAAGATACAGAGCTAATTATTTATTTTTCCCTGGGAGAAGGATGATGCCTGGGAGGTGCTGAATTTCAAAAGTTTTTTATCCATTCTAGACAGTGGAAAGTTCGCCAAAGCACTGGGCTTGCCTGCAGTTCAACCCCTGACAAAAACACTGTCTCTGGGCAGCTCACAGCATGTCCTAAGTCATCAAAGTACTGGGAGAAATTTTTACTACCCATAAACTACAGGAAATATGTTCCTAGGAGCTATATTCCATATGCTGAATGTACACATAAAATACAATTCTATTTATAAAATCTTTTTCCTGCTTCTTTCCCCAAAATGTTCTGCTTCTCAAACGAAGCAGATGGGTCTCTTGTTTTCCCCTGGCAGCTCTGGAACCATGGGAAATTTCAAGGTATCTGTATATAAGTGAGATTCTTGTTATATGAGTGCTCATTACTTGAATTCAGATAATTATGGCTGTGCAAAAGAGTCTTCACTACAAAAAGTATTTTAAAAAATAGTTGTTATAAAATTAGTCTCCATCAAAGTATTTTACCTTGTTTCTTCCCCTCTTGTCAAAATCTTTTTGTTGTTGTTTAGGCTACCACTGATTTTGTAAAATATTTTGGGCACCCACATCATAATGAGAATGCAATGCGTATCACCTGCAAACTGAAATTGCAGTCCTGTGAAAACGGTACAGTATCATGAAGTTAATGAAAGTGATGCTAAGGTTCTCTGGACTCACATTCAGAGCCATTGGCAAATGCGGATTAGGCTGAGTTAGACCAATTAACAATCAAAAAAGAGAAAATCAACAAGGAAGATGATTAGGAACTTCAAAAGGGAAATATTTGAATATCAAAGGATTAGGAGAAGACTTGAGGGGGAAAATGATGAATCTCTCAAATATTTTTACAAAAATTACCTTCCTCCCAATCATGATAGGAAAGTTAAATGCAAAGTGAAAGATTTCATTTCATTTGATCATACAATTTTGTCAGAAAAATGACTTAAAAAATCAAGACCTGGCTCATTTTCCGATCATTTTACGAATTAGCATGCAGTTAAAATTATCAAATAAATTCTGACTATATAAGCTAAAATAAACTTATATTCATGCATTTTAGTTTCATGTGCCAAAATCTTGCATTTTTTTTCTGTAATTGTGTTTCTATTTGAGGTGAGATCTACTTTTGAGCAGATTTGATTTCCGAGAAGGATGTTGTTTGGTAGTTAAGATTGTTTGCAGAATCTGGGGTGAGGATGCCTGGGTTTTAAATCCAAGTTCTGGTACTCATTGTCTAACATGGGCAGGTTATTTGACTTCCCCTTGCTAAGGGTTCTTCATCTAGAAAACAGAATTAACAGAAGTCTTACTTGAGCGGAGGAGTGGTTCATTCTTTGTGACTGAATGTTGTCCTGCTTCTTCCTGGTGTGGGGTCTATGCTTTCTCAGTGGGGATGGTTAATTTCATTCTTTTACAGACCATTTTCTGAAAAAAATGACCATCTCCTCAACATCTTGTTACTTCCTTTTTCTGCTCTGCCTTCAGCTATTTCCATAACCATCCCTGGTCGTTTCTCTTGGTACATAAGGTTAGGTAGCCTTTCACTAGGCTCCCTCTAGAAAACCAGTCTGAATTGCTATAGCTTCTCCCAGTTCAATCCCCTCCTCTCCAGAAATACATATCTCTCTAAGCTATGAGGAAAAAGCACGCTCATCTCTGTAAATCTGGCACAGAAGACCCCTAATCGCTGTCAGTAAGGGAATAGTTAGTTGCCTTTGAGACAGGCTTAGCAGCAAAAATAAGTTTGGCATGAGAAGCTCAAGCCTGGTTGGCGATGGACTGGCCCTAGAACTTTGAACAGCTTGTTTTTCTCTGAGCCCTATTTTCTGTGAACTCTGAAGTAGAAGAGTTGGATTTGTTAAACCCTTTGGGCTCTGTTAAGCATATCGCCCTGTGGTGTGATGACACCCATAAAGCTGAAGTGTTAAACCTGGAGGGGGCTGTGCTAATTTTTTTTTCTCAAGTTATAAAAGGAAGTTGTCCTGAAATAGTGATGAGGTCTCATTTTTCTGCTCCATCTTTGCCCGTTGATGAATATTTAGGCCTGGCAGTCTCTCAATGTAGACTAACCTGATGCTCTCTACTCTACTTTTAGAGCTTCAGGTAAGGATCATGGAGTCATTAGTCCTGGTTTGTGAGCTTGATCCTCTGGCTGTGTATTCTATCATCAGCACCACCATCACTGATGTCCTTTGTTGTGAACTGCCCACCTGATAGGCGACAAACTAAAATACCTTTTCCATACATTATGTCATGTAACTTTGCACAAACTCAGTGAGAGAGAAATCCTTATCCCTGTTTTAAGATCGAGACCATTGAGGCTAAGAAGAGATCAAAAATGTTCTAAAGTCTTCTTGATAGTAAATTGCAGAAATTCAAACCCTGGTCTTTCTGACTTCAGAACCCATGGTCTTCTCCATCACATTCCACAGCTTTCCGCATTGTATCTCTGTTTAATCCACTGTGCCTGCTGTCACCCCATGTGGTGTGATCATCAATCCTCCAGGTCACAAATCATTCACTCTCTATATTTGTGTGTTCTGGGTGGAGCTGGGTGCATGTTGAGTTACTTTCTACATCTTCCATAGGTCTATAAATATGCAAGGCAGTAGATCTAAGAAAGGCAGAATGGTATAGCCATTGAAAACATAAGCTTTGAACTACCAATTTTGAAGCCTGGTTCAGGTACTTACCAGATGTGTAGCCTAGGGCAAGTTGTTTAAATCCTTGATGCCTCAGTTTTCTCATCTGTGAAATGTGAAA
This sequence comes from Cynopterus sphinx, assembly GCA_030015415.1. Lineage (NCBI taxonomy): Eukaryota > Metazoa > Chordata > Mammalia > Chiroptera > Pteropodidae > Cynopterus > Cynopterus sphinx. Next base: position 118,651,969 of record CM057385.1, on the reverse strand, counting down.
TAATAATGTTTCCTACATGACAAGATTGTTGTAAGAATTCATGTGCTAATAAATGTGAAATATTTAAAGCGATGTCTTATTAAATATTATATGTGTTAAATATCATTATCCTATACACTTAATGATATTTTCTCCACAATTTTTTTCCCCAAAATTCTCCCTTTGGATCCTCATTCTCTGGTACCTCACTAGGAAGTTAAAATAAAATAAATTTTAAAACATCACCACTACCACATAACAACAACAACAACAACAACAAAATGCCTTTAGCTCATTTAGCTTCCTAATAATAAAAATGTTTATTAATCAAAGACACCATTCATTTCCATGTGGACTCAGACCTAAGTGACATCTCATTTTTTGTAGGCTTTTCACTTATGTGCAAAATCAATATTCTTTTTCTCCCTTGTCTTGGCTGCTAGGAAGCTGTCATATTCTGAATCAGTTTTGCTAATTGATAAGATCACATATACATTTATGTATGTATATACATACACATACATATATATAGTGTTTTAGATTGAACCCTTATTAAGAAAACTAGAACTATACAGTAAATAGTTAAGGTAGTAAAATCAAATCTTAATTAGGAGTTATGGTAATAGGGGAAAAGAAATCTCAGTACAGAACAGGGTTCAACTCTGAATATAAGGAAAAGTGAGAATATATAGCTAAGGAGAAGATTGTGGGTAGGGAGTCAGTAGATGGACGATTATTGAAGAGATAGAGTTATTCTTGCTAAACTGATCTAACAGGGCTCTTGCCAAGGGCTTTGCCAGGGTGATGAGATACCACTCGAGGGGTGCTAGATGAGGAAGGCAGGGGATTCTGGCTAAACCAACTTAACTTGATAGAATTATTGCTAGACGCAGCCTTTTGGAGGACATGCCAAGGGCAGAGCCTCATTGATAAGATGTTCAAAAAAGCCTGGCTAGAGTTTGGTCAAGGAGAGAACCTTTGTCACCATATAAACATGCCAATATCCAGCTATTTTTTACCTATGTAGACAGTAGGTTCAACCTAATATTGATTCAACCTAATATTATCTCAGTATTTTCATTTTAAACAACCTCAATTCTGAAGTATTAGTAATAAAAAATGCAAATATTATTTTTTTCAAAGTTGAAAAGGTATTTTTTGAATACCTGCCCCTCTTTCAGCTTATTCAATAAATGTTATACCTTTCTGCCTCAGCTCTAATGTAACATGAAGTTGATACTTCAAAGCACCGTTACTTCCAACCACATTTTATCTTTAATTTATTATATAATTCTCCATAACTGATTTTATTGATGAAGTATACAGTGTAAAATTATTATTTGTTCAAGATTTCACAGTACTTTCTAAAACTTTATAGTTACCAAAAAAGAAAAAAAAATCCATTCCTCTCTAAAGGCATTTGAGGGCAAAAAAAAAATCCAAGATAAAGAACTTCACAGGATTAAGGATCTGTTCTGCTTGCTGTCTTCATCTCCCGTTTCATATAAACACAGTGGCTTTATTTTTCAAATAGGCTTTCATTTAGAAAACAGATAAGAGGAATTCAATTTATTTGCACAAATATAGAGAATCTACCATTTGTTAGACTGAGGATAAAAGGTTAAAAAATAATCATATTTCCTACCACAGAAAAATGGCCTATAGGTGGGTAATGGGGAAACATATCAATTTTGGGTGTGATGTGATATGTGCTCAGTTTCTATTTTTAAGTTGGAGTTTATGCTCTCTTTTGATAACTAAACATCTTTTGCTATCCTTCACCATTATTTATAATTTAAACTAATAACTACTGTGAATATATACCACACTAATGGTGATTTTATTAAAATTCATTTTTAAACTAGCCCTGCCAGGGTCTCTGAGAAAGTCCATGTGAAGCAAGCCCCTACTGTCCTTCCTATACTCTTTAACAGTCACTGTGGAAAAAGCACAGGGGGCTCCAGAGGCCCTTTTGGAAGTCAGAAAAAATATATAAAATGTCACATTAAAAATGGCAAAGAAAAGGTAAACTCCAGAGCAGCTAGTACAATTGCTATTTGAATCCCCTTCTTCTATCTCTAACTACATCGCAAAAATGTGTGCCCTTTGCTTTCCCCAATTTGTAGACAGAGCCATGGTTTTCTTAATTTGCATGAGATCATAGAGACTGCCTTATACTGAGCTTTAAGTTTACAGATAAGAGAAGCTGAGGTTCAGAGAGCTGCAAAGTTTTTTCCAAGAGCAGGACCCAGGCTTCCGACTCCAAGTGCTCTTTCCATGGTTTCAGGTACATTCCCTGACACCTTCTAATTCCCAGAGTTGTGACTTTATTATTTGTATTCTATCTAGTTTTATTTCACATAGAACAACTTTATTATTTATTTGTTCTTTTCCCTATATCACAGTTTGGTACCCATTAGCTTGTGAAATAACATGATAAATATGATAAATATTATTATCCTATACAAGTTTCTATGAAATGGGTGCTTTTGTCTGTCTTTGTGTGTCTCTCTCCAGTTCTCATTCTCACCATCTCCCCTGCTTCCATACTCCTCAAAATGGGAGGAAGTTGATGGCATATGACAAAGAAGGAGAAATGCCTCGTACTTCTTTAAGCCAAAGAGCATAAGCGACTAAATGTGGCTGTAGAGCTAAAGGTGATATGTAGAAATGCACAGCAGGAACTATATTTGTGAGCATTCTGGGCTTTCACTGAACCAGCCATGGGTGGCGATGACCTGGCTGAGTTGAACAGGTGACCTAGGCAGTAAACTTCTAGAACGTTTACACGTGCTGGTCCAAACATGACTCTAGAGAACAACACCTAGAGCCTGTTTCCAGAGTGGGATTATAAGCCATCATGAGAAGGAAGATGAAGCCAGAGAGGAAAAAGAAGTTTCCTTCCCACTCGTGTCCACCACTTCTACCAGGCCTCATAATTCATTGTGGATTTTCACTGCCATTATCTTATTCCATTTTCATAACCAACTCATCAAGCATATACTTTTATGCCCATAACATGGTTGAGGTCATTGGACCGGAGAGAAGTAACTTCCAGGAGTCTCCCTGGAAGTTTGAGAGATGTAGAACAACATTTATTTAACTGCTCAGTAGATGTTTATTGGCCACTATGGTCAATGCCATAGAGAAACAACAGCAGACAATGAGAGATGGCGTCTACCCTTAGGAAACTTATAAGAAGAGTTGCTGAGATTTTGACAATCAGAGAAAATAAAGGGCATTTCAGAAGTTGTAACCAACTTGAAGACTACCAGAAGGAGAACCAATTTAAAGCTAGGTACGTTTCAAAGCACTTTAAATCTTTATCTAAATTGTGTATCATTAAATATAATTAGTAATTCTAGTAAACATATATTCCTGTGTCTAAAAAAAGAATTCTATTGTTGTGGGAAAAAAGCATAGCTCAGTAGAAGTACTCTTCAATGCAGATAACCACAGTTTAGAAAAGTGAAATTATTGGGACCAAAGAGCCAAACAAGGCGCCCCTAACCATATGGAGGCAGCTTAACAGTCTTTGGATGTAGCGTGCTAAAAATAGCATCTGAAGGGCTAATCTTTCAAACCCAGACTTATAATTATGCAAACACCTCTTCAGGACATTAGTTCACTTAAAAAAAAAAAGATATTTTAAATATGTCCTTTGACCTCTTCTGAAATGGCTTAATGTGACTTAGCAGTTAAAACAAGTAGGAGAATTAACATTTAAGGTTATTTAAAAAAGCATATGAATAAAGTATTGGCACTTTTAGGCTCCTGAATTGCAAAAGCATAGTACAGGGATATTTTGTTTATTTTCTGGCAGCTAAGCTATGAAGAGAAACATTTGAGTTACATAAAAATAGAAATCATACAACTACATCTATAGAGAAAATTCTTTCTGGACTTTAACTCAAGAAGAAATTTAGCATGTATGACAATATTCAAAGAAAAATCAAACAAACAAACATCATGTAGTGTACTTTATCTACAACCAGAGTTTTACAATAGATACAGAAATGCTATTCTCCTGGGTGATTAACAGACTGGCTCTCCATAAAGGCAGAAGGTGTGACATTAAATTGTAACTCAGGGCAGGCAATTTTTTACAAGGCTGATACCATGGTGTCCGAGCATTCACTTGGCTTTCTTATGCTATAACTTAACGCTTGAATAGAACTTGGAGACTTGAGTTGAATGGCTACTTAGCATGACTTTTAAGCTCACTTTCTCAGATGAGAGCTGTTTTAAGCAGGCTTTGAAAAAGAACTATATCTATTTCAATTTTTTTTTAATTTTAAGCTTTATTGAGGTATACTTAATATTTAAAAAGGTATGTATTAAATACTAATATACACATTTTGAAGAGTTTGGACATATGCTTACATCCTTTTTACCATCATGATAATAATCCTTATATCAAGGTAATAAACACATCCATTGCCTCCAAAAGTTTTCTTTTTTCCCCTTGCTTTGTGTGTGTGGTAAGAACACTTAACATGAGATCTATCCTCTTAAGTTTTTAAGTACTCAACACCATATTGTTGACTATAGACACTACGCTATGCAGAAGATCTACACAGCTGATTTGTCTTGTAGAACTATAACTTTATACTCATTGAACAGCTCTCCATTCTCCCCACCCTCTTACCTTGGAAACTACCCTTCTGTCCTTTGCTTCTATGGATTTGATTATCTTAGATATCTCACATAAGTGGTACAAGACAGTGTTTGTCCTCTGTGTCTGACTTATTTCACTTAACATTTAGCAAATACTTGTTTTGCCACTATTCCATATTTATAAGAGAACATTGTGTTAACTTTTTTACTCACACATTCCATGTATGTTTTTTAAGAATTAAGACCCAGAGAATGGTGATAATATTCATATCAAAATTTACAGTTTTAAAGGTATGATTTTGCTCACAAGATAGACAAATTATTGACCATTACTTAGTCATGTTGAGAAAGACTGCTTATTGAAAGGCTGCAATTATTCTTCTCCTTTTGTCCGCCCTCTCTGCAATGTGATTCTGTAGCCCGTGCCATCAAGAGAGGGAGCCGATGTCCCATATGCTATGATTAAAGTGAGTGTGTTGATTCTGAGCCGAGCCCTCAAGAGGTCTTCCCCACTTCAGCTGGGTCTCTTGGAATCCTACTGATACTCTGGGAGAATGAACAGGTCTAACCTGCCAGACAGATACCTTAGGCATCCCCTAAGCCAACCTGCCAATGTCCAGCCAACCAGCAGAAGCAAAGCCACCTAAGTGACCTGCAGCTTACCTAGATGCCTGTGGCAGCACAGCTGATACCGAAACTGCTCAGCTGAATCCAGTTTAATTTGCTGACCTACCAAATTGTGAACTAAATAAGTGGTTATTGTTTTAAGCCACTAGCTTTTGGGTGGTTTGTTTCCTACTAATTGCTAACTATTAAGTACATTAAAAAATTATACTGGTATAGAATCTCATCATTTAGAAAGTATTTTTTTTTATAGATTATCTCATTTGTCTCTGATCTTGAGGTTGTAAGGATTAACCTTCACATGGAGGCACGAGGGCTGGAACACAGTAGGTACTCAACGGATGTTCCATCCCTTGTTTTCTATTGCAGGGTTCCTTAACTTTTTTTCATTTTCATCTCCTCTCGAGAATATTGGCATTTTTTTCTAATTGAACCCTTATATAATTTTGATGAGACAAACATACTGTGTAACTATTTTTATAACTTTCTGTACAGTATATAAATCTGTGCTTTCTACATGTAGAGCAAGACTTTTTTCACCCCATATGAGCCAGTTTTAACCCCCTTGGGAAAGTATGTCATTTCATTACCAAGGAAAATGTATACTTTATTGGTATCATGATATGTTGAGCCTGGAATTGAGAAATGATTTGCATTAGGTAACATGGCTTAAAAACTGCTATGACCCAAAAGGTTAACCCAGGGCACTTGATGCCAAGCCAGGCATTCTTGGTGCTCCATCAGGGAGCCTGGGTTCAAATGTGCATTTAATCTAAGGTTGGATAAATTGAATCATCTATCTTTACAACTCTGGGGTGAAAACCAACTAATTAAACTGCTTGTAGATGTTATAGTGAAAAAGGGGAAAGCTCTATAAATTCTTAATAATCACGCTGAAGGAACTGAAAGATGCTATTTGCTTCTCTGTGTATAGAGACTCAGATGAAGAGAATTCATTCTCTGGAGCCATCCATCCAGCCTCTCACTAAATTCACTCACACTTCATTTCTTTAAGGATTTATAAAACAAAAAAGAAAATAGCAGCGAGACAGATGAAAACATTTCCTTGATACAGGCATAAAACTCTAAGGACTGGAAGCGTGGAGGGGAGCCACAGACGGGAAATGACTGGAGAAGATTAAATGTGTACGTGTCACTAATCACTAGATTCAACCTTTAGAAATGCTCTTTGTGAGGAGAGACATTTGCAGAAAGAGTGTATAAAGAAATGTGAAGCCGACCTGAGCCACAAAGTTCACAGGACGAAATGTGATGGTTATTAAGCTCCAGCTGGCTTGCAGCCAAATGCCGAGTGTGCCTATGTCCAGTCAATTTAACCTGACCTTGGTTAAAGAAGCAATTTTGCTTATGCATAGGAGGAAAGGGGCTTGCAAGGAACTGAAATATGAAAGCACCCAGATTCTTCTCAACGTTTGGACCTCAGAATCCAAGTGATTTCTAAGTGATTACAAACAGCTTTCCAAAATAGATTCCTCTCCCAGAGTTCCTGGTCCTGAGACTGGTTTGAAAAGCTTCTCTTTTCATCCAGGTAAGGGTAATTACATGAGAAGTGCTTTTCCTATCCCCACAGATTTCCTGCATCAAGAAAAAATGACAAACATTGAAAATATCTGTGGGGGGAGGAGAGAAGAAGGGAAGGGATGAAAAGAATGTAGGGAGGAGCCTAAAGCACTATCATTTTATAGATGGGGAAACTGAGGCTTCAAGGCAGGAAGTGATTTCTCTCAAATTCATGAATGGAGCTAAAAGCAGAGGATATTTATCCAATGCTCATTGTACCACACCGTTTCTTACCTCCTACGAAACTGATTATCTGCCTGCCATCTCACCTATGGATTTAATTCTTCTGCAATTACTTGAGAAAACAAACAGAAAAGTCTTCTAGAATTACCTTTTGGTTCTTTTACATTGAGGTTGATTTGCAAGATTTCTCTTACTGGAGAGACTGATACAGCCCCTCCCATTCCACCTTGAACACTTACACAAACTCAGAGATAACAGGAGCGGCATCAACTGTTCTCTGCTCCCATTGGCATGCCAGCCACTGAATAGTTGAGCCTACTGCCTACTGCCCACCATTTTTCATACCTTCATCGATTAAAACCATTTTCGAGTATCACTGACATCACCTCCTCTGTCAAATACCTTCCTTCCACACTATTTCTCACCATTGCCAAATGCGTATAGTATATTGGATACACTGGACATTCCCTTTGCACGTGATTTGTTGATTTTGGAGGAACCCAAGTTCTCTCTTTCCTGCCTCTCTTTAATCCTCCTGCTCTGTTCTCTCCTTGTCCTTGATAGACTTCTTGGCTCTTAAAAATTTAGCTGGGTGATTTCATAGAGTTGACTTTCGTATAGACTCTATGAGTCTTCCTTGTTTAGTGCAGCCTGCAATTCCTACTACTCTCTCTACCTTACCTCACCCATAAGCACTGACCTCTTTGGGTTGATCCAAGGACTCATGTTCTTATGTTTTTTCGTATGCATGGATTCTCTTGATTTACTTCTGAACTCTCTGGCATAGGTGGAGACTGAATAATTTAGATGAAACCCTGCCTTCAGGTTGGTTAAGGCACAGCTTTTTTGGATGGTCCCCAAATGCCTATCCCTGCCCACTGAACCAGAGCCCCTTCTGGTTCTGGCACTGCCACTCACACCCACTGTGAAATATTAGTAAGCTCTTTCCTTTCATTGGTTCTAAGTATACTCATTTATCAATTGAGTGGAGTTGCTTAAGTATTCATTCATTCATTCATCCATTTATTTATTCATCCATCATTCATTGACACACCACACATTTGCCAGGAAGCCTTCTTATGTTAGTTTAAGGAATCTCCAGGATGCCTTCACAGAGAGGTCATATGAGATCACCTCCTTACCTATTCCTGCAGAAGCCGAAGTGACTCAGTCTAGACAGGAAGCAGGTTGTCCTAGCCAGAGCCTGTGGGGTACAGAGGCACCCCTTAACTGTAGGAATAAGCCAGAGTTGGCAGTATGGTTTGAAGATGAGGAGACTGAGTGGGAAAAGGAAGGAATGAAGTAGCAGCAGATCTGTCTTTTCACACGTCCTTTCTGCAGCTGAGGGAGGCTGCATCCTGTGGTTGAAAATAGAGAAGAGGATAGAAATAGCAGCACCTGTTTAAACCTGCAGTCTCACAACCTGAGTTCCTGGAACAAGATGTGCTTGCAGGTGAACACACTTGCCACTGGGAATTGCAGAAAAAAAAAAAAAAAAGGTTGGCCCTTACTATTGTTTTAATTACCCAAGGGCCTGCCTTCTCATGTCTCTTCTTTCCTTCCCCATCACAGGTGAGGTGTCAGTTTTAACACGAAGCTGAAGTTTGAGGAGAGCTGGAATTTGGCCTCAACTTGCTGTGTGATCTAGATAGGACTTGATCCTTTGTGGGCCTCAGTTTCTCCATTTTTGAAATCAGAGTTGGTCTTGAAATTTTACTTTGGTTCTAATAGGCTGAACCTAGCAGTTGTCCTTACTGTGTTTGCTGCTGCCTCTCCACACCCAGATTTCTTCCTCCTTTTTTCCCTCCTCTGTGTTACACACATAATCCCTTTCCACCGCCTTCCTTCTCGGATGACTGCAGAAAGGCAACCGTCTGTGCACAGCACTAATGTCCTCCATAGGGACAGAAACAGCAGTGTCTGGGCTCCTGTCTCAGGCTGTGTATTTTTCTCCCTGCTGTGGGGACCTTCGGGGGCAGAGGAAACTCTGGCTTCTGTGGAGGGGCTAGAGCCAGGGGGATTTTAGGGCTTTTCAAGGCTGTCATTTGACTCCAGGACTCCCTCGATTGTGTCCCTTCTCCCTCTCCCTTCTCTCACTGTCCCTTTCTGTCAATTTCTTAAATATCACACACTCCAGACTTTCAGCCCACAAGCAGTCTTCTCAGGTTTTGTCCCTGTCATCCAGGCTCACTCTGCTCACTAACTCACTGCCAACACTTTCCTTCTGGGAAACTTCCTTTTCTAAGGACTACCTTCATCCTTCATCTCGTGTTCTTCCATTTTGCTCTTTCCTCTCTTGCATGCTTCCCATTCTCTCATCTTCGCTAGATCTTCCCTCCTGCCTCATTCTTCTTTTTGTTCTTTATTCGCCCCACAGCCTCTCCTGTTCTTATTTCATTTTTCACTCTCATTATTCTTCCCTCTCCTCCCTTCAGCAGCTCAGAGTAGTGGAAAGACCATGGTCTTCAATGTAAGATGGACATGGGTGGGTTTACATTCTGTGGTTCTGAGGAAATTGCCTAAACCTCAATACACAGTGTCCTCATGTTCAGAATGGGTCAGTAAAAAAACATGATGCAAAGCTTCTGTGTTGGCATAAGATGACACCTGTGACAAATCTAGATCATCAGAGATAACATTAAGTACAGTGCCTTAAACATAAATGTTGGCAGTTATAATAGTCACCATCATTTCATCATCTACATCAATGACAGCAACAAAATGCTTTTTCTTCTACTTTTCTTGCTTTTCACTTTCCCAGTCTCTCTTCCAACTCTGTTTCTCCTAAATGAAGGTAAGCGACCTGACTATATGGTCTCATAACTTCCTGAATGTCACCTGCCACAGCCCACATCACACTGGTTTATAATGACCTGTTGGACCTTCCTTCTGTCTTCTCCACTCAGAACCGGGGTCTCATGTTGTTCATCACTGTCTATAGGGCCTGGGACAGGGCCGCAAATGTACTAAGTACCAGGGCCAAGCTTAGTGCGAGACAAACGAGGTGCCTAGGTCATAACATTTAAGGAGACCCCAGAGTTGTGCCTCTGTTATAGACAGTAAAAATGTATTGAATGGCTCAGTGGATTAATCCTTTTTGTCTCCCCTCCCCCTACATTTTCTTAATCACATCAGTTGTTCCTTCATCCTGTCTCTCTTTTCTCTGTCTCTCTCTTCAATTAACTCCTGTCTTCACCATGATTTTTCACTGCCCGATCTGCTCCTTCGACAGCATTCATCCTCTCGTCTCCCTTTCTCTATTCCTCCTTCGTTCTCCCCCTGTGATCCTTTCCTTGGACCCTCCCCGGCCCTTGCTCTAGCTACTTGCTTGGATCTAGAAAACTTTCTTCTCTGCCTCTTCCTTTATTGATTTGTATGGGGTTATTTTGTCCATGGAGGGAAAGAATTTCTTTGATGCTCCAAAGGATCAGACTGGGCACAAAGCCACGAACAGCTTTTGTTTGATGTGGACAATTTTATTCCCATTCAATTCTCTGGGTTTTCAAACAGCTGCAGATCTCTGAACTCAAAACATCTGAGCCAGTTCAGTCTCTCTCTCCTGAAAGTGCACAGGCATTTTTAAAAAAGTCTTTAACAACCTATCCTATACCTCACTGAACAGAGGTCACATCATTAGTAGGGCCCTGAGTTCATCCTGAAAAGGTAAAACCATTAAATTAAGAACAGATCTAGGTACACATCTTTAAATAAAAGTGAAAGGTACAAGCTAGAAACCAAACTACTTCATTTTTCCTGTCACATGTTTGGTGCACCTTTCAGCTTCTAAGGTCAAAACCTTTTTGAACACTTACAGCTACCATCTGAGCTAAGTTCACCATTAACTGTGCAATCCTTCTCTAATTAGGATATCTTCCAAATTAAATTGCCTTAGGGAATTCTAAACTTATCAGATAGGACAGAGGTGGCTTGACAGATCCTAAAAACTGATACATGAGTTTGTCCAAACAATTTGTAGACTATGGAGTAGGCTATATCTTGTAGACTACGTATTCTGTTTGGTGTCTTCTTACCCCGAGTTTCTGTGACTCTCCAGAGGTTTGCCTTGTATAAACTGGCATGCCAGATTTGAAAAGTGTGATACTAAACACAGTATTTGTTCTAACTGCTCATGTAGAAGGGGTGAAATTCAAGAAGACAAACATGTAGATTCATGGAAAGATCCAGTATTTAGAGACATCATCTCTGCCCTGGGAAGCACAGGGCAATGCTGAGCTGGTTGAGACCAGGCAAAGAGGGAAGGAGGACAATGTGGGTGTAAGAAATATCAAATATTTAGTGGAAGGCTAAACTGCTGCTGAATCTTTTCTGGAGAAAAATGAGCACTATTTGGCTTAATTTTAAAATACACGTATGATTGACCCAGCATCTCCATCCCAAGGGATGTATTCTACAAATATATTGGCATATGTAAGAAAAAAGATATACACAAGGTGAACATTGAAGCATTGTTGGAAATAAGAAAAATGACCAGATATAACCTAAGTGTCCATCAGGAGAAGAAATTATATCACACATATACCTCAAAATATCTTGCAGCTGCTAAAAAAGAATGAGCTCTTACGTACTAGTACCAGTATAGTAAATCTTTCTGGTATAAGACTAAGCATTAATATCATGCAGTGTATGGTACCATTGTGATGCTTTTTGATGTGTCAGCTTGGCTAGCCTGAACTGTGGTCCCCAGGATGCCCTTATTACTGTATTAGGGAGAACTAAAGGGATATTCCCTCAAAAGAAGGAAAGCAGAAAGGAAGCCATGGTGATTTTGTAGCATATGCAAATCTTCTCCCAGTTATTCAATCAAACACTAATGTAGATGTTGCTGGGAAGGGTTTTTCCAGATGTGACTAAAATCCCCAATCAGTTAATCAAAGGGGAGATTATACAGGGTGGGCCTAGTTTAATCAGTCGGAAGACCTTTAGAAAGACTCTTAAGCATTCCCTGAGACAGATACTTCAAACAACCACTAGTTCTACAAGTTGCTCTCTTCTCTTTGAATCTTCCTTCCTAACCGTGATTTGTTCACTAGGAGTTTAAGATCACAACTGTGAGGTTCCAATCTGCTTATGTCTTCCCTTCCCGACTGCTCATTCTATAAACTTCGGACTTATTTGAGCAGCCTCCACAATTGCCTAAGCCAATTTCATAAAATAGGTCCCTGCATATATGTATACATGCATTTTGTATGTGTGTACCACAAGAATTCTCAATTTCTGGTAAAACCCTGTCTGATCCATCTTTAGTGTAAAAACATGAAATTTAAAAAATATATATTTTAGATCTCTGATAGGAAACACAGAAATCATTAACAGCAATTGTTTCTAGAGGGTATCTGTGGGATTAGGATATAGAAACAATAGTGGGAGGAGATGTACTCCTACCTTTTGTACTTCACTTTGTGATTTAAGTTACTTGAAAGGTCAGACGTAATTTATTTCCTTTTTATTGTTCTAAAAAATACAGCATAAAATGTTCTATCTTAAATATTTTTGAGTGCACTGTTCAGTAGTGTCATATTATGCTGTTGTAAAACATATCTCCAGAACTTTTTATCTTGCAAAACTGAAATTCCATACCCTTTAAGCAACAATTATCCTTTTTGTCATAACTTCAGCCCCTGGTAACCACCATTTATTTCTGTTTCTGTGAAATGGACTACTTTAGATACACACACACACACACACACACACACACACAAACTACAAAATGCACAAAAACAAAACAAAACATGTAAGTGTAATTGGCACTCTCATGATGATGCTTAATTGTATTACAGTGTTTGGAACAGCTGCAAAAGCATGTGCCTATCCAGTAGTACTTTATTCTCTAGAGCAAGACGCTCATGAGAACTGATTGACTGATCACTTAATCATTTTTCTGCCACTTAAACATAGACCTTATTTTATATTTAACTTCCACTTATTCAACAAATACTCATTTACTGTCAAAGAGTATGAGCTATCAAGTTGGATACCTGGGGACGTGAAGATAAAAAAACGGTGAAATCATCAAAGTTTTATTGATCATATTGGCTGTCTTTGGAGACAATGAGATGATGGATGTCACATGGTCACCACCATCGTGGCATTGTTATTGATAACAATGAAATCCAATGTAATCTGAAGGAGATTACTGTTTCCCACTGCAAATCTGCTGATTGAGTCTGGGGAGGCCATCTCACTACTGCCCCAGAGACTTGTGGAGATGGGCTTATATACTCTGCAAGGGGCTCCAGTTGGTGCTGTATGCTCTTGTATAAAAACAGTCTGTTGAGGCACACATTTTGCTAAAGAGAAAAAGAAAGGGAGAAGCACACATGATACCCTAAAGCCTGGTTTATTTTTTATGGTGTTTAATGTAATCCTAATTCTTTGGGCAACTGAGGAACATAAAACATGTCTCTTTATTTCTTCTCCTTATATTGGGAAAGGCTAATATCACTATCATCAAAATAATAAAATTATGAATGATAATTTTAGCCATTTATTGAGAATTTACTCTGTGTCATACACCATTCTAAGTCTTTTATGTAGATAAATTTATTCTTAACAAAAACCCCACAAAGGAGGTTAATGTCATTAATCCGATTTTTCCCGTTAAGGAACTAAGGTTTAGAGAAGTTGTTACATGAAGTCTGGGTCCATTGTTACTGAGTGTGCTGATCTAATCATTTCTTGTTTTGGACAAGGGGGTAAAAGATGAAGAAAATCCTGGCTCTGCCCTTGAAGACAGGCAGAAGGCAGCAAATGTAAATAATGAGTAGTAATTCAAGGCAAGATGGCATAGAGGTCCCAAGAGACACAGAAACAAAGCAAAGCAGAACAGGGAAGTTCAGGCTCTTGATGACCTTGTGTGTCAGAAGTCACACATGCTTACGACAAAGCTGGCATCGTTCAAAACAGATGTCCTCTTGGCAAACACTTTTAGAGTCTGTTTATAAATTATGCTGCATGCATTTGTACACACACACACACACACACACACACACACACACACACACACACACAAGCATGTGGCTTTGGTACCTCCTCACCCACTCATTTCTATACTAGGATCACTTGATTTCCCTAATGTCTGGCTCACATTGAGAACTTACTGAATACATACTAATAAAAAGCTTGTTATAAATAGGATGGATTTTAGATTCCACAAAACCTGGCTTTAAATAGTACTCCATGGGTCAGTTACTTAACATCTCTTGTACTTGGAGCCCTTGTCTGTAAAGAGGGAATTTATAATGACATACAACGCTTATAAGGTTGTTTTAATGATGAAATGAAAAACTAAAAAAGACAAAAAAGAAAAAAGGAAATGATTAGCAATATGCCTGGGACATAGTAAGTCCCTAGTAAATAGCCTCTATGATTGGGTTCTTGATAAATGACCCAAAAACATTCTGAAGGGTTGAGCCAATAGATTCCACACCTAAGACTATTTTGTAAAACATCACTCCATTGGATGGATGAACCATGTATATTTGTTAAATTCTGAGTCATGTTTCTTTAAAATGTTATGCTATAAAGTGAAAACTATGTGGGCTATCTAAATTTGGGATAAAAGCATTAAGAAAAAGGTCTGTTTTTTGTAACTCCCTCATTCTGGAGTGAGAGAGTGGTCTAGCAAATGAAATAGTGTGTTGGTAAACTGAACCAAGTAACTAACATGAGCTAATCCAAGCTTGCTTTATACCCAGCAGGTGGCAAGACTGGATTTCACCTTATCAGACCCTGGAATTTCAGCACTGACGAGTTTATTCCTATCTTCCATGAACCACACCACACTTCCCAGCTGTGGGCATTGTATTTCTTTGACCCTCTTGCTCAATCACTGGTACAGAAGGGGGCTGTGAGGATGTCAGCGGATGGTTTCTGAATCAGGGATGAGGATCATACATCCATATAAAATCAGCTTGGTTTCCTAGCAATTTTCTCTCTGCCTTCCCCTCCCAGATGCAAGCTGGAGTCTGGAAACTGCTTGAACATTAAGGCTGTTAGAGAACCAAGCTATAATTTTCAGGCTAATGGAAGACA
The DNA here is from genome assembly GCA_030015415.1 of Cynopterus sphinx. NCBI lineage: Eukaryota > Metazoa > Chordata > Mammalia > Chiroptera > Pteropodidae > Cynopterus > Cynopterus sphinx. Next base: position 118,636,933 of record CM057385.1, on the reverse strand, counting down.
TATTGGCAAAAGTTGACATTAAGTGGAACTAATTGCACTGTAACTGCTAAATAACTAAGAAATAACTACCCTGTAATTTATGGTTCAGTGTGGACTATTCAGTAACTTTGAAGCTCTTCATAGAGCAAGGAGTTCAGTGATGCATGAGCTGCCAAACTTTCTACCATTCAGAGGGCTCTAGAAACTGAAGACTGTGTTGCACAGACATGCAAGGCTGCAGTTTACAAAGGCAACCTGCCCTACTTTGTGAATAACGGTGTCACTCCAGTGCTTAGTGGATGAGAATTGTGCCTGGTAGAGTCTGAACTGAGGTTCATCGTGGGTTGAAATTCCAACCCTAGTGCATACTTAAGGAGTATGTGTTTTATGCTACTATTCTGCTAATGGATGGACGTTCTGCCATGTATAAAATAAATTAAAGGAGAAAGTAAGGGCAAGTGATGAGGCATAAAGAATATTACTCTCATCTGTATGACAGCTCTCATGTCTAGTTAGGCTATGTAAAGATTTTAGTCCTTCCAAATCATCTTTTGAGCTACAAACTTAATTCAGGAAAGCACTTTTAAGACATACTGGTCCCGAATTTAGATTCTAGCACTTTCATATACATTCTCCTCTAAGGAGTTAATTTGTAACCATTCTTTTAGATAATCCACAGACACTGTCTCTACAAAACTTTCTCTATCCTGCCCAACCAGGTTTAGTTATTCCTTTAGATTAGCATAGTGGTTTTTTCTGCATGTACGCACATTATTAATAATGTGACCTCTTAATCTGAGCTAGGATTTCTCTAGTTTGGTACTATTGACATTTTGGACAAATAATTTTGTTGTGGGGGCTGTCCATTGCATTGAAGGATAGTGATGAGCACTCTTGGCTTTTACCACTAGATCCCAGAGACACCAATGCCACTTTACCACTCCAGTTATCACAATCAAAAATGTCTCCTGATATTACCAAATGTCCACAGGGGCATAAAATCACCCCATATTGAGAACCACTGACCTAAGCTGTGAGGTAATAGAGGCCAGAGGTTTTATCTTGCTCATTTTTGTATCTCCATACTTAATATCCATGATTGATTGCTTATAAATATTTAATGAATGATTATCTCCCTCCAAATCTTTGCTAAACTTATAGAAACACAGACAATGAAAAAAAAAGAAATTAATTTCATTCTCTGCATATCTTATCACAGTAAAATAATCATTTATTATTAACCAGCCACATTTCTAAAACTTAGTTGTTTTTAAGAGATTTATTGAAGAAAAAAAGAAATAGATAAAGTAAAACTGGATTGTTGATAGGGTAAGTAGTAGTTCGGGAAAAATGTCAGATGATAATAATGCCTGTGTGTTTAGTGTTTTTACAATTACTAACTTACTTTCTTACCCTAAGTTTCTTCATCTGTAAAATGGATGCATTGTTATTATCCTGTCAGTCAGAAAAAATGGTTCCTCTAATGACAAATTAATATACATATTTTAGAAAGACTTTGATACTTTCAGACTACTCAAGATGGTTATCTTTTATTCAACATGTCTGAGAACTAGAATGTTTTATTCCTCATAAATTTTCTCCAAGTAACTAAAGTATAAGTATCTAAAGACCGAAAATGGTTTCTAAATTTTAATTTGACATTTTAGATTGAATAAGTTATTTTACTAATTTTCTTTTTAAAAACTAATTGCATCATATTTGCACATAATTGAACTATCACTTCAGGAGACAGAGATCATCATCATAAACAGTCATGTGCATACTGAATCATTTCAGCCTCGCTCTAGAAAATTCAGGCTATTGTAAATTCTACTATCATTTCTTGGTTCTATTTGTTTTGTGTCACATCTTACTTTCTTCCATCAGTTTACATTCTAAGCTGTCCCTCTGATTGCTTTCACTGTGCGTTAGCCTAAAGCTGCCCTCAAAATGTGCTGACCCTACTTACCTTCTATGACAATAAAAGACAGAGACATGAATGTATTCCATTTACTTAAAAGCAAAGTGAGAATAAATAGGATCTGAAGATCTTTCCTATGGAGAAAATGTGTAGATATTACTACACAAGTATTGCGATACCAATTTTTAACTGCTCAGAAATCTTTTATTCTTTTTCCTTTTATTGTACCAGATCATGTTATTATAAAGAAATGACATTGTTATTTAGGTGGCCACTAGACAGGGGAGGAATGATGTCACATTCTGTGTACAGACCGAGGTAGGGAGTGTGAATGAAGGTTAGGGAAGATGGAGAAGAAGAAAACAAGAAAGAATAAAAAAGAATATCAAAGTAGAGGGAAGGCAAGAGAAGGAGATTCTGGATGTTAATCCTCTCCTCCAGATAATTTATCCCACCTGTATTATGACCGTGTGGTAGGAAAACATCCTTTAGAGGAGGATTCTTCCTATAAGAATTTTCTTCATGTGAAATTCTATTTGAACAATTTTTAGTTAGAGTGATATTTGGTATATAAAAAATGGATGCTGGCATCCACGTGCAACAATTTTCCTGTGAACAGGGCCCATCTTTGGAATGGGTTGATTTTTTTTTTTATCTGGAGGTAAAAAAGTGGACTTAAGCCCTTAGTTTTCCCATTCTTCTATCAAGGAACTTCAGATAGATTTTCTCTCTGCTGCTAGAATGAGCTTTATGAAGCAGAGAGCTAAGAATAATTAATACCCCTTCAACATTATCTATTCAGACTGTCTAAATTCCTTGATGAACTTTGAAAAGACCTTGATAATCTGGATCCAGAAACTCTCTGTTCTTCAGGATTTTGATCTATAAAAGAGGAGTGATATCTAACTCAGCACTTTTTGAATTTTAATGTGAATATGGATTACCTAGGGATTTTTTTAAAGTGTAGATTATAATTCAGCATGTCTGGGATGTGGCCCAAAACTCTGCAATTTCATCATGGCATTCAATTTATAAGGTTATGTATATAAAAGCTGAGGATTACTGTTGTTTTCTGATGACAGATGTTAAAACAGAACATCCAAAGTACAGTTGAAAACACATGATGAAATTTTTTTTAAGTATAAAGTTTTGGGGATTTGAAATTCTGGATTCCAGTCCTGTAACTTTTCATAAATTACTTCTACATTCACCTCTTTCTTCCATGTAGAATGGGAATGACTGCCCAATTTACAAGGATTAAATTAGAAAATGTATGTAAATGTCCTGTCATTGATCCTTGCATATAATAAGCAATCAATGCATGGTGGTTATCTTATTGTTACAAAAAGCCAATAAATAGATACTGGTATCTCCTTCATTTTGCACGACTTGTGTATTTCAAGATGGCTTCCAGTTGAATCCAGAGAATCAAAAAAGAAAACCAAAAATGGAAGAAAAAAGAATGTAATGCAAAAGATTGTTAGTATAATAAATGATACATTTTTACTTATAGTTGCTGCAAAAGATATTTGTTTCTAAGATGCTAATAGGAAGCAATTTGAAAATGTATACCCTCAACTGCTATTTATTTTCAATAAAAATAATTTTTAAAATGTTTTTATGGCAATTATAATTTTGTGGTTAAGTTTATAAATCTATATGTATTTTATTTATCCAGAATGGTTCAACCTGAATTAAACTGAAGTCTTCTTTGGTGTTAACCTAAAAAGAAAAAATTTTGCTATGAAAATTAAAAGTGTGAAGCATACTATGTGGAAGAAGAGGAGTATGAAGAGGGTACAGATAGAGCACTGCTTACCTCTGTTAGATTGCACTTTCATTTACTGCTCACATCTTTTAGCCAGGTTAAACCTCTTTTCTAGAAGTACCTTTTAATCAGAAGTTTTAAAAGTAGATTTTCCTATAGCAAGTAATGTATAAATATATCCTCTGGAGCAGGGGTTGGTAAACTATAGCTGTAGGGCCAAATCTGTCTCTCTGCCTGTTGTAAATAAAGTTTCATTGGAACACAGTAATGCTCATCATTTAAATATTATTTATGGCTGCTTTCAAACTATAACAGACAAGTTGAGGACTTATGATAAAGATGGTATGGACTACAAAGTCTAAAGTATTTACTATCTGGCTCTTTACAGAAAAAGTTTGCTGAAATCTGCTCTAAAGGAAAATAAATTTAACATTTAGCCTACTGTATGCCATGTATTTCATCCACGTTGTTTTAATCAAAACCATTTTATGAAATTTTCTTCGGTGACTTTTATTTGCCAGGTAGTGTTTCAGATGTAGCAACAATCAGCAAGACACGGTTGCTCTCAATCTACATTATGGAGGTGGGTCAAAGCAATGAGGCTTATAAAAGTGACCTGCAGAATGCTACATATATACACAGTCAGGTTATCTAATTAATGGGGTCACGGACCACAACACAACTTTGAGATAATTGTTATTATTCCCATTTTAACAACCAAAAAACTGAGACTCAGAGGAGTTGAAAGACTTGCCCAAAGCCAAGTAACTAATAAGAATCATTGGGCCCATGCTCGTGGCCCAAGTGACATGTGTTTTCAGTTTGTCTCAGAATTGTCTCTCTAGTGTCTTAACTCTCATCTTTTCTGCTTTGCCCTATTTTCAGCTTCAGGAAAATTTCTATAATTCCAACCATCCTTTTGGCATGTCATCATTTCTTAACTCCATTTTCTCTTTGAACCTGTGCTTTCCTAGTGCCTGACACACTTGCCTTTTGCTCTCACCAGTATCTCATGTACCTTGATGTGAGTTTCTCATGAAACCTTGCTCTGCTCTGATAACATTTTCTTTCTACTCCCAAAATTTTCCTCAGTATTCCTGAGCAAAAGAATTAGTGGTCCCCCATCAGTCAATTGCTTTGGATCTAATGATAAACAAATATTGAATTTCAGTCAATTTATCATTTGGATGCAGACAGATACTGTCAATTAGCAGTCTTATTTCTTTAGCAATTCCACAAGAAATGATGCACTAAAAGCATTATGAGGAGGATGCTTGGGCATGGAATCAGTAAACTTGGGTTTAAGTTTTTCCTCTACTGATGAATACAAATTGTTCTGAGTAGCATGATGCAATCTGGTGGTGTTCCATCTAGGATGTGAAGCTTCTCTTCGTCCAACAGATCCACACTGCCTATGTTACCTATCTGGCAGTCAATCAGTAGTTGTCACAGTTATCAAACCCACCATGTGGTATTGCAGTACATGCTTGTGTTCAAGTAGCCCTCATTTTACTTAATAACAACCCCAAAGCCATTCACATGACTTTTATTACAGTATATTATTATAATTATTCTTTTTTATTATTACTGTTACTTGTTACACGGCAACTAACAAATCTAGCAACTTATAGATCAAGCTAGACAAGTTAAAGCCTCCTGTGCAGAAGAGTTTGCTTTAGGAAGAGTAGAAGAAAGGAGTATTGCTTATGAACACTCCTTTATTCCCCAAACTTTGGTTAATAGAGATGATTGGCATGTCTGAGAGTTTAGGCTTACGTCTTCTTAATTAGTACCTTGCCATTTGGAGAAGAAAATTCTGCTTTAACTTTTTAGTAAAGATAATGATGGTGAACGATAAGGAATAAAAATAGGGTGAAGAAAATAAGTTAACATGGGGGATTTCAAGGCTGATCGCTACAAGAAGTGGTTTTCAGTTTCATGTGTCATATTTGGCAGCCACAGGTAGCACTGTAACTGAAGTCAGATCCCTTTGTAACAAAGGGAAATAAAAACGATGCTATAAAAATGCACCTGCCCCTCTTGCCACCAAATGAAAAGAAACTAGACTGACTGATTCAAAGCTCTTTTTGGATTTAACATTCTGGTTTGTTTTTTAATTTAAATTGGGACAAAGGTCAAGAAGAATGTTGCATTTTGATCTTCGTTTGAAGTTCTCCTGAGAAAAACCTGAAATTTTAAAGGCAGATAAAACACACACACATACACACAAAATAAAGAGAGACTCATTACCTATAGAAATAAGCACAGATGGGGTTGAGAAAGCAAAGATAGGGTTTGAGCTTTAGAACCAGAAAGTCAATGAAACAACTCTCACTTGAATGCATTTTCTAGGATGTGAAGAGTAAACTACAGAGGGAGCTCTCAGAAATTAGAACCAATCTGTCACTAACGATGTGGAACAATAGATGGGTCTAATGCTTGTTGGATACCTACTATGTGACAGGAATTGCACAACATGCCTATGAGCCACATTCCCCCCCCCCACCTCTCAAAAAAAAACTTTTATAAAACACTTGTTGTTTGATGGCTATTTGCTAGGAATTTTACATATATCATCTCCTAATTTGAGCTACAACTCAGGAGGTCACCTCTATTTTCAGGTGAGAAAGGATGAACTTCATTAAAGTTAAGTGTACTGTAACAGCCAGCCAGTCAACCAGTCAGTTAGGAAGGTTAAGATTTGAGATCTGATCTGGTTGGCATCAAACTCAGGCAATTTCCACAACAATTTTCCAGGCAGGTTTTTGGTCTCCTCTCCTGCACGCTGTACAAAGTTCTTCCACCGCGTTCCTCTACTGATACACCACTAACACCAGGGCTAAGAATTTCTCATGGAAAGCTGAATTCCACTGGATGTTTTTCAGTGAGCTGGAACAGAACCAAGTTCCTTGCAACTTCCACTCATTGCCACTAATGGAGTCTTCTGAAACAACACAGAACAGTAGTCATTTCTAGATCGGAAATAGCAATTTAGTTGCCATTCAGTCTTCACTAGGATATTTCCTGACCCCTTTAATTATTAATTCAATGTTCCTTTAAATGTGCTGGCTCTAAAGCGACCGCTCTGTGTTTTGTATAGGGAAATGTGCTCATTTAGCTCTTCATCATTCCCTGAGTACAGCATTCAATTTTTAAAGTTTCACTATAAAATTCATAAAACAAATTCTCTACCACTTAAGACTTCTCTGTTTATAATCATTTGCATTTTTTGATTGCTGGAGAAGTGATATAAGCTGCAGTGGAAAAAATGACATTTCCCTGACACATAGTGGACAATAAAATGACATAATTATGTCCTACATGCATGAATATTTTAAAACTATGCCCAGAGAATGTTAAATAAATCCCTTAAAATTCTGCAACTGCAGCAAGGTTTTGTTTCTATTTCACTCTACCTTCTTCTCTTGGGTTTTTAAAGGAATTTTATCAGTAGAATCATGAGGGCTATTTCTTATATCTTGTCATTTATCCTGTTTCTATTATTCTCTAAGGTGCTTAATGCATTTAACCCTTTGACATTCATGGATTATTTATTAATCATATTTTAACTTACAAATTTATAAAGTCCTAGTTAGAGAAAGCAAAATTATTGTTTAAGGGATATATACAAATACAGGGATTTACCTTTTTTAGAAACATTCTTAGTCTCATTGTATGTATATCACATGACCACTGAAACTTAAGGGGCATAGTTAAAACTTCAGCTCTATTGCAGAGGTTATGTCGTGTAGAAAACTCTCAATAAATCTGATAATTAACAAAGTGATGGGAATTCCAATCTCTTATAGAAAAAAACCTTGCATGATGGGCAGAATGCCATTGAATTTCTAACACTCAATAATTTTCAAAAGAATAGAACTTGGGCACTATAAGATCATCAATAACTGCTGAATGGCTCTCCATTGCCCTTCTAATACAATTAAAATTTTTTTGGCAATGGTTACAAGGTCTAGGATAAACTGGCCTCTGCCTGGGTCTTCACCCCAACCACTCACACACTTGTTCCTGCCACATCATCTTCATTGGCCATATTTCAAATTTCTAAATGAGTTGACCTTTTGTACATCAGAAGCTCTTTGCGCAGACTGCTATCATTGCTTGAGATGCTTTCTTCCCCCACTTGGTTGACTTACAAAGCCATAAACTCTCTCTTAAATGTCACTCTTCTAGAGATGCCTTACCTGTGTACCCCCAGCATACCACCAAGCACACGGTAGGTCCTTGGTAACTATAAGCTGACTTACTGAACAATTACCACCCACGATGTGCATTATCTTTACTAGATTAACTGAGAGACAAAAAATAAGGCATGCAGTTGAAGAAGGTGTACATTGAGACTAAAAGTAAAAGGATCTTAGCTTGTTTTCATATAATATCTTTTTTTTTTTGGTGAGTAGAAGTTTCTTTTGTGAAATCTTAAGATAACAGATGATGCTTGGGATACATGTCAATAAGCATGACACCGTATGTCCCATCATCCAAGAGATCTAGAGTACATTTAATTTTATTACTAAGTTCATACCTAACTACAGCTGGTACCTGGAACCATGGTGGGATGGTCCAGGCTGTTCTCATTATCTCACTTAATAGATGAGGAAACAAAGAAGTAATTATGTGAATTTGCATGTACCTCGCCAGAGAGATGGGACATGGAGGAGCCAGATAGGAAGCAGTTCTGTTGAATTTTTGTCTCTGGACTTTTCCTTATTACTTATAATCACTCAAGAGGAAGGGCAGTACCAATTACTCACAGGGGCAAAGAAGAAGACAAGTATTACAATCGTGCTAGTCTTCATGATGGGACTGGCCATAACCTCAAAAGACAGCTGCCAGTCCAGGGATGTAGGTTCAGATGATAGCTCATAAAAGAGCCCTACCTAGGTCTTAACATAAAGGTTATTTTACAGTTGTAGAAAAAGCATATGTGCAGTGAGGCAACATGAACTCATACTCATGATCCAGCCAGTTTCAGAGTCTGAAAACAAGTTTATTTCTCTCACACATTGCATGTCCGTTTCGGGTCAGCAGGGGGCTCTTCTCATTATAGTCATTCAATGATGAAAGGCACATGCCTACACATACGTCTAGGATTACCGCAAAACTGCAGTCAGTGCCTAACACTGCCCTGGTAATTCAATGCTTCTACCTCAAAATGACACACATATATCTGTTCCTCCCCCCACACACACTTTTTTTTTTTGGTTAAATAGAGTTACATGACAATGCCTAATGTGAGAAAGTAAAGAAGTATAGTTTTCCATGTGCCAAGAGGGGAGAAAATTTAGAATATTTTTAAAACAGATTTAATAACTACTACAGTCTGCTTTTCCATTGACAAATATTTCTTCCTTTCTTCTTCCTGCTTATAAAGTATGTCAATTCTCACACAACCAAGAGAGATAACTGAAGAACTCGAGACAACCCCTCCAGTCATTGTGATTCCTTTGAAGTCCAGATCCCTTAGCAGTTTTCAAGTCCAGAGATAGTTCCTTTTAATTCAGAGATCTGAAGTAGAAACTGGAACTAAAAACACATGTTTTCAGCCAATATATAATGGAAGAACATGCACAGAATTACCATAGTAAACACTCCCAATTATAAACAAAGGAGGCATAATAGTTATTCAATTATAATTCTAAAATCCTACTGGAGAAACATGACAAGGTGCCCTCTTGCTGTGAAAGATGTTCCCAGATCAGTGTCCTGCTCGGCTCCCTGGATGGGTCCCCTATTGTTTTCTGTGGTCCATAGTCTCCTCATGGTCCATTTCCTGTTCATGGAAATGGAAGAATCTTTGTCCACATCACAGAGTGGACTTTAAAAACAAGCCCTATTCAGTGGCTGAGCATCTTCCTCAGCCTCTTTCCTTCTTAACAGTTTGAGAGCCCTAGTGTTATTTTAAATCTCAAACAGTCAAGGATTGTTTGTGATTTATTTGCAGTGCCACTTGCTTAAAATGTTAATAGCCTTCCTATTTCTTTGAATCTAGTCATTTCTGTATTCCAATAGCACCCCACTGTACTTTCCTAGATATATTTCTTAGATTTGCTATGTCTTTTTTTGCTTGCCTCTCCTCTTCCTCCAGCTCCTGCCACTTTAATTACAACAACTTTAACTTATAAGGCTTCCATGGGCTAACCAAGAGAGTCTTTTTTTTCCCCCTGAGCCTTTTTTTTTTTTTTTTTGTGACTGAACGCATTTACTGGATACCAAGCTCTTAATTATGCCTTTCCTCTCAAGCACCTTAATGCACTCAGAGATTTTAACAGTGGTTGTGATGGCCATTTTTTTCATTTGATACTTGCTGCAAGTTTGAATTTTCTTTGGCCTTTGTTTAGTTAATAACTGTCTCAATGTTACCTTTTTTTGCAGACTGGGTTGAAAAACAGTTTTCTTCTTAATCCTACAAGATCCTAAGATCCTGATCTTCTTGACTATCTCTATTCCCTTCTGCTTACAGCAATTCTTTTCTGAACTCATCCCTTTCTTGGAGTATCTCACCAAGTATTTTCAAAAGCACCCACATCATACATCAGATCACATTAGGATGATGACGAGGGGGAAGAAGATAACCCTTATATCTCAAAGCCTTAACACAAGACTAGTGTGGATCAACAGGGGCTCTGTACTCATTGTAGTCTCTCAGGGTGCAGGTGGATGAGATGCCACCTGGATACAGGCTTCCACCGTCACTGTAAAATTGAGCAGAGACCATAAAAAAGGACAGACTATCTTGTAAAAGCTTCCATCCAGGGAAAATACAGAATGCTTTTATTTATATTCTATTAGCATATTCCATGACCTTGTTCAACATTATGTAATCAAAGAAGCCCAGTACTAAGATGTGGCTTCCAAAAGGAGATTCAGAAGTATCCAGTGACCAATGCTGATAACCACAACACCCTAGGATATTGAAAAAATTCTTCTACTTTTGTTTTTTTCCCCCAAAGTATCAGTCAAGAATACTTGCTTTAGAAGGTTGCCTGATTGAGAAGCTTGTGTACCTATTTTACATCCTGTTATAATGAACCAGTTTCTGTTCAGGTGAGACTGTGAAATTTGACCACTAGCTAGAAAACTTCTCTCTACTTTCACCCGAAACCTGGGGGAGTGAGATCTGTTAAATGAAACTGCTAAATTGTACATTCTGTCATGAGGCACAGTCCAAAGTAAAGATGTAACAAGGATGCTGAGACCGATCTATAACCACGGCCAAGATCTAAGTAACGTTTCTCTGGCCACGACCATGATCATGACAATTGTAGTGATGTGATCTCAGATACACTATTAAAGCATCCTCTGCCTTGATGTCCTCTTATTTAAGATGGTATGCTCAATTGCATGCCTCATCAAGGTTGTATCTCTTTAAATGTCTTTAAGATATTCATGAGATACTAGTTGTGTCAACTGCTATACTTATATTAACGATGATCATTGTCTTTAATAATGATATTAACACAGTTGCCACTGTTGTTGTTTTTTGACCTTGCAGAGCAATGAGGAAAATTCTTACTGGTAAATGGAAGGAGAGATTAATATCACTCTCAAATTATCTACTCCCTCCATTTATGAATCAGCAGAAAATTATTCGTAAGATAAGCCATCTTGCGGGGAACCCTTCTGCTTGCACTGTGATTAGAATTTATCCTAACTAGAATTTACACTACTGGCGGGGGTGGTAACCAATTTTCTGGCCAAAATTCCAACATAAATATTTTGTAAATAGAAAGATTTTATAGCAATGATGGCTGGTCATAATAATATAGGACAGATTCTTGAAAGAAAGGCATTTTAGCTGTGGGTAAAGTTGAAAATAGCCTTCTATCTGGAGTGCCGTAAGTTAAAGCTTTCATGCAAACAAAGTAAATAGGTCATCTGTCAGAGCCCAGCACAGATGTTGCTCCCTCTTGAAAACCTCCCACAATTTGCAAATAATCACATTCTTATTTATAAGAGAAGCACAGTAAACTAGTGGTGGAGAGTGCAACAGCTGCTCTGGACTACCTCAACTGACATAAAACTCTGCCAGTCACCATCTATGTGGCCTTCGACTCATTACCTAGCCTATGTTCTCTGTTGTTTTCCACTCTGTGTCTTAACATTATATCATCTGCCTCATAGCATTTTTGTAAATATTAAATACTATTATTATACATGTAAAGCACTTAGAACAATGCCTGACATATGGTATACATTCAATAACTATTTACTATTTTTAATAGCATGGCACCTCAAATAGAATATAATTTATATGTTTATATAGCTGCTTTCTATATTCAGACTGTGAGCCCTTGGCATTAGAGAAAGGTGTGATTTAAAATTGTTATAAAACAATATCAATTTTTAATAGTTATAAAGACAAATAACATTAATTGAACACATACTGTATCCTAAGCATTTTTAGGTGATTTATATACAGTATCTCATTTAACCTTGTTAATCTTGTTAGTCCTGAAGAAACAAAGGCTTAGATAATTTAAGAACCTTTTTCAGAGGGAAAGGCATAGTGCTTCATGATAAATCTAGGTTTCTCTCACGTAAATCCAATGCTTTTAAACACTAGGCTAGCTTATTCCACAGTATACAAACTATCTCTTTGAATTCTCAGCCCCTAGTGCAGCATTCACACTTAGTGAATATTCCATAAATGTTTGCGGAATTAAATGGGTTCTTAGTTTTGGGGAATGGTGATTAAATGTGATTGCTTAGAAATGAATTACTTGGCTATGCTGAACAGATTTTAAAGAGTTCTTCGTCTAATTGTATCCCATCATATATTTCTCTTTTCTTTCTCGAATTCCCATCTGACCCCACCTCTCCTCTCTTTAAAATCTTCAATAGCTCTCAACATTTTACCAGATAAAATCTAAGCTCTTAGCATGGAGTGTTAGTTTTTCACAGTCTCTTGGGGCTTGAAAACAAAGCTGGTCGAAAGGACTACAAATGGTTTCAATGTCAGCCCCTGGTTTCAGCTTGTTAAATTAATTGCCTCATTTAATCCTCAAATACCTAATTCAGGGGCTAGGTATTTGTATTATTTTTGTTTTCTACTCTTACTTCTGGGGTAAATTGATTAATTTGGACAAGGTCACAATGCTAGTAAGTGGTTGAGTGAAAATTCAAACCACAGGAATCTGGTTTGAGAGCCCCACAAACTGGATTAAATGATGCTGTGTGGGGTAGAATGAAGCATAGATGAAGGTGCTAATTCTTAGTTTAGAAGTCAGGAAAACTTCCCTGATAAAGGATGGTCAAAGAAGAATCTGGTTGCGAGTAGAAATTCATCAGACGGAGAAGACAAGAAAGAGAATCTTATTCAGAGAGAATTGTATGTGTGAAGACTTAGAGGAGGGAGAGAGAGAGGGAGGGAGGAAGGAAGAAAGAGAGAGAGTGAGGAGGGTAGAGGAGAGGGAGAGAGAGAAAGAGAGACAGAGAGAGAGAGAGAGGTGGATGCTAAGTCTTTAGAACAATGGCTATCTTATTGAAGTCACCAAATACATCTTTTTTAATTGAAATCTTTCTTTCTCCCTAATATTTTTCTCTTGATCAAAATGGATACATGCACAGGGAATATACATGCCCATACAGACACATAACCTATTTAACAATCTCAATGGGCCATCAAAATGGTCTAAATTTATACTGCATTTAAGTGGAAACCTGCTGTGATGCTGTGTGCTCCTTTTTATTTGATGAAATAATCTAAGTCATCTTTCTCTGTATCTTTCCAACACTCCAGCCTCTACGATCTCCCAGCCGCCACTTCACCTCTTGTCCCTTCCAGATCTGGCTCCTTTCCTGATATCCTCTTACATTTATGCTCCACCGAGACAGAAAGACACAAATCCAGTTCCAGCAGTAAGCACAAATATGGAACTAGAACAACATTTCTGTTAAACAGATTGTGTTGCGTGGCCTGGGACTTGTGAATGCATCTATTCAACCGGGCTTTTTGTTAAATTAAAATTTATTGAAGCCAGGTCAGCAAAATTTGGTGATGTTGGGCCCCCTCCACAGGAAGGTGGAAAATTCTTTGCTAAACAGAAGCCTTCATTGAGAGGTTTTCATTGAAAGGTTTATTTCTGCCTTTATGTACAAAAATATATGTACACATCCTATAGATATATTTAGTATTGTTAATGATATATATTTTTAATTTTATTTTTTAGGCAAGGCAACCCTTAGCTGACCTCACAGATTGCAAGGACGTTGTCAGTTTACAATCTCTTACATTTTTTTTTTTTTTACACCTACAGCACCTGGTCTTCCTAGATGGTCTCCCATTCAAATATTAACCACGTCCAATCCTCCTTAGCTTCCAACATCAGACAGGATCAGGATTGATCAGGGTGGCATGGCCATAGAGTTTCATTAATAATATTTCAATGTTTATCAGTCAAAACTTATCAATAGCAACTATTAACTAATACAAATAGGTACCACTTATTCAGTCGATTAATAAGCATGTACTCTTTCCTAGGTTTCAAATAGAGCCTGCATCCCTGAACTCCCCCTGCATACCATGTAGAAGAATCTCTATTGTAGTTAACACTCCTGGCTTCTTGCAAGAACCTTGATTCTAATACGTGTAGATAAGTGACCCTGTGGTTAGAGGTTATTTATTACAAGTTAGTGAATATCAGGAATCCACTTGTTCCTCCTTCTTCACCCAGTGATTTAGTGACTGTGGATCACTTTCTATTTTGCCTGAGGCCTTCACTTGCTCTCTTGATGACATTCCAGGGCTTGAGGAAGGTCAGGGAATATGGCAATGGGCTTGGCAAGTCCATTTAGCCTCTCATTAAACCAAAACACATTGTTCAAAAACTTTAAATGTAATACTTTATTTCAAACTGACTGATTCCTGGATCAATTTCTCCCTTGAATCAGAATTAAGGCATACATATAATGAATAATATAGCATTAGTTATATATAACATATATGTTATATATGCACATAATTTATACACACATACATATTACATTTATAATGCAGATCAAATTATATATGTATACATGTGCTTTATATATATAGGTTATATCATGACTATAACTTTGATTATAAATTTATGAATATGAATATAATTTATGAATATAAAATTTGAACATAAGGTAAATAATAAATTTAAGATGATAGATACTGTTATCTTTTTACAATCATCACTGCTTAAGTGAAGGAACTTGTTTGCAATTGAGCAGCTATTTGGCTCACTTTCAAACCCAAGTTTGTCTAAATTCAAAGCTAATGCTCATGATCAAACAAATCACTTTTTGAAATCTTGTTTAAGTTCTAGTGCAGAAGGAAACAAAATAAAACAAATAACAGGCATGGAGGCTCTCAGTAATGAAGTTGCATGATGTTCATAGGACAGTGAGGAGTTTAGTTTAATATAAGAAGGAATTTTGGAGAGGATGAAATAAAGGTATTCTGGAGAAAGTGTCAGGATATAAGACTAAAAACCAAAGACTGGAATTGCCTGTGAAGGTTTTGAATTTCAGTTGAAGAACATTGGACATTGTATTTCCTTGCTAGTATTAATACTAACAAAACAAATACAATTTTTTAGTATTATTTGACAAATACTTTTTTAGGTTTCTTATACATTATCTCTATTTCTACAATCTACCCTGAAATATAGCTGTAATTATTCACACATTATTGATAAACTGAGGGTCAGAGGGGATCAGACTTTTCTAAGAATCACTGAAGAGCTCAAGTGAGAGCCATTGTATATTGATTTGTGGGTCTGAGATGGCAGTCCAGCTTGAAGAATTGGAAGCGTTTGACCATGAGAATATGAGAAGATGTCATTCCGGGCTAAGGGAATGACCTAAGAAGAGGTATGGGAATAAGAAATTATTAGGGCACCTGAGATTTTGGAGAGGGCAGCAACCTGAAATGTAACCCTAAAATTTCTTTGTAAGGTGATCTGCAAGAAGGAAACATGCTGAAACATATTCTTCTGTGTCTATATGCGTTTCCTCTTCCCACCCTGAGGTGTAGGCTCCGTGAAGGAATCTGAAGAAGGTCTCCTATTACTGAATTGGATGAACATCTTTAAAAACAGCTGTATCTTTATCAAGAAACAACGTAACATTAATTTCTCACCGGTCGGTTGAGGGAAACTCATGTAAAATGTATGTGCTGATTTTTAATTTTCTCTAGTGCAGGTGGCAGGCCGTGGTGGGGGTGGGGGTGTCAAGGGGAGGAAATTTGTAGCAGAATCAGTTAAGTCACGCAGACCCATGCATGGAATGACCTTGCTTGCATGCCAAACTTCAGGCGGAACAATAATGAGAAGGGAGCAGAACTAATCAGTTTGGAACAGGGCCCATTTCCTCCATCACTCGGGCCACTTAGAATGCAGGTGGTGTCCTCAGCTTTTCCTCAAGCTTTGCCCTTTGAACACAAATACAATGCTTTCCCTTACATAACTCCACAGAAAATGTAGGTTTGCCATCTAAAATAGAAGCAGAATGAGTCTCCATGCTAAAGTAACTTTTTCTTTTTGGTCCCTTTTTCTCTTCTTCAATGTCTTCCTTTTCCTCAGACCTTATAAAATATTGAGGGCATCTTAATAAACCTAACTCTGTACCCTTGAGGGCCCCCACAAGCCAAGAGTCCTCTCTTGTGTCTTCTCATAGAACATTTGTGTGATCTCATTTTATTCATCTATGAAATGGAGACAAAATGCTTAGAGTTTTTGTGAAGATTTAAGGGAAGACGTGCATAACCCACTTACCCATGTTGTTTATGACCACGTTTTAACTCTCTCCCCAGAAATATCTGCTTTGGAAATTAACTTTAGCACCAACGTGTTAATCTTAGGCAAGTTTCTTAATCTTTCTGAGCCTTGATTTTGCCTTTTATAGAATAAAGATAAATGTCTTGTGAAATTACTATAAAGATTAACATTCATGGTATAAATATTTAGTAATTGTTTCTCATCTCTGAATTTCTGCAACTCTTTACAGAGTACATATTACTTTTCCAGTACTGGAATCTTAGAGATTAAAAAAATAACTCAATAATTATACTAGTCAAAGGTCTAAAGGCTGGTGGTTTCCTTTATCATATGTTGTTCCATCTGTGTTGGAGGCAAAGGTACTTATCACCCACATGGGTGCTTATGTCATCAGTTCCAAGGACAGAAGCCTGGGAGATCCTGCCTCTTCTGAACTGCTAGAACCAGGATCGTTAAGAGGTCACTAATCTCTGATAGATGGCATCAAGTGTCTCTAGTCAACAGCACTGCTCATGCCTGGAGAGCTATTGCGAGGAACGTGACTATTCTCAAGATCTGCTAAGAATATGAATTAGATTATAAATAGAGAAGCTTCTCTGCTTCAAGACTGTCAAACTATGACATTTCTAGATAGGGACAAATTTTTGCATCAGAGTAAAAACACAGTGCTTCTGCTCAGCACTAACAGTTGGAGTGGTAGCTTACATAGTGTCCAACAGGTGAACAAAAGAAGGTTACAACGACCTTGTAGAACATAACACAGTCTCTGATAGAGGAATTTCAGTACTTGTAAATTCTCTAGAAAACACATGCACATTTTCTAGATCTATGTCAGAATAGTCATGTCTCCATCATGAGCAAATGACAAGATACACTTTTTAATTTACATTTTTTCTGGACTACCTTGTGTTTTGCTGCTAACATAATGAATATTGCTGAGCGTTAAGAGGCTGAGGTTCCTCCTAAACCTGAACACAGTAATGAGTTTGGGGACAAATAAAATACCAAGTCCAGTCGCTTGAGAATAAAACCAGTACACATTGAACTTCTACCCTGCTATTCTGTATTGGGTTATGTTCCAGGTTTTTGTCTTTCATGTTTATTTTATGTGATCCTTACAACAATTCCATGAGGTCATAATCTTTTTGGAAATCTTATAAATGAAGTTGCAGATGTTCAAAACTTAGACTAATAATAATTTGGCTCCTTGAAATTTGCTAGCCAAGCATAAAGATGCAATGTGCACATGATACATTTTATAAGGGTGGTGTTCCTGCTAATTGGAAGTCCCTTTGTTTAGCTGAAAAACTGTGATGACTTTTTGATAAGCACTTTGGAAGTAGGAGCTAGTTCAGAGTTGAATTCAGATGTACCATAAAGGAAAGAAGAATTTAAAATGCTTAAAAAAAAATACTGGAGAGAAGAGCTCTAAGTCAATTAGAATAGTCTTTTCATGCATTAAAAGGAGGAAGAAGAAACCCCCAGTGACAAAATGGGAAAGGGATTTAAGAGAAGTTATATCTGTATATAGTGAGAGGGTTGCTAAATTGCTTGCTTAGAGATGTGTGATATAATCTCCTCCCTGTTCTTTTTTTTTCTATAATATTTAAATAAAATATGTGTTGCTCACCAAACCTCTGATGTAAATGAATTAGTCAATGGATTTTAAAGAGGAATAGGGTTGCTGAATTTGGCTGGATGCAAGATGAACCATGAAAAAGCATCTGCACTTACAGAATGCAAAATGAACCATGAAAGAGAACCCACACTTGTCACAGAACTGTCACGTGGCCTTCACATGAGGAACATATTCTTAATATCTGATGCACGTAAAAAAACTATCAAAATATGTTGAGTCTAATTGAATTAAATGGATATAAGAAACTGTAGGATGAGAGAAAGTCAAGAATTGAATCTAACAGAGAGATCGTTATTTAAACATCATTGAAATTCTTGCTTTCTTCATCAGTAAAATGAGATTTTTGGATGATAATGCTTTCAAAGACTTCATTCAGTTATTGCAAGCTTTATTTCTATAGCCACTTCAATTTGTCTCAGACACAGGCAAAGCTGCTAATCCTAAAATACTTCCCACTGTGAGAAGCAAGATGTCAGAATCCCCTACTCTACAGAAGCCACTGTGCTCAATATTTCCAGTATGAGTCAGAAATCTTGTCTTGGTAGATCAATTTCTTTGTCCCTGAGGCTATCACCAGGGGTTGAACAGAAAGACCCAATAATACTCTATGCCATCAGTATCAAGAGATAAGCTGTGTACCCACAACTTCCTCCCACATCTTCTCTCAATTTTCAGCAGAGTTGCCACAGGATTGTATGATCCATGAGTATAGTTTTGGCATGAAAAATAAAACTCAGAGTTCTGCCTACAAAAAAAGTCTTGCTATTTTAATTGATTGTACATTTTATTCTACCATTCAACAAATATATTTTGAGAAACTACTATAAGCCAGATCTTACATGAGATGCCTGAACTATGAAAAGAAGATAGAAATTATTTTTGCCCTTATTGGTTAAGTCTAGAGGTAGAGACAAGCAAGAAGTCAAACAATTGCATTTTACACTATGGGAAGTAAGGTGATGGGCAAGTTCGAGATGGTATGAGGTGAGGCCACAGAGAAGAATACATAGTCCAGACATAGAGAGTGGAGAATCCTTGCCAGAGGATATGATATATAAGTACAGACTTAAAAGATAACTATGACTTAGGAAGACAGAGCACAGAAAATGCTTTGAAAGAGAGAAATCATCTTTTAGTTGTCTAAAGTAAAGATGGTGGATTTGAGTATTTGGGAAACATTAAGGAGATCAGTCCGGACAAACTATAGGGCTGGTGAAAAGTATTAAGAGATGAAATTAGAGAAGTAAACAGTGGCCAGCTCTTAAAGTCTCTGGGAGCCACTTTAAGATTTTAGACTCTATCCTATGGTCAATAGGGAATAATCGAAGGGTTTAAACAATATAAGACATAATCAAATAGACATTTTTAAAGATTCACCCTTCCTGAACTTGGAAAAAATTTGTATGTCAGCAAGAGTGGAAACAGTGAAAAAGAAGATGATGGCATATGAGCAAGAGTAGTGGCAGTGAGAATGAAGAGAAATGAGCACTTGAAATATACAAAGGAAATGCATTTTGAATGAGATTTAATCTTCTAATTATTCTTTTGATAATATTTTCCTGATCTTTTCTGTATTTCCTAGACTAGGTTGGTTAAACAGAAGCCATGCTACTAACCAAGAAGATAATGTCTGCTAATGATTCCTCAATACCAAATATTACTTACTTCTCTTGTCCTAATACTGTAATTAATGTGTGGACATCTTTATCCATTCATTCATTTCTTTATTTAAACATATTATCTACTATAAGCTAAGCACTAATCTAGACACAGGAGACCTAATAGTGAAGTGATAAAGGCCTTGTTCTCATGGAGCTCACAGTCCATGAGTATTCCAGACAAATATAAAATAATTACATAAATGAGCAATGTAACCTCAGATAGTTCTATCACAGAAGGTGGTGAGACAGAGTAACCAGAAATGGACATTTCACATTGTGAGATCAAGAAAGGTCTCTCTGAGAAGTGATGTTTGAGCTGAGACTTGAGTTCTGGGAAACTCTTGTAAATATCTGGGTGAAAGATATCCCGGGAAAAGAAGCAATAAGAGAAAATGCCTTAATGTGACCACCCCATTTACTGTCACAACCCAGCACTCTTTGCCTCTTAATCTTGACCCATTAATACTACTCTACTTTCTTTCTTTGTTATAAAGATTCATCACTTTTTAAATACTATCCATTTTGTATTTTCATCTTTCTTATTGTTGATTGTCTGTCTTCCCTGACTGGGACAAGTATCCAGAGGTCAAAAAGATTTATGTTTTGTTCACTGGTGTCTCTGCAACATTTAGGAGAGTTTCTAGTGCTCAAACACTTTTTGAGTGAATGCATGAAAGAGTGAATTCTAAGTTGTTAGAAACAGAAATAAGTAAAATGTGACGGGAACATCATCCATGTAAGGAAGTGGGGTATGACATGAAATAGGGATAAAAAAATAAATCATGCAGAGTTGTGTAGACTATAGCAAAGAGTCTGGTTCTTATTTTCAAAACCTTTTATTAGAAGTGAGATTGGATTTGCATCTTTAACGGATCTCTCTGGGCATTGCGTGGAAAATGAATTTTAGGGTGTGAAGAGAGAGTAGAAGCAGAGTGGTCTGCTAGGGAGAGGAGACTTCAGTGATTCATAAGCCCATTTCCTCAGACTTAATGGATTGCTCAGTGTTCACTATCCTTCAAGTACAGTTTGCATTAGCTTTACAGTAATGCATTATGGGGAATCTGCCAACTTCCTTTCTTCTGGCATGGCCAAAGGTAACAACAGCCTGGAGCTGAGTGCAGAGCTAATCTGAGGGAGCATCTTTTATGCCAAGAAAGCATAAACATACTTCAGGGATGCAGTCTTGATTAAAAATACATGGACACTCTGTGGATCTAAGCTGAAGACATATGGCCTTTGATTGCCTGGCATTTTCAATTCATACAAGAACATTATGGTACTGCATTATGGATGAGAAGACACATTTTACTTTCTTAAATGGAGGGGCGTTATATGATTTTTCCTTTTCCTCCCCATCCTCCATCACCTTTATACCCAACCTCTAGTCAGAGATTAAACTGTTCAATTAACTCCTGATTAACTTTACCTTCAATTGGCCAAAGGAGCATTTCCTATAGCCCATTTGCTGCCTTTCTTCATGGAAATGAGAGCTAGCTGAGCCCCAAAGACTAGGAAGTGTCCATGCCACCAGCTCTCCTTGTGGCATGTTTTCTGCACGTCTCTTTCACTACCTACCTACCTGTTGCTACAGCTTTTAAACCAGTGCTCTGATCTTGAACAAGTAAATTAACTTTTATATACAACATATACCTTATAAAATTTCTCTAAATTTTCACTTAAACCTCTCTGAAATATTCAGATGCCTTCTTTAATCTTGAGGAAGAAGATGACATGATGGTTAAGAAAATAGACTCCATCATAAAATGAAAAAAAAAAAAAAAACGAATAATCTAGCAAGAAACCTAGATTTGAATTCTGAATTTATTGCAAACTAGCTGTGAGTTCCTAAATCAAGTTAGTTGATGTCTTTGACCCTAAATTCTCTTTTTGTTTGACAGAGGGAATTATGATATGCTCTGGGTGGATATCATGAAGCCATGCCATGAGGTAATATCAAGTGCTTAGCACAATGCCAGAGACACAGTGACTCCCTCAAAAATTCTGGCTACTATCATGGCTTCAATATTTCTGTATGTGCTCTACACATATTAGGTCCTTAATTAACGTTTTCCTTAAGTGAATCAGGTAATGGAAGTCACAATGCATTGTGAGCTACAGATGCCAGTTCAATTCCCTTTCTTTCTCTGTAATGGCCTTATGGGTCACACCAGGTTTCAATGTGGTTCCTTTGTCTTCTCTAACTTGCATTTCTGCATGCCTTGTGTGTTGATTCTGTATGGCATAGAGATTAATAGCAGCACTATAGAAGCCAAACTGCCTGGATTTACACTGGGGCCAACTTGCCTGGGTTTACATTCGTACCAGCTGTGAGGCCTTGCAGAAGTCACATAAGCTGCTTGAACCCCAGTTTTCTTCATTTAAAAGATGAGATAATAGTGCCACTCACCATATAGAGTTGCTGTATGAAATGGGTAATACTTACAAACCCTTGGCACAGGAACTGGATTAATGTAAGTAATCAGTAAGTATCATCATCATCATCATCATCATCATCATCATCATCACCCTTTGTAATTTTATTTTCTGATAGCTCTTATATGGATGTAAATACAAGTACCACATTTTACAAACTTTGTACTCTCTCTTAAAGATTCTTACATGTTTAATATATGTAAAATTCTTAGGGTAACGCTAGGCACATTCTGTTATCCATAAATGATTGAGTTAGGCTTATGGTGACTAGATATGTTGGAGTCCCCGGGACTGTCATAGAAGTAGAACTTAAAGACCTGTATCTTAGAAAATCCCTCAAGTCCACAAACTGAGTTAGTCACCCTGGAAGACTAAAGAAGATTAGAGCTTACAAACTGACCCATTAAAATGAGACATGGGTGGACAGTTGCAATTAGACTCAAATGTAGAAGAGATGGTACGCATTTGTCTATCAGGAAAACAGGGTGGATAAGGGTTATGGCAATAGAAAACCATATGCTAGGCAAAACCTTGACCCTAGAAAAATAAAGCAGATCATCAGATTCATCTTCAAAATGGCTGAGAAAAAAGGGCATCAATGCTTATTGAATAACGCATCCTTACACATGTAAAATTATATCCCTATTTCTATAAACCTACCAAGCCAAATCAATCAAAAAATTAATTGAACATATGTTATGTGCCAAGCTCTGATGTGCACTTTACATGATTTCATTTATTTCCCTTAATGGTCTAATATTATACTTGTTAGAATACCTGTTATGTATATCAGACTATCTGGGGGTAACACCAAAACAACAATTTTTTTTAAATCTCCTTAAGTGATTCCAATTTGTACCCTCCTAAAATTCTAAGGCAATTTATATGAAGTGCAGCATGGGCAGTGGAATCTCAAAAATATTTTTAAGTATAATAGGTTAAATAGTGTTTTCCCAAAATTCATATCTCCTGGAATACAGAATATAATATTATTGGAAATAAAGTCTTTGCAGATGGAAAGTCAAGAGGGAGATGTTTTGCTCTGCAAATGTTCAGATGAGATCAATCACTCTGTGAGAAAAGGGGACATGCAAAGATACGTATGCAAGCAAGATGGGCATGTGACAATGAAAATAGAGATTAGGGTTTTGTAGCTATTAGGTAAAGAAAAAAAGCCAAGGAGTCTTAAGTATCAGCAGAAGCTGGGAAGAGATAAGGAAGAATTCTACCCTAGGGTCTTCAGAGGGAGCATGGCCTCAAATATACTTTGAGTGGAAGCTTCTAGCCTTCAGAAGTGCAAGAGAATACATTTTCATTTTTATAAAGACACTCAGTTTGTGGACATTTATTATGGAAACAGGTGATTCAAACCCGCAGCCACATTTGAGATCTACTGTTCTGGGCAGCCTAACCCCAGATCACATCAGGTCATCTTGACTCTGACACCTTCTTCCTTCAGGTCGTGAATTCCTCTACAATGTCTCTCACGGCTATTTTCAAAAGGGTAGAATTCTTACACAATAATGAAAAGAAACGCAGGTTTCTAGGTTGGACTTTTTAAATTTGGCTACTTTTAAAAGATCTCATGTGACCCTCCGGACACTCACACCTCAGGAATCAGGTACCCAGTGCAGGTCTGTCTCTATATAGGTTTGTTCCCCTTTCTTTAAAAAAAAAATCCCTCTATGAGAATTCTAGAGAGAAGATTTTCAAAGAGAAAAGCACAATCAGTATAGTTGAGAAACCACTCTTAAAACTTATTAGCTTGTGACTCATACTCCTGAAAGGAGCTAATACCTTAATTTCATATTTCTCTGCTCAAATGCAGACCAAGGCGTAAACTGAAATGAAACTTTACACTAATGGCTTCTTAATTATACCCATCTAAAAGCAATTACCTGAGTTTTAGCAGATACAAAGTTAGGGTTGATGGGACTAGCAGATGAGAAATAACATGAAAGGTCATCTTCAAAAAAAGATCAGTGGAGAAAAGATAAAACACAGTGAGAAGAGAGAGAAAAGAGATAAGTAAAGGTTGATAAACTCCTAATAATAGTGCTGCCTGGTTTCTAAAACAAGGTTGCCCCTTTCTCCCCTAACTGTCAGAGTGAGGCTGAAAAAGAAATGTTTTGTTTTCAAGGTAGACAATGACTAGATGTGATACTTTGATACCTGAACTACAATTACTTTATGTCATATTTTGAGACAAAATTTACTAAATTCTAGAATTAAGATTCTAAGGCAAAAGGGACTAAATAAACATTTTTGGTATGTTATCCATTAAAAAGGAGTACATATAGCATGAGCTTGCTTTGCAAAATCATACTGTTATTGTGTGTGTGTGTGTGCGCGTGTGTGTACATGTGTGCACAGGCACGGAAGGTTATTCACCAGAATATTCAGATGTCCTCTTGATGGCACTCTCCTTTATGCCATATGCTTTTCTATTCCGTTTGGCTTATTTTCAATAAGCTTATATACGTTATGGATAAAAGTAAAAAGTGATTTTTAAAAATAAAAATCAGATACAAATGAGCCAATCTAGTGGAAAAAGGCAAGTTAAATTGCTTGTATTTATCTCCATTAAAAACTAAACTGACACAGATTCTAGGAGCAGGCTTGGAATGATTCTCATCATAGATCAGGGTCTCAAAGTGAGACCCGCAGGCCTGAATTCATCCCATGGGGAATATGTTTTATTTAGGACTGCACGGACATTAAATATTTTTAAATGTGAATGGCTTTGGATATACTTTTCAGTTTAATTTACCACATTCTTCCTCCTCCGTCTCTGCCTCTCTCTCTCTCTCTCTCTCTCTCTCTCTCTCTCTCTCACACACACACACACACACACAAACACACACACACACAGAATGAGTCTATTTTACTTATTTATTTTAATTTGCCTAACACCTGGCACTTTGGTTTGCAACCCTCTGCACAGATGGAGTCTTGCTGTTCCCTTTCCTTGGAAAGTAAAGTTAATACATACATACCTAAAGCAGTCTTTGAGGACAGTGAGTGATAAGACTCCACGTCCTCAAATATTTCCCCACTTTTTGTCTCATACATCAATCATTTAAGTTACCTCTTGGCTTAGAATTCCTAATTTTTTTTTGGAAATGCTGATGTCATATGTTCTCTGTGGGCAGGAACCTGTTATAAATTAAGTCTCATGAGCTCAATTCCAGTCACTGATGTCCATTCAGAAACATGCATTATTGCAGTGCTCCTAGATTCAGCATAAGGGGGAAGAACTGGTTTTCCATCAAATAAAATTCCATGCCCAATTATAGCATTTACATTCATTTTCATTTTCTGCATCCAAATTTAAGAGACAAGAAAACTTTTCTATCTGCAACGGCAGAATTAAAAGAGCGCTAACATATATTAGTTGTTTCCTACATTCCTTACTCTGATGGTTGCTTTAGCAGCAATAACTCATTTTAATTTTCATAAGAATCCTCTGCAGCAAGAATTACTCTTATTTTATAGATGAGGACATGGACACTCATTGAGATAAATAAATTTCTGAATGTTGCATGGCTTTAAGTGCTAGCAACAAATCAACAAACTGAGTTCTTCTGATAGCAAAGTATGAACTATTTTCCCAGATGGAATTTTGAACAGATCTCCTGTTTATGCTGTGCTGGAGCTCACTGGTACTGGCTTGTGAGTTGTGATCGTGTTCATGCCTCAGTTCAGTTCAGTGATGTCATGTTGGTGGCTTGATATCAGCTATGGTGGGAGTATTTACACTCTGGAAATAGGCACCTGCTAAAAATCGAGCCTATTTTTTTTTTTTTTTCAAGAAAAGTCACTTGTTAAACATTTACTGGCATGACACTGTTCCAAAATTAGTTTGAAGGTCCTTTCACTCTTTCAGTTTTTATCAAGGTTCCCACTATTTCTCAGGTATGTGGTTGGCACCACAGGAAAAAAAATGGTACTAAAATGATCCTCAGCTTCAGAAATGCAGATTAGTGAAATTTGACATGGGGAACAAACCAAAGATCACAATATCCAACAAAATCAAAGTAGGAAATAAAAAATCACCTTACTCTGGGGATTTTATAAGTAAATTACAGTTAATAGGTAAAATTCTAATAAGAATTATCCAGATGGATCCTACTTATCTAACTCTTTAACTTACAAATTATAGAAAATACAAGTCAAATGGACATAAGCAATAAATGCCTTTTTTATTGCTGCTCTTTAGTATTTTGTTTGTTTGTTATCATGACCTATGATAAAAACTATGCACTAGTTTTTCCCTCTGTCCAAAATGATTATTTTCCTCCTTAAATAGTCATATCTAGTCTTTTAGTTCCATCTTATCTGTTAATTTGGAATAAATGGAATCTCCTCAGAAATGCATTTCATGATTGTCCACAATAAGATATCCCTAGAGTGAGTCCTAATCCCATTACTCTGAGTTATGGTTGAATGCATGACCTCACTCCCCGCCCCCCCACACACAAAAAGATACGTTTAAGTGTGAACCCCCAGTGCCTCAGAATGTGACCTTACTTGAAAATAAGATTTCTAGATGTAATTCAGTTCATTAAGACGAGGTTATTAGACTGAGCCCTAATTCAATATGACTGTTATCTGTAGGAAAAGCAGAAATTTGGACAGAGAGAGAGAGAGAGAGAGAGAGAGAGAGAGAGAGAGAGAGAGAGAGAGATGCATATAGAGAGAGGACAAAGTGACGGTACAGAGGAGAATGCCACGTGAAGAAGGAGGTGGAAATTGTGATGCACCTTCAGTGTTAGTACCATATGATGGTACTACAATTAATGCTGGTAATGGATTGCCTGCAAACTACCAGAGTCTAGGAGAGAAACCTGGAACAGATCCTGTCTCTCAGCCCCAGAACGCACCTATCCTGCTGACACCTTGATCTAGGACATCTAACGTTCAGCCCTATGAGGCAATAAATGTCTATGGCTTTGGTTGATGATACTTAATTATGTCAGCCCTTGGAAATTAATACACTGTATTTCAAGTTATCATTCTACCTATCTCCTAGTTACTTATTTATTAGTTTTACTCCCTTTCTCCTCACCCTGGAATCTGGGGACCTCTTGTTCAAAGCTATACCTTGTTCTAGATCATTGACTGCTACTCAATGAATATTTAGCAAATACTTTTAGGAACAATAAAAGGAAGGTGACTGACTCACATTCCTTAAGAAAAAACTAGATGTATAATTTTAGGTGACATTTGATCAAGCAACTTGATGAAGTCACCAAGATCTATCTCCTCTCTCTCTTTCTCTCTCTCATTGTGGTGTCATGTCAGCTTTATCCTACATCTAGAACAAATCTGATAACTCTTAGTCATCCCAGACTTCATCGGATAGAATTTTCAGTCATAAGCAAAAGTGGTTAACAATAAAAGAAATTCTCTAAAATTAGAAAGGATTTCAAATGATTTTGGTTGGAAACCATGGTAGATACTTGTTTTTTGGTACTTCATGTATCCACATGTAAATCTAGCAGGAGAGAGAACATGGACTTCCCTGCAGATATAGGAAGATCCAGAACTTTCATTTGCCTTCATTGACCAGAATTGGGTGAGTTATAAGCTTATCACAGACCCAATTACGATGCTACTGTGGCCAGAAGCTAGGGATGGGCAAGATCATGGTAATACACTGAAGCCATGGAGGCAGATGGTAGGTCACTGTCACCAAGCACTCAAAGACTTCTTAGGAAGGAGAAATAGTGAGCTAGAGGCTGAGACACAACCAAAAATGCCCACCACACTGTCCAAATGTAGAAAGATATTTTAAACTTTTGGAGCCACTAGCCTCCACCAGTATTACATAAGCCAAACAGATACTTACTATGTCTGAACTGATGTCTTTTCTCTGTTATTTCCCCAAGTTTTACTCTTTTAGATTCATTGCTTTGTTTATTCTGCATAACTGAAATTCAAATCAAACTGACACTTGCGTCAGTCGCATTCTTTTTTTTTTTTTTCAAAATGGGATGACTCATTGAATGGATTTGGATGACTTCAAAAGATTTTCTACACCTCTGAAGCACCCAACTGACCCTTTAAAGATACGAAGACCCATTTAAAAATGAGCAGATTCCTTAATATGGGTCTTAGTATTTAAAGCAATCAAGTGTGGCACTATCTATAATTCAGAAAGAGAGAAGGCAGAACATTTCCTCAAATTTATTTTTTGTTATTGTCGTGAAGGGAGGATTATTCCCTTCACCAATTGGTTTCATGTTTTTTAGTTTTCTTGATTGATGCTCTGGGTAAAATCTTCAAATGAACAAAATTTCTGCTAAAAGCTATACTTAACGTGATTCTCTCAAACCACTAACATTTAAAGGCTAGAATGCACTGGTTTCTAGGGTATAGAATAAAAAGATTTAAGAATACAATTAGTAACTTGTTCCAGCAATTAGATCTGAGTTTAATTACAAACTAACCTCTTGATAGACCATTTGACAGTCAGCGCAAAGTGAGAAAAAGAGATCGGAAAACTGCTAGAAGCAGCAGCAAAGGAACTTTTCCACATATTTATTTTTGTGCACATTATCTTTAGGCCTGGTGTTGCTTTTATGAGGGAAAAGGTAACAGATTTTGTTCTTTAAAATGGTTTATTTTTTAACTTGGCAACAGGGTTTTATTTTTGCATGCTTTCTCTTCCACCTATCAGAGAAGCAAGTTGGGATCCTGGATTTACTTTCTGCTCATCTGACACTAATGGTACCCAATGTATTTCCTCTCCATCTCTGGAGACAAATCTGTCTTCTTAGTGAGGAGGAGAGCACCAGGCAGGCTCAAAACCTAAAATGTTAAAGAGTAACAGGGCTTAGACATCATCTGATCCAACTCAAACATATTACAGACATGTACACCTGAGTTCAGGAGAGGCTGGGACTCACTCAAGGTCACAGAGTGGGGATGGGGCTGAGGTTTCCATATGGGATTCTACAGGTTAAGTGGAACAAAATTCACTCTTTGGAACAAAGGAAAGGTGTATAGTTTCTGTGGTTGTGGTGGATTAATTTATTTTCTTCCTGTTAGCATTTCCAAAAATGCAGCCCTTCGAAAGATAAATAGAAGGCCGTTCTTTCAACGCTGCATTTTTCTCCTTTAAGTACCAGGACTCAGATCCATTTACTGGGTGTGCTCCACTGATACGGCTTTATGCAGAGCTGTGCTGGCCCTGTGCACAGAGCCAATTACATTAGAGGCAGAACCGAGCTGAGTGGGAGAAAGCATGTGGTTAAGAATTAGGAGAATGGGCACGATGCCCTATTCTGCTATTTACTAGACATAAACAGGCCTTTTCACCTCAATCATTTTACTTCCCTTGAGTTCTAAATCAGAAACATAATATCTTACCCAGTGCTGCACTTATTCAGCAAGCATTATTGAGTACCTACTAGGTGCCAGAAACTGTACTAGGTTCTAAAGATATGGTGGAAACCCTGCTCAGTAAAGGTTAGCTCTTATAATATCATAATTTTGTCTGGTATGTTTGTTCATTTGTCTCCATTTCTTTCATGACAATTTACTCCACTCCCATAGAAAAAGTGCCCTTCAGCCAAGAAGTTTGGTAGAATAACCAGCACCACAGTTTACTTTCTAAAAACAAAAACAACAACAACAAAAATGCAAAAACAGGTCCAATTCTGCATGCAAGTTTGAGGTGAGGTGCTGCCCAGTTTCTGCTTCTGTTGCTAAAAGAGAGTGAGAGAGAAAGAATGGAGTTGTCTCTGCCATACTCCCCACCCCTAGTACAAATATCTTCCTCCACTAACTCTGTATTGGGTACAGAACTATGTGATTTGCCATGGTGGAGAAGTCCAGTTCTATTAGTCTATTTAGTTGCAGGGGTGAAGTCAGGGGTAGTATGCAATCCTGTGACTTCCAATCCAGCACTCTTTGCCTTTACCTGTAATGTCATAATCCATACAAGATTTGATATCTCTAATACTGGTCATATTTCATAAGAACACCATTATCTCTTTAAAGGACAGCATGTACAATCACAATGAGTATATGATGTACCTTATTTCCAGACCTAGAGCCCTAATAGTCTACTGCTATGCATAGGGAACTGGCTCACTTTAGAAGCAGATATTTATAGATACTAGATCACAATTTTGGAGGAGAATCTAATTAAAGTCAAGAATGCTGGAGAATTCCCCCAAATGCCCTTTCAGACAACTACACCATAATTCACATAATCTCCTAAAACCAATGTTTCTATGAAAACAAATTTGGTCCTCAGTGTAATAATTTCATGCATGGTAGTATACTGGTTTCCATTGTCTGGGCTATTTTGCCATTTATATGGTGGTTTGGCCTCATCTTCCAAAGGTCTAGATGATTTTAGCTTGGGAGATTCTTGGAGCAAAAAAGTATGGGTAGATCCTTTTTTGCTCCCTGCCTTCCCTGTGACTCTTCAGCCATTTTTGCCAAGGTTCCCAAGTTCCCAAAGGTTCCCCTGAGTCATACAGCCTGGAGAGGACATTTGGGTCAAGTCTAGAGGCCTGAGCTTGGGCCAGTGGAAGGCACAGTTTCTTCCCCTTCACTTAAATAAGATTGTGATGAAATGATGCACCACTTCCAGCAAATACATGCTTCTTCATTTTAATCTACTGCATATATATATTAATTTCACTTAATTTAGTTTAGTTCATATATCACCTGATGGATATAAAAGTGTTTAGCCCCTTTTTCAAATGAATTCAAAGGTAAACTACATTCTTAATTACCATTTGTATTATTTGTACTTAATATATTGATAATTCATAATCAGTGATGGCACAAATGAGGAACCAGGAGATATGCAGATATTGTTCAGTCTTCAAAGCAACTCCAAGATATGGGATTTATCATTCTTAGACCACAGATGAGGAAAATTAGACAGATAAAAGGTTAGTAACTTGCTCAATTTTACATTTTCTAAAAGGCAGAATTTCCAGGTGTTTAACTCTTGTCCTTTGCTTAGAACCATTGTGCTCTGTTGCCACTCAAATGTCCTAGAGCACTTTTTGAGGCAAGCTTAATTTCTTTAATTTACCACAATACTTTTGTGCTGTAGGTTTTATTATAAGTATCTCTTTTCAATAGGTGAGGTAACTATGTCTTAGGCAGTTCAATGACTTAAACAGAAATTTAACCAGTGATAAGAGTGAACGCAAAAATCTCAGGATGTGAGTGCAAATATCTTGGTTTTAATTTGAGGACAAACATACACACACACATTCATGCACACAAAGACACATACACACTGATCTGGGGAAAAATGTAGATAGGAAAATATAAATTAGGAAATGAGGATTTAAGATGAGTAACTGAATGGTAATACATTTTCCAGGTAGCTATGGAATTATTGGAAATATTTGGGACTTCTGAGATTCGAGATCTAGTCAAGTCCCTGCTATTAGTGTCATTACTACTTTCTTAAGCAGTGTGTTTTGGACATAACTGTCCCTTGTCCTAGCACCTGATGGACATGAACACTGATACTTGCTCCTGCTGTAATGTAGCAAAAATCTCAGGACTCAACAGTTTGTAGAAAAGTATTTATTCCTTTTTCTGAAGGAAACTGGACTTTGGGTGGTAATCACACAATAGAGTATATAGATGTCCAATTATAATGTACACCTGAAAATTATATAATTGTATTAACCAGTGTTATCCCAATAAATTTAATTTAAAAATAAATATTTATTCCTACAATGACTAGCATCACACTGATCTGTTTTTTTATTTTTATTTTTTTGCTGTTGTTGATTTTTGGCTTTGTTTGCATTAATTTCTATCCTAACTGACAAACTCTCCATAGTCACTTCCCATCTGTCAGGGCCAAGAGGGAGAGGGAAAGGAGAATGGTGCATGTGTGTGTATGTGTGTGTGCATGTGCATGTGTGCATGTGCATGTGTGCATGTGTACATGCACATGAGCACACTTGTGAACCTGGAGAAAGAAGGAGAGAGAGAGAGACTGTGGGTAGTTTGAAAGAGAGTATGCAAAATTGCCATTTTATGGCTCACTTATAATCTCTTTGTTAAATTTTTGTTCTTTGAATTCTTTTCTGACAGTGGAAATATTTACTTTGGAATTTAAAATGATATTAATGAAGATAATACAATTTTGGTTTTTACCCAATGGGGAACATGGATTGCCGGCCGATAGACAGGCTCTGTTCTAGGACAGCATCCCCATCTTTGCCCACAGTCTGCTGACTGACTTGGTTGTATGTCTCTCTTTCCCTTCACCTTCCAAAAATTCTGTGTGCAGAGATGGGCCCCTAGAACCCTAAAAAAACAAACAACGATTTCTTCAGGTCTATTTGAGCCTGTGTCTGGGCTCTTGACTTTCAGGTACCAGTGTTCGGAATGAGTGAGGCTGACAGTAGGAGAAGCAATAATAATGCTTTGAATATAGGCCATTACTGGATTTATGTTGTCCCGGTGGCCAAACCATCACTTATCTTACCTGATCCTTATCAAAAACCTGGAATGATACAATCTCTTAGTCTAATCATTCTGAATGTGGCCTGCTATCCCTCCGTTCAGATATTTGTAATCAAGAACCAATTTAGAGGTGGTTAACTGGTTGATGAGCAGTTGGCCTGACTTCCATTTTGTTTTTCATCATCAATGTAAATGAGTTATGCATTATTATTTACATAATTCCCTGAGAGAAATTGCAGGTATTACCTTCTACCTGCCTAATGTGTAACTGCACACATTGGTACTCAGATTATCTCTTTCTAACATTTTTTATTCATTTTCAAGTGGAGAGTGGGCTAAGAATGGGAAATATTATAGAATGTTTTCTACTTATATTTTCTGGTAGAGCTCTCTTCTACTAACAGTGTTCTGTGATCATCATACATTTGCTGCCATAAGGAAATAAATATTATTTTCTAAGTTTATAGCACCTTTTAAGGCCTACTTGTGTTAGGTTGTCGGAAATGACATGTATTATTTCTTTACTAGATTTAAAGTTCTTTGAGGTCAGAAAACTGGTTCTTAACTTCTTATTTCTTTGTCCCAAGACATGCACAATTATGGGGCTCAATGTTGGTTCTCTGGTGATGATAATTATATTCACTTTATTCATATCTTGTGCCATCTTATTAATTTAACTTTTATCCTCCCCCTTGCTCTTATCCAACTGCAGAAGCCATATTTGCTTACTGGATCAGGAAGGGGTGGAGTGAAAGAATATTACAAATCAACTAAGCCTAGTGAAAAATGCAAAATGCTTGTGGTCATGCTGTTTCATGGAAGAAAAAAATGGGATGGTTAAAAAAGGCTCTGGAACCTCACTGCTTGGATTTGAATGTCAACTTAACCACATATTAGCTGTGTGTTTGTCAAGTAATTTAACCTGTCTGTACCTCACTCTTATCACCTGTGAAATGAGGACAACAATAATGCCTATTTTATTAGTAGTTAAAAGCATTAAAGAAAATAAAACCACATAAAGTGCTTGAAATTATTGACGGGCATATAAAAAATTCTAAATAAATAGTAGCTAGTGTTATTTTGTCTTAACAAAATGTTGTGAGTTAAATGTTTATATACTGATATCATTTACAAAGGATGGAACTCAAACTCAGACACATTAAAGAATGCAGTTAATAAGTGATAGAACCAGTGTTTGAACACAGTTCTAGAGGTTGCTAATAAAAATGATGAAGAAAGAATCAAGAATAACCATCTGACTTATTGAGTGTTCAGTATGTACCCAGTGATGGGATACAAGCTCTGAGACACTATCTCTTTTAATGTGCAATAACAAAATGAGATAGCTTCTATCACTGCTCAAATTTTATAAATGCTGACTTCCTGCCTCAGAAAGGAGACAGCCTGTCAAGTTAGTGGTGGAGCTATGAACTAAAGCAGGTGTGCCTGATCCCGAAGCTCACACACTTGGCTTCAACTCTACCAAGGTGCTAGAAATCCATTTCTTGCTCTAAAAGGCAAGGGGTACAAACAGTAATGTGTGTCTGATGGGGTTAGGGGGAGAAGCTGAGAAAAGAATGAATATAAATGGCATTTTGAAAGAGAGCCATTTATAAGCAAGATTATAAAATCTGTTTGAAGATTCCCCCAGAGGACACGTTAGAAAGATGACTTGCACGTAACTTAACAAGAGGTTAGATGAAACGCATCAGGCTCTGTGTAGGCGGGATGCACATGGAAAATTAAATCCACGTTGGAAATGTTAATAAATGCATACACATGTTCTTGTTTGTAATGCACTCCTTGTTTTTTTCATTTTCTCTCTGTTAGAACAGTGAGGGCATCTTCATGGGGTCTCCCGGGACCTGCTCCCCCTCCCCCAGTTGTTTTCCTTTCTCTCTTTCTCTCTCTGCACCCTCAACTCCATGCCCCCTGAATGTAATTTCATATGTCCCAGACCCAGAGTGTGATGATGCACAGGGAATGAAGAACGAGGAGAGAAGACTCTTGGGGCTTCCAGATTATGCTTTTTGTGGTAGCCACAGTGATGTTAAAACCAATAGAATTGCATCACTCCCTCACTTAAAGGTCTGAAGATTTTCTTTGGTGGTCCATACAATGAAGAGCAGGCACTTTTTGCAAGATGTTTAAGGGCCTGGTGCATTGGCCACCTCCAGCACCATCGCCTTCATGACTTTTCATGCCCTCTGCCTTTAATGTGATATGCCCTTTCCTGCTGGAAACCTCCTTCGTTCATTCTTCACATCTAATTCAAACATGACCCTTTTTGAGAATTTTTTCCTAAAATTCCCTAGAGAAAGGCAATGGCCCTGGGCTCTTGGTTTTCCTAGCACTTTACAGGTACCCTTTCTGCACTATTAATATTAGTAATAACATTTATTAACTCTTTAACGTGTAAGGAATTGAACTAAACATCTTATGTGAGTTTTCTACTTTAATTTACACAGTCAATATTTTAGACACAGTTTATCAACAACTAAAAATGAGGACTCAAAGATATTTAGAAGATGTTTTAGTACATGCTAAAAGATAGAAGAGCCAGAATTAATGCTCTGACCCCTTATCAATTACCCCTGACAATTGTTTTACATTTATTCATAATGTTTACTCAATGGTGACTCATATTACCACCAGTCCTTGATATGCTTATAGGTAGAGATATTTTCTTAAGTCTTCTAAAGAATTTAGGGTAGCATAGTAAAGAGATCACTTATTTTAGAGTTACAAATACCCAGCTGAAGTTCTAGTTTATTTATTGGTTTTGTGTGACCTTGAATAAGTTACTGAATCTCTCTGAAAAGCAATCTCTCCCTCTTTATAAAGAGGATAGCAGTGTCTTTTATACAGTGTTATAAAGAAAAGAGGTTACATATATACATACAATACTGAAGGTATTTGTAGCCACTCAATATAGGCTGGATTCTTTTTATTGTCTTTCTGTATGTCTACTCAAGATCCTGGCCCAGTGAGGAAATCCAATAAAGCACTTATTGTGTTTATTAAAAATAAAATAAAATAAAATATAAAATAAAAGGTAATTTTAAACTCAAGGCCACATCAAGGGAAAAATATGGCCAACCCTCATAACTGACTTGTTACTGACTTGTTCTTAAAAAACCTTGGCATTTTGACAGCCATTCAAAAAAGGAGATAGGGAAGGATAGGAAATGGGAATCTTTTGAATAGGGATATGGGAAGAACTCAGCACAGATGGAAAGGAAGGCAGACGGAACACCCTTCTGGGAAAGGAGGAAGTTAAACACATTCTCAGAAAGCTATTCCTAGTATTCAGTTCTAAGAGTTTGGTCCAAAAGACTTCGGAGTTAAGTTCTGGGTACTGGCATGCCACCATTATACAGGGTGAAGAGGAAGAGAGCAAGTACCACTAGATATCTAGACCTGCTATGAGACCCAGCAGACAGTAGAGTTTCTAGCTCCTACATGTCAATCCTTATTCTGTCACTAGTCACTTTGAGACCCCAAAATAATTTTTTACCCTAGAAAAAGAAAGAAAAAATATCCCTACCTTGTCAGACTCTAATGCAAAACAAACTAAAATAACAAAATGTTTGATCATCTAAGACTTAAATATAATGAACACTTTCTCAATTCATATTAAATTTGTTTGGTTTGGTTTTTCCTACAGGCCTCTCTCCCTTTCTGTGTTGGTCATGTACATGGGTAGAAAGAGAAAAAGAAATGCATTTGCTATCCTATTTGGATTTGATCAGTTGCTGAAATATTTTCTGCCATCATACCTTGGTGTGGAGATTTCAGAATCTATGGACAACTTAAATTACCCCTCTCTCACCTTATGATGGAAGACAATTCCAGCTAATTTCTCATCATGGTTTCCTTAGCTCACCACCAGAAATCCATGCCCCTTGGGTCATCAGCAAATCATAGTATCATTCACAGAAGATAATCAGAAAACAAGGATAAAGAGACAGATCCATCAGCATTGTGACATATGCACTCAGTAATATTTATCTGATCATTCTCTTATTCATCCATAGTACTCACTCAATGAAAGGCTGGCTGGAACTTCTGTGGGAACAAAACTCAAATAAAATGTTTTTGTCCTTACAGCAATATTTGGCACAATTAACTATACCCAGCTTGCAATGCTTCTTTTAGCTTCAGAAATGCCATCCTCTTTCTGCCTCTATATGCCTCATTTTCCTCATTTGTAAAATGTGGGCCGAAATAGTACATGCCTCAGAAGTATGATGTGAAGATTAAATAAAATAGACCACAAAAAGTTGGTAGAGTTGCTGGCACATAGCAATATTTAACAAAAGACAGGTGAAATGCCAGGGTGATGGTCATAGCAATAAAAGTAGCTGTTGTAGTGGTAAAATAGTGGTAAGATTATCATTATTATTCACTCCCATGTCTACTGATAATTTTCCTAAGTCTTCTCTGGAAGTAGCGAGGAGACCAGTAGCCTCCTGCTCAATGACATCGCAGAAGAGACTGTCAAGGGAGTTAATGTATAGGAAAGTCCTTGGTTGAGAAAACAGAAGCCATCAAATAGGAACCTCTTAATTTCTCTATAACAAATCCACAGACAACTTACTTCTGTACCGTGTTCTCTTATCGAAAGCCAGTTCCTCTACATGAATCTAGATCTTACCCCCTCTCATTTTTTTTTCAGGGATATTTCCTCTATACTTACTCCCATTTTCCTCTATTTTTCAACACCCATCCCTCCCTCTGAATCATTTTCATCAGCATGCACAATATAACATTCCCATTAGATAAAAGCTACCTTCTCATGACCTCACATTCCTCTCTAGCTACTGTCTCATTTTCCCTTCCTCCAACATTATTTCCTTGCTAGCTCAATTTCCTCATCTTCCATTCATTCTTCAACCCACTTCATTTAGGTTTCTATCACCATCATGCTAGAGAATATGTGGTCAAAGTCATCAATAACCTCCATGTTCAAAACCAACAGATATATTTTGTCTTCATCCACCATAGTATCTTATAATCAGTGACTCCTTTATACATAGTCTCCTTCCCCTATTTTCATGGGTACCTCAATTATAGGGTGAATAAAACTGAACTAAACTGAACTGAATAAGTTTTCTCCCAACACTTACTTATTTTCCTCAACTACCCACTTTTTGGGGGGTAAATGGGTTTCAATATAGACCTGGATTCTCAAGCCCGAAATAGAAACTCTGTAATTCTCATTCTCTTCTCTCTCTCACTCTCTCCTATGCTCTGTATATTTTCCTATTTCTCTCTTACCACACATATCCAATGCACTGTCAATCCATCTATAAATATAGAATCTCTTCCAAAAAAATGCTAAATCTATTGTTATTATTATTTTTTAACTACATTGCTACTATCTTCATCTAGGCCACTTCAGCTCTCTTTAGAATACTGCAACTCTTCCTAGCTGTTGTCCGCCTTCTTTACTCATCTCTTTCCACCCATTATCTATTGTCTATCTCTGCATGACTGGGTCTTGATACCATTTGAAAAACACCCATTAGCCAGAACACAAGTCCAAGCTCCTTAAAGTGGCATGGACGGGTATTAGTAAACTGCCACCTTCACTACTGCAATTTCCTCTCATGACACTTTCCATTCCCTACATTATATTCAGGCAACATTGTAAAGCTTAGGGTTCTTGATGTGTTCTTTCCTTCTTCCTTATTAAATCAAATATAGTTCCTCTTGTGAGAAATCCTCTGAGACCCTCTTCAAAAAGGGAGTTCGTTATTAATTTCTCCCTACCTCTGTATATTGTGCACATTTCAGTTATTAATCATTTTTTTTTGCATACTTGTGTTCTCTAATATAGTGGTTCTCCAACATGGCTGCACATTGGAATTACCTGGCAAGTTTAAAACAAAAACAAAAAAACAAAACCTCTGCCTGGGTCACTGACTTAGAGCTTCTGATTGAGTTGGTATAAAGTGCTGCATGAGAATCAGGATTTTTTTTTTATATTCCAGTGATTCTAGTGTTCAGTCAATTTGGAGACTCAATCCTTGAGGCTTGGGAGGTTCTGTTTTTATTTTTAATCTCCGTACCTCAGGTGTTATACATTCTGTCAGGCACATAGTTGGAATTTATGTTGTTAAAAAATGTACTTACCAATGAATGAAAAGCTTATGATACAGTATGATATGTAATTCCCAAATGAAACAGGTAAAGCTAAGTTAAGGAAGGTGAATTTTCAACAAGATTTGGAAAATGCTTAAATGCCTGCAATAGATTTGCAATAGCCCAGTAGTGTTAAAATCTGAAAAAGGCAAATACAAGTAAATGGAATGAGTAAATAGAGATATTCATAGTTGAGTCTTGAGAAGCCTAAAGCCATAGGCAAAGTGAATAGAAGGGAATGGAGAGCTAGGATTTGAGGATGAGACTTTAAAAGCATGCGAATAATAAGAGGTCAAAATAGGTATCTATTGTGGTATTTGAGTCAACTTGAGGATTTAAGAGAAAGGTACATTCAGTTGTGCAGCCCACTTTTCTAACTTTCAACCAATAGTGGGGAATTGCATTCAAGTGAACAGAATATTTTAGTTGTTGTTTCCTACTATTATCAGTGGTAATGACAATATCATAACTAAAGAAGGTGAGATTCTGTCTTGGTAAAAACACATAAACTTTGGAGAAACACTCCATGATTTTGCCAGCTAACAGCTATTTGACTTTTGGCAAGTCATTTAACCTCTGTGACTCAGTTTCCACACAGGTAAAATGATAATAATAATTATGCCTTTCTCACAGAGTAATTGTTAGAAATACAATGTGTTAATTTATGTAAAGTGCTTAGAAGAGACCAGCACAGAGTAAGAAACAATAAATGTTAGTTGTATCATTATATATATAAAGATTGCCCACTGTTTGGAGAAAGCCAGGGTTTCTATATGAAAGTGTTAACAAGGAAAAGTGAGATTGTGTTCATTTAAATTACAAACATAAAAAAACTCTATAGATTTAGTTACAAATTTTTTTTATGTTTATAATTTAAATGAACATTCTCTCAGATATACACATACACACACCATTTTCCAATTGTAGTAAATCACCCAATTAGTGAACTTTCAAAATGATTCTCTCTAAGCTTAATTATTTTCAGTTTTGTATATAATCTCTCTATAGGCTAACCAACAGTTGCCTAGGAGAGGTCATTCAGGCTTCACTGATTAGATAAGAATTATTTGCAATTAAACTAGAAATTGTTAACATGAAATGGGCCCATCTAAATTTCTTGAGTGTTCTTGAAACTACTGCTCTCTCTTTGAGGTTGGTCTAAACCCTCATATTATCCTGTTGACATGGCTAATTAATTTGATTAGAAATTTTAAGTTTCCAAAGTTTTTTTTTAACATCAGAACTTCTATCCAAATGATCACAAATTATTAATAAAAGAGGCCAAAATTATAGTCAGACTTAAACTTTTCTGTAAGCTTCAATATTCAATTACGTACATCAAGTTAGGTGAGGCAACACACATTATTTATTGGTTTCAAACTCTTTCTCATTGATTCTTATTTTCTATCTCTGCAAATCTGCTTCAAGGCTGATTTGCCAACTGTTTACACCTCTGGGATGCTCATGAAATGTTTTTTTTTTCCTCTGGAGTTTCAGGAGCAGTGGTAGTCTAAATTATGTAGCTCAATTTACAGAAAGAAATAATGGATCCTACTCTAGTCCTGGAGTCAGATCTTTACTACCTATTTGATCCCAAGCAAGCTAATGGAACTCTCTCTGGACCAGAGACCCCATCTTAGAAAGGATATAATAAGAATTCCTATCTGGAGACTTCTTGTGAGGGTCATCTGAGCTTATTTATGGCACAGATGACAGGTTCAGTATATGATAGCCATTATTGGCTTATATATATATACACATACATGTATATATACAATTTATATACATCTATATACATATACAAAATGCAAGTTGTTATCTATTAAATAAATCTAACATACATATTTGTATATAAGCCATAAACATACATTATACATAGATATACACTC
Organism: Cynopterus sphinx; assembly: GCA_030015415.1. Lineage (NCBI taxonomy): Eukaryota > Metazoa > Chordata > Mammalia > Chiroptera > Pteropodidae > Cynopterus > Cynopterus sphinx. The sequence continues at coordinate 118,596,268 of CM057385.1, read as the reverse complement.
ACACTATAGATTCTAAAATATACGAAGAGACACTTTATCTTGGCTAAGTGTTGTTAAGATCTAAGCCTTAGAGTACTTATTTTACAATTATATAAGGATAATTTAGAATTAGTACACATGCATACATGTGTGTGTATAGTAATGCTACTGAGTTAAAATTAATTAACAGTTACTATTTATATTTTTAGACTCCCCTACCCACAAATTTGTCCCTATTTTTTGTCTACCAATTTAGTGAACCAACACACATCCTCACCACAGAAGACAGAGGATAGGAGGAGCCAGTGGTGTGCTACAGTGGGCTTGAACTAGCTCACAAACAGAATCTAATATTTTTAGGAATTTTGCAAGCCAGTTGTTAAACAGAAAAATTAGTAAAAATTACATTATATAAACTTACAATGAAATTTTATTAAAAACAAAGCTAATAAATTCTCAAAACTCAACAATTACTAATTCTTTTTTCTACATTATGCTATCATCTGTACTCTTGATGTTATGTCTAGTTTCTCTGTAGAGTGAGATGAAAACATTACATAATGGCATGCTCTTAGGCATTTCTTCCTATTTCCGTTTTCAGTGATGTTGGTAGTTTGCAATGAAAGTATTTATACTATGGAAATTGGCCAGTGCTTAGGTCAGTGCCTTTTATTTTTTTCCTGGAGAGTCAGACATTAAACATTTGCCATCATACCCCTAAAAGAACCATTTCTCCTGTGTGCTGCATATTCTTTTTGGAGAATTAAGGACTAGTAGCTACATAAGGCAGTTGTAAAAGAAAAGCAGCATTGGTATATATATATATATATATATATATATATATATATATATATATATATATATATATATATATATATATATATATCCACATAAACCTACTTAAATTACATCCAATAAAGAAAGTACAGAGAGTAGAAGGAAGAGGGGAAGATTTCCCTGGAAACTGTCACAGAATAAACACTCATGCTTTTGAATAATGAATTTAATTTCCAAGCTTCACAGAGAGCTCTTTGCTGCCTTTGCTCTCCTTTAACCTTCTCCTACTGCCTTTCTCTCGCTCCTCTACCTGAACTTCTTAAAGAGCTGCAATTCTAACTTGTCTCCGCCCTCTCTATTATTCCATTAATCTGTCTCCGCCCACATAATTAAAGCAATCACCGCCTTATGCTTCTTGCAGAGCTATGCTAATAGCCCCTTACTACTGGGGCATAGCGACCTTCAGCCTACATGAGCTGGGTAGAGATCTCAGAGGCCCTTCCCACACTGTCCCTGACCCTGCCCACCTCTCTCTCCCCTCCTGTGTCATGGTCATGCTACTTCTGCTGCTTAGAAACCATTCTCCAACCTCTTGACTGTTCTCCACCCACTAAGGTGTTTATCACTTTTGGTAAGAAAATTAAATTTCTTTCCACCTGTATTTTTCTCTAGTTACTTTCTCCAGTCCTCTTACAGGATCCCAGGAGGCTGAATTAATCTCATCAAAAATTATTCAAGGAACACTTGAAAAGGCATTGTGGGTGTTAAACCAATCCCAATTCTTTAATATCCCTGAAAAGGGAAGCAAACATGCCCTGTGAAGTTCTCAAAGAAAGAACCAGGAACCATAGATAAAAATGGGAAAGGCTATAATTTCAGGTCAAAAAACTTACATCTATCTCACCCTGATAGAACCACCACTGAACAACCCACCCTGGTGCTGACGCAGTGAACTCCAAGACTAGAGTCACTACAGAACCAATGTCACAATGAAGTAGGAGGTTGGATTAAATGTTCTGCAAAGTCCTGCCCACTCTAAGGTCCATGAATCTCTGAGTTGAAGCCTGAAACACCAGCCAAGGGACTAATATTTTTGACTTGCGTTCATCTCTCCCTTCTCACCCTCACTCCTTATATCATTTATAGCATAATTTTGTATCCCTGCTTGAAAGCAAAGTGGGGCTTCATCATTACCAGATCCCTATTGGATTTTTGTTGGTTCTTCTTTGAAGTAACCCTGCATTGCTTTCTTTCTTCAAATAAAACAAAAGGGTAAATTGTCCCCAGTGATATAGTGATATATTTCTCAAAGTACAAAAAAAAAAAAAAATAAGACAAAGTAAAATAAAGTATAAAAGGGCCATAATCAAGCATTTCAGAGACAGGATAAAACAGAAGAGGAAGGATGAGGATTTCAATGTGCAGAGATAATAGCGATTCTTACAATGCCTTTCATCCCTGGCTCTCTTAAACATCATGTGAAGCAATATTATTGCCCTCATTTTTCATCTTATTGTTATTCAGCATTTATATTTGCAAGGAGCTTAGGGTTCATTTTTATTAGCAGTCCTTCATAATGTCATGGTGAGGGAGGCAGAGATAGGGGCCCTTTCTGGTTCTGTAAGATGAATGGGCTCAGACAAATTAAAGGTTTTGATCCAAGTTCCATCAGTGGACAAGAGGCCAAGGTGAGATTCAAGCACTAGACCACAGAGTTTGCATTCTGAGCAGATCATAGTTAAGTCAGATGCATGGGAGGGAAAATTTTGTGATGGAAAGAGCATGACTTTTGGAGTTGAAGGCCTTGGATGACCTTAGGAACTTTATTTCCCCCCTCATTAAATCTTGGTTGTGCCTTCAATAATAAAAAGGAGAAATAAAACATACATCGCTAAATAGAGTCATTTTAAGAATATGTTCAGGTTGAACATTTGAAGTAGGAATTGGTATTCTGTAAGATTTAGTTTCTTTTTTCATTTCATTTGATGGGTACTTAAGATGTGATTGTGATTCTTCCAGCACTAAGATGGACTTCCAGGCAGCATGGAGAATGGTAAGTCTAGAGACCTGACTCCACACATCCCGGATGCAGTACACAAAATATGTGTGCAAACTGTTTGCTTCTCACCCCATTGAGAGGTGGAGTCTCATAGCATTAATAAGCCAGTTGATCAACAAAAAATGGAGTAAGCAATGTTATGCCAATTCTGGGACTAGCCTTTAAGAGGTCTGGCAGCTTCCACCTTGCCTCTTGGAATCCTAAACTTAGAGATATTATATGCGCTTACTCTAACTGATAGTCTCAGCTGATCCTACACTTCTAATTTAAACAGGGGTAAAACTGTCTTAGATCTTCCATAGCAGCCCGTCTACCAGTCTGTACAACCATGTAAGTTTCTACTTGGTCTTTGCTACACCACTCTCATCAAAGGTAATCCATTCTTCCTCCTGCAGAGGGTACTGAATTAGAAAGAGTATGAGCATTTAAATCAATCTTGATTTTAGATTCATGCCAAGCCACTTTTCTAACTGTGTGAGCTGGGCGGGTAACTCAGCTCCTCTGAGTTCCAGTTTTAGTCACCATGAGGATAACAATGCCAGGTATTAACAAGTAAAATTAAAAGTCTCATAAAATTACTCAAAAATAATTTCACTTTTTCTTTCCACATGTCTCCTAAAATACTCTCTGTACTAGAGATGGACAATCTCTCCTCTAAACCTTTGGTGGACATTGTTAGTCATCTATGATATTTTATTTTCTATTTGTTCTGTTAATGGCTTCAAAACTCTTAGGATGCCTTTCCAGGCAGCCAAAACAAACATATAAGAGCATGTTTTTAGGACAAAACTTTAATTGTGATCTTTAAGCTAACATAATCACTTGACAGAAAATCTTGCCCTTTGGTTTCTACTATTGTTATGTTTTCATATAGGCATGTTCACCTCTTCAATGAGCTGTTATCTCTTTGGGTTTGGCAATAAAGGCAAGAGATCTTGCCTTTATTATCTGCCTGTCCTATATGGTACCCAGCACAATACCTGGCACTTATTCGAATAACTATCTCTGGATTGAATACGTAGCACAAAAATTAATAAATACTGTTTATTCAGAGTGTACTATGGTTGAATGCTTTACATACACAATTTTATTTAATACTAATGAAAAACTTAATGGGCAAGAACTACTACTATTATGCTGATTTTTTGAAAACACTGAGCCTTAGAAAGGTTAAGTAACTTTACCGAAGTTGTTTAGCTAATAAATGAGAGAACCTGGATTGAGACCCAGAGCTTTTAGACTCTGTAGCTCATGACCTTGGCCACAATGCTACATTCTCATCGAACCCAAACACATGTTTGCTTACTTCTTCTTACTTCTTCTATCATGTCCCTCACTTCTGTTCTCATCTCCTGATCATTTCTTCTTGGCTATGGAGAGAGAAGAAATGATCAGGAGATGAGAACAGAAGTGAGGGACATGATAGAAACAGACTACTCAGGGAAAATGAGGATATCGAGGAGAGAGGGATATGGGTCATTGTGGACAAAGGGAAGGGGAAGCCTGCATGGAATGAAGGTAGAATGAAAGAGAAAACTATAAAAGATGGATATTTTTACTAAAGTTTGGGATCTGCCTTTTAGTTTGCTTTTAGACTAATAAAAATATATCCCTTAAAGAAAAAGGAAGAAAAATATTACAAATGGTTGTTTAATAAGAAACTCAAACTTGAGTTCTTTGTTTGGAAAAGGCGCTCTGCCATTTCTTTACTTGATACTGCTTTTTTGTACTTGCAAAATAAAGCCAAGAGACTAAAGTGATACTATGAGTGCTAACTATAGGCTCAAAGCAATGAGCTTTTTATGTCTTCATTTATTTAATTTTCAATAAAACCATGAAGGGTTGTTGGTAGTATCCATTTTGACAAATGATAAAACTGAATTTTAAAGAAAGGGTTCACTCATTTAATACACAGAGCCAGTAAGTGTGGAATGCATGTTCTCTGTCTGAGACTCACAGCTGTTTTTTTTCCATACCTGACAGTTTTTCTAATATTTATATCTATAGCTATTCCATGATTATATGTTACTTATTCACCTATTTATTTTGTATTCACATAAAGAGCACTTCCTCCAGAATTCTTTTTGCCTGTAGAATGGTTCCTGGAATATGCATAGGTGTTTAATGTTAAACAGAGTGAGTACAACATCTGGACATCAATAGCTAAATATTCTTTATGCATAGAGAAAGGGATACCTGCAAAATACCACCTGCTGTTGGGTTTGAAGATGACAGTAGAAGTTTCATTGGTAGTAGGCAGAAGAGTAAAATTTTTTGGAGCTGACTGTTTCTGTCCCTATATGTGAACACTGTCTTTTGCTAGTTCATTTGTAGTATAAGTGCTTGCTATTTCTACATTTACTGTAGAACTTTTTGTGTACTGTGCTTCTGCACTGTTCAGAGATAGAAAGGCAGTACAAGAGGAAATGATTAAAGGACTGGAAAGGGAACTCAGGATGAAAGATTAAAGGAATTTAGCCTGATGAAGAGAAAGATGAGGGTTTGGCTTAACAGCCTTCAAGTGCCTAAGAGGATAGTATAAGAAGAAAGGTGACCAAGTTCATATCAGAAAAGAAAAACTAGGCTTAGATTATAGCTTCGAAGACTTACAAGGGAATTAATGAAGAACTGCCTGGCTACAGGTCCTTAGGCACAAAAGCAACCCATATGGAGAAGGCTATCTCTTTTTTCCCCCTCTAGATAGAATCATTAAGTGAATAGACGTTCTCATGCCTGGTATTAGGGGTAGTGTGGTATTTTGTAATAAATTCACTAATTACTTATACCTTTACCATGTTCCAGTCATTGTGATACATTGTGATAGGTGGTTTTCTTTCTGTTCATTCAGAAAGGAAGAGTTCTTTCCATTTGTATGAATAAAAAAGCTGAGACTCAGAAGTAGAAAGTAATTTTCCCTAAGTCAGACTGCTAGTAAGTGACAGAGTCAGGACTGAAATCCCGGTCTGTCTGGCTCCAGGTAACAAAGTCAGCAGTGAGAACAATGATAACAGCCAACATTCATATATGACTTCTTACATGACAGGAACATTGTGGTAAGGGCCTTTGTGTATTATGTCATTTTAATTTCCTGATATCATTATTTAGAAAAAGTTTTAAATCCATAATTTTTAAGCGAGGAAGCACTGCAGAGTGGCAATGTTATTTGCCTAAGGTACTACATCTAGTAAGTGAAAAGCCTGGATTTAAACTCAGGAATGTTGTGTTCTCAAGACCCTGTACTTCCTTCTATAACATGCCACACACTCTCAAGTTTACATATGAGTTCAGAGTCTCCAATAAACTGGTCAGTATCTGATATATGATAGAGAGATAAATAACATCATAGAGAAAGGCGATAAGACTGCTTTCTGGAACAGATGTGATTGGATAACCAGAGAAAGCATAATGAAAGAAGTGACATTATAATGGAGCATTTTAGGATGTGTGGGTTTTTTTCACAGACACAGGGAAGGAAAGGAGATGGATTAAAGAAGAGGTGAAAACTGTGCATAATTAATGATACTGAAATGCAAGAAAGTAAGAGGTTGACAGAATATATACTATGTTGAGTTGGAGCATGTCAGGTAATTTTGGAGACAAAGAACAGAGAGCTTCAAAGTGACTAGTATGGATGAGACAGTGATATATATGTTTCACTTTCCTCCTAGGCATGGAGAATGACATTTCCCAGCCTTCTTTGTGTCTGGGTAGGTCAATATGACTGAGTTTTGCCAGCAGAATATGAAGAGAAGTGATGTTCACCCCTTTTAGATCTGCCCACAAGATGGCTTGGGTGTTTTTTCAGCCATAATCTTTCTCTTTCAGCCACATACCAAGAAGTGAAGCTCTTTGAGATAGCAGAAACGCCAGGTTGAAGGAGCTTGCTTCCTTGAGCTCACAGACTATCACCATGTGCCCTGGGAGAGTCAGTCAACCAAAAACTTCCATGAATGAGAAATTATCCATGGAGATATAGAAGTTGGTAGTAAATGAAGTACCTCTAGCTTGGGACTTCACATTTTAGATTAGCATTTCCCAAGTGCATTTGCCATAACATTCATAATAGAAATGCTTCACCCTAAATGACATTTTTTAGAAAAGATGTCTAAATATTCTACACTGCATCCCCTTTTAGAGACTCACAATGCATACCAGTATGTCAAGGGCTCTGTGGAGTCCTGAAAGAAAGAAATCCAGTAAACTATTTAACTCAGTTCTTGGCAAACACAATTTTCCCCACAGAATTATTTTTTAATAATGACTATGGTAACTTATAAAATGTATGTTTTATGGAATACAGCATAGGAATATTGTTCTGGTCAATGTGGACCCACTGAAAGTATTTAACCAGGTATAAAAAATAATCATCATCCTGAAAAATAGTGAACATTTACTCCTCCTCTGAAGCCATGTAACTTCAGCCTATGGTCACTTTCCCTTAACATGCTAACTTCCTTCTAAGGCAGGAGTTGCTAATTTGATTCAGAGTTCAAAAACTTGTTTGAGCCATGCTCACTGTAGGAAGGCTCTCTGTGCCTTCAAGTCTACGTGAATGGTCTTTTCCAGTGTACTTCTTGCTCCCTGCTAACATAATAGGAAGCTCTACGAGAACTTGATTTCTGGATCAAGTGATCAAGTCTCTCTCTCTCTCTCTTTCTCTCTCTCTCTCCCCCCTCCCTTCTCCTCTGGTTCCTCCTTGCCCTCCTTCCCTCCCTCCTTCTCTCTCATTCTGGATAACAATTCTAAGATTTTCTGAAAATTCCAATTTGAAGATTTGTATTTTTAAAAAAGGAGAATAAATCGAAGTAGGAATTACTTCCCAGTTGAAGTTCAGAGATGTAAAATGACTTCCCTAAATTCATTGGGTAAGCTGGTAAACTCCATCTTCCTAGCCTTCATCTGCTAAAGTTTCCTCCTAGATAACCACTCTAATTTTGTACATAATCAGAGTGACACAATGTTCCCCTCGAGCACTGAGAGAGCTGTCAATTTCCTCCTTTTATCAATATTAATTTTCATGAGATTATAGTAGGAATCAAATAAAAGATCATTTTATTATTATTATCTTCATCATTAACATTTTCAGATTTAAACTCACTATGTTTTTGTCTGCTTTGAAATAAAGCAATTTTCCTCCTGAGTATATGTCCAATGATAATTAATGCCAATTAGAGAGTCAAGGCTTACACATCTGTCCTTTTAGTTATACTCTTGCATGAGGAGATAAAATGTTGTCAGTTTCATTCCTTTTTAATATAAATGATTATGAGATAAATTAAGCCCAATTATTGGGAAGGTTCATGTATTAGTAGAGGCTGGAATATATAGTAATAACATATTTGCAAATCATTTTTGCATACACTCACTCCTCTGAGCCTCAGATTAACCTGTGAAACAAGCAGGGAATCATTCCTTTTTCTGTAGATGAGAAAATCAACACATTGAAAGATACAGAGATTTCCCAGAGTCACAAAGCCAATAAGAGGTTGAGCAAAACCTACAGTCAAGCCTCTTCTTAGAGTCATGATCTTTCTTCAGCATCATAGCTTCGATGTGGTGAGGGCAGTGGGGAAGAACCCATAGTTTGGTGTACAACAGGTCTGAGTGTGGATTCTTTGGCTGCAGCAACACTAGCTCTGTGCCCTAGGGGCAATCACTTCACCTCTCTGAGCTTTTATTCACTCCTCATCCGTAAAATGAGAAAAGGAACACTTACTTTCATTGTTTCAGGATTAAGTGACACATTAAGTGCCAAATGTTTGGCATACAGAAAGATCTGAGCACATGTTGCTTCTCATGAAATGGTATGAGTCTAGGATCATCTTTGAGAGAAAGCTGATTTTAATTTTAAGGGGAAATGATCTGGTTGGCTCTAGGGGGACAGAGGCATTATGTTGCTTAAAATTTTCATCTCCACTTCCTGGGATTGATCATAGTGCATAGAAAGAGCTTAGCTCATATTAATTTTGAAGCCTGAATAGGGAAATAGTGGTAATGTCTTTTTCAATGTTTGCTTAGTCTCATTCACATTATGATGCACCGTCTGAAAAGCTATGTGGATGCAAAAAGGTCTGAAACAAAGTCCTTGTCCCCAGAGCTCTCCCAGCACTTAAAGTCATATACCAAAAGGACTGGCCCGACAGGAACCCAGAGCATGGCAATTCGGCCATCTCTGTTCTTGAAAGTACCTGCAGAATCTACGTTCAAGAGGCCTGCCTCATCCATCCAAATCCCTAGCCTGTCCCTCTCTTAGCAGTCTCTCCGGAGCCTTATTCCAAAAGCAAGTCCAGGGATCTCAGCATTCTAGTCCTTGATAAATAAGCCCCTCACTCTGAAAGGCTCAATGACAGATAAATCTGTCCACCCAAGGACACTTCCCAAGCGGGACGGGCTATTTAAACTCCTTACCAGATTGCAGCTGGCACCCGCCATGTCGATTTTTCCCTCTCCTTATAATCATAATGGGATCTCGGCAATAAAGATGGATTTGTTAATTTCCATCTCCTTCTCACATTCTCTTTTAATCACTGTCGAGCGTAAATTAATTTCAGCTTAAAGAGCTTTCGACAGGATTTTGTCATTGTTGAGGGCAGTAAAGGTCAAAAAACAGGAGCCTCTGAAATGTACTCATCAGCTGTTTGCCAGGAATAAACTTTAGTTATTGAAACTTAATTATTTCTATTTTGTTCATGGCAAGCTGGAGTGAGAGAGAGAGAGACGGAGAGTGACACTACTCAATTTGATCATCCACCTGCTAGTTTGTTGTTTGTTACATTTTCTCCTGAATCTTTGATGAAATAGACTAAAGTTTCAATATCAGGCTTGGTATCATTTGTCCATACTTTCAGAGTAAGATTTAGAGTCAAGTGTTAGGTCACTAGGCCTGTTTAAATCCCAATTCTGCTTCATATCAGCTAGGATGCCTGGGGAAAAATATTTAACTTCTGAATTGTTACCTGTTAAAATGTAATAATTGTACCATCTTGCAGAATCATACTGTAGAATGGATGACAGAAAGACTGTAAACTTCTAAGTACTGAGCCTGGAATGTCACAGGTATCTCACAAAATTAGGCCAATTAGTGATATTTCCTTTATAGTTCAATCACTTGAGAGTCTAAATGCAAGAGTATGGGAAGATATAAGACCATTAAAGAAGGCTTTTTTTTTTTTTTTCACACCATGGGTGGAGAAAGCTCAGGGAGATAGTATAAAAAAAGCCTTCTCAAGTGGACTATAGATATAGACAATCTTCCATGCTCTTTAGTGGGACATTGAAATGAAGTTTGGAGTTACTCAGATCAGGTTTAATCCCCATTTCTGCCACTTAATAATTATGTAGGATCTTGGCAAGTTATATATGACCCTTAGTTCTCTCAACTGTATAATAATAAAAATACATTTGTTTGTTGGTGAGGATTAAATGACATGATATACGTAATCAATAAACTTGATTATTTAAGAATACTGATAGCAGATATATTTTATAATCTACATGTTACTAAACAACAAAATAATAATGAAATAATATCTAATACATATAGCATGTTCTATGTGTTAGGGGCTTCTTTGATACTTATGTATAACAACTCATTTAACTTTCACTAAAAACCCTGTGATGAAGATATCAATATTTTACGCAATGTTCTCATTTTACACATGAGTAAACAGAGGAGGCAAGAGAGATTCTTTAATTTGTACAACATGAAACATAAAGTAGCAGAACAAGAACTGAAAATGTATGCAATCCATATTTAGTCATTTTGCTACCCTTTTTTGGTGAGAGTAGAGGAAGGAGATGGTAGCCTACTTGACTGGCTACTAATACTGTGATATTTAATTCCCATACATATCACTTCATTGCCAAGAAGTGCAAGATTAAGATAATAATAATAATAATAACAATAATAATAATAATAATAATAATAATAATAATAATGATAAAGCACAGAGTGGGAACTTCTGGGGCCTGAGCATACAGAAATGCAAGACTCTCAAAATTCTCTGTAAGCCTCTACTAACTGCCAGTGAGGAACTGTCTAACTCATTTCAACCCTGGGAGCTAGGTATTACTAATACCTGAATTTTGCCTATAAGAAACTTACTGCTCAGAAGATTGAGACACTTGTATAAGAACATACACAGAAGTGCTGAAGCTAGATTTGGAACTCAGGTCTGCCTAACACAAGACTGGGATTTTAAAGCTCTGCCTATATGGTCTCTTATTTAATTGCAGCATTTATTAAAACAAAAGCAGCAGAGATGGGAGGCTACTTTTAGAATAGTTATTCTTCAGCCTTTAAAAATAAATTTGTCTTTGTAATGCTTCACCTTTCCTTAAGCTTAGCACCATTCTAACCACAGCATACACCAATGATTTGGAGATTCCAGAATAAGCAGTTTCAAACTATTTTCTAACTGTGCTCCTAACTCAAAAGTGTCAGGAACATGTACATTCTCTCTCCAGGACCTGTAAATAAGGATGTGAGGAATAGAATATAATACCCTTGACTGATGGGGCTGGGGAGATCTACGAGAAGTGGAGAAGAGGGCTTCAAAAAGAAAAATTTTAATTAGTATTTGGTGATTTGGGGGTGATTTGCTCTGGATCTATCAGACTTGGCTGGTTTTATTGAGCCTGAGTCCACAGGAGAGGCCATTAATGTTTTTAATGCATATTATAGCAATTACATTTGGCTCAGACCAGTACAACCAGGATTCTAGTCCAGATTTTTAAGGTGGATTTGGGTGATGGCCATGTTCTACATTTCTATATATGGCAAGGACTAAGAACACTTTTTAAATTTTAAAACCTGTATTTGTATGCATTATCTTTGTTCATTCTTACAGCAAACTTTCTGATGGCTCATTATTTTCTCTACTTTCTCAATGGGGAATAAAGAAATTGAGACCATGTGTATTTTTTTCTTTTTCTTTTTCAAAATAGACTGTTGAACATTAAACACTCCAGGGGCCACTGATGTAAGAGAATGGGAGTGACTGACTAGAAGTCTCCCACTCTAGTCTCAACCAGAGTAAGAATGCTTTAAGCTTCAAGTGTGTTTACTAAGTGTCTACAATATGAGAAATGCTGAGGATTGTGTTTTGACCAAGGCAGAATTGTGGGCTCTTTCCTCTTAGAGATTCTTAGTAGTTGGGAGTTAGATAAATGTACCACCATTATTTAAGTATTTTTAAAATAAGTGCTATGGAAAAAAAAGACAATAGGAGTTTATGTAATAGAAGCTGATCTCTCTCGAATAGGGAGTAGATTTTCAATGAAATTTAATTTTCACAAAGAGCCTCAAGTCTTTAAATACTTTAAAAGCCACTTAAATTACGAAAGTAAATCCACATTTAATGAGGCATCCTAGATAATTCTCAACAAAATCTAAATCTTTTAAAATCTCCATTTTAGTTTTCATCTCAAATTCTATCAACATTTTTAAAATACAACTTTCCAATATGTTTTCCCCCCATTCTTATCATATCACCTCCAAGTTAGCTGATCAATTCAGTTAGTCAGAACTGTCTTCTCAATATCATTCCCACTTCTGACTACACAGTATCCACTGTCTGAAGTTCTATTTCCATCTCTTTTCTTAACTACATTAGATCATTTTTTTCATAATCCATTCCTGGGGGAAAAAATCCATTACTGCATCTAGCCATGTCATTTTTCATTTCTGTAAATTCCTATTGTACTTACCGCCCATACTATCATTTATGTATTTTTACACTTCCTTTAGTTTCTGGTTATCATTATTTTTTCTTTTTCATAGATGTCCACCTCCCAAACTCAAGAGTGGTGTCTTAACATTTGATGACTTTCAAAACTCCTGACATTGGACTGACCTAATAGTTTTTTATTTTATCTTATCTAATCCAATCACACCTCATTTCAGTTCATTTCATTCTAATTACTACTGAGTTACTGGTGGGCACTGTGCTGGTGTTGTACCTTAACTTTAAGAAACTTAAATTCTAAAGTAAAGATGGGGAGTTGGTATAGAGGAAGGGAGAGAGCAAAGAGAGAGCGCTATATGCAAGAAACAAAAATGTCTTTTCAGTGGATGTTAAAAAAATAGAGAAGTATGGTATAATGAGTGATTAATTTGCCTAAAGTATTTGTATAGAGGTAGAAATATTCCTCCAACTTTTGAAAGACTGAAGAGGAATGAGGGATGTTAGGCAACATGTAGACAGGGAAACCAACATAAGCAGAGGTAATGGAAGCATGGGGAAAAAAATGTGAGTTGGTTTGGGTTGATTAAAGATTTGTGACTTTACTTGGAAATTAGACTTTATTGACTCTTTCATAAAGTTATGTGAGTTATCTATTAGAATTCATTTAAAAAATACTTGTGTTCAATTCAATGATAAGTATATTTTGGATCATTTATGCAATTATCTTATAACCAAGCACAACCACACTATTTCAATTCCTATATTATATCATCCTGTTTGTGTAAAGTTGGGGGTGGATGATAATGTAACATACTGTAGAAAACAGGATTTTTTTATATTTTAAAAAGAAAAAAAATATAGGATAAAATTGAGTTATCCCATTTATAAGGCAGTAAAGTCATATTAAACTATAAAGGTTTAGTCAGAATGATGGTCACATATTGAATGGATATATAATTGAGACCTCTCTTTATATGTACCAACATTTTATAAGAATTCTATTATATTGATTTAGTCCTTCAATATGACTGGATATTAAAAAAACATTAAAATTTAAAAGGAAAAAAACAAACAACAATAAGGACTCAACTGATGATCTATCATATGAAAATCTATAACTCAAAATCCGTATGTTAACATAGAAACTACCACATGAACGCATCTTTCTATTGGTGATGGATCCCATATTGATAATATGATTTCAGAAGAAACAATAATCATATTGACATTTATTTTTCCTTTTCATTTCAGTACATTGTTTGTGTTTTATATATAATTTTGATTTGGTGGCAAAAATGCAAAAGCACTATTATTTTAAGAAGTATATAGCTAGACTTATGGTTGAGTAGCATTATAAGGAAAACAACTGAAACCTTCATGGGTGGCCCACAGAAAATAAATAAGAGAGATACATTAATTTCTAGTTAATAAAGAAAATCACTGAACAGTTTTTTGGTGGATAAGAGGAAAAAATAAGATCTATGCTTTAAAATAAATATTTCAGCCACCATAAAAAGGATGAATGGAAGGAAAACTAAGTGGGGCAGGGTGACCAGATAGAAATAATTGTATTATCTGGGACAGATAATCCAGGGCCTGCATTAAGGTAGTAGCAGTTGGAATGGAGAAATAGACAGCTTCTAGAGATATTTTGGTGCAATAATAAACCCTTGTTACTGGTAATGATAATAATCATTTAGCAGCAAAGAAGTTGCACCTCTGTGCCAAATGCTTCTAGGGTCTGTAGAATTAAGGCCAGAAATTAGTAAAGGGGTATTTTGTCAAGCTCATAGCCTTGTAATAGTTGTCCTCAATGGGTATTTGTTGATTTGACTTGATTACTTTGTGTAATCAAATCCAAGCTATGTCTTCACAGAGAAGCAGGTCTATATAGACAGCACAACAAGGAAAAAATTTTAAATATCTCTAATTCTTCATCATAATTCAGGCAAGAAGCTTGTGGTAGAGAGGACTGGTAAATGATGGGAAGATGACCAGCCAGAATTTTATTTTCCCCAATATTATTGGTTTGAGAACTACAGAGAAAGATAAATCACCAAAGGGGGAGAGGTTGTTCCCTCTTCACAAATATGAATGAGTAAGTGGCAATTCATGTTCATTAAAATTCTATGGAGATAAAGAATGAAAATTTGTATATAATTACCCAATTTCTCTATTTGCAGAACTCGACTGAACATAAATAAAGAATGGTCTTGCTATCGATGCATGTGGTCATCGTCTACGAATAGAAAAATATGCTCATTACCATTAAAGAGGATTTTTCATGTCATTTGCTTTGAAGCATTAACAAAAAGAAACATACAATTAGTTAGAAGGATGCTGCTTCTCTGTTCACTGTCCCTAAATTTTGCCTCAGATACAGAACCATCAGAAATGATACTATTGTCTCTAATTTTGAAACATAGTGGAAAGAGCACAGAGCACCCCATCATGATAACTTCTAAACACTATGTCCTTATTAGTAGGTCTCAGGGCCATAATGACCCCAGAATGAAAAGGTGGCACCTCATTAATTTCAGTCTAATCTAAAATTTGTAAAATGCCATGCACTTTTCCAGTCATACCATAATTATACCACATATCATAATCAAATTTTCATGAGCAAAGGCGAGCCTTTGCTAATTCCCTTCAAGTCCACACTGCTGATGCCTTGCTTTTATTCTTCCTCTAGCCATAAATGAGTCATAAGTCTACACTCAGCTCCTCCTTAGTCTTAAACCTTGGCTACATCAAAATGATGTGTTTCATCTGAAGCCAACTCTGATACACCTGTTAGCGTTAATCCTTGTATTCTCTGCCTTCTCAAAATCCACAAGTTATTACAGACTCCTTCTAATTTATTGCTATTATTAATCATGGTGGCTAAAAACATGAAGGTTGTGACTGTACATTTTTATTTTTCATTCTTTCCTTATACCTTCCAGAGTACTTGAACAAAGCCAGGTTCCAAAAACTCAGAATGTTTTTCTGCTAACAGAGGACTTCCTTATGCCTTTGGTTTCATTTTTATTCTTTCAGAAACTCTGTGAAACACCAGAATAGCTATGACATATTCCAATTTAATAATTAAGACACAGGGGTCTAAAAGTCATGGCACAAAGACCTCAAATCAGATAGTTTATGGGTAATATGGTACAATAACAAATACATTTATTTAATGCCAAGATGACAGTACTCTCTCCTTTAAGCCATTTGTGCAAAGCTGGAAATGTGACTATCAATAACAACACCACAGGTTTGGCCTTAGTTGATCTTTTATCATGTTTCTTCCAGTTCTATTACTCAGAAAGTTCAAGAGGTCTTGTTTTTGTTATATAGTGGGACACGGTTTATCTTTGTGTACCTGCAAAACTTTCATTTACTGGAAGTAAGAGGTATCATATATGTATTTAAGAACAAAAGAGAATTTTATTGTAAAATAAGATGTACTATTCAAGATAAGTGAAAAGCTAATATCCACTGTATTATTTGGGATTATACAAAAGCAAAGACCATCCTAAATACAGTGGTTTAAGACTGCACTAACACGTGGTGTAGTGTGAGTTCTCATTACACAATGGGGAATACCCACATTATAAAGATGTTTTGAGAATTAATTGAGATAAAATTGGTAGAATACTTTTTGATGCCTGACACATAGTGGACACTTGATAGAGCCCATAACTTAGTATCCATGTCTTTATTTGTGACAGTAGTGGTGGAGATGATTGTCTCCTTTTTCCTTCTTCTTTTCCTTCTCTATTTATTTTTATACCTTTCACTTTTTAACACAACTAGACTATGTTTTCCTGGATGAGGGTTTTAACATCAACGACAGAGTAAGGCATTTAATTAGATGTTCAAGAAATTCTTAGTCAACTTTTAACTGAGTCTCTTACTGAAAATAATCTCCACCCCCACCGCCTAATAAGCACTACTCGATATGTCCAGAGCTTCAGCAATTGTAGTACCCTATTGGTTAAAGTCTGCCACCTTTACTAGAATCACTCTTATATCCATTCTTCAATACATGTTAACACAAAACACAACAGATCAGAATTCAAAGTCTCCAATGACCAAAATACACAGGAGCCAATCTGTTATACATTCTTCAATTACATACTACTCATTACATACTCCCTCAATATGTAGTCATGTTTGGTTCTTCTGCCTTTTCTATAGAAACCTACCATAATTTTAAAAAATTAAATTAACTTGGTATCTCTCGTTGTGTAGTTTTATCCATTTCTCCTAAGAATGCAAATTTTGACCTCTGTTCGTAACATTTTCTCTAGCTCTTTCCTTATTCCCTTCTATTTACGACTAATGACATGCTTTCTTAGAATGAGCCACTTCTCTCTTTTGTTTTTCTTCGTAACAGCTGTCAACTTATACAATAACTGCAGTGTCATGGAATCCTGAGCAAAGTTTAGGTTAAGGGGACAGGAATCTTATTCTAGTCGCTGTAGTCTGTAATTCATGAATTTCCAGACTTCATAAGTGACTTTTTTGGAGATACTCATATTTGTAAGTTTCCACTTTTAAGTCATTTCCCCTGTGACATAATGAATGTCAGGTGTCATTTATCCCAGACGACAAGATAGACAGATAGCAGTCTGCCATGTGATAAATAGTTCTGTTCCATGGATCTCATATGCTAAATGAGGATAGCTTCTCAATTAATTTTTATATCTCATAATATATGGCAAAAAGTTGATAAATAATAAGTGTCTTAAACAATCTCATATTGAAAGTATTCATAAATTATAGATAAAAGAAAATTCAACTAAACTATAGGTCTCCATGGGTCTTCTGCAGTGGTATGAGTAATCCCGAGACTTAATGTTCTCCCATGAAGAAGTATTCAAGTTGAGATTAGAGAACTGTTTCCCAGAAAGTTTATATAATTCGCCTCTCTCAAATTATGTTATACAATTCATTAGTGGTACAAAAGTACTTGAGCTGTGAACTGAAATAAAAATGCATGTCCATCTGGTATCTCAAGATAGATGATGAACAATTCCATATTTTTCAAAGGTGTATTTACAAATTTTATTCTGAAAGAAAACATTGGCAGTCATCAACATTCGATCTCAATAAATTAAAAATCAGTACCTAGCTAAAATTTACTGATCCTCTACTTATTTTCTATGCCTGATCTTCCAGTTGGTTTTCCTGGAGTTGATTTTCCTAAGAGAAAGGCTGAAGAGATTTGACCAAACATAAGGAGATTATAATCAAGTATCTTTGAGATACTTTCTCCACCATTATATATGCAGCTTCCTTGGATCAGTCAAAGTGTCTGTTTCCTGATGTTTCCTTAGTGATTAGAATAGTGCTCAGCACATAGTAGATTTTTAATATTTATTAAATAAATTAATACATATAAACATAGTTATAAAAAGAGATGCAGGTGCATATCTAAACATGTACTTTAAATCTGTGTATTACATGATTTCACAGTCAAAAATTCTTCTAATGGTCACAACAAATTTATGTAGTTAGCAAAGCAGCTAAAATTATGATTATGTGCATTTTCAGATGATGAAATTGAGGGCTGAAAATATTTCACCAGTGTTTTAAATCTACTTAGCAACAGGCTGAGACAGAACCTCAGATTTTTTCAGTTTTCTTCTGGTGGCCTTTTTCACTAGCTTCTTCCCACCTCCCAGATTTGGTGGACCCAAGTGGAACCAATTTTGGCTTCCTGGATCCCCTTGACTGCACTCCCCCAGCCCTCTAGTCCCCTCCAGATACATCTTGGGCCACCACTGAGCTTCCTCTGACCAGAACATCCTTAAGTGCTGGAAAATGTAGCTCTGCTGAACTGACTCATCAGCCAATTGGCACTTTTTCAAATGAGCCACTGAATGGCAAATGCACAGATAACAGTGGGATAAAATGAGCTCCTCTTATTGATTTTTCCAAACCAATATGGCACGGGTGCTCCCTCTTTGTGCCATCTCCTCCCTCTGCCTGGAGGCATTCTCCACCCGTCCATCATTTTAATTAGACATTACACCTGGCACAAATGCTGAGTTGATTAACCTTAAAGGAGCAGAATAGGTTTTCTGATCGTTAACACGAGGCCCCTGACATATTATAACTCATGTTAACATGTGCTGTTGCACAAACTCACAGCTTCTCCAGCCCACTTTCCAAAGCCACCGTGCGGAGTAATAGCATCTACAGAGAGTTCTTCGTGAAGAGTGCTCCCATAATAACGCCAAGAAAAGCAAGATTTAAAAGATAGATTGGTGTGGATTCTGCAGATACCACTTTTTAATGTTTATATAGATGCACTTTCTGTGTCAAGGGTCTTCGAAGAAATGGACCTTGGCGTGGGAGTGTCATAAAGCAGAGAACACCGCTTTTGGAGGTAGAAAATATGTGATTTTGTCCTGCGTTCACTGTGATCTCTGAATAGTCCCAGTTTTTTTGGTCTCAAACTCCTTATGAAAAATGGAAATTGTGAAAAATTTGAGGGTTTCCCTGCATTATCTATAACTGGTTCTATTGACATGCCTGTCACCTAGAGTGGGGATCCTAGAGATGGGTTACGGAGAACACTAGCAAATCCTTAATCTCTAATCCTGTTTAAGTAGTTTCTGCCTCAAATAATTTATTTTTGCTGATGAGATAGTAGGTATGCCATGAAGATATGAAGGAGCCCTCTTTCTTCTCCCTGATAAATCATACAAATCAGCTCTGATTGTCCACAGGTTCTGACTTAATCCCACACCTCTCCAAAGCTAAAACATCTCCCTAATGGAAGCCACACCTGGACCTAACCTCTTGTTAGATCAGGATGGGGAGAGAGAAAAGAAATAATCTCATGAGGAGGAAGAAGAAATTTTTAAAAAAATGTCCTTCCTCCCTCCCTTATCAAGCTCTCTTCTTTTAGTCTAACAAAAGGATAAATTTTCTATGGCAGGTCTGGGGTTAAAGTCATGGATCCAACTCTCTCGCTTATTCTGAGGATCAAAATAACTGGTAAGTTAGACTGTGAGCTTCAGGAAACATCAGCTAGGTTTAACTGATTTTTTGGTATCTCTAATGCAAAGAACAATGCCATATACACAATAGACACAAAGTATGTATTGATCGAATTACTTAAGAGAGAATTTCAAGCACAAGCAAAGATGGATGAGAAACATTTGTTTCTGAATCTTTTTTTTTTTTCTCAGAGAGCATTATTTTGGTGGCAAACAATGCCAATTTGTCTTTGGCCAGTCTATTCCACATATAATTATTCACGGGGAGAAGAAAGAACTGATATCTGTGAGAGGTCTACTCTACTAGTTAAGGCCTGAGCACCAGTATCGGATCTGAATTTTCTTAGCTGTGTGACTTTGGTCAAGTTACTTCTCTTCTCTCAGCCTTACTTGTCTTCCTTATTGAGTTGTTAAAATTAAATTTGCTAATATGTATAAAACTCTTGCCTAGTCAATACCTAGTAAATAGCAGTCTTGCCTAGTCAATACCTAGTAAATAGCACTTCATTTTAACACACTAAATTAAGAAAGATGAAAAGTGTGGTAGAGAGATTCGCTGAGTTACTATCAATGAACATGATAAGCAGAGGCTAGGAAAAGGTTAAATCTCCTTGCTTTGCAATAAAATATAGGAAAAAATCAGTTTCTCTGCAGCTCCTAGAAATGAGAATTTGTGTTCTGACACAATGATCTCATTTCTTATATTCTTGTCTGAGAATCAAACGCAAGGTCCAGAAGATAGGCCTATAAGCACCTCTTTTATCTGTCAAAACTTAAGGACTTCAAAAGTGGCCCACTTAAACAAAACCCCTGACCTCTAATCCTTGTCCATTCCTGTAGAAAAGTCAACCTCTCCCTGGCTTGTGGCTGTGGCAAGCAGAGAAACATCCAGCCTTGCAGTGAAGTTTTATAGATTGGTAACTGCACTGCGCCAAGTTAATAGACTTCATCTTTGAGGGGGACAGGAACTGGGACTGCTTATAGAACTTTCATCATGCTACCACCTTGCTAAAGAAAGGTCCATTTTTTTCCTCTGCTGCCACAGTACATAGCCAGGACCACAGCTCCAGTGCCACCAACTCAAGATGCTCTTCTTGGCATCTACCCGTATCCTCCTGAATAAATGTTCCAGTGTCCTCCAGAGCATATGTTATACTTCTGTTTTAGCTCTCGCCTTTTGGCTACGATCATCTGGCTACTTCCTGCTTTCCTGATTTGACTATAAGCTGGAATTCTTCCATATTTTACTATACTTTCCTTTACTAGCACAAAGAGCAGTGCTAGACACTGAGGAGGATTTCAGGAACTAATTTCTTTTTTTGAATATCTAAAGAACAGATTAACAAATAAAACAAGATGATGCACTGGGAAAGACATGGTTCCCATTGAAAAAGAGCTGCATTCACATACTCACTCTTCCACCAAATGATGTGTGACCCATGTTAGTCATCAAGTCTTTCCAAATCAAAATTTTATCATTTATAAAATGAGGATAAATATACAAACCATACTAGTTATTAAGACATTGTCTCTCAACTCCAAACCCACCATTGTGTACTGGGCAAAACATTTATTTTTTTTTTTTTTTACCATCCGGGGGTGGGGGTGCTGGAGGGATGCATCAAGACAAGAGGTGGAAGAAAAGACACAATCCATATTATTGTGTTCTCATTCCTGTGAGTGCAACTTAGGAACACTTATCACGCAGGCTGCTGCATTTTGTTCCTGTAGCAGCCATTGATTCCACTTTGTGATTTTCACAACAATTTCAGAAACAACAATTTCACAAACACCTTCAGAGACATCAGCCAATGCCTGTCGGTAGTTTCTTCTCAAATGTCTGAACCTCAGCACTGTGGAGGCCCTACCCTATGTTTCTCATTTTTACTAACTCTAACATCTTTTGTCCCTGCTCTAGGAGAGGTACCTCAATCCTGCTTTATTTTTTCATTCTCTTTTCCTCCATAAAATGATTATCAATTTTTCATACTAAATTTCTCTGTTTAACTGGTATGGTTTCTAATTGGTCTTCTACTGAACCAGGACTGATACACCCGCCCTGTAAGATTGTGGTATATGTCAGATATCATATTCATAAGGCATTAAATGCAATGTTCATCTTGTAGGAGTGACTTATTAAATAGGTGATTATTATCATCATCATATTATTATTATTTATTATTATTATTATTATTATTATTATTATTATTATGGCTTGCTTTTTTCTTATCGTAAAATATACATAAAAGTTATTATTTTAACCACATTCCAATGTACCATTTAGGGACACTAAATGATTTGACATTATTGTATAACCACCACTGCTGTCAATCTCAAGAATTTTTCATCATCCCAAATTGAAACTGTGTACCCGTTCAATACAGACTCCCCATTCTGCCCTCCCTTTAGCCTTTGGTAACCACTAGTCTACACTCTCTTCTCCATGAATTTAACAATCTAGGTACCTCATATAAACTGAATCTCATAGTAGCTGTCCTTTTATGTCTGGCTTATTTCAATCAGCATGTTGTCAAAGTCCCTCCATGCTATAGAATGTATCAGAATTTAATTAAGTTTTAAGGCCAAATAATATTCCATCATATGTATATACCACATTTTGTTTATTCATATACCAGTGGACATTTGAGTTGTTTCTACCTTTTGGCTATTGTGAATAACCAAACATGACATGAACATGGGTTTAGAAACAGTATGCTAGGAAAAAAGCAGACTTTATCTCTTCTTGAGAAGACATATAGAGTCTAATTTTAAGTACACTTGGGTACAGGGAAAGGAATGATCACAGACGTATTTGCCAATTTTCTACCACAAGGTGCAACTAGTAAAGTTCTCTTTATACTGCTCCAGTATGACTCTGTCTTCAAAACATTCCCTGAGCCCACATCTTGGAAAAACTCATTATTTTGTTTGACACATAGCACTCATAAAATATTTGGTGAATGAATGAATTTCTTCTCTGTGAAAACTCATTTCTAATATTATTATCATACATGTTACCTTCTGTTGCAATCACCTGCCTTTCCCTTGGAATAAAGAGCTTTTTGATAAAAAAAAGTCATTTCTCATCTTTTTTTTTCCCTCAGTGCCTAGTACTGCTGTGTATAGAATAGGCATACCATTGTGTCAATGAACCCAGAGTAAACTTTACCTTTTTTGTACTAAAAATGACCTGCTAATGTGGTCAGGAACTCTCTTCACTGAAAAATCAGATTACATTAGTGTTTCAGAACCACAAAAAGTACAAAAATCATAGTAGATGGCTAATCATAATGAAATTAGCTCAGTGAGTCTCCATCTAAATCAAATCAAATATCTGTTTCATAAGCTTATGAACAGATACAATCATTCTTGTGACTGAAAGAAAGCTAGGGAGAGAGCAAGTGCTAGCGAGACTGTAAAAGGGCTGATGGATCTTTATGTGTCACTGGGGACTGAGAAGTAAAAATAAATAAATAAAGGCCCACATAAATGAATTGCAGTGGTTTGGTATAACCTCATCAATTTGTGACTGGAAGGGTGATGGAATTCAGTAGGTTGTGCCAGAGAGTGGACAAAAATAAATAAATTATTTCATCTCAGATGGAGACATTATTGAAGATACATAAAATCTGATGAGAGTCTCAGTCAACAATTTGTACCATTCAATTTTCTGTTAGAATATTCTTTGTCATTTCTCTCTCTCTCAATACACACACACACACACACACACACACACACACGTATATATATGTACATATATATACATATATATACACACATACATACACACATACACATATATGTGCACACATACAATTTTAAAAATATATATTTACACGCTTTTAAGTTAGGTCCCTATTGACATTTATTCAACAGGAAAAAAATGCCTACAAGAGTTTCTACATCTTTGTTCATGTATGTGAGAAAATGGCAGGGTGGAAATTGGGACTGGGGCAAAGTGAGTGAAAACTGAAAGGTTGAAGAATTTGGGGGCAGGAAGTTAGAAGTAATCTTAGATATCAATGACCTGAGTAAAGATAATTTATTTATCACTCACTATATACTGAACACCATTAAATATCATGAATTTGCAATAAATCTTAATCCATTTCTTTCAGACTTGACAATTATGCTACCATGATCTTCATTTGGGAGCAAATTGCCAACACAGAAATGTGGAGTAATAGTGCTAATGTTACTTCCTCAATTTTTATTACCCATGCTGGCATTTGTATGAATTACAGTAATTATAATAACTAGAATCATGATTTCATGGCTTATCAAATCTTTTCATTAGTGTAATTGCACTTTAATGCTCACTATTGTGCCATGTTGAAGTCAATATACCCATTACAGAGATGAGGAAGAAAATGAGGCTAATTGACATGGCCAACATCACAGAGCTACATTTATGGAAATAACTGATCCATACCACAGACTGCTTTAATTAGGCTAGGTGGCCCATGTTAAATTAAACACGTGGGATGTTAGAACATATGTCTTCAAAATTAGTATTTTTTGACAATTTGTTTCCTATTAATTTAATTCAGTAAAAAATGATTACTAAAATTTTAGAAATTGTTTTCGTCCTATGATCTCTTAACCCTCCCTTCAATTATTTCTTTCTCTGCTGTCATAGTGGTCTCTTCAAAATCACTATCTGATCATTTCTCTTCACTCGGCAAAAATATCCAAAGATTCTGAATTAATTTTTCTATGGTTTAACCATTCAATTTGTTTTTGTTAGGGCACTGCTTTGACTGCTTCTAAACTAGCCACACTGCTTCTCGGTCTTTGATTTTTGGAAGCATCATCTCTCTCCTGTCCACTGGGCAAATGTCTAAGCTTCTTTCAGGTTTCTACTGAGGATTATATTCATGCACTCATTCATGAAATCAATCACATGTTCAGTCCTTTATTTTTTAAATTAATGTTTACAGAACACCAACTGTGTCCCAGACACCAACGTATATATACAGACATCCATTTTTATCCAGAGGGAGTTGGTTTCAAGACACCTCATGGATACCAAAATCCACAGAAGTTCAAGTTCCTTATGTAAAATGATGTAATATTTGCAAAAACTTCGCATTTCTTCCCATATACTTTAAATCATCTCTAGATTACCTGTGATAACTAATACAATGTAAATGCTATGTACGTAGTGGTTATACTGTATTGCTTAGGGAATAATGACAAGAAAAATGGATCTGTACATGTTGGTACACATGCTGCTATCATAGGTCTAACTACATAGTGCATGTCAGTTACAACGTAACTTCCATTTTTTGAATATTTTTAATCCCCAGTTATTCGAATCCATGGATGTGGAACCTACAGATATGGAGGGCCTACTTTAGTGGTACCAGTAACATTAATTTATGCAGATTAAATAAGCTAGTCAATATGTGATTCTTTATCAGTATACCTGATATATAATACACATAAAGTAAATAGTACTAATATTATCTAAGAGAAGGAACCATTTATGCATTGTCACAAGACATATTTTAAAATAGTAGTTGCTGAATATCAAGCATGTAAGTGATGAGCAGAAAAATCCAGATAGATTTTTCACACAAGTGAGACTTTTGTTTCTTTTCCTCACATGTGTGTTCTGGCTTCTGTATTTACTTCTTAAGACTGAGAACTCAGTGTATGTGGCTGTTGTTCACATAAGCCTCCTCCTGTCCCACTCCTTTTTCCTAACCTACTTTTAAAAGGTCCATATTAAATGCCATGAGACAGGGGAGTGATGGAAGTAGGTCTCATTAGCAGAATAGTCCAATTATGTCCAGCCTACCCCACACTATAAAAGTAACAGTGCATGTTTCACAGACTAGACAGAGATGTAGGGGTTTTCAGGGTTATAGTGATGATATTTATGTTCAGGTTTATTGCAAGAGGCTTTAAAATGAAAATATCAAAAGAAAAGCTATCTCTGAAAGCTTTTTCTTAGCAGTATCCTTGGGCTCCTGCTAAATGATGACTTTGTGTAATTAAAATGAACCAAGTATGTGACCATGTTCCATCTTCACATTCACAGCACTTTCTCTCTCTTTTGTTTAACTGCTTTGTTCATCTGAAACTGGTGTTAAAAAATAACAGAAATAGAAGTTGAATGTATTCCTGCAGGGCTGTATTTTTAGTAGCTCATCACTTTGCCAAAGGGGCCTGGAGGTTGAGAGTCTAATTATGAACCAAAGAAGATGATGCTGGAGAGAAAAGGAACACAAATGAGAATGGGAAGAAAGGGTGTAGGGTAGGTTTTAATGGGTGGGCTGCTTCCTATTTAAGTCTAACCAGAACAAACCACAAGCTCCCTGGTGAGTGGAAGATTAACCAACCAATATCAGGAAACAAAGACACTCTAGGTTTAAATGTCACTAGCACACGTGTTTGATGTACAAGTTTTCTGATTGACTGAAGGAGGAAAAGTAATGTCTCCTCTATACCACCCCCAAAATGATATTCCATGGTAAAATGCTTCCAGAATGAGACAAATCAAACTAAAGCAACCATCATCGAGATGGTAAACAAAATGATGACTAATAGTGTAGGCGACTGTATGAAGAAGCTGAGAGGGTAACCACAGAGAGGGTGCTGGAGATGAACTTTTTATATCTTTATTGATGATCACAAAGAATTAAATAGCACTCAAATACAATTTATCGTCGGTATTGGCTTATGAGTTGGCTTGTATATTTATAGCTATTTTAAATCTGCCAAGTTCTTCCCCATCACCATTTTTAGTGTTTTATGCCACAAAGACACTACAAGTATTCTGAAAGGTGGTGAGAGGTAAGTGCTATGCATCATGAGAACTTTGTCTAAGAGTAAACTGAGGCATCTGAGTCGTGATAAGACAGGTCATGGGGAGATTCTGATTTAAAAACTTGGATAGAAATGAAGTAGGTCAAATGAAAAAGAAGTAAAAAAAAAAAGTTTGCAATATTGATCTAACTCTAAGAGGACAGAAACAGGCACTGAGAAAATGTGTGAGACATGCAACAAAATGAATTAAATTACAGCTTGACCATAGAGGAAGAACCCCAGGTATTGAATTGCTGGGCGGAATTTTGGTCAGAACAGCCAAGTCTTAATAAATTCAGCAAGTGTTTGCTTATTTGGTTGTTTTCATGCCAGAAGACAAAAGTCTACAAAAAGCACCACTGTGTCCTGCTCTTTCTAGCTGTTTCTAAGGTAAACTGATGCTTCATTATTAATAGACCATATTTAAAGCCCCAAATTTATACTTCTTTCTTGGCCTATTTCAAATACAGATTCATAGTAGTCATTTATCAGATGATTATTCAATGAATGAAAGATGAAAAAAAATAGACAATACAGAAGAAGATATGTGTTTTGCTATTGCTTTATTGGTGTCTAACTTATTGTTGCATCATAAGCCACTCTAAGAAAATTAATGGCTTAAAACAACCAACTACCATTTAACATTGCTCATGAGTTAATTAGGTGGTTCTGTTCATCGAGATAAGCTTGATAGATTTTAGGTGGGCTTGCTCATGTGTCTGCAGTCAGCTCACAGCATGGCTAGAGACTGATTTAAGGCTTCGAGCACATGTTTGACAGTGGCTGACCGTTGACTAGTGCTACAGGGGTGAGTGGCCATATTGATGGTTATCCGGTTATCCTGCAGGCTAGCCCAGCTTGTTCACAGGGCAGAAGCAGAGAACTAAAAAAGAGGGCTTTTGATGCAGAGCCTCAGAACTGCATTAATATCATTTTTGCTACTTTAATTGCCCACAGAAAGAAAAAAACTAGCTCATATTCAAGAGGAGTGTAAGAAGTGTTTACTTCCTGATAAAAATTTCTGCAAAACCACCTGACAAAGGGATGGGAAGAGAAATAATTATTGTCTTTTTTGTTAACAAACTATCACACTGGGATTGAATTTCTTGAATCTCCAGTAAATGCTCATAAAGATTGTTCTGGCAAAACATCTCTATGTGGCACAAACAAAAAGTTAGATTAAGCCAAATTACATTATCAACTGAATTATAAAATAACCAAACACATACTTTTATGTATGCCCTCTAATGTGAACTATATGATTAACAACTGAGGCATAATAGGCAAGGTTACAGGGACAGTACTTGCAGCCTTACAACTGAAACTGATTTCCTTTACCACTCACTGGCTCTTACTTATTCTAATTCTCATTTTCCTATTATAAAAAAGGTAATCAAACTAGTACTTATCATGTGGCGCTATCATGAAACATTACATAAGATGATTCCGGTGTGCTTTTAAGCCTAGTGAATCGGCCAAGGTGGTCAGTATATATTGGCTCTCATTATTATCCTTAAGGAAAATACATTAATGAAAATCTAAAAATGATGTTCTTATGGACACTAATATAAGATACACGTTTTTTCTTATTGTGATTTTATTCACCTTAATGATTTACACATTGAGCAAGACAAAACTTCTCTAGAGATATTTCTAAAGTAAACTTCATCAACATCCAAGATTGTATGTTTCTCATATATTGACCCAAATTAATAAGGCCTGTGAGTACTCCTTATTAACATAGCCAAATGGTAAAGGTTCTGGAATGAGCAAAGTTGTCCTTTCATAAAGTTGTAATGGTTTTGCCATCAAGACTGGAGATTAACCTGATTGAAGAATGAGAATGTATAAATTTCAAAGATCTTAAATTGGATCCCCTTTGTGCTTCTGGACTATAGATGTGCTTTGCATGATGTGACTTTCTGGCTCCACAAGTAAAAAGAGCACACACATTGAGGTGGCCTGGATTCTATCTGCCCACATGGCCAGTGACAGCGAAAACAGAAGGGAAGGAGAAAAAAAGAAGAGATCATCAAGGATTTGAACAATAATGAGAGTTACAGTATTTTTCTGTTGTTCCCTTGTCATTTGTTATAAACAGGCATTCAAAAATAAATAAATAAATAAATAAATAAAGCTCTAAATTTTGTCTCTGTCGGTAAAACTCAGTTATCTAACAACAATAGAATCTGAAGCTCTATGACATTAAGCAACTTGTCAATGAAAATATACCAAATCTGTGGCAGAACCAAATTTCTAAAAATTCAGTCTCAACTTAATCAATGAAAACAAAACATTAGAAAATAATCAGTGTTATTTTATCCTTTTTATTTTCTTATTCTTACTTTGTATTTACAATGCTTTGGATGATTGCCTCTCTCTTACTCTGTATATGTATGCTTGCATGCATTTGTGTGATGTGTGGTGTGCGTGCATATGTATGTGTGTGTTTTTGAGAAAGAGAAAATGAGAGAGATTTCTAACCATGTAACTGTGCAGCACTACTGATAGCACATGATGTGAGAGTCTGAAGATCTAGCTCTATATCTTAATAGATTTACCATTTTAGGTAATGACCTTGACCACTCTCATCTTTCTTTGCCTCTTTCGATGAAGCTGAGATGGGTAGGTGAACTTAATTTTTTACAATGTATATACATTCCATCTTCTTATCTCACAAGGTTAGTGTAACTGTTATTAATTCTCACTTTTTTTCTAAGGAAGAGTGAATATACATGAAGATTTTATGTGAACTTCAGAGGTCAATACAAAGGCAAATGGTGATTTTTGTCTATAGTCTTATAACTCAAAGTGTAGTCTGTAGATTTTGATGCCATTGGGGGCTAACAATGTGGATCTTCAGCCCCCAGCTCAGATCTACTGAAATACACACACACACACACACACACACACACACACACACACACACACACACACATATATATATATATACACATATATGTATATATATATTTTTTTAATGAAATATTATTTGGCCATAAAAAAAGAAATTCTGCTGTTTACAACATGGATAGAACTTTAGGACATTATGTTTAGTGAAGTCAATCAGACAAAGACAAGGAAGACACATACTGTTTGATCTCACTTATAAGTGGAATCTAAACAAAACAAAATAGAACTTAACTATAGAACTCATGGAAACAAGTTGATGGTTGCCAGAGGCAGGGGTGGGGTATAAAATAGGTGAAGGTGGTTCAAATGTACAAACTTCCAGTTATAAAAGAAAGAAATCCTAAGGATATCATGTACAGCATGGTGACTATAGTTAACAACACTGTATTGTATATTTGAAAGTTGCTAAGAGAGAAATCTTAACAGTTTTTATCATCCAAAAAAAAAATTGTCATTGTTTCTGGTAATGGATGTTAACTAGACTTATTGTGGTTATATCACAATATATACAGGTATTAAATTATACTGTACACCTGAAAGTAATATAATGTTATATATCAATTTTATTTCAATAAAGAAGAAAGTTATAAACTTGAAGGAGGAATGTTTAAAATCTAAATTTAAAAAAATGGAGAAAGAGGGTAGTATAACCATCTAACTGTGGCAGGAAAGAATGATGCAATTTTTCATTGAGACATTGTTAGGTTTGTGACAAAGAGACAAAGTCAATCAAAAGAGGTTACCACAGAATATTCCAAGAAACACTAGTTCAGTCGCAAATTAATAGGCGTTTGGTGAAACAAGAATTCTATATCTAAATTCTAAAAAATAGGTTGAAACCATTTAAACAGCTTTTTTTTTTCTGCATAATTGCTCAGAAATGGTACCTAGGGACAAAATCATCTGTTAAAAAGTAGGAAGAGGCACCTCTTATTTACTGGTTTCACCATGAGGACCTTCTCATTTGCTGATGCTGTGACCAAGCAAAATTTACTTTGAGAAATGCTACCTGAGTTTAGGGAAGTCACTTCTCTCCTAGTATCATCTTCTTCTTTTGTACAAATGAAGGGGTTGGGTTAAAATCTCTAATGTTCTTTTCGGGTATGGAATGATACAGAGTTAAATAACCCCTAAAAATATCATTAGTTGAATTGGAGACATTAATGAGTCAGTGCAAGATACAGAACAGGATAATAAGTCTGCCAATTTGTGTGGTACAGATGATCGATGCTGGGAAGATCAGGAAGTCTAGATTTCAGTGTAGGCTCAAGCTGTTAGAACAGACTGGGCAGCTAAAGAAGGGAGGAGGAACAGGAGGGATATTTTAAGAGGCTACCACTTTGAATTTGAGGTGTGGGGAAAGGGAATATTTTAGCATCAAGATATTTTTGGTCCCCAGAGATCGAACACAACCTGAATGAACCATGGCAAAAAAGAATTTATCAGAATGCTGGAGGTTGTGACTAGGGAAAGTGTCAAGTGGAGATGACCTCTGGGACAATTAGAAGCACGAACTGAATCAGCACCAGAATGTTTACTGTTTTCTCTATATGTCTGCTGTATACTTTCTTTTGCATGTGTATCCCCTTCTATGTTCAACAGGAAACAAGGTCAGCAGCAGCTCCCAAGCTTTGCATTCTTCTCTTATTACCAGAAAAGAACTGGCTGTCTTCCTTCATATACAGGTCATATTCTCCTAGAGAATGCCTCTGACTGGTCTACTTGGCTCAGGTAACTGGACTAAGTATCTGTGGCCAGAGGAGTTGATGCCTCTAATTCTCACAGATGAGAAAAATCACTGTGAACTGGGAACATTCATACATTAAAAGTTGACTAAAATATGCCTAAGATATGTCAAGGCAGCTAGTGTGGATAAAGTAGAAGAGGTCAGTTGAGTGTAGATCTTAAAGTGTTCTAATGCTTAGATAAAGAAATATTATTTGCTCCTATTATTTTTGTTATTATTTTGTCCATTCATTTTGAGAGGCTTGTGTCAGGCTGCATACACAAGAATTACATGGAGAAGTGGGACTATGCTTACTGAAAAGCTAATTTCTAGACCCATCCTTAGTTATTATAATTTAGTAGATTGATTGAAACGTGGAAACTTATACTCATTAAAAATTTCCTAGGTGTTGCTAATTATCAGCCATTTTAGTCACTATGTTTAAATCTGGTATAACTTTATTGTGAACATATTAAGTATAATATTTGTTGCCAGTGTCCAAAAGACAGAATTAGCTAGTTCCTGAGACACATATTCACAAGACATTTATCCATTCCTTCAGAAGTTTTGACTCTATTACAAAAATCATTTGAGAGTCCAAGTGGATGGTTAAGATTGAAAGTGGTGTAGATTTAACAAAGACTTGGATGAGGAGCTGAGTCAAGTTCTTAAATGATTAATTTTTTTTAACATTCAGAGGATAACGTTTATTCTAGGTAGAAAGATAGCACAAAAAGTTCTGAAGGAGAAAAATGTAGAGCAGCATTTCTTCATCCAGCATCCATAGACAACCCAAGGGTTCAGTAAGTTTGTGTAGAAAAATACTTCTCTATTTTCACTATCATCTACTGGAAATACAGTAAATCCTTCAATTAGCAATAAAAATGGTGGATTATTAATATCTGTGAATTTATCACTATTGTAAATCAGATATTTTGTATATTTGATTAAGGTGATAGCAGATATTTTGTGCTATTTTTCTTTTTTGC
Organism: Cynopterus sphinx; assembly: GCA_030015415.1. Taxonomy (NCBI): domain Eukaryota; kingdom Metazoa; phylum Chordata; class Mammalia; order Chiroptera; family Pteropodidae; genus Cynopterus; species Cynopterus sphinx. Next base: position 118,564,331 of record CM057385.1, on the reverse strand, counting down.
TCATCATTTCAAAACTACTGTTAGAAATAACTAAGGACTAAATGAATTTAATGAGTTGAAAATCAAATTTGTTTTATAAATATTTTATAATTAGTTTTCTTTGTAATTTTATGTTTTATTCCATGCATTTAAAAGGGTTGTTCTGAGGAGGTGTTCTGGTTAGCTACTGCTAAGTAAGAAATTATACTGAAATCTTACAACTTATAATAACTATTTTCTCATGACTTTTTGGATCAGGAATAAAAAAAGAATCCAGGTAAGCAGTTTTCACATGTGATCTCTCATGTGTGTTCAGTTTATTGTTCTCTGGGGTTACAGTCATCAGGCTTGACTACAACCCCAGTTTACATCCAAGATAGTTGGAAGTTCAAATGGAACTGTGGACCCATCTACATGTAATGTGGGCTTCTCACTTTGTAATGGCTGAGTTCTGAGAGCAAGCATCTCAAAAGGTAGGATTCAATAAGAGAGTGTTCCAAGAGATGCAGATGGAAGAAACAGGACTTCTGACTTGCTTCACATGTCACGCAGCATCCCCTTCACTCTTGGTTATGTATAAACCACTAAGGCCAACATAATTTCAAGGGAAGGCAAACTATTTTCCTAGTTTCATTGGAAGAAGTGTCCAAAATTGTGGCCATCTTTAATCTGCTATAAAAGAATTCCATAGGGTTCACTAGAATGTCAGAGATGTTCATGGCATGAAAAAAAAAAAAAGAAATTAAAAAAACCTGCTCTAGAATATGTGCTTAAGTAGAGTTTATTCAATAAATAAAGATGAGTATTCTAAATTAATATTAACTTTAGTGGGTATCCAAGGTAGCTCAGTAGCCAACTATTGAGCCCTTATGTATATAGAGATTTTTCCAAGTTATATTGCTCCACTGTCTGTTAGAAAGAAGAAAAGAAAGAAAAACTTTCTATTTAACCTTGATGGGTCAAAAATGACAGAACTGAGCTTTGCCCCCAAACCAGAAGAGCAAGCAAACAGTTTCGTAATGGTGAAAGCATCTTGCTTATGGGGAGATAAGTCTTGTCTTTCTCAGTTGAATATAATTAGAAGAGATGGGAAAGAAACATAAAGAGTCCCTGAATCTCCTATCAAACATTCTGCAATGATGGATCAAAGAGATGGGAACTGACAACTTCCATCTCCAGGACACCCAGGGTAGAAATACAGTCAATAAGACCTCGTGTTCACTGATGTGCAAGGTGTCATCCCCTATCAGAAGAAGAAAGATAAAACCTGACAGCATTCCCCTCACTAATTCCTCACCTCTTTCCACCACTGGCTGGAGATAGAAGAAGACTTTGGGTAAGAAAGACTTGCAGTTTTTAATCCATGGGATCTTGGGGTTGGACTTTTATCTAGATCTTTAGCCAAGGACTTTAGTATATTCATTTATAGCTTCTAGCTAAAAGATAGCTGGAGGAGTTATTAGTATGTGAAAGAGGTAGAGCTCCTTAGGGTCACAAGACATAGAATCTGATGTATCTTCACTGTTTCATTTAGGTGATGTCTCCTTAGTGGATCACAATCTCCTGGGGGTTAGGAGAACACATGACCCAGGATTCTTAGATGTACTCTGGAGATATTGAGCATTTTAGGTTCTCAATTATAACTGCAAAGATAATTTTGTATCCCTAATATCTATCAGTGTCTGATAGATAATAGGCCTTAGATAAATGATTAATAAATGAATAAATGATGGTTGAAGGAAACTATACAGAACTCTAAAAAACCCTTATCTAGACTCCTAAAAAATAAAATACAAGCTATATAGCTGACTGATAATGCCCTGTATTATCTGGCCTCTGACTAATTGTCTAGTCCAACATTATGTTACTCCTCCCTCCTCCCCTGCTTACCAAACTATGAAACCACAAAAAAACTTGTACATCTTAGCATCTTTGTTCATGCTGCTCCAGCTTCTAGGAGGTAAAAAGGCTAATTCTGATTCAGTGGTAGGAGAAATATCTCCATGAGAAGGCAACACTTGAGCAAAGATTCTGCAGGACAAGATGGAGCCAGCCACATAAAGATCTGGAGGTTGGGGTGGGAATCAGAATCCAGACAAAAAAGGAAGCAAGTATAAAGGCACTAAAGCAGGAGTGAGCTTAATGTTTGTTTAAAAGAAAAAAAAAAAAAGTGCCACAGAAGGACAGTGAATGAATGGGTAGAGTAATACAAGTCAAGGGCAGAGCTGAGAGAGCTAGGCAGGGGCCCGCACCCCTACAAATATGAAGGCCGTGGGGTTGTACTACAAGAGGAATGAGAAGTCATTCCAATGTGTTAGCAGGGGCGAGTATTACCCAATTTGTCTTTTAAGAAAAGAATTCTTTGCAGGAAGACAAGTGTGGATGCAGGTAGTACAATTGGAATGTGATTACAGCTGTTCGTGTGAAACGGTGGTTTGGATTAGAATGATGGCAGCGAAGCTGGGGAAAAATGGAGAGATTTAGTACATATTTTGGAATTAGAGCCAATAAGATTATCTGATAGGATGGAGGAATAAAAGTCCAAGTGATCAATTAAAGAGAAAAGTGTTTACATTTACTGGCAAACAAAAGGAAAAGCACATAAATAAAATAACACAGAAATGGTATTTTTTTTCTCCTATCAAATTTACAAGTGCTTTTAAAAAATGAAAAAGTCCTAAAACTCCATGACTTTTGAAAACCAACCTAACTGTCCCACAATGGAGGATCAGCTAAATAAATTAAAGGGCCTGCATATGTTTCAATGCTCCATGGCCATTAAAGATGACATTGTGGAAAAATGCTTAATGGCATTGAAAATGCTCATAGAAAGTATTATTTGTTCAACAACCAGCTGTCAGGGTCTATGCTTCTTGTTAAGTACCAAATGGATTTGTAGTGAAGGGGAATCTTTAAAATTTGCTGCAGAGTTTCCCTTAGGAAGGGAAATCTTTTTTTTTTTTTTTTTTAAGAAATATGCCTGGCAAATTCTTGGGGTGAAAGTGGGGACTTGAAGACTTGTACTTTCAAGATGTTAACAGAAGAGGTGACTAAACTCTTCTGTAGTAGAAATCAAACTATTGGGAAAGACACATACCTTAGGCCAGTGATTAGTTTGGAAAAAGTTGTACTATTTTTAGTCTGCGTGAATGCTGGAGAGACCAGAGTTCCCAAATGCAGGATGACAATGCAAACCTTAAACTTAATCAGGATATGCTAATGGCCCTGAGAACAAAGCTCTTCCCTCTCTTGTACTCCATCCCCCTTAAAATTTTGCAGAAAACCTGGCAAGCAGTTTGAATTTCCATGGTATATGACATGGTGCTTTGAGCCAATTTTTCAAAAGGCAAAGAGATCTCAACTCAGTCATTAAAAAAATAGTATTCTAGATTGTAAAATTTAACTATATTCAAAGGATAATAACAGAATGCAACAAGCACAGAAAGAAGTGTCTTAAAAGAACATATAATCCAATCTTATAGTCAGTAAGGTAGAAACTGAAGTTTCCATAAAATTATAATGTGAAAAGTCCCTATAGATGTGTGTTCACAAGTTAACTCCAAGCATGAAAAGTATAGAAGTTGGCTTTAATTCACATAAAAGTTGATTTCAAAGTGAAACAGTGTCTGCCACTCAGGGCTCAGGCTTCTCACTGGTGTCAGTAGAAAACTTATTATTCACTCCTTATGTGTAGATGATTTTTGCAAGCTCATGAAAAGAGCCATGGACTTTGTTTTCAATTTACTGTTTTCATTCGCTGTGTTGTCTCTGGCTCCAGGCAACCCTTAAACAGAGAACCCATGGCTCAATGAATATTCTATTTTGGAGATACCATCAAGTGCTGGTATCCTGACATTGCTGGAAGATTAATACCAATGCTGGCTGTCATTTCTAGTTAGCGTGCTTGAGGAAGGCAGCCCAGTGCAAGGAAACACACTGGACCAGCACTGACTGCCCTGGAAGGCAAAAGCGTGGCTCAGTTACTTTTGAATCTGGTGAACTTGTTCAAAGCCTTCAAAGTCACAGGTCTTAGCTTCAACTGAACATGGGGACAATGAACTGATTCAACTTATATTTGATAAACAGTGGAAGAGTGAAAGATCTCTGCAGACTTTAAATATTATTAAGGAAGAGATGCAAAAAGCAAATGTATCACATTTGCTACACAGAAGATCACAGCAGATCAAAATTCTTATTCATCTTCCAATAGTTTTATCTCTGGCATGACTTCAAATATACTAAAAATAAAGCAAGCCATGGATATCTTGGGTTTTTTTTTGTTTTGTTTTGTTTTTTTTTCCAGAGAAATGGGACTGATTCTGATCACTGGCTTTGAAGAGGATGGTCAGTGCGGAGGAGCATATGGCACTGACAAGCTGAAACTTCCTGGTTGTTACACTGATTACGAATGAAAATACTGCCCAGCATCAGCCTGCCTGACACATTCTCTTGTCCATTAAACACCCTCAGGGAGAAAAAAGAATGTGATGTGCCCTTCAGATGAGCCCAGAAACCCTGGTGAGGAAAACAGCTCTCACTGCAGCAGAAGCCAGGAAAATGTTTCATCAGGAACATAGGGAAAGTAATGAAAAAAAAAACTAGGACAAAAGTATTAAACGATCTGGGAGAAATGATTTTCTGAGCCTCATATTGGCATATGTGCTGTAAAATAAAGCTAATTTAAAATAGTGATTATTTATCTGTAAGAACCTCTTAAATATGCTGGTCAAAATCCCTCATTTAGCAGAGATAAGTAAGAATGATGACTTCTTTGTAGAACCCAGCAGAGATAGAAAGAATCATAGGCCTGCTCATGTAGTCATTAATTCATTCATTGCATCATTCATTCATGTATTCCTTCATTATAATACACGCTTCTATAGAGAACTGGGTCAGCTTGCAATAGAAAGCTACAGTTAATAAAATCAGATTTCAAAAGGAAACAAATATGAGAGCCAATCAATACAAATTATGGGCCCAGAAAATTTGTACAAGACCTGCCAAGTTCCTGACCAGGAGTTGGGAAGGAAATGGAGCTGACAGGCTAGAATCAACTGGGAAAAAATTTCTAAAGATGCGCATTCCTCTGTTGAGAAAAGAACATTTCTTTGCTTAGAACTACAGCAGTATCACTGGAGAAGAGAATAATTTTGAAAATCCAGAATGATTCCAATTCTTGTATCCATGAAGAACAGTGGGCTAAGTAAGGGTATGGAAATGATGCATAAAGCTTAACTTTGACCTTCCAACAGGGAACAGTAAAAAAGGGAAATGCAATATAACATTTAATAGTGGCATTATAAAATTTTTAGCTTATACTACTTTGAATTTAGAAAGAAATTGATTACCTAGGCATTCATCTAAGCATTTAAAAGATATTCATAATTGGTAGAACAGAATCCTAGAGAGAAGATACCTTTTTAAATTTTTAAAAATAATTTTATTTTATTTTTTTTTTTTATTTTATAGAAAATCAGTGGCAAGTATAAGCAGCATCTATATTATCGTAATCCAGATGTGGTAATTAATATTTTGTCATATTTAATTTCTCTAATTTTTACTTAAATTTTGAAGTATAGTAAATATAACATTATTCCATTTTACCCCTAGTAAACAAGAATAAAATAAAAAATACTAATTATTATCAAATATTACACCTATATCCACATTCAATTGTTGTTCCTAAAAATGATAGCTAGTATTTTCAAATTATACCTAGAGTCATATCAAGTACCATACCTAAGGTTAAATTCATAATATTTGGGTTTATTGAAATACCAGGGCTTTGAGAAAAGGGAGAATTGTTATGGGTGAAAATCTCCTAATCTGCTAAATAAGGCAGGATTTATTAGACTTTTTCAAAAGGAGGCTGTACGAATGTATGAGAAATGTAATCTTGGTTCTTTATTTTTTCTTAAAAACATAAGTAATACAATTTTTGTCCTTTTTGTAACCAATGTCAATTTTACATAAAATGAACAAATGTACATTTGAATGAGTTTTGACAAAAATATCCTCCCTTCTTACCACAACCCCCCAAATTCTTCATACTTCTTTGGAGTATTCCCCCACCCAAAACACACACCTGATTTCTATCACCATAGAAAAGTTTGCCTATTTTTTTAAAGTTCTTACCATAATACATCACACAGCATTCATTCTTTGGTAATTGGATAATTTTTTTTTTTAATTCAACATCATGCTTTAGAGAGTTTTTTCTTTGTTTATTGCTGCATACTATTCCATTGTATGAATCTATCACAATTTGTGAATCTTGTCATTAGGCATTTCGGGTCTTCTTTTTTTAGTGATAGAAATTTTAACCAAAATTTTTAATGCATAGTAATAAGAAATAATGCTTTTTGTAAAAGGCACTTGGATTCTTATGAGCCTTTTGCTCTTATGAATAAAGCTTCTATGGATATTGTTCTATAAGTTGTTTTGTAGAGGCACATTTTCATCTATCTTGATTAAATGTCAAGAAATGGAACCACACTATAAATATGTGTTTAACTTTATAAGGAACTGCAAAATTGTTTTCCCAAGTAGTTGAAACCATTTTATATTCCACCTACAATGCATTAAAGTACAGTGATTCCCCATGGCTATATGCATTTGGTAGTTCCACTCATTTTGATATTCAATAGGGGTATTGAATAGTGAATAGTGGTATCTCAGTGGTGTGGCTGAAAGATATTTTCAACTTCTTTCTTTCTTTATGATAAAGTCCTGTCCTCATTTTATTAGGTTATTTATATTTTATTATTGAGCTAACGGAGTTCTTTATATATTCTAGATTTAAGTCTTTTAAAGTAAACATTTTCTCCCAGTTTGTGGCTTGCACTTTCATTTTTAAAAATGATTTAAGACCAAAGGGTTTTTAATGTAATAAAGTTTAATCTCTCTTTTTAAATGATTAATGTGTCTGATGTTCAAGAAATATTTTCCTACTCAAGATCAGAAAGATACTCTCCTTTTGTTCTTCTTGAAGTTTTATAGTTTTAGTTTTATATTTATATTTAAGATTTAGCTCAAAATAACTTTTTTGTGTGGTATTAAGTGGGCCTCAAGGCTCATTTTTTCCCAAATGGATATACTATTGTTCCAGTATCATTTTTGAAGAAATCATGTCTTCCCACTGAATTACCTAAGTGACCTTGATGTCTAGTTATCCTAAAAAATCAATTGATCAAATATATGCAGATTTATGTTTAGACTCTTCCCTCTATTCTGTCAATTTATTTATCTATTACTAATAAAAGAGCACCTTGACTATTGTAGATGGATAGTAAATCTTATAATCAGTCATAATAAGTCCTATGAGTCTGTTTTTTAAGATTTTTAAGATTCTGTTGGCTATTCTAGGTTGTCTTTCTAAATTTAGAGTGACTTTATAACAAACAGCTACTGGAAATGTGACTGGTATGGCACTGAATCTATAGACCTTACGTTTAAGGAGAACGGCTATCTTAAGAACATTAAATCTTTAAATTAATGGTCATTGTGTATCTCTTCATTTATTACGTTGTTTATAATTTCTCTCTGGAGTGTGTTTTGATGTCCAATGCAGAAGTCTTCTATAGTTTTTATTATGTTCACTTCCAAATATTTTATATTTTGATGCTAATTGTAAGTAATATTTAAAAATTCACTTCTCAATTATTAGCTGTTTAGAATTTAATAATGTATTCTTTTGTATATTGAACTTGTATCCTGAAGAATTTTCTAACTCACATATTAGTTCTGGTAGCTTATTTATAAATTCCTTAAAATTTTCTTTGTTAATATCATGTCCTCAGTGAACAAAAATACTTTTATTATTTAATCGTTTTTCCTCTTTAAGTGGTATTTAAAAGTATAAATGTCTCTTTAAGAATTGCATTAGCTATATCCCACACTTTTTGATATGTTGTATTTTTAATATTTAGCTGAAAATAATTTCTATTTGTCTTCTTTGACATAGATATTTAGAAACGTTGCCTACTTTAAAAATACTTGTACATTTTCTAGATATCTTGTTTTTAAATTTATGATTAATTCAATTGTGGTCAGGAAACAGTCTGTATTGCTTGAATCCTTTGAAATCCACAGCTATTTTTTTATAGTTCGGCACTGAGTCTATCATAGCAGCTCTCCCAAGGGCACTTGAGAAAAATGCATGTCCTGCAGTTATTGGATTAGTGCTTGTTTACATGTCAATCATGTCAAATTCATTCATAATGTTGTTCAAATCATCTCTAATTTTTAGTGAAATATGTTCAATTTTCCTATCAATTACTGAAAGTATTTCAATCTTCAACTATGGCTAAGTTTTAGTGTATTTTTCCCTTAAACCTGTTAAATTTTTTTTGTCATGCATTTTGAATTGCTGTTATTAAACTGCATACGCATTTAATATTTACAATTTAAGACTGATTAATACCTAACATTGTGCAGCAATCTACTTTATCTTTGGAAAGACTTTTTGTCTTAACTGTTACTTTATTGATGTTAACATAGCTGCACCAGCTTTCCTGTGCATATTTTTGAATCATTTCAATCCATTTTCTTTCAAACTATCTATGCCTTAGAAAGATGAATGTGTCTGTTGTTGACGGCATGGAGCCTTCTCCAGTCTAACAACTGCTGCCTTTTGTTTGGCATGTTTAGTTCCTTTATATTTGATATAAAATTAAATTACAAGCTCATGCTTAAATCTAATCTCTTTCTGTTTATATTCTACTTTACCCTGTTTTTGTTTTAGATATTTTCCTATAGATTCTATAATTTTTAAGTAAACAATTCAGTGGCTTTAAGTACATTCACATTGCTGTGCAATCATCACCACCATTGTTTTCCTTCCATCTATCTGTCTGTCTGTCTCTCTCTGCCTGTCTGCCTGCCTGCCTGCCTGTCTGTCTAGAGAGAGAGAAGACCCTTGAACAGTGCAGAAGTGAGGGGCACACAGTCTAAGAACCTCATATAACTTAAGTTGATCCCCCACATATGTACATCCCCAGCTGTGAATTAAGAACATGGTTGACCCTTGAACAATATATGTTTGAACTGCACAGGTCCACTTATATATTGGATCCACATATAAAATAATTTATGAATTTATTTTGATATTATAATATGCATTTTCACTTTTCACAGTTTGACTTGAATTATTTGTGACTTCACATATAACAACCTTATAGTAGTATAAGTCATTTATGACATTTTTCATTTGTTATTGCTGTCATCCTTATTTTCACTGTACTCAATTGATCGTAAAATAAATTAACACTTTCATGTTGACTTACGTATTTATTATTTCTAATGTTCTTCATTTTGTCCTGTAGAGCCATACTAACATATTGCATTATATTCTTTAAGTCTGAAGAATTTCAGCACTTTTTATAGTGTGTCTACTGCAAGAATGTTTTTGTTTTTATCTGAAAATGTCTATTTTGTCTTCATTTTTGAATCTTATGTATGTTTTATTTTGCTATTTTGTTTTTTCTCTTTCGGAATTCTTCAGATGTCATTGTCTTATCTTTTACCTTCCTTTTGTATAATGAAATACGAGCCTTCATTGTCATTATTGTTCTCTTATATACAATGTCTCATTTTTTCTCTGGCTTTTAAGATTTTTCTCTTTTTTTTTGACAGACAAATTCTGGCCAGTTTCTTCCTGATTTTGACTGCTTTCTAGTGCCTTGAAATAATTATTTGTTTCCAGCACCTGTCACTGTTATCATATGTATATTTAACCTTTTTTCCCCATGTTTCTCACTGCCTCTTTGATCGGGAATTTTTTTTTTTTTTTTCAAAATTAGCTGTCCAAAATGATTTGACCTTTAAGGAATAAACTAATTTCAGTTTGTGCCTCAGGCTTCTTTTCTTCTCTGGTGGGTTTCTTTTCTGTGGGCTTCTTCTCAGCAGGTTTCTAGGTAGCTGCAGCCTTTTTTTCCAGCCAAGGGCTTCTGCTTTGTAATACCAACAGCCTTCTTTCCCTTCCTCCCTACTATGGGCTTCTTGACTGGAATCCCCTTCTCATTTGATTTGGCCTCTAGTGTAGCTGCTGCTGCTGCTTTATACACGCAGAGCTTGAGATTCTTGGCCTGACGAAGAATGGTGTTCTGGCACAGGGTCTTTGTCATATGCATTTAGCTTCAACATGATTCTTGGGTTTTTCAATGGATTCCAGGCCCTGTGATGAATCTTCTTGTGTGATGCTCAGAGGGCTCTTTGGATCTCTGGGCTTTTCAAGATTCTGCTAAGTTCTGCATTGAGTGTCTTGGGGAAATTGTAGTTACTCTTGAGAGAGGCGTTACCAGAAAACAATCCAGGTTTGTTTGTTTTTAATATCTACTCATTTATTTGTTATTTCCAGTAAGCTTCATTCTTTTGTGTGGACCCATGTTTGTCATATCATTTCCTTCTACCTAAAAAAACTTTAATATTTGTTTTAGAGCAGATTAGCTGACAAAATGTTCTCAGCTTTCCTTGTTTAAAAAAGTATTTCACCTTTATTTTCAAAGATGTCTTCACTGGGTATTGAATTCTTAGTTGACACACATATTTTCTTTCAGTGTTTCAAAGATGTTACATTATGGTCTGGATTGAAAATCTTTAGAAAAAAAAAAGTCTATGGGTATTCTTATGTTTGTTCCTGTCTATGTTATGCGTCTTTTCTCTGGTTGATTTTAAGATATTTCTTTTCATCATTGTCTTTCAGAAACTTCATTATAATATGCCTTGGTGTGGTTTACTTTGTGTTTAATCTTAAATTTGTGAGTGAGATATGTCAGTTTATAGTTTTCCTAAAATGTTGAAAACTTTAGTCTTTATTTCTGCAAATATATTTTCTGCATCTTCCTCTCTTCTTGTTTTAAGATTTATATATTAGACTACTTGACATAGTCCAACAGGTCACTTTGGCATTGTGCCTTTTTTCTTTCTTTCTTTTTTTTTTTTTTTGTTATTATTAATCTCATTTGGTTTTTTGTTTTAGTATTCATAATAGTTTCTTTTTCATCTCTAGAATTTCTATAGAATTCCTATTTGGCTTTTGTTTTCTTTAATTTTCCATTTCCCTCAAAATTGTGTCTACATCATCCTTTATGTCATTGGGCACACTGGATTTATAATAGCTGTTTTAAAACTCTGATCTTCTAATTCAATCATTGCACTCACTTCTGGATTTGTTTCTATTTACTGATCTTATCCCAGCTTTTGTGTCACACTCTCATGCTTCTTGACATGACAATAATCTTCAACAGATGCTGAATTTTGTAGGATTATTTTTTTTAAAGTGTGGCCTTTGTTCTTCCAGACAGTTAAGTTACTCATGAAATACAGCGATATTTTTGAGTGAGGCAGTTTTTTAAAATAATTTTGAATTGTGGAATTGAGTAACATTCTATTCTAGGGCTAGTGTAGCTTCACCAATAATGTATTTTCTGTCTGGATTATCCATTAAAGGACTACATATTCAATACATATTCTTCATCTTGGCGGATTAGAACTTGAATGTCTCCCACTCTTTTATCAGCTCTAGAAACTTTTCACCTTACAATACACATTTATTCATTGCCTAGACCTTCAGAATTTTATCCTTTAGACACATGCTTTACTATTCAGCAAAAGACTTAATGATGCCCTTATGCAACTATTTATTTCTTCTAAATGGAAAACAAGGCTCCACCACAATATATTGAATAACCTTCCTAGCTTCTTTCATTTCCTTCCTTCCTTCCTTCCTTCCTTCCTTCCTTCCTTCCTTCCTTCCTTCCTTCTTTCCTTCCTTCCTTCTTTCCTTTTCTTTCTCTTTTCATTTTTCATACTTCCTTCTTTCTCTTTTTCTTTCTTTTTACTGATATAAATGTGTTTTGTATTTCTTAAATTACAGTACACACTAGAATCTAATTTTATAATTTTTAAATTCCCTTTTCTTTCTATACTCTGATGTTAAAAACATCATTTTACTTATTGTAGTTCAGAAATATTTTTAATATTCATATGATATAAATCCTTTCTAAATTTTCTTTTTAAGAATAACAGAATCAGTATTGCATAATTAATCTCCCAGAAGAATTTTAAAATAATTTTATTAAGGTGTTCTTTAACTCCCTTTGGAATCTACAATAGAAATGCCAGTTTCTAAAATTTAAGAAAGACTCAACAGCTTTAAAATAGTTTCTTTCCATTTAAGAAAAATAAATATTTTTTGAGTTCTTCTTTGACCTAAGTATTATTTTAGAGTTTCTGCGTTTTTGCTGTTATATTAGTTCTCATATTTTTTACAAATATAAATGCCATTTTTTCAATTATATTTTCTCTTTATTACTTTTACATCTGAGAGCGATTGATCTACTAATGTTCATTTCTATAGTTTATTAATTGATGAATATTTTTGAATAAATTAATGAATGAATCTAAACTAAATAACAAAATAGAATAATTAAATTAAATAATTAAATAAAACTCCTGATCTACCAAAAACAAACAGTTATTTTGTTGCCTTTCATGACAATTATTGTGGTATGGTTTTTAAATAGAATACGTCCACATATTTTACCCCACTCAACATTTGATTTTATTTTGGAGGTATGAAATTTGAGACTCAGAGAGATGACAGAATCCCACAGTGGCAGAAAGGCTGAACTTGGGTTCATATCAAGATCTACTAACTTTAGACTCAGTCCCTTTTCTAACATACTCCACTGTTTCTCATTGCATGTTTACTTCCTTTGAAGATTTATCCCAGCATTATCCATCTAGAAACTGTAATAGTGCATTTGAGTTCTCTTTGTGATTAAGCCAATGATTTTATTTTTTTTCTGAGGTGGGGCAAAGACAGTCCTGAAAGTGCTGGCTGAGTTGATATTCAGCCCTTGGAGAGAGAGAAAAAGGGATCTGGGATTATAGTGAGATGAAGTATGACAGACCCATATAAACTAGTGAAGATGAGATGCACCTCATGTGTCCAGGTGTATTGAAGGACCTGTCATTCACATATTGGTTTATGAGGTAGAGGTAAGTTAATTCAAGTTAATATGCAGAAATGTTTCTAGTAGCAACCTGTCAAGAGTGTAGAGGGACATATCAGGAAAGAGAAATGAGAAGAGAAAAGAAATACTAGAAAACAACTGAGAAATTAGCCAAGGGAACAGAACAATTCTCCATTATAATCATCAGAGAGATGACTAGAATTACTTTCTCACTAGCAATCCATCTTAGAGTTAATAGTGTTCTGTATTTAAGAAGCTGAACTGTGAAATTGTGTATACCTGGGTTCAGATCTCACTTAAACCACTAAGTATTTTTAAGTATCAGTTTCTTCTTTTTTTAAGGTAGAATTAATGGTATCTAAAATAAATGAGACGCTGCAATGATTACCTGAGATAATATATGTATTTAAAACATGTAAAAAATTTCTATATGATCTTAAAGGAAGTGAAATTTATCTATAATAATGAAAGACTCTGATTATATAAAGAAAATATGGTGTCCTTAAAATTAAATGGAGAGATGACATGATAATAAATGATAATGACTGAGAGGATATGAGGACTTCATTCATTCAACAAATATCCTTTGGTTACCTACCTTGTGCTATTCACTTTTAGAGTATTCTATAAAAAAAATTAATATTTGACACAAGTATCTTATAATCTTAAAAGTATAACACTTGAACTAAAGTTGAAAAAAGTGGAAGTTAAGCATAGGTATAAGAAGTCTCAAAGGGAGCGAGTGGCTGGTTTTAAATAATTTAAGGAAAGGAGAGTACTGTATTTTGAGTGTCCCTTAGGAATAGAAGTCTGTGAATTTTAATTCATATATATTTTTAAATTTCAATCTGTCCAAAGATTAAATAACAATAATAGTAGTATATACTTGAATTTGCTAACTTCCAAGATCTCTGCTAGGTAGAGGTTGGCATTATCTCATTTGATTCTCAAAATAACCCTGTAAGATAGGTATTATTCTTCTCACTAAAACCAATAAGGAAACTGATATTCAGAGAAGCTACATAGCTTACTCAATGACTCAGAGCTAATGGTAATAGAGCCAGTTTCATACCTATCTTAAACTAGAGATCAAGGTCTTAATTTCCAATTTATACATTCTCACATGGGAGGATGAACATGTGACTCAGGTTTTGAAGTATAGTTTTGCAAGATCACTTTCCTGACCACCTGGAATAGTGTTGATGACTGAAACTGAGCTAAAGAAAACAGACAATAAGGCACACTCCAAACCTACAATCATAAGATGCTATGCCTAAAACATATAACTTACTATCATTTAATGCTCTATGACCTTAGGAAAGTTACTTTAACTTCCTGAAGTTGACCATTCATCTGTAGAATGGAGATAATATTAATAATTGACTCTAGGATTGTTTAAACAAAGTAAGTGGGACAATGGCTATTAAGTATTCTTGTTTATTTATAGTGTAAGCTTGGCCTGAAAGGAACCCTGTTTCACTATGGACATAATGTGTTTGCATACCATTACCACTCAGTAAATATTGGTATTTATCACTTTTTTATTATTAGGAAACATATCATAATAATAGGAAAGTACAAAATAAATTCAATAAAATGTATTCAAGGAAAAGATTGACAGAAAGGAACCCAAAGTCATGTTTCCATCTTCTTACATATAATGATTGAGTTTGAATACATACTATTAATGGAAAAAACAACTTATTAGAATTATTAATCATTACACATTTAGAACCAGGACCCCAAGACAAGAGAAAGACTAATATAACTGATTTTATAAATTGACCAATTATATTATTTGGGAAATATATATATTAAACAACTATTTTGCCTACAAATTATATGGTCATTTAATATTTTTAACAATATGGCACACTACAATTCAATTTGGAAAACATCTTTTTTAAAAGATGGCACATGAATAATTAGATGTCTATAGAGAAATAAATGAACATTCACCTCTACTTCACATACTGTATAAAAATAAATTTGAGATATAGCGTAGGCCTAAATGTGAAAAGTATAAGCTTCTAAAAGAAGATATAGGATATATTTTTTTCTTAAATAAATGCTAGGTAGATGAAAATGTCTTAAATAGGACTCAAAAAGCACCACAAAAGAAAAAAGAAAAAAAGGTCCTTTTTCAGGCTAAAAACTTCTGCTTGTCAAACATTGTTAAGAAAGTAAAACAAAAACAAAAACAAAAACAAAAAATACAAATCACAGACTAGAAATAAATATTTTCAATGCATATATCTGAGAAAAGATTTATATCTAGTTATGTAACAAACTTCTACAAATCAAAAATCAAACTGTAAATTCAATTTAAAAAATAAACAGATGACTCAAACAAGCACTGCACAAAAAAGTACTATAAAAGGCCAATAAATATAAAAAGGCACTTATAGTCATTAGCTTTCAGGAAAATGTAAATTAAACCATAATGAGAAGCCCATTTACAATCAGAAAAATACCTCCTA
Source organism: Cynopterus sphinx (assembly GCA_030015415.1). Taxonomy (NCBI): domain Eukaryota; kingdom Metazoa; phylum Chordata; class Mammalia; order Chiroptera; family Pteropodidae; genus Cynopterus; species Cynopterus sphinx. Next base: position 118,548,895 of record CM057385.1, on the reverse strand, counting down.
TCAGGCATAATGACTTTCAAAAAGATGGGTAATATGAAATGTGGGCTAGAATAATGAGAAATAACTTGAATTCTCTTATATTGCTGGTGAAAAACTAACATGATAAAATCACTTTTAAAAACTAAATGAAAGTTTTTTAAGTTAAACGGAAATGTCTACCTTATACCTAGGGACCCCCACTCTTTGTTATATATCTTATACCAGTGTCCATATATCCTTGCAGATTTAGTCTTAAAAGATAAAATCTCTAAATGACCAAAATACCCTTTGACAGCAGAGTGAATAAAGAAGCTAATACACTTATATAGAGAAATATCATAGAAAAATAAAACAAGTTATTGATAATATAGACAAAATCCAAAAAAAAAAAAAAAACATGTTGAGTGAAAGCCGACAAAGGAATAGCATATAATGTAAATTCCATATGCCTTAAAGAAAAAAATCAAATTGAAAATAGAACTGATTTATACACCTAGAAGTCAAAATAGTGGCTACCTCCTATATGTAGTAGGCAAAATAATGACCCTTCAGCAATATTTACATACTAATCACAGGGCCTTTAAATATGTCAGGTAACATGGCAAAGGGGAATTAAAGTTGCCAAAGGAATCAGCTGATTTTAAAATAGGGAGATTATTCTGGATTATCTGGGTGGGTCCAATGTAACCACAGGCATTTTTATAAATGGAAGAGGGAAGTTATGCAACAAGAGGAGAGAGAGAAAGAGATGTGACAATGGAAACAATGTCAGAGAGATGAGATGTCTCTGGCTTAAAGAATGGAAGAAGGAGGCCATGACCAAAGGGACGCTGGAGCCTCAAGAATCTGGAAAGAGCAAGGAAACAGATTCTCCACTAAGGTCTCCAGAAAGCAATGAAGTACTGCCAACATCTTGTTTGTAGTCTAGTGAGTCTCATGTTAAACTTCTAACTGTAAAGTAATAAATTTGTATAGTTTCAGTCACTAAGTTTAAGCTAATTTGTCACGGCAGCAATTGAATACCAAATAGACTAGTAGGGGTCACAGAGTAACCTGGTGAGTGTTGCAAATGCGGTTTTGATCTCTGATGGTTATACAGGTCAACATCAATGCAAAGAATCCTTAAACTATACAAGTATGATCAGTAATTTTTGTGCCTATACTCTTTGTATGTAGCCTTCAATTAAAAAAATACATTAGTCATTTATTAAATTAACATTAACTTATGTCAACAAAGATTTTAATACACTACTGAATGGAGTGTGAATTTGTTCAATCACTTTGGTGGGAAATTGCATAGTAAAGTTGAATATGCATAACCTTTCCTATCTAGAAGTTCTATTTCTAGGTATTATCCCTTAGAGAAAGTATTTTTGCTTATATCAGAAAGATATGTACAAGAATATTCACTGCAACAGTTTGTAAAGGTAAAATAAGGAAAATAAATTAAATACTTATCAGGAGGGGAGTGAATTAGTAGATTTTGATGTGTTCAAATGAATAAAATAGATCTGCATGTATTATGTTATAAAAGGAAACTCAGTATATGTTAAATGAAAAACTAGCATTGTGATATATATGTAATTTAATAGCATTTATTAAATGTATAAAACACACTATCTATTGTTTATATATACATATATATGTAGAATATAAAAACATGTACAAGAAGAAAACATATATTAAAGGTAAGGTTGAACTCTAGAGAAGAGTAGAAATAAAAATGAAGAGGAGGAAGAGGAGGAGATACAGAAAGGTAACTTGAAGGGGCGTTGAAGTGGATATAGAATAGTTTCTTAAAAACATATTCTTAAATATTTTCTTTAAAATGTATGGGAAAAGCAGGTAGAAGGCAATAATGGCAGAAGAGAATAGAGCATGAGGCTTTGGAAAAGGAGGAAGAGGTCTTTCCTTACAATAGGAAGAATTAAGTTTGAAGATCTCAAATAGGGATGATCTTGCCAATTAGGGTATATTTAGTATATCTGGAGACATTTTGTATTGTCACAACTGGAGGGAAGTGTTGCTGTCATCTAGTTGACAGAAGCCAAGGATCCTAATAAATATCCTACAATGCAAAAAATAACTCCATACATAAAAAATTAACTATCCCCAAATAGTGCCAAGATTTTTAAAAAATTGTTCTAAATATTTTCTAATGATAGTTATCATGAATGAGACTTTTAGAAAAGGATTCTGACCTTATTATGTGAAGCTAATTTTTATTATTTACATTGGGGTTGGGGTAGCTGAAATGGATAAGCTAAGAGGGTTTTCAGTTGTGAAGTAAATAAAGTTTTTGGAATAATTGTTAGCAAAAAATGAACCACAGAGTCAATAAGAGGTAAGAGGGTAAAGTGACAAGCATTGGGCAGAGGTCCCAATCAGCTCAGTCTTGTCACCTGGGTTTATCTAATTGTGTAAAGTTGTGATTAATTAAACCTGCTAAGTGTGCAATCAACTCTGAAGACTCAGCACACATGACCAGAATTAGTGCTGACTTTTAAGTTCTCTGCATAGTGAAGTTAAGAAGAGTCAGTAGATAGGTAAGCAATTATTTGGAAGCATAAATATTTGGATTCGAGCCCTAGTATACCCAAGAATTCTGTTTGTCAATAAATAGGTCCATTTACAGCTGAGCCTTCATTTTCATTCTTTAAAAAACAAGAGTGGTGAATTGGATGATTTGGTGGGTGCTGCAAAGAGCTACCAGATCTCTCCCCTTTCAAAAATAAGGTACTTATTCTCCCAGCTTCTGGAGGAAAGAAAATATTTCTCAACTCCCGGCCACCATTAAGAATTGCCTCAGCTGAAGAAAGCTGTACTCCCTTCGTGGAATGGCCTACCTATATCTAATGACTGGTTAATTCATGGGAATATAAAGGCCTAGCCCTCTTGCTTCAACTCAGGACAGATCTGAGGATCACACTATTTTCAGAATGTCCTATAAGGATGGTGAAGTTGTTCCATAGAGGTTGCATCACAGACTGACTTTTCCCTCGGCTCAATCTCAATCCTATTTTTTCTTCTCTTTCAGTTGCTGATACCCATAGCACTTTTCAATTAGCACTCTCCATGCTAATACCCATCGCAGAGTCTGCTTCCTAGAAAAACCAACCTGTAAGAATGACCTCCAGGTTCTCTTCCATTTATCACATTTCATAATCCCATGCCAATATGTCTTAATGTAGAATCTATAACAAGCAAGTACATGTTTGAGCATGTGTATGCATAAATAATCATCACTGCTTATCCCTTCTTGTCCCTACTATCTTTGCAAATAAACAGTCATAATTTTAATCCAAATAAAACTTTTATACTCTTTGACAAAAGAGCATCTATACGACTTAAAAATACCAAGTAGCCATTACTTCACCACCAGCAAAAAAGTAACATTTTTGTCTTTAGTTAAGTAGTTTGCTGGCATTGACTCATTGCAAGTGAAATTGATACAATAGATCATTTAAATCTCTATATTTTACAGATGGATAAATTGTGGCTCAAATACCTTGAATGGTTACTGATTTTGTACAGCAAATAATTTTAAGGTTTAGAACTAATACTCAATCGTTCTGAATTTAAGTACACACTTTCTCACCACATGCTATACAAGCAGGTTCAAAACTATTTAAATACATACATAGATGATCAAATCAATTATTCTCAACTCAACCTCAGGAATAACCACCAAATCCTTTTTATATGAGATTTTATTCCTCCTCAAATACAAGAAAATTTAGACTCAATCAGATAATTTGGAATTGTAAGGGACTATACAGGCTATTTCGGAAAGAAAATGAACATCAGCTCTTTCTTACATTCCAACTGTACTCTTATTGGCAAGGGCTTGCTGGGACATCATGTAGAGAAGGATATGAATGCCATAATTGGCTCAGGGGAGAGAAGCATGGGGATTGATTAGTGATGTCTGCCATGCGCAGGCGAATCAGTGCTGGTGGCTTCAATGCCATTGATTTGTAGTCTAGGACCTAGTGAAACTCTTATTCTATGAATAGGGTTACTTAGCTCCAGACAGAGCAGGCATTTACAAGAAGAGTGTTTTGTATAGATAGTAATACACAGACTGGTGGGGTTAGACTGGAATCCACGTCACCTGACTCTGAGAACAATGCCCTCTCCTTGCTACCTATGCTGTTCAATAGAGTGCTACTTAAATATAACTTAATTAAAATTAAGTAAAGCTTTAAAATTTAGTTGTTCAGTCATATAGGCTGTATTTAGTATGGGCCTGCACAGAAAATTCTTCTATCATCAGTAGAAATTCCATTGGACAGCACTACCAACAGGCCTCTGCAATTATTCTTACTTTCACATATTCCCATAACTTAGTGAATGTAAAACAAAAATTAATTGAGGGTGATAATTGACTTTAAGAGAAATCTAAAAGTTATTTAGCTTATTCATAGGATGCATTCAAGTTATATATCCCTTGGGGCAATTTCTGTCCAAGGTTAACATTTTGCCTTTTGAAATAACAGCTAGTTTTCAACTTTATGTATACCATATGCTTTATAAAAACCCTGGGCCTTTGTGTTTTAGACTCGTGTTAATAAACTCTGAAGTGACACTTACATGGGGACTTCTCCACAGTGTAAGGAAAGTGCTAACCTGTACATTACTTGGGGTAGAAGAAAAACATATATTTATTGAATTAATTTGTACTTGTTGGTTTCAGTATTGCTAATAACCATCAGTAGAGAAAACATTTCTATCTAGATATAAGGACTTATTCATAGGAATTTCTGAGTGAGCTCAAATCCACAATGTATAAAACACTTTTCTTTGTTAAAGCAACTATTTAGTGGGTAAAAACTGATACCTTCAATTACATGATTTCTCCTCACAATGACCCTGAGAGGTAGTACTGTTTTTCTTTTGCATATAAAAAGTCTGAAATTTAAAAAGTAATTTTTTCTAAGACATATAAGTGGTACATGTCATAAAATATGATCTCAGGTCTGTGTATCTGTTTTCAAAGCTCATGATATGTGGAATGAGCATACACTCCTGCTGTCTTTTCCGTCAGGATACCCTATAGGCTAACTATAACCAATTCTTGGTCTTTACATCATTTTGGAGAAAACAATCTTTCAGAATCACTGCTGGAGATATTAGCTATGTGATTTGGATGCATTATTAAAACTATAAGGTGCTCATCTTCCAACATATCCTTTTAATTTGTCCATATTGTCATCAAATACCATATAATAGACTGATCGATATATGATTAAAGGAATATTTAGAATAAGATAGAAAAAAAAAAACTGGATTTAGCGTCCCAAGTTCTGATTTAAACTAAACCATGGTCCTTTTCTCTAGTGATTGCATCATTGGGTAAATCACTTGCTTTCCCAAAATCTCAATGATCTTCATATAAGCACAATTGTATCACTGAGCTGGCTGGAGGGTTAAGAGCCTATACTAAAGCACAAAACAGACTGCGTGTCACATTGCTGACATTCAACATTGTGTAATCATTTGCTGACCTGTGAGACTGACCATCTTCTGTTCTCATCCTGACTTCAGAATTTATCTGACTCTAAATACCACTAAACTGTAGTTTCTTCATCTGCAGCATAGGAGTAATTTCTACCCTACATTGGAGAGTTTTCTGAGGATTAAATCAGATGATGTAAGTGAAAACTGTAAATAATATAGAATTAAAAGGGGGGAGTGATAAAGGCTTAATATTACTGGGGCCCTATGTTAATCATTTTTTGAGCACTGTCTTGTTAAACCATCCCAATAATCCTATTGAATAGGCACTATTATTATCTCTACTGAAAAAAAACTGAGTTGTACAGTTAGGGAGTAGTAAAAGATTCAAAATCAGGCCGAGTGCATAGCTAGCACTCTAACCATTATACTCTACAGCTTCCATTGCATGGGCTGGTTTGCATGGTGGTCAGCAGAACACAGAAGCCTCGATTTTCTGCTGAACATTTTTGAAGTACTCTTCAGAGACAATGGGTCAGCCTACTTCAAGCTATGCTCCAGCCTTCACAGCAGCCCCATCCCCCTTTCAGCATACAGGAGCTTGATTTCCTCATCCATCATTTCCTTTTTAATAACACCCTCCTATTCATCTGCCCTTCCTTCTTCACACCCCCTGGCATGTTGACAGTGGCTGGAGTTTCCCATTAAGGCAGTCACTCTTGTAGAAAAGGGAGTTGACATGATTAATGTCAGCCAGTGACTAAAGGCAACATCATGCATCTCTGCACTCAGGTAACTGGGAGAATGGCATGTCCCAAATCTATCTGGGATACTTTCCAAAAGTTTGCTGTAAAACTGAGAGATGAAATTCTACCATTTCAGAGTTTCCTTCACAAACATTAATGTTCAGAAAATCTAGAATCAGAAAATATTAAAATTGACTGTGTCATTTGAAATATTCTATCATTAATATGCAAAGAAAAAATGACATAGAGAAAGTGACAGTAACTTGCCCAAGGTCTCTCAGATATTTCAGTGCAGCAGGGAGGATGAGATCTTGTTTCTCCTGACTCCTACTCTTCCCTCCAAAATTTTTCATTAGAAATCTTATTTATCTGCTTCTACTGGGACAAGTAATGAAGTTGAATTGACTTTTATAAGTGAGTTCTCCATTTTCCTCTAGAGTGAAGCTCCTTAGGTACCTACCTGATACAATTTTTAAAAAGCATCTCTCATTTTAAAAAGACACACTTCTTTCCTTGCAGTGTCTTTCTACTGGTCCCCCGTGAACAGACCATTCCACCTAGCTCCTGAGTCTCTCTCTGCTTCACTGCTCCACTGCATTCTTTAACTTTATCCTTCCAAAGGCACAAGGCAACATTATGCCTTGAATGTAGAATAGAAAGTGAGAACTATCTGGACAAAATAACAAGGAAAGAAAAAAAAAGAAAGGTTCTTCTGCCATGTGTATCTTTTCAGACACAAAATGAAAAATCATCCTTGTATTCCCTGGGAATGAAATTCACAAAATAGACAAAGTTCTTTTGGGTCCCTCCTGTCCCATCCCTTTTATATATAAATGACATATAATTTTAAACATAGTCTTATTACATGAAATGAAAGTTAAATACAAACAAAGAAACAAATAAAACTCCAAATTTACCATGTTTGAATCTACATCTATTAGATTATGTTTTCATGCTTGGCTAGCCATTTGATCTGGGACAAATCACTTCAGCTATTTAGACTTTAATATCTGCATCCATATAATGTAGAGGAATTACTTGATATTTTCTAACTTCCCTTATATTCTAATAACTTACAACTGCATAGGCGACTAACAACTCAGGTGCTTAAAGGAGGAAAAGGAGAAGAAGAAAAGTTGGGTGTGGGGATGAAAGAGAGACAAGGAGAAAGAAAGATGTAATTCTGAAAGATATAATTCCATATTAATAGGTTAAAAATGTGGTAAAAGAGTGTAGGCATTTGTCCCTCATACATGCTTTCATCATTCAAAGATGGATTAGTCCTCTCTTGTATAGTTCCAAGAGACTGAATTAGGTTCAGGGTGAGATGGTTCAAGGGGACATATTTTAGATTAACATATGCATAGCTTTTCTAGCTTTCCCAGCTACTTAGAAATTGGAAGCCCCAAGAGATACCTCATTTCTGATCAAGGAAATATTTAAATAGAAAGAAGGTGGCTGTAAGAGATATATTCAGCAGGAACTTTGTGATTTCAAGAATTGATTCTTAGTGCTATTGCATGAAGGGATAACTTAATGATTTATGAGTCTATGAGTCTTTGATTCAAAAATATATATGATTCTCTAAGACCATGATCTTCTTACTCAGTAGGTCCTATGTTCCGGGATTCCTTGGAGTGTGTACAGGAAACAATTCAATTTTCATTTTGGCATGTTTTGTTTTTCCCAACCCTTGACTTAAAGTAAATTTTCTTAGTAACTGCCTAAATTCTATATGCTTGGTTATGATTTCATCATTGAAAATAGAATAATGATGATAATAAAAGTTAACATTTATTAAATGCTACATATATATTCAATATATGACAATGACTTATTTATATGTTATGCAACTAATGAAAATAACTCTGTGAATTTACTACTACTTTATTACTATCCCCATTTATAGATGCAATCTCTGATCATTATGTAGGTCAAAGTTTAGTGGAAATGAAGAAAGTGACAGAGCGCAGCTCTGTAACATAAAGTTTTTTATTACAGTCTTACATAATTATATTTACAGTACTATTTATAAGAAGCACATGACACAACTTTAAAAGAGAAAAACCATAAATTTAAGTTTGGTTCTGCCACTGAGTATCAACATTGAGAGTTACTTTATCTGTCTTAATTTGTTGCTCTATCAGTGAAATGGGAATAACTTATTTATAATTGTGGTAATAATTGATCAAGATAATGAAAATGAAAGTCTTTGGACTATTATGTAAAACTAATTTGTTGCTATTACATATTGTCATGTATTACATGCCTTACAAATGTCTTATTCCACTGAATTTGACTCAAGTGTCTACTGACTGCTCATACATTTAAATCTCTTTTCTAAAAATCTTAGATATTTTTGAAATGTGATCAACATGATATATTTGAATACTTGTTCTGGGACAGACTGACTAGATGCAAATCTCTACTCCACACCTGTCCACTCTGTCTTGGTCAAATGACTAAAAAATATTTAAAGCTGTAGTTTTTTGTTAATTAAAAAATAATAGTGAAATCTTTAATTAGAGTTCAAATGAAAATCAAATTATATAAGCAAAATGTGAATCATACTATATAGGATAGAGTAAATGTTCCTTTGTGTTTGTCATTGTAATCATCAACAACATTTTTATGTATATATTATAAAAGTGGTTTTGGCTCAATAATACACAATTTCTGTTTTTATGTCTGTCTCACATAAAGTGTGACTCTTACAGGTGTGATCAATAAAATTTTACTAAACTTTTAAAAACATTTTAAGTTTTAGAAGTATAGGCTCAGAATTTGAAGAAATCTTGGTCATTGTTTTTGTCTGATATTCAATCTGGCACTTGAATTTCTTATCAGAAATACTACCTAAAACTTTCTCCATTAAGGATCACCTTCGAGGACCTATAGATCCAGGAAATCCCAAAGTGAACTATTTGTTTTACCTGTACACTCTTAATCTGACTAAATGAAGAATTTTCATTACTATTGCTTGTGTGTGTGTGTGTGTGTGTGTGTGTGTGTGTGTGTGCGCGCGCTTGAATGTTGGAAATACCTCCAGGATCTTCAATAATATCCTATAAGATGTAGTTTCAATGAGTTCAGAATGATGCATTTCTTTTCTACAGTATCCTTACCAATTGGTTGTCACATTGATATTTGAATACCTTCAGTGACTGAAGGTTTAGTATCCTCTAAAGGATGGACCTATTCTCTAGTCAAAAGTTCTTAATCTGAGTACCACAGACCCCCTATATCTTTTAATAAAACATTACATACTATACCATATATATATATAGTATGGTGTGTGTATGTGTATATATACATATATATATTTATATACACATATGTATACACACATATATACATATATACACACATATAATTCATTTATACATATATGTGTGTATATATATATATGTGTGTATGCATATAGAAGGGAAGACATAGCTAGATAGTTAGATACATAGATAATGCTATAGAACATGCGTGCACGTGCATGTGTGTGTGTGTGTGTGTGTGTGTGTGAGAGATATAGAAGGAGGAAGTGATATACATATTCTATTCTAGCTCCTCAGATGGCACTTGGACACTTGAATTTATTTCTGTACACCATATTTAAGAGAAATAATCTAGAATCTTGCTACAGAACACTGAACAAGATATTTCACTCTCTTTCTGTTAATGTGATGCATTACATTGATTTGTTTTCCGACATTGAACCAATTTTGCGTTCCTGGAATAAATCCAACTTGGTCATGGTAGATAATTTTTTAATAAGCTGTTGGATTCAGTTTGCTAGTATTTTGTTGGGAAATTCTGCATCTATATTAATAAGGTATATTGGTCTGTACTTTCCTTTTCCTCTGTTATCTTTATTTAGCTTTGGTATCGAGTAATTCTGGACTTAAAGTTCAGAAGTGTTCCTTCTCCTTTTACCTTCACTTTTGGAAGAATGTGTGAAAGATAAGCATTAATTCTTTAAATTATTGAACTTTCCAATGAAGTCATCTAGTCTTGAAATTTTCTTTGTTATAATATTTTAAATACCAATTCAATTACTTTAGTTGTCATAAGTCTGTTGAAATTTTCTATTTCTTCTTGAGTATGTTTAGATTATGTGCATATATCCAGGAATTCATCCATTTCATCCAGAGTGTGTCATTTGTTGGTTTATAGCTGTTTTTAGTATTTTCTTATAATTCTTGTCAGTTATGTAAAGTTGATAATATTCCACTTTTATTTCTGATTTCGGTTATTTGCTTTTCTTTTTTCTATTCATGTCAATCCATCTAAAACTTTGTCAATTTTGTTGATCTTTTCAAAAAACCAAATTTTGCTTTTATTGATTTTCTCTATTGTTTTTTATTCTCTATTTTGTTTATCTTTGCTTTAATATATGCTATTTTTTTTCTTCTGCTAGTTTTAGGTTTAGTTGGTTCTTTATTTTCTAGTTCCTCAAGGTATAAATTTAGGTTATTGATTTTAAGATTCTTTCTCTTTAATGATATAAGCATTTGTAAGTATACATTTTGCTCTGAGCATTGCCTTTGCTGAATCCTATAGGTTAGTATCTCTTTATTGATATATTATTTAACATATAATTTTTAAATTATAACTTTTTAAAGTTATTTTCCTATGTTTTCCTCAGATCTTTGAGCATATTTATGACAGTTGTTTCTTTGCCTAGTAAGTCCTATGTCAGGGTTTCCTCAGCAATGATTTCAGTCATTTTTTTTTTGTTGTTGTTCCTTTCACTGGGTTATCCTCTCCAATTTTTTTAATGCCTTGTGATTGTTGTTGTAGTGGTAGTTTGTTTGTTTTGAAAATTAAACATTTGAACATTATAATGTGGTTACTCTGGAAATCAGATACCCTTTCCTTGATTTTTTTTTTTATTTCCTTTTGATTGTGAAAGGCTACAACAATCCATTACTTAGTGAGTTTTCCAAACTATTTTGGCAAAGACTGTATTCCTTGTCACATATGGTCATTGAAATTTGTTCCTTTAGTTCGTGTTCAGCTAATAATTTGACAGAAAATTCCTTGAAAGCCAGAGCTTAAAAAATCAAAAAATAAAAAAGAAGCATACATAAAAAGTAATCAAAACCAAATACCCCTCTCATTTTTCACTGACTGGCTCTGCTGAGGCACTCTAACACTCAGAATGGAGCTTACCCTTACCCTAAGAATTCATCCAAGTTGAAATCTTAGGGTCTTCTTTTGTCTTTAAACATGGATGTTGTCCTAGGTATTCATGCAGCTTTCTATATATAGATATAGAGTGTTATCTAACATCCTAATTTCCCAAAGAATCTCCTTTATCTCTTTTCTTAGGCCTTAGTCAGTCTATTGTATGTCTCTATCATAATCTTTTGCCTTAGCCACCTGTGAGTTGTTAGTTCACTTTGCAGCATTTTCTGGCAGTCCTCACAACATTTCTGCATGTGAGTTTCAAGTTGGACAAGACAAAGATGAGTATCTTAGGATCAGTTCTGCAGTAGTCCCCAAGGAGTTAAGATAATGGTCTTCTAGAATAATTCAGTTCCTACTCAGCCAAAAAAAAAAAAATATTTAACAACTCAAGTACTCTACTTTCTCACTGCTTACTAGGTCTTTCCCAAAGCTAGGTCTTTATATGATTTGGCCAAGAAGGCAGTTTTATTACAGCTACTGTGCATCAACAGTGACATCTGGTGGTTTCATACTCAAGTATCAGGTTTGATCCAGCTAAACTCCCAATGGGATATGCTGGGCATGAAGGTGGGCTGGTGATAAATTAGAGTTACCTAGAGCCTGGGCTTATCAAATGCCTTCTTTTTATACCTTTCACATTCAGACTGTGGCGGCAACAGCCAAAGAGCCATTTTTTTATGATCTTCATTCTCACCTGGTGGTTCACTCTGTGATCTCACCCTTGTCACCCGTGGGATAAATTATCCAGACTAACTAATTTCACAGACAGTAAATTACAGACATAGCCAACGAATCTCCATCTCATTAGAGAAGGTTAATTTAAGTAGACAATCAACAAAAATACAGGAGAAAAAAATCTTCTATTCAGCCTGAATAGAACATTTCTCTACATCTAGGACACACAATGAATTCACAACCTCAACATCTGCCATCACCAGAGAAAACACTTAGGGAAAAAAAAAGAAAAAAGAAAAAAAAGAAAATTGACTCATTGCAATTTCCTCTGATGAACGTCGAATTTCCAATTAGCATTTTAATTACTCAAGCCAGATTCTCAGCTGTTTTGAAGATAACAACAAACTCAACAGCAAGTTTTCATATTAATTCTGAGAAGAAAATTTGGCCCCTGAATTTAAAGTACAGTCACCCAAGTTTAGTCCATTTCCCTCCATGTAACCTACTTGATCAAGTACTCAATGAAAGCTTTCATAGTTATTTGTGGCATTATTTTGGATACATGTTCCAGGAAACACAATCTTCCATCTTCATTACCATATGCCGTTGGGCAAGATTCTACAAACATTTGGGTCGACAGCTAATCATGGGACATAATAAAAATTCTTGGGTGAGGTGGTATTGAATGCCTTCTAGTCAAATTCCATGGAGGTTTCCATAGCATCTTTAGCTTTTCCTTTACTTCAGAACATTGATTTTACAATAAGTGAGAATATTCAAATATCCTTTGTTCCACCTAACCGCCTTTACATGTCTAAACAATTTACAAAAAGATGAGTTTTCATTAATTCTCTGAAGGCCTCATGAAACAAAAATTCCATGAGCATCCATAGTAGTAATTTCAGTTCTAACTCCCATCCATTTGTTCATCTCTCTGAAGTAACAGATTTTTGGGATTTGAAGGTGTTCAAATCGCTGGACTATATTCTAAATCGCTATATTCTTTGATGGTCATGCATGCCACAAATAAAGAACTGTGTTCAGATTATTAACTCATTAAATTTATCTGGGGGAGGTTATCGAAGTAAATATTTAGAAATTCTAATTCATAAAAAATAAAGACAGAATTAGGAATATTTAATTTGGGGAAGGCTCAGTTGAGAAGAAAAAAAGCAGGAATGGTAGTTACCACAATAATACAAACATGTATTTTAGCATGTGAAAGATATAGAGAGGGCAAGTTTGGCTTACTTCCCTTACAATTAGAACCACCATCTTTGAATGACAAGCTGCAGCAAAATCTGCATTATTTTCAGCCAAGGAAGTTATGCAGAGTATTTCTACACTGGACAGGAGGTTGGAGTAGACAGCCACTGACATTTTTTTCCTCTCTAAAATATTGTGACTTCTAATTATGCTGCAATTAAAAATGATGATGCAAATCTATATTTATCGACATGGAAAGATGCCCATGACATATTGCTGAGTGAAAAATAAAACAGATTTTAGAACAGAATGTTCAATATTATTCCATTTATATAAAATCTTATGCATATTTCTATATACATCCAAAGAGAAATGTTTAATGGAATGCTCACCCAAACATTAACTGGCTTTCTCTGGATGATGGATTTCAGATGATGTTAATTTCTTTCTCTTTATATTTAAGTGGTTCAACTCTTCATAATAACCACATATGAATTTTTTAAGAAAAATAAAATTAATTTAAAAAAAATTTTAAATGTTTTCCATAACTACCCAACTTCTTGACAATATATCTGGATTAGCACAAACTGTCAATAACTGAAATTGAATTGGAATGTGGGTAATCTGATTGCCCATCCTTCTACCCACAGTAGAGCTTTTAGTAAATAATTTTACATGAGTTTTAGTTTTCTTCTCTGTAAAATAAGGCTTAAACATTACCACATAGCCTTATGGTGAGGACTGATTAAGGTTAGATATAAAATGAGTTTATCTAAGTACTTAATTCTGAGGTACCTGGCATTGATAAGTGCTCCATTAGTTCATATATGTTAGCTATTTTTTTCTGTTAAATTAATAAATATATTACTTTCCAATTCACTTAAAAATATTTATTAAATATCTGAAATGGTTTGGTGTTTTCAGTGATGAAGAGATCTGTTTTTGATTTTATGGAAGTTGTTTTATTTTATTTTTTTCAGGCTCTAGAAGTCTTTCTTTAACATATCTTTGCAGATAAGCCCTTGGTTTGTCAGTCCACAGAAAAACTTGACCAATATTAATTTTCTTTCCTTAAAACCATGAACTGAAAGAATCTCATTCACCATTTTCAACATGAAAATTTTCAGTGGGGATGAAGAGTCAGAGTCAGAGGCATAATTATATCCTTTGCATTTTCTTCTGGCCTCAGATTAGGGCCTCTGTCACCTACAGGTTTGCATGTGCATGTGACAAAAAAAAACAACAACATTAGCCATGATAAAGTGACATCCTGGAGGCATAAATTATAGCTGGAGAGATATGGGGCCTGCCAGGTCTTTGAATCAAATCTCATAGTCTCTCTCATGTCTCACCATCCTGAACTTGGTGTTCCTTTCCTCCACAATGCTCTTTTAAATTTCATCAACATTTCTGCTCATGATAAGAATTTATTAGGATTTATCAATAATGAGCAAGAGGAGCCCTTTACTTCTACTTTCCTAACAGGGCTGGGACATAGTAGGTTTTATTACACCATAAATTAGAGCAAGAAAAGCTAATATACTCTATTCATTTGTCAAAAAAAGAAAAGAAACAAAGCAGAAAGTAGTAGCTCTTTACAGTGAAGCTTCCTGTAGCAAATCTGTCACCTCAGTGAGTGGTTTTTGAAACATCAAAAGTATTTACTGTCGGATGCAAGCCTGGGATAGAAGAGCAAAGTGCAGTGCCTGCTGGAGGGAGGCTTTGGCACAGCGCAGGTTCTCAAAGCAGGTATCTCCAAGCTTCTAGCGATGCCACTCCCTGTGCAGAGGAGGAATCTCTAGGTGGACTGAGTGTGGTGAAGGCTGGGGTATGAGAGTCACTTCCCTTAATGCGTCCTAACATTTCCTAATTCCTGGGAGGGAGCAATCAAGGAAGATCTAGAAGTCTAGACTCAACTATTTTAGAGTGACTTGACTTGGCTGAAATAGGCATCATCAGGCTCCAAGATTTTTTTTTTCCCTGCCCAGTATAAGGTTCAAGGAAAGCTTTTGCAATGTAGTTTCAAGTACATCATGTACATTTTGACCAGTTATTCATTTATGCAGCAATATGCCCTTACTGTGAGTCTGTGCGCTTAGAAGTGACCTCAGGCTTGAAAATTCAGAGACAAGACAAAATTCCTGCCCTCAAGTAAGCTTACATCCTTTTTGGGGAGAGAATTCCTCTCTCATAGTATGATATTTAAATTATTACTATTGTTCTTATATAAGATGAACAAAAGCTAACAGAAAAATATATCACTTATGCTGAAATTTGAAGGAGTACAGAAAATTTCCTGATGTACTGAGAGAGAGCATTCCATAAAGAAACAGAACTTGCAAAAAACTACAGATGCCCTAAAATTTGGAAAACCAGATAGTTGGTTAAGAATTTTTATGGCATAAAAATGGCAAAGAAGTAACTTAGTTGTTAGATGCCTATCCATCTGTTTCTTAAAATAGATGATGAGAGATGAACAGATCTGGATGAAGATTTCCACAGACAGGTGGTGGATGGAATAAAGCACTACTTTGTTTAAATCACTGTACTGTTTTTCTGTGACATTGGATAAGCCATGTAGCCTCTTTAAATCCCAGTTTCCTTATCTAAGAAGTGGGAATTGTAATAGCAACTTCCAAGGGACCTTTGTGAGGATTAAACGAGATAACATGTCCACATATCCAGCACAATTCCAGAGTCAAGGATACTCACATAAACCTGTATCTTGAATTCAAGCTCTTTCCTCAACTTCAGCTCTCATTAA
The DNA here is from genome assembly GCA_030015415.1 of Cynopterus sphinx. Classification (NCBI taxonomy): domain Eukaryota; kingdom Metazoa; phylum Chordata; class Mammalia; order Chiroptera; family Pteropodidae; genus Cynopterus; species Cynopterus sphinx. Next base: position 118,532,884 of record CM057385.1, on the reverse strand, counting down.
ACTATCTACCTGGTGTTCCATTTCTTTCTTTTAATTTTTTTATTGACAAAGAGCATAAAAATAAATCGAGACTTGGTGATCTTTTAAATTTCTCTACATAGTCAAAAACAAGCACAAGTAATGCACATATCATAAAGGGTTTCAAATAAGGACAAGCGTATAATTGAAACCCTTAACCTACATCTTCTCACTGAACCACCACAGACCTGGGCAGTGAGTACTACTAATTTGTCCTTTGATTTCGTCAGATCAAAGACTTGGAGTATCCTTGACCCTTCTCTTTCTAACTCACATTAAGTTGAACAGCAAATCTTTTCAGCGCTGTCTTCAAAATTACCCAGAACCCATCCCCTTCTTGCCACTTACATTCTTGCCCACGTGGCCCAAGTCACAATTATTTCTCTTTAAGATAATAAACAGTCTCTCTGTTCCACACTCACCTTTCTTCAGTCTATTGTTAATAAAATGGCTGAGTGATCCTATGAAAATATAAGCAAGTTATATAACTTCTCTATTCTTTGCTTATAAACTTTTTGGCTCTTCCAGAAAATTTTTTTTCTTTTAAACATATACTTTATTTATACTTGAAATATGCTTTATATATGAAATGCTGTAACATATATATGTGCAGTACAACAAATGTAATAAATTAGCACCTTACAATCACAACAGTTTAGGAAACAGTTTATCACCATATTTTGAAGCCTTCCATGTCTTCTTCCCTAGTTAAAATTTCTATCCTAACTCCAGCATAAGTAACCACTGTGCAGTACAAAATTTCTTGCTTTTTAAAATAGTTTTAGGAGAATTGCTAGATATTAGACTGTTTGATTTTACTGGGTAAGGCCAAACTGTTTTTCCAAAACGGAAGGACCAATTTACACACCTACTGGTGGTGAAAGAAAACTCTTTTGGTTCTGCATCCTTGCTAATATTTGGTATTGATGGACTTCTTAGATTCTGTCAATCTTGCTTATGCAAAAAAGCAGTTCATTATATGAGTACCCTACTCCTGATGTGGTACTTGTTCAAATAGCAGGGACCAGCATTTGCTTTATAGTGAAAAGCAGGGTCATGTATTTTCCCAGCTCCCTGTCCCCCCCAACACTCTTTAATTTCTGGTTAGTCTTTTTCTTTATCGATCTCTTACAGGTATTTATATATTCTGCAAGATAAACTTGTTGTTTATGTGGTTACAAATGTCTTTTCCTTGTTTGTGGCTTGCCTTTTCAATCTCTTTATGGGATCTTACAATGAAGAGATGTCCCTAATATTAAAGAAATCAAATCTATGATTTTATTTATGCTTTGTTCTTTTGGGTTTTCTTAAAAAAAAAAAAAAAACATTACTCTGAAAACATAAAAATATTATCCATTTTGGGGGGAAAGTTTCATTGATTTAGTTATCATACTTAAGTTTTCATTTATCTGGAAATGGTTTTATGATACAGGATGATACGAACATCCTGTTCATTTTTTAAACACAGCAGTCCATTTATTAAACTGACTATACTTTTCCAACTAATCTGTTTTGCCAGTTTATTTATGTAGTAGGTTTCCTTATATAATCAGGACTCTTTCTATTCTATTTCTCTGGTAGCTTTTTTTAAGCTCTCCTTTATTTAGTCAAGGAAGCTCCTGTTTATTCATAGTTCAGTAAGACTTTTTATTATGAATGACTGCCAAGTTTTATTGAAAGCTTTTATTGTAGCCATTGAGATTTACTTTTCTTATTTGGTCAGTTAAAATGATTAAATAAATGTATAGATTATCCTATATTAATCATTTCTAGAACAACCTCATTTTAATCATGATGTAGTTTTTATTCATTGTTGAATACAGTTTGCTAATATTTGAAGTTTCGAATATTTCTGAGTGGCACTGGTCTGTTACATTCTTATCATATACTCTTGTAGTGTGGTTTTGGTTGTAAGATGATAGTTATCCTCAAAAAAAAAAATTGGGGAAGTTTCCACTCCCTTTATTTTACTTTTTGAAAGACATTTTATGAGATTGGAATTATTGGTCTCTTAGATATATTATAAACTTTATCTGTAAAATCAGCTGGGCCAGTTGTGTTGATGAGAATAGTTAAAACATTGTTTCAATATCAGCAATGTTCATAAAGATCATTTATAAAGGTTTTTATTTTTCCTATTACTACTTTTTATTCAGTCAGGTTTTTAAAGAATTTAATGTATTTTTAAAAATTTAATTCATGTAAATGCTTTTTTATTTATTCTAATGCTTATTTATTATTATCATATAGCCTTTTATTTCTATTAATTATTGTTGAAACTACAGCGATAGTCCTTTTCCTTTCTTTACTTTATCTATGCTTTTTATCCCCTCGTTTTGTCTCTCTCATTTTCTTCCTCTATCCTTTCTCTCTCTCACACATACATACATGCATATCTTTGTCTTTATTATTAAATTCTAATTTCTTTAGATTTTCATACTCTTTTGCTTTTGAATATAAAGATTCTGGAAATGTAAACTCCTTTTAGCTATAATTTTACCTACAACACAAACTTTCGATTTCAATGGTTATTTAGATTTAATGTCCACATTAATTTCCTATTTGACTTGTGGTTAATTTAGAATGTTATTTTATTTAAATTTCTGAATATATATATATAAAAGTGACCTTTTTTTCTAATGCGTGAGTGTGCACACAAGTACGCATCCATGAATATTCATTTATTTATATTTACTTTTATTATATTTTTAAAACTGATATATAATAATTTTGCTTTGGTCAGAAATTTAGTTATATAATATTAATGTTGTAAAATTTATTGAGAACTATTTTTGATGTAGGAAATGATTTACTAAAAATTGTTCAGAAAATAATCATTAGGAGCTGTACTCCACTAATCAAGCTTGTAATTTATATTGTTTGAGTCGTCTATATTCTCTATCAATTACTGAGAAATGTATTACAATCTCTCACTATGATGTGGATTTGTCATTTATTTCCCCTTTCTGGTTCTTTTTTTTTTTTTAACTTTACATAGTTAGAAATTGTATTATTAGGTTGTTATAAGTTTAAAATTATAATAGTTTCTTAGTAAACCAAATCTGTCTTCTCTACAGAATGATCCCACTTACCTCATCCAACAAATTTTTTAACGTTAGTATCCAGGCTATCTGAATTTGAACATTATGTTCACTGTAAGGCTTAAGCATTTTCTCACATTTTTCCACTGTGGTTTTTTAATCTGTGGGTACACTTGTGTTTTAGATTTTCTCTGGTAAAATGTCTATAAATGGATTTTTAAATTACATTTTAATCCTTTAAATGCAGAGAGTAATCTATTTGCATTTATTATGATTACTGATATAGCTAGAAGTTGTACCTTTTTTTATTGTGGACTTTCTATTTATTCTAACTTGCCATGTTTAACTTTTGTTTTTTTCTCCTTTCTTTTGCAATAAGTTAATGTTTCTTTTTTATTTGTTATGAAGTTGTACACTGTTCTTTTAGTGGTTACCTAAGAAATTATAACATATATATTTAAGTTAATAAAACATAAAAGCAACCAATATATTCACTTCTTCATTAAAAAAAATACCTGAAGCATAGTGATAAATTTTAATTTTGGTCACATTCCTTTGGACTTATGAGCTTTTAATGAATAGGTTCAGAAATTGATATACATATTGTATTTTGAACATCATCAAAATCTCTATTGGTATTTTTCCTCCTAGTTCATCCAGTGATACTGTTGCCCTTTGGGATTTGGCTTAAAGTAGATAATCTAATCTCACATTACAGGCCCCAGGCTTTCTCCTTTTTCAGGGTCAAAAATTTCCTTAAAATTTTGAGTTTAGGTCTCCAGTGACTCACAGATGCTTTCAGCAAAAAACTGTCTAGAATGCATGCTCTCATTTATCCCCTTGTGTTCACACTTTCATATAGTCTTTGGCTTATGATTTTATTTTTTTATGATTACTGATGGTAATACTAAATTTCTGATGGTTTTACTAAATTTTGTGTCCTGACTGGGGCTTTTGTGGTCATCTAGTCTGCTATATTGCCAAAAATATATGTCTTTGGCCTTTTACACTTCCATGAAAACTATCATTGCATCCAATTCCAAAATAAAACAACACATAATTAATAGAAAGTCATTTAACTCTTGAGATTGTTAGTGATGGTTGATAAATACATTGCTAAATTTGAATTTTGTCAAACTACTAAATGACAAATTCAAAATATCATTTTTCCAGTTTTCTAGTTCCTAGGTCTAGAATTGAGAGGAGTTGACAAGTGATTGAATATTAAGCTGTTAGAATGTATAGATTCTTAAACACCTTAATGAATTCATCTAATTAAATTCCTAAACTCTGAAGTTCCTTCCTTGCTGGAAAATATAGGAGCCTTCACAAACATGCACAAGCAAATGAAATTAGACTTCCAATCACTGGGCAGATAATTATGTATTAGAATCCTTGGCTTTTCTACTCATGTTTATTAAATGTTGTTCATTAATCAGACATAGAACCAAAGGACTCCATTACTATTAGCTGACGTGACTCCCTGGACAGCCTTAGAAGCCTTTGCTCCTGGTATGAACAATTTCACTGGGGAGACAGACCTTGGAAGGTTCTTTTTGGGTCACCTCAATTTAGAAACCATGCCAGTCTCTGTTTCCTAAGTAATCCCTTTCTACAGTGGTGATTTCAGCCAGACTTGAGTTTTAGTCCCAGTTCTGCCATCTTAAACCATGTGATCATGGGTGATTCTTCTCTGTATATGTCTGTTTTTTTTTTTCCCTTCCTTTAAGGTGAGGGATTTAAATCTTATTTCTTTCCAACTTAGAGCTTCTAAGAGTCTGAAAAGTTTGAATGACTGTGGTCACTATCTTGCTATGTACCTCATTGTGTTTTCTATCCAGGAGCAATAGGGCGAGGACAGACATGAATCATCAAAGGAAAGTCATTCAATTCATGTACATGTACATGATGGTTTTCCTCATTATTCCCCTTGGTGGTTGAGCAACATGGAACAGTGAGATAAGAAGGCCCAACCTGACAGAGATGTGCCCTGAAAGTCCCTGCCCGGATTCTCTGAGGGGCTCACCTTGTCACCAGATATCTCTCACGAGCCTAGAAAAAAATCAAATGCATAATGTGTCTGCCATATTTTAGCAGATAAAATATCTTAATGACATTCTTGTCCAAATCCTGTGAGAGAAGCATTCTCATTCTTATTTTGTAGGTGAGAAAAACCAGGATTCAGAGAAGCTAAATAGTCTAAAACTCATCAAACAGCTAGCACGAAGTACTGCCAGAGGTGGAATGATCAAACTAACCTCTACAGTCACTTTATGTCTGTCTCTTTCATTGTTCAGGGACTTGAGTTCTGGTCCTGAGTCTCTCTTTCTCTTGCAGGGTATTGGGTATCGGGAAGAACCATAACCCCCTTCATTCTCCCCCAAGTCAAAGATGAACAGTAATAGTAATTCCTCCTACATTGTTGTTTTCATAATGATTAAATTAGGTGATAGATGGACAAAATTATTGAAACTTTTAAATACATAATGATCAAGCTTACTCCTTGAGGGATGTGTCCTAGAGTCATAATACCATTATAATGCAAAGATTAAGGACCCATACTCTGGTTAAAATCATGGCTTGTCCACTTATTTTGCCATCTGCAAAATCAGGATAAAAGCAAATATATGACAAGGTTGTGGTGAGGCTTAAAAGGGTGACTATCCTGGCACATAGTAAAGACTCCCCGCTATGTGTCTGGCTATGGGGAGTATTTTAATAGTGTTCTGCATCTGTCTCCTCATATATAAAACTACTCCACATGGCCATGAGCACTTGACTCATCTAAGAACTTTACACATTCTTTGGCAAAGCTAACTAAGTATCTCACAATGCTTTCCTTTTATCCTCCTTTCTTTCTTCATTAATGCACTTATTTATTGCATCTTTCAACAGATAGCATCTTGTGCCTGCCTACCCGAGTGTAGGAATCTCAGATCATATTCTGGGAAAGTCGATAGGGGGGAGGTGTCAGGGAAGAGTAGGGGAAGGAAAAGAACTCCCCCAAATAGGATATCTAAATCTTTCCACACAAGACAGTGCCTTAGGGTGGAGGCGGGGTGGTGAGATGCAAAGGATTTTGTTCAAGGCAGAAGCGAAGCCCTGAGGGGATTCTAGCGAAGTTTCTCCTTTCCTTTATTGGAGTTCTGTGCTGGAGCTATAAACCCTCCAAATGAGTTGAGATCATTAGGGAAGCTCCACTGATCACTGGTGAAAAAATATAACAATTAAAACCAGAAGCCTTAGAGTGGGAAGCTTGGGGAGGGGTCCAGGGGAGAAAAAAGATACAGGGGTGGCTCTTAATACTTAATAACAAATACTAATAATGGTAGAGAATTGGGGACTAATTAAAAGTTTCTAAAAAGAGAGATTGTAAGAGATAAAGGAATTCATCCGTAATATTTTGTCTGCCTGGAATCAGAAAGTACTATGGCCTAGGGAAGGGAGAGAAGGACAAAGAGCCTGGCATTTGGATTCAAGGACTACCCTTGGGTGACTTGGGCCACCTTGGCAAGAATCCCCCTCTCTCTTAACCTTACTTTTGTCATCTGCAAAATGGTGTCTTGCCTTTTATCTCATCGGATTTATTAAGTAACAAATGTGAACTGTATTATATTGCATACATGAACAAGTTGTCTTTCCTCCAAGGAGAAGCATTGCCTAAGAGTGGTTATAAATGACCTCTAAGTCCTCTGCAACTTGACGTTGTTATGTTTATACAAAATGAGAGAGAGTGAGAGAGTGAGTGAGAGAGAGAGAGAGAGAGAGAGAGAGAGAGAGAGAGAGACAGAGAGAGAAAAAAATGTGATTTCTGAACTGGCATTTCAAATGGATAAAGTAATAGAACTTGAAATTTAAATGATATTCCTGAAGGATTCTGCCCCAAATATTTCTATTACCAATCTATAGTGTTCTCTGAATTTTTTTCCATTAGACCTTCATTCCTTTGGTATAATTTCGCATGCCTTCATCTTTCTCTGATGAAAGTGCAGGTGCATAAGTCATCATCACCTACCACTAGCAATGAACTTCATATTAACAGTCAAATTCTTTCCTCAGCAGACAGTTTAATGGTCTGAAGGAAAGGAAATAATTTGACAAACTGGAAATCTGAAATGTCTAGTGTACTGCTAGCTTGAGTAGGGAGAGTTACAATGGATTCTACCTCAGAAATGTGGCAGGTCATGAAACTTCATAGGCAGGTAGAAAATAGATAAACAAACAAAGGAATAATTATTGAATACCTACTGTGTGTAAGCTGTTTTTAGACTTGGAGCTTGGCTTAATTTGCATAGAAATCAACTAAGTGAATATCTTCAGAGAGAGAATTTAAAATGCAGATTGAATACATAATTCTCCAGAAGTCAAAGGGCAAAGAAGAGTGAGAGGCAGGAATTGACCCCAGAGCCCTGTTTTTGTGTCCCACCATGTTGACTCTTCTCTGGCCTTCCCTGCTCCCAGGCCCCAAGAGGCCTCCAGGATGGATAGTCAACCACAAACTTGCAAATGAATCTAGAAACCGGCTATTTACAGAATCATCTTATTTTCCAGTTTGTATTTTTGAAGTTGTTTTGTTCCTTTGCCAGTCCACACTCAATGTGTTTTCACTTCCCATCTCCTTTTAAGTTCCATAGTAACATTGGTTTCTGGGGGTCCTGTCTTTACAAGTCCTTACAAGAGGTTTTCAGTAGCAGCATGAGGCATTCAGTTTTGTGAGTCAATAATTACCTGACCACTTTTTAAAAACAAAGATTCTGAGGGCCTATCTGGGTGACTCTGAATCAGTAGTCACATACGTGGTCTGAAATCTGGACGTTTTTAAGGACAATGAATCGCCCCAGGGGCCCCAACAATGCTGCCCTGGGCAATTCTTATGCAACTGATTCAGAGGCCACTCTCAAAGCACAGAATGACCTTGAGGCAGGTGTTAGATGAAATCTGAATTCAAATCCTGGGTTCTGTCATTTGCTAGTTCTGTTAATTTAATCTTTTTCAAACTGCTTCTGAGACCCAGTTGCATCACCTATGAAATCATTAAAAAGTATCTACTTCATGGTATAGATAACAAAACAAGGCAGTAGTTTATTGAGTCTTGACTGAGAGTGAGTGGTGTGCAGCGGTCGGGTAGAGAGCAGAGAAGTATAAATATGCTGAAGTCAGACTACCTGGGTTCAAATTCCAGGTGATATGTTTGCTAGCTCTTTAAAGTTGAATAAATTTCTTAAGCTCTTTTTGCCTTAGGCTCCTCATCTGCAAAATGGGAATACCAAGAGAAAAAAATGGGACGATAATGGTACAAATGGGAACATCGTAGTACCTTTCTCATCAGGTCATTGTGAATATTAAATATAGTGATGCCTGAGAGAAGAGCTTAGAACCCGGACTGGCACTGGCTTTTATTATTGATATTTAACAAATAATAGTTTTCTAAGGATAGGAAGCCCATCTGGTTTTCTGTGGCATGAAGCCCAGTGCTCTGAGCAAAGCAGGCGATTCTACCAAACACTGTTAAATAGAAAAAGAGCCAGTGTTGGGAGGATGGGGGAGGTGGACCTACAGTAAGAAACTCTTAGATGGTGTCCAGCATCCCTGAAATCAAGCATGTGGCTGACAGAGGCTTTCTCTACCAACTTTTACTCTCTCCTCTAAAACCAAAGCACATTCCTAGGAGAATTTAATCCATATGCTTCTTATTTAATCATTCCTTTTAAGTCATCCAAATATTATTGGGTGAAACTATGTGATGCCCAAATAGAAATATCATAGAATCACAACACGATTTCTTAGAAGGCTTTTTTTTCTGCCAGACAAGAAACAAAACAAACTTGTCAACCAAAGTAAAGTGATGGATATTATCATCCCGATTTCTTTCCACCACCCTAGAGTCTTAATATGGATTTCAATCACTTTCACTCTGGTTTTCTTTTCCCTCCTTTGGTCTATGTGTTTCATTTCCTCATCTCTATGTCAACAACACCTTGAGTGTAGGTAGAGTTCACTTTCCAATTGTGCTGCAAAGGAAAAAGGCCTGATACTTGTATGTATGTGTGTGTGCGTATGTGTGTGGGTTTGTGTGTATAGAAAAAAGTACTAGGAGGATTTTTGGCACTCACAGGCAGACAATTGCATATTTAAAAGATGTGAGTAACAGGTTTAATCTTCCCATTTTTTCCGGAAATGTCAGCAGAAATGTAGCAGAAAAGGGAAACTCCATGAGGAATGTATGCAGTCTCCTGCACATGTGAATGTCCCTTCTATTTTGAACTGGTGGTAAGTCATATTGGCAACTAACTCTTTAATAGATGACAGAGATGGTGAGGGTATAAGAGGGGGATGATTATTCTACAGAATTGAAAGGGATTAATTTTGGTGGTTTTGTTCATTAAATGTTTTAAGCAAAAGATAAATGTGAGAGGTTTTTTTTATAAAGGCTAAGTAAGATTCTACATACAGAATTTGGGTGGGCTATAGATTGGTAGAATAGAGAGTCTAAAGGCCCAGAGGCACAAAATAGTAGACAATATTCTACATCAGCTCCAGACAAATGGTCCTCCAAAAGTTCCATATTTGGCTTGATTCCCACCAGTGATGGGAAACTCACTATCTGTTTCAATAGTCCATGACATGTTTGGAAATTTATGGAATAATTTTCACCTGCAGTTGATACTTTTGCAAATCAGCTGGATTACAAATAAACATAAGTGGTTTTCCCTCACAGTATTAAAGATATTTTTTTAAAAATAACTATTTATTCATCAACTCATTGATTCCATGCTCCTGATTCTGAACTAATTACTGGGTAATTTATGGCAATGAAACAGATACAAAGCCATCCCTTATATAAACTTTAGCCTCATGAAGGACACACACAAGCAGTAAAAACACACTGTAAGGGCACATGATGGGAGATTTTCAGGTACTGAGGAATTATATCAGACAGGCACATAAACCTGACTAGTGAAAGTGGCATAGTCCTGGTCTCCAAAATGATGTTGTCTCTTATTCAAACTAAAACTAAATTCCTTCTATTCTCTCTCATTATTTTACTTACTTTTCTGCAGTCATGTCTTAATTTGTTTTCTTAAAAATTGGAAATAGTTCTGTGGGCCCCATTTGAATGGGAGGTATTAATCATCTGGCTCTTTTAACATGCTAGATTCTCATTTACAATGTTTCAGTTTGTAGCAAACATTCATGTTGGATGGCTGGTTTTCATCATTTTATTATTAGATTTTTTTTTTAAATTGAGAAATAACTGACATATAACATTATATTAGTTTCAGGTATACAACATAATGATTTTACATTGCTACCTATTGCAAAATGTCTCCATAATTAGTTTAGTTATTATTTTGAGTTTACAATCACTAAAACTGTCAAAGGTAACTTAGGCACACATACATACAGTACACACACATACACACACACATGCTTACACTCACATTTTTGTAATTATAAATTTTGGGGTTGGTGAGGCTTCTATTTCTAGGACTTTTTTTATATATTACTGTAGTAGTCTATTTTAGATAGTTTCATTTTTCTGAGCTGTTCAGATCACTTTGAATTCTGATTCTGTCATCTAACACATTCCTATCATTATGTCACTTACACATTTGATGGTCACGAGTCCTTACTCTTCATCCAAGAAATTGATAGAAATGTTGAAAAGAACAGGACAAAGGGCAGAACCTATATATTATCACCAGCCTTCCCTGTCCTCAGGTTGGCATTGATCCTTTAATCAGTGCTTATGGGGATCATCTCTCAACCAGTTACAAAACTGGTCCATCATACTTGCACCAAGCCCCCATTCTTCACCCCTTTCTACAAAGACATCAGGAAAGACTTTCTGAAACAGCTTGTGGAAGCCTAGATATGCTGTGTAACCTTCCTGTCCCTGATCTACCATCCTAGACTATAAATACTCTAGAGTGAAGCGAGGTCAGTCTAATGTGACTTTACTCGTGGAGAGCTCACACCATGACCAAAGTGAAAGTGGCACTTTTTCTGTGTGATGAGAACTTCAGAATGTGGGAGCTGTAAAGGACTGTAGAGATTATCTCATCCAGCCTCATCATTCCACAAGTGAATCTCGAGCTTGAAATAACTTTGCCCACGGTCACACAGCTAGTCAGAGTTTGAAATGCATAACTTATATAAGTTATAACTTATATTCTTTTCACACTTAGGAGGAGTAGAATTGACTTTAGAAAAGCATTTCTCAAAATATAGTCCATGGAATATTACCTCTAGTCTGAAAAAAAAGTCCCCATGTTCAAATGCATCTGAAAAACTCACGCATTGCTGTGTTAGAGATTCACAAATTATTTAGTCATTAAATAAATATTTACTGATTGTGCCCTATGCATTAGATAGTGTGCTAGGCACAGAGATATGAAAGCAAATAAGATCTTTTATAGATTTGCTTCCATGTGAAGAAACATTAAATGAGTAATTACTCAAATAGAAAGATTACTACGAATTATAACTTGCTCTGAAAGAAATTTATAGGGTGTTCTAAGAGATGAGAAGAATATAAAAAATGACCTATCTGAGAAAATGAAATTTAAATATGTAAAAAAGCTCAAATAAGAAAAATCTTGGCATATTCAACAAAATGGGAGAACGAAGGAGGTTGTCAGCCATGAACCCTGGGAAGAACACATTTGTTGGCAATGTTAGAGGAAAAAATACAAATATGAATATAAAGTGCACTGATGTATTTTGAGCAGGAGGATGACCCAGCCTCATTAGCATTTTGAAAATATTACACTTGCTACTCTGTGGAGACAGTATTGTGGGAGGTAAGAACACGAACACAGAAACATTTAGGAAATTTTTGGCAAAGTTCTGGAATAGGAAAAATATTCTCTTGAATATTAACCTTTCATAAAAAAAACTGTCATAAGCAAACTGCTAACTTCTATCATTGTTTCTCAACATTTCCAAATTTGTTTGACCACAAAATCATTATTTAAGATAAATCTGTATCGCTCAGTGAAATTCTGAAGAATATGTTTAAGTAAGGCTGCTCTGGGATATGTCAGGTTAGAATCACATTCCAACACCTTCTAAAATGACAACAGAGCTTTTCATTTGCTTGATTTGAAGAGTTTTACTTGTTTCTTTTCTTTTCTGGTATGTGATTTATCTGTTTATAACAGTCACTCTGTTGCTAGCTTTCATTCAAATTGCCAGGTGTAAGTCTTAGAAAAATACAAACCCACGAGGGAATCCCAATATATAACCATGTTTACTTGTGTACCCTTTCATTCCTCACCTCCCTCTACTCACCCTCAACTCACAATGTCATCTGTTCTCTGAATAGAAATCTAACTGTTCCTCAATATTCAGGAAAACTAACTCCGACATAAAAAATTACTTTCCAGGCTAATTATCCAGCAATGAATTTCATATATGGATATATTTCTAGTCACTGATGTAATCTGATTTTAAAATAAGGAATGGTGAAGGAGAGGACTAGAAGAAGACACCAAGGTGTCAATATAGAATAATAATCAAATTCAGCATGGATAGTGTCGGGGCTTTTAATCATCTCAGCTCTGCAAGGCAGGGCTTCTACTTTAATATTCATATGGATCACCTGGGGAGCTGGTTGCAGATTTTGATTCAGTAGATCTAACTGGGGCCTGAAATTCTGCTCCCAAAGATGCTTCTGGACCTCAGACCACACTTAGAGTAGCAAGGGCGCTATGCGCCATTTCAATTCTTCATTTCAGTGAATCAGCAAATCTGGCATTTCAACAATCAGTAATAGAAACCCCCAATTCTGACAGTCTGACACAACGACATCATTTGTCATCTTACACACACTATGTCCAGTGATAGAATGGCTCCACCCATGATGTCAGTATCTCAATAATTTCATCAAACATGCGGATTGCTTTAGTCTCCCCACTCTGTTCTCTCGGCAGTCCTGTATCCTAAAGCTACTTTTCCTGTTTATGACATGGATATAGCAATTTTAATGCCCTGTTCAGATATGACAACATCCAAAGGAAACTATTTCTCTCCTACAGTTTTCTTCTTAAGAACAAAGAAACCTTGACCAGGGTTCCCCAGCAGGTCTCCCTCATCTGTACTGGCCAGACCTACAGCACATGTCCACTAGTCGTGGGCACTGTTTGTGTGCTACCTTATGCCCTCAGCCTCCATCCACATCACCTGCAATCTACTGGGTGAATCCCATCTGTTCCCTGGCTTCTTCCTCAGAAAAAACACATCTCTGAGCCTGACAGCCACCTCAGGGGTGCGCTCAGCCTGTGTGTGGGCCAGAGTTTAAATTCTAAGTAGCAACCTTAAACAAGTGAGGGACTGGGATGAAGACCCTGGCCTCCATACCCTGAGGAGGTAAATTCTGAGTCCCCACAAAGGTCTGTGGCAGCAGTAACTCCCAGTGGCCCTTGGGGAGACCAACCCGTTAGCTTACCCTTGATGGCCTTCTACGCTTCCCTTCTCACACCATGACTCCTACATGGTGATTCCCAGGATCATGTCCCAATAAACAACTTAAGCCTATATCCTTGTGTTGGGTTCTGTTCTTGGGGTAACAAGTTAAAACAAGCTAAAATATCACAACCAGACCAACTGGGGAATGAAAATACCCCACTTAACTTAGGTGGGTAGTTTTAAAGTTAAGGTCCCAGACCAGCAGTATTAGGCTCACCCAAAAACTTGTTAAACACACCATTCATGGGTTCCTCCCAGCCTGTGGGACCACACTCTCTAGGGTTGGAGCCCAGTGATCTGCACTTTAACAAGCTTTCCAGGTGATTCTGGTACATGGCAGGTTTAAATGCCACTGGTTTGGATTAATCAGAATATATCCCTGACCCTGAGGAAGAATCTCTTGCCATGAATCACCTGATCATGAGAATGGATAGATATCTGAACCAAATCATGATTCTATTGAGGAGAGTTACGTGTGATGGAACGGGAAAATAGATGCTTCAAGACCACCATTGCTGCTTCCCTATAGAGAAATGGAAACAGGAAACATGGATTTTAACCTTGACTGGTGACAACAGGCAGAGTGCTCTTTACCAGTTTTGATAGCTCTGTGGTCACCGAGGGAGGGGTTGGAGAGGAAAAGCCACCAAGGACAAGATTTGCTTTGGCAGAAGTCATAGCATATGTTCCTTCGGTGGCAATAAGTCCTATGAGAATGCAGACAAAGAGTTGTGACATTTACATCTAGCATAAAGTAACACAAAAAAAAATAATAGAAGAAGATAATAGTATAACATGAAGCTTTTATTAATACTAGATTAACTCTGTAGGGGAAATGGTTCACTTTATTGCTTTAATGTCATGTTTTCTCCTTTCCTCCAATGGGCATAAAACTGGGGCTTTCTCTGATTTTTAATCAGTAAATGAGAACACCACTGTTGACTGCATTGTGCTGTGTCTAGAAGGACTGGATGAGCCACAGGGATACAGAGACTGTGCGAGATGTGGCCCCCCACAAGCTCGCGTTTGAGCTGGGAAAGGCACACAAATACACATACTCAGATTTAACACTTACTGAGTGATGGAACTGTTCCAGAAACTATGCCAGGTGATTTTACAACTATTATTATTTTATTTAGAAACATACCCAAATTAATAAAGGATAACACAATAAGACAGAATATATTTAGGCACTAATTTGTGTCCAAAATGGATTCTGAGGAGAGAATGACTGTCAGGAGTTGTAGTTCCATCATGAATTCGGTACATGATCCTGGCCAGCTCATTTCCCTCATCAGACGATTCCTGTCTAAATGAAGGCACTGAACCAGATGAACACATCCCCAAACTGAATTCTGTAGAAATCCCTCTATAGGAAAATAGCTAAAATAACAATCAAAAGGTTGGGGAGGGGTGTGGCACATTTAGAGCAGGTTTGTCTCCCAAAAGATCTCTCAGAACCTTGAAGATGCTTCTGTTTTATGAATCTACAAAAGGAAAATCCTATTTGTATTATTTTATAAATTTATTTTATTATAAAACCTGCTAGTATGTGGCACTGAGCAGCATCCCTTAATGTGCTTCAGAATCTGTGAGGAAAATGCTGTCAATCAGGTCCGAGGACATTTCCACGGACATTGTTCTCAGAGATGGGTTTCAGATCAGCTCACTTGGCCAGTCTTTAAAGGACAATTCAACTTCAATTCAGGAAACAGCAAGAACATTTGCAGTGGGGACAATATCTTAAAGAAAATCTCTGGGATAATGTTTCCTTCGCTAAGAGTATAGATAGTAACATACCCTACATTTGTCCAATAAATGTACAATGTACTTTCAGATACATTCACTCATTTAAACCCCCTGACAACCCAGATTTAGCTTTTTGTCTTCAATTTATGCATACATTATATATATATATATATATATATATATATATATATATATATATATATATGTATATATATATATAATTTCAGTGAGAAAACTGAAGCTTATAATGGTAGGATGTGATTTTTTCAATGTCACCTTCTCTGTCCCCTCTTCCCTGATTGCTCGTGGCTGAGCATGTTTGCTCTAAGGTTTCTGCATTTCAGAATGGACTGGGTTTTTGTTCTTGTTTTCCACAGCATTCCATTATATATTCTACAGCTCAGCCCTGATTAGCCAAGATCAGGCAACTTTAGCATATACTGGGAATAAAATCAATCCCCCAGGCAGGAAGGATGGTCATATGGGAAACTGGGTGTGTTCGTCTTCAGCACCTACCTATCACCTGGGTCTGGCCCTGGTAAAACCTCTGGCCAGCCATCAGCTCTCAGCCTGGTGTCTGTGATTAAAGACCCCCAGTATCACATGAGTTAATTAGTTGCACACTTATAAAGGTCTTTGAGAAATCAAATTTCTGCCTAGTAGGGAGGGTGTTCTGCAGGCAGATGTCTAATGGGAGAATCAGGAAGTTCAGGGCTGGGAAACCAGCTGGCTGGGCTCGGGCCCAGAGCCTCTTCCTGGTGATACTGGGCAAGTCACGCCTCTTCTTCCAGCCTCTTTGTCTCTTTGTAGTAAAAAAGTGTGTGTGTGTGTGTGTGTGTGTGTGTGTGTGTGTGTGTGTGTGTGTGTGTGAGGCAGCTTTCTAAGGCTCCCTCCAGATCTCACGTACATTTATTTTTTAATGTGAATTGACCAAGTCAAACTTAGCAATCAATGAGGTGACCGGTGTCACATCAGATAGGCCCGTGGCCATTATTTTATTGGGGGTACTTGAAACCCTCCCAACCCCCTGCTCCTGCCAGAGAAGATAAAAGTGTCATTTCTGACCTCAGCACAAGCCTTTGGCTTGAACTTTGCAGTGACTTTCACATTACCATTTCCAGCTGTTTTTTTTTTTTTTGCCCCCCAGCGAGACCAGACTTTTCTGAAAGAGTGTAAACTGCTTTGAATGATATTTGAAAATACAATATAATTGATTTCACAGCTCCTTGAACGTCTCCTATCAAAAATTGATTTTTTCCCTCTTCTGTTTTATTCACTTGAAAGTGATTGGAGTGATGACAGTAGAAACTTCAATACATAAATGTTCTTCATCCTTTCTCCCTTTCTCTTTAAATTTGTCTGAGAAAAGAGTGTGTGTGGATGTGTCCACAAGTGCATGTTTTGTCCAAATGTCTTTTCACATATATTCATATATTCACATATGTTCATATTCATATCTGTATTTGCCTATGTTTGTATGAGTTCATCAGTTTGCACTCACTGTAGACATGCTTTTGTATATTAGTGTCTGTGTGTTTGTGTGTATCACATATACAGTAAATACGTTTATTTATGCATGTGTATTTTCCAAATGTGTACATCCTAATGCAGGTTTGCATATGTGTGCTTATAAGCATGCATATTAGCATATAAGTGTTTTGTATATGTCTCTATGCCTGTTTGTATGCTTATGGTCTGTGCATAAGTTAGCTTATATACAAACAGGAAGGCTTGTGTCTAGGTGCTGTGCAAGTGTGTTTATCCACATAAACAAACCCATGTAAGTGCCTATATAGTTAGACTGGCACTTCAAAGCAGACCTAGTTTTATTATTTGCCCGTCTCCCCAAAGAAAGAATAAACAAAAGTCAACTTTTCTTGGATGCACTGGACAGCTTTTGCAGATTTGGACAGTCCTCATGAACCATGGAGTGCTCTCCTCTGCCAGCCTAGCATTAGCTGTCACTTCCTTGGGCAGAATAAAGTCAGCCAACTAGATTGTATCCTAATTATCTAGCAAGAGAAGGAGGTGTGGCAGATGCTGAGGAAAGACCTGGTAACCCCTCTCTCTGCCACAGCCCAAGGTGTCAGCTGGCTCCCTGGAAGCCACCCCTGGAGTACTGGACTGGTGCTGGATCCTTCATGCTGGACTACTTTCAAGTGACACAAGGGCTGGTTTAACATGGTGCTGATTGAAACATTGGTGTGGCAGAAGCTGTCAGTGCCAGACAGGCCCAACACACCTATTTTCCATCCCTTGCCTGTCTAGATTTGTGTGAGCAGCAGATCTGTGTTTTCTGTCACTCAGGCTGTCCACTTGTAGCTAGAAGCACTGCCAGAGTGGTCAGTTTGTGACAGTGATGGTTGGTAGAGGAGGAATTAGGTTCATGTTCAAATAGGCCCTTGACTTCCATTAGCAGGGAGAAGGGGCTCCCACACAGGGCTTACATCATTGCTGAAGAATGTGGCATTCTTTTCATCTGAAGGTAGAATAAGTCATAGAGACTCAGAGGAGAGGGTGGGCTTTTATGACCTGGGTATGCAGAAAAGCATACTAGATCAGTAGTATGGAGACATAAACTCAGGTGTCCAGTCAGGCCTTCCTTGTTCCACAGTGGGCTGCAAGACTTTGTACAAGTCCCTTTAGACAAGCCTCAGTACCAGGTAGAATTTATTCTCCAAATAATGACAGGACAGAGTGGGGTCTGGCCCCACTCCAGCATAATGGAAAGAGTCCCAGCATCATTTCTTGAGAGAAACCTAGTCCAATAGGCAGCATATGGATGGTATAGCTCTGCAAACCACAGAAGTTACAGTTCAAAATCAGCAAGATCCTGTTTGCAAAGGTAATTGTCTAGCCTGTTCCTGCTTGTTCTCTACTTGGATATTTCAAATTATTTCACGTTGAAGGTATTAAAAAGCAACTGTATCCTTCTCCTCCCCAAACTATGTGGGACCACTTAGACATTGTTGCCCATCCCATGTCTGAGAGTCACCTTTCACCTCCTTGCCATTGACCCATCTTTAACTAAACAACAAGTCCTAGGGACCTACCTCCCAGATATCACTTTAGCCCATCTTCATTGCTACCATCTGGATCCAACCTGACCAGCATCTTCTTTTGCCTGGATTTTACAATGACCTCCTAGTCTCCCTGCTTCTACTTTGCCCCTTTCTTTCCTATACCAAAGCCAGGGTGACCATCTAAAAACCACAATGTTGTTCAGGTCTTGCGGTCACTTAAAACTCTTCATGATCTTTCCATCATCTTTAGGATAATACACATCCATTAGCAAGGCCTGTGAGGAGCTCTGTGATCAGATGTGTGTCCACAGCCTCATCTCTTCACATTCCACTCTTCATGGTGCACGTTAGGCATTATAAATTACATTAATGCGCTAGAATAAGTAATGCTCCCTCTCACCACTCAGCCTCTGTCATGCTGTCCCTCTACCTGGAAAACACAGATTTCACTCTGTCCATCTGACCAACTCCTACACATATGTCTAGTTTCTGCTTAAACATGTATCATTCGAGAGGACTTTTATGTATCCCAATGCAGATGAAACACCCTTGCCAAATCATCCTGTCAAATTCTACTTTCTTTGCATAAAATTGATTACATAGCATTAGAACTGACGGCTTAATTGATAGCCTTCCTTGTTAAAATCCATGAATGCTGTTTTAGGGCATTCACTGGGTCTGAAACATCCACTTCCATCACTCTATTGCCTAGCATAGTGCTTAGCACATGGAAAGTGCCCCATTAATGTATGCAAAGTAAACTAATAAATGCATATCCATTAATAAAACATTACATATTATGTTAAGTTACCATATGTGTAGGATTTTATAAAAACAATATATACTTTGAGTGTATGTTACCAAGAGTAGGAATTTGTTTTATACAACTATGTATTCTCCAGGCTGCTAAAGCATCTGGTACATGATAAGCTTTCTATTAATATTTAATAAATTAATATTTTGTAAAAATAAACATTTTACATCATGCTATGCACATATCTGAAATATACTAACTTTCTTAACTTTTTTCACCTAAATACCTATAACATCCAGGATGAGTGACCCTAGAAGACCTGGAAATGTAAGTCAAGCTCACACACTATAAGAAAGAAATCTCAAGTCTTCAGCTATAGCTCAAAATCCATGCAAATTATCTAGTGTATACCACAGTGTGTCTGTGTTTATTTTAATAGAAAAATAAGTCTCCCTTAGTTGCTATGGGCAAAACTAGTAATTGAGAAATATATGCCATATATATCATCTGGCTTTGCACACTTCCTGGCATATAGCCACATACTATTACAAATAAGCTTATTCTACTTTGAGAATAAATAATACCCCAATGGCTAACTCAGAAGCCATGTGGTGGCCAGAGATATAATGCGAAGCTGGTGGTCTGCCAAATACCAAAATCTCATTTGTGGATAATGTTTTGGGGTTGTCTCTCTAGAATTATACATGGCAAGGCTATAAATTAATCCAGGAGCCCACCCAGACAGGAATAATTGTTCACGCATATCTCACAGGTATTAGAGTCCATCTCTTGCTCCTCCTACGAATGTCCTCTCACTGCTACCCAACAGCTTTGTTATTCCTTCTGCCTTTTTCCCACCTGCCAGTTGTAGCTGCACACACTGACTCATGCCCTTCCGTTTTCTCATGCATAGAATGCAAAGCTTTTGAGGCCTCTCATATTATTTCTTTATCTTCATATACCTTCACTACTGAATACAGTCTGAAAATCTAAATAGCCAGCAATTTATTCCCTTTGCCTAATCATTAGTGAAGTTGAATAAATTGGTGAAAAGGAAAAAAGAAGCAACTTTCTTAAATGTTATTTATAGAATAGAAAACTTTTGTACCTTTTTTTTTTTTTTAAACATCTCCAGCTTACTGTGTTGGAGCACCTAGGGATGGGAGCTCAAGCCAATGAGAAATCCGATATAAAAAATACAATGCAATTCAATGGGAATTTTTAAAGCACTAAATAAAGAATACCAAGGAGATTATCTAGAACAATACAGCTGTTTGTGGCACAAAAGCTGTTCTATTTATTTCTGAATATTGTTTTCTCCTCTAAACACTAGGTAAGCAATTTTCAAAACTGTTTCGCCATTTCTGTGGCATCTGTTTATGTAGTATTGTCATTCTTTGGGAGATTCTCTGAAGAATCTGGATGCCTACTTTGATTGTCCTGGCCCCAAAATTATGTCTTTCTCACTGATTTCAGACTGTTCCCTCACCCCACCCCAATTAGCAAAGCAGTTAGGTGAACTTGTCATCTTTCTAGCTGAAATTTCCTGGGAAATTTCTTCTGGCCTTTGGGAACAATCTAGTCCATGACACTATAAAGAAGATTATTCTTATCTTATTTCCAGAGATTACTCCAGGTGGTTTGAAAGAGACAGCTATGCAACACACTGGGCAGTGGCAGATGTTTCTTGCTCAGGTATGTTGTGTTTCAGGCACTGAGAGAAAGTAGAATCTGTGATGAGAAGTGCATTTTTAAATGTAATGTTATCTCTGTTTCCACTACTTATCTTCACCTTAGAGTGTTATTCTAAAGTATAAATAGATGTATGTGAGTCATGTGACTATAACGTCACTAAAACATACAGTGATATGAGGCAGTAAAAAGACTTCTGGCTATAAGGTTAGAACAAGGGGTCTCTTCTATTTTATGAACTGTGTGCTTTCTACTCAGTAATTCCTCTTTCTGAGCCTTGTTTTCTTAAATAAAATAATAGGAATTCTATATTTCACCTAACTAGACTTTGAGCAAGGTCAGGATAAAAATTGTCATTTACTGATTACTGATTTTTGTATCCACAGCACCTACTACAACACAAATGGATGAAGATAAATTAGTGTTCACTGAATAGAACTGATAGGGTTGTTGGAGGCTGACATGAGAAAATGTGCACGTGCAAATGATGAGTAATCATCTCCATCACCATCATTATTAATTGCTACAGTTGTGAGACTGACCTTTAATGTTAACCAAGAGGAATCTGGACTACCTAAAAATTTTAATTCATTTCTAAAACATGTGCCAACTTTCTTGTTTTGTTAGTTTATTCTGGTTGGTATGAAATAAATCTTTATTTCTGGTAAGTATGTGAAAAAAATTCATGGTCATGGTTAAGAATGTCCAAACATTTTGTACTAGAGTACAGATAACAGTTGTTGAGTCCAGAATCTTAGCCTTATATAAATGTGACATTACCCGAAGAAAATCAGATGCACAGCATCACTGGAGGTGAAATAGCATATTGAAAAATAATATTAAAATTGAAGCCAGAAGAGACTAAGTACAGTCCTTGTTCTCATAATACTCACCATGTTACCTTGTGTGAGAAGCAGAATACTAAGCTGGCTCTCAAAATTTCCACCTCATGGTATACACATTTTGTATAATTCCCTCGCTCCCCATATGTGGGCTTGTGATTATGATGAGCTATTGCTCCTGTGATTAGGCTGCATTATACAGCAAAAGTGCAGAAATTTTCAGATAAAATTAATGCTAAGCAATTGACTTAAGTTAATCAAAAGGGAGATTATTCTGAGTGGGCCTAACCTACTCAGTCAAGTATTCCAAAAAATGATCTACAAGTGAGAGAGAGTTAAAGCAGTACAGATGTTCTTCTTCTGGCCTTGAAGTAGCAGAATGCCCTGTTACAAAGAGAAGCTACTGAATTCTGCCAACAACCAGGAAACATTGAAGAAGATCCTGAGCTTCAGATGAGATCACAGCTTTGACGTGAGCCTGGCAGACTCTGAACAGAGAATCAGCTAACCTGTTCCCAGACTTCTGACTGACAGAAACTGAATTACTAATTATATGTTGTTATAAGCTACTAAATTAGTGGTAACTTATTATGCAGCAATAGAAAACTCATGCACTTTATTTATCACCCTTGTCATCTCGCTATTAAAAGAGCCAAGAATACAACCTCTCCTAATGTTCTGAAATGTGTAAGAACTAGCCCAATGCAAAATACGCTCAACATTTGTATTCCTCAACATTTTGCTTAAATTCTATTTTTTTCCAGAGTAACTAAACACACTCAATTAAGCTTTCCAGCATCCTCCTTCTACTGGTTCTCAATCAGGTCTACTATGTATGGCTCATATCTTCATTATTAGCTTTACCGGCTCTCTAGTGTCCAAAGCTAGAAACCTCAGGAGCATTCTCTATTCCTTCCTCTCTTGATTCTCTCACATAGGACCAATTGTCATAGCATTTGAGGAATTTCCCTTCCCTCTGGCCTCTTGTGTTTCTTCACTATTTATCTGGACAACTGCTATGGACTTCGCACCATTGTCACTTCCCATTTGGTCCATGTTTTCATCACCATTAGTTATCTTTATAAACTTCCTTTATCCTTTCTCCTGCTAAAACATGCCTGAGGACTCCTTCTCATGGCATTTTGAGTTCTTCATAATCTGGCTCCAGCCATAATCTCGTCTCCTTTCCCAACACATTTTCCAAATGCCACACTTAACTTTCCATGAATGGGATGGGCTGGATCATGTTGTCCTCCAAAGGAAGACACGTTGAACTCCTAATCTGGTACCTGTGAATGTGAGCTTATTTAAAAATAGGGTTTTGGTAGACGGAAATAAGTTAAGATGAGGTTATTAGCACAGTCCCTAACAGAATAGAACAGATGTCCTTACCAGAAGAGGAAAATTTGGACACAGGTGCACAGAGAGAGGAGATAGCCATGTGGAGAGAGAGACTCAGGGAGAAGACTGCTGTGTCAGGATGGAGGCACAGATTGGAGTACCCTCTATAAACCAGGGTGCACATGGCTACCGGGAGCTGGGAGACATGAGGAACAATCCTTTCCAAAAGGTTCTGGAGAAAGTGTGTCCCTGACAACACCTTAATTTTTGCCTCCTAGCCTCCAAAACCATCATCATATATGTGTTGTTTTAAGCCAGTAGTTTGTGATACTGTGTTATGGCAGTGCTACGAAATTAATTCCATGGATATGCCAATGCCTCTCGATGATTCATCACTTTGAACAAGCTACTCTCTTTGCACAGAAATAGGAATTCTCTAAACATATTTCAGGATCTGGTAAGCAAACTACAGCTTCAGAGAAATCGTCCAGGAGAGCCTCAAACCAGGTTTGTTCTCTTGTCCTGGTTTTCTCAGAGCAAGCTGTCTGAGCTCCATTACAGGACTTCTTACATTAAATTGTTCCGTCATGATTTTTTTTTTTTTTGCCAGTCTCCTATACTCGACTGAAAACTAAGCTTAGAGGGCAGGGATTCTAGCATTTAGTCATTCAGTGTATACTTGTTGAATTGAAAAAGAAAGGAAGAAAGGGAGGGAGGGAGGGAGGGAGGAAAAAAAGAAAAGGGAGAGAGAGATTGAGAGAGAGAGAGAAAGATTGAGAAAGGGAGGGAAAGGAAGGAAGGAAGACAACTTTTGGCAGCCTGGATTTGAAAATAAAACATTCTATTTTTTTTTTTTTTTTAGTGAATTTGTCCTTTCGACACCTCGTAAAGCAGGATTGCTATTTCCAATTTACTGATGAAGAAACTAAGCTCTATAAATGTTGGTTCCACTTACCCTTTTGTTCCCTGTGGATTAATAAGCCTGAGAGACCAGAGGCTGAGTACCAAGTCTTGCCCAGATTTTACTGTGCTGCATCAATTTTGGGAGCAGAGTAATTTTCTCATGATCATGAGGCTGATCAGCTGATAGAATTTATAATGGAAATTTAAGAAATAAAAATTATTTAAAAAGGCTTGAGGTGAAATATATGATATAGTCCTTGTGAGTAAGTCCAGCATTTATCACCATTTCATTGACATGGTGAATGAATTATATATATAGCATTATAATGATGTAATATCTCACAGTCCTCGATGGCTTATGGAATTGAATGGTCTGTCTGGGTGCAGTTTAAGGAAGAAAAAGAGGGACAAGAATGAATGCACAGTCATTTGGCGTACTGTTGAGGGTTTCCACCCGCAGTAATTTCCTTGTATTATTGCCATTGTTTAAATTCAATGTACTATAAGCAATATACATTCATGTGGACAATGAAGAAATACTTAATGGGAGAGAAACTCATTTTTTAAAATATAGGTATTTACTTTTTTTCTCAACTCATTTTCTCTCTGCCTCTCCACCCACCACCCCCCCCCCTCCCACCCCTGCTTCTCTCTCTTTCTGTCTGTCTCTTAATATTTCGGCCTTTACAAATCACCCTATTCAATGGAGTCCAATTTGCCAACTTGCAGATTGGTGGTTCAGGGCCATAAACTTACGGAAAAAGCACCATCAGTGTGTTGACATGGGGAAATGTGGTCTTCTGGTCTGTTCCCCACTCAAGATAAATGGGGTTGATGGAGAGCCTTCCTTTCCTGTATGAATGACTTTATGTCCCAAGGAACTGAGGTAGAAGAATTAACCTGAACATGGCTTGGCCAATAATGCTCTTCTGTGTACAAGCCCAGTACACAGCAGACATCTAACAAATGTTGAATGAATTCATGTTTTCTCTTTCCTTCATACCCTGATATATAAAAAATGGTAGGAAATAAATTTTTATGCTAAATAAAATTTTGCTTTGACATTAGAAGTCAGATGACCATCTAGATATAATAGTAATAAAAAAAACAATGAAAATAATAGAATAGTAATTGCAACAAAAACAATAGTTAACAAATACTGAACTTATTATTTATGGGTGGTTTTTTTCCTGCATAAAACCAAGTTTCTAATTCCAAATGTCAAATGAGAGGAGGTTCCTTCTTTTTAATCAAGTAGACTCTTACATTGAATGCACAGACCCTGTCTTTCCCACAAATATGTTAAACCAAAGCATGCTTTATTGTCACCTGCCACCACTTCACGGGGGAGAAAAAAGACAGACCCATGTCTAGGGTAGAATTAGGGCTAATTATTACCATGACGAGTTTGCTGATGAGGATAAAGAAAGCAGATACTATTCATCTTCCAAAGGGCTTATGAGTTACCAGTAAGCGTTGAGTACCTTTTGGTCAGTGGGTCAGTATAGGTACAATGCCAACAGGCACAACAGCTGTTTCATTAATTAGATTAGATGAAGCTGTAGTAACCAATGACCCCAAAAGTTCAGAGGCTTTAAGCAACAAAGCTTATTATTCACTCACACCATATGAACATCACACATTTATGGGGGATTTCTGTTCACGTTTGAACAAGGCCGATGAAGTTTCCATCTTACTAAACATTTCTGGAAGCAGCAGAGAAAAGACAGAGATGGACAATCACACCCTGGATCCTAATGCATCTACTCAGGTAGGTACATGTCACTTCTGCTGATAATATTCCAAGACAAGACAAATGGCCATACCTAATTTCAAGATGGAGAAGATAGGTGCTCCTCTTGGGTCTGGAAGGGGGATTTCATCAGAATTACTGGGGAGTAGCACTTATGTCTACTATACTGGAGAAATCGAGTTTCTAAGAAAAGGGGGCTAGAGAGAGAGCTATAGTCATGATCTCCAATTTGTCTACCACCCTTCTCCACTGTGCCCATTCAGATAAGGTTTTTACTAACAACTCCAGCAAAACTGTAATTGTCAAAGTCACCAGCAACGTCTACATCTCTAAATCCAATGGCTAGTCTCAGTACTCATCTCAGTTGATTTATGAACATTTCATGATGTACTTTACTCCTCCAACCCCCTTATTTATTTAAATTCCAGAGGAGCACAATCTCCCAGTTTTTCTCTCATACTCCAGGCTTTTCCTTCTCAGTTTCATTGTTTCATTGGTGAATTCTTCCTTATCTTCCTGACCTGTTAATCTTCCAGTGTATTGATAGCCTTTACCTTTTTCCTGAAATCAAGCTTTCTATAGTCATCTGTATTATTTATATGTCTAATTTATATTGTGTAAATAAAAACTCCTAATCTTCTAGCTCAAACATTTTCACATTTTTCTCTTTTCAGCAAACTTTGTTGACTCAATCTTTCAAATATATCCAGACTGCATTTCACCATATTCACTGGTATCAACCTGGTCCAAGCCACCACATTTGCATTATTACATCATCCTTCTAAGTGGTCTCCCTACTTCTATGCTTGACTGAACAACCCTTCTCAGTCTAATCTCACATCAACCAGAGTTAGAACTCAGAATCCTGCAGTGGCTTTCCATCTCAATCTTTGTAATTACAAATACAAAGGCCATAAAGTCACACAGGTTCTGACCTCTCAACTCTCTCTCACTTATTCTTTGAGCTTGTTGTTCCCTCTTCTTGGAATGTTCTTTCCTGCATATATGCACGGCCCCACCTTTTCTCCTCAAGGCTTTGTTCAGATCTTTATTCTCGATATGGCCTTGCCTGACCACTTTTTAAAATACAAACTCTTTTTATGATTCTAATAATCCACAAACTTCCTTGTTTTTTTCCTTCTGAAATTTATTGTTTTTACAGTACTAATTATTATTATTTTTTATTTTTTATGTTCTATGGTATTTGCTATTAATTTTGTTTATTACTGGTCTCTCCCACTAGAAATTAAGATTTCTGTCTGTTTTATTGACTTGTGCATTTCTAGTACTTAAAAAAATGCCTGAAGCCAGTTGACTGTCAATGATTTTTTTAATTAAATATATAAAAAGATGAATGATAAATGAATGAATGAATGAATGAATGAGGTTAATTTGATGTGGTCTGGGTTCTTAGCTATATTAAAGGACTAGTTTGCCTATGCACACCAAAAAAAAAAATTCATCTATCTTCTTAAGTAACATCACTTAAAAACCAATTTCCCTGTTACTATTCAAGCATAGCATATGCAGCGAGCTCCCAACTACAGTGCTATAGCAAAATCACATCATATTGTGTATAATCCAGTGTCTACAGGGCAAATACATTTTAGGAAATGGTCTAATAACCACAGGAAGAAAGCTTCCTTCAAGGTATCATTTGGAGGTTCTAGACCACAAAAGGCGCATTATTCTGGGGACACCTATCAACACAATCTTGTATTTTACTATGACTAATTTAGTCCTTAAAGAAACCCAAACATAGGGTGCTGGGGGAATATCAATTAAATCCCCTTTATGTCTCTCCTAAGAGAGCTCACTGATATTTGTCATACAATTAAAGGAGTTTTCTTCACTTTGGAGGGGAAAAAATGAGGTGAGATTAGCAAAGTGTACTTAAGAAGAAAGCAAGAGGGTAGGAAGAGAGTGAAATGGGTAAAGGGGATCAAATATATGGTAGCTGAAGGAGATTGGACTTTGGTGGTAAACACACAATAGAATATATAGATGTCAAATTATAATGAATATATGAAAGTTATGTAATTGTATTAACCAATGTTATCCCAATAAACTTAATAAAAAAAGAAAGCAGACATATTTGTGTATTGTATTATTTAAAAAATAAATTTCATGCATTTTTTAAAATATGTAATGCTTACCATGATCCTGTGAAAATTATCTCTAGAAAAAGTGGCTATTAGAACACAGATAAGGACTTGCTCAATGAACCTGCTACTACGAAAGAAGTTGGAGTTTTCAGGGATCCTATTCAGTAACATCCTGTTATTTTCCTAAATGTGGCCTCCTTAAGAAATAGACAAAGGAATCAAACAGACATCCAAGTGTCAGTGTTAATAAAGCTGCATAAGAATAGGTAATCTTATCTGCAACCACAGTGGAGTTTTCTGAAAACTTATTCTCTAACACCCCCTTTTTGGAAGGTTAGGATTTGCCTTATCTCTAATAACAGGCTATGTCCTGTTACTCTGAAAGTGAGATCCAGAGAGGTCCTGAGCTGTTCCTGAGGAATTCCTTCTCTTTATTCTACCAGATAAGGAAGTTACTTCTGTCTTGATAATGAAAAAAGGGTCCAGAAAAATCAGAAACATTTCCAAATTTTGTTCCCTAGGATAAGAAAATTTTCTCTTATATGAGAACGTGAAGAGTAGACAGTTTGTATTCTTCCTTAGCAAAGAAAATTAAAGCTAGCCCTAATCAGTACTCACTGTTCATTGTCTACAGAAGAGACAATAAAATAGGAGGGAAAACTTCTCAACTTTCAAGCAATTATTTAATTGCAACAGAACTTTTTGTGACTGATCACAGAACTCCTAAAAAAAATGTGTGTATGGATAGTAAGACTGAGTATAAGACTTGGGTTTTCAATTTTTAAAATTTGGTAGAAAGATGAAACCACTTAAACAAATTGGCTGGAGCTGGTGTGATATCAGATAGTTTAGAATAGAAAATGACTTCAAAATACTTTAGAATCTGTCACTTGATGCCCTTAAAAGTATGCTTCTTTGTTATGAATAATTAAAATTAAGCCCACACCTGGTTGACAGTCATACCTTATTTTGGCAAGAGATGAATGAAACAAGTAGATTCAAGTGTTACCCCATTTAACCTGTCAGGAGGCTGAAGCTGAGATTCACTAATCTAAGGAAGGAGTCTAAGTAGTCTAAGAACCAAATCTCTACCTTTACACCCAATCTTCTAACCACTCTTTTTTTGGCCTGCCTTTCTTACTCATAGCCTTTTCTATTGGTATCTAAGTGCATAGAATGAATCAATTTTCTTTGCCAGCATATTAGCAGTAAAAGACATAGTGAGTTTCAATTTCGTGTACATAAAACTGAAGGCAGTCAATACTTTCATTCTGTTGAGTCACCAAATGCAAAAGAATTATATGTTAAATTTCTTGAGAATAGGGATTGAGTCCACAGTATTGCTTAGATAACAGGCTCTTAACAAGTACTTTTGTAATGAATGAATACAAGTTCTGTCTCAAATACAACTATAATATATGATGGATTATGAATGATTATTGTGGAAAGTTTTGTGAGATTGTTGCCTTGTCTTCATTTACTTCATCTCCTAGAAGAACCTCTCTCTTACTTTTCATGTTTCCTTATGATGAAGGATTTAAATAAAACATGTGGGCAAGATTAGAAACCTAATTATTACTTATACTCTGCTACTGAAATCTGCCAATTATTTTGCTCTCCCATGTTTGAACCTTGTTCTCACTTGGGGTGGGGTGGGGGGAGAAACTCCCCTGCCTCCTTCTAAGTAAGTTTTCCTAGGAGCTAGAGTTTGGGTGCAAGCACTTGGCCTAGGATAGTCAATTAGATGGCCTTGCCCATGACTTTGACTTTTGAGAGACTGTTGCAGAGAATCAAAAATGCAGAAATTGTAAAGAGATTATTCATGCTAGCAGCAGCATTAAGAATTCTGCAACAGCAGTGGTGGCCAAAGTCCAATGGTAAATGGTAATATCCAGAGTCCCTTCACTGGCTGCAGGACTGAGTTTCCAGTGTGTACATGCCCACAGATACATTTCCTGCTGCCTAACCTCTCTTGGTTTCTGCATATTTTAGAATCTGGATTGATTTGCTTACTGTTGATTTTTTTTACAGCTACCCAATATTCTTCTAATAAATTGCTTTTATTACCAAAGCATACATTATCTTTCTGTTGTTTGCAAACAAAAACCATAAGTGATGCAGAGATGAGTACCAGGGAGTGGGGTACAGGCAATCATCCCCAAGAAGAAGAAATTTGTGATAGATTACCTGACCTAGCTGGAAATGAAGGCAGTAGTAATTGTATTAGAATTCAGGGAAAAGAGTTTAGATGCCCATGGCAGAAAGCAGTGGTACAGCTAATTAAAGTATCATCTGTGTGTGCACAGAATGAAGTACCTATTAAAGTCAAAGCTTCAAGAACAGTGTTGACACAGACTTAACATAGTATGAAGGACAGGAGCAGCAGGGTGAGGTGTCTACTTCTAATAACACTTTAAAATCACAAAGAAAAATAATGAATATAGCAAATTTATAAGTTTTTAGCTCAAAACATGGATTGAAATCAAGAGACTTTCTATGAATTAACAAATAAAATGCACACACATACACACACACATACACATAGAATGAAAAACATTTTTCTTTTCTGCAGGCACAAAACTACAGTTGATAACAACCAAGAAGCTAATATTAAGAGATGTCAAATTATAACATCAGTAGAATTAACATCTTTACATTTCTTTTATGTGAAATGAAGGCATTGATTTGTTTCAAAGGTCTCTATTCATATTTACTCGCTTACCTTGGCAAGTCAAATAATATAGTGGTTAAAAGTACAGGTTTTGGAGCCAAACCACCTGCATCTATATCTCAACTCTACCATGCGATGATGGTGTGATTTTTAGTGAGTAACTTAGTGTCATGTTGCTTCAATTTCTTCATCTATAAAGTGGGAATGGTTAATAGTGCCTACCTCAGAGAGCTATTGTGAATTTCAAACTAGTTAATACATTGAAGGTCATCAGAACAGTGCCTTAAACACAGTAATCACTCAATAGAGAGAAGCTAGAGCTACAATAGCCATTGCTATTATAACATTGATGATATTATGTTGATACAATTAGCAGAAGAGGAAATAGCAGATATGACTTTGTTGTGATAAGAGACATACATGTCTGAGGGTACACAACAAACTCAAAGAAATATATGAACCTTGGTGTAGTATCCAGATTTTGGGGGATATCTTTAAATGGTTAGAGTTCCTTGTGTTTGGTATTATTAAAAAAAAAAAGACTGCTTTTAACTATGCTTCTGATTCATTGACCAGGTGAATTAGGCTCACCTGTGTGGCTCTGGAAGACGAGAAAGATGATTTGGGGCTACTACAAAAATAGCATCTTAATTGGCGCTTACAACCTCACAGAACCAGTGTTGCTAGAGATTGCACTGTGCTTCTAGGTAGAATGATTTCTTGTTAGGATCCTGAAAAACTGCCTGGGAACAAAGATAGAACTCTATCTATGGGCAAAAGTTTATTCAATCACATTATAGAACTCTGCCACAGTAAAAAGATAAAATTCTTGTTTTAATCATATAAAATTAGACTTAGTCTAACCATAAAAAAACAAATAACTAAACAAAATTTGATGAAAGAGGTAATTTAATAACTTTAAAATTTTGTTTTCCATTCCAGCACCCACATTTTTTCTAATGCCCATCACATCATTTTACAACTCAAAGCTTTACCAATAGCATTTTATTTTCTTGTGGAAAGATGAAAGTGGTTAAGAGCTCAGTTGGGCTTTTTTTATTTTTTATTTTTGAAAAATACAATATATTAATATAATATATTTAATAACAAAAAAATAATCCACTGATCAAAAAAATGAGAAATGAAAGGGCGATCAGCTAGGTGGAAGAAAATAGTAAGTAACCTTAACTTTGAGCTCTCACTACAAACTTGGGGATTTCGAAGTTGGCAATATTTTCCTTCTTAAATCAGAGAATGTTTTAAAAGTGTTTTGAGGTACCAGTGACTTTCTAACTCTGGAGATGTAAAGGGGAATTACCGAAAACTTGCCATCAAACAGTCTTCCTTTGGTATGGGCAGTTCTAAGAGAGCCACTAAAGTTGGTGATGTAGACTTTGTCCAACTTCCTTTGGCCTCCCTCCCAGAGGCATTTGTTCAGTACACCCCAGAAATGGTGGGGAAAGCAAAATTCCATACAGAAGAAAAACATGGGTAATAGTTTTACTTACTGTTTTGGTTAGCATCTTGGGCTGTGTGATGTGTTAAATTTTCTATGAAGTCTATTTTTTTTTTCACTGTTAAACCACTGCTTAATCCAGACTACTGGAAGGGACTTCAAAAGTTCTAAAATTCAAATTTCTCCAGAGAATTATTCACACCATAGAGCTAATTATAAACTTTGATGTTGTATTTTTTATGATACTATACTTCTTAATGGATGAGAGTAATGTTTCTGTTATACATTAGCCACATTAAAAGAATGATGATAATGCAAACAGCAGTGTTTTGGGGGTGTTGGCCATGTCAGGCATTGTGCTCCACTTTACATTTGTGAGCACACTGAGGTAGGTGTTTCTGTCCTGTTTCACAGGTAAGGAATGTTCCCCACCAATAGAAATGCCTCTTTTTCACAGAGCAAAGTTTAAATTCTATTCTTTCTTCACAGCTCAGCTCAAATGTCACCCATTCATTTTCCCTGGTTTATGCAACAAAGTTATTTTTTCAGAAAATATTTATTGAGCATTTTTTTATGTGTCAGATACTATACTATGCAAGACAAGCAGCATATTTGCGAGTGAAGATAAAAAGTATACTTCTAACTATGTGGTCCTTATATCTAATAGAATAGATAAATGATAAAGTAAAAAGCAAATGAATATGTGATTGAAACAACAATATATACTGTGAAGGGAATAAATTGTATTCTGTGGTTAGAGTAGGCGCCTGAGGAGGTGAATGCCCTCTCTACTTCTTATGTCTACTTGGAAACTTTATACAAATTAGAAAATGCCATCCCTTCTTCAAGGTCCATTACTGACAACTACTTTCAAATAATTAGAATAAATGCTCAGACCAATGATGACTAGCAATTGACTAAAACTCCATAGGATTTATAGTACAGAACTTACAAAACTCTATGTGGAGGCCTTGAGGAGATGATGAATAAAACAAGTTGCCAAGGAGATATGACAGCCAGTGAGAGAAGGCAGAGAAAGGAATTTTCTGGGTGGAGAGATAAGCAGGTATGGAGACTTCAAGATGGGGAGAACATATGGGTTTGAGAAACTGAAAATAGGTCATTGTTATTAAGGCATAATAAATTAGAAGGAACAGACACTGGGGGAAATAGCCTAGGGCTAAATAAAAAACTGGGGGTTTTAGCTGAATTGCAGTGGTGACTCCCTGAGAGATTTAAAGCCAGGTGTGACATAATCAGATTTGGAGTTTTTTCACCTGGGTGAATAAATGGAGCAAGCTGGGAAGTGGGATACAAGCAAGGTCCATACTATACTAGTCTAGACAAGACGTAACAGTGGTCTGGGTTAGGCAGTGGTTTAACATAATCATTTCTACTTATCCATCTTTATTACCAGGCTAGGATCTCTAAGTTGGCAGAGACTACATATTTATACATTGGACCTGTACCAGTTTTGGCACATTGGTGGGATGACATAAATAAAAGACTAGGGAAGGCAGAACCTCACCTCACATCTCACCTCCTCTATGCTAGCTAGGTTGAGTTCTCCTGAAATAGGCATAGAGATGGGCTTTGATATTAGAAATCACTACCTGTGAACAGGAGGGAGGAAAGCAGGATTGGGCATAGGGAAAAGGTCCTGACATACAACTGCAACCAAATCCCTTAAGGAGCACCACCACCTAAATTGCCTGAAGGAGTAGATGAATCAAAAGCACAGCCATGAAAGACGTTTCATATTTGAGAAAGATTTCTGTCTCTGGACCTTATAAAATGTGATTATGTCTCTGAGTGCTTAAAAAAGGCATGGGCCCTTGAAAAGGATGCAAGTCAAAAACCAGAATGATTATCAGAATGATGCTTGGCAGTGAAAATAGTGCTCTCTCACTGGAGCCCCCTTTTCTGTGCCTTAGTTTCCCTACATGCAAAATCAGAGACTTGAAACAGGTGGCCTACAACAGCCCTCCCAATTCTGAAATTCTGTGATTCTGAAAAAGGAAACCCAGTTCAGGAAATCTATTACAGCCATAACTGTCCTTTTCCATTAGTCCAAATGCATCTATACTCATCAAAATGGGTTTTGACTCGCAGGGACCAAATGTCTTCATTTAGAAGAAACGGGAAAGGCAGCCTTGCAAATTACACCATTTCTCCCACCTCCATTACGCTCCGAGCGTTCTGCCAGTGCTGTTACAACCCAACAGCATGCAGCCAATTGGAGCAGAAAAGACAATAATCTTAATGGGTAGGAATTGGGAGCAGGGAGGCGCCACAGATTGTATTAGGAGAAATGAAATAATATTTAATTTCCCTGGTCATAAATAATCTGTCTGCCCACATTATGAGCATATCAGAGTTGACAGGAAAAATATTCACCAACATGGGAAAAAAGATCATTATTTCTTCATTATTAGTGGGTAACGAAGGTGGGGGGCATATCAAATATACTTTTTTTTTTTTTTCCTGACAGATAGAATTGCAGTAGCAGAGGAGTTCAGAGTAGCTGGTAATCCTCACAATTTGTCAAGAGAATAACAATGATTGTGGTGATTCCTCATCCATATTGGTAAGGTTGTTTATAGTTTTCAAAGTGTTCCTCCATTTTTTTCTTCAGAAGCACCTTAGTATAGGAAAAAGTTTAGCCATTTTAGATATAAGGGCACTGAGGTTCAATGATTGATTAAATAGCTGGCAGGTTATTCAAAGAGCAGAGAAAATACCCCAAAACTCCAGACTTCCCTTTTCTGCTTTCAAATTTTGCCTATAATAGCAAATAATCTATACTATTTATGTATAAGTTACTATTGATTTAAATAAAATTGCTTTTCTACTTAAATAAATTTATTTCAAAGAATACTTTAAACAGCTCCATCATAATCGGAAGGTTCAAATCACTTGCCTAAAATAGAAGTATAGTTGCTTATCATTCTTCATAGCAGTTATGTTCTATAAAGTCTCTGCAGAGAATTGGCAAGTACTGAACCACTGCACCTAGGGGAAATACAGGGTTGTATTCCTGCAAGCCCTGGTCACACATTTCCATCAACTAATCAATACATAAACTTTTTTATGTGTTTCTGTTTAAAGACACCTTATTTAATAGAGTTGATTTAATATATATTATTGATTCATTAACATTCAATTCACAGCCAACAACACTGTAGCCCATGTCTGGATGAAGCTTATCTAACACACATAATTTCTCTGTAAGGCACATTCTTGTGCTTAGAAACAAAAGACAGCCCTTCAGCATTATGCTTAGGGGCCCTTGTAAGCAACAAAATCACTAACAATAAAAATGACACACAAAAAATGTAAAAAACAGGGCATGAAATAGATCATGAAAAGGACACTTGTTTATAACATTAGATCTGAAACAAGAAGGCTGAGTGTCACTTTGTTCAACTTTAGCTGGAAACAGAAATATGAGGTGACTCAATTTTTTTCACCACTCTGCACATGTCCACAAATAACTGTAAAACACTGCAAATATTGATTTGTGGTTGCAACTAATTTTAGCAAGTAGGTGAATTCTCAAATATGAAATCTGCAAATAATGAGTATCATCTTGATCTTTAAAATTAAATCCAATAGAAACAATTACATTTTGTGAATCTTAGCTAGACAGTCTTGCTAGTCTAAGACTCTCAGTATAAGGTCTATTTTCTCTTGGTTAAAAAAGGAAGGTGAAATTAGGTGTTAAAGACCTGTAAGCCCCAAACTGGGAGTTTCTCCTTGATTTAATCCGAAGGATTGGAAGAAAATTAAAATTGAAACTTTTTTAAAGAAAATTAAAATTAAAACTCATTTGGAGGAAACTAAGGCTACACATTCACCTTTTGGGAATCACCATGCTAAATATAAAAATCACTTCGACATCCTAACCTTCAGGTTTTCCTCAACACTGTGGTAGGTAAAATGGGTATTTTCCTTCCCTAGTCTCTGGCCACAGGGATGAAGCTAACTTGTGTATAATAACACTTCATTGGCCCTTTGAGCTTATTTTACACTCTATTCTAGTTTCTGAGATAAACTATTTGTGAGATGTGCAGAAGATTGAAGCAAATCAGGGGGGTTCTACTGGTTGACCCTGTCTCTCCTATATGTCTAATAATTCTTTCCATGTTTCAAAAAATCCAGAGAGAGAATATTTCTCCCGTTTCAAAATGTCCTTCAGAAATCATTCCATTTCCTTGTTTTCCTTAGCTGAGTTCAAGGGCTAAGTCTAAACTCAGTGGGGAAAAAAGTCATCTTTTATTATCAATTTCTCTGTTGGTGGGACAGGACCATCTCTGGACTTGATTCTGGTGTCAGAGCCCAGGTGCAGATTCTCCTTTCTTTTAGATGAATTTGTCCCAAACGGCTTTACATTAGCAACTTGTATAATGCCATATAGCAAATACTTATTACATTTATATAGACAGTAATGAATGAGAAAATGAGATTGAAATGCTAGTCATAGTAAACAGAGCCATACAGCTTGTCAACTTTTTATGATCAAGATTGCCGGTGTGGAAAAAAAAAGAATGAACTAAGCTTAAAAAAATTGATTATAGGTTCAGATTTGTCAAGCATTGAGGGTCCAAGAAAGACAGTTAGCCTCATAACTATGGGCTTGCCCAGTCCTATGTCTCAAGTCACAGTGGTTCAGTGTAAAGATATCCAGGTTTATTAAGGTATTCTGGTCCTAAAGTTATCACAAGAGTGACAAACAGAAATGTCTTCAGTCTCTTTTCAATAAGAAAAATAATACCCTATTGTGAGTATTAAATGAAGTTTTTAGGTTCAGTGAGAGCACAAGGCACCTAGAAACCATTAGTCCATGAGAAATTCCTTTTAATCAAAGCCTCAGATTCACCACCAATAATAGGGAAATTTTACTATTTGAAGGTAATTGGTATAATAGAATGGTGAGAAACAAGGCTTTAGCTACGACAGGCTTGGGTTCCAATTTCTATTCTGCTACCCACTATACTTGTGAACTTGAAGACACTATATAATATCTATGAATCTCAGGGTCCCCTCCCTTTTGTAAAATAGTTATAAAGTAGACTTCCCAAATAGTCATGAAAATTAAAGTATGTAAAGCACTTAGTGCCTGAAACTATGTAAGAGATCAATAAATGGTGGTTTTTGTTTTAATTGATTATGTTTCTCTTAGAGTTTGAGGGATGTTGATACCAATTAATCTTAAGAGAAATACTGCATGCTTTGTGGAGTTTTAAGAGCACCAACTGTTAAAACATGCTAAAACTTGGCCATTAAAGAATCGTAAAACCTTAGAGTTTAAAAGGGCCTAGGAGATCATCTAGCCCACTCTGAACTGTGCGTGAATGACAAAAAGATATACAGGCAAAATTTGCCTCCCTTCTGTTTCAATGCCTCCAGTCAACCCAGGAGACGCTAAGGCTGTTGAGGCATGCCATCATCCAATTGTCTCAAAGCTTCATTTGTCAAGGAATTCACAATTTAATCAGGTGTATTCTGTTACCATGTGACTTTCACCCACAGGTCCTGATTCTGCTGCTAAATCCAAATGGAGCATCTTTGAATATATGCAAGAACTTGCAGACTGTCACCCTATTCTGTGGCAGTTATGAGTTAGGGGCTAGGAATTTAAACAAACAGGGCACCCTCTACTCTTAACTCGGTGATGTTAAAAATAGTTATGTAAACTCATTGAATCTGTTCCATCATTTTTACTACAGGGATGTGCATACACACTCATGTACACACATATAAACACACACACAGCTCTCCTCAGATCAAGTCATGAGAATTGAATCGAACAGTACATTCCAAGTTCCCAGGGCAGTGCCTAGCACAAAACAAGTATTTACTAAGTGGTAGCCATGTATTGATCATTATTATAATAAAAATACATCTAATCTTCTCCCTTGGTCTCTTTTGCTCCAGATTGCACAACTTCCTGATTTTTAACTTTCTCTTTCACTCTCTGAGTCTCATCCCTGGACATACCTTCGAAGTGTGTGATACAGAATTAGTCTTTGCATTTCAGACAATCTGACGAGTGCAGAGCTGAAGGGAACAGCTAGCTCCCTCCTTGGGCAGTTTAGCATCACCTTACTTTCATCTGAGTCATATCATGCTAAAGATTAATTTTTAGTTTACTATTAACTAATTATTCAGGGCTTTCTTTTCTTTGTTTTTTAACTTTTCTTGCTATAACACATTTACGTAGATACAACAGGATGAAGAAACAAAGGCCAAGAGAGATTATTTTACTTGCCAAAGGTAATGCCAAGGTTGGGCCAAGGTTTTAGGCCCAGAAAACAGGTCCTCTAACACCCCAGACCCTTGTTGCTTTCAGTTGAGCATGTTGCTTCTCACCCTCTGGGTTTCACAGGGATTACTTTAACAGCTTTAAATTCTCCTGCTTTCATCTCACCTCTGGGACCCAAAGGCCATTCTCAATGTGAGAAGAGGGGTGAGAATGTGACCCAAATGAGTAGGAGGTGGCTTAGCCCTTCCTGGAGACAAGTAGCTTTCACAGGGTGACTCCAGCGACTGATGTCTCCTGCAAACTCACTGACCTTCACTGCCTCTGGACCCTTAGGCCTGGATAGCCCACAGTAGCCCTTACCCCAAGGGGTGGAGGCACCAGGCAGTGGGGCTTCTAGTAATGTCTGTTTCCTCTCTGATACCCCCCTTGATACCCTCCATTCAAGGCTTCTGGATCCCTCCAACACCTCTAATTTTCTTCCTCAGTCAGCAGCCCTTCCCCCAAGTAAAGCATCATTGGCTCCCCCTCCAGATTGTCTAACAGATGCTCCTGATAAGAACACAAGAAGCTGAGTTTCTGTAGGAAATGAAGCACAACCCAGCGGCAAGCTGTGGATACTAGAGAAAGACAGAGACACTTACAAAGTCCTTCAGTGGAGACTCAGAGGGAGAATTCTGAGTTAAGCAGGAAAGGGGAGGGCAACAGAATACAAGACATAGAGGTCAGATTTAAGGAGCAGAATATCAGGGACCTACCTATATGCCAATTTCAAAACATTCTGAATATTAGGTTAAAGAAAATATTGATTTGGGGATTTCAAATCAAGAAAAATTATTATGGATAAAGAGATATATCACATAAGGATGAAGAGGCCAACTCCCCAAGAAGAAATAACAATCTTAAACATGTATTCACCTAACAATAGAGCCAAGTAAAAATAAGAGTCAAAATGCATGAGGCAAAAAAACAAAGAGATCCATTATTAAAATTGAAAATGCCAATACTGCTTTCTTTCAGTAATTGATAAATCAAGTAAATAGAAACCCAGTAAGGATATAGTTGACCTGAACAGCATTATCTATCAACTTTCTCTAACTGACGTTTATAGAATATTTCATCAACAACAGCAGACTACATATTCTCCTCAAACTTAATAGGAACATTCACCATGATACCACACACTGGGCCACAAAGTACAAATTTAAAAAATTAACACACTAGAAACCATAGAAAGCACGCCCCCTGACTACAACGGAAATAAACAACAAATCAATATCTGAAAGATAAATGAATCCCCAAATATTTTGAGATTAAACAGTATCCTTCTAAACAGTACATTAGTCAAAGATGGTCCAAAAAAAATTTTAAGAGATTTTGAATTAAGTAAAAATGGAAATGCAACTGCTTAAAATTTGAGGATGAAGTAAAAGTGGTGTTAAGAGTAAAATACAAAGCACTAAATATATATTTTAGAAAATATAAAAATCTAAAATCAAACAGCAATCTTTTGCCTCAGAAAAACAAAGTAAAAACAAATCACATCTAAAACAGCAGAATGAAGTATTATAAATAAGAGCAAAAATCTATGAGTTTGAAAACAGGAAAGCAATAGAGAAAAATCAATGCAACTAAAAATTGTTGATTCAAAAAGTTCAATAAAATTGATAAACATTAGCCAGGCTAACCTTGGAGGAAAAAAGGTACAAATTTTGGAAATGTAAGTGGGGTCACCACTACTGATAACTTGTACATTAAAAGAATAATAAAGGAAAAGAATGAAAAATGATACACCCTCAAATTTGACAAATTAGATGAAACCGACAAAGCCTTTAAAGGACTCGAAATATCTAAATTCACAGAACAAAAAATAATCTGAATATAACTACATATTTTAAAAAGTTGAATTAAAAATTAACATATTTCCCCTCCCCAAATTACCAGGCTAAGTTTGTTTTAAAGGTGAATTCTACTGAACATTTAAAAACTAATGATACCAATTCTCTACAATTTCTTCCAGAAAATAGAAGCTGAGGAAATATCTTCTAATTCATTCTCTGAGGTTAGCATTACTCTTAAGAAAACTAGAAAAGGCATTACAAGGAAGAACAATATTGTTCATGAATGTAGATGAAAAATTCTCAACAAAATATTACTAAACCAAATCTAGCAATGCATATTAAAAATTAAACAATACCACCAAAAAGGATTTATCTTATGTAGGCAAGGCTGGTCCCAAAACCAATCAATGAAATCTAGTAATCAGCAAGCCAAATAAAGCAAAAAACAAACAAACAAACAAACAAAAAACAACAACAAAAAAAAAACAAATCACATGATAATATCAACTGGGACAGAAAAAGCATTTGACAAATTTCAACGCCTCATCACGATAAATACTCTCAACAATATAAGAGTAGAGGAGCGATTCTTCAACTTGATAAAGAACACCTACAGGAAATAAAAAAGCTGTAGCTCAAATTATACTAAATAACCAGAAACTGGGCACTTTCCCCTAAGATCAAAATAAGGCAACGATGTTGCCATATTTTTTCTGATGCATATTTTATGATACTGCAAGTATCATATCTTGAAATAGGTTAATCTGTCTTGTCTGCAGCACCAATTATTGAATGAAAATCTATGACTTTAATATAGAAGTCCATGCCTTTTCCCAAACATTATAGTTTATATGTCTGGAGTGATATTTAACAGGAAATTCTCTACCATAAAGTCATAATTGTAAACTATTGATATTGCGAACTATTGGTTTTATATGTATACAACTATACTTATATAAAACATTTTTATAAAAACTTGCTTTATTTTTATGAAAATGCTTTAAGTATGCATATTGCCTATACAAACAAATAATTCATAATATCTGAGAATTATAAATATATATATTCTTTTATATATAAGCCTTCGATCCACTCATCCTGTATAAGGCATAAGCTCAACATTATTTTTCCCATGTAGTGATCAAGTTTTCCCAGTATCATCTATTAAATAATTTGTCCTTTCCCCACTGGATTTTAGTACCATCTCTATCATATACTAAAGTTCTTACATATAAATGGGTCAGGTTTAAGCTCTTTATAAAGAATTCAACTTCTTTTTCTTCACTAGTCTGTTTGACCTTTGCTATTTAAATCCATCATTTTTTATTACTATGATTTTGTCTTCATGACTGATGGGAACAATATTTCCTCTTTACTTTTAGTTTGCAAAATTCGCTCAGGTCTTAGTGGAAGTTTTAGTTTTCTACATATATTTTAGAAAATTTGTCAAAGTCTTCAAAAATGTTAAAGTAAATGTTAAGCTTTCTAGGTGTTTCAAGATTGAAGACAGTTTTGTAAATGCCAGTCAGTATCTCTTTAGCACTTGGCAAAACTAGATAACAGAAAGGGGGCATTTGCCATGGGCCAGACACTGTGTAAAATGCTTTTCACACTTTACTGCATGGATTTCTCACAGAAGCTCCATGATAACTGAATGTTTTAGGCCCTGTTTTGTGCAGGGCATATAGAAAAATTAAAGGACTTTACCAGCATCAATTTCTTAGAAACACCACATGAGATCAACCCAGTTCATTAGACTCTAGAATAAGTTCTTAGCCATATACTGTTTTTCAGGTAATTAAACAAGAACTGGCACTTGAAACCCCGAGGAGCAGGTTCCATTTCCTCTAGGAAGCCTGTCATCCACACTTCCATATTCTTATCGCTAATGGAGTCAGAGGTTCTTTCTTGAAATTTCCATGACTCTTTATCTATCCTGATGTCCAGTGGATTAAAAGTAGAAAATCTCCTTGGTCCATATGTCTAAAGCATTTAAAAATTTGGGATATTTACTTGCATGGTAGCTTTGGGATTAATAGGATGGATAACATAACCTTCCACTAGAGTTAGGTTAGCTCTGCATGAGTTGGATACGTAATTCAGTCAGAAGAGCATTAATGTTTGAATTGCATGGATAGTAAGAGGAAAAGAAGGAAGAAGACATGATCATCCCAGCAAAACAGTTTATTCATCTTTAGGAATTTGATTATTTCCCATTGCAGATATGCTTCTCTGTCTCCTATCCTTAGCCCTTGGAGGACAAATCCTTGTCCTAAATACAATGACTGCCTGAATGTGTGACATATTGGGTTCAAAAGGT
Organism: Cynopterus sphinx; assembly: GCA_030015415.1. Classification (NCBI taxonomy): domain Eukaryota; kingdom Metazoa; phylum Chordata; class Mammalia; order Chiroptera; family Pteropodidae; genus Cynopterus; species Cynopterus sphinx. Next base: position 118,490,643 of record CM057385.1, on the reverse strand, counting down.
ACATTGCCCTAGCCTCCCATTTCCTTTACCTAGTCTCTGTGGGGCTATATTATAGACTTTGCATTGGTAGCAAATACTAGTGACCTGTTTGTTAATTAAAACTTGGTATTTTATTTTTACAATGTCCTATATCAACAAAGTATTCATTATTTTCAGTAAGCTCTCAAAAAAAAATGAAAGATTCATGGCTAAAGTTTGGACACATAAAGTCTATGGTGGCCTCATTTCAGCAGCCCACCAATTCATGAGTTGACTCTTCACATAATAGAACATATGTTTATTTGTGTTCAGGTCTTATCTTTCCCCAGACTGTGAGCTGCATCTGTGCCTGTTGAGGTTTGTCTCTAATTTGTACATGAGTGGTAACTCAAATTTAGCCTTCCTGACATCTTAAGAAGAATATGAATGAACTGAGGATATTTTCATTAAGTATTTTAACATTGACTTACATAATGTATAAATTAATAAAATAATTAATATTATACTATTGATAGATAGAATATTAAGCAAATTGAGCACTGTAGGGTTTTAAATATATGTAAAATACACATTTATAAAATATGATTAACTACACAGAAAAAGGTCAGATTGAAATACTTCAAAATGAAATAGTGGCTATCTCTGGATGGTAGAGACATAGTGATTTTAACTTATTTTTTTTTTATTTTTATTTTCCAAATTTTATACCTTAAATATTGAGGTAGAAATCACTAGCTATTCACCGAAATATGTGCTCTCCTTGCACAGTGTAGAGTTAGCTAAAAAAAAGGCAGAAAGTACATTTTTAAAGCCCCCATGTGTCTGCATAGGTCATGTGACTCCATACCTTCCTGTGGAATGAAGAGAATAGAAAGCAAGTCACATGAGGCCTGAGATAATTAAAGAAGCAGGTGTGCTTTTTCCATTCACTGTTTCCTTCAGAGGGGACTCTGAGGTCCACAAAGGTCTCAGAGCCACAGTGGAACAAACCTGTCTCTCAGAATAACTACTCAGGAGCTACCTGCTAAACAGAAACATCTACATTTGCAGATGATCTCAACAAAAAATAAGCTTCTATTGGCAATCAATTTCTTTTTCTGAGTTCTCTTAGGAATAGAATATTTTAAATAATAATTTTAAAGTTTTAGAAAGCTGAGCAATAGGACATTTTCAGTTAATATTAGATATTATGACAGTGACTGCATATTTCCTAAAGCTTAAATGAAGCCCTGGGGTCTCCCAGGAGCCATCACTGACCAAACAATATCCCCTACATGTACAGTTCCACAGCATTTCTTGTTTTGTAACTACTCTAATGTGCTCATGTGTTATTAAATAAAATGATGTTTTTGTTGAAGCAAGGAAAAAGGCTTGAAAAAAAATCTTTTCATTTTATCTAAGAATCTCAATCTTGTTTTGCTTACATCTATCTTCTTCCTGCTGGGTCTGTTTTCCTTTTCTCTCCATATTTCTTTCTGCTGGTGATCTCTGTCTCTCACTGCTTTCCCAACTTGTTTAATTACTTCATTTTGCTTTTTTATCCCCTTCAGTCTAGTTTCATTTCTCCCACCTGGGCTCCTTGCCTTTACTAATTTCTCAATAGTTTTCCCCATCTCCTCTGCCTTTTCTTTTTCATCTCTCTCTATCTCTCTTTATCATCTGTCTCTTCTTCCTGTCTCATTTTATTTTTTCCTGCCTTATTTCCCTTCCTTCATTTCTTAGATTAAAAGTTTTTCTATCTTTTTTTTTTTATTTCATCTATCTTCTTTTCCTCTCATTTTGCTTTCTTCTGTCATCTCCCTATTATTTCCCTGGTCTTTCTTCCTTTTTTTCTCATTTTCTTGCTTTCTGCCCTCTCATGTCACCTATGTTGGGTCTCCTCCAGGATCCTGTGTGGGGTGGAAGGTCCCCTGCCCCCTAGAAGACCAGAAGATCAGTAAAATGTTATTAGTCACCCAGCAGAGAAAGAAGATGGGCTGTTTGGGACAGTCTGGTGCTTGGGGAGCATCTCAAGGCCATGCAGAAAATAGAATGGTCAGAAAGGAAAAGGAGGCAGTGTTTAATGGAATGGAAATAAAATAGGTGAGAGAACATGAGATGGAAAAACAGAGTTGTATGACACAAGAGAATTTAGTTGAAATGAGATTGTCATCAGGACAGCTGGGGGGAGAAAATAGAAAAACAAGCCTGTTAGAGTAAACTCTTTGTCATAACCATGAGATTTTTATTCTCAACTTGCTTGTGTGGCTTCTCAACACTGTTTGATTCTTTCCTAACCATTTTGTTTGACTCTTCTCACCAGGCTTTGCTATTTATCCAATCCTATCTAATTCCCATTTGCCAATCTATTTTCTAGGGCACTGGGGACTGGCTGAGGATTTATAAAGAAACCATGTGACCCAGCAGTTAGAAGCACAGATTCAGGAATCAGAGAAGATTTGGAATTTGGCTCTAAACGTCAAGCTCTTTCTGTTACACAAGAATCCTGTAAAATGACCTCTTCCTATTACAGGGCATGGGCCTTGGAAGAGAGCAACTTGGGCCACCATCCCACTCTCCTCTCACTAGTTTTGTGACCTTGGCAAGTTATTAACTTCTCTTGTCCCACTTCTCTTTATTGCAGGGGTGACACTACTTATTCTCATAGATCAGGTCAATGTGAAGATTAAATGAGACATCTGAGGCCAAGCGCCAGGTACAATGCCTAATGCATAGCCAGGCTCTGTTAATGTTTGTTGGCTTATTAAGATGTTCATAGATTGTTCCATTGCTCTATCATTGCAGTTGATCTCAGCCTTCCCAGATTACCTACTCTCTGTCCAGCCTTCTCACTCCAGACCACTGTTCCTTGCACTGGACAGCTCTCCTCTTTATCCTGGCCAACTTTCCTAGATTGGTGCCTGAGAAAGGTCATGATTTGCTCAGCAACAATATTTGTAACCTGGCAGACTTCACCACTGCATTCAACCCCACATACCCATCTTCACACCCTCCCTTCCTCTTGGTTCCTGCTGGGAAAAGAGGACAAGGTTGAACCCTTTCCCAGGAGAAGCAGCTCATCCCATGATTTTACCACCCCCCCATGTGAATAGATATCTATAATTAAATATACATCAAACAAAGCATCCCCACTGGATGAATTTGGCTCTCAGTGAGAGTCTCATCACAAAAACCTTTTCTTTCTATCTCTCTCCTCTCCACCCCCAACTTTACCACCCCCATGCCCCCACAGCCTGCCCTTTGGAAATGCTCTTTACACCCACCCCATGATTTTAACCCTGGTATTATGAGGGTGAAACTCAGCTGGAAATTTCCAAACATGATTTCACTGCTTCCTCCTGAAAGCTTTATTTCAACACAATGGAGCAGCCGACCTGTGAGTCAAAGGGAGACAGTGAGGTGTGCTGGGCACCCTGCCAACCTGGGGCACTGATGCTGCACATATGCAGGCTGACTCCCACTAGTCTCTCTGCTACACTTTAACTCAGTTTCCTCGATGGTGCAATGCCAAGGATCTGGCTGTTGCTTCTGGTTCTAGCATTAGGAATTCCACACTCTACTCTGGTTAATATGGATACCCAGAGAGCCTGTATTTCTGTTTCATGTGTCCATTACGTGGATAATAATATATCTTTTTGGAAAATTACCACCACTCTTGTCCTCTTTCTTCAGACCATGACATGCGTTTCTGAAGAGGGCTATGGAGGAGGACCACCTTCTTGAAGTAGAAAGTCATAACAGTGTTGTATGACTATGAATTGGGCATGGCTTTCTTCAATATCAAGCCATAAAACTTTAAAGAGGAAAATATTGGGTACTACTCCTTTAGATCTGAATTGTAAGAAAAAATCTAAAATACGTTTATATAGAGATAAAATTAAAGTAGAGGAAAGAGATGAAACAATGCGTTTATAACAACTCTAGTTATTACAACACTATAAAAAGGAACCAAAAACTCAATGTCATTGGGGATAAGGTATATTTCTTTAGTGTATATTTTATTCTGGTTGTCTATTTAAGCTAGAAATTATGGTTTCATCAGGTGGGCTTCTCATCAGATATTGGAAAGTAGATACCTGTTGTAATGCTTATCCCACAGTCCCACAAGTGTCTGTGGTAGAGAAACAGTGAGCAATAAAAGGAAGAACATAGTAAATAGAGAAACTTGATGATCACACAATTTTAAGTTCTAGAAGGAAAAAGGCATTCAAAGAGATCATTAGAAGCCAATGGGTGGTGGTCAATAAAATTCAGGAAAAAAAGGAAATAGAACTGAGATGGTGTAAGGTGAAAATTGTGATATAATAGGGAAGAACATTGGCTTGAGAATAGAGACCTGGTATCTAAAGGAAGTGGTACCAAACTACCTGAAGATGTTGTGAGCCTCTACAAACCCTAGTAGACACTTGTATTAACATAGGAAAACAAATGGCCTTTTCTACCCTTCCTATCTTAAAAAATTATTGTGAGAATTAAACAAAATGAGGACAATAGAAATACTTTGTTAACTGTATACATGCAAGGGACATTTTTATTATAAAATGTTGTTCTTGAATGACTAACACAGTGGTGGTCCCAAGTTTATTATAGACTGGTGCATCCCAGAGAGCCAGGTTCTCATGACTCTGAATGAAATTACAACCCACAAATGAGTCTTCTTAAGTGTGTCTTCCTGTGGTATCCCTCTTTTTGCCTGAGCAAAAGACTCTGGTGGGTTAACTGTCTTCATGTAAACAGAGAGACCTAAAGCATTCTCTCTGCTTCCTCTGCTTGAAGGGTCTTGCTCCAGTGGAGGCATGGGTTTGTTCTGTAAATAAATGGAGCAATTGAGCATCCTGCTTCTCCTGTGCCAGTCTTGAGTATGTACTCATAAGTGAAGGCATAGCCTTTTTCCCCATCCAACAGTACAGCAATTCTTACACTAACATAGTACTACCATGGTAAATACCATTTGAAGTAATCCTGTCCTATAACCTCTGCTCTTATTCACAATGGGAGTACTGCCAATTTTTTTAAATAGCATGACTTTATACATTTATTTATCACTTCTGATTGGATGAAGAATAAGCACCTGATAAAAATGAACCCAATCATAATTCCTTCCCGAGAATTTAGGACACAGAGAGGGAATCAGAGGGAGAGAGAGGGGATCCCTAAGTGACTAAATATGTAAGCCCAGCTGTTTTCTGTGATGTCAGTATCTTTTTCTTTTACTTTCTGAGCAGATCAGAAAAGTAAAGGAAGCTTTAGGGCTGGAAGAAAAGAAAACAGACCAAGAGACAATTATGATGGTTTGTCCCATTCGAATTCCAGTATTATGCCAAGTCTCAATTGCATCTTTGCCTCAAGGATTCATGAATCTCTTATGCTCATAATAAGGTTTCTCTTCATTTTAAATTACCAGGAGGTAATTACTGTGGTTTGAAACCAACTACATAATTTCTTCATAAATTCACATTGATTATGTGGAAGAGACTTGAGATTAGGAGCTAAGCACCATGAGTTCTAGTCCTATACTCACATATAATACTTACTATGCAATTGTAGGCAAGTTGCTTACCTTTCATGAGCCACAATTTCATCACTTCTAATCAGCAAAAATAATCTGAGCTACCTAGAAAGCTGGCTGAGAAAATTGGATCTAGAAGAGTTTTATGAATTATGCAAATATGAAAGATTGTTATAAACGATGCATATTAAATTTATTTTTTTCTAAAATGGATCTGTAGGCTAAATCAGAGGCCCTCTAACCTCGGGTCCTAAATTATACTTTGGATGTTATTCTATATAACAGCTAAGCTAGTTTATACATACATTTCTTTTTTTAAATGCCCTGCATTTTCCTGTCATTGTTTGTTCCTATGTTTTCCCTCCCTTCTGCACCAGTATTTCTAGTAACTGCCTCCCTTCTTTTAAAATCACCACATCTCCTTTAACCAATGTCATTTCTGTGCTCTCGCCTTTGAAGAAATAACTCCAGTGCCCAAGCCTCCAAGACTATTTCTTAGATATGCCCAGTGAGAACTCTTGTCATCTGTCTTGACTAATGTAGACACTTTCCAACATAGCTATCATCTTGCTTTATGGCAGTCAATGTCCTAATAATGGCTTATGAAGACTCTAGATTTAACAGACAGACAGACATGAGTTTGGGCCTTGGCTCAGTCTCTTATATGCTGTATGAGCTGAGGAAATTCTTAACTGCAAGCCAGTTTCTTCATTTTTTTTTTTAAAGGGGATGATAATAGAATTTACCTTATGGGTATGTAGGGAACATTAGATAACACAGAGGATGCAAAATATTTAGCATAGTCTTTGGCTCATAGTAAGAAATTGTAACTATTATGGCAGTCCCTGTGCCAGCTTTGACCTGTTTTCCCTAAGATCTATTTTTGTCCCTCCTCTGTGTGACAGTTATATATGCTGCCTACTTCAGATTCCCATTTGAACTGATACACAGATGTATTCAGCCAAGAGGAATATTAAAATTGGACTGGAGGGGGAGAAGAAAGGGAGAGAGAAAGGTATTTTTGCCCTTAATCCCCACCACCACCTTGCATAGTGTCCATGTTAGTGACTAGGTCTATCTGAGCCTCTGTCCTCTCAAAAGATTTGCTGTTGTTCCATGTCATCCTTGCCCAGGATAACACAACTTTTTCCCTTTTCCCTCAAAAGCTTAGGGGTGGTAATGAATTTCAGCTGTGGCTCATCTGTTGCCTCAGTTTCTCTTTGTCTTCTAAACTCTTCTATCACTTGTGTAATTAATTCTAGGCATCTCATTTCCTCTCACAGTGGTTTCTGTTTTCCTAGTTAGACCTAAATTGGTACCACCAACCCCACTCACATCCCATGTAGGCTGCAAATTTATTGTAAGTAGAAATTATGTGTACATCTTCTAGATTTTCTTATAAAAATTATGTATTCAGTTTGTACCAGATGTACGTTTATTGAATTCAATATTTTGAACACAGCGAGTTAAAAACTTCTGCCTATCACTATCATCAAGTACATCATTCCACTTTGGGGTTAGGCCTAAGCCTAGAATGTTGAGTGGTCAATATCCTCCACTACTCTCTGATGTATAAATGCTCAGGTCACAATAAAAAAGAAAGAGAGTTGTGTTGATAATGGGCTGTAGTCCATCTTCACAGCAGCTTGCTCTGTAATATTGTTACTTCCTAGATATAATAAAGATTTTATGCATCACATTTGGTTCTGTCTCACTTCATTTACTGCATTAAATATATTTCATTTTCATTTATAGTGTGTCTACAGGCAAAAGTGTTCAGAATTTGAAAAGTCAATTCAGTGAACCCAACGTTTAGTATTGCTAAGGTCCATGGTACAAGGATTAAATGCTACCTGGTGACACTTTCACCTCTTCTGGATTCTAAATGAAGTAGACTTCAGAAATTGGGCAACACATGTTTCTCCTTTGTAATATAATTTCCTGCTAAATCAAGAATGGTAAAACCATGTGAGGCTCACTACCTCTTTCAGTGCCTAGAGCAGATATATATAATCAAATATGTAGCATGTTCTCAAGAAGTCTTAAAAGACTTCCCAACACGTCTTTCCAGGAGACCACCACCAATCATTTGGAGTTGACTCTAGATAAGATGCCATATCATCTCTTCTTAGTGTTTTCCTTTTCATAGTGTTGGGCATGTTTGCATCCTAATACCCATGTTTCCTCTCCTCCATTGTTGAGAAGCCAGGAGCTTAGGGCAGGGTTAGTGCCCCAGCTTTTGTGCCTTTCATAATGTCTCTAACCCAGTAAGGAAGGGTCACCTCATTACTACAGTGACTTGTTTGGATAACAGAGGCATTCCATGCCCAAGGCCAGTGACACTGATTTAGGCATGGACGTGTGACTGAAACTGGGTCAGTGAGTCATGAAAGATTTTATAAGAAATTTTTAAAAAACAGGTGCCTTGTCTTCTGGCAGAGCTACCCCAAACCATCCCTCTAACTTTTCTTGAGCAATGAAGCATGAGAAAAAAACAGCTGAATAATTCTGACTTCAGAAGTGAAGCCAACCTTAGGATGAAGCTAAAACTGCCACAAAAGAAGGCAGAGCAGACTGATGGAATAAATCTACTTGCCTTTAGAAATCTTTGAGCCAATGCATCAGACCCACCAGAAGAGCTTCCTACTTCTGTATTTTTACTTCATGAGCTCATAAATCCCCGTTGTCATTTGGGTCAGTTTGAGAGGAATTTTCCATTACTAAAAGCCAAGTGCAACAACATATTCAGCCTCGGACTTCAGTAAGTTCTGCTCCACTCACTACCAGCTATCTGCATAAAGACTGACTTCCGCTCTCAGATCACATCAGGCCCGTTTTTTTCTTCTTCATTGTTCTTACTTAAATGCTCACTCCCTACAGATCTCCACCACTTCGCAGCACTTGACTCATCTTCTCAGTTGATTTTCATGTTTTAGTGACCTGAATAAGCCATAGCTTATTACTCTTTCTCATATTCTAATACTCAGTAAGGATACTCTTTGGAGATGAGGAGAAGACAGTGTCATACAGGCTCTGATTTAAGTTTCAGAGTTGTAGCTCTCCACCTTGGAGCCGAACTGCCTAAACTGGCAATTCATTCTTTTGCTTTTTTGTGTATTGTTTTAAATAAGTTTCAAAAAAATTTTATAGATGAATGGGAGCTTGAATGATGTAAAGCCAAACCTCCTTACCTATAATTAGAAAAATAGGAGTCTAGAAATGTTGAGTGACTTTCTCCACATCACATGTTAGGGATCTTGAAGAATTGGGTGTGCTGACTCACAACCAGTTCCCACTTTCTGACCCTATACCTACTTTCTTTTATAACATAAGTATTGTAATGGGGGCCTCAGTTGCAGACACTTCATGTAGTGCTCTGAGAATTGACCGCTCCAAGGCAGAAAATCAAGTGGAGATGAAAACAGTGCTGCCATTCACTCAAACAACAAGGGCCTGGTCAAACACCCTGGCAGGCTCAAGATTCTCCCATAATTCCCCGGATCAAGAACTATAGCAGCTGTCAGGTTGTCTGTGACAGCTGGAGAGACCAAAGTGGTTCAGACTTTTAATCTGATCAGATCCATTTTCAAGTTGATAATTTGAAGTGAATTTTATAAGAAACTGGTTAAGCAGTAACAAATAAAATCTAAAAACTATCTGATCCTATTTAAGTCTTTAAAACCAAAGTTCTTCGAAGCTTCCTATAATATATTACTTGAGGCCACTGAGGTTTCTCAGAGGCAGTGGATCTTGGTGGTTAAAGACTATGACTTCTGGAGTTAGATCTCCTGGTTTGCAGTCATCTCTGCACTTACAAGCTCCATAAGCTTGGATAGCAAGTTAACCCCTCCAAGACTCAGTTTTAATTTCTGAAAATTGGGGATTAAAGTAGCACCTACTTCATAGGATTTGGGGGAACATTAAGTAAGTTAATTTAGGTAAAATGCTTAGAACAGTGTCTGGAAATGACACACTCCAAATAGTGATACTATTAATATCATCATCATCATCACCATTACCATCATCAGGTTTACCTTTTTATATGAAAGAAAGAAAGCATAAAAAAAAAGAAAAAATAGTAATGAGTGAAGAAAAAAGAGAAGAGGTGAATAAGCATAGAAACCCAAGTAAAAGGAATAAGAAGCACAAAAGAAAAGATAAAATTAAAAAAATAAAAAAGAAAGGAGAGACGACTGACTCATTTTTTCTATTCATGTATAGTATTCCAAGTACTGTGTTTTTTCCAGCAACGAACCCCTTACACATAGTTTACAAGACAAAAAATATTAAAGAATTATAATAATCATAACTTACTATAAAGGCTACATTACATGACCAAGGTAGACCTGTCTGTGAAAGGGATATTTACAAAGTTTTTTTTATAATCTAAGCACTGAATAATGTATATTTGCATACATTATGTATTTATTCATTGAGGTTTTCATCCTTTCCTTTATTATTCTTTATTTGTTTTATAACAATTATACTGCATACCTTCAGCATCACACTTTGCATACGCAGTTAGAAAGCTGTCCATTTGGTCAAGAAGCTCCTTGTAGAGCAGGGAGGCAAGTATGCAAAGAAATAAAGGTCACGTATTCTGGTGGGAGTCATGAAGCAATACATAAGAAAGCAGGAAATTATTCCTGGAAGGTGGTCAGAAAAAGACCTAGAAGAAAAATAGCTCCCCCACCCACCCACTATTGACTCAATGACTCTTTAACCAGCTTCTATGGTAATTCAGAGATTTTATCTCATCTGCGAAACCATCTCATTTGGGAGAGGTAATGACAAAGATCCTGAAATTTGATATAGTCAGAGAAAGGGCTGCAATCCACGTTCAGAGTATCTCTTCTCTATAAAAGTACATGACATGGAGGGAGGGATAGAAAGTGGTGTTTCAGGGGAAATTGCCAGTAAGAGGACTGAGAATAGTACACTTAGTTCTTGTAGGCAGAACTCAGCACAGTTAGTAACAAGCAAGGTCACATAACTCTGCCATTAGCAAGAGTGGTGCAGAGAGCTTTCCACTTGCTGTGACCTCTCAAGACCAACCCACTGAGGCGCTCCTATCTCATTTGCTTTCTTTCAGCTTCTCAGCCAAATCACACCCACTCTCTTTCAAAGACTCACAAAGTACTAGCTCTTTATAAAGCTGATGTCAGAAAAAGGGGCTGGCATACTTCTTGTGGAACAACACTGTCATGCTAGGCTCATGTTGGGCGTCTGGACTAGAAAGGTGGAGATTCTGATTCTTAGTCATCTAGGTCCACACACAGGTAGGTTTTAGGGGCTGCATGATTCCACCGAAATTCATGTCTGATTTCATGAGCATATGCCCATGTGCATTTTTGTGGAAAGGGGGAATTTATGTCTTTTGTCAAATTTCCCAGGGATCAATGACAATAACATGGCTAGTAATTAAATACTGATTACACAACTTTGACAACTTAGCTTACAAACTAAGACCAAGTTTGAGTAATAAATCTAGTCATGTTCATAAACAAGCAGAAATGAAAGAGGGTTTATATTCATCAAATAAATTAGAGCTGTGCAGAACATTTCACACATGTTATCACAGCTGACTATAAAAATATATGAGCTCACTTTTCCTGTTTCTACAGCTTTGGAAACACTAACAGAGTGGTTGAACAATGTGTTCAATGTCACATAGTGCAAGGCAAAATTAAAACTAAAATCCAGATCTCCAAGATTTAGAATTATATTTTTAGGTGTCTTACATTTTTTTCATCTTCTAAAAATTAAACATAGGAAAAAAAACACTTTTATATGAGACTATAAAAATGGAGAAATATGTAAATTCATATTAGTATGAACAAAAAGCTTCTTTTATCTCAAATATGCTGTATTCTGCCACTTCTGTGATGATATTCTGTGTTTTAATAGAGAGTTAATATTACTAAAAACTGTGGTATAAATATAAAGGTATCAACTTGAACATAGCAATAAGTTACCATTATGCATCCCACAAAAAAGGCTAAGTTTGGTAGGCTCTAAAAGCTTGAAAGTAAAAATCAGGAACAGAGAGGGCTCTCTCTGTATCCAAAACAATATAAGGAGGTATATTATAATGACTGAGAACTATTTAATACTCTATTCTTGTCCCTTTTTTTTTTCCTTTTAATTACTGACCTGAGACTTTGCCAAAAAAAAGGAAATAGTATAAAATTTAGAAAAAAATAAATTCACATTTGAATGCTGGACTCAATTACTAATAAGAAGAATAAACATAGAATGCTTATCATATATATAGTAGTTGTTTTCTATCTGAGACTGGATTAATAGATTTATGTCTATTATCTCATTTACTCTTCAGAGTTACACACCAGAGTTAATCCTCTTATTATTCTAATTTTATACATGAAAAATGATATTAAGAATTCACCAAACATGTTGTATGCACACACACACACACACACACACAAACATATACACACAACTTGTTCATATCAATTCTGTGGCAGAAGACTAGATTCTAATTCATTCTAATTCCAAGTTTTGGGACTGAAACCAGTATGATGCATAGTTTCCCTTACTTTCTGGCTGTCTTCCTTTACTTACCTTCTTTGACTCTGAGTATTTTTCATTTATGACCAAATTAAAAGGATCAGCCACAGTTATCTTAACATATTGCTTTGAAAATTAAATGGGAGTATGCGTATCAAATGCATGAGCCATAAAAGTATGCATTCAAATGGTTGTTTCCTTCCTGGTTTTGAAACATCAACCTTCTCTCTCCTTGGAGTTCCCCTCTACAGGCTCAGCTCCTCCATCCTTTCCCTGCCCTCCCCCTTTGCTTGGGCACAGATGGCAGAGAGGCCCAATGACACAGTCCATCGTTACTGCTAGCTGTGTGTCTGGGGTCAAGTAATTTCTTCATTATCTTTCCTTATTGCAAACAGCTTTTGTAAGAGAAAGGGCCCATTAGTAAATATTGATGCCGGCAGGCAGGGAGTACAAGCTGTCAAACAGTTGAAATGAAGGATTGTCAGTTCAGCAGCAAGAACATAAAAGCCAGTTTAAAAAAAAAAAAGATTGAATAAGTGAGTAATGTAACTAGAAGAACAAGCAAACATTCATCAATGATGAACAAAGGCAAAGAAAGTTTCTGGTTATGTTGTTTAGAGCAAATGAGCAACTGTATGAAAGCCCATGTTCTAAGACAAAATTCAGTTTAAATCAATTTGCAAAGAAATTTTTTAAAAGAATACAATAATGTATGATGATTACCATGTGCGATGTGTTAGAAATCAAATGTGATCAAGATGCAAATATTGTTTTCAAGAAGTTTACAGACTAATAAAGTAATATATAAAGTTTTTGAGAACACAATTTTTGCATTTAGAATGTAAAGAGTCCAGTTGTATGACCTTGAGATCTCTATGTGAATCTCAGTTACCTCCTTGTAAAATGGAAATTTTGATGCCAACACCATAGGATTGATGTGAAGGTTAAGAAAGCATATAACATTATCTCTAGCACATGTGCATGCCCTCGACATCTATGATTTTTAAGAATGATAAGATATTATCACATAACATTGTAAGACACAATTTTAGAAATAAAAAGATAGCTGTTGAGATGAACTTGAAGTTCAAAAACAACATCTGTTTGCTTGTATCAGGAATTAGAAAATGAAGAGGAAACATTTACATTTTTTTATTGAGAAAAGGTAAGGATTTAGCCATGGTAATTTTGTAAAGACTATCATAGGCAGCGGGAACAGTGAAAACAAGGTTGGGGAGATGAGAAAGCCTGGATTACCAGTGACAAACAGGAAGCTATCACATTTGTCTTTAAACATAGGGTATTGTGTTGCTTGGCTGAAGTGGGCAGATTTAGGAAAGCCCATGGAGGTGGGGTTTGTTGGAGATAAGACTAAGAGAACAATTTGGATCTGAACCTTTAAAGGTCCTAGATGCTAAGCCAAGAAATTAGGATTTCAATCTCTCAAATAAAATTGCCATTGATGGTTTCTTTGAATAGGATGGAAAGGTCAACATTTATTTCCATCAGTGTGTAGCTCTACCTCTAACCTGAAATTTGCATACTGCCATGTGAATTCAGGAGCACTGGTTTTGATATCTGGCAGTCTGTTTTTGAGGCTCAGGTCACTGCAGAACTCAGTCAAGTTATTTCATTTTTTTTTCTATTTCAGTTTCTTCATCAGTATGATGAGATAATTATAATCTCTAACTCATAGTAGTAGTATGTAATGATTAAATGAGATAATGCATTAATCATTTAGAACAGAGCCCGGCATCATCACCTAGTACCAAGGTTAATCAGTTAATAATGTTCAGTAAATGCTCTAGTTATTATTTAATAACTGATTGACCTGAGTGGTTATTGATGATGATGCTTCATCAGTCTTTCTTCTACATCTGACACCCTACACCCAATTTCTTCTTTGACAATTGGTATCCCTATGCCATGAACCATCTTGTCTAAACCATCTTGGTATAAAATATAATGACTTTGGTAGAACTGCAATGAAGATATCACAGCAGGAATGATAAAACAGCTAGGGCATCCTGAGGAAGATCATGCTGAGAAATTGGGTCCACTGCGGTCAGATACCAGAATTAGAGCTCAGAAAAGCATCTGCCTTTCAAGAAAATCACTGGTTAGTTTGCTGTAGGAGGGGCGCTCCCACTTGAAGTTTGGCTCAACTAGCCATAAATTTCCCTGCTGGTTTGTCCTAATTGCGTCTCAGAAACTGAACCTGGTTGAGTAATACTGCAATTTTTACCCCCAAGTTACTGATTCTCTACTGATTCTCTATTACTTTCCATCAAACCAACCTCCTGTGTTTCCAATCCCCAAAGTCTAGATATACACTGAACTTCATACTTTCTGAAGTTCCTTGTGCTGCACTGATTGGAGCTTCCTAACAACTGCTGCAGTTTAGGTAGAATGTATATTTTCTTACTTATAAGGAAATGAACAATAAAAAAAAAAAAAGATTTGCTCCAAGTCATATGCCCAGTTAGTAGAAGTGCTGGCCTGGGAATCTGTGGTACCCAGCTCATCACACAAGGTTCTACCCGCCACTGCACTGCCTTTATCTGCCTAATGACCACAAAGTCCAATAGAATGATGTACAGATCAGACATACAAGAATATTACCTTCAAATCCCAATTCTACTACTTGTATGGTACTTTTCAAAAATTGTAAATGGCTTTTCATTACACCTCACATAGCAGCACAATAATGGGTTGCTAGTCTTACTTCAAAAGCAAGGCAACTATGGAAAAGAAGACAATTTGGGAATAGAACCTGTAGGATAGCTTAGAAAGATTGGAACTATTAAGCTGGGAGAAGAGAAGGTGGATGAGTTACTTAATAATAATCTTCAAGGGTTATTAAAAGACCAGCTGTTATCTATTTCCACCTGGGGTAGTAAGGAGGAAATTGCAGCAGTGAGAATTTAGTCACCACATTACAAAGAACCTCCTTTTTTCTCTTTAACTATAAGGTCTATTAGACACCAAAACATGAAACTAAGCAAAATTCCCTGGAAATATTCCAGAATAAAGTATATATGCCTGCTGATAGTCCTTAAGCACTACTTCTTAGACTATTAAGATCAACTCAGTTGGAACATCACTTACAAATGCAGATTCCTGGAACCTACTTCAGACCTTCAGAGTCATGATCTCTGAGGGTAGGGACAGGATGCTATACATTTTAAAGAGGCCCAGAGTCACATTTGGAAACATACAGCCACATTTGGAAATACCTTTGTGTATACAGAATCAGTAAAATTTAATGCATTAAGAATGTATTGAGCGCCTTCTTGGTGATCCCACCACTGCTGTTAGCCTCGGGGAGTAAAGATAATAAAAGAATGTAGTATAACTTCAGTCCTTGCGGGGCTTTCAGTAAAGTAATTAAAGACTAATGATGAATTAGGGCAACTGTTTTTCCTTTAACATAGTGTGATTTTGGGAAAGTTTCTTAATTCCTTTGGCCCGAGGTCTTAAATCGTTAAATTGAGAAGTTGAGTAAAATGAGTCTGTAAGTTTTTGTAAACGTTTAAAATAAAACAGTACAGAATAGAGCCTATTTAAAAAAAATAACTAAATGCTAGTTAAAGAGTATGAGAGAGAATATCAAGAGGAAGACTAATTCATGTGGACAGGACGTTCCAGAGAAGACTACCGGGAGAGCAGATTTAAACTTGGCATTGAAAGGTGGTTATGACAGAAAGATATATGCATATGCAAACATGTGGGAGCTCCATTTTTTAATACTATTATGTACCAGGTACACACATGATATCATTTAATACATCATTTAATATCTATAAAACCTTGTGTTATGAAAGTATAGATAACTTTTAGAGGATTTTTACCATATACTAGTCATAGATACTTTTAAATATTATCTGATTGTATAATCACTACTACATATTTTTCCAAATGGAGTGATAGAGCTCTTTCTATTTCTCCAAAATATTCTTATGTTTGCATAACATGGCGGATGGAAAAGAAGAAAGAGAGAGAGAGAGAGAGAGAGAGAGAGAGAGAGAGAGAGAGAGAGAGAGAAAGAAAGAAAGAAAGAAAGAAGAAAAAAAGAAATAAAAAGAAGGAAGGAAGGAAGGAAGGAAGGAAGGAAGGAAGGAAGGAAGGAAGGAAAGAAAGAAAGAAAGAAAGAAAGAAAGAAAGAAAGAAAGAAAGAAAGAAAGAAAGAAAGAAAGAAAGAAAGAAAGAAAAAAGAAAAAAAGAAATAAAAAGAAGGAAGGAAGGAAGGAAGGAAGGAAGGAAAGAAAGAAAGAAAGAAAAAGAAAGAAAGAAAGAAAGAAAGAAAGAAAGAAAGAAAGAAAGAAAGAAAGAAAGAAAGAAAGAAAGAAAAAAGAAATAAAAAGAAGGAAGGAAGGAAGGAAGGAAGGAAGGAAGGAAGGAAGGAAGGAAGGAAAGAAAGAAAGAAAGAAAGAAAGAAAGAAAGAAAGAAAGAAAGAAAGAAAGAAAGAAAGAAAAAGAAAGAACAAAAGAGTGAGGGAGGGAATGAGGGAGGGAGTGAGGGAGGGAGGGAGGGAGGGAAGGGAGGAAGGAAGGAAGGAAGGAAGGAAGGAAGGAAGGAAGGAAGGAAGGAAGGAAGGAAAGAAGGAAGGAAGGAAAGAGAAATGGAGGGCAGGAGGGAGAAAAGAAGAAAGGAAGGAAAGAGAGATAGAGGGAGGGAGGGAGGGAAGGAGGGAGGGAGGAAGGGAGAGAGGGAGGAGGGAGAGAGGGAGTGAGGGAGAGAGGGAGCAAGGGCGGAAGGGAACCATGGAGGTAGAAATTAAATGGAAAGCACAGAATACTGAAAACTTGAGTATAGTTTGAGTAGCAGATGAATGCTCAGTGTTTTTTTTTTTTTTAATGGCTGTTTGTTAATACAATTGGATTTTGCCAATTAATCGGGGCATGACAAAGAGGTGGTACATGTAGATTTCAATAATGGAGTCTTTTAAAAAAAAACCTCAAGATTTAAAAATTGAAATATATACTAATAAAGTAGCTTTAAATTTCCTAAGCAATTGAATATTTCCTTATTAAATAGGTTTTGTTTGTTTTATTATTATTTTCTGCCCACAGGAAGAAAGGACTATCAGCTCTAAATGGCTTGGGTCTCAAGGATTGCTGCCTCAAGTCTTCATTCAACAACTTGATTAAGCGATCAAACCATATTTATCTGTGTGTGGATGACACAAATTCACAAGGATCCTAGTAATTAAGAGCTTAGACATAAGTACCAGTTAATTATAAATATAAATTCTTGTTCTGCCTGAGGAGCTTTGTGGATCTGAGTAAAAGTTCCTCTTTGATTGGTACTGGTTGAGATGACACATTAATGCTCTTTGGGCATGATGGATGTTTAATTCTATCCATGTTCATCATGGGTTCTTCTGGCATTACCAGCCCCAAATCTGGGTATCTCTCACCTGAATTTTCATGTTGCACCTCTAGACTGACTTACCTCTTGCTACCCAGTCTGTAACCTTCAGCTCTACTGGGGCCTTCACGGCCCTCTCTCTATGCAAACCTCTTAGACATTTCTAGACAACTTCAAACCTGTGCTCTCCATAACATGGTCCATGGTTTAGGCTAAAGGCCATATGTACCTTGCTCTACCAAATGGAGGGATGGTTATTTCCCAAACCACAATAGCCTACTCTGAGAATATAGATCACTTTATCCAGGCTTTTGATTTTTAGATTTCTCAGATATGACTCGGACATTAGATAACAAGAGAAATATTCAATAAGCTCTTCAAATGGTTTCCCAAACATCCACATCTTGATGTTAGGTGAAGCCCTCCCCATTTGTACCCCGAGGAAGAATGTGAGACAATACACACAGAGCTGTTTCCAAAATTCTTCCTTTCCTCTCAAATTGATGACTGTGTTGTAATCATAATAAGAGATAAGTGTTGGAAAGGTATCAAATAGGTGACCATATATATTTTGAAATACTTGTTCTTGGTCTAGAATCTTATTTTAAAATATGTCTCAGTTAACATTTCCATTCTAATGCTCTATTTTATACTAATACAGTCATCTTGTTAGTCATCTTGTTAGACAGAGAAGTGTTCACAATAAAGTTGAAATTGTTATAATTGCATCATACTACTTTCTAGAAAAGACACATATCTGTGCAGTTTGTGTTGTCATATATTAACAGTGGCATTGGCAAGTAAAAGTATTTCTAAGGAAGTTTATCAAGAGTATTCCTTTGAAATTAGGTCATATGATGTGAAACAAACATAATGGCAGGCAAAATTTTGAAAGAAAACCATAATAGTGGTTACTTAGCCACCCCTTCATGTTCAGCATATAAATATTGAGCGATTCAGCCCTATTTTTATTTTGTCAAATTCTTCAAGGTGTCTCAGTTTAACAAAGAAATTTCAGTAAATTTAAACTTAAATAGGAGAGCTTGCCTTCCTTCCTTCCTTCTTTCCTTCCTTCCTTCCTTTCTTCCTTCCTTCCTTCCTTCCTTCCTTCCTTCCTTCCTTCCTTCCTTCCTTCCTTCCTTTCTTCCTTCTTTCCTTCCTTCCTTCCTTTCTTCCTTCCTTCCTTCCCTTCTCCCTTTATTTCTTTCTTTTTTCTTTCTTCTCTTTCTTTCTTCTTTTCCTCCCTCCCTCCTTTCTATTTTCCTTCATCCATTAAATCATTTAATACAAAAGTCATTAGGTGAGCTGGATCAAAGTTTGTGTCCTGTGGGGAAGGAGGTAAATGCCTAATAGGTATGGTGGATCCTGAATGGGTGAGGAGGATGTCTGGGGAAGGGTGGCTGGTGGCATAAATTAGTATATATATACATATCCCATGTCTCTCTACTGAGAGTGCCTGGGAATAGTGATGCCCTACAGCAATGAACACATCCAGTACCCAGAACTTCATCTATAAAAAAAATTCTCCTACAAAAGGAACTAGGAAACCTAAGAAAGATGGTTGATATCACAGCTGTGTGAACTAAAGTTCAAGATGATCCTAATATAGCTTGTGCCAGAAAGAATGTAAGAGAATAATATGGAGATGTGAAAAGGGCAAAGTAATAAAAGAGAAGAACCTCCCTATATAAACTAGGCATCACATTAAATAGCAATGATAAGAATTATAATCTACTAAATTAAACAGGCACACATGCATCCATTTGGATATAAGGAAATAAATAAATGGGAAGAATGTAACACTTATCTTTATACTAGCATGCTAAGTAATGGCAAAGGGATGATGGTGATAGAAAATCACAATTTGGCAACCAAAGTAATTAACGTCTTCAACTCACATTAATGGATGCTGAAACTAGTGGGTGGAAGTTAAATAAAGAATAGAATATTTGCCTGGTCACAAAATAATTCCTCATATTTTTAATTATAAAAGTAACTTTACCATGGAGAAACTGTAGACACAACATAAATCATATGATTGAAGCTAACATCATCAGTCGTGGGACAAATTGAAATTGTGTACCACTTCATAGAATAAAATGAAAAGAATATACAGAATCTCTATTTTTACATTTTTGCTGAAAATCTGTCATCTATATCTGGTTATAAGGAACTATCACAGAAATTCAAATTGCATGATAGTCTACAAAATAATTGGCCTGTGATATTCAAAAGCATCAGAGTAGTTAAAGACAAGGAAAGCCTGAGGAATTGGCTCTGATTGAAGGATTCTAAAAATGTATGACAATTAAATGTGACACTTGATTCTCGATTGGTATTCTTTGGCTATAAAGAACATTTATGGAAATTAAACATACTTGAAAGTAGTTTATGAAATTAGATATTGATAACATATCAGTGTTAATTTTTGATATTGTATTGTAGTTATGTTGAAGAATGTCTGTCTGTAGGATTTTTACACTAGAGTGTTTAGGATAATGAGATAGCAAGTCCACAACTCACTCTCAAGTGCTTCAGGGGAAAAAAAATCTTTGTACTGTTGTTGTTGCAAGTCTGTAAATCTGAAATTACTTCAAAAAATGTTTTAAATAGAGGAAAAGTTACACAGATACTTTCTCTAGTAATGTCAATTATATATTGTTCCAAGTTAACTACAGCATTGCTTGGTGGCATTTAGTTGCAAATGATGGCAGTAAGACAGTTAATTAGCTATTTTAAACTATCCATATGCATAAGCTAATTCACATGCACAGAAAATTTGGTAATTTGCTTGATTTTGATCCATACCATAAGTATAGTTCATTTAATAAACAGAAGAAGAACTCATCAAGGTTGCCTAATATATGTTGGACATGAGGTTATGATTACATCTTGAAGTATTTTAAGTACTTTTTGATAGGAGAATGGTTCTATTTATTTTTCTGTGGGTACAAAAGAGAAACCAACTGAGGGAAGACTGAGGTTTCCAATTTTGATTCAATAAGAAATAACCTTATGATGAATGTTGATGAAGAAAGTCACTGCCTGGGGAGGTAGTGACTTCTCCATAGTGAGATCTAATCAAGCCATGTCTGTGTGATGACCTGTTAAGAATGTAGCAGAACAGGTAATAGATAAGGAGAGAGGTAAGCTGCCTGATTTCTATTTTCTCCTCAAACTGAAGTACTTAGGATCTATGATTCCTTGATCAGTGGAAGATAGAATTAATTAGGTTAATCAGATGAGCTCAAGGAGGTGGAGTCTTATATATGAATGATTTTATTCTTACTCACAAACATGTCAAAGATGTTCCAATTCTTAGATATAAGTAAGAATTTAAAATGTCTATAAATTCAATAGCCATCTCATGTTGATGGGTCTGGCTTCAAAAGGGGAAAAAAAATCCTTCTGGACTGTCAACATAACAAAAAATTAGATTATAGAACACTGACTGATTTGTCACTTCATAATTGAAAGATGGGCCTATTAAGGGAACACAGCAGGCCTGAAGGAATTGTGTGGTCATTTGCACAAACGCTAATTTTGATATGTGGTTCTTCATATCAGTAAACATAATGTGGCTGGGCCAGCATGATAAACAACACATTCTTTCCCAGGAGACCTGTGCCTCAGTGAATCAATGCCAGGAGGGCCATTTGCTGGGGTTGGGCAATGGGATATTCATTATCTTTTCTTGTGCTCATAGACAGAGTCAATCTGAATTGCTACAATGTATGTTTATAATGGCAACCATCCTCTTCCCCAGAGAAACTATTTTTCTCCAACTGTATTTACAACTGTAGCCTAAAGCAAATCACTTCTCTTCTCTGGCCTTACTTTCCTCACTTATAAGGAATTTGGAAGAGAAAGGCTAATGTCTCTGAAGTGACTCTGCTAGACAGGTAGTGTGATATGAGAGAAAGAACTTGAGCTGTTAAGTCAGAGAGACCTGGATTCAAATCCTGGCTCAACCATAAGTGAGACCTTGAACAGTTTTATTGAGCTCTCTGAGCATTACTTTTCTCAACTGAAAATAAGTGAGGGTAATAATACCTTCTTTACCGAGTGTTGGGTATGCTGGTTGGCACGCAGCCCTAGATAAATATTTGCTGCATGGCAGAATTTTATACATGTTAATTTACTACACACCAATACATGTATTATCAAATAATAAAACATTTACTTATATGCATATATAGCCCAACAAGATTCAGAGAAGGTAGAAAACATGGTCAAGTCATAAAGATGTGTTACAGATTTAGGTGACTATAAATTCTCTGCCCTGATTCCACATAGTCCCATGAACATAAGGTAGGTACTCATTAAAAGTTTGTCACATGAATAAATGAATCAAAGGAGCACATGGCCACACCATCCTCATAAATGGAGATCCACAATTTTAATGAAAATTGAAGTGAAATAGAATTTTCAACAAGTATGCTGACTTGCTTTCTGCCTCATATGTATCCTGCCTTTTCTTCTTTCCTTAGCTCTGTCTGCTTCACTATGGCAATTTGGCGAAAGGAACATTTTTCACAAAAGGTTCTGAGCTTGGTTCCATCTAACCCCATATAAAAAGGCCCATGGGCCTAAGTGCAACCCTAAAGTGAGTTTCTTAAAAAGCATCCACTGAAATAAGTAACTCAGGGCCTAGCCTCAGCCACACGTGTGAAAGTCTCTATTAAATTCAATGGAGAACATAAATGTAGTGGTAGAAGATGAAAATATATGTATTTTACACAACTCTTCTCAAATTCTTTTGAAAAAATAATGAACTATAATGTTACAGAATATTCCAATTTCCTCAAGTAGGAAAATGAAAATTAGATGAGTTGGGGCAAAAAAAAAATGGACTTAAAAAAGAGATACAGTATTTGATGTTTTAAAAAATCAAATAAAAGTCCACAAATTGAATAGAATAGCTTTTGTTAATGCTGAAACTTGCAGGGACAGTTAGAGCTCATTAAGAGGTGATGGGAGCTATGCAGATGAGATCAAGTTTGGAAATTGACTGGTTCTGAATCCATTAGAAAGGTTATAGGGTTGTTTGGGTGGGTTATGTTTTACAAAGGAATGATTAGAAGTATATTAATGGGCCAATGGGTTATAAGTCTGGGATTGGTTTGGTGACATAATGTCTAGTATAGCATTAGGCTGGGGATGAGGTTGTGAGGATAGGATTACATTTGAGGAATAGGTCAGCTATGATAATATTAGGTGAGTTATAGGGTTATAAAAAGTATCCTGTGTTTGATGGCCATAAGAAAACAAGAATCTAATTAGGCTTCATTGCATCTCTAGCATTTCTAATACTCTATTGACTTTATATGTAGAAACTGTTTCCCAGAATTTATACAGTATCTGGACGAAGATTCTACCCCTCACACCCCCACGCCCAAAAAGCTCAGATATTAAACAGATCCCATAATTCCCAGGGGAGTTAAGGTATCCATTTGTATATTACCAGGATATAAAGAAATACATACTTGGAAAAAGATGAGCTGAGGTAGTGTTATAAAATTCTCTCAGGAATGGGTTTAAGAAGAAATGGCATTTGAGCAGAATCATACAAAGTTAAATACACACTTTTTACACAGGTGTTTAATGGGAGGTTGAATAGGCAATCTGAGAAGCTGCATTCTGTGAAAACATTTGGACATGAAAAGCAAATCAGTGTCTTCAAGAAACTCAGAGGTCATATGTGTGCCTGTCATGGGGAGAGTTGAGAGAAAAAGAGAGCTATACAGACATGTGTATTTGTGTGTACAGTAAAGGATTCTGCAACAGAGGCTGTCAAGAGCTGGGGTTTAAAGGAAGAGTGGTTATAGGCTGTGCTAACAAATGTAGACTTGATCCTTACAGCCAGTCTGTACCCAAATGCATTCTACAGAAAATAAGTGTCATAGGTACACACAATGATCAAAAGAATTTTGTGGACTCAAATATGTTTGCTAATGGTACATTTTAAATTTTTAGCCTCTGTCTCTTCTACAGATGTTTAGTTCACTTTAGAATTCTAAATGTGCTGAGGAATCCCACAGTTACAAAAATGTGATTCCTTACTCCACCATGTTTTAAGCTTTTTTGATCACAGATACCTTTTTACCTACTCCAACCTCAAACAGAATGTTATTAATATCCCTTTGAGTAAATGTTCTAAGGAACACACTTTGGGAAAACACTGTTCTAGAAAAAGAGAAGCCATTATAACAAAGACTATAAAACATGACACAAGGATATTTGATTTTCTCATTTTACAAAAAAAAAAAGAAATATATATATATTTCTGAAAGGATAAGTTATAGCTGAGAAAATGAAAAAATATTGATGTTGAAGCTGGACAGTCAATTTGAATATCTACTACTATGAAGGTATATGACCTTGAGAAAATATCTTCTCTGTGTGTTTCACTTTTCTTAAGTATATGATTAGGATAAAAAAAGTAATTTAAGACTATTAAATAAGATAATGCACGTATATATGAACACTGCCTCACATAGTAAGAGCTTGATTGACGTTAATAGTTGCAATAATTTTAACCTTCCTCACTGTCTCAGGTGTTCTGTTTGGTTTTCTAACCTTAAGTTCCAGTGTAGGGGTTCTTTACCACCTCACGTCCAGGGTTTCCTTTTAATCAATGGTCACCTTTGAGAGATGCAAGGAGGCATCTTTACAAGATAGACCAAGGATGGCAAAGTAAAGCTCATGGAATGAATATCATTTCCTCCTCTTGGCTGTTGGATATTAAAAGTAACTAATGTTAATTGAATGGGGTGTTTAATGGAAAGTCTAAATATCTAACTAGAAAAAGAAGCAAGTTTTTTCGTGGCAAATATTCTAGTCTCATGAGTAGGAGCTACTAGTTGGCAAAGATTAGACCCAATAATGATGCTAGCTCAGATCGTGGACTTTCTGAAAGTCCTTGTCCCAGACTCTGTGCTCATTTCTTCATGGACAGTCATTCCACCTGGGGTCTGTTTTCTCAGTTCTCAACATTTGTCTGATATTCAGACTTTTTACATACCCCTCCCTAGCCTATCTAGGTTTCTTGGCTATATCACTTTTGTTAATTAAAAAAACCTTATTTTCATTTTAAATTTTTTTTCTCAAAATTGCTATTGGTGGTGAATCAGAAAGATCCTGGTTATAAACAAAGTTCAAATAAATAGTAACAGCTAACATGATTTTACCCTTCTTCCAGGAATTGACATTGTTACAATTAAGGGGGGGGGGCGGGAATCTAACATCTGCTTCTTGAGGTGAGTAAGGAAGGGAAACCTGAATTCTGCCATGGTAAGTTGCCTCCCCATATCCACTCCCTCATGAATCTACTTTAAGGCAATATGAAAATAGTTGTCTTTATCAAAACAGTGAAAATTCAGATCCCTTCTCTCTATTATGACACTGGGTTCAATGATATAGGAACAGAAATGGATTATTCTCACCTTTCCTTTCTTCTTCTTCTTGTTCTTTCTTTCTTTTCTTTCTTTCTTTCCTTCTCTCTCTCTCTCTCTCTCTCTCTCTCTCTCTCTCTCTCTCTCTCTTTCTCTCTCTTTTTCTCTCTCTCTCTTTCTTTCTTTCTTCTCTTTCTTCTCTTTCTTGGAAGCCCATCAGTGATCAGTACCAAGCACTTTTCTCTGTCACTCTCATCAACTTGAAATACTTTATACACACTGTGTTTGGATTTTGCTTTTGTTCTTACCATGGATGTAAGTAATCCTCCTAATTTTAAGCTTCTCTAAGACAATAATTTGCCTTTTTCTTTTATCTATATGCCCTTTTTCCAGCCCAGTGCCCAGTGCTAAAGAGCTCTTCAGTAAATGACTGTTGGATGAATATACAAATGAGTGAAAGCATTTTCTAAAATGTCAGTAATGGGCCTCACTATATCCATCATCTTTAACAAGAAGACGGAAGCAATTGATTGCTATTGTCTATTCCAGTTAAAACATAATGTAGTCTATGCTTACAAAATAAACATTATAAATAATCTTTAGCTGAACTAATTCAGTAACCTGTCTTTATTTCCTTGTGAATGTGAATCTAATAGATTTTTTTTAATGTTTAAAAACACAACTTGTATGCTGAGTCTGAAGCAGGAGTGAATTTCTTTCACTATATTAGAAATCTGTGAAAACAAGGGGTGTGAATGAGGACAACTGACAGACCCTTAACTATAAAATCACAAATGGGTGCCACCATAATAATCAGGTGTATTTATAAATCAGAAACAACTTCCCCAGCAAGACTGCCTTCCCTCACCTCCCACTGCATTATTGCTCTCTGCCAACCTGTCAGCTTGCACTCATATTGCTAATTAAGTGCACCGTTCAAAGCAGGTGTATGGCTAAAGGCAACAACCCCCAGTTTTCTCTGTGATCATTTGTGCTTCAGGTCTCTGGACTTTGGGACTCTTTCTGCTTGACTTGCTCCTGACTTTCCACACTGAGCACACTCACACACATGTTCACACCTGGGTGGGGCAAAAAGGAGTGGCCTCTCCAGAGGGGAGACATCTCTCTTGTTTGCAAAAGAGAAACCTTTAGACTGATTCAGGAGCTGGACCGAGTGTGAAAGAGACAAAGCAGGAAAGTCAATAAACATGCTTTCAAGCTTTCTAAAATAAACAACATCTTGGTATTCTCAGCACAGAATACTTTTACATTATTGGATATTTTCCCCTGAAAAATTTATGAATTCATTCCTCTTCCCCCATACAAGCAAGGCGATGTGATCAGCCATCTATTTTTCTCTATGCCTAACACCATCCCTCCAGACCAAATCACTATTGTCTCTAACTGTAATTTTTGTATTAGTCACCTTCTCCATTATGCAGTATAAAACATGGTTTATAGAAATCTAATTTTGTTTTGGATTCCCCTATTCCACCCTTACTGCTTAAAACTCTAATTTTTTTCCCATTGATCCTAGGATAAAACCCCAAATTCACAGTGGCTCACAGCAGCCTGCAGGACCTTGCTTCTGCCTAACTTTCTAGCTCTCTTCCACGCTACTTTGCACCTCAGTCATCATGCACCAGTTCACCACATAAAGCAGACTTTGTCAGGCTTCAGGGCCTCCATATGTTATTCTTTCTGTCTAAAAACTTCTTCCTCCGGCCTTTTTACCTGTCCTACTCATCCTATAGGCCAAAGTTTACATATCTTGTTATCATCAGTAACATTTAATTCGTTGACAAAATGCACCCACCAGTTAAATCAGAATCCCTGTTATATTCTAATATTTAGCTTTTACTTTTATTGCATAGCATTGATCACAATTTATAGTTACAGGCATATATGCATATGTAGTGACATCTCTTTCCCTAAACCAGTGGTTATCAATCAGAAGTGATTCTGCCCTACAGGGGACATTTGGCAATGACTGAAGATACTTTTGGTTGTCAAAACTGAAAGGAGGGAGGCCTATGATAGGCATCTAGTGGGTAGAGGCCGAAGTTTCTGCCAAATATCCTATAATGCTCAAGACAACCCTCCACACACACACAAAAAAATTATCTAGCTCCAAACAGCTCTAGTGTCAATAGTTGACAAACTCTGGCATAGACTGTCAACTCTATGATATAGGCAGAAACTATGCTTGTCTTAAACATTTCTGTTTCTCCAAGACTTACACTTTGCTTAACATGTAGTGGGTTTAATAGATGTTGATTAAATGATTGATTGGATAATTGCATACCCTGTATTCCAAACACAGGCCATTCTCTCACTGATTAATCACTTACTGAGCATCATAATATATCAAACTATGTATTTGTCACTGGTAATATAATTGTAAAAATGAAAAGCTCTTGCTATCAGGAGCCTTAAAATCTGGAAGAGAAATAAGAAAGGAAGCAATAAGTTAAAATTAAGAAAAGTTTTAATGCATCACACATTATAAGAAATTATTTTACCAAATGAATAACATAGAGGATGTTCAAAGGAAAAGGCAACATGGGTCTTTCATTCACTCAGTAAACATTCATTGAGATGATGGGAATAAAGCAGTGAATTAGACAGATAAAACTCCTGCCCTAATGAAATATATTCTAAAAGGGAAGACATATATTACAAGGTATGCTATAAATCAACAAGATCACTGTGTGCTAATAAAAACAAGAAGATGGTAAGATAAGGCACAGCAGAAAGAGTCCACTTTAAATCGAATAAAGTATTCTCTTTGGAGGTGCCATTTCATGAGATTTGAGTATAATTGTGAGCTCACATAATTGTGACACATTATGAAAATTGAGCAGATATACAAAATGTCTATAAAATCACTTTCCAAACAAATAAAAAATATGCAATGTCTGAGACATAGAAGAGACCTTTGCATGCTGGAGAGAAGAGCAGTTAATGAGTCCAGGATCCAGTGAGATTTTGGGAAAACGGTATCAAATAAAGGTGGAGGACATAGAAGCAAATTAAGAACATTCTCTAGGCCACAGTAAAATGTGTGGGTTTTTATTCTAGAAACAATGAGAAACCATGAATGCATTTTCTAAATTTAATTTCATATTTTAAATGATTACTCTGGATTTTTCAGGAACAGAAGTATAAAGAATGGAAGCAGAGAAATCAGTGAGCCAGTGCAGCAGTTCGTGTGAGCGGTAGTGATGCTTTTCCTATGCTGGCAGAAGTGGAAACCAAGAGAAATAAATGGACTTGAGCTGGTTTCCTGAGTTATGATAGACAGGAGTTTGTGACACATTAAATGTGAGAAGTGAAGGAAAATAAAAAATCAAGATAATGTCCAAGACTGGGCCAGAGAAATTGAGAGTAGAAAGTATTGTTCAAGCAGGAAAAGTTGGAGGAGAAAGAAATGCTTGTGTATGTTGTTGATGGATGGCCGAGTACTATAGGTTGGATATAGTATGACTGCAACAGCACTGAACATCAAAATAGCAATAGAAGTAGCACTAATGTAACACTTGTTATGTGTCAGACACTCTTCTATACATTTTACAGATCTTGGCTTTTTGATCTCCAGAACAACCCTGTGTGTGACAACTGTCCCTCTCTTCATTGGCAAATAAAGAGCTAAAGAAGAGTTGAAGTAACACAACAAAGCTCATGGAAGCGAGCATATGAATAAGGCAGTTATGTAAATGAATTTCCTGAAGATGTCAATTTGTAAACCGTTAGAGCTCAGATTGTAGGAGATTTAATGGCTATGTAGAAAAACTATAAGCGGGGGGAAAAAGGCCTTTAAACTTTAGTAATATGATTAATTATAAAGAAAGATGAAAACGAATAAGTAAGTCTTGTTTCTACAGTAAATTTATATTCTGTACTATTGAAACAACTGGAAAATATTAGGAATATTCTGATTTTAAGGGCTTTAGATGTCAGGCTAAGTAACTTTTCTGAACATGTTAAGTATTCTGGAATATTTGAGTCTCTGTGAAAAAAAAAAATGCCAGTATAAAGTAGTGCTCAGAGATGGCATATCACGCAGTAGTAGATAAAACAGTTAAGAGCGGGTAGTAAATAGAAGTTTTGAAATCATTTAAAAGGCAAGCACAATACCAAATTTCCTCCTAGGGACAAGGAATAAAAGAGAAGAGTAAACAATACACGGTGTTAGCAAGGAGGGAGGGATCGCGAGGGGCCAATAAATTCATTTTAGCAGAACAGCCCAATTTCCCTGGGGAATCTGTTTCTCAAAATGATATTTCTCCTTCATGCCTCCAATGCATCCCTTCTCTTTCATTTTCCTTGAAGATAGATGATTTAAAAGCTGGTGGGATTTTGTCAAAGGAAACATTTTCAGGGTTTCAGTTTCTCAACAAATGAAACTTGGATGAAAAATTTCGGTCTGGTACAGATACCATATAATGTGTATAAATCTCGGTATGTAGAGCGGAAGATCTAAAATATGCACATTTAAAATACTCAAACACTTAAAATCTATTTTTCAGTGTCTGCTAGCTCCTTTTTTCTCTCTCTGAATAATTCTTATGTGAAGTTTCACTGAAGAATGTGGAAAGAAGGGTAACTAATATTTATGATTGCCTTCTATATTTTAGCCTTGGTATAACATATACTACTCAACCACCACACCAAATGGCAATTAGATTGCTTATTTATCTAGCACAATTGAGTTTTCTACTTATGTGAATTTCTCATTAGACAACAAAGCTTATCCAATGGTAATATAGTTGAGAACATGGACCCCACAGCCACTTTTTTCTGGATTTAAATCCCACCTTCCATTTGATTTATAGGTATATAAACTATACAAATTTATAGGAAAGTTGATCTGACAATCATAACTTTATTAAAAAACAGAAATATTAAAAGATCATGATGAGGATTAAGAGTTAATAGACATACGCTACATAATAGATAGCACCTACCATATCATGTCAGTAATTGCTAACTATTATTGAATCTCCCACATGTAATTGGAGATTAATAAATATTTGATGTTGATATTGTTGGATAATTGCATATTCTAATGTGGGTTGCTTTAGGGAGTGACTTTGAAGGCTATTTGAGTCGAGGAGATTGAGAAGTGTTGATTATAATATGGTTGTATTGATGATCTGGCTCAGACTGAAGGTGAGAAGTTGCTTTCAGAGGAATATGGGAATTTGGGTCCTAAATGGTGTGTGAAATGAAAACATGCTCAATTTATGACATTATTTAGTAAAGGGTGATTTGAAACCAGGAGTTCTGGTCAAAGGGTCCATATCACAAGACCTTTGTATTTATAACTAGAAATTCAATTTTCAATCACAAATTGTTTCAAAAACATTTGTGTATTTTGGGTTGAAATTGGCCAGTTATTTATACATGATAGTAGAGATGTCCATAAATCAACAAAATGTACAGTTGGAGATTGTGAGACAGAGAAAAGCTTTGAATAAGAGAGCTCAAGGAAGATTTGTAATAGAAGTAAAGATACGCTAGAGAATGGTGACATTGCCTCAGAGACCATAAGGTGAGAAATAATAAAGAGGCTTCAGAGAAAGAGTATTATCAGGGGAAAGTTGGTTTCAGAAACAAAAGAAAGTGAAGGAACACTCTATGAGAAGGTTTCTGACATAAAGGAGGTATTTGTAAAGGAGCTGAGGTTATAACTGGCACAGAAGAGTCAAGAAAAATTTGAGAAAGCAGGAAGCATGGGCTATTATAAACAAAAGTACGTAATAACATGTATAGCTGTATGTGTGTATGTGTGTGGCAGAGGAAGAATGGGTTAGAGGTTTTGAGTTTTGATGGTGGATAAGGATACCCATAATGAGAATAAAAGTATATTAATTGTACTTTAGATTTCAGAATAGCCGAACTGAGATTCCAAGTGCTTTTGGAAGCAATGAAGTGGGATCTCAAACCTCTAAAGAATAAGTTGATA
This sequence comes from Cynopterus sphinx, assembly GCA_030015415.1. NCBI lineage: Eukaryota > Metazoa > Chordata > Mammalia > Chiroptera > Pteropodidae > Cynopterus > Cynopterus sphinx. Next base: position 118,459,894 of record CM057385.1, on the reverse strand, counting down.
TGATTAAAAATTGATTATACATAATGATAAAGTGACTGTTCAAAGTCTTGGCATTAAAAGGGATATGCAAGATGTATGTAAGCAGTAAATGGTTATGAAGTACAGTTTAAGGGATTAGTTAAAGTAACCTTTTCAAAAAGATAAGGATGTTGGTTAAGAGTGCAGACTTTCAATTCAGACTCTCTGAGTTCCAAGCTTGATTTCCTTACTTTGTAAATATGCAATCTTAGGTAAGTTAACCTTATGACACTTCCATTTCTACACCTACAAAATGAATATAATAACAATACTAACAAAATAGTTCATTTTATTCTATAAAGTGTTTAAAATAAGTTTTGGCAAATAGTAAACACAACAAAAGTGTCTGTTAAAAAATGCAAAAATACACATAACAACTGTTTTAATTTGGGCAAATTGTATAAGCCCTGTAAGTCTCAGTTATCATGTTTGTAACATATAGTAAAAAAAAAAAAAATATATATATATTCATGCCTCACACACTGTGATGATTACATAAAGATTAAATGAAGTTAACCAAAGAAAGCACATAATACTACATCTTACACATAGTAGTCAAATGATATTTTCTATTATTTATTGCTATCACTACTATAATTACTCTGTGCAATCACAACATTACTTTGAATTTAAAAATTTTAAACTTCACAAAAAGCACAAGCTATCTGGAAGAAATCACTATACTTAAAAACAACTGTTTTTTTTTTTTTTTTTAATTTACGGTATTTTATCCTTTAATAAAATAAGCTGCAGCCTCAACTGATATTTTCCTAATAATTGTCATTTATTAACATTATAAAAGGAAAAAACAAACATCCATTAAACATAAACTAAATAATAATAAACATATTATTATTAGCAGAAAGCAGGATTCTCGAAGGGAGAAACTATGGACTTTTAACTCTGTAGACATTAGTAGGCTACTCAGGGGTTCATGTGAATAGGCCTCCGTGAAAATAAATGAAATATGCATTTTGTACATAATACATATAAACAAAAAGCAGGAACCAAACAGTATATATTTAACTCCTTTCACATGGAATGCCCTGCTCTAAAATAATATAATTGTCTTCATTTTCCAGCAGCTGTGAATTTCTGTGGGCCTTGGCAACTCTTATAAACTTACTACCCATCAAAATTATTATTACGTAGTATAAATTTAATAAGTTTTTGTCAAATGCTTAAAGAAATATACAAGACTAAAATTAATTGACTGCCTGCTCCATAAGCAAAGCACAGCGTAGAGAAAATAATATATTTTTATAATCAATTTCACATGTTGGTCATTGACTAATCTGTCATAATTTGAAATTTATAATTCTAAGACATTATGAAAATAATAGTGTATGGTTGTCTTGAACTTCCTGCATTTTCAAAAAGATAAAAAGCTGGTCACAATTTTGGTATTATTTGTTATTCTGCATTAGGAGATATTAGAAATTTATTTTCCATCTATAAGACCAAATTCTCAAAACTTTTTTTGCTACCCCAAATATCAATTTTACTTCCTCCGGTATGCTTTAAAGCATTTACAGTGACAACACTGTTAGTCTCATCCTCTCGTTCTCTATATAATTGTTTGTGGACCTCCTCTAATATCGTCTATTCATTGTCACTGATCACTACCCTCCCACCCATTAGTTTGGCTCTGAAGGTCTTTATATGCTTTCTGAGATGTCAATTTTTGATTCCTGCAAAAGTACTTAAGGTTTCCCCTAGTCTGCTTTTAGCCCATTTCCTTCATTTTAAAATAGGTTGTTAAAATTCAAGCTGTCTTGTGACAACCCCTCCTGCAATTAAGAGACAGACGTATGTCTGGATGCTTCAGTAGGGGAAAAAAAAATTAAGAAACAGCTGTAGTTCAGAGAAGAGCAATTCTGTTCTGTCCATGGTGCTGAATGTGATTTTTATGAGTATGGCCAAGCATTAATTGATTGTCCAAGAATCCAAAGAGAATTTGATTTCTACAAACTGCATGAGTCAGTCTGGATGTGTAACAGAAAACTAAATGTATACAAAGATTTAAAGTAGAGCATATGTCATTTTATAGCAATACGATGTGTGTCAGTTTCATCATTGTTCCCCCCCCCCCCCATAATTGGACATGTTTTAGGCAATGCAAAAACAGATAGAAACTTGATTTCTATCATTTGGACTAAGTATTTATTTATAAGTAGTGAGTGTTCAAATTTTTCTTCATTAATTAGTTTCTGAGCTTGTGAAGCTTCCTGATAAAATAAAGCACACATTCAGACATTTTATTTATGGCAAAGGCATTTGTCGAAGACTTAATATGTTTCATATGTCATACTATATATATTTGGAATGCATATTTTAAAAATTACAATAAATTTCAGCAGTATTTTTTAATATTATACTTTCTTAGAGAAGCCAGATGACTATGAGATTCTTAACTTTACAGACAAAAACTTAGGCATTGACAAATAAAGGGATATGGAATTCTGAGTGTAGATTAATCAGATTTTGACTTGAGACATGGGTGCAGACTATGAAAAGGCCTATTTTAAAACTTATGCTAGTGCTTTGCCCAATGCTAGATAATCCTATCTGTATCTAGGGAGAGAAGAAAGGCAGAATGGAGAGACAGATTTAAATCCAATTGAATGCATGGAATTTGTCTGCAAAAAGGCAGATATAGCATGTGGATGCTCCAGTGAGATCAAATGGTTTAAGGACTGTTTGATGACTTGCTGAATTACCCATGGGTTCTTTCACTTTGAATTATTCCACTATGAAATACTCATCTGCTGGCTGCAGAGAGAATGACAGAGGGAAAAGAAACATCTTTGCCTTGTCTAAACTTTGTGGAGAGGCTGTTGCACATAGGTCAGTTTTGTCTCCTCTCATTTATGTTAACAGGCGCTGAATTACTCTTTCAATTCACTGCCTCCCACAATGGAGACCAGAGCCCTTTGTTCCTTCAAGATGCCACAGTCACAGAAGGCTCCCAGGATCTGTTTCCAATGGTGCATTTGTAAGGATTTAAATACTCTCCTTCCCCCCAGCTATTCCTATAACCTTTAGTTTCATTACACCAACACCCATCCACCCACCCCCCCCACACACACACACACATCATCACCATCATCATCATCATCACCACTACTGCCGTCACCAAAGTAACAGGCTTATTAAAATTATTAAAATCAGATTGTGCTAATTTACATCTACCAGTGTTAATATGTGGGGGTTGACCTCTGTGAACTGTACAATTAACATCTATAGCAAGGAGGCATATTGAGTATATATTTTCTTTGGACTTCACAACCTGATTTTTTCATTTATCTTTCTAAGCTCGTTTTCATCCAAATGACCCTTCTTTATTATTAAGAGTGAGGGCTCAAGTTACAGAACCATATATCAGTATTACAAAGTACCTTTCTCATAATCTACCCCAAGAACTCACAAGCAAGTGAGATTTTGACAAATTTGGCAGAGTAGCTCCTGGTTGTACTTTATGATCCATGCATTTCAAGGAATTTAGCAATCCTGACCTCCAGCAACTAATTTCCTGTTAAACACTATGCATTCATATAGAAATGTCCACCACTACACAGTTCCACATGTACTTACGGGAACCTTAACACCCTAAATTGAGAATCATTGATAACCAATTCTTACAATGATTTATTCAAATTAACTACTCAAGTAACTTATAGGAAAGACTGTGGTTAAAACTCAAGTATCCTGTATTCAGTTCTCAGGTTGTCTTGATGGCAAGGAAGTCACGTAAAGTGGAAATGATTTAGAAAGAAAGTCAGTGGAAAGTACTGTCTGGATATTTAAATAGATGTGCTTATAATTTTTTTTAGTTCTTTAAATGTATATAATAGACTCTGTTCCTGAGATTCAGGGTTGTTGTGCTCTTTAGTTTGGTTTCTGTATGTGAGGGAAACACTATGAAATTCAAAGAACTATTACAAAAGATAATGTGTTAATTGCTTAAATAAATTGTTAAAGTGCATGCTAAAAGCATAACATTTTATCTTAGAAATAGTTGTTGTTTTTGATTTTGTTTTGCTTTCTCTCATTTCCTTTATTGTTTCAAATTTGAATTTCACAAATTGGCTAATACCTCTCCTAAGCTGTTTCTTCAAGCTGGTTGGCACCTGAAGTCATTGGGAAGAAAGAACTACTTCATAATGGATCTGAAAAGAGCTTATGCTATCAAGTTCTTAATAGACAGTTGTGCGGCTCTAGGCATGATCGCACAACTGGTGGGTGCTTTCTGGAGATCCCCCAAGGATTCAATAAATGAAATAAATGGGCAATGGAGAATGAAGTGAATTGGAAAAGTGCCTGGCTGACTTCATAAATACTAGAAGGGAGATATAGGGCAGGATTTATCTTCCAAGAATAAATTGTTTTACTTACGCTGTGTACACATATATGCATGCATTTGTGTACACCTGTGCACACAAACATACACCCTAATTTGTCTTTTGCTTCGAATTTATCAAGATTTTGTGTGCTTTATTCTGACAGTAAGTTGAACCACCTGGACTTCAAGTATATTTAAAAAGAAAAAACCCTACCTACCTAGAGCATAATTTGTCTCTATGTCTATTGCTATGAGAAGCCATATCTCTGGGGTTTGACGGTCACCCAAAGAGAGAGAGAAGACAGCCTAAGGGTCTCAGGCTGAAATTGCTTTTACTTAGAACTATTTATCAATGTGCTTACTCCACTCTCAGCATTTTCCTTCTGTAGCTTACTTTTGTAATGCAAATACCTTCAAGCTACCCCTGAGAAACATGATTGTCTGAATTTGATGCCTCCTCTGCTAACCTGGTGCCCTCTTTCCTTCAATTAGTGTGTAGTTGGAATAACTAATATTTATCGAACAACTATCTGATGCTAAATACCTAACAGACATGACCTTATTTGTTATACTGTATAACAAAGCTGTCAGGGAAATATTAGTATCAGTCTCATTTTACAGTTATAGGAACTGAGATCCCAGAGGTCAGCAATTGACAATGAAGTGTCAGTCATGATACAGGCAAAACTGAGATCTGAACCCAGTTTTTGTTGGTTGAAAAATATTTCAGAAGTCTTATGAATTAAGTTCCAAATGGTCTATCTTCTCTAACACCTACATTTCCTGTGGTTTTCTATATTATATTAATGTACAAGCAACGAAGTAAAAATTAATAAGTGGAACTATAAAGAATTAAAAAGCTCTGAACACCAAAAAAAAAAAAACAGTCACCAAAATGAAAAGGCATTCTACATAATAGAAAATATTTGCAAAAAATATACATACTAAGGGATTAATATTAAAAATATATAAAGATCTGATACAATAGCTAAAAAACATCTGATTAAAAAATGGGCACAGGAATGGAACAATTTTTTTTTCCAAAGAATACATACAAATGACTAACAGGAACAAAAAATCATCAGGGAAATGCAAATCAAAACCACAATATATCCTCATATCTGTTAAGAATGGCTATTGTAAAAAACACAAGAGATAACTGTTGGTGAAGACATGGAGAAAAGAAAACCCTTGTACAGTCTGTGGAAATGTAAAATGATAGAGCCATTATGCAAAACATGATGGTTCCTCAAAAATTTTTTTTCAATTATCACATGATCCAGCAATCCATTTTTTGTATATATGCAGAGGAAATAAAACAGAATCTCCAAAGAGATATCTGCACTCCTATGTTCGTAACAGTATTATTCACAATAGCCAAAATATGGAAACAATCTAAGTGTCTGCCAATGGATAAATGGATAAAGAAGATGTGATACAAACACACACACACACACACACACACACACACACACACGCACACACACACACAAAGTATTATTCAGCTGTGAAAAAAAAAGGAAACCCCGTCATTTGTGACAATATGAATAGTCCTTGTGTGCATTATGCCAAGTGAAATGAGTCTGACAGAGAAAGACAATTACTGTATGATATTACTTATATATAGAATCTTTAAAAGCTAAATTTATAAAAACAGAGACTGGGAGTGGGGGAAATGGAAAGATGTTGGTCAAATGTACAAACTTCCAGTTATAAGATGAACAATTTCTAGCGATCTAATGTACAGTATAGTGGTTATAATTACAATACTGTACTGTATGGATAGATACCTGAAAGTTGCTGAGAGTAAATTTCAAATGTCTTCACCACAAAAATAAAATGGTAATTTATGACAGAATAAAAGTGTTATCTAAGGTTATGATGGCAATTATTTTGCAACATCTAAGTTCATCAGATCAATAGGTTGTACATTTTATCATAATATAATGTTATATTCAATTATGTCTCAGTAAAACTGGAAAAAATAAAGAACCATATATAAAGCATCAAGAAAATAGTGGGTCCACAGTTGATAATTTTTCTCATTTCAGCCAGTTTTGTAAAAGTACTTGTTTAGAAAATAAGACATTTTTAGTAATATTTTTAGGAGTATATTTATGAAAACATATATCGTACCCTTTGATTAAATATCAGATTCTTATCTGGGTCCTGATTAGTCACATATGTCCTTAAAAGTAAAGATTTTATGAGAATGGTAAAAGAGAGATGTGACTGGAAAAATAGTCAGAGAGATGTAACATTATAGTCTTTGGAGATGGAAAAAGGAAGCCATGAACCATAGAACGTGTGTGACCTCAAAACAAATGCTCCCCTAGGACATCCAGAAAGGAATGCAGTCTTGCTGACACCTTGTTTTAACTCAGTGAGACACTGTGTCTGCCTTCTGACCATAGAACTTGAGAATAATGCATCTGTGCTGTTTTAAGCCACCAAGTTGGAGGTAATTTTTATGGCAGTTATGCATATGTAATAAATATGACTATTTAGATATTTGGACTAGTCAAAGCCTATACCTGATTACCCCATGCATCCCCTCCCTAGATGTCTATATCTTTACCTTTTGATGGGCTTCTAGAGTACTAGTTACATGCCTGTCTGGGGAATGATCTATAGTCCAGTGAGGTTGTGGTTCTGGTATTGAATTCAAGTGTTGAGCTCTCTCCATCACAGACAATCCATACATCTATTCTCCAGGAATGGCCCAATATGTAAGACTATATATATGTCTTGGTTCATTGAACAAATATATTTTTTATACCCACTATGTTTAATTTCTGTGCTGGCTACTAGAAATTAGTGGTGCACAACATAGACAGACTCCCAGCTCTGATGGAACTCATACTGCAGAGAGAAAGTCAGCAAACCACAGCCCTTGGATCAAATCAGTTTACTACGTGTTTTTGTAAATCAAGTTTTATTGAAACACAGACATGCTCATTTATTTGCATATTGTTAATGATGCTTTCATGCTATAATAGCAGAGTGGAGCAGTAACAACAGAGCCTACACAGCCCACAAAATCAATATGTATTACATGCATTTCACAGAAAGTTTTTGCTATCTTGTTCTAGAGGGCAGGAAGACGATGAAACAAATATATACAAATATGAAGACTGTTATGAAGTACAGATTGTTCTGAAAGTATTAAAGCGAAAGGATAACAGTTAACTAATCTAGTAAAACCAAACACAAAAGGATGCATGGTAGTTAACAAAATAAAGTGTGAAGATAGAAAAAGTGTTCCAGATATAAGTAATTATGCCAGAAGGTGAAAAAAGAAAATGGCACATTTGACATTAACCTAAGGAGAGGAGAATGAGTAGAAGAATAGCCAAAAATCATGCCAATCCATGAAACACATTAGAGGCTGTATTAAGGGTATTAGATTCCATATAAAAGGCAACGGGAAGTCATTGACTAGTTTTAAGCAGAGTTTCCCTTCCCAGTGAATAATTATCTCCTCGACTTGAACTCTTGCCCTGATTTCTAACTGCTTCGCTGTGGTTCCTATATCTGCCCAGATCCTGCAAATGCTCTTTCAGAGGTTTTGATGTTTCTTCCTTGATAACAATACTCCAGATAGGTTCTTGCTGACTTTCTAACTGAATCTTATATCCTTTCTGTTTTATTTTTTTTTCCTATCATATTCACAGCTGATTCAGACTTCTCTGGCCATTCCCTGGGTCACAGGTCATTGTAACACCATAGCATTTCTAATTTTCACAAGTTTTCATTCTGTTGGAGTCTAGTTCTCCATCAGGTAATAGAAACAGACAAACCAACACAAAAAGATAGACTACAAGAGTTATCTTGATCTTAAGCCCTGGCTTCCTAACTTCATAATTGTGTGATTTAAAATAAAATGTGACTTTAAATGGTTCCTAAGCTTCTTTATTTCTAAAATTATCATAGAATCCTAATGAAGATTAGTTCTTCTTGTATAATACAGTTTATTTACTACATAATTATAGTTATATATTATTGAATTTTATAATTAATTAATAAGAATTTTTATGAGGATTATGGGAAAGGATGCTATGGTAGGTGGATTGCATCTATGGACCCTACTAAAGGCATTCTTGTATCCTTGCCCTTTGATGTCCCCTCCCATTCTAACTCTGGACCTGAACTTTTGATATTTTGGGGGGTGAGTAATAAATGTGATACAAACAGAGGCTCCAAAATGTGCACATGTGTGTTAGCTTATCTTACCTCTTGGCCTTCCCTGTGGGAGCATGCCTGGGATGGTCTCCCAGAGAATGAGTTGTGGAACAGAGTTGTTTCAGTCCAATCATCCCAGCCAAGTCTTTGGACATGCAAGAAAGTCTTCCTAAGGTCTTTACAGTTGCCTACCTTGCCAACATGCTGCTGACCAAAGACACCTGAGTGAGTCCCACCAAGTTTAGTTCAGAATATAGAACTGACCAACTGACTTAAGACTTATGAAAAAAAATTAATGTTTTTTTTTTGTACACCTCTGAGGTTTGGTGGTCACTTGTTTTACAACAGTTTTTGTAGCAGCAGCTAACTGATGCAAATACATACAGCAAGTGGGGTAATAGTGTGCCAAGCATCTACTCAGTACTCGATACATAGTAGTTCCTGCCCCCACCATTGCAACCTGAGTGATGGAAACCTGAAGGTGTCAGTTCAGAGTATGCTCTCATTATTACACAGTTTGGGGTGCTGTTTCACATCTCCTGGGTTTCCAGACACTGTACTTGGAAACACAGACACACACACACACACACACACACACACACACATTATACGGTGGGTCCCACCACTTCAAATGAGTACCTGGCTATTGCATTCTTAAGGGGATTTCACCACAGTCACCTCCAAATTCCACATTCCCTTCTCTTTAGATGTCCACTATAGCTCCTACACACTCCTTTAACCAGCAGAATTGAGCAAGCTACATCATGTCAGGGTCGACATAGCCTGGCTGCTGAAGTAGGTCTTGAGATGGTTTCCAAGAGACATGTTATTAAAGAAACAATGGCTTTGTCTTGGCAGCAAGGCTAAATGCTGTTTATTTCCAGATGCTTTCCTGGAACACAAGGGAGGGAGTGCAGCTGCACATCATTCATGGAGTGGCTGAGACAGGATGGGGGGCAGCACTCTGAGTGAATGGCAAAGCTCATTCTGGGCTGGGGACACAAGGCAATTTTCTGTCCCTGTCAGAAAAGAACTCAGTTTCCTTCTTCATTGGCCAGGACCTGCTCCAACCTTCAACTCTGCTATTTGTGTGAATGACAGCATTCGTTTCTCCTTTACTCCATCATCTACGCTTTAAGCATTTTTTTTTAATTTCTCCATATGAATGTCTTCCTTATTTCACCTTCTTATCCCCACACTGTTCCTTCTGTCTGAGGTGAGTAAAGCACAGCCAAGTGGCTCAGACCACAGGCTTTGGGGGGAAAAAAAAAAGAAAAAAAAAAGAAAAAGGAAAAAAAAACCCTGTTCTAGTTAGAATCATGTTTTTTACATTTAATCTCTATGTAATCTTGGTCAATTCTCTTCTTCAAGACTCACATTTGTTATAATAAGTACATTTTTTAAAAGTGTCTATATTATACATGTGTTTTTTGACAAAAAAAAAAGAAGATAATTCTCCATTAAGTGTTTATCTGTTTGGCAAAGAGCAAGCACTAAGTAAACAGCTATTATTATTCTATAATCATCATTTTTTTTATTATTATTATTATCCTGAGTCCCGGTATTTTTCTGACTAAACATCTCTCATCTATTCCACTCATTTCTCTGACTCTACACTCTTTGTACTCCCTATGTAATCACCCCAGAAGCTTCTCAACTAGCTTCACCAACTTTTCTCTCTTCTCTCTAATCCTTTCCACTGGACCACCATTTCTCCTAAAAAAATCTCCTTCTTTATTTTAGGGTTTTTCATCTGCCTATAACATGCTGTATTAGTACTCTAAGGGCTGCCATAGCAAAGTACCACAAATCACTTGTCTCGAACAACATAAATTTTCTCACAGTGCTGGAGACTACTAAAACCAAGATATGCGCAGAGTGGCCATGCTCCCTCTGAAACTGGTAGAAGAATATACTTCTTTGCCTCTTCCAGGCTTCTGGTGATTTCCCAGAAATCTCTCATGATCCTTAGCTTGTTGATGAATGAACCAATTCACTTCCCTCTCTTCATGGGATATTCTTGCTATGTCTCTGTATTCACATAGTTATTGTGTTATAAGGATATCAGACATATTGGATTAGGAACCCACTCTAATCCAGCATGACTTAATTAACTAATTATATCAGCAATAATCCTGCTTCCATATAAGGTCACATTTGGAGTTACTGGAGTTAAGGCTTCCAGACACCTTTTTTTTTTTTTTTTTTTTATGGGGGGGAGGGATGCACAATTCGACTAATAAAACATGGCTCACAATTTACATCCCAGTCCCTATCTCCCACCATTCTCCATACTGCCCCCTCTAGATGTAAGAAACTTTTTTTTTTTTTTAATGAGTTAATTATACAAAACCTTCTCTGCTGCCTTGGGGCCTTTCACAGGTTTTGAGATCTGGCCTGGACACTATGTCCCCTCAGTTTTTCCTAACTAAGGTTTACTTATTCATAAGATCTCAACTTGGTCATTACCTGTTCCAAGAAGCCCCAACTGAATCTCATTTCATACCCATTAGGATGGCAAGAAAGAAAAGGAAAGGAGGAAGGAGGGAGGGAGAAAAGAAAGAAGAAGGAGGAAGGGAGAGAGGGAGGGAGGGAGGAAGGGAGGGAGGAAAGAAGGAAGGAAGGAAGGAAGGAAGGAAGGAAGGAAGGAAGGAAGGAAGGAAGGAAGAAAGAAAAATAGCAAGTATTGGTGAAGATGTTGGAAGGAAGAAATTGGAACATTTTTGCACTGCTAGTAGAAATGTAAAATGATGCAGCCATCATGAATGACAGAAAGGCAGTTTCTCAAAAAATTAAGCATAGAATTACCTTATTATCCAACAATTTCACTTTGGGTTTATACCCTCCAAAATTAAAAGTAGTAATTGAAACAGACATTTTACAACAATATACATAGTAGCATTTTTCTTAATAGCTAAAAGGTGAAAATAATACACGTCTATCAGTGAACAAATGGATAAATGAAATAAATGCGTATAGTATCCAGACTTGAAATGAAATTCTGATTCATGTTACACCATGAATGAAAGTTGAAACATTATCCTGAATAACATAACACAGACACAAATATTGTATGATCACACTTATATTAGGTACTTAGGACAGTTGAATTAATATTGAAAGAAAGTGGAATAGGACTTTCTAGAGACTGGAGTGGCTGGTGGAGAAATGGGGAGCTCCTGTTTAATATGTATAGAGTTTCATTTTGTAATAACAAGAGAGCTCTTTAGGTGGATGGTGGTGATAATTGAGAAGGATGCCAATGCACTTAGCGTCACTGAATTACACATTTAAAACAGTTAAAATGGTAAGTTGCATGCTACACCTATTTTACTGCAATATTAAACTACCCAGAACCCCACAAACGGAACAAAATAAAATGAAAACAAGTGAATGAATTCTGCCTATGCATCCAGAGGTATCTGCATAACTCACTTTTAAAAAAAAAAATCTAATTGACACATAGATAATGCAACTGTATGGTGGTCACTGCCCTGCGCACTATATAAGCATTAATTCATTTAATCTTCATAACACTTTATAATGTAGGTAATATTATCATACCTATTTTATGGACAAATACGCTGAAACACAGAGGCAGAGCAGCTCTAAGTCAACAGTCTTGTATGTGGTGGAGCAGGATTAGAGAGCAACAGTCCGGCTCTCGACTCTACATCCAAGCTTCCAGCTCACACCAGGCTCATTACCTTCAAAACCAGGGTATTCGGGTCGTCCAGGTTATGCGCATGGTAAACCCAAAGACCACTTTAATTTTTTTGAGGGTTCTTAAATCAACTCTGACATATATTTATTTCTCTAGCATTGTTTATTTCTATAATATTATTTCATGCTCCTCACTGAAATGAAAGGACCTTTTGCTTACATTCTGAACGCTTTCAAAAGTTTTCTACTTTTGTGATTTTGTTCATATTGTTTGTCCTGGTTATTGGTTTCTAGGTTACAAACTACTGTTTATTTGAGCTATTAAACAGTCATTTGGCTTTTATCAAGTTTTGGGGGGTCAGAAATTTGGAAAGGCTTGGTTGGGTAGTTTGTCTCTAAAACATGTGGTGTCTGGGACAGCTGAGGCTGGAAGGTACACATCTAAGATGATGGCTTCTTAACACACGTCTGGCACCTCGGCGCCACTTGTCATTTCTCTCTCTCTCCATTTCTCCATATGGCTTCTCATCATTCTAATATAGTATGACTACGTTGGCTTGGGCTACACACAGCAAGGTGGACTCTGGTTAGTCCCAATTTTTACATGGTGACTGGTTTTCAAGAGGCAGAAATCAGAAACTTCCTGAACAGTTAAAGGCTTAGAACTGGCACAGCAACGGTTCCACCATATTTGTTAAAATAATCATCCATCTTCAACTGGATAAAATGATAAGCTCCATCTCTCCATGGAATCATTGTAAGGTTACACCGTAGAAGAGTATGTTAAATGGGAGATGTCACTGTGACCACCTTTGGATAATGCAAATTCTTATTATTTATACCTAGTTAAAATCAGACAGATACTTTCATGGTTGGTTGGACAGATAGGCAGGCAGGCAGGCAGGCAGACAGATAAGACATTTCCTGTCTTATCTATGTTGAAGTAAAGTTGTAGCCCTAAGAAATGAACAAAATAACACATTGTCTTATGGGAAAAAGACTTTGGAGTTGGAACTAAGGATAAGATAGTGTTTTATGTATGTATCAGACAATATTATATCATAGTCATGGAAGTAGCAAAAACCAACTTTAACTAAAGATTAAAAATAGTATGTATTGATTCAGATACTGAAGTACAAAATGGTCAGGAGCAGATTCTTTCAAATATAACTACTTCCAGAAAAATCAGATACCTCAGAACTTTCTTTTTCTTTCTCTTGCTTAGGTTTCCTTTATTTTTTTCTCTGCATTGGCTTCACTATTTATTTAGAACTGGAAAGAAGCATATGACTATTGAAAATATATTACAGAAATCTGAGGATACTAAAGATGGAGATAAATATTTGAGTATCATCTACACAGAAACAGATAAATTGTTGAAGGTGTGGAAATGAGTGAGGACTTTAAAGATAAGAGAACTAAAGAGGAGAAAAGAAGAAGCCAGATCAAAGTGAGAACTTGATTTTCAGGATGCAATTTTGTTTATTTTTTTGAGGTATGTGTGAGTATGTATATGTATGTGTATCTGATTAGAAAAAGATTTATAAGCCCTTTGCTAAATTAACTAGTAGTTACTGGTAGTTACTAGTGATAACTAGTAGAGTAAAAACATTTCCTGTCTTATCTATGTTGAAGTAAAGTTGTAACCCTAAGAAATGAACAAAATAACACATTATTTTATGGGAAAAAGACTTTGGAGTTGGAACTAAGGAACATCTCTCCAGTTCTCCATTTTCCACAGATGGAAAAAGTGGCCTGGGACAAGTATTCTAACTCCTTTGGGTTATTTCTTAAAGATATAAAATTAAGAAATTGAACCATATGAGTGTTGAAGGCTCTTCTAATTCTAAAAGTCTGTACATTATGAAAATGTTTTTGCCAAGTAGACCAAATATTACATAAAAGAAGATCTTGTAAGATCAAAGGTTGTTTATTCATAGTTTCTGTCTGCATCAATCAATTTCACCATATAAATGGCAACTATTTCATTCTTTTGCACTGATGAACCTAAACAGGGTTAGAGGTGACTCTAACAAAGTTCATAAGGCCACAGCCAAATGGAAATTTCCATTAAGCATTATAAAGGAGAGAACTACAGATGAGCCTCCCATGCAGCTAACTGTGGCCATAACAAGCTTTTGGTAAATAATTTTTTTTTTTGTTCAGTTGCTTCTCGATTGCGTTAGAAACACTTGCTATTGAAAAGAACCCCAAGGTGACTCTTTTCATATACGGCAAGCACCTTTTGTAATATGAATCATAATGGCTTGATTAATGTTTTTCAAACTCAGATTTTGATATCTCCAGCATTCTTAACACTCGACTCAGCCTTATTGCATAGTCAAATATTTCTGTTTCCTCAATAGAATAATATAATAAGCAGGCTGATCACTGCCAAACAGATCAGTCAGATATATTTGTTGATGCTGAATTTTTACTTCAGTTGTCTAAATACTGTTCAAAGTTATTAGGTAATTGCCTTGGTATCAGCCGGGCTTTGACAGCCAAGTCCGTTTCCTACTTTTCATTGCTTATTTCTGGTCAGTCACATTAGTTTCTGCCTGGTTAGCTTATTCTTTAATAATTTTCTTTCCTTTAGCTAAATTCCTATGTGTATGTTCTGTTGATTGTAAGTGAAATTAATTCTTGCTTTAACAAATTTAGAAATCACCATCTTGTACAAAGCAAAATAAAAATTATTTCATTTTCTTCTCAAGCCTCTAAGACAGCCTCTGTTCATAACTTGGCATATATTCTTTCAAACTTTAAATCTGAGTTTTAAAATTCCATATATCATATTCATTTTTGTAGAAAATGCATACTTAGCCACATTATTTTTCAATATTAAGAAGCATCCCCTTGGATAATTTTCAAATTATTAAATTGATAACTCAATTTTAGATCCATTACCTTTTTTGGTGCTTTTCTCATTTCAGAAAAATATTGTATTGAACTCACGTATCCACTTATCTACCAAGTATTTACTTAGCATAAATTCATAGAATTAAAATTTGTGATTTAAACATATGCACATTTAATGTTAATCTTTATTTCTCTATTTTCCTCCATAAGCTATGAAACTAGCCCTATAAAGAAATGCTATTCTTTCATACTCCCCTACCAATCTGGAATGTTTCCTTTGGCTTTTTTCCTTTTTAATCTATCAATTTCTAAAACCTAGGTTAAAATTCCCCAGCCCTAGTATGAAATCTTCCTTAAGCTTGCCCACTCGTTGTTTCTCTGAATGCCTGCTGTACGTGAGTACAGGGGAAAGGTAGGGCTCTGTGAAGTATTGTGCATTTAACTGACATAAAGATTGGCTGGAAGACAGAATTAAAAAAATAAAAATTGAGAAAATATGAAAAAAAGAAATGGTTGCAAAAATTATAGCACATTTATATTCAGTCTATAATCTATATATTTAATAATGTTGAACACTATCTAATAAAATTAATGCTTATAAGATATTTTAGCAAAGCAGAGCATAGTGTTGCATGTTTACTATAATTACAATGCAAAAACAATGGGTATTAACTTTAAACTGGCAAAACAGAAAAATAATCTCTCAGTTTTAATGTGGTGAAATTATGGGTGAGGTTTTTACTTCTACAAATATTTACCTTACTTTTACAGTTTAAATAAATAAAAAGATTTTCCTCTATTTTTTTTTTCTCAAAGTGTGTGTGTATGGGGGTGGGGCAAAAGATAGGGACCCATTGTCACAACACCACAACTTATGGCATCTCAGCAAAATTCTACTGTATAGAACGTAAAGCCTTTCACTCTTTAGATTTTATGGAATGGATTGTATGGGCACCACAAAAGCGATATCAACTTGAACATAGTGGGAACACCCTTATGGTGTCACTGGTCCATCCAAAACCACAGAAGTCAACCCCCATCTGCAGGAGCCAATAAGCGTGAAGATCTCACCTTGCAAGGTCCATATATGCTGAATACCTTGGACAGACAATGCTCAAGCCTGACCTGATAACATCATAGACAGGTGTGCTGACCTTCTGACCCATCATAGCTACTGGCTGGAGACTGATGAGCAGCTCTTTTCTCAGCTCTGCACCCTACCAGTCAATAAAATTCTCTTTGAAAAAGCTAAGGACTTTCATCCTTTCCCTCTGTTGTGTAAGACTCTGTACTTTCTCTCCTTGTGGGTTGTGTATTAACCAGCATGGTACCTGAGTGGCTTATCTGAGAAGGTTCCACTCGATACGATAAACCTGGCAGTGTGGAAGGACAAAAATGTGTTCATGAGTATTACTTCAGTAGCCACTTTTCTTGCTCACAGAATCTACCATCTTTAGTCTCAGTTTCACCATCTGTAAAATGATGGTGAATAAAACTAATTCAGCGTTCCAAATGCAAAAATCTACTTTTCTTAATATAAACAAATTATGTGCACCAAGTGTTTGCTTACTAAACTTTTAGGACTATTTTTTATTTCCACAAAGAATATATCTGCTTTTATATTCTTGATACACATGAACCACTTATTCTATCCTCTCCCATTTCAGAGAAACATATTTCTGCCTCAAGGGTATCAGCAGGGTAAATATATTGAATCCTGATTACCCAGCCTGGGCTTCCATGATGAAGAGACAATGTGACATAGTTAAGATTATGATGAACTAGAGCTTGTGTATTTGACTGAAGAAGAAAGCAACTGCTTATCTCCAGCTAATAATTGCCAAGCCAGGATGTTGGCTCAGAGGTGTTCAATCTTTCAGCTTCTTAGCAGAAACTGTAAAAAATGTGGATTTTGAATAATTATTTAGATGTTATGTATTAATTCAAATTATAATTAAAAAAACAACCTTCATTGAAAAACATATCTTTGCAATAACTTTAGTTCTTAGGCCATGAATTTGCAGTCTCTCAGATGAGATGTAAAGGCTCTTTCATTTTTGTGATTGATTAGAAATTAACTGGTCTTTATTTTCTTGAGGTCTACTAGAAGGGCAGGTACATTGAACACAGTTTGTTTTTATTGCCAGTATCCATTCACTCTCCTTTTGTAAAAACTCCAGATTTTATTTGGAAATGGATACCTTTCCTCCACTGGGAATCTGTCTGTTCCACTGAAGTTGAGTTCATCCATAGCTCTAAAGGTGGCTTAAGGAAATCAGATGGTATATTCCATTAGCAAGATCATAAGGCCCAAGCCAATCTAATCAGAGACAAAGGGACTAAATTCTGGGAATTTTTAAAAGCTAACAGGAAAGTACACCATTCTTTTCTTTGCTAGACTGGAAGAAAAAAAGCATTAGCTTTAGAAAATACTAGAAGCAATATTAAAACCATAGGGCTACAAAAAAGAGAATAGAGTCCAAATAGAGGAAGAAAAGACAATTGGAATTGGGAGGGAAATAATGGATCCTCATTGTATTTTTTGTGCTCCTACAAACAGCATTGCCTGAAGCTAGTAACCCTGGATTTTCTATCATGAGATCTATTAAATCTTTTTAACAAAAGCTAATTTCTATCTAGCTTTCTGTTAATAGCAATAAAAAGCCCAAGCTTCTACATAGAGGGAATTGAGATGAGATGGGAGAACCACTTTAGTCCAGAATTTCCTCATTGCTTACACCAAAAAATAAAAAATAAAAAAAAATAAGGCCACAATAATAGCACTGTTTCTCCAACCTCTAAGGTTTTGGTGCTGTCTACTAAGGCATTGCTAGACATAATGTCACCATGTCCAGCACCATTTCCAGATCTTACTCTTTTGAATAAACATTGTCAGCACCTTCTCTTTGTATAGTGGAAAAAAGAATGTTATTTTTCTTTCATCCCTTTTGCCGTATTCCCCTGCGGAACCATTTCAATTTAGTGAAGTAGAGAAGGACCTAGCAGTTTGCGTCTTCTGTTATGAATGTGGTGCTTGAAATGCCAGAGTCAATGACATGAGACGCAGGGCTTCATTACTCCTCAGCTTACCCAGACTCAGGCTTCCCAGGACCCAGTGATAGTCTGCTGCCAGAAAGACACATTTGAATTTCAATGTGTCAAGTATCTCTTGCTGTACTTTCTATGTTGCAGGCTGCAAATAGCTTTTAGAAATGAGCCCCAGAACTCAGCTCTCTACCTCCTACCACTGGCTAACAGGAGGTTGGATGTATTTTTTTCCAAGTTGTAATAAATTAAGGAGTAGGTAGTCTAGGGAAGAGGATGAGTCTGCAATCATCAATACATTCAATAAAGAGAAACTTCAACAACACTATTCGTACAATAGATGCAATATGGATTAAGTGGGGAAACAGCATGTGGCCTATGGAGGCCAGGTTTGGGTCTCTGCTCTAACCTTTCCTAAACAAGTAAATTTGGTGAAGCTGCCAAACTTTTTTCTAGCCTTAGTATCCCCATAAAATGGGAATGACAGTGATTCCTACTTTCACAAAATTGTGATCCTTATATTTTTATTAAATTGGAAGCTATTAATTAATCATGACCATTTTGCAATGAAGCAGCAGCACTAAAAAGGAAGATTTTATTCACTCTTTCAAGTATTTAAGATAGACTTTAACAGTTTTTTTTTGTTTGTTTGTTTGTTTGTTTGTTTGTTTTTAATATGACATCTACAGTCAGAATGTCTGGATTCAAATTCTTGTCCTAGTCCTTAACAGCTATATGGCCTAAGGCTTACTTTCTTATGCTTCCCTGTCTTTTTCCATAAGATCTTCCTTTTCTATATGAACCTCCTAGGGTTATAATTAGGATTTATGAGATTAAAACCATTAAGTTTTCAGGACTATGGCAGTCACAGTAAGCACTTAACAATGTTATTACTGCTACTTATATTGTTGCTATCTGGTAGCCTGTACCATTTGCAATGTTACAGATGTAGTGCTTAAGAAAAGATAATAAAATGTGGCTGCTTTGAGCTGAGGTTCTGGATTTGTATTGAACAATCTCTGCGTCTTTGGGCCAATCACTTCATTTCAGTATGTCTTATTTTCTCACTTCTAAATTTCGATTATTAATAGTACACAGTTTATAAGGAAGATATAAAGACTATGAGAGTTATTTCATGTAAATTACGTAGAACACCTAATATACACTACAAAATACTTGATTATTCTTACTATTATTACTTTTATTAACAATGAGTTCTTCAAGGTCATATAGGAAATCAGAGGCATAAATGGGGAATTTGTTCGTATCACTACCTAAGAAGCTAGACTTCAAATTCATGTCTGACTCCAAAATACACATAGTTCCCATTATGCCATATTTTCTCTTTTTAAGAAGAAGAGCAGTAAAGCGAAGCCAAAGGCAATTTTAGATTTATTTTACTGTCATTTCAAACATATCAGTGCAGGGTGTCATATTACTTTTGAAGTGCATATATTTTTTAAAAGAAACGAAAAATAGCTATAATAACAACCAACTGCTTGCAAAGTAAATTGTGCTAACCCCTCTGCTCCCCATTTGCAAACATATTTGGATTACATCTGGAATAAAATCATTAGTGGCAGGAAGACAGATGTTTTTCAAAGTTTGGGTGTGTATGTAGACATCAAATATTGATGTTGATGTTATTTACTCATTTAATTCTTTACTTTTTTCCAAAAAGATGGATTTTGAGCTTTTTCATGATTTATTTCTTCTTTTTTTGGTTCCCAAGGTGACAAATCAAAGTTCACCCCAGGAACTTGCAAAGTATATCATGGTGGGAGAAATCTACTAGGCGTGGAATAATATTAATAGTAAGTATTGTGCAGTTGTCAATCAGCATAGAGTCTTTCTCAGAAATAATTTAAGGATCTTCTTCAAACCAAAGCATTATGCATACGGCAGTGAAAGAACAATGCACACTGCTGTTAATAGGTTGACTAATATAGCAAATTTTACTCTAGGTTTCAATTTTAAATATAATTTATTAAAATAAAATAAAAATTTTATTGAGTTCATTTAAAAATATATACTTAAGGGAGAGAATCCTTGCAATGTGTTAGCCTATAATTAAAGAAAGCACATAATGTGTCATGGATTACACAAAAAAGGAATTTGATGAGGGTGGTAACAGAAGAATATGAGGCAATGTCCTTGAGCTACATTTATTTAGATTACTATAACCATCCATATTTATGTAATGGAATACACTGGAATTTGTTTTACCCTGAGATGAGATAGCTATCTCCTGAAAGTAAAAAATATTTTCAATACTTAAATTGTTTGGTAGGGCCCATTTTCACAATACCATATAAATTTCTTTGTGGACACTAATAGGTGAATGTGCTCTTTATGCTTTCCCTGCATCCATAGAGAAGAACTAAATTCCAACTTACATATAATAAAATGCTTTGAAATTCAGGGAGGAAAAAATATGGGTAATGTTCAGTAGAGTAGCTGTTAGGGACTGAATGTTTATGGTCCTTCCCAAAATTCACATGTTGAAATCCTAACTCCCAGTGTGATAATACTAGGTGGAGCTGTGCAGATATCAATAGGTCATAAGGTTGATCCTTCATGTATGGGGTTAGTGCCCCTTATAAAGGAGAGCTCCCTTGTTCTTTCCAGCTGCAAGGCAACCCTTTGGATACCAGGAAGAGGGCTCTCCCCAGACCCTGAATCTGCCAGTGCACTGATCTTGGACTTCCCAAACTCCAGAACTGTGAGAAACAAATATGTTTTTGTTTATACCACCAATCTATGCTATTCTATTATATGGAATATGTTATTTTATAGCAGCCCAAACTGACTACAACAGAATCCAAACCAAAGTAATTTTTTTCCCATTATGCATGACATGTTTTCCTTTGTACGTTTTCTCCTGCTGTCACTCAATTTAGAGGACATTTTCTACTCATTTCTGCATGGCTAATGTGTGCCATTCTTGAAGTTGCAGCCTCAACTGTACTTTACCCATAGAGCTTTCTCTAAATCTCCTATTTGATTTAGAACTTCCTTCATCTTTACTCTCAAAGCACTTTGTTTATTCCTATACTTTTAAGATTTAAAATTGTATATGATGTTTTTCCTTACATGTTTGTCATCCAAATTCATCTGTAACTTCCTCAAGAAAGGAGTTCATGATTTATTTATCTTGCTCAACATGACATAGAGAAATAATGTATTTTTTTATATTAAACTTTTTACATCATCTAGCCAAGTGCCTAATATGTAACAGGAGGGAAATGAATGTTAGGGAAATATTGATATTTGAATGTTGACCAAGAAAAGTCAATTCCATTGTTTCACAAAGCTTACGGTTAGGTCAAGCCATTTTTTTGAAACCATGATTCAGTTCACAAAATTAGCACTTTTGGAGTCTTTTCTGTCCTTGACCTTCTTGCATCGACTTTCAAGAGGCCTTTTGTTCCCCAGAAATATTTGCTATTCAGGGAAATAATGTCCCATGGTGATTAATTGTGTAATAAAAGGGAAGAATCCAACACTGTCTTTTCCACTACCAACCTAGTGCCAAGTGTTTTCTCCTGTAGCCCATTGTGCTTGAAACACAAAATAATTGTATTAACTGGAGACTTTTGTGGAGATGATTTTTTTTTTTATTTAAAAGAAATGTTAATTTGCTATTAAATCTCATGTTGAAAGACTAATAGCTTAATGAACGCATTAAACATGTGCAAATTAGTTTTTTTTTAAATGCATTACTTAGTTTCAGATTGAAAGGGGGTGATACATCATCATCGTCTCTGTGGGAATTAATGAGGCATTAGGCCATCTCCTGTCACGGAGGCCAGACTTATGAACGATCCACCAAATCGCACATGCAAAACTTGTTCTGTTCTCTCTTTCCACCCACCACATACATCTTTTCTGGGCCTCTTGCCTCTGTAGCCTTGATACTTGAAATACAAATGTCAGCTCACCATCAGTTTGGAAGTGAGAAGTAGTCTATTCCGAGTGACAAATGTTGTTTATGGTTACTAGAAAAGAGGGTGGAACAATGAGTGCATATATTAACATCACAGGGGATGGGTTTGGTAGTCATTCAATTGCCATACTGCCCTGTGAAGATACATAACCTCTCCCCATTTCCCTCAATCACCCACGCACTCTCAGACATCTACATTAAAATAAGGAGCCCAAAGCAAGCAAGTTATCTTAACTATAATAAGTGGCAAGGTGTTCTCAACTCAACAGCTTTTGTCACCAGCTCTCAATCTTTTCCCATCAGGAGCACAGCTTTTTCTAAACTGTATCTTTTGATATATTTGTCTCATCCTGCAGTTCCCAAATCAGCAGTTCCAAACCTCCATGAATAAGCAGCATTTAAAAGCCATCAGTTTAATTCCAGGACATAAACTTGCTCTTACCTGCATTTATTTTTATAATTAGCAGGTATGACATTTAATTCTGTTTTAAGAATATCAGATAAATTTTCAGTCTATCTTGAGATAATTGAAGATGCCACAGCCTACTAAAAAATCAGGGATGGAGCTCACTAGCACAGACATTAGTTTAGGCATAGAAATAACATCTGTGCAGGACATGGAAACAGTACAGCAAGGTTAAGTAATATTTCTTTTACACTAAAAAGCATTGCTTAGCCCTGCATGTTTTTTTTTAAAGATATGTTTATATATAAAGACATTTATATGAATTATTCCATAAAACGTAACAACTTTCCCTACCTGTTCAGCCTAGAATGACAAAACTTCAGGCCCTAATTTATCACTATCTCTCAGTGGCCATCAACTTTGCCCATTGTTTTACCTGTCCATTTCAATTCATGAGTCACACTTATTGCATGTTGGTTCTTCTTATATGAAATGGCCCCCATAATAGCAATTTTCTCTCAGGCAGCTTTGAATCATTCAAGATTCAGTAAAAGTCCGTTCTATTCACCTATGCTGTTTCCTAAAAAACAGATTTGAGATGAGTGCATTCATGTTCATTATCAATGACATACTTGAAGGATCTCATGCTCTTCATCCAATTGTTTGTTTGTTTTGATATATTAGGTAACATTCTTTTGGTTTTAAGCAATGGAAATTGACTCTGTTCATTCATTAGAATAAAAAGTGACTAATGTATTAGAAGGAACATGGGGTAGTTCATAAAATGGAAGATGGGAATCAAGCCCTAGGAGTAAGAAATCAGGGTAGAGCCCAGAGCCTTAGCAACTATAGTTCCTAGAACTTCTCTCAGGACACTGACAGTACCGTGACTGAACTTCTGAAGTGCATAGGATCTGTGTTTTGAGAATTTGACTTGGATACAAGTCATCTCAGGACACATATCTCTCCACCTTGATTAATCAGCTATGGCCAGGGAGCTAGTGTCACTCGGTAGAAAGAAAGATTCTGGAGCTTAGCCTCTGTATTGAAGACTGTGCCAGAGAAAAATATGTGTAGGCCAGTCAGCTATATGCATCTGGTTTTGGGAAGCATGTATGGACTGCTTCCCACAGAAGGCCTCACTTGGGCTAATCCTGCACAAACCTCTCCTCACTGTTACACCACATTTTCTTCACCACTGCATTTAATGTGTCAGAGTAGCAGTGTCCAAAGGAAGAAAGTTTGTTTTCTTTTCTGAAATTGAAAAACAAAAGTTGATTCAACCTGAAAAGTCTAATTTTTGACTGTTATCCTCTGCTCCCCGATTAATATACAAAGAAAGAGAAATGCTAACATGAAGTAGATAACTTTCAAGAGGCATGGTAAGATCTCACAACTACGAGATGAAGATTGATGGATGACCCTTTTAGAGTATCTTTTTAGAATGTCAGCTATTCTAATGGTAATTAGAAAAGTATCTTGGCCTGATTCATATAAGATTCCTGACTGAATGACGTCGATGACAATATCTAACTTTTGAGCCCTCACATTATATTGACGCGTTTTAGTGCTTCTCCCCCTAATTATAAAAGCAATATATACTCAATGCAGAAATGTTCAAAGACCAAAATGCACTAAATATAAAAACATTTTCTCATGACCCATTCTGTTCACACACTGGCATTGCCACTATGTTCTTCAAACTTTGTATACTGTTTTATAACCATTATTATTATTATTACTGTTATTATTGTAAAAGTGATATGCATTAATTATAAAGTAATAAGAATATACAAAGAAGGAAAAAAGAGAGCCACCAAGAATCCTACGACCCAGTGGTGACTTCCTTAAAAACAATGTGGTATATATACTTTCAGGTTTGTTGTAAAATGATGTTAATGAATGCAGACCATTTCACTTTATGGGTATATTCTAATTCACTTAATAATTGCCTCTCCTTCAGCATTTAGTTTCTTTTCAATTTTGTTATCAATAACATTACTGCAACTATCTGCTTTATGAATATTCTGTATGTATTCTTTTTCTAATTTTTTCCAGTTAAATCCTAAAAAGTGGAATTGTTAATGATACATGCATTTTAAAGCTGCCCCTTGATAAACATTCTCATATTTGTTTGCAGTGTTCTTTCAGATTTATTATATCATTTGATTCTGCTGTGAGAGGTGCAAGTGGGACATCATTATTTTCTTTCACAAGTGGAAAGACTGAGAATCAGAGTTCTGTCCAGATCCCAGGACCCTTAAGTGGCAAAGCCTGGCATCTATTCTAGGTCCTTTGTCTCCAATTCATATTTAAACACAGATGTGCTGCTGACAGAGTAAAAATCCATTTCTAATCCTAAAAGAAAAACATAGAATAAGGTAGGTGAGTTTATTGTCTAACTATTCTATAGCAGGCACTCAGGTTATTTTAGAGACATGATCTCATATAATCCTCACAGCAAATTTGTGTGATTGGCTTTATTGTCTCCTTTGCAGATTACAGAACAGAGGATTAGGGAGGTTAAATAACTCTTTCAAAGATACAGAGCAGAGAGGTGGAGCAAAGATTCCAACTCCAGTTGTGAAATCCATGCTTTTCCCTAAACCCCATGCAATGGTCCTTAATTAGGAGACTTGAAGCAGAAGTGATTTCCTTCACTTGGAGGCATTGTCTGACTGAGCCTTGATTCCACTAAGTAGAGAAACAGAAAGCAAGTGAGCAAGAGAGAGAGATAAGGTGAGGGAGGGAGGGGAAGGGAAATGAGAGGGGAGGAGGAGGAGGGAGAGGAAGAGAGAGAGGTGTAAAGAGAAAAAGTCAGGGATTTTTTTTAAGGTCAGGCACAGAATCAGCCAGGGTTAAAGAGGCAAGATCTAAATCCACAAGACCCTCTAACTGCTTGCATCAGAGAGGAAGAGAAAAGGAAAGGGAGCTGGGGAGAAGGGGAGCAAATGTATGAGATACAGAAAGTGTTGTGCTGGTAAGTGTTTAACAATCAGCTTCCTAATGGGTGGGTGGAGGGTGGTAAGCCTCACTTGTGCTTACCAATCTTCTCCATGTAAGTACTCCCACACAAAGGCTGAGTTCAATCTACCAACTGAGTTTGTAACATCGGGAAGGGAGATTGTGTTAAATTTTCATGATTGAAATTTCACTGGGTCTTAGAGGTACAACGCTGAGAATACAATATTCATTACAATGAAAAAATTAACATACAATTCTTGAACCTTTACTTTGTATCTGGAGATATGCTAAGCATTAGGAATACAAAGCTAAACTAGCCATTTCCCTAACCTAAAAAAGAAAAACAAAAACGACTTTCAGGCTATTAGTGTGACTTTTGTAAACAGCTTAATATGTTATATGAATAACAATAGAAGCATATCCTTGGACCAAAGATGATATATTAGCATATTAAAGTAATCAGATCCACTCCAGTGGGCCATCTGATTCTTCAGCATTTTTCACCTATAAATTTTGCCCTTTTTGACATTACACAATCCATAGCAATTAAGATAAATACTGTAAATAACCTGCATTGAATAAGTGATCTGCACATTCAAAGACTTCTTCTGTCTCCAGTGATAGAGTTCCCTTCTGTCTCTTCATTTCTACTGACAAACATGCAACATAATGACATTTTCAGTGGCTCTTGTAACTGCATTAAGTTTGCAGATGGAGACTGGAACTATTTTCAGAAACTTAAAAAAAAATTACCCAGGGAGGTACTTTCATCATTTATTCATAGGCAGGCTTTTTATTTTTTATTTATTAATGAAGTTTAGAAAAGAGTTCTTGGAGAGCATCAGGTGGCTTTGTTATAAAAATAAAATATGACTAATCCAGGCACCAATGGTTCTGCCCCAACCTAGTGTTCACTTTAGGAATATACAGTTCTCCTGAGAATAGCAAAATACAATTACCATTTCTGTGCATCTGGCTATCACTAAACTAAGCAAGGACAACTGAGATAAGTTCCCAAGCCTAAGATAATTCAGCAGAGTCCTAAGTGTTTCATTTCTGTGAAAAAAAAAAAAAAATCACTGGGTATTTTTCTCATTCATTGAGGCTATTTAGGAAAAAATTTAGTAATAATTTGATAGTAACTTTGAGAAGGACTTTAAGCACTAGGGGTTGAAGGGTTAGGTTAAACTGGATCATTGTTTCCCAGACTATATTCTGGAAACTAGAAAAAAAAATTAAAAGCTATAGCACAAGAAAAAAACAAAAAGAGAATACCATTCAATTAAGTTTAGAAAACACCATGTTCCAGATCTCTGTCTTAGACATTCACAATATATTTACATGCTACAAAGGATCTGAAAAGTTTTACAGGTAAGAAGCTAGTTTAACTCTGATTCATTCAGGATTTTAAGATATTCAATTCTATGAACTTCTTAATAATTGTGCACCACTGAATTATGACATGCCCTTGCATCACACAAAGCACTGGGTTTCGACAACTGTGAACTAGAATATTATTAAGGTTTAGTCTAACATCCTTACTTTATCTCTGTCAATTTCACATCCTATCAGGACAATGGCTCAACCAGATTAAAGTCACTGATAGCCAAAGAGAATTTGTCAGCACTTCTCATCTCTTGTTACCTAATCCAGCTCATTGCTTAAAGCTCAGTGCAACCATTGCTTCTTCGGAGAAACAATTTTCAACCTACTAACCCTGTATAGCTCTTTCAAAATATTTGTTATTAATCTGTATTGTTATTGGATTAATATATTTCTCCCATTTGAAGCTGAAAATGCCATGAAGAAATACAACTTATTTTTGCTGAAAGTTTTATTTACTATGGGTAACTATGATGCCTGCCACACAGTGGTTGCTTAAAAATAAAATATCTGTCAAATGCTAAAGGAAGAAGATCCTCCTGGACGTTTAAGGATCACTCCCCTCTGAAGGTATAAATTCATTCTAGTGCAAAAGATTTTGTTAATGACTTAGAGGTAGGCTAGAAGATGTGTTTATCATTGTAGTAATTGGTACAAAGTTGGGAAAGTGAGTATGGAATGATCAGTGAGGAAACAAAACAAGTCTCATCAGACTGAGTCAATCTGGTCTTGAATAGGGATAAATGGTTGGCCTGCAAAAAATCCCACTAAACAATTATATAGTACAGGGATTAACAACCTTTTCCTTATAAAACAAAGTGCATGCACGCGAGCACACACACACACACACACACACACACACACACACACAGATTTCATTTATAGCTCAATAGGCACATGTGAGATATTGCTAACACAATGTAAACAGACATGCTGTTTTAAAAATATAACATCAAGATTTGTGAACATAGGGTTACAGCATAATGCTTCCAATAAGTAGACTTTGAGGCTTTATATTTTAGTTCTGCCACTTTCTAACTTTGGGGAAGTCACTCAGTCTTTCTGTATCCTCATCTTGGTATCCTCATCTGTAAAATGAAAACCAACCTCAAAGCTGCTGTGAAGTTAAAAAAAAGTAATAGAGTTGAGACACTAGATAATTTAGCTCTCAGTAAATCTCAGCAATTACTAGTCATAATAATGTTAGTATTATTATTGACACAGTACTTCTGTTTTGAATTTTGCATTACAAATTTCAACAAAGGGAGCATGAGAAGGTAGTGTAACATTTGTCAGCAGTGTGCACTCTGGAGTGAGGTGAGACCTGGATTGAATCCCATGTACACTCTTCCTAGTTGTATGAGCTTACACAGTTTACTTAACCTTGTCTCTGCCTTTACTCCCTTATCTACTCTGGGTACTTGAAAGAAGTAAATGACTGGCACCTGAGAATGACTCAGTTCTGTACCCACAATAAGTGCCCAGGTACACCGTGAGTGATAATTTCAGAGGAGAACAACAGACAGTTGAATATGAGAAGCCAAGTAAGAAACCTAAAACAGACATACTTGGGACAACATACTTGGTATTTTAAAATACTCGAAGGGCTCAAATAAAAAAAAAAGGATAAAACTGTGGGCTTTCCCCAATAAGTATACACTGCATGGACACACATTTTAAGATCAGTATAAAAATAAAAGACTATTTTAACAGCCAAACTGTCCAAATATTGCATGAGAGGCCCCAGAAGGTAGTAAGCTGTTCCCTTCAGGAATCATTTAAGCTTACACTGCACAACAATGTGTAAGAGTTGAACTAAATATTTTAAAGCTTCTTCCAGTTTCCTGTGACTATAGTTTTTAACATCCCATTAGTAGCTGCATGTGAATGTTTCATTGGATAGCAATGCACTCTGACTCTTTAATGTGAGGAGACAAGCGGTAGGGGAAGGTCAGGGAAGCTGACTTCTGTTGCCTTAAAAGCAAATCTCCATTTCGCCATATGTCACTTATAAACACCTGCACAGTAGAATGCCTGAACATCCCAGCCTGTGAAAGTGGGTGTTCTGATTCATAGTGGGTTGGGATATTGGTGTCAATTTATTGCCATGTGAGTACTGTATACTGTACTAATGCTATCGAGCATTTTCCATTCTGAAAGTCTGCAAATCACATCAAAATGCCACGCTCCTAAGGCAAGAGGGGTAACTATGCATAAGAACATTAAATCTCCCTCTAATTTGAATTCCTTGATATTGAAGCAAAGGCAAGGGAAATCAAGGAAACAAAATGCAAATGTCAGGGAGGGATTTGCCCTTCACACAGGGTGAAAGACAGCATCCAAAGGAAGACAGAAATCAGTGGATGGAAGCTGATGACACTCTGCATAAGAGTTGGCTGAATCATAAATAATTAAATAGCAATACTAGTTGTGCTCTTAAGGTATACCAGGCATCATGCTAAGCATTTCACCTGCATTATCTTGTTTTTCTATCATGGATGAAATACATAAGATGCCTTTGAGATACATAAAATTTTTCATATAATTTTCAAGAAGAGGATATTAAGATTTAGAGGAAGGAATTTGCCAAAAGTTACAAAGCTCAGACATGACACAGCCAGGATTCAATCTCAGCCAATAGATTGCAAAGTCCAAATCTTCAACTTTACACCACCATATCTTACTCTCTCAAGGTGCTTCTCCATTTATGTTCATCTAGTTCCTTCCTGACTCTTCCTTCTCCCCACCAAAAAACATTCTATATGACCAATTCTAAATTAAATACTCTCTTCTCTCCAGACTCCTCCCAAAGCAACCTGTATGTAAATGTACCACCAATATAGCATTTAGACCTGCTTTGAGTTTGAGTTAGTTGAGACACTAGCTCCTGCAGTAATTTCTGCTCCAACCAAATGACAGACATTTATACAGTCTCTGTGTAGGTCTTTTAGGCCAGGTACATAGAAGAAGTGCTAGCACATAGAATAGCATATAAAAATAATATTGTTACTACTTATAATATGTACCTAATAGCTAATATTTGTTGAGGAATTACCATGTGTCAAACTCTATTCTAAGTACCTTTCATGAACTAATTTAACATTACAAGAAACCAATGCATTACACAGAACATTTAAGAACCTTCAATATTTAATGATATGAGCATGTCTTGTCTTATCCTTGCAAAGTGCTATTTTAGTCTAAGTTTTCCTCACCCTTTGCCTTCTGCCTCTTCTAAGTCATCCTTTACAAGCACCTATAATTATCTTACAAAAGCTGATGTTACATCAGATCATTTCCCTGGTGGTCCCATTTTCCCACAGGAAAGTGTGCAAACTCCTTAGTCTGTCAATCCAGCCCTTTTTAATTCGGCCTCAGTCTTTCTCTCTCTCTCTCTCCCTTTTGCCTTAAGCCCTAAATCACCTGGAAAGTTCACATCTCTGTGATCATTCTAACTGCATTCCTCACCCTGAAATATCCTTTTCTGAGCTTGTCTGATGACAAACAGTTAAAATTCCATTGAAGTCCTGATCACACCCAAATCAAGGTACCATCATCTGCTACCTGGATGATTCAGTCTCTTGCCTGATGTTTCTGCTTCTACTCTTGAACCTGTTCTTCCCAAAGGGTTTCCAACAGCAGAACTTTGTGTAAAAGGAAGTCAAAACATGTCACTGCTCAGCTCAATCCCTGTAACTGGCTTCTCCTCATACTCAGAATAGTACCTAAACCCCTAACCTTGTCCTCTGAGTTCCTACACAGTCTGACCATCCTTCTGATTGACATCTACTTCCACAAGCTTCTTGTCCCTTCACTTCAGCTATGTTGGCCTTCTTTCTGTTTCAAGCGCATGGGCTCTCTTCCTGTTCACCCACTGTTGACTTATAAGTCTTGTATTTATTCTCTGTAACATTGTGATTTATAATAATAAATACATATTTGGTCTTTGTCCTAATTTCTGGAACCAAGCTCCTAAAACCCTTGGAATTTCCTGTGTCAAGAGTGATCAAGGTGTCTGTTGTTATATTAATGAGGTGACTTTTGGAGAGCACCTAAGAAGGGGGGCTGCTTGTCACTGGAGTCAACCAGGTGATTATAGGGTTGAAACTTTCAGTCTACCCCCCCACCGGATCTCCAGGGTGGGGAGAGAGACTGGAGGTTAAATCAATTGCCAATAGTCAGTGATTTAGTCAACATGCCTATGTCATGAAACCTCTATAAAAACCCAGGAGGACTAGTTTTGGAGAGTGTCCAAGATTGTAAACATGTGGTATTGGGAAAGAGTGGCAGGCTTGGAGAAAGCATGGGCGTTTCGAGCTCCTTCCTCATACCTTGCCCTATGCATCTCTTCCACCTGGCTGTCCTTGAGTTATGACTTTTTATACTTTATTGAATAAAACATTTCTCTGAGTTCTGTGAGATACTCTAGCAAGTTAATCAAACCCAAGGAGGGAGCTGTGGGAACTCTTGATTTATAGCCAGTCAGTCAGAAGTAGAGATGACAAGCGGGGCCTCCTACTAGTGTCTGAAGGACAGGAGCAGACTTGTAAGACTAACCTCTTAGTCTGTGGGATCTGAAGCTACCTATAGGTATACAGTGTCAGAACTGAGCTGAATTTAGGACACCCAGTTGGTGTCCAAGCATTGAGTGTTGGTGTGGGGGGATCCCCTCTACCATGTTGGAATTGATACCATGACCCTTTCTGCCCCACATGGATTTTCAGACATGTCTATCCCTGACTTTGTATCAGCTCAAATGTCACTTTTTCAAACAGACTTTTTTTAGCCTCTCATTTTGAGTGTCTTCTGCTTTCTCAACATCTACTAACTTCTTACTTTGATTTATGTTTCTCCATAGTATCTCTGCCACATGAAATCACAATGTTTATTTCTTTATAGTCTACCTTTCTATTAAAAAAAATCTTAGTTCCATTAAGTTCAGGGATTTGAATTTTTTTTAATTATTTTTTTTTAGCAAATAATGGTAGGCACAAAAATAAATATTTGTTAAAAGAATAAATGCTATCCTGTGGCATTTCCCCCCTCACCCAAAGAAAGAATTATGTGTTCTTTATTACTTCTTTTCCCCTCAGTAGATAGGGTTGGGTAACTCATACTTCTCAGTTTGTGACAAATTTTTATGATTTATCTTTACAAGGACCTGGTCTTATTTTGTTTATTTTATTCCCTTATATCCCATTTTCTTCCCCACTCCATAAGCTATTATGTGTTTAACCAACACCCTTTAGCTTATATGAGTTCTTGTACATAGGCTGTCATTCTGTAGTTAATGTACTTTAATGTACATAAATGAAAATCTATTGTTTCTCATTCTGTTTTCCCTATTTTCAAAACCCATCCATGTTGCTATTGCACATCTAGGATGCTGTGTGGTATGACCTTCTGGTATCCCATGATATGAAGCTGCCACATTTGACTTTTGCTTCAAGGAGAGGCTCCTATACCTGACCCTCCAGGGATCGCCTTCTTACTCATCTACTTTTATATATGAAAATTCCTTTTAAATATATATCCAGAGAAGTCTTGCAGAACAAGACTATTCCAACACTTAATTTTGCTAGATATAGCTAGAATATACTCCAGAACACCCATATTCATCTATTCTACAACCAGCAGTGCATGGTAGCTTCATATTCTCATATCAATGGCAACATTTGCTGTTATTGAGCTTTTCAGTTTTTTTTTTCAGTGTACTTTCTACATGTGGTACCTATGGCACATAGTACTTTATGTTATCAGGTCACCATTTCTGTCATTCTTTTAAGCCTGTGCTTCCTAAGCATGAAATTATACAGTTATTTTTATATTCAGTCTAGTCAAGTACCTATTACAAAATATAAACTTGATAAAAATGTGTTGAATAAAAAATAAGCTGTGCTTCACCACTTCACTCCAATTTCATTTAGAATATTTATTTACTTTAAAAAGTCTATGTGCCAAGTACTATTTTAGGTGATACAGACACATTTCACTAGCTCTTTGAAGTTCTTTTCATTCCTATTTACATATGAAGAAACTGAGCAAGTTTAAACAACTTAGTTGAGGTTTTACTGGGGATATGCATCAAATGTAGGGTTTAAATCCGGGTCTGAGTGACTCCAAAGTCAAAGCACCCATTTTTTTCTATTTATTCCAATTGTCTCTTGTGGTAATGAAATAAACGAGTCAACTCAAATTTGTTTCTGTATTGTTATGGAAGTACTACAGCCCTCTCCCACAGGTAACATGGTGTTTTAACTGTGCCATAAACCCTGGCTCATTAACTCATGAGATAATGACTTCCTACATTCAGGGCATGTTTGAAGTCACCGCCATTTGCAATAATTTTCAACATTTAACATTTTAATATATATTTATTGTATATATACACATGCATATATGTGTTATATTTAGCCATATATACGTGAACAGTTATTTTCGTAAGGGATAGGAACTCAACAAGCTATTAATCTAGATATAAAATCCTTGCTTATCTACAAGACATTAGAGGATTTGTGAAATGCCTGGTTGAAATGCATTAAATCTACATATAAGTATTAATTTCTTACTTTGTGCTAGACACTGTGTTAAATTCTGACACATGGTGATGAATAGTCCATACATAATCTATTACATCAAAACTTACTGAAAGATATGAGCAGAAAGAAAAGATAGAGACAAAATAAGAAAACATTACAGGAACACAACCCAGCTCTGTAACAAGGAAATGATGGAGATAAATAAGAGTAAGGTAAGGGCAGAGGGAGAAGCCAACATGTGTTCCAAGAGGAGGGAATAGAATGTGCAAAAGCCTAGGAGAGAAATGAGGCCTTGTGTGTATCCAAGGAAATGAGGCAAGCTGAACATGGCTTGAGTACAGATTACAAAAGAGAAGGTAAGCTATTAGACTTAAAAGCTATTAGAGTTTTAAAAATTTCTTGGTTAGAGAATTGATCAGGGGCTAAATTATGCAGGTACTATCATAAGGTACTTGGAGTTTATATATGAGGGCACCCGAGAGTCACTGGATGGTTAGCAAGGCAGAGAAATTATAGGTTCAGATTTGTTTTGGAAGATACTCCTGGTTTTGGAAAAATCAGAGATTATGGGGATGGGATTAGGAATAACAAGACAGGTAAAAAATACAACTTTGAAGCCATTTGCAGTGCTCCAGGTGAGTGATAAACGATGGTGTGTTCAAGACGATAGATTTTAAAGTGGAGATAACTGAACACCCTCAAATAGTTTGCATGTAGAATAGACTTAAGGACAGTTGGATGTGGTAGGGGGAGTCAAAGATGATGGCTAGGTCTCAGTATCAGTCTCCTAATGTTGAGCATTCTGCCCCAGGCACTTCACCTAACTAATCTGTAGAACAAAGAACAGCACAAACCTAAGAGTAAAAGGTGACAAAATTAAAGTTTCTGTCCCAGCTTTTATTTTAACTTGTTATTACGCCTGAGTCCATAATGCCTAAACTTCTTAGTGGTTGGTAGTTGTTCCCATTCCCTTCTAACTCAAACCAAGAGAGTGAACAGTGAGTGAACATGATAAACCCATGGTCTGGATGGCTTAGCAAGACAGTTGTTAGCAGAGTCTCCATTTCCATGGAGGTGCTTTCACTCGTACAATTTCATGACCTGTCTCTCTCGGCTTCTGATTAATTCTCCCAACAGAAGTAGTAATAGATTGTTTGCTTAGCAAATTTGAAAGGAGAAACAGAGCATGGGAGGGTGTAGACATGCCTATCAATTTTATAGCTTCTATGATAATTTTCCAAAAACATATCCAATGTCTCCTAAATGCCACATATGAATTTTTTCGGTGAGATAGTGCTGATAGCTCACAACTCCTTGAAACAAGAGTCTTTTTCAAAGCTTATTTCTAAACATGTTATCACGTGGGCCCTATTTTACCCTTTGTTCTTTTCCTTTGTCTTCCATTTCTGTCTTCTTTTAAACTTCTCTCCTCTTTCTCTCTTCATTTTCCTTTCTCTCCCTCACCATTTTGTCTCACTTTAATTTTCTTCTTTAATTTAAGGCCTAATTCCTGTTTTAATATGAAAGAGAGCAATCATTTGTGATTATTTAAAAGCAGCCTTGTTATCTCCCTCTTCCTCCCTTTCTCTCTCCCTCCCTCTTCTGCTCTATCAGAAGAGACCAGAACAATTTTATATCTATTAATTAAACAAATTTTACTTTGTTATTATAAATTAATTTGGAACAGTGTTAATTTCTGAAAAATTATTTTGTTTTGTAAAAATGATTAAGTGGGAAATACGAAACATTCAAGGTCTTCTTCCTTCATCTGCCAATTATGCATCTTTTGTAGGTGATTTTTATTGCCTCCATAGTTAAGTCTGCTAACACTGCCCTATAACCAAATCAGCCTATAGGGAATCCAAGATTTTATGGACTGTTTCCTGTAATGTCCTCCCATCTTTGAATTATTTTACACCCTTCACTACTGATAAGAAGGAACTCAAAACAACACTTTTTCCAGGAAACTGCCCTTGATCAATGCTGCCCTTATCATTTGTATACTGCATTGCTCTATATGTACATTCTGCACAGGCACTTACTAAACATTTTAAACTTTTTCTGAATATCCCCCTAATCTTGAATTTGTAAAGTAAAACTATAATTTCCCTCCTAGAAAACTTGCATCAGGAATCATTAAACTTAAAGTCTGAGCCATGCTGATGTGGGAATGATTACCTCTCCCCAAAGTCCAGAGAAGTACACTGTGTTTCCTGTGATAAAGCCTAAATTGGTGTTACTACAGGTCACACTATGCTCCTGGCTTTAGTGGCTCTGTGTTGGATGTTTACTATCCCCAGAGCAGCATTTAGAAGCCATTAGTTATCACAGTTCCCTTCAATCCCATCATGAGAAATGGCATGGAATTAAATTGTATTTGTGTCTTATTAAATTATAACCATCCTACCTTTGTTCCAAGAGTGATTTCTGCTCTCATTTATGTCTGCACCTCTGTAGGTACCATGTTTGCTATTTCTTTTGCATCCTCCAGTACAATTTATTTGGCACTCTGTACGCAGTAAGTGATCAATAAATGCTTGTTAACTAAGTTGGCAGAAAATTCAGTCTTTGGCACCCACCCTTGCAAAGGAGATATTTTAAAGCCAAGAAAGTGTAAAAGCAAGAAGTCCACAGAGAAGGGCCATTTGGAACTTTGGCAACTCACATGTTGTCATACTGCCTCAGAGTCCTGTGCTTAAGGGAGTGAGGGAGAAGATGATCCAACCTCTGAGCAAGGACAAATGGTTTCAGGGAATCCTTACCCCAGTAGGCAGAAGAGAGGCGAAGCTAGACAGGACTTGGATCTCCCAGGAAAGCTCAGACATCAGAAGGTACCCTCACCGTCTAGGCACTTTAACTCTGTCCAGAGCCACTGCCATGGAGACTCCAAGGATGGGAAGATACAACTTCAGAGCAACAGCCATCATAGATGGCTATTTCTATTGTGCATACCTATGGCTCTCAAACTCATCATTTGTAATTAGAGTAGAGACTGATGAATTTTTCATCATTGGAACTTCTACTACACTATGGCCAACTGACATAAGCCCTTGAGCTTAGATGACAGGTTGAGAAAAGATCCTGAGTTTTTAGACCATATATCCTGTATGCTCTACAAGTAACTACTTCTATTGTATGTACTGAGCTGCCCACATCCACACTTTTATTCACAGTATTTCTTCTGCTTGATGAACTCCTCACCACTTCATTTCTTATCTTTTAAGATCCACATTTTAAAAAACAAAATGAACAAACAAACAGATAAACTTCTTCTCTGAACACAGGCAATAGAATTTAATGATTTCCAGTTTGAACCTTAGAGAAGACTTCTGGGATTAATATCCTAGCTCCTTTACTCACCTAACAGTATGACCTTAGGCAAGTTCCTTAACCTCTCTTTGCCTCAATTTTCGAGAGGTAAGATATCAAGTGAATACTAATTTACCTATCTCAAGGCGCTGTGAAAAATAAATAATTATGTGTGACTGTGTATTTTTGTATTTCTGTTTATGTATATACATATGTGTGTGCATGTGTGTGTGTGTGTGTGTGTGTGTCTGTATGATAGTACCTGACATTTAGTAAATGCTGAGTATTTGCTATTGTCATTGTCCTTTAATTTCTTACTGCTTTGATTTTGATAGTTTTCTTTCCTTCCTTTTGTCCTTCCCTTCCTCCCTCATTACTTCTATCTCCTGCTGTCTCTCACATGCCCCATTTCTCACATACATTAAATTGTAATGTAGCCCTGAAGTGGCACTGATAAATATCACCCAGGTAGTGTTGGGATTAAGACCCCACTCTCACATGTGCACACAGAGCAGTCCAGGAGATACACTCACCCCCATGTTACCTTCACAGTCAACTTCCTGTACAAACCTGAACTAGGAGAAGCCTTGCTATCTGTTGTTATTTTCCACCAAAGGAGTGCCTCTGTTTTCGC
Source organism: Cynopterus sphinx (assembly GCA_030015415.1). Taxonomy (NCBI): domain Eukaryota; kingdom Metazoa; phylum Chordata; class Mammalia; order Chiroptera; family Pteropodidae; genus Cynopterus; species Cynopterus sphinx. The sequence continues at coordinate 118,422,601 of CM057385.1, read as the reverse complement.
TAAGGGCAGTGTCTCAACATGTTCTCAAACCTACAAATCCTGTGTTGCTGGAAGAACTTGGGTTCCATTACTGCAATGAGTTGAGAAAAGATCTATCTGGAAGACAGTGATGAGAGAGCTTTTCTTTCCAAGTTTTGTATCAAATTTTGACTCCTGGTATCTTAATTTTGGGGGGCTGCTGTAACTAAATACCACAGACTGGATGGCTTATAAACAACAAAAAATTATTTTTTTATAGTTCTGAAGGCTGGAAGTCCAAGATGAGGGTGTCCTCTTTGGGTTGGCAGATTCTCATTGTGTCCCCACATAGCAGGAGGGGCTAGAGTCCTGTGGACTCTTTTCTATAAAGCACTGATTTCTTTCATGCAGGCTCCACCCTCATGACCTCATCACCTCCAAAGGCCCTATCTGCTAATACCATTACACTGGACTTTAGAATTTCAACATATGGATTTTCAGGAAACACGAACACTCAAATCATAGCACCTAGTATCCAAAACATTAATGCCTTGTGATTAGAGTAGCTCAAATCCTGGGGGACACCCAACTTTCCACTACTTGCCATGTTTCCCTTTTCATGGATCACTTCAACAACTCCTTTCTTAATTAAATTGTTCTTTCTTCTTTCTAACTACCAAATGAAAATCCTTGGACATGTGAATAATAGCTATGTAGGTGTAGGTGTGTGTGTGTGTGTGTGTGTGTGTGTGTGTGTGTGAATGCTGACCATTTATTATAAACGTCATATGTAGTTTAGAATATATAACAAAGATAAAAAATAAAACTAGCACTGAAAAACACAAAACATTATTAAACTCTTTAAAAAATGCATCAAGTTAGCCTATTCCAATGTATAGGTCTATATATACAGCTCACATCAACTCAATGATTTAGTTTCAAAATAACTCATTAAGTTATGATCTTTATAACAAACTTAAAAAGTAGGCAAATTTTATATTATTTGCTCTTTAATGAGAAAACTGGTAATTAAGTTTCCCCATGGAAACTCCTCATAGTGGCCAAATCTCCAAAACGATCAAGTGGGGAAAGCTAGAAGTTGAACTTGTTATCTAATCCAAAATCTAAATTTAACATCGAACATACTAGCTCCCCAAGATAGCAATGGCTCTACTCTTATAACACTAAAATAATTTTCCATCTGTTTTTTAATTTTATTTGTAACTCATAAAACTTGAATTTGCATGGTACTATCTTGACACAGCATTGCACTCAAAGAAATATAGTGTGGCAATAATAGATAATTACATAATTTAAAAGATTTCCTGGAGGACTTTAGAGATGATCAAAGGGAATATTCTTTCTTCCAGCCTACATAGTTCTTATCCTTCTTACTCTTTTCTTTCACTATTTTACCCATATCCTAGGTAAATTTTAGCTCACTCCAGTCCAAATTCATCATAATATCAGGAAACAATACTAGGATTAATACCAGGATAAGGGCTGACAAAGACAAAATTCACCATAGGGGCTGAAAATATGTAAGAAAATTTGTGAGGAAAGGTATTTTTCTTTTGGTCATAGGAAAAGGAGATAGTAAGCATTCATGATTTAATCTCTAATTTAAGTTCTATCAGATAGCCTAACAACTTTGTTGCTAGACAAGTATGCCTGGCATTATTACTGCTTCATTTTACAGAAGAAATCAAGCCTTGCATATAATAAGTAAAGAATGTCTTCCTACTGCAAAAAAATATAAAGACTTGAGTATATGCAAATACAGATTTTCAGACACACATCCCATTACACTTCATTTCCCTGACTGATCATTCAACATGTGCATCTGATGCTCAGACATTAAAGGTCTAGAACATGTAAAGGAGGAAGCATATCTTCCGCTTATTCATCTACCTTGTGATGTACATGGTGTCCAGAAATTATAGCTTCACTTTATGATTATGCCAGTCTCAAATTCCTGGTATTAATCAAAGGCTAGTTAAATGACAGACTGCAGCAAATGGAGAAAAACAGCTACACTTTGGTCAGGTCCCCAGAATTGCAACCTCAGAGGTGAGACTCTGTTTTACAATTAATGAACAGAGTGATGAGGATAATCAGAGGAGAGCCAATGAGCATAAATTACTGTGGGACTCCCTCCAACCACCATCACGAGCTCCAACCTCAACCTTGACCACAGCTTCTGAAATTCTGTTATTCTCATGACTTGTCAGTCCTCTTTCTCCTGGTTCAGGTTTGTCACTCTTAAAATTCTAGAATTCTAAATGTAAATACATAAGAATGATCATCTGTGTTCAGACAGGAGTTTGCTTTCAGAAAGCAGAAGATGCTGTAGCCTTCTGTTCATATATATATATCTTAGAGCTATTTTCTTCTGATATTACCTTCCCTAACTCTCATTATTCTCCAGTCATACTGGCCTCCTTTCTGTCACTTGAGCATGTCTTCTCAAGGCATGTACACTAACTTTTCCCTCTGCTTGGAATATTTTTCTGCCCTAGACCTTTATATAACATTCTTATCATCATTTAGTGTGTATGTATGTGTGTGTATGCGTGTTAATATTACTTCTTTTTAGAAACTTTACTCTCTACCTCAATTAAAGGACTTTATGTTAGACTGAAACTTCTAAGAAGCGTATGCTAAGATAGAATTAAACATGCAAGAAATTTATCAGGGGAAATGCTTGTGAGAGAAAATGGATTCTCCCAGGAAAACCTGGAAGAGCTATTACACTAATGCAGTTCTGACTCCGAATGGAGAGAAAGAAATAAAGAAGGTTGGGTTAAAGCAACTTAAGCTGCTGCAATTGTAAAAAAAAAAAAAAGTTTGGCATGGCCACAGGGTAGTCCTTGTCTGAAGTTCAATGTTAGAGGATTCAAGCCTTAGAATCCCTTCCAAGCTCAGTCACTGACTAGGAATAGCTCCTGCAAAGTGTGGCCTCAGTACAAATGGGCTGATGGACATCAGAGGGTGGCAACGCCACATGTTTGGATATTTAAATAGTGCATTATCATGGCTGACATATACCCCTCCACCCATTTTCCATCTTCAGCCCATTCCTCTATTTTATTTTCTTCCTTGAACTGTCTGCTTTTTATTATTTTATCATTTGTCTCAAATATGAGTGATTTCTAGAAATCTTCTCTCGCTTATTATGACATTGTAGTCTCATTTCTTAACACCAGTTTGTTCCTTTTTACCCACCTCCCAATCCAATGGGAACTCTCAAACTCTTTAATTAGCTCTGTTCACATATTATAGCTAAACTCAAACCTCATCCAGTATCAGTCAATGAGGCCAGCCTAATGACAAACTTCGGAAGAATTATACCATTTATAAAACGCTTACTTCTAAAAGGATAGCATTATAGAGCACTTGTTCTTAGTACTTAAGTGTGTAGTGGATACTTTCTAGCCCAGTTAATGATCCAGTTCCTCCATTTTGTCCTGAGATTTCACATCCATCCGAACCTTTCTGGCTATTTTAAAGACTGACATTACTCATAATTTAGATATTAAATGTACAGGGTATTCTTTGTCTCTGTAGGCTTTTTAGCAAGTTTGGCTGTGCAGAAAGTTTATATCACTCACACTTCTTTCTGCCCAGTTTTTATTGTTTCATTCCCATATGGTAAAAACTTTGTGGTGGAAGAGACTGGAACTAGCATTGTTCTGCATTTACAGAATGCTGAACTGGTGTAAAGTGAATGCCAGTGATCCCAAATATATATTATGTGCAACTACTACATGCAAATCTGTGAATTTCTATCAAAACCTACCTTTTTATGTTACACTATATGTTTGCAACTTTCGTTATGTTGTCACTGAAATGATTAATTTTGGGGTTTTGCTACTTTTAAAAAGTATCCTTGAAGTGATTTCATTTTTGACTGATTTATTTGTGAGATTATTTTTTTTTATTTAAAAAATATAACTACAACAATAGAATGCTGTGTTTATCAGTGGTCCTTATATGTGCTACAGCCATATTTTCCCCCAAAGACAAATTCAGTCATATCATTCCCTTTAAGGACTCTCAATTGCCTTTGCCCATAGACTAAATTCCAAAACCGTTATATAGGTTCACCTTATAGCTCCCATCTACCTTCCTTCTACTTCTATTAGATAAAAATTTATCTTAATTAATTTTATAGCACACAGTTCATGTTCTCCACACCGAATTTCTATTTCATCTTTAGCCCTTCTGTTTTGGAACCTGCCCCATCCTCCTTCTCAGCTCCAATCTGGTTTGCTCCTGTCAATACTTCAGATTTCACCTAGAAAGTCATTACCTTGAAAAAGCTGACTCCAATCTCCCCACCTCCCAAGCTATGCCCTTCTTCTGGACTCCCATAATAACCTTTACTTTCCCATCATTGGATATTTCACGCTGTATTACAATTAATTGAGTATATTGCATAAAAGGTTAGGAATCACATCTGTTCGTTATACACTTGGGGCTTACAGAGTACCTGATAGTACATAGATGTTTGTTGAAGAAAGGATGGGAGAAAGTAAAAAAGGAAGAAAGAATATGTTGAAAACAAGATAACAGACTCAAAATAGAGTCACTTATCCTAATCCCTATGCCATTAAATGAAGACTTAACTTTCGGCTCTCTCAAAAATGGAATCTTGAGCCAGTCAGTTAGGAACTGACTGATCAGCACTAATTAGGTAACCTGCCTGACAGACACCTGTCATCCCCTTAAGTAAAGTAACTTCAATAACCAATGCTCTCTCTCTCTCTTTATTTTATTTTTTCCCCTTTTTTTGTGGCCTAGGAGAGTAAGTTCCTCACTTTTCATGGACAGATTCTTGGAAATCGCTCCTTCAAGTCAAACAATATAAAACAAATTTTACCATATTCCAACTAGTATAAACAAGAGTGAACTTCCTACAACATATTTCTGGCCACCAAAAACATTACACTTCTAAATAGAGACCCTAAACCATTCTAATATTAAACATTAAAATAAATAAAATAAATAAACATTAAAATAAAATAATAAACATTAAAATAAATTTAAAATAAAATAAATACATTTCAGAAAGTTTAAAAAAAACAAGTAAGATAATTATTTTTCCACCTCCTTATTCCAGTTCAGGGTCATGGGTAGCGGGAGCCAATTCCAGCAACTCAGGACAAGCAAGGCCAGATCCCACCCTGCACAGAACCCCCTTCCATCACAGGGTGCACCCACACACAGCCACTCTCACTCAGACTGGGGCAATTGGACCAGGCCAAGTCACCTCGCATGCACAGCAGTAAGATGTGGGAAGAAACCCACGCGGATGTGGAGAGACTGTGAACATTGCCCCGGCTTAAATTCATTTTTTTTTCTTCCTCATCAACGTTCTAATGAAACGACGTTGAACAAAAAAACATTATTGGAAGACCTGCTGTATAACTTCCTCTTTCTCACTCCCTTTTGCCTACAAAAGTCATTTCATACAGGGCCTCGGAACTCCTTTCTACCTGCTAAATCGGATGCTGCTGGATTCAAATTCAATTTTGCTCAAATAAATTCTGAAAATGTTGTGGGGAAACTGAATCTAAGACCCACGAAGCCAATTAAAGTCAAATTTTGAGCCTTTAATAGCCGGCTGGCAACTGACCCTTCACCATGCAGTTAGAGAATCAGCCCCGAGCCTCTGCAAGAAGCACTTTATATATCCTCAAATCATATCCTTGCTGTCCTATTTCGCATTGCAAGCAAGTATGTTTACAGAAGCAGAAGTTGGCGGTTAGTATCTCTTTTGCACAACACACCTGACACCTATTGTAAGGAATCTTCCAATCTTGCATAAATAGAAGTTTGTGGGTGGGTCACATGTACCGCATTCTGATACTTAGTTTCTAAGTACAATTTTCCTTAAAGCTGGCTAGGTTGAAAACTTTTCACTCTTAACAAAAACTTGTTCTATACTTCAGTTTATCTTTTATCAGTTCCCGTGACAGAAGAGGAACCCAAAGGAGAGAGACCCTGAGCGCCCCCAGGAGCAATTGGTACCTGTGAAGCTCCTGGAGCTGGATGCATCCTTGCGACCTCTGCATGTGGTGGCTAAGTCCATCTCGGACCCCAGCTCTGCGGCTTTCCTGTGACGAGATTTCAGACTTGATTTCAGCATTCTTTTTCCAGACTGGGTCCAGAAAGCAACCGGAGTTCGATTGGGTCCGACTTAAAAATTGGACTGGTTCCGGAGTCAGACTGGGTCTTCCTTAGAAACCTACCACATCCGGGTCAAATCTGAAACTACACTGAGCCCAGAGTGAGGTCTCAGGTGAATAAAATTTTGTTTTCAGGCTGAATAAGTAGGTTAACCTTACAAAGATCATCTTAAACTACAGTGATCATAGTAGAGAACTCAACCATCTGAGATAAGCTTATCAATATACAAGGTGCCCTAGAGACAAAGGTGTCTAGGCCAAGCACTCACCGTAAAGGAGAGAGGAAAAATTATTGTTCCTCCTCTACGGTTCTGCTGATGAGGATGAGACCTGCTGGGACACCGCAGTCACTTCTGAGGCTATAGAAAGGATTCTGGGGAAAACTGGAAGAAGTAGGTGGAAATTCTTACCAAAGTCAGGACACCTAAGTCTCTATCTGTAGCTGAGAGAGGAAGGTTGTCCCTGTCTTTCTAAAAATACATTTGTATACATTAGATCTTTGAATTGTGACTTGTGAATTTGCTTTCAGGTACCCATTGGTTGTGGATCCTTTCTCTCCCTCATTTTATGTCCTGGGAACTTAGCTTGACAGCTGTCAGGTTGACGGCTCCAAAAATATGGCTGGACAGAAATGTGGGTTGCACTCCATTGGCAAGTAGGAGCCAACAACTGCCAGCTCAGGGCAACTATCTAAATCTTTCATCTTTTTGGTTATCTTAGAAATAGCTCTATTTAATTGGCTTAAAAACAAATAAGCATTTACATAAATCAAGTATACTCTCACAACATAGAGACTAACTCATCCACCAACAGTAAGAGCATTGGTTTATGATTCTGGAATCACATACTTGCTGTGCAGCTCTGGGCCTCTCATATTCCCTCTCTGGGTCTTGATTTTAATGTACACAAGATTAATGCATTTAACTAGACATTATCTATAGCCTCTTCTAACTCTGACGTTCTTTTGCTTTGGTTTCCAATGCCCCATCTGCCCTGAGTAATGGCATCTCTGTCCCTCCATTGCTGACTTGCTCTATCTTCCTCTGCCCTCTTCCCTTCAGGAAAGTGCAATATCTTGGACCCCCAAAGCGGTATCAGGCAGACAGACGATCTCATTTACGTCATAAGGACCCAGTATATCCAATGGCAATTTACCACACGTCGTTAATATGTTTGTTATATTTTGTTGGCGGAATATGAGAGTTCATCAGCAAGGCTGCACACGGGGAAAACATATTGAAATGAGCATTATGGATCTGTCAGGCTGGAGTTTATGGCCTTTTCTCAGTACTACACTGTAAGTAAAACAAGCCCTGATTGAGTCAGCAGCCTCCTGGGTACTAATTTGCCAAAGTGTGAGGAATTTTAATGCTAAGTTTATCTGCCTGCATTAGGCAGGAGGGATAGGGGGAGGAGGAGGTGGACAGATTGCTTTGGTTTAGGGTATTTATTATAGACCAGCCTGGAAGTTTCACAGATACCAGGAGAGAAGCTTTCAGTGGGTTTGGCCTCTTATCTTTTTATCCTCTTATAGATTTTGGAGATGTAGTGCCCTGGAGTTTTAATATTTAGTTTGCAAATCCTCCTTTTAAAACCAATGCATTGAAATGCAATGGAAAAGGGGGATGGGGAAGAAGTCACCAAAGATGTCACTGCAAAAAAAGAAAGAAAAGAATAGTGAAGGAAAAATGGAGGCAACCATTAAAATCCCAGTGACTGAGTATGATGAACGCAAATATCCTTATATAATATCTTTTTTGCATGTGACTTCCAGGAAGGGTTCAGGTGTCTTTGCTGGGGAATTGCTCCTCTGAATAGGACTCTGTAGATGCTGATGCTGTCTAAAGGGATTACAAAACTTTGTAAGTCCAAATTAATGCACTGGGAAAATGAATTTTAAAACAAGATTTCCTTTTCTTTTTTTAGGCAAAGTATAGAAAGCACAAAATGAGAGAAGCTCGTTTCTACCCGTGGGAAGAGATCTGCTTCTTTGATTTTGGGAGGGTCAGAAATTTTTTAGCAGGTGATTCAGAGAGTTTGCCCAGATTCAGACTCAGGTGTTATTAGTATTAACAGATCGTTATCTCATGGTATCAAAGTCAGTCATTACCATTTCTTCTTCCTCTGCAGGAAAGCTCGTCTATTACTTTTTTCTTGAGCAGGCACTTGGGATTCTAGGAGCCGGAATCTATTTCTCATTCCAGTGGCGTGCAGCTGTGGGTCACCTGGCTAATGCTGGGGCCATTCCACATTCCAGAGGCACAGAGCTGTGGTCATTTGGCATTCCAGAGGCATTCTGAAGCTGTGGGTCATTTATTATGCCAAGGTTAGTTTGTCGGCCTGCAGAGCCAAGAACCTTATGCTAGCTGAGATTGGAAGACACAAGGAAGATGTAACTCCACTGCTGTCAGAAGGACGAAGATGGAGAAAGAGGGAGAAAATAACAATTAACTATGAAGAATTCTCAACCAGTTTGTAGAAAGTATAATGGCAAGAGTATTTGATACATATATAGTCAAAGATGGGGATTTTTTTGAGAAGAGAAAGAAAAATATTTGCACAAATTAGATTGTAACTTTTGCTCTTTCTTAAATAAGAAGCAGGCTATACCAGTGATAAGGCAGATGAGTCAAAATTGGGTTGAAGTCCTGGCTCTGCTGCTTATTAATTATATTACTTTGAGTGATTTATTTATCTTCTTAAATATCATTTTCATCATACGTAAAATGGGGAAAGATAACCTACCATTTTAAGATGAGAACATACCCTTAAAAGTGTTCAGCATAGTCCTTTTCTCAAGAAAATAATAACTATTATTATTAATGTTGATTGGGAGATTCTTGAATTGTTAAGATGAAGATAAATAATGATTTTCCATAAAATATTACTGATACTCATTCACTCTTTTCCATTATCTTCTACCACACATCAGACCCTGTGTTAGGCACAGAAATTATTTTAATAAGTCTGGACAGATTGAACTGTGACTAAAAGATGACGAAAGATTCAATTCTATAAGCTCTCAGTGAGTATCAACTGCGTACAGTGCACTTTTATAATCCCAGTGATTGACATAAAGATCAAAGGGATTCTTTTTTGTTTTTGCCATTAAGGAAAGAAACTATGACACCTATTTAGATAACTGTGGTTGATGAAGAAGGGAAAAGATACATATAATTTCCATGAAATGGCATTCAGAGAATGATCAGACATGTGGTCTGGACATTTCTCAGCCTGAACATGACTATGATGGTGACAAGATGGCTCTACCACCTTCAGCACTGCATCTTCATAAGTGAACATCCAGTGGGACATTTAGTTGAATCCAGATAAGGAAGATCCCTGATTTTTATGCCAGGAGTATAAATTTTATTCCACAAGGAATGAAGAGAAAAAGATGAAAAAAGATATTTTGCTTTGCTTTACTTTTTGTTGTTTTTGTTCCTACAGATGATTGGCATAAGCTGTTTTTTTGTGTAGTTTTTTTTTTTTTTTTTTGGTGTGTGTGGGGGGGATCTCCCAAAGGCATTGCCAAATATTGGAACAGAATATATGTGTGTAGCATATCGAGATCATCAACCCAGGATGAGAAGTTTGTGACCTATGTTTCATGAAGCAAAGGAGACACATCAGACTTGGGAGGGAGGAAGGGAAGGGGAGGTGATGGTAGTGGTAGGGGACAGTGCCAAGACTACAGAGAATCTGTATGGGACCTGATTTACTGTTGGGAGCCAGGTCCTGAGGGACCTGTTACCTATATGGAAGTCCTAACCATGCTGCAGCCAGTAAGCACAGACAAGCCAGAGAAGGTTTCTGTGTATGTGTAGGTGGCTGTGGAGTCTACAGAATCTGCTCCAGAGGGTCATACAGTGTAGCCTATGAATGCACAGTGGTGCTTGTTAAAAGTGGATTCTATAATCCTCACCAGAAGCAGATCTCCCTGGAACATTTCTCAGTGGCCTCTAAGAAATATAAAGGTCAAAATTTCTATCATATGGTTCTCAAGAACAACTGCAAATCAAGTTGAAAAGGCATTCGTAGAGAACATTGTGTGATTCTTCCAAACATTTCTTGACTCTCTACTGGTTCTAAAAGCTGAGAATACAGGCTTTAGGGAAAAACACAAATTCTCTGCCAGGGCAGACCCTGTGGTCCAAAAATCTTGGGGCCCTCCAGGTGTTAGAAATAACTAATAAAACATGAGACATGAAAGTACACATTTATTTAAAATCAGAAAAAAAATATAACAATTACAATGCTAATCTGCTTACAATGCTGAAATGCTGACATGTATTTTATCAAAGCCAGAACTAAGAAATGATTTTTTATTATAATTTGCAAACAATACCTCTATAATGTTGTCTATATTTTACCTATATACTTTTAATACTTTCATATGACATTTTTATATTCTATAGAGAAATTAGGTAGTTAATTCAGTATTTTTTTTCTCCAGCATTTTTTTTCTTTAACTGACACACTGCAAAAGTCCCATTCAACGTCACAACTCATTTTTAAAAATTAGAGTATAAATATTTAGCATTGATGTAATTTTAGAAAAACTAGTATCAAATTTCTTTAATATATGTATATTAAAATTTCAGAGAATTTCTTATTTTCTTGTGCAGTAATATATCTATTCTTTGCATTGATAATACCCATTAGCCAGTTTGGGATCAAGGCCCATGTTGGATTGACATGTTAAGACTTTCATGCTAACTCTGTTCATGTCTGCAGTTCATATCAAATCATCAAGAACTAAATGAAAACACACAAAGGTTTGATTGAGCCAGGCAATTCTGACAAATGAAAGAGATAGACAAAGATGTAATCTAACAGAGTCAAGATTTATGTAGTTCAGATAGAGCAGTGAGCCAGTCGATAGCAACGGATAATGAGACTAGGAGCTAGGAAGTAGGTCTGGAATGAGTGTTAAACACTGGAAGGTGGCTGAAGACTTATTATCATGCTTCTAAATTTTGGAAACAGATGCCTGTTGATTTATCATTAAATTTACAAAAAGGCAATAATGTGCAATGTTGAGATCATCGGTACTAGAAGCAGACAAACACCGTAGCACTGTTCCTTACTAATCTGTGGAATCTTGCTAAACCTAAGTAATTACAGAAGGGATGACAAACTACACAAAAACATATGCTCCCAAGCCCCACAAATTATATACCAAATTAAAATTCCTTTTAGGGGGATGCAAAAAGGCCCACACCATTGGATGTGAAGTAAGGTGTAATGGGGGAAGAGTTGGGGGAAAAAGAGACAGTGGTCTTAACGAATTGTACAATGGAATATTTTCTTTTTGAAAATTTTAGGAAAACCAAACCAAACCAAACATAACATGCGGTCACATTGCTAACGCACCCCCCGGGGGTCCTGAAGCTTAAACTCCATTTGCCTCCTGGTACATCTGGCTCTGCTCCCTGCGGTTTCCATGGAGCTCACATTCTAGTTAGAGGAGACAGACAGTAAACACACGAACAAAATAATAAATAGACACTTTCAGATGGCTATTGTCCTATGAAGACAGTAAAATGGTACATATGATAAAGAGTTTCTGCAGGCAGAGGAAGAGGCAACCCTGAGAGGCAGGGGTCAGAGACACCTAGCTGAACAGGACAGCTTTGCGCTGAGATCTGCATCAGGAGAAAATCCAAACCTCCAAGTCTACAGATGGGACCATGAGGCCTAAAGACCGACAGTGACTAGTCTAACATGCCATAGCCCATCAGTGGCAGAGCTAGGACTGTAGTTGAGACATCCTGAAACAAATGAAAATCCCTTGCTGCTACTCAGAGGTTTCACATGATCATTCACTTTAGATAGTCTAGACATGTGGAAACTGAGGTAGCCCTTACAGCTTTCACTACATTCCCAGTAAAAGGAGATAATTTGTCTTTTTTTAATCACCAAAAGCCAAAAGCTGAGCAGTTAATTTAATAGTAAAGCTGCCATTTCACTATTTTAAGATAATCACGGTGATTAGAATAACTCGTTTCAGACCATAAAATCTTAAAAAAAAGAAAAAAAACCTCAGATCTATCAGGGAAGTATTCTCTAAATTATTTTGATTACATGTTTCTATCAGGATAAATCAATTAGTCAATCAACTAATATATATTTGTGTATATATATATATATATATATATATATATATATATATAGAGAGAGAGAGAGAGAGAGAGAGATTTATTGACTTGTTAGATATATTATGTGAATTACAAAAACATATACAAGGCATACAAATTTTAAAAGACATATTCCAGAATTTTCTTTCTTTACATCAGAGGATCATTGTGTATGCTCTTTGAGGAAGCTTTGTCTCTCTTTGGAGACAGTTGGTCTAGGCTATCACTTTCAGTTTAAGCACAGAGAAATTGAGTCCAGAGAAGGGAAATGAGAAAGTAATATTGATGACCCAATTTAATAAGTGAACTAAAGTTTTTAAAAATAAACTCAGTTTCATATATATGCAGTCTTTTATGCTAGCCCTGTTACATGTTAAAATTAGGATCCTTCAGATGCTTTCATTTAGTGTTTGCAAGTCCTTTCCTTATTCCTTAGAGACTGATGCTCTGCTTTTGACCACAACAACAAGCAATCCAGGATCAGCAAACCTCCGTCACCAGATCCCAGCAAAGAGGAAACTGCCTAAGTCCACAGGCTAAACCTGAACCTTGTTTCTCTCAAGGATTCCCACAACAGACGCAGTCTCTCAGCCTGCTTAGGGATGCGGCGCTGCACCTCTCAATAGCGTTTTATGACACATTTCTCAAATCAAATTTAAAAGCATAACTGAGTGGAATTAAATTAATGCTGTCTGGTAATGTCGGCAGCACCAGAGTTGCAACAGGCTGGCTTAACTCCTAAACCTTCTAGAGCTTCATGATAAGTATTCAGTCTCTAGTATTATTGAGGGAATCTGTGTACACTGTGTGTGTGTGTGTGTGTGTGTGTGTGTGTGTGTGTGTGTGTGTGTGTGTGTGTAGGGGGGTTGAAGTACAGCTGAGCAGTCTCTGAGAACATAAAAGTAGTTACAGGTACTTAATGATCACACATGCACTGTGACCTTGTTGGTTTTGAGTTGACATTAGCATTTCCCTTCATGTCGCACAGAGTATGTTTAGCTTCTTTATATCATTTAATCATCATAATCACCCTGTGAGGAAAGCATTCAAGTTTTTAATCTCCTTCTTTTATTTTTTTTTACTTGAACCCAAGTGCCCTGTCTCCAAATTCAGCATTATTTCCACTCATTAAGTTTAATAATAACACTACCTGTCTTTTCAAGGTTCCTTAACCTCTCTGTTGCTAAGTCCAATATTCCATTTGTAATTTTCATCTTAATTGACTCAATAGCAACATTTTATTTAGTTACCACTTCCTCATTGTTGAAATATCTTCTCTTCACTTTATTTCAAAGTACATGCTCTTTTTCTTCCTACATCACTGAACATTCTTAGTATCTTTTGGAGGGGCTCTTTATTTCTTATTTCTAAATATCCAACGTCCCAGGCCACCTACTCTTCTCTGTCTAACTCACCCCAGAGTGATCCCGTCCAACCTATGCTTTTAAATGCCATTTTACAATAAGTTTACATCTGTAGTCATGATGTCTCTCCTGAGCTCCAGGAATCTCTATCCAGCTCTACCAAGCATCTCCACTTGGGTGTCTAAGAGGCATAAAGAACATAATCAATATCCCTGTCTTGGCCCTACCAGAACTGCTTCTCACAGTCTAACTCGTGTTTGTAAATACAAGTTCCATCCTTTCAATTGTTCAGTCCCAGTGCCAGGGCTATCCTCTAGTCCTCTGTTGTGTACTCTGTATCTAATCTGTCAGCAAATCCTGTTCACTCTGTCCTTCAAAGTGGCCTAGAACCTGACCTGTCCTGATTTATGCACTACTTCCAATCTACCCCAAGATACCATCATCAGGATCCAGAGAATTCCTTTCAAAAGGTGAGTCAGATAATATCCTTCCAGTGGATATCACAACACTCAGAGTGGAAACCAAAGTCCTTGCAGTGACTAACAGGGGCTGACTCTGCCTCTTTTCCCTCTCTAGTGTCACTTCTAACATGCTCCCTCTGGCTCACTCTAATTCGGCTACACTGATCCTTTGCTATTATAGAACATGACAAACACATTCTCACCTCAGGGCATTTGAACATGCTATTTTATTTATCTTTTTTAACCTGGAAGATAACCTCATATATCTTTATGTTGTCGTCTTTGATGTATCATTGTTGTTACAGTACAAATCACTTTCTAACACTGTGCTATTTCTTGTTTGTTTATAATCAGCCTCCTTCTGACCATATTATAAGGTCTACTAGGCAAGCAGTGCCTAAGCCCCATGTCTCCCATTCTTGCAATAGTCTCTAACACATAGAAATTGCACAAAATACATTTTTGATTGCATGAGTATGCACGTCATTCTTATGTCATGAATTATACTTTCCAAAGTCCTTTCATATGCATTATCCCATGTTGAACCTCAAAGCAATCCTGGGAGTAAACAAGGTATACAGCTGATACTCAATGAATTAAGTGTTTTGGCTGGGTTCATTCAGGTACTAGAGGAAGGAATCAGGATTAAACTTCTGATTTCCAATTCCTTCGACTGCTCCTCTTTTCTTGTCTAATGATTCCTGCTACAGGTCGTGGGTTGTACATGACACTATGTGATAAGGCTAAGCATAAGAACTTGGTAGCTGACTGCTTGCTTCAATTTCTGGTTTTACCTATTCCTACAATGGTTATTTAAGCTTTTTTTCCCCTCCTATAAAAGGGTTATTATCACTGTGTCTTCCATTATGGGTCAAATGTATTATATGAGGTAGCATTGTGAAATTATATCACAAAGTAAACATTCAAAAATATATAATTATTGGCATATAAGTTGCTTGTAGCAAGAGAAACTGAGTTCAGAGATAACCAAATAGATTGATGTGAAGATATAACCCACACGAATTTAGAAATTCCACATTATTTGAAGGGATACACGGATATTAAAAGATTTATATCATATTCTTGATCACTGAAATGACCAGAGCATACTAAGGAAAACTTAAAGCTTAATGCCAAACTGCTTGGAATTCAGACTAAAAGTGCTATGGAAATCCAAGGGGCCAGTGTACTTCACAGACAGCCAGAGAAGCATCCTGAAGCATGTGGAATTTGACATGACTTATATCTGACAGGTTCTGACAGTTCTGCCAATATCTAACACCAGGCTTGCATGCAGGTGGCACATATAGATGTTTGCTGAATTAAAATAAATATATGGATAAATGAAAACTGGGGATGATGAAAGAGATCACCGTGCATGGAGAAGAGGATGAGAAAGGCAGAGGGTATAGGAAGTCTATTAGTTATCCAATGCTACATAACAAATTATGTGGCAGCTTAAAACAACACACATTTATTATCTCTGGAGGTTAGATGACATGGCAGATGACTTTCAATGGATGTTTATATTAGAAATAGTTACAGATATCAAGCCAATACTTAGAGAAGTGGTTGTTTTTATTTGTTCTAATAATAATATGCCAGTCAATATAGAAATATTTACATGTTATCAAAATTTATCATCATAATAATCTTATGACATAACTGTCACTGTCTTATCAATTAATTAATAAATTAAACAACTGAGTATTAACCCTCTTCAATATGCCAGACTCTGAATTCAGATGCTAACACAGATAAAAATTACTGCCTTTATGGGGCTTATACCAAGGAAGAGAAAGACAAACAATAAGCACATGTGAATACACAGTAAAATACATAATATGTCAGAGGGTGATGTGTGCTGTTGGGATAATAAAGCAAGGAAGGAAAACGAAGTCACCCCAACTACAGAGAAATTAAGTAATTGCCTAGCATTGCACAGCCAGCAGGGGGTAAAAGCAATATTCCAGTGTGAGTCCAACCCCACAGTGTGTGCTTATAACCATACACTATGTCATAATAACAGGAACTTCAGAGCTTCTTTAGGATACTTTGTTGGTTACGATTCCTCAAGCAGCTAGTTAGAGAAAACACTAACTCAAATTGAAATAGCTTCACAAACCAGGAATCCCAGCAGTTCCAGTCCTGGAATGCCAGAAACTGTCTTCCCGCTGGGAACAAGGCAGCTGCACATTTACCTTGTCATCCAGACAATCCAACATCCAACAGAAGAAAGTGAGCATCTTCTTGGCAAAGAAGTCTTGGCGAGGAGGCCTGAGCAGAAATCCCCCCACACATTAGCCAGAGCAAGATCACGTGACCCTCACTAAGTACATCCCTGGCAAGACAATGAGTACCCTAGGTGTTCTGGATTCATTCCTGCAGTCAGATAAAGTTATCCTCCCCTGTATTATATGAAAGAGCAATGGTGATTGGAAGAAAATATGTCAACAGGAAAAGCTGGTAGTAGCAACTGCCAGCACTTGCCATTAATATGGATGAAGGCTTATATTCATGGTCTAGTGACCAACAGTGGACACATAAAAGAAATTTCATAAGTAGTTATTGATTTCAATTATAGTAAGGAATTGAAAAAATATACAAGAAATAGAGAAGAGGTGGGAAAAGGTGGGGGAGGTAAAAACAATTGTGATCCTAATATAAAAAAGAGCGTACGGCGCTCTGAATTGAAAGTGAAAAACTTGGCACCTCATCTTTCCCCAGCCATTCAATAGCTGTGTGACTTGGGGCTAATCACTTAACCCTGTGACTCAGTTTTATGAACAGTAGCTGTAGCCTAATAATGCCCATTATTCATATTTCATGAACATCAGAAGATTTAATAAAATGCCTGTGTTCACTGAAAAGAAAGCGATACGTGACATCCCAGTACAAAGTGGGTTTGTTCTCCATTTAAAGATATAGAGAGAATTGGAAATGTGTCTACAACACAGAGATAATTGAGTTAGTCAAGCAGATGGTTCAAAGAGAGCAGTGCACGTACACAGATACATGTATTAGTGTGTGTGCACACACACATACACTCCTACAATCCATTCTCATTTAAAATATTATTGTTTATTGTTCTTTGAGCAATTATTGTTTGCCAGGCACTAACTAAATACTTTAATTTCACATAACTCATGAGTTAGGTGTTGCTATACAATAATTTTCTGTTTGAATTATCTGGAATAGATTTTTCAAATTTCCACTTCAATTTTACATATGCACTCTCTCTTCAATATTAAATGGATGCCATTTCAGTGAATGACTATGGTCTTCAGGTTATTTCTCCTAAATTTAAACACAGTACTTCAGTCATTTTCCTTGCACCAATGAACCATTCCAATAATGCTTTGAGCTGATCAGATCAAAATTGTTCAGGAAAATTTAGCACCAGCCGGCTCTGAAATGCTGAGCTGGCTCTGATCATTTCTTGACTGCCCTGCAGTTGCTCTTCCAGTCCCAACACCAGAACGTGGTACCCATCAATCACCTGTAACGTGTCCCTCTCAGCAATTCCTCAAAAGAAACCTTGACTGAGGAATCTTATTGACAATAGCAAGCTAATATTTCACATTGGATTCGTCTTCAAAGCACTTTATTCTGATGATGTGCATATCTGACGTGAGACAGAAAAACAAGGTCAGAAAGAGATTCAGAGAGAAAGAATGGTTTGGCAGGTTTCCCGTGAGAACTCTGGAGGTGGGGCCAGGGGAAGGTCACGAGTGCCAGGTATGAAGTCAGGAGAGGTGAAAGCTTTCTATGGCTCTGCCAACACCATGCTGTGTGCCCTTAGGCAATTCTTTCTAAATATTCCAGAATCAATTTTCCTATCTGGAAAAGCATTGGGAGAGAATTCAGCTGAGGTTGGAAAGTACCTGGCATAGGTGCCTGTGGCAGACATCAAGAATCAATCATGGTATTTTTCCCCACCAAGCCTATGATGGGTCCCATGTTCTTCTCAGCACACACTTCAGATAGCTTAGAAGAATTAGAGTTGACATATTATTTAGGATATATCTGTCACTCCTGGATGAAATAATCTCTAACATCCATTATAGATCAATATTTCAGAAATATATTGCTGCTGTGGAAAGGATCATGAACTTGGGATCAGAAGACCATGTTTAAATTATAGTTCTAACATTTATTACTTCTGTGACCTTAAGCAAATCAATTTATCTTTGATCTGTTTCTTTTAATCTGCAAAATGGGAATTAAATATCAGTGTCCAATAGTCAAAGTGAAGATCAAATGAGATATATGAGAAGACACATATTGCATACCCTGGCATGTTGTAGACATTCAGCCACCCATTAAAATAAATATTTTAAAGGTGACATCTGGTGAGATGCATATATGATGAAATTGCTAAGAATGCTGAGGGCCAAAAGAAAAGTGAAGGAGGAGGAGAGAATCATCGTTCCTTGGATATTTCAGCTCTTCCCCTTTTCCACCACCACTGCCAATTGATCCTACAGTCCTAATCCTGGCCTTATGATTAGTAGTCCACCCGTAACTCCCATATTCAGCCCAATCAAGAGTTGGGGTCTTCCTCTTCAGCACTAGACATTTGGCTTACAAATCAAGTTCTAAATGACACTACCAGTGTTAGTATAGGAACTCCCAGTATCTGCCTGATCCCTCTCTCCTTTTTCTTCTTTTCCTATGTCCCTCTTCTATTTACAAATATTCTATCAGTATCCTAACTCAATGGGATACTCTGCTTTGGTTGATCTATAGTCAATCATAATTGTGTGTGTTGGGGAAAAAGGTAGCTTGAGGTCAGGGAATAATGCTGGGGACTTTCTTCATTACACATCACAGGTACGGCCCTAGGTGTTTAGGGCCCTCAGTCTCTGTTTCTAAAGTTTTCAATCATCCTGCTGTTGAAAGATAGTTTTCCATACAAGATAATTATGGTGGGGGTGTTAAATTATGAGGGCATAAACAGCAGTCAGTCACTCATTGTCAGATTTATTGATGGCTATTATAAGTACTCCTCCAGCATTCTGCACACAGGTGAAGTACAGTGCTCACTACAGGAACTGAAGTTGGATGATCTTTAGTCCACACACCTCCCTGCACTGGTGGCAGATGCCCCATGCTCAGGCAAAACAGGAGAATATCTTTTTGATGACTGTACCTGAGTGATTCTCATCTCTTCTTGTCCCAATCTATAGGTTCTTATTTAGTCTTGGGTGGTCATGCATGTTGGTATGGGGGCACTCTTTATGCATGCATGTATCTCATCTTTTTTCCTCAGGTTTGAATCACTTTATGCCTTTATATTCTATAAATATAGTGTTACCCAGAGCAGGAATGGTGTTATGTCTAGGAGTGAAAGTCTAGGGTAAAGGACTGGTCTGAGGTGCAAGGGAAGACATTTGATTAATTCCTAGTAGGTAAAAAGCATATTAATTAATGCTTTAAAATATTTTTAGTCATCATTTAACTAGTGCACATTTTATTTTAGTATATCCAATGATACAATAATTACTCTATAACTCGTAAAGGTATCTAAGCAGGGAAGACACCATTTAATGAATTTGGATAAAGGTGAGCACAGAGATGGGTTTAGGAGTAGGGAATGGGAAGAGCTAAATTATCTTGAGAAAAATAGAATAAGTGTGATTTGGAAGTTCCTGAGGGCAACTGGGAAGGATGGGGTCTGGAGAAGATGTGGACAAGGGAAGAAGTGAGAGAGGGAAAGAAGTAGTGTGAGGCTTGAATATTTTGTAGGATGAAGCAGCCACAAATAATCCTCAGTTGAGCATCAAAGTCTTTTATAACTAAGAACATCTAATGCTTAGTTTGGAGTGGTGGCTTTATTGTGATATAAAACTCCTAACTCCCCAAATTTTTCACTACAATATTTTGTTCATCAGAGTGTGCTTATGTGAATGTTGTGGGTGTGAGAGCAAGTATGTGTGAATATGCGTAAATGAAAGAAGAGCAAAGATGAATAATGCTCAGGATGACAGTTCAGAGCAGTCTCCATGTACAGGGAATAATGCATGCGATGCTGAGATGACTCATAAAGGCAGAAGCTGAGTTCAAACAATTTGACGAAGTAGCCCCATTCAAAAATTTTTAGAAATGTCACAAGAGTTTTTCACTTTCAAAGGGCACAAAATGTGCCCACAGCAATCATATCAATATCTCAAGGATCAGTATGGCTCAATGAACATTTGGGTTTGAGACTCCCTATAACCTTGATCAAACTCCTTTTTCTCTATGGACTCTTCTTCAAATACCAGCTGAGAAAAATTAATTACTTCTCGAGGCTCTTACATAACTTTGCTTATACAGAACTTGTTATTATGGATTTTTGTGTTTGTGCCTATTTCTCATACTAATCTGATCCACAATGCTATGCCTATTTATTCATATTTCTTCAGAACTTTCTTCCATGTTTTGTGCAATGAATTAAAACTACTAATAATTTTCTTGTTTTGTTTTGTTTTGCTTCCTAATGAAAGACTATATACCTCTCTGCATTGGTTCAGGATTGGCAAAATAAATTGTTTCAGCCAGAATGGAAGAAAGTGTAAAAATATGTGCTGAAATCTTCTAAGCCTGCAGGAAAAAAAAAAGTAAGAGACTAAGCAAATAGTGCTGACACCTAAAGAGGGATCTAGAGGTTTTACTAACAGGAAGTCAGGCTCTCTGGAACGGATCTCTACATCTCAGGGATAGCATCTTCCCTACCTTCTTTTCTATCTCTTTTCTCCTCCTCCCCTGTCCTTCTAGACCTTGGACAAAAGCTCAGGTTTCCATCTCCAGTAGCCTGGTGTTAGATGAGACCCACTTCCATGGTGATGAAGTAGTAAGTGTGGGGTCCCATACTGCCAGTGCAGTGGGGACACTGTATCTATGTAGAACCCAAGTTGGGCTTTGAAGGCATTTCTCCTCAATGACTGTATCTAATAAACCACTGCTCAGATGAGGCATACTTCAGGCCCTCTAGAGTTTCAGTAGGTTATGGTGGATTGATGGGAACCCAAAACACAATGTAGAATTCTAGTTCCATCTTGAAAACTGGTAAGTTTTAAATAACCGACATACAAATTTTTGGCACAAACGCCATGGAGTTTTTAGGTTGCAGCTTTTCAGAAACAGAGCTTTAATTATTAAATTGCCTCTCACTCCCATTCCCATACCCTCGGGAGTTCCTACGCCACCTCAGTATTCATTGGACACAATTTCACCATTTTCATTCTCAGGAATGTTTATGGAACACTTTGTGGCCCGCCCTATTCTAAATTGGTCACAGGAAGATGTTCAAATTGATTGTTCAAAATCAATTTAAGGGACCATTAGTCATCTAGAGGCTAATTGCTGTTATTATCTTATTATTCCTCATAATTCCAATAACACAAGAATAATGCAAAATTGAAAAGGTAAATCCAATTTGCCATGCAGTCATCAGAAAAGATTGTAGCGATTTCTAAACACAGCCCTTGGGAACCAATTTCAGTGCCCTTTGCTCCAGTCAGTACAGCAAACACGTACTAGGCCCTTCCCGTGTATGAGGCCCTAAATTTGCTACTGAGTTGGGGATCATGTTGAAGGTGGGTAGTGGGGTTATAGGAGGTTTCAACAACAAAAGCATATGGTCCTTGATTGGATGAAACTTTCTGTCCATAAAAGGTGATGAGCTTATTCATTTTTATAAAAAAGACAGAAACTAGTCAGTACAAAACAATTCATTAATTAACGTGGGTGCACAATATAAAGAATAATGTCTTTTTTCAGAGATCAAGGAAGACTTCAGAGAAGAGGTGATTTTAAAGCTAGGTCTTGAATAATTCCTGGTATTTCATTGGGATGGGGAGGATTTATAGTTGGAAATGAGACTAAAAAAATATTGTATTGGGGCTTCGATGGGCCAACATGGATTTTATCTTGAGAACAGAGTGAAACCACTGGGACTTTAAAGTGGGGAAATAATAGTAGTGTTCTCAGATCTCTACTCAGAAAGTAAAATCTGATGCCAATTTCAAAAGTTGGTTTAGAGGTGGAAGAGTCTGGCATCAAGAGTGACTAGATTTTGAGTCATTGAAAAATGTGGGTGACATGAAACTGGCGCTGTTAAAAACCATGTTGCCATGAATATTCTTTTACCCTGTTCCACACAATGGAATATTATGTAGTACTAAAAACAAATTAATTATAGTTATACTCAATGATATAGGTGAATTTTAAACATAATATAGTGAATCAAAATAAAAGCAAGTTACAGAAGACTACCTACACTATGATACCATTTTCAACAGCTTAAAAATAAACAAATTATGTAACAGTTTTGGGGTATGACATATGTGCTAAATCTATATTTTTTAAATGCATGGAAATTATAAATACAATAGTCTCTCTTATCCTTGGACGATCTGACTCCAAGACCCCCAGCAGATGCCTGAAACTGTGAATTAGTACTGAACCTTATACACACACTGTTTTTTCCTATATGTACATACGTATGATAAATTAGGCACAGTAAGAGACTAACAACAATAAATAATAATAAGATAGAAGAATTATAACAATGTACTGTAATAAAAGCTATGTTATGTTTGAGACCATTATTAAGTAAAATAAGGGTGACCTGAACACAAGCACTGTGATAATGTGATAGTCGATCTGGTAACCTGGATAATTCATGTCCTGGGAAGGATAAAGCGACACAGTGTGAAATTTCATTACACTACTCAGAACAGCTTGCAATTTAAATCTTATCAATTTTTTCTGGAATTTTTCATTTAAGGTTTACAAACTGAGGTTGACTGTGGGTAACTAAAACCACAGAGTGAAACTGCTGGATAAAAGGAAAATGCTGTACACCATTCAGGGTGGAAGTTTGCTCTGGAAAGAGACAGAGAGAAAGTATTTCAATGGGACATGTTCAAGTTCTTCAATGATACTGCAGATGCTGCCTGAGTCTTAGGTACTGTGCTAGTAAGTGTCTCTTTTATTATTTTGCTTCTTAACTAACATATCTATTTCATCCCTTTGTATGCTTCAAGTATTATTTTAATAAAAAAAACTTGTTTTCCTGCAAATATTAATTTTAGGAAATCAATTTCCCTTAAGCAATAAGCAAGTGAGTTATTGAACAAAATATCCTTCTCTTCCTTGACCTCTTCTTATCTCAATATTCCAGATTATTCAAGAGAAATGTTTCTGCTTATTTTTATAAATTTAATAAACATAATTTGGAGTTGTAAAGATGGGTACCGTTTGCCTCTGGCACTTTAAAGGAAGTCAGTTCTTTTGCGTATCTTATGAGAATTGCACAGAAAACACAACTATGAGCAAGAAAGGGTTCCCATGCCCTACTTACATGCTCAATTTATTGCTTTTTATTCTCAAATCTTTAGGCTTTTGGTCTCTGGTCTTCAATCCTGGCTTTTCACATGTGCTCCTGTAACTCACACAGTAAGGGTGCTGCAGGGCAACCCTGTGCCAGGCAAGAACAGGAAGCATTTGACAAGTTATAACTCATTGCGTTCTCATTGACAACCCTATGAGACATTGCCATCTTGAATGAGTAGGTAAGAGTCCTAGGACTTATAGTGATAAAATGACCTACCTAGGTTAGGTAGGTGGTAAATAGAGGGGCCTGGTTTTGAACCCAGGTAATCTGTGTCCAGAGCCCATTTCAGAAACCTCTTTGGTAAATGTCTCTGTCTGATTAGCTCTGTTATATCCTCTCTCCTTGGGTTTTGGCAAGCTCTTGCCATATTCAAGGAGAGCCATGTTACCCACCAGCCACTGATAAGTCTAGATACTTATCAGAGGAAGAGAAGGTTCAGATAACATTAGCCCCCCAAAATTAGGACATCATTTTAAATTGACCTATTCCAGATTTTCAAACCTGTTTACTGGGAATAGTATGATGATACATAAGAGCAAAATGACTGAGAAATGGAAATAGGACATGATCTGGGCTGTGATGTGGGCTATTGAATGAAGGGAGCATGAGAAAGCAGAAGGGAAGGAGTCCAAATCATCTCATTCACATAGCACTTCAAAATAGGTCTCTCTCGGAGCTGGCATTCATCTCTGAGGAGGTAACTTATGAAGAGTCTTAGCAAAAGAGGATGGAAGAATTCAAATTCTGGGTAGTCTGATTTCTGTGGAATAGAGACTCAGCAGTGAGTGCTTGTATTAGGAGCTGGGCTTAGTAAAGGAAAACCACGTTCATTAAGAGCAAACACAGAAGTCATTGATTCAGCCAAACCAGCTGGAGCTTACGATTACTGTTCAGTCCTGGTAAGCAAGAGCTTTGATTCCGGAGGCAAACTGCTTAGTTCACAGCTCAGACTCACCATTCCCTAGTCAAGGCCTACCTCACTGGCATAAGTGTTAAATTAAATAATGTAGATCAAATGCTCACAGGGCTGTAGTCATATGGTGAGTGTTTATTATATGGTAGATTAAAGAAAAAGAAAGTATGGATGTTTGGACTCAGAAGATTCCAGACTTTGGGATTTTTTCAACCATTTGTTTGGGGAAGAGTTTATAGTCCACATTCTAGCTTTGCTTGTGTAGAACTTATCCTGGCTCCAATGGGGCAAAACCACTGACTGGATGCTCATCAAGTCCTTACTTTTAGGTGGGGCTGATGAAGGTAGGGACAGATAGAGGTCAGAAGTGAAAGGGTTTCACCAAGGTGAGCTGAAATAAAATCACTAGAAAGGCTACTGTCAAGCCTGACTTATAACTGCTGTGTTTTGTTGTTCATGTTGTTTGTTTAATCTCTTTCAAGTGACAAATCTTGTAGAAATACCTCCTGGGGCTTGGTGGATTGAACACTTCATGGTTTATGAGGGGAGATTATGCTTCCATTTAACTTTACTGATTACCTTTTGTTCAACATTATTAGGCAAGTGAGGGTAAATTATTGCTAGCAGAAATCTTATTACTTGGGATACACATTCACTGTATCCTCAAAGGATCGGGAAACCTGGAGAATCTGGATAATAGCAAGAATACCAAATGGTCAGAGAGGGAAAGTCTTAGATTCTGGTCC
Organism: Cynopterus sphinx; assembly: GCA_030015415.1. Lineage (NCBI taxonomy): Eukaryota > Metazoa > Chordata > Mammalia > Chiroptera > Pteropodidae > Cynopterus > Cynopterus sphinx. The sequence goes on along the minus strand of CM057385.1, from coordinate 118,397,446 downwards.
CTCCTGGTTAATGCTCTTATAGTATAACTTTGGCTCCTTTCACTAGGAGTCAGGATACTAGTGAAGCACAGTCATAATTACAACCCTCTAGACTTTAGTAATTGCCACAATAAGGTATCTCAATGAAATTACAGCTAATGCAAGGGGAAAATTAACTAAGTAGACAGAAGGCTTCATGGAAGAAGTGGCTTTTAAGCTGAGATACAGAGAAAGAATGGCTCTGAAGATGTTCAGACCATTAAAAGCCTTAAAAGGAGGCCAAAACTTTGAATTTTATTCTCCAAGGTAGAGAGGCAACACACTGCCTAGGAAAGAAAAATCGAGTAGGTCAGGAAACGTAGAATTGTGATTATCTGTGTGTCCTTGGGAAAGCCATTTACATTCTCTGATATATGTAGGAAGAAAGAAAAAGTCTAGGACAATTTTCATTTGATTCAAAGGTCTTTGGAAAGATGTTTCATATATATAAATGTGTATGTGCTTCTGAGATAGGTAGCTTACTCTTTCCTTTAAGCCATAAATCATTCCATTAATTGCTGATCAGCTGTCCATCAAGGCCAGTAAGATGTTCATGCCTGTCAGGTGTCTGTTTCATCCCTGTGTAATTGGCTCTTGAGTGTTTTAATATATTGGCAGCCATGACCCTGCTCATAACTTACAGGAAGAGGAGGAATGAGAAGGACAGGCAAAATGGCACCTTCAGAAGATAGAAAGAGAAACAAAAATACTTATCTTTACTTAGCTATCTGGTTTCATCAAAAATTAAGGTAGCAAATTCAGTGTTTTGGGGAAGTAATACCAGACATGTCACATGAATTGGCAGGTATCAGAATCATAGGCAAGAGGCCCAAAACAATTATCTAATTGTGCCCCGAAAACAGAAGGCCATCTAGAAAAATCCAAAGATGGAGTATGGTGTAGGAAAAGAGCCATGGTATTGAGGTCAGAAGATCTGCTTTTGAGTCCTAGGCCTGCTCAAAAATCATGACTGTGATTAATGACTTATCTTTATGGAAGTTCTGCTACGTTTATAATGCTTATAACAATGTTTATGATGCAACATTTCTTGGAAGAGTGAGATAATATATGTAAAGACACTGGATAAAGCATTAGGAATATAAAAAGGAATCAGCAGTGTTGAGAAACATTGGTTAGTTTGAGCTTTTTGAGTATAAGAAACAAAGACTGAATTTAAAAGCAGATGACTGAAGAAAATAGATAAGAATAACTGTAAGTAAGCTGAAGTGTTGATGGCATACCAAAATTGGAGAATTTCACTGAAATTCAAGTACAAGGTGTTTCTTTGGATTTTTAGAGCAAGTTCCTCCCTCTAGGATATGTGATTGCTTCAGGTTTTATACTTACTTCCTATTTTTTTTTTAGACCTGCTCTCTATACCCAAAACTTCTGCCTGCTAGATTCTATTTATTCAAACCTAGGACATAATGACCCCTCATGACTGGTCTTTATGCTTCCAGTTGCACTTTTCACTCATTTATTTATTTGAGTGTTTAATGAATATTCAATTCATATGTATCATATTATAATGTCTGCCATGTTTTTGATAGAGTGGTGTTCACAGACAGGCAATAACTCTTGGCCATGAAGACTTAGCACTCTAGTTAGGAGAAGCACACAGAAAATAACCTATTTGATCAGAAGATGATTCACACAATGGAGAAAAATTAAGCAGAAACAGGGGATGAGATGTTTCCTGGGTCAGGGTATATGCTTACAGTTTTTAACAGAATGGTCAGAGCAAATTTCTCTGAAAAGTAAAATTCTACCAAAAGGCCTTTAGGAGGTAAGAGAGTGAGTCATGCATATATAGGCAAGAAGGACATTATAGAGAGGAGAGATAGCACAAAGGCCACTGCATGGCTAAAGTTGTTGGGAATATAAAGGAGGCCAGGTATTTGAAGTGAGACGAACAGGAAGACAAAAGCAGTAGAGAATGAAGTTAAAGAGGTAAGACAGAGACCTAGTTGTATAGGACTTTGCACACTACTTTAAGAACTTTAGTTTACTTTGAGTGGAATGGGAATTTATTGAATAAAGTGATGTTTTGGCTGCTGGGTTGAAAATAGATCTCTATGGGTCAAGGGCAATGGAATAATTTAAAGGAGAAATGCTGATGGCAACCATGAGGGTCATCTCTAAAGGGGTGGTGAGAAGTGAGCAGATGGACTGTGGGCTGACAGAGAAAAATCAAGGTTTCAACTGTCTCCTTTAAGTTGTTTCTCAGAATGCGTTTTCAAGACTGGGGTTCTGATTCTACTTGGTAGAGCATTTTCTACCAAGCTATGTCACTCTGCACTGGCCAGTATATGAATTGGCCACTCCGTGGAGAGCAACTGTGGCAGTGAAGCATGGGAGTGGGATGTCTGAGTTGGTTCCATGCTGCAACTCAAGGCTGCCTGGGGATATATTTTCAGCAGGGGGTGTGGGCAGGGACCGTTTTCCACAGAAAGGTATGGGAGCACTCCCTATGCATGGAATGAGTTGTCACCATTATTGACACAACTTGCTATAACTTGTAAATCTTATCTGCCACATTTTATAGGTTGGGATGTGACAATTGAAATGGTTACATAATGAATGTGAGTATACAGAGTTATGTCACAGTTTAAACAAGACTGAAGCCCAGACTATCTACTTCTTTATTTTCTCTTTCTTCCCTGCACTCCTATATTCACCTTTAATGCTGGATAGATTTTTCCTTTCTCAGATCACAAAATCTCCAAGTGAGAGCTTCTGTTCTTGATGCCAGCACAATGCAAATGCATAGAACAGTGCAGTAGTTCGTAGTGTGTCATCCTGTTAGGGTTCAGACCAAAGATCTTACGGATTGTGCGTACTTGGGCAAGTTACTTCGTTGCTCTGAGTCCTTAGTTTAAGATAAATATTTATGCACATTTCACAGGGCTGTTGTCTAAAATGAATAAGATAATGCATGTGAGTAGCTAAAAACAGTATCCAGAACCACATTAGGTTCCAAAAAAAATTATTAATACTATATATTAGTAGTAGTAGTATTATCAGTATACACATCTTTGGTAGGTAAATAAATACATACAAATGGATTAATGATTATTCTATGACATCTTTTTATGAAAAGCTACTTTTCTTTGATGAGGGTTTCTTGTTCTTTGCTCTGCTTTGGCAGCCTAACTAAAAGGGTGGGAATTCCGGTTTTAAACTATTCCCCATGGGTTATCTGAATAGAATGACTGAATCAGAGAGAATGACCGACAATGTTAAGAATAGAGTCCATCTCACAGAGATGGCTCCAGCTGCAAGATCATCAGCCCTATAAATTATTTACGCTATTGTTGATATAGAAGCCACTGCTACAATTTTAAAATTAATTTAGTCTAATTACCCCCACTTAATAAGATAACTTGTCAGTTATCACCACTCCCATAATCTCTTGCATTTCCGTCTCTTTTTAGCCTAAATTATCATCTTCTAAACTTGTTTTAATGTATTGCAAAAAAAAAAAAAAATCCTTGGAGGTATAATTAACTTTTTCATTCAGAATCCTAATTTCCTCTCCAGCTCTGTTGCTGCAGTATTTAAACTATTTATTATGCAAACTTGCATTATATGAATTATGAATTATGTACAAATCTCTGGATGCAAGCTCTATCCTAATCATGGTTTTCTGGTGCCTTTTTAGTTCAAGGTAAGCAAAATGGGGATGAAATAGATGTTGTAATTTACAAATGGGTTCATATTTAAGACTAAGCTTTTGAAGGGTGATTTTTCTGTGCCTACTATTATTTTTAAAACCATCTTTAAATCTATAATTTATGAACTCTTTTTTATCTATTTTATTTGTTGTTGCAAGTGATGATTTTGGTGTAGCAGTTTTTATACAAGTCTAATTAGTGCCAGTCAGTTGTATTCATTCATTCATTCATTCGCTCACTCACTCATTCTTTCATTTATCAAATATTCACTGAGGAACAACTTAGTGTCAAAGAGTTAAGCATAGAACTGAAACAGTAAATGTAATGATCTTAGTCCCAACTCTCAAGAAGCTTATCCTTTAGTAGAAAATATAGATATTTTAGATAACCGCAACACAGCTGGATAAGTGCTATGATGAAGAGAAACAAGGCAATGTGGGAAGAGTATCTAAACAGGCTGAAGGTGATGGAGAAAAAAAAGTGTTCTAGAGAATTTGATGTTAAAGCTGAGAATAAGCTGCACATGTGTATGTGTGGGAATGAGTGGGCAGGATTGAGTTGGCAGAAGGCAAGCACATGTGTGGCTAGAAGGTCAGATAGAACATGGACTATTCAAGGATTGAAAAGGGAAAAAAATAGTATGGCTACAGTTTAGAGGAGAAGCAAGAAATGGGGCCATAAAGTAAGCAATTAACAGCCATGTTTACATAGCTTACATATTGAATAACAATTTAATCCAACATGTCTTTCTAGAGGTAATTTAGTAGAAGATCACTAGACTGAATGCTAGTAAATGAAATTAGTAATTTTTTGATTATCTGGTGACACACATGTGTTTGTATCCAACAGCAGAAAACGTGGGGTGGGGAGGCTGAATTTTCTTATCTGTGTGTCTTATGCAAGTTATGTAACTTGTCTGAGACTCGGTTTCCTCATCTATTTTACAGAGAAGGTAATTGTACCAGTATCCTATGAATAGTCAGCTGACAAAACTATTAAAATTTGGTCTTAAAGTTCAGGTGGTACATTTAACTCCCCAAATATATGTTCATTGCCATCTTCTACCACTTTCTACCAATTTGCCTCTGAAGGAGAGGAAGGCAAAGCATAAAATTAGTAACATATTATGCTTACTATACTTAAACATGCTTAAATTACTGTTATAAATGGTTTACATCTATCAGACCTCTTAAACTTTACAACAAACTATAAGGCAGGCAATATTATTCTCACTATTTTACAAATGAGAAATGGAAGCATGGAGAGTTTTAAATAATTTGCCTAAAATTAATGGTGTGTTTGAATCCAGACTGTCTGGGTTTGCAGCATCCCTGCTTAATCACCACAGAATACATCTCATTCTGGAATGGAAATAAATGTAAAAAGGATAGTACCTTACAATCTATGATGAATGGATAGTGATTACATTATTTTTCCAGTTCCATTGAGACATAATTGACATATAATATTCTATGAGCTTAAGGTGTACAATACAATGATTGGGTACACTTATATGTTATAAAATGATTATCATAGTAGGGTTAGTTAATGTCTCCATCACCTTACATAATTATCATTTCTTCTTTATGGTAGCATAACATTTAAGATCTACCCTTTTAGCAATTTTCAAGTAGATAGTACAGCATTATTCATTATAATCACCATGCTGTTCATTGGAGCCTCGGAACTTATTCGTTTTATAACTGGAAGTTTGTACCCTTTGACTGACATCCTTGTTTTTTCTCCTTCCCCAACTTCCATCAACCAAGCAAACACCACTCTATACTCTGTTTCTGTACGTTTGGCTTTGGCTTTTTTAAAGTTTCATATATAAGTGATATTACACAATATTTGTCTTTAACTGTCTGACTTATTTCACTTCTCTAACACCCTCAAGATCCATCCATGTTGTCACAAATGGCAGGACATCCTTATTTGTCATGGATGAATAACATTCCATTGTGTGTGTGTGTGTGTGTGTGTGTGTGTGTGTGTGTGTGTGTGTGTATCTCGCATTTTACATCCATTCATCTATAGGCAGACACAGGTTGTTTCTATTTCTTGGTTATTTTGACTAATGCTACAATAAACGTGGGAGAGCAGATACTCTTTGAGATCTTGATTTCATTTCCTTTGGATATATCTTCAAAAGTGGGAATGCTGGGTCATATGGTAGTTCAATTTTTAATTTTTTGAGGAACCTCCATACTGCTTTCCATAGTAGCTGTACCAATTTACATTTCCACAAACAGTGCTCAAGGGTTCCCCTGTCTCCACATCCTGCCAACACTTATCTCCTCTCACCTTTTTGATAATAGCCATTCTAATGGTTGTGAAGTGATATCTCATTCTGGTTTTTATTTACATTTCCTTGATGATTAGTCATGTTGAGCATCTTTTCACGTACTTAGTGGCCATCATATATCTTCTTTAGAAAAATATGGCTATTGAATTCCTCTGCTCATTTTTTATTAGATTGGGAATTTTTGTTTGTTTGTTTGTTTGTTTGTTTTGTTTTTACTATTAGTTTTATAAATTTCTTATATTTTCTGGCTATTTACTCTTTATTAACCATACAATTTACAAATATTTTCTCCCATTCTGTAGGTTGCTGGTTCACTTTGTTGACTGTTTGCTGTGCAGAAGCTTTTTGGTTTGATATAGTCCCACTTATTAATTTTTGTGTTTTTTGTTTGCGCTTGGTGTCAATTCCAAAAAAAAAGTGTTGCCAAGACCAATGTCAATAAGCTTTTTCCTTATGTTTTTAACTAGAAGTTTTATAATTTTGTGTGTAATGTTTAAATATTTAATTCATTTTGAGTTAACTTTTGTGAATAGTATTTGATAGGGATCTAATTTCATCCTCTGCATATGAGTATCCTGTCTTCCCAAAACCATTTATTAAAGAGACTATTCTTTGTTGAGTATCCTTAGCTTCTTTGTCAATATTAATTGGCCATAAATGTGCAAGTTTATTTCTGGGCTTTCAGTTTTGCTCCATTGGTTTTCTTGTCTACTTTTATGCCAATAACAAACTGTTTTGATTACTTTAGCTTTGTAATATAATTTGAAATTAGAAATTATGATATTGTGATGACTCCAGCTTTGTTCTTGCTAAAGATTGCTTTGGCTATTACAGGACTTTTGTGGTTCCATACAAATTTTAGCTTCCCTTTTGTTTTCCAGAGGTGGAGCTAAATTTGAAGTTTGTGGCCTCTCTGTGTTCTGCAGATTAGGGCTGGTATTTCTCATGTGCTCACTAGCTGCTTGCCAATGTTCAGCTCTCATTCTTGCTGCCATTGGAATCACATTCAGAGAGCCAGCCATAGAAGGTGGGGGTGTGTAGATGAAATGCACGGAGAACTGGTGGCACCCTTGGCCAGTTGAGGGAGGTGCTTTCAGTGGCTTGTGAGCTGTCACCTTGGTTCACTTTGCAATGTAGTTAATAGAATCCTGTCCCCTTAATGCCTTCTCTGTCATTGTATCTGCCACTTCCCTAGCTTTGTTCAGCTCATACATCAGTACTCTGGATGAGACAAGAGAGAAATGGACCTCTTTGACAAAGCCCCACAAAACTTGGAAAGTTACATGCTCACTCTCACGCTCTCCCTTTCCCCTATGAGAGAAATTATGGGCTGAGAAGATCTCACCTGACACTTGATTGTGACAGTGCAGTAACCAACTGTAGGAACCTACACAGAGAAAGGGCTTATAGATGTTTTTTGAAAGGAAGAATATATAAAGGTATATAAAACAGAGAGTAGTATCCCAGTGAAGCAGGAAATCAGCTCAACTGGAAGTCATGTAATTTTTTGTTTTAATTTTACCTTCTCAGTGATTTATCTTTATGACCCTTGGAAGTTAGTCTCTCTATCTAGAAACTTAGTTTGCACCATTGAAAAAATAATTGGGTGTTTAGAACTGACCCCTCAGATAATTTTCAGAATGGATATTTTACTCTAAAACCTCAGAATGACTATAACTATGCACATAAATTCTTTCCTTCTTAAAGTGATATCCTTAAACTTAATATTGAAGAAAATATTCCTTGGCAGCTTGCCTAATAACATCGAAGGCAATTAAAACTAAAGCATATTTTTTTTTCTTGAACTCAACTCACATATTATTGCACCAGCTGTGGAGTTTATTTGTTTGCTCAAGTTTGCCCAGTTGGAGTTAATATTTCTTTTCTTCATATCCCTATTGTACTTTCTCAGTCCCTCTGTTGTAATGCTTATAACAGTCTGGCTAATATTAAGACTGTGTACATGTCTGTCTCTCCTGTTGAATTAGAGAACCCTAAAGGCAGGCCAGCTCTTGTGATCTCTTTCTCTCCCACTGTGCCCAGCATTGTGCCCAGCATGTCATAAGGATTGGGTGAATATTCATTAACTTGAATGAGCTCACATTTCTAAAATTTGATTTAAATTTTGGAAATCACTTCAGTTGTTTTTATGTTAATATATTCTCTACAATGGCAGAAATCACCTTGCATTTCACAAAAGCTTTACCACTAAATTTACCTTTTTTTAGCTGTTAAAATTTACATTAAAATATAGAACAAATTTTCAAAATGAAATCAAAAGTCAATGGTCCTAATTAGATTAATCTACAGCAGCATAAACAGCAGCAATAACAATAAAAAAGTAGGTTATAGTACAAAATGCATAAGAAACATGTATATGAATCTCTTAGGTTTACTCTGGCTAAATTAAATGATATTATAATATCTTCAAATAGGTCTATATGATTGTATACTGATTAGTTTATGCAAATGGGACAGGTATATTCATTACATATTATGTTCTGGAAAAAAACATAATCAAAATGAGAAGACATGATATCTGGTCTCTATTTCATCTTTTATTCACTGAGTGACGATGAGCAAACAAGTCAACATATTCCACCAGTTTCCTGATCAGTCCAAATAAATGGTGGTATCTATCCTGCATCACTACACATTAGGTAAGAGTACTCACTGTACAATTAGATTAAAAGGGTGCAAATTCTTAGTACCACCACTAATTAGATGGACCTTCACAATTGGACTACTGATTATGAAATTTTAGAGTAAAATGTAGTCAAATATTTTATTTTTTTCATCTGTAAGATGTGGGTAAGAATAGCATCTTTTCCAAAGAATCAGTGTAAAGTCTAAAAATGATAATTTTTAGATAATGTTTACCAAGGAATAAGTATTCTATAAATGTTAATTATTATTATTTTTAATTTATACCTTTACATACTGGATCATCATGGAAATTAAATAAGATAACTTATGTCAGGGACCCTAGAAGTAATAAACATTTTAAAGAATGCAAACAAGAGGGATGTTAATGACATATGCAATAAATAATTCTTCTTTTTTTCTCTCTCTCATGAATGGGTTGGAAAATGTTTGAAAGAAAAAAAATACACACACACACACACAAACACTTGGTAAAGAGAGAAAGATACTTCAACATTTAAATAGCAATATAATAATGAGAAGTATATGAACATTTAACAGTAATAAATTTTATCAATGTTTCATGACTAGGCAAAGTGAGATCATGAGTACTCTATTTCCAGAAATCGTCTGTTTTTTATCATGCCTCATTGAATCCAAACTAATCCTAGAGAAGATTCTGGTAAAATGGTGGCTTTACCATGTTACTGTGGTAAGCAGAGCTGAGATAAGCAAATACATGGGTCAAGGGTCTTGGAGAGTATTGTCAAGCCTTAGCTTCTGCCATAATGGAAGGTGAAGAATAACTTTCCCTTTAAATCAAAAGAAAGCCAGACAGAAAAAGTTGAAAACCACACAAAATCACTCACATATAGGATGTAAACCTAAAAGCAACAACAACAAAAACATGACAAACAGAGACTCATAAAAATGGACAATAGACTAGTGGTTACCAGAGGATAAGGGGTGGATGCAGGGCATAGATGGGGTAAAAGGGTTAAAATATGTGGTGACAGAAAGAAATTTTACTATGGGCAGTGAACATACAATGCAAAATATATATGACTGACTGTTGAATTGTATACTTGAAACTAACTGATTTTGTTAACCAATGTGAGCATAATTTTAAAAAATGGTGCTCTCTCTCTCATACACACACACACACACACACATATGACATATATAAAAACATATATACAAATATATATATTATATAATTTTTAAAGAAAACTAATAACCTAGGGGTTAGTGGGTAATTCTGGTGAACAACTGACTCATCAAAACCTGTGAACCATCAGAGAAGATGGTTTACATGGATTTCAGTAACTCTGCCCTATCACCTGACATACAGAGGAGTGAGGAATTGAAGTGGGGCCACAGTAGCAGACAGAGAATTGAGGGATTGTGCCCTACCGCCTCATCAGGGCATAACTACTAGCTGCAACTATGTGTCAGATATTCCTGCATCCCCCCAGCTGTCAAGAAACTGCCATACTCAAAGTTTTTTGGATATTTGACTGAAAGCTCCAGGGAGTAGTCAATAGATAGATGATAGATAGATAGATGATAGATAGATAGAGAGAGAGGTAGATAGATAGATAGATAAATAGATAGATAGATAGATAGATAGATAGATAGATAGATAGATAGATAGATAAATAGATGATATATGATAGATAAACAAAACACTCCATGGGACTTCCAGCTAAATAGAAAGAACAGAGAACAAAACTGAGAGTTGAAGAAGAAGAAAGTCTAAACAATTAAAACATTATTAAAGAATATATATGATATTTTAAGATTGTAATCTTCCTAATCTTTTAAGATTATAAACCATTTAAAATCTTATTGAAAGATGAAAGACATGCCCTTAGATGGAAAGATTTAAATATAAAGGGTCATTTTCCCAGTAATTAATATAATAGCAGAGAAAAAAAAATGGGGGGAGAGGTGAATGAGGAATGCAGTTATAATAAAGATAAAAAAATGCAGATTTAATATGCAAATAGTAGAAGTCTCAAAAAGATAAAAAGGAATGGATAAAGAAAAAACAATTAAATCATAGAAGAAAATTTGGAAAACCACTACGAAGTAGGATTAGTCTTTGAGTATAAGGTTCATTTGAACATATTAACATAACTCTATATCACCATATTGTGGGAGAAACTAGCTGACTTGATAAAAAAAAAATTGTAAAAAGAATTTAGTAAACTCAAAAACTACACTTCACAATACAGGTTAATAATGAAGTTAAACTTTTTAGTACAATAAAATTCAGGAAATTAGAAGAAACAACTGCTATCTGCATTAATATTTAAAAAGAGGATTAATATATTTTTTTTTGTTAAACACTTAAGGAAAAGAGATTCAAAACTATCCTTTCTTTAACAAGGTTATATATAGAGAGAACACAATATTTCTGGTATAGAAGACACATTGAATTAATAAGAAAGTTTGATAGGTGGCTGAATATGAAATAAATGTATAAAATAAATATATTTTCTCTATTCTAGCAATAGCTATTGAAAAGAGAAATAATAAAAATAGCCACAAAATTTAAAATTTTAGAAATAAATTTAATATAAAGAGACAGGATCCATACAATCCTATACAATATTACAGAAAAACACAAAATAAAACCTGACAAAAAGAGTGGCATACCTTTGGATTGAAAGATTTACTACTATAAACATCAGTTTTCTAGTAAAATATAAAAATTAGGTCCATTCCAATTACAATAACTACCTGTAAGTTTTATCTATATAAATTTCTATCTGAATATCTACATATCTACGCACTCTTTGTTGGGGAAAGAAAATAATCTAATAAAATGTTCTAGAAGATCATATAAAGTCTAAATAATGTCCAAGAAAAGTGTCAAAAGTAAAAGAGTTAAAGATGACTTACCTTGCTGTTATTCAAACATGCCATAACAACCCTATGTTAAACTCAGTGTAGTATTGGAATAAGAATATAAAATACATCAGTCTCTAAGGAGGCTGATAAGAGCTTACCTATTCTAACAAATTATCCAGCCATGTCAGCTTTGGCATGCAAAGTCCCATTTTAGGGTCCTTTACATTTGTTGTTTCCTCTGCTTCAAATACTCTGCTATTAGATATACATATAAATTGCTCTGTAGCACCATTCGGGTTTCTGTTCCATTAAAAATGAAGAAATCTCTGGATCCTCTATTAAAAGAGCATCCTTCTTTTCTACTCTACTCTCTGGTTTATTTTATGAACATTAAATATTGATAGATTGATTGATTCAGTTATTTTTTGTTTACTGGTATTAAAGTATAAACTCTAGGAAAGTTAGGACTTTGTTTTGTTTCCTACTATATCTTCAGGACTTAGAAACATTTTATAACAGGAAGTATACATTCTGAATCCAAAAAGAGGTCATGATATTTATATGAGAATTTAAAATGCAACAAAAGCAGCACTTCAGTGTTGGGTGGGGGAGGTGGAAAGGATGTTTAAACTAAGTAAAGCTAGAACAACTGGCTACCCATCTGGAAGGAAATTATGTTTGAGCCTGTCTCACATCATAGAAAAAATAAATTCCAGATGGCTTCGAACCTTAAATAGAAAAATAAATGATTAAATAAATAAAACAAAAGTATCACAAGACATTCTAAGCATAGGAGTAAATATTAGACCAAGAAAGGAAAGAGAATATAAAAAATATATATCTATCTGCATAAAATTCAGAATATAGATTTATATACATAATTTATGTTATATGTAAATATAAAGGTATAATTATAATAAGTAGCCAAACAATAGAGAAATACAAAATATTTACCAACCTGGTTATAGGAAAAAAGTTTGACACAATTTGCCTTAACTCTTGCAAATTTAAAGAAAAAAAACTAAAAGAAAAACGTCAATGGTTATAAATATTAAATTTATAGGTACTCATTTTCTGTAATCAAGGAAATAAAATTTCCAGGTATAAAGAGGTGTACCTTTATATCTGCCATTTGGCAAAACTTAGTGAGTGATAATATATTTTTCTTGTGGAGATCAAGGATAAAAATGCTGTTTTTGGCTGTTTGTCCAAATTTGCCTTGCTACAGAATAAATATAGTGTAATTTGGCAATGTCTATTAAAATTGAATATAGTCCTACTCTATGTATTAGTCAGATTTTGTTACAATAACAAAGAACCCCAGAATCACAGTTACTAGGCCTATGTATCACCTGTTGCTCTGCTTGTTTTGATTTGATATTTCTCATTTTGGGAAAAAAGTTTCAAGAAGCAACCACTATTGAGGGTCTGTTCTCATAATATAGGAAAAAACTCACAACATCATCCAGAATTTACCCTGTAGTCAGATTTCCTGAATTATAGCAAGTCCAAAGTCAGTGAGATGGAAAAATGCACTAAGACCTAAAGTGTGGTGAGGAAGAGAGGTAATATTTGCTGAGTAACGAGACTCTACAACACTATTTAACTCAGAATTTTTCCTTCAATAAATTTGTCCTTTGGAAATTAAATATGAACATCGATGTGGAAGGCTGAATAATTCACCCCGATCTCCCTGTAAAATGCCCAGGTCCTAATCCCCAGAATCTGTAACTATATTACCTTACACAGTATAAGGGTATAAGGAACTTTGCAGATGTAATTCAGTAAAGGGTCTTGAGATGAGAGTATCCTGGATTATCCAGGGCCAGATGTATTCACAAGGGTCATTATAGGAGGGAGGCAGGAGGATAAGCATTAATACAAAGAGACTGATGGTGGAAGCAAAGGTGGAAGTGACACGAGGAAGTGGTTACGGAGTGGAGGCGGCCTCTAGAAGATGAAAATGACAAGGGGACATCCTCCAGAAAGAACTGCCAGTCCATTTTAAGACTTTGGATCTCTTGACAATTTCCAGGATTTGATATCATACTATAGTTATGCAAGATTATTATCATTGACAGAAACCAAGTAAAAGGTGCACTGGACCTCTCTGTACTTTTGTTGTAATGTCTATGAATCTATAATTATTTTAAAATAATAAGTTTTAAAAATGAACTAGTGAAACTGGTAATTATGTACAAATGCTTGCTTAGCTTGCTTAGGTCCGTACGAGCAAAGAAAGATATGATATATAGCATACCTTTGGTTAGTTACTTCAGAATTTCAGGAAAAAATGTTTGTCAGCTTGTTATATATTTTTATACATGTTACCACAATGACACATTATTCTTGTATTATGAAAGAGTGAACTAAAACATTTCAAAAAATAAATTAAACTTTTGATTAACAATTTGAAAATAATAAAGCGAGCTTGAATTTTTATGCTCCTGTTGCTTTAACTGTGAGGTTATTATTATTATTTTCCTATTGAGAATTAAAAACATGAGTCAGTGTATTTTTAGAATCATTTATCCATTAATGAATGAAACAGATGTTACTGAGAGTGTATTATAAACCAACTATCAGGGTAGTTCGTAGCTGTATAAAGAAGATATGGAGTGTATTTTGCCCTGCTGCCCTTGAAGAACTTAAATTCCAGCAAAGAACAGAGAACCAGAGACACAACAAAGATATCACCAAGAGGCTTCCACCTCACTTCACCACAGTCTAGTGTGAGAGCAGACATCAGAAGCAGTCCCCTACTCAAAACACTCAAATAGGACAGAAATGTCCCACATAAACTTTGTTTTATTTTTCATCATAGAAGTAATTACTACTGGTCATTGCTTTAAGAAATTGAGAAGATTTAGAACAATAGGCAGAGTAAATCATAAATATTTTGTTTCCTTTCAGTCTTACACATTACAATAAAACTACATTAAATATATTTTATTTTATTTTAGGTGAGGCAACCCTTGGTTGACCTCTCAGATTGCAAGGACCTTGTCAGCTTACAATCCCTTTATTAAAAAAAAAAATTTTTATGCCTACCACACCTGGTCTTCCTAGGTGGTTTCCCATCCAAGTAGTAACCAGGTCTGACCCTGCTTATTAGCTTCTGAAATCAGACGGGATCGAACTTGTTCAGGGTGGCATGGCTACAGACTTACATTAAATATTTTAGATCACATTTATTAAATAGTAGAATACACTGCAATCTTATAATGCATTTATTTTGTATTGATCTTTTTTCTACATTTAAATTAGAACATAAAATAATACAAATTATATATCTATAAGCTTCATTTTTTCCCCAGTTGTTGAACAACTCTTAGAATCATCTTATAGTTTTATGATTTGGCAGTTTACTGAGGTATAATTGATACACAAAAATTGCAAATATTTAGTGTATACAATTAGATGAGTTTGAACATATGCATGCATCTGTGATACTATCACCACAATCGAGATAATAAACAGAATCACTACTTCCAGAAGTTCCAGACTGCCCCATTTCTTTGTGGTGAGAATATTGAATTTGACATCTACCCTCTCAATAAAATTTAAAGTGCACAATATGGCATTGTTAACTATACGTACTATGTTGTACAGCAGATCTCTGGAATTTATTCATCTTACCCTAAGTTTATACTCATTGAACAATATTTCCCAAGCCTCCCCACCCTAGGCCCTGGCAACCACCATTCTATTCCCTGCTTTTATGAGTCTGACTATTTTAAATACTTCATAGAAGTGGAGTCATGTAGTGTTTGTCCTTCTGTGACTGGCTTACTTTACTTCACATAATTTCAAAATTGATTACAAAGTAAAAGTATTTAATTTTTCTAGGACGTATTGGATGTTCACAACCATTATGTGAAGGGCTGATGATTCATGAGCACATAAGTCAGCATAATTACTACTGGCCTGCACCTTGAGTGAATCATTCCTCTATTGTTATATATGAAATTTATATTTAAAACTTGTTCATGAGTTTTCATGGTGAATAGGTTGTGGTAAACATCTTAGCACATAAAATTTTTTGTTTAAGATTATTATCTCAGGATATATTCCCAGAAGTAAAATTATTGGGTCAAAGGGAATATAAAAAATTTTAAGACCTTTGATATCTATTGCCAAACAAAATGAGATGAATGAGTTTACAAGTCCATTCTGAAAGGTTGCCAACTTCTAGTACACAATCAATCATTGTGACCTTGATTCAAAAATACGTATTTGATAAAAAAGGCTGGCGACAACAGACATTTCTTTCTCAAATATAACTTGCCCTATAGATGACACCCAAACGAAGCTATCTTGCCATCAAAAAGGGAGGAAATTTAATATTTATTTGAGGTTTATTATGTGTCAAATACTACTTTACATTTGCTCTTTCATTTATCACACATATAAGAATCTCAACAAATCAATACTTGACTGATAAACTTTTGCATGTATAAAAGATTATAGTTTATTTAGTGTTTTCATTTGCATGATTTCATTTATTACTAACAAATCTTGTCAATCGAAGAATGTGTTTTCATTTGTTTCCCCTTGAGTTCTCGTTGAATAAACTTGTGAATGACTTTTCAGAATAACATTAAAAAAATAAATTTAAAATGTGATTTACATTTTAAAGAGGAGAGAAGTAAAGAAAGTCAGTGGAAATGTTTTAAGGGAAATTTATGAAAGCACTTGAAGCTTTGAAAGGCGATTTTCCCTCCTCCTCAACAATTTCCAACAAAAGCTCAATTTAGTACTTCTCCTTCATGCTTGTGTCTCTTTAATTTTACGGGACCTTAGCTTGCTTTCTTTTCTGATATAGCAATGAAAGGGAAATACAGACAATGAAACTGTACTGATCTGAAATGCTTCCATTTTTTTTTTTTTAATTTTCCTCCTACCTCCTCCTCATAATTAGGTATCTATCCTAGAAATACCATCCTTTCTGACTATGGAATTTCATTATTGCAGTTAATACTGGCAGCTATTCTATAGGGAAAAAGTGTGTAAAATAAAACAATTCTCTGATGTAAAGGCTCCATTCAAAAAAAAAAACAAATTTAAAAGAAGAAAAAGAAAAGAAAAGAAAAGAAAGAAAGAAAGAAAGAAAGAAAGAAAGAAGAAAGAAAGAAAGAAAGAAAGAAAGAAAGAAAGAAAGAAAGAAAGAAAGAAAGAAAGAAAGAGAAAGAAAGAATATTGCATCTTAAGGATAAAATAGCCATAAACTTTTGTCCAAGGTAGTAGCAATCAAATGTAAATATTGATCATTCAATAAAATCATTGAAATGCTTCCCCAGGAGGTACAAACAGTGTTGTCAGTGTGTTTTTCAGGATGTAAGGTTGTTAAACAGTAGAGAATGAAAATCTGGTTAGTAGCCCGGTATTTGGTGGTATGGAGATAGAAGGCATATAGTGATAATAGCAATAGTTATATCTTCCTGCTTTGTACAAAATATACCCCTTTGCTAGCTTTAAAGTGTATCCATAAACAAAATTTCATTTAAATCTCACACAAACCCAATGTGGTAGGCAAGTCAGTTATTACTAAGCCATCTTGCAGGTGACCAAACTCTGAGAGGAGTTTGCTTGCTCACTTGGTCTAGGTTTTGTTAATCCAAACTCACATTTTTCTTCTTCCCCACAGCACCATAGAAATACTTTTTAAGGAGGATACAATTTATTCAGGCCTCCATTATCTGTGAAGTATTCACCAAGATCTTTGCTGAATCGGAAAATGCACCAGAAGGTCAAGAGAAGAAATGGAAGATTAGAGCCAAACACATGTTCCTCTTATTTTCAATATATGGAAATAAAATGGCAGAAGACAGACTGATTGTTCAGACACCTACCTAAAGCATAATTCAAGGACATTAAGCTGATGGAAAGGTGGGGAGGTTCCTGAGAGAGCTGGATTGCCACATGCGTCTTGTTATCTTCAGTTATCTGAGGCTGGGTTTGATAATTAATAAAGGGAAGGCAATGACTCCTAGAGCTGAGAAAAGTTTTACTAGGCAAAACTCCTAGAGGTGGGCAGTGCCTTAGAGATGCTCTGAAAGGGTCTTGCTGTCTTAGCCTTCTCATAATCTTCATCAATCAACTCTAGTTATTATTTACATGAAGAAATATAGGATATGTGCTCTGCAAACAGCTTTAGGAGAAGTTTCTTACATGCAGCCCCTCCAAATTAATTGCTGCTTTCCATACAGAAATTTTGGAGCTGCCACTGTGTTAAACTAACCTCATTTTCTCCTATCTTAAGTTTACTAGACCAGAGAGAGTTAGTAGATAAGATGTGTCTGGACTTGAGCAAGACATTTGTCAACTGTCTCTCCCTATGTCTATGAGGAAAAGGCCAGTGTAATTAGAAGAACTAGTTATTGGTTGAGTGGTTTTATCCAAATGGATTCATATAAATCTAGAGTGAAATTTTTAGTTGGATGTTTTAGGCAGGGAGAGGGAGTGAATTTATCTTTCTATTTTCAGTCTCAATGGTGATAATTATTTTAATTAATATGAGTCTTTGTTTTCCATTTGTTTATTTGTTTTCTTTGTTTGTTTGTTTTCATCTGACCATGAAAGACACCCTCCCCCTTTGGGGAAGGTGCATGTGATTCTGTGAGCACAGTCAATCATTTTATCTCACTTCTCTGGCTACCTGCACAGATGTAGGATCTAGGCTGGCCAATTGGAAGAACCTGGAATCCCTGGACCCAGGAATCAATGAGAACCTATACTGTTACCCAACCTGTTCTCCATTTCTTGCTATCTTTTTAATCCAGCAAAGTCAGGCATTATTCTTCTAGTTTGCAGGGGAAGAAACTGAGGGTGTAGTGTTCTCTATACTTACTCGAGGTCACACTTGTAAAGTTTCTGAAATGGGATTCATATCTTGTGGCATTTTGTTTTCTGAGCTCCTCTTTCATGGTCAATATTTCCATTAGGCAAAACAGGCACAGTACACCCACAGCCTATGATACTTTCAGAGAACCATAAAGTCTTGATTTTGATTTATTTTAAAATCAGGAGTAATATAATCATAATGAATGTATAATAATAGATTAATTCTGGATTTTATCCACCTTTAGACCAATGTAGTCATAAATTATATTTTTCATTTTTGGGGGGGGGTTGGAAAAAGGGGCCCATAATGACAAAGAACCTAGGCAGAATGCAGCCCTGTTTTCATGCCAGCTCTGTTTTGGCTACTTCCCTCGCACCATGCAAGGTAGAAGAAGAAGTGTGTGTTTAATGAAGGGTGGGTGGATATCCAAAACAAAGATTGGAGCAGTAAGAAATATGAGATAGGTTAATAAAGAATTATAAGGATCCAGTGCACAGCAGAAGTGTTTCAGTGACTAACTCATGCTGTGTGTTTAGCTCAATAACATTTTTGTTGTCTTCATGTCCTGACAAACTCTATGGAGGAATTTCTGTCTTCCTTGATTCTCATGTAGGCACATGTGGGGCTTTCACAAATTTGCTTAGAAAATGATCAGAAATGTTTCACTTCTGCTTAGGCTTTTGGAGTCACAGTAGATGAACTTTTCTCTTAAATACCCAGGCAGTCTGAATGTGTCATCAATAACAACGACAACTGACATTTGTGCAACACTTTGTAGTTGAAAATTACAGGCTTTAGATTCCAATAAACTTTTGTCCGAATCCTAGCCCAATCCTTTTCTAGCTGATACCCAGACTTGAAGACTAGATTGCATCTGTCTTTGTACCAATACACTTAAAATAAACATTTCAACTATCTTTTATTATTTATTTATTTATTTATTTATTTTTGAAGGGAGAGGCTCATAAAGGCAAAAGAAGTTACTTAAGCTCCCTGGGCCTCTGTCTTCAGCTATGCGTGAGAAACACAGTAATCACCAAAGAGTTAGGACACCTTACTAGATATTCCATGGATAGTACCTACTGTCTTTATTTGCATACTCATTTCACAGATGAGAAAACAGGTTCACATAACGGAAATAAATTACTCAAGGCCATATTCAAAGAGAAGCAAGGTTCAAGTTTTATTACAGAACCAGTGCTCTGACTTGTCTTTGTGACCATACCCAACTTCTCAGAGTCATAGTCTGAAGTCACTAAAATGACAAAGGCTTATTTGAAGAAAGAAACATCAACAGGTACATCAAAACATTTCAGATTGCTGTGAGGAGGCAAGGATTAATATCAGCTTAAGAGAAATGTTCTGCCACCTTCAGTTTCATTTTTATCTCTGCTATTACTCCTGAGCAGCTGCAGGTCACCTGAAGTTTCCAATACATGTTATTCCTGTTGCTGGTAATACCCTAGGGATTTCAGAGTTGCATTCTTGTTCCATTAAGAACTTCTCAGGGTTTATTAGAAAACTATGGTCATTTCCTTATAATGAACGTATCTCTCTTTTACCATTGTCACTAAAATAAATCTATAGAGTTAAGAACTACAGTTATTTAGAGCACAGGAGATTTTACATAGCTTTCCTAAAGTTGTAGCTCCTAGAAGTGCTAGAGATAATTTGATTGTCAATCTGGTGTTCTCCCCACAACTTTGAACACCAGTTTCCTAAAAAGCCTGACCTGTCTTCATCCGGGCCTCATCTACTGAATTTCCAGATGTCTCCACCACTTTCTCAAAGGCTAGTGTCTTCCCACAGCAGGGAGACTTTGGTTTGCATTTTTTTTTTGCAGTTAGTCTTTGTGTCCCATTTTTGACCACATGTTCACTTTAATGTGGGAAAGAGATTCGCACCTTACCTCTGTCTGCTCCTATTTACCCTATTACCGAGACCCCACAGAGCAAACAGCCTTGTTATGTGGTAGCAACAGGCACTTAGTGTACTATACAACCAAAAAACCCAAGGAGTTTTTGAAATATTCATCGTGTTTAACAATGGCTCCTTTTATCACTGAGTTGACGTGTAGGTAAGAACACTGGACTCGTGATAATGGGAGTTGGGTTCTGGCCACAATTCTGTAATGTGATCTTTTCCAAACCCTACTTCCTCTTTCCTCTACAGGGCTCAGGTGCCCATCTTTTTTTTTTTTTTTTTTTTAAATGGACCAAAGCCCCTGGACTTTAACATTCTGGTTAATTTTCTAGAGAAAGAAATTCCACAGACATCAATACAAAAACTTGGTTACAGTTTAGGTATCCTTGGTAGGATCAGAATAACTGATGATTCTCTTCTAAAGAAAAGTCATTTCACCTTTTTCTCCCAATGACCCTTTGGGGATAAAGATTTTCCCCAAAGATTTAGGGAATAGAGACAAAGGAAGTTGTCTTCGAGGTATTTTTTCTCATCAAAATAAGTCCAAAATGGCATGCGTGGATCAGATATCTCTATTTCAAGCTCTCTCTTTCCCTTCCTCCTACCCTCTCTTCCTCCTCTCCTTTCCTCCTCATTGACTATGAGGTTATTGTAACACAATAACCTGGGTATTGAAACCAGACAGCCATAGAGCCATAGCATTTCATCCAGAATTTGCCATACCCTTATAATGCCTCTTTCTGAGACTTGGTTTTCTTATCAGTTAAATGGCACTAATAATACTTATTTAAAGAATTGTTGTATGAGTTACACAGAATGAAGTATTTAAAGAGTCGATATAGTGCCTGGCAAAAAGCGTCTAGTAAAAGCTACAGTAAGAAAGTCTGTTTAAACAGCTTCCAATTTTTTATTTTTTGGAGACAATCAAGAGTAACTAAACATGGAGTCAGGTAGACCAGGCTTTAAGTCACAGCTGTGGCATCCACTTAACACTTCTACACCTGTCACCTGTGTCTCCTTACCTGTAAAATGTAATCACTTTTTCTAGTAGGGCTGTTGTGAGTGTGAAATTAGGTGATGCCTATATGATAATTTGTTTATGGCCATATTCATGGTAGATCCCTGATAAAGATTATACATTATCATTATCATTGACTGTTCAGTCATTAACTCGTTCACACATTTCATCGTTAATAGTGCTGTCCTCTAAATACTTCCTGAGCACCTATGACTAGATGCAGGCTCTGTGTTGTGTGCTGGACACATGATGACAAATACATTTCATTTATTTCCCTAGTTTGAGCTTATAGTCTAGAGACCAAAAAAATGACATATAGATATTTCCAATCTAGTATCCTATAGTATAGACAAGTGCTATAAAGCCTCAGAGAAATATCTTTAATTTGGTTGGGGAGTATGTTCAGAGATGATTTAATCAAGGAGGTGCTGAGTAGGTTGAACCTAGAAGAATTAACAGCTACAGGTAGGTCAAAGGAGGATAAGAAAACACAAATGTATTCTAGAAAGATGAATATCACAGAATAGTGATTTTTAAATTTGTGTCTCTTTAAAATCACCTGGGGAGCTTTGAAAGCCATTGATGCCTTGGTCTCTTCCCATACCAATTAAAAGAGAATTCCTGGGGGTGAGACCCAGGCATCCATGTTTCTAAGGCTCCCCAGGTGATTTCAGTGTGCAGCCAAGTGGGGAACCATGAACATAAAGTATGGCAGCATACATTAGTGTGAGGATGGAAGATATACTGACCTAGAAGGAGGCAGAAGCTGATAAGATGGACCTAAATAACAAGACAATGAGTTTAGATTTGACTTACATGTGATTAGTCATTGAAGAGAACAGAGTGGTCACATTTTGGAAAGCTCTCTTTGGACACAGCTCAGTGTTGAATTCTTGGGGAAGCAAAAATAAAAAAAATAGATGTGGAGCACAATCTTCAGAAAGCACATCATCTATAGATAGTCCTGGAAGAGTATTCTCTGGCTATGCTTTAATAACATGCGGAGTTTAAAAATATGCTGATGCCTGGGGCTCCCCTCAGACATCCAGGGAAAGTTCTTGGGATATGGGACTGGGGTTTGCACTTTTAGTAAGTTCTGCTAAAGGAATTGAGGACAAAATCCTGCCAAAGGACTTAAGTAACCATCTTACACAGGATATTCAGTCACTGAGGCAACAAAAATTCATGAACTACGTGTGAGTCAGGCCAGGTCAGTAACAGGGTCAGTTCTTGGATGGAAGGTTACTAAATCTCCCAGCCTTCTCATCCTTGGCTTTTCTGTCCTTTGTTCAATTTCACGCCTTTCCCTTCAACATACCAGGTGCTTACAACTCCATCTCTCTTTATTTCTATCAAATTCAGCTCTTCCATAAAAATCCGAAATGTGCCACCAACCCTTTACTGAGACAGGCATCACTGTGTCGAATCTGGACCAAACTCTGGCTGTAGAATGGAAGGGTTTCTCTGCTGTGAAGAGAGCTATAAGTTTCCACAGGCCCTGTGTGTGAGGGGGAGAGTGCCTTTGGCTGCTAGAAGGGGTGATCACTTGCTGTATTGATGCATTAAAGCAGACCCCTATCATAGCACCAGCAGGCAGATCAAGGACAGATCAGCTCATTAAGCAGTAGCTGAGGCAGCTAAGGCTCACACTGACACGGGCACATCTGACCCAATACTTCTCCTGGGTAAAACGGGGAGACGTACGATCTCTCTTGACCCTAATGAAGAGATGCTGACAAGAAGGGGACAGGCAGCCACCCCAAACCTCCAGTTCCCAGCTTGTTTAAGGAATCAGACTTCTTTAAGCAAGCACATAGCTGCATTCGTATGACTCAACAGTGACACCCAGTGACTCTCTCTGTCAATCCCCAGTGGATGTTCCCAAAGCATCTTTGAGGGAATACATTTCAGCCTCCATTACTTAGCACTGAAGCGGCAGCAGCAATCACATCAAATTCCTCCCTGAATAAGACAAACAAAATAATAAATCCCAGTTTGCTTTAACATAATCATCTAACTGTTGAAGCATATTCATCTCCCCTGTAGGGCTATGTCTGATGTCAAACATAATACGGCCATGTAGTATTGTACCTGCTTGACGCTGGAGTCACATGTAAGTGATTCCTTCACATCTTTTGTCCAAATTTCACGAGCCTTTATTTTCTATCATTTTGAAACACACACACACACACACACACACACACACACACACACACACACACAGAAAAGATATTGTATGTGAAGTGCCTAATAGGGGTTGGCACATTGCAGTTGTTCTTTAATAACAACTATTAGTATTATGATGAACCCAAGTAGAAATTGAGAAGGGAGTGGGCAATGGAGCCCACTCCAACAACAAGCCTGTACATTTGTGAAAATGGTGGATATCCACATTTTTAGACTTTGTTCCCATATATTTATTGCTCCGTTAAAGCTCATTTGACAGATGAAAATCTCTTGACATTGACATTTGGACAACATTAAGGAATGCAATGGTTTCTATGTCAGATATCTATTTATTGTCTCCTTTTTATATTCTCTTACTCCATTGTTTTTCTCTGGTCTTTGCTATAGCAACCAGTGGTACTCAGGTGTAGCCTAACAGCACTCAATCTCAGCTGCACTGTGTGTCTCTTACATTTTTCTCCCGAGGTTCACCTGCCTCAATCATGTGGATCTCCCATAGGAACCTGACCAGCCATTCTGGTGCCCACACAAACTGGGAAGTGTGAAGGTGTTAACACTTCCTGGGGTAATCTTTGATCAATGGGGCTGCAGCTAGTGGGTAAATATTTCCCTTTTCTATGTCTAAGACATTTCAGAGGCATATTTCATAAAGTTCCTTGGAACATCACCAACAGGACTATGCTCCAGCTTTCCATAATAGTAACCAGCTCTAATAACCTTTGGATTGGCTTCTTTCCCTCCTTCTCCATTTTAAAGCTCCCTAATCCTCCAAACCTGTGGTTTTCCTGTTATATTTCTCCAAATCCTCCACCCATATAGTGCAGGATCAAATGATCCAAAATATGACCTTCAAAAATGACCTCCATGAAAGCCCTTGTCTCAGGCTCTGTTTTTGGGTAGAATGCAAGCTACATCAGACTGGAAGCAGTAGCAAGAATTTCACAATTTTACCAAAAAAAAAAAAAAAAAAAAGACCTGGGTAAGACTTCAGGGATAATGGAGCCAATTCTGACTTTGTGTGGATGGTTATGCAGAAACTGAGTCAGTAACTTCTTCAAAGTCACACAGCTAGATAACTTAGTGCAAAGGAGAGATCTGAATGATTAAAATGTGAAAGAACAATTGAGGGAGGGGAAAAGGAGGCTGATGAAGAAAGAAAAAGTCTCCAGGGTGATGAGAGAAAAGAAAGAGCAAGCCATTAAAACATCTTAGCACAGTGGGGATGACATGTATTGAATCTACCCTGTCAGCAGAGCAGAGCACAGTACCCACCCTGATAAATGCCAGGTTTCCTTGCTGACACTTGACAAAAGTTCATCAAGCAGCACGGTAGCCACCAAGAATGGGGTGATGGTGCTACTTGCAATTTTCACCCCCTTGCTCACCAGTGCATGACATGGAGTAGGTGCTAAGTGAGAGTTTGTGGGATAACATGCAACTTAGTGAGGTAATATTTCATGTGTCCATCCTGAATGTACACATGCCTAGCATTGCTGCGTGCACTTGGGTATCTAACTATACATAAGTGCTCATCTCTTTTCCCTTCTTTCTTCTTTTTTTATTATTTAAGTCAGTATATTAAAAGTTTTGGGTATTTATATCATAGTGTGTGCAGCCATGCTTGAGTGCTCATTCTATCTCCATCTCTGGTTACTGAAATCTTTGACAACCTGGTTACTAAAATTACATATCCACATAGAGCTACTTACTTATTTTTCTTATTTCACAGAGGATTTGGGGTTCTTTTTATGCTCATTTTTGTAAATATGATTATTTCTTTTCCTCAGTCTCATATAATGTTTTTATTATATCATTGCTGCTTTCGCAAGCTGTAGATTCTGAAAATAACTTCTCTTATTCATTTAGAGAAAATAAAAAATACAGTCACACAGAAGCAACCTACTAAGTACCACATGCCAGGCACGGTACCGTTTATTAGAGCTACATTGATGAAGACAGGGTTGCCAGGTTTGGAGAGATCAGAGATCATTATAGCAGAAATTTGTCTTCATACTTGACCTCTGTCTCCAGAGAGTGTACACCTTGACTTATCAGGGGAAGCATTAACCTGATCGATTTTCACCTCGAGAACTTCCAGGAATAGTGCTGGTCAAGTGTTTCTTAGTACAAAGTGATATACTTTGTTTCATGGAGAAAAAAAAAAGTCTACATTGAATTTACAATTGTGCATAATTTCCTTTGGTAGCCTATATTAAATAGAGTATGGTGCCTGGCACACAGTATCCATGAACTTCTTTATAACTTTTATCACATGTTAAATTACTTGGCTGATGTTTTATCTTTACTGTGAGCTTCAGGAATGTGGGGAACATGTCTGTTACCATCACAATCATGCCCTTCCCACTTGGCATGGAACCTAAGATGTTTGTTTTGGGCTCTGTAATATTTTATTGATTTCCTGATCAAATGAATGACTATAATATATATCATAAATATATCTCACAATGGTATATAACTATATATTGTTAATCACAAATAGAGAAAGGATCTTGTATTAACCAATGATTTTCTGAGAGTCTCTGAATTTGATTTTGAGGTTACCACAATGTGTAAAAGAGAGATAAGAACTGTATGACCTCTTTAATCTGCCAGCTCCACTTTTATCTATTGATGAATTGGGGTCTGGGTATTATTTTACTGAAGAAACAAAAGTGATAGGTTATCAAGAAAATATTGAAAAAGACTATGTCTAACAAACTCTTTACATGTGGAAAAACAAGACTAGGTGGACACAGTTCTTTGTCTCAAAACCCTTTCCTAACCAGTAAAACTTTAGGTTTCAAACCAAAGTCTCCTGATTATTTTTTTTTGGCAGGAGGCAGTTCTTTTGCTAATAGCTTGCTATTCCTTCTAACCAATTTCTAGTTTACTTGGTCACTGAATAACCAATTACGAAAAGCCTATTATACTAATTACATTAGTCTAGAAGTTTTGGTAAATTTAAGTACTCTTCTTTCTTTTTGATTCATTTTTTTCTTATTTCTATTTCAACAGTTTTATTTCGCATTAATCTTTTATAATAAGCAATGTTAAATCCTTAATGGCTATAGTCTGAGACACATAATAACTCAGACATAAATAATTCTACTCACTAAACATTTCCATATAAAAGCTTCCTCTTTCTCCCCCTTTATTTATATACTTCCAATAGTTCTCTCTCCTTTTCCAAACTCTGTCTTTACCTGTTGACAACTATTAGGAATCTTAGAGTTGCTACTGTCAAGTGCCATCCTGAGGGTTAACAGAAGTATCTGCACAGAGCAGAATCAAACTGAGTAGAAACCAGTGACAGGACCACAGTGTTTTCTAAGTTACCTGGGAAACTGAAGAACAAAGGCTCTGGGAAGACTTGCCATGCTGAAAGTCTGTGGAAAAACTGTGCACCCAAAATGATAGCAAATAACTAGTAAGTGTTTACAATGTACCAAGTACTAAGAGGAACACTGTATACATCATTTTGTTGAATCTTTCATGAGGAAGATAATACCAGGACTCTTTTTTTTTTTTACAGGTGAGAAAAATGAGGTTCAAAAATGTCACATGCCTAATAAGTGGCCGGACTACAGATACAAGTCAGGATTTCTGATTCTAAAAGCCCGACTCTGAGGAGGCTATTTCTGAAGAGGATGGTTCATTAGCAGTACAGAATCCAAAGTGTGGCTGATGCTTCTGTCAAAACTCTTAAAAGAGAGAAATAAGGAAAGGGAGCTTGGATGAAGCTGCTGTGTATTCTCAAGTAGCCTTGTACCAAAGTCCTCACAATTAGTCTTTGAAGAGAACACTATGCCTCTTGTTGGGCAGATAAGAAAGCTTTAACTTAGAGCTGCCCCAAATCACCAGGGTAGAAGTGTTAATGCTCATAATCTGAAGCAAGTTTGTAGTTCAACTCCATCTCCATTGCTTGTTTCACTCAGTCATATTTGACACTCTTGTCAACCACAAGCTTAATTATCATTTTTCTATAAGCTGGTTGCTCTTGCCTCATTTCACCTCCTTCAAAACACTCCTTCAAATGATGTTTACTAAGCAGTTACACTGTACACAAAGAATTGGACTCAGCATTTTTATGGTCACAGTGATGAAAACATGTGGATTCTCCTTTAAAGTATGTGTAGCCTAAGTAAAGGAGATAAAATACAAAAAAAGATAATAGTAAAAATGTCAATGATGGTGATAATAGTGTTTAGTATTTGACAGATATTCTTCTGAGATTTAAAACTAATTATCTCATTTAATCCTTATTGCAGACAGCTGTTGATGATCCACCTGTCATCGCTTTGGTCCATCTAAGTTTATTAGCAAGTGAAGTGGAGATTTCCATGAGACTAAGAGCTTCCCCCCTCAAGTGCCTACATCTTTCTGCTTTTCACTTGCCTTCATCAAGAGCCACAGGCAGCAGATGTCAGGGAGTTGCTGTCCCCAGGGGCAGGCCTTAGCCAGTGAGGGATGGGTGTCAGTAGATGAATACCTCACCTTCCCCATCCTTTGGCATGACAATTCTAGGCACATTCTGCAAAGTTACTCTGAAAGTTCTGGTAGCTTACAGGCATGATTTAATCATTAACGAATATTTTGTTTCTTTTTTCCCTATCTCACTTTCCCAACCCTCCTGATAGTGCGTCTGGTATTGTCACGCAAATGAATCATCTGCTCCCAAGTCTCTGTCTCAGAATATGCTTTTGGGGATAAAAGTGGTTCTAGAAAATTATCCTCAGAATGGTATTCTGGAATCGGAGCAATCACTGATCAGACACAAACAAGGGGCTAAGTGCTGCTTTTGAGGGTTGTTATAACCCTTGTCTTACTGTAGCATCCCAATTACTAAGATTTTACCTGTGATGAATTGAAATGAGATATAGATGAAAGAGGAAGTGCTGGCTTATGCAACAGTCATAGCATCTAAAAGATATAGAGACAATGGTCATTATAAAGGCGATAGAATTTGATATATTTTGGTAAGTGCATTAGAGGTCTAGAGAGTTTTAAAAAATGTAGGATTAGTGTAATCACTATCAACTCAGGGTGTCCTGTGAAAGCCAAAATACTCTTTGGCAGTATTTTTAATCTAGAAGAAGCTGATTCATTATCAACACAAAAGTTGGGCTAATGCTTTTCTCAAAAATCAAAACTCTCTTTAAAAAAGTAATAAGGAAGGAAGCTAATATTACTTGCTCAGTTCTAACAGCCAGAGGGCACACCATCATGAAAATCAAGGATAATATTAGATACACAGTTACTCTAAAGAACTACAAAGGAGACAGAATACTTAGTCCAATTAGGTCCTTTACGCCAATTCAGTGTTCTGATAACAAGTGAAACTCAAAGACCTGGAAAAGGCATACCTGAGTAAATGCTTCTGAGAAAGTTATGTCCCTAGATTACCCTGCCCTCTACAGATTGGAGAAAATAGCTTCATTCTCCTTGCTAAAGAAGAGCGGACTCTCATTGCCCAGACAACACACAAACTATCACTTAAAACAGATACTTCAAACAGATACCTCTCGGTATAATGTTCCTCCTCAAGAGTTTTGTCTGTCTCCTCTCATTGCCTCCACATCAGCTGCTACATTCCTACCTTAGCATAGCCCAAATGGGTATATAAGGGGAGATGCTCATCCAACACAAAGAGCAGCAGAACCTGGCTAATATGTATTGAGAGGATGTGAAAGAAAAATGTGAATGAATCTTGAACATGGGATGTAGGGCTAGGTAAGGGAGAGTTGAAGTTTCTTGATAGTAAGAACATTACTGCGACTTGGGATTTAACATCATGGAAGAGACACTTAAAGTCAGTCTTATGATACTGCAAGGGTGGATCATCAAAGCTTAGATACAACCGCAGGTTATGGCAAAATAAGGTGGCTAAGCCAGAGTGTTGAGAAAGGAGTCAGCCCATGTAAGTGATCATACTAACAAGGACATACTAGGAAGACATATTAGGTGAGAATAGAAAAGCTTTTGAGTGAACTACCAAGTGTTCCCAAGGAGAGCCCAGGGGATGTGTCCTTCAAGAAAGAAATAAAAAAAATACTCTAAGGTGAGTGGTGAGTTAGCATCATTGAGAAATTCATTTGTTGCTCTTTTTGTTGTCATTGGCTATACTCTATTGATCAGGAGATGCTATCATGGAACTAGGATCTGCAGTTTCAATAGATGATAGCATTTTAGGATAGAAAAGACCAACTTTCAGCATCACCAGACACAAGGTGATTTTACCATAATTGGAAGCAAGGTCAAGTTCACATTCAAAAGGCCATTAACTACCTTGGATTTGTGGAAATGGATAGTAAATCATGATGTTTCTAGGACTGATATAAATGGGAACCTCGCAAGCATATTTCTTGATTATATAAACCAAAAGACCTTAGGAGCTAGTCATCAGAAATCTATGTCAGCTGCTGCAGTGGAAAATCACTATCATTTATTCAGTGTCCAGTTGGAGGTCAATAAGAGAAGGGGGAGTTAGGGTTATCTTGTCAATGAAACCTATAACACTCTACAAACATATGCAATAAATATTTCTCATTTTTTTTCTTTGCAGAAACATATTACCAGAGCTGTGCTTGAGTCAGCTTGCACTACCATCAAGAGCAAATTGTGCGTTTTTCCTCCTAACTCTACATTCAGTAACATAACATAGATAGCTTAAAAAAGCTATGAGTGGAACATTTGACAGCATGGATATTGGAAAACACTATACATTAAAATTTTATTGATTTTATTCTTTTTTTTCTTAATAATCTGATTTTTAAACATTTAACAGGCCATCATTATCTATGAGCACACTCTAGAGCAACTGTACATTGAGAAATAGAGAATATCCAGGTTTTTTCAGAGATGTTTGGTATAGGCAAAGAGTTGACATTGACACCAAGGGATCTGAGATATCCCCTGTCAAAATCAGGGCATATGGTGGATAGGTGATCACGGGATCCTGGCCTAAGTCTGCTCACAATGGTTTCACTGAGTGTGTGACTCACCCTGTGGTAATAAAATGAAAATGTATATCTACAAATAAGTCTTGTGTAAGAATGTTCACAGTAGCATTATTTATAATAGTGCAAAACTGGAAACAATCCAAATACATCAGCAGGTAAGTGAATAAAACAATCATGTTGCCCTATTCGGAATAATATTTTATTCCAAAATTAAAAAAAAAATACACTTTGATATATGAAAAAACATGGATGAATCTCAAAACCATTATGTTGAGTAAGAGAATAAAGATACATAAAAATGCATAGTTTATAATGCCATTCAAATTATTTTCTCAAACTGGCAAAACTAGGCTATGCAGAAGAAAATCAGAAAAGTGTTTTTCTGAAGGGAGGGGTGGTTTTACTGAAAAGGAACATGAGATAACTTTCTAAGGATATAAAAATACCTTGACTTGGGTGTTGGTTACATGGGGGTATACATTTTTAAAACTTATGAAATCATACACTCGAAATATGTGCATTCTATCTAAATTTACCTCATTTAAAAAATTTAAAATGACATAGCTGATGTCGGTTTATTGAGTGCTTCCAATGTGTCAGTCATTATTCTAAGTGCTTATATGAATCATGTCACTTGTTTCTCAGAGCAGCATTTTAGGCGCTCTTTTTCATTTGACAGAAGCAGCAGCTGAGGCACTGGCAAATTAGTCAAGGTCAGACGGCAAAGACATCATCGAGCTGAGTGTTAATTCCAGCCAGTCTTAAACCAGAGCAAGGACTCTCAATGTCTGTGTGGTAATGGAGCCCCCGCAAAAGTTTACAGCCTTAAACATTGACAATCATCTCAGAAAGGTAAACTTCACAGTTGCTGCCTGCTGTTTCTGAAAAGTAAACATCATATAATAGGTACTTGGAATGGTAAAGATCTAAAAGATGCCCGTAATGGTGGGAAAAGATATTACAAGTTTAAATGGTGACTGGAGGTTCTAAACAACATCCTTGAACTGCTGGCAGGGAGGTTGGCTGTCACAAACCATCAAGGGGAGAAAACTGCTCAGTATGAGACTGATAAGACAGCACCTAGAATACTGTAAACAGTTCTGGGCATCTCAACACGAGAGAGCTGTCAAGAAATTGGAAGAGATTCAAAGAGCATCAGGGAGCATGATTAAAGGACTGGAGGGATTGATTTATGAGAAAAGATTAAAAGAACTAAATACTGTCTGTGTAGATGAAGCATAACTAAGGAGGGACATACTAACAACATAAATATTTCAAGGGTATACGCACAGAAGGAGAAAGATTGCTAATGTTGCCCTGTGGAGGTATAAATAGAAATTAGAGTATGGAATAGAGAAAAGAGAACATTGTCCAAATATTAGGAAACATGTTCTGATAATGAGGTCAATTAGACTTTGAAAGAGCTTCCCAGAGGACACGTAGAAATCCAGTATCCAAGCCATTGACAACAGTCCTGACACAAAATAACAACATGCTAAATACTCTTGGGTCTAGAAGCAGAAAAATGGGATTTTATGGAGAAATTCTCCCTACCTCTTTCAGTATATCAGGGATAATAATAGTAAAGCTATTTGTGGTACTCCAAATACTTTTATATTTGATACTTACAGTGATTCTTTGTGAGAGACACTCACCTCACTTACAAATTAGAAATGTTCAGTTTCAGAGAAGTTTTACAGATATTTCAGGTGTTAAGGTACAAAGCCAGGAGTCCATTGCAGTTTTTGGAACTTCAAAGTGTATATATTTTGCATGAATAGATAGACATGAGCAAGTCCTGTGCTGGCCATTCTGAACATACTACCAATACTTTTATGTCAGAGGAGAGTTAGGGTGTATCAGTGTCAGATGTGCCCAAGAGAATATTCATCTGACACAAGACAGTCTTAGGCAGCAGCTGGATTTGGGGATAACAGGTATGTTTACTAAGGAGTTATTAAGATTCAAAAAACTATTCTGGGGAATGTGTGTTGCCTCATATGCTCTTACATTGTGATGTATCTGATAAAAGACTATCATCCATACATATAAAGAACTACTAAAACTCAATAACAAGAAAACAACATGATTAAAAAATGGATCAAAAACCTTAACAAACACTGCATCAGAGAAGATATACAGATTACAAGCCAGTATATAAAAAGATTTTTCACATCATATGTCACTAAGGGAATGGAAATTAAAAGGACAATGAGATACCACAATACACTGTCAGAAGGGCCCCAAACCAGAATGCTGACAACATCAAAGGCTGGTCAGGATATGGAGCAACAGGAACTCTCATTTATTGCTGGATGGGAATGCAAAAAGGTACAGCTACTTTGGAAGACAGTTTGGAAGTTTCTTACAAAACTAAACACACTCTTACCCTACAATATAGCAATCACTAGCAATCTTGCTCCTTGATGTTTACCTGAAGCAGTTCAAAACTTATGTCCACATGAACACTTGTACACAGTTGTTTGTGGCAGCTTTTTTCATCATTGCCCAAACTTGGAAGCAACCAAAATATCCCTGAGTAGATGAATGGATAAATAAACTGTGGCACATCCAGACAATGGAGTATTATTCTGTTCTAAAAAGAAATAAGCCATCAAGCTATGAAAAGACATGGAGGAACCTTAAATGCATATTACTAAGTGAAAGAAGCCAAGCAACAATGGCTATATACTGTATGATTCCAAATATATGAGATTCTAGAAATGGCAAAATTATGGAAGCAGCTAAAAGACCAGTGGTTATCAGGGGTTAGGTCAGGGCAAAGAAGAAGAAATGAATCAGCAAAGCACAGACTTTTGGGGCAGTGAAAATAGTCTATATGATATGATAATGATGGATACATGTCATTATACATTTGTACAAACCCACAGAAAGCATAATACCGAGAGTCAACTGAAATGTCTATGGACTCTGCGTGATGATGATGTATCAGTGTAGATTCATCAGCTGTAACAATGTTTTACTCTGGTAGGAAATGTCAATAATAGGGGAGGCTATGCCTACATGGAAGTAGTGGGTATGTGAAAAATCTGTATTTTCCTCTTAATTTTGCCATACACCTAAAGCTGCTCTAAAATATAGTCTTACACACACATACACACAATGAGGAGATACCCTAGGATGGGGCTGTGGTTAGCAAGTTTAAATCTGGAGGTCTGTGAAGGCCATATTAGGAAAATAATATTTGAGCAGAGACCTGATTGAAGTGAGGGAGTGAGCACCATAAAAATTTGGGAAAGGGCATTATCAGGCAGAAGACAGAGCCTAGGCAATTGCCAGGGGAGGGATGGGTTGATTTATTTGAGAAACAATAGTCACAGTTTCATTGTGTCTAAGTAGAATGAGGGAGTAAAAGTGGTAAGATAGGAGGTGTAGTCAGAAGACAATTCTAAAGAGCCCTATTGTGATTGTAAACTCTTTTTACTCTGATAGAAGTCATAAGCTATTGGGGGGTTTTGAGCACAGAAGTAACATAATCTCTCTTATGTTTCAAAAGAATTCTTCTGGCTATTATATTAAATACAAACTGTAGGGAAGCAAGGATGAAAGCAAAAAGACCAATGAAAAGGCTACTGCTATACTCTAGGTGAGAAATAATGGGTTGGACTAGGGTGGCAGCAGTGGAGGCAGAGAAAAAATGATCAGATTTTGAGGGTATAGCCAACAAGATTGGCCCCTGAGTAAGGATGCGAGATAAAAGAGATGAATCAGTTTATAACACACCATGTTTCATCACAACTATATATTCTCTCTTTTCAGATTACAAATCCCTTAAAAACAAATATCAATCACTATATTTATGACACTTAGAAATGCCTAAAATACATTATAGGTTGACAAATGCAAATTTGTTGAATCAAATTCTCATCTTCTAGTGTTACGTAGCATAAAAAGCATCAAACTGAGAGATCTTTTCTTATGTCACTTCACAAAACATATCTAAGTTTCTTCATTTGTATTTTGAAGAAGTCTGCTTACAACATTGGTTTTGCCAACTATTTTCAATTTAAGGTTATAAACTTTTCAGAAGGCTTGATTATAGCATAGTCAATAAGAATCATTATTTGGGATTAAAGCTGCCTGGAATAGAATCTCAGCTCTGCAATTTATTCACTGCCTGACCTTAACTGATATACTAGTGCCTCTACTTCTTCACCTATAAAATGAAGAATTCCCTGAAAGTGCCACACATTGTTTATAGGTGGGGGCAAGTGGACATGAACAAGAATCTGGGCTTTGATACACTCTAGTTTCATCCAGTTTAATCAGTCTCTATATTTATTATCTATGTAAGGTTTGATTAGAGAAAAGGGTTTTATGGGTAAAATATGAATAAGAAAGCACTGGATTAAATAGTACCTATAGTCTTCCTAATGGTATGCTCATTGGTCACTCAGTAAAAACTTATGGAAGACAATGATGAGCCAAGTGCAATTGTGGTGCTTCAAATCCAATATTGAACCTAATAGGCAGAACCTCTGACCTCACGGGTTTTCCACATTAGGATTGTGTTCTCCCCTGGGTGGTCCATGAAGCCCTAAGGAATCATACATTTTTTTCAGGGTCATGAATATTACAGATAATATTTTATAAGCTTGTATATATGTTTAGTTTTCCTAGTGAGAGTATGTGCTATTTTCATCAGAATATATATATATATTTGGAAAAAACAGAACCCCCAAACCTTTTTTTATTAAAATATAATTAATCAACTCTTAAAACAAGTTTTGATCTCCAAAAATAATCACTAGACATAATGATTAAAATCTCTTCCAGTTTTCTCATTTTATGTTTCTACTATTTTCTCTATAATTATGCTATGATAGATAGAAATATGTGCTATTACTTTATAACACTAAGCATGAATTGCCACAGAAACATTTATTAAAGTGCAGGCAAAGTACAGATTAATCTAAACATAAGAAAGAACTCTGCACTTTTCCCATCTATACCTGCAAATTGATAAAAAATAAAGTAAGATGTGACCTACCAGAAAACGTTCATTCAATTCTGTGTTTTTTTTCCCCCAGTATTGATTTCTTTTTAACAAATAAGTTTGTTTAAAGATAATTTACTAGAGAGAATAATTTGGCTGGGAAGAGGGTCTGTTCAGGAATGAGAAACAGTTAAAAGTATGCAGGGACATGCTCATTGGAAATCAATCAGAAGTGAAGATAAAGCACTTCTACCATTATAATGGAAGTTGGTGGGAAATAGGATTCCATTTATGCAATTTTCATTTATAGGCAACTTTTTTCTTTTTTTTTTTTTTATTATCCAAAGACCTGAGGTCTAGTCCCAGCTATATCACAAATAAGTTTTGTCATAGAAAACAAATCAGTTTTTCTAAGACTTAGTTTCCTCATCTGTAAACCCAGACTTCAAGCTCCAATATCATTAGAAGTATATCTAGATTTTTCAAAACTACACTTTAAATATCTAGCACATAATAGGAAAACACATACTTCTTTGATGAACAATGAATAAATGAATGAACGAATGAGGTTTGGAAGTCATGTAACATGGTGGAAAGAGCTCAGGTAATGAAAGAAACTCAAAGACATGAATTGCTCATTCTGGTCTATACAATTATTGTGACCCAGGGAAAGATATTTATAATTTCAGATCTCAGTTTTTTTCATATACGAAATATATGAAAATATGTGAAAAACATTTTACCAATATGAAAAAATGGATGCAATCCCACATATTTAATTGTGAGAGCTGAAGTAGATTTTGAGCTTCACTTTGATGATAGCTCTCTCCAGTCTGCAGAATTCAAGGACAAGCTTAGCACTTCCTATACTTCCAGTTAGCTACCCAGTATGGAGTGAATCTCAGATAGTAAAATTCAGAACAAACACCTGAAAGATATGGATATTGTTGAATCCAAAGTTCTCTTCTTCATTTTTCTATTTCTTCTTCTTTCTTTTTCCTCATTCTACTGTCAGCTTATATTTAAAAAGTTAAATCATATAGAAGAAAATCAACACAAAAATATCCATCTGAACAAGCAGCAAGTGTACCCAAATTATGTTAAATAGATTAAATATATAAACATGTATTGCTTTTTTTGTGAAAGTTGTCACAGCTATTTTGAGGCTTGATTCAAACCCAACCTCTCTCTGAGACATAAAGCTTCTTAAAATGCAGTTTATAAGAGAAGAGAATTTGGTTTTATATAGTATACTTTATACTCTGGGTTTCCAAAAGAGCATCATAAAGCAACATGTTAGATCTTTGCCTTGTGGGAATTGTAGCCAGATTTGAGAGCCTTTGTGAATCCAGCAATGGGTCACACTGAGCTCTGATCAGCTGACTTTATTGTACAAGGTGGCAATGGTATGTCTTGCTAGGGGTTAGAATACAGAGAAGGCCCAATGTGACAGTCCATTCACAGGAGTGCAAAATGGGGTTTTGAGATTAAAACAGAGAGTAAAAAGTGGTGGAGATGAGAAATGAAAGATATCCTATGAGTAGCAAAGTGAATGGACCCATCCGAGAGGCTTCTGCTATTGCTCTGTCTATATGACAGGCCAGAATTCATCAGCTCTTGGGTTCCAGCTGTGACCTAAACTGTGCTATTAATTTATCTTCAACACTTGCTGAGTTATTTCCCTGGGCCCACACATTTAGTCAAGGCCATTGCTCACATAGATCTGACATCACGTCCCTGACACTGGTCACCCGTCACTGATCCTACAGTTAGTTCCCTTATTCATACCTCCAGTGCTTCTCTCCTGAACTATTCACTCATTCTTTTAATGGTCTTCTTGCTCCCAAATCTACAAATCACAAATCATTTGATTATGTGAATTATGCCCTTTTCAGTATATTCGATTATATCTTCCAAAAATCCTATGGACTAGGTATTATAATCTCCATTTTATGAGTAAGGGACTCACTCATGAATTATTAAATAAAAATGGAATATGGATTCTCCCTGCAGCTTTCCAATATTTTGTTTCCATATTATTGCTCTTACCACATTGTGTTATCATCTATCCATCTAAATGTCCATCTTTTAAAGTAGAACATGGACTCCTTAGAAACTGGGATATTATCTCATTTATTTTTATATCTCTGCTGTCTAGATCAGAGTGAATGTTAAAATTTTAAATGACTGTATAAATGCATGAATGAATGTATGCATGTATGAATAAGTGGATTAAAATGAGTAATGTGAGGGGGTGAGGGAAGGGAAGGGAAGGTGAAGGGAAGAAGTATAAACTGCCAGTTATAAAAATAGTCACAAGAATGTAAAGCACAGCATAGAGAATATAGTCAATAATATTGTAATAACTATGTATGGTGCCAGGTAAGTACTAGACTTATAGAGGGTATCACTTCATAAGGTGTATAAATGTCTAACCTCTATGTTGTACATCTGAAACTAATGCTGTATGCCAGCTATAATTTTAAAATAATTTAAAAAATCAATAATATGGATGGTTCCTATAATCCTTTAAAGAGAGGAAGAGTGCATTATTTCAAATATGTTTTATAAAATTCTAGCTTAATGAGATAATCTATGGAAAACAAGAAGCATGAATCCAATAAGATTGTAAAAATTGAAGAATACCCTACAGAATATTCTTGAAACAGACTATAGGAAGTCACAAAGCACAGAAATTTTTAAAACTTTGTTAAAAGCAGGGTTTTCCAAATGAATTTGGCCACAGATGCTTCTTTCTCTTTTTTCTCTTCCTCTTCTTCCTTCTCTTCTCCTTTCTTACATAATTGAAATTAACATTGTTCCAAAATAATTACTATACAAAAATAAACTAAGAATCACAGTACAAAATGATATCATTCTGAGTCTTTTAGATACAGTTTGTAGGAGGTATCTTCAAACTGGAGATTCCACAGAACTCCATAGACAGAAGACAGCTCAGAGGTTCAGAGGTTTGGTTCTGTGACAGCTCTTCTCTCAACCATTTGTCATGTTCTTGAGAATGCAATGTAAGCTTTTGCTAGTGTACTTTTTTTCCAATGCATGGAAGATTCCAGAGAATGTTAAACACAACTGAGCTGAAGGGTAGGTGTGCAGGTGCCTGCATCAAACACTAGTGATGTTTCATTAGAAAACAGACATGCATTAAGCTCCGTGCATTTCCCAGCCTGAACAAAGCTGAAGAAATCACAAGTCAGTTCTCAACACTGACACACAGTCCTTGAAACGGTGAGGATGGAAAATCACTGCTCTGAGTAGCAACAAAATGAAATATTTCTGAACACCTTTCCCTGACAGGTTTAAAAAAGCAAAAGAAGAAAAGGGAGGGGAGTTGCTGGCTGTGAAAGTCTTGGATAAATGTATTGAGAGCAGTTATTTTAGTGGAGCTGGTGATAAAATTAAATGGGGGCCTTATGGGAATTGTACATTTCCCCAGAATGTGTTGGGTCAAATGCAGGTTTTTAGAAACACTCTGAGAGGCTGGGCAGAGGTGGCAAAGAATACAAAGTCAGATCAGGGATGGGATGAGAGGAGGAGGGAAACCAAAAAAGACATACATTGCTAAAGCAGAGAATGTAACATTTAGGAATATCTGGGGCAGTCTATAAAATACTCAATTCTAGCTAAGCAAGGAAGGGAGAAAAGGAAAAAGGAAGATGGGAGATCAAGGGAAGGAGAATGAAGGAGGAAAGACAAAAGGAAGAAGAGGGCTAGAGAGAAAAGATTTCAGAAAGAACATAGAAAGGAAGCCATGAGTGTGTATTATTGCAAATTAATAAGACACAGCTTAATAAAATTACAAAGACCCTGGGGTCAGACAATCATGGGCTAGACATCCATCTCTGCTCTTTTACGAATATGTAAATTCTGGAGATTCCATTCCCCTTAACATTTGTTCTTTTTTTTTTTTCTTGAAATGAGGATATCTACCTCACTGAGTCAATTTGTTTAACCCATTTTCTGTTTGCCCCGAGAATACTTGCTGGTGGCACTTGTGGCTGCCACATAACACATGGATTACGGTCCTAACCTCCCACCCAAACTTTGCCACAAAATAGCTCACTTTTATTATTTTCGCATTGCTTTAGTATATCGATAGTCTTTGAAAACAATTGACATTATTCTACTTATAGCATTCTGTTTTCAGTAGTAGTATTTCCATTTATAAAATATAATAATTTTCGATCACCGAAAATGCCAAATCTTAGAAAATGTAGCATATCTATGCATGATGTTAACTTCGTTCTCGAACAGCTGTTAGCTGAAAATTCATTCATTTGATGAATCTGATTTATGTATACATTTCTGTTATATTAGAATTAGAGACAAGTTCTGTTTAGAAATAACTCCAAGAATAGTTTTTGCATTTTATTTTCATGTTGAAATCCAGTCCGATTTGCTTCAGCCTCAAAGAGTATGCTTATGTAAAATTAAATTAACTCTGGCAGTGAGCTGCACTTGTTTTCTAAAGGAAAAATGGCCTAAATTAAATAATGTTCATGAAGAGTCTAGTACCAAGCCTGATATAGTGATAGCATTTAAACATTGTCAGTTTTAAAATATTTTAGTAACATAAATATGTAGGCAACAAGTTAAAAAAAATGTCCTTGGCATGATGAGTTCTAGGCATATATATGAGCTTATATTATTATTATTAGCAGTAGTGTCATTATCAATTATATCAGATAATCTTACACCTTATGCCTGTGCATATAATGTTTGGTAGAACATCAATCCTGATGGTAGCTTATGAAGAGGCTCGTTGATTGTATCACCTTTATCTAAATCTGAGTAGTGTTTACAAGAAACAAACAAACAAAACATTCCAATTAACTCTGGACAAAGGGATTATGGGTGTGACAGAGGGGTGGGCAGAGTACTCAAGTTCAAAAGGGGCTGCTGGGTCTCTCAATGGTCTAGTCCGAGGAGCTAACGGGGACCTCTAGAGAGAAAAGGATTCTCTCTGGGTGGGCACAGCCTCTCTCTTCTGCATTTCTTTATCCATGTCAAACTTTTCTGACTCTAGATGCAAGTGGATTGAATTGTACTGCTCTGTCTTAAAAGCAACCATCATTCCTTAACATGTAACAGTATCATTCAAGAGAGTATGGTTGAGTCCCAATTTCCAACCTTCAGGACAGAGAATCTGATCCCAATGCGATGCTGAGAATTTACACAGTCTAACAAACTGAGATGGAAGACTTAGGGGAAATTTCTCAGGAAGGTCAGGTTTCTAGAGAAAAAAATATACATTTTCTCTGAATTTTTATACCTATACCTATTTGTAAAGTAAAGACAGCAAAATGTCCACACACACACAAAAGAAATCTGTTCTTCTTTATTTAAAACACTTTTTTAAAAAATTTTTGTTTTTATCCAGAGCCTCTAAATATCAGAACATATTATGGAGCCAAGAGGAAAAGCTTGGAAACCTTAAATACCAGCAAACTATAATGATCAGTGGTTCTATACAGTCCCATTTCACAAGTGAGAAAAACTGAGACCCAGAGAGACGAAAATGTCCAAGATCACAAGGCTAGGTCGTGGCAAACTAGCATCCGATTCTCTGAATTCTCAATTCTTGACACATTGCTGTTTCCCAAGGGCTGCTATTCTCAAGACAGTACCAGATAATCTATAAAGCTACCACCTGAACCCGGAACCCATTAAACCATCCAGGAGTGGCACGTTGAGGTTGAATTTTTAGAAGGAAGCAATGAAATGAATCACATTTAATTCACTTGGCTGGGACACAGCGAGTCTACAAAATGAAGGATGCGTGGAGAATGAACCCAGTATAATACTCTTCCTGACTACAAGTTCCTTTAGCTACTCTGTTCATTAAAAGATTTCTAATTTCTATAAGACCGGTTGGTAAGCAATTTCCAATCACCAGTGACCTTTTCTTGGATGAGTCAGTGATGAGCCAGTGAAAAGTACTGAAATGTGGCTGAAGGCACTATATAAACCACCTCTTTCTCCCAATAAGCCCATTCCACATATAAAACAATTCAATATCCTGGCTTCTTAATTTTGTTGTGAGTTTTGATCATAAATCTTTAAATAAATATGCTCGAAGATTAGCCAATAAAAGGCAATTAGACATTTCATTTGCAGCCAAAGTATAGCTATTTTGTAGGATTTGGCTGTTTAGCAGGGGATGTTTTGAGATATAAGATTAAGATAACAATAAAACTAATCTTTACATGCTCAATTACTTCATGTGATGCTTTGCCTGGCTCCTGCTACCTTCAAATTTTTTTTACTCTGTTGATACATGCTTGGCTATGTGCAGAGGACTGAGATCAATCTTGTCTCATTGTAGAAGGGTTCAAGAATGTTAGTTTAGTCATTTGGAAGATTGAACATACAGTTGATTTTATTGAGATCTAGCTCTAATATGTCTTGCTTTTAGTAAATGAGTTTCCGCTTTATCTTTCTGATTGGATATACATGTTATATTTAAATTTCAGTTGAATTACCTTTTTGGTTTTATGTACCTAAGTATAAGCTTGTGTAATATGTCAGGTAATGATGTGGCTCTGATGTGGCTCTGGTATTGGATTCAAATTGCATGCTAATACTCTGCGACTTTGGGCAAGTTACCTATCTCACTTAGACTCAAGTTTTATTTAAAAAAAAAAATATGGTTGATTATTTCTCCCTTAGAGAAACTCAAAATAGATGTTGCATATAAAGCACCTGGTGTTCTACATAGTATTTAAAATGATAATTACTCATTTTAGCATTACCCTAGCTCTTTCAAACTGGATATTTGTTTATTCTTTTACTTCTCTTGTTCCTCATCATTATACTCTACCTATTCTTTGATATCCTTGTAGACCACCTCCACCTACGTCTCTCCTGAATAACAAAGAGCCATAGACCCTCTGAAAATGGGTTTATTTATTGTCCATACTCATGGAGATTTGCCTTCAATTTTCTCTCAATGGGATGAGTCTATGTCTGCTGACTCCACTGAGTATGTCTAATCTTTCAGTCTTAAAACTTCATTCTGGCCTCTTTATTAACCATTTGGCTCCTATTCTTAGTCTTGATGTTGGATACACACAACACACATGCTATGCCATTTTCTAAGTATATAAAAATTAGTTTTCTCATAGAACATAAACCAAGATTTTAAGAAAATAGAATTGATAAATATAACATTTATATTATCTGATTCATTTTCAGTTATACATTTAAATCAGTTAATTTCTACTTTCTAAAGTTACTCAACAATTAAATTATTTGGAAGATTCTCCTGTAATGGGATAAATGAGAAGATGTTATAAAGTCATTTCAAGAAGCCTTTGAAAAAAACAACAAATGGGTAAAATATATGAAGCTAGGAAGTCCAAAATTAAGGTGTCCAGAGATGCAGTGTCTGGTGAGGACCAGCCACTTTGTTCATAGATGGCTATCTTTTTGCTATAACCTTATATGGCAGACGGAGGAAGGGATCTCTCTAGTCTCTCTCTCTCTCTCTCTCTCTCTCTCTATATATATATATATATATATATATATATATATATATATATATATACACACACACACACACACACACACACACACACAGCCACTAATTTCATTCATAAGAGATCTGCCCGCATGACCTAACCAACTCCTATAATCCTCACTTTCAAATTACCATCACATTAAGGATTTGATTTCAACCTAAGAATTTTTGGAGGACATACATGTTCATTCTATAGCAACATGGGAGTAGTTAATTTCAGAATTGTAAATTAAAGCATTGCCATTTTGATGGAAAGAGGTTGCCTTCAAATACAATCTGAATGGTGTGGGGAGAGAGAGAGAGAGAGAGAGAGAGAGAGAGAGAGAGAGAGAGAGAGAGAGAGAGAGGAAT
The DNA here is from genome assembly GCA_030015415.1 of Cynopterus sphinx. Taxonomy (NCBI): domain Eukaryota; kingdom Metazoa; phylum Chordata; class Mammalia; order Chiroptera; family Pteropodidae; genus Cynopterus; species Cynopterus sphinx. The sequence goes on along the minus strand of CM057385.1, from coordinate 118,354,174 downwards.
AATACGAAGAAGTATTTCAATCTCATACCAATGGGATTTGAGGAATGGTAGAATATAAAAGACAGTTAATTAATGACAGGATACAAGAAAGAAGACTGGCTTGAAATTTTAACCCAGAGCTTCTTATGTGAAGAAAAAAATTGTAAATGTGATTGAGGACATGTGAAGTCATCAATCTCCAAAAGAAAACTGATACACGATTGGTATTGTACTTCATGCTAGAACTATGATGAGATGTCAGTATATGAATCTATCTTCAGAAAGCCCACAGTCTAATGAAGAAGATAAAAAGCCAATGGAAATAAGAGTAAACATAGAGAAATCAGAAAAGTAAGAGAAATGTGCATTGGTTGTAAAGAAGAGAAAATGTATCCAGGTACATGAGGTCATATTTGGGAGAGAACAGATGTCATTGAAGGAATACAATGCAAGATTAATAGTAGTCTTCATAAGATAGAGAGTACTCCAAGAAGAGGGAACAATTTTAAGAATAAAGAAATCTTCAGGGAACAAATGATATCAGTCCAATTTTCACTGATTTACAAAGGGCTCTATTGTTCACAGAGCATTATTCAAATTATATGAAACCAACTTTTAGGTTAATATTTTAGAAGCCATCCAAAGTGTAGTTTGAAAATGTCAATTGTGTCAATAAATGCTAGTAGGGGTTATTAAGAGAAAACAGGTATATTTTAGAAGATGTTTTAATCTCCTAAAAAATACAATTAAAAAGATAGACATACTAGTTTAGAAATTATTTCTCAGTGCCTTGTAGATAATGCTTGGAAGATTATAAAAAGATTGGATATTATCACACTATGGAGGTTGATCTCCTTTCACTCTTAGAAGAATTAACCAGTCACGGCTCCTCAAGTGAATTCTTAATCATCAAGCTGGGACTATAACTTTTGAGACATTGAATATTCTTTCTTAACATACTTCAAGTATTTGATCCAACACTGGGGAATGCTTGTATGCAAGTCTGAAGTCTGTGAGGATCTATTCTAAGAACAGGAATCCTTAAAGAATAATAAAGCTTTCATCCTTATCATTTCCCTTCTGTTGCTCTTTCAATGTCACCCTGCCCTTCACTTTGATAAATAAAATGATTGAGATTGGAGCAAAACTGTGTACCCTGCCACGTTTGAACTATGAGCAACATTTGACACTGGGGATCACTCCTCCCTCCTTGATATACTCACTTCACTTCTCTTCCAAAACACCTACATTCACTGACTACTTACTCCTTCCTGTTTTTGTTTGTTTGTTCATTTTTTTGTTTGGCTAGCTCCTCTTTATTTCGCCAGCTACTTAATTTTAATGTACTTCCAGGCTTAGTATTGGATCTCTTCTTGGTATCAACTAATTTCTTGATAGATTCTTTGGCTTTGAAAATCATCTATACTTCATGACTCTCAAGTTTCCCTACTTACCCCTGAACATCAGAGTATGTATACTAACACATACTGAACATTTCCCTTCACTTTCTAATAGTCATCAAAACATAAAAATATAAAATTATACTCTTGATTTACTTCTTCTCTAACTCCAAGATTATTCCACTTGGAGGCTTTCCTATTCCAGGTAATTGCAATTCCCTTCCTACTTTCTCATACCAAAAGTCTTAAAGTCTTTTTTTTTCTTCAAGCCCCATATCCATTCTAATTTGGTAGCTAATTCTGTTGTTCTTACATTTGAAATATATTCAGAATTTTAATTTCTCACCTCCTCCACACTTACTGCTGCAATCCAAGCCACCAGTATCTCTCACCTGGACTATTACAATAGCCTCCTAACTGCTCTCCCACCTTCTACCCTTACAACCCTTTTGTCCATCAATTCTGAACACAGAGTCCAGGTTAATCCTGTTAAAGTGCAATTCAGAAAATGTTACTCCTCTGTTCAAATTCTTCCAACAAAGGAGTCCCCATATCACTAAGAGCACAATGGCCTATAAGTGTTCATGTGATCTGAAACTCAAACTTCTCTGATCTCAACTCATTTTCTTCAACTGCCCCAATGGCTTCCTTGATGTTCATTAAACATGCAGGCACAGTTTATGCTGATCCTTTGAACTTGTTTCTTTTGCCTAGAACACTCTTCCTTTAGATATGTCTTGTCACATTTACTTCCTTGATGTATTTGCTTAAATCTTACCTTCTCTTTGGTGCCCACTATGGCCATCATATTTTAAATTGTGTTCCTTACTCCTTGAATTCCTAATTTTTATTCTCTACTTTATTTTTTTCTGTGGTATTTATTACCTTCTAATATATTTTAGACCCTAGTTTATTCTTTTTATTATGAACTTCCCTAATTAAATACTAATCTCATGATGGCAAAGACTTTGTTGTTTTGTAATATTTTATACCCAGTGCTTAAAACTGTGTTTATAACATTCATAGTAGGAGCTCAATGAATGTTTTTGTTGAATGAATGAATGAATGAATGAATCATAGATCTTAGAGTATGCTAGAGTCAGAAGAAATCTTAGGTATTATCTAAGGTAATTCATTTACTTTTTATAGATGAAGATCTGAACCTTTGAGAAATAAACTGACATCTGGAATAAGAACATTTCTCCTAATCTATGGTTCAGGCTTTATTTTTCTTGCTGTATAAACAGAGCCAAGTACATTGCTTGGCTTGGAGAAAGTACTCAATGAGGCTCTTTTGAATGAATGAATTCAGTGTTTTTTTTCTCCCAAACTATAATGGCAGCCTTAAATTTTAATTTGGTGAAGCTATAAAGAGTAGATGTGTAAAAGAGATTGCGTTTAAGTTTTATTTTGGTTATGCATTTCTACTGAATAGGCATTTTAAATATCTTGCTAGTTGTTATATAATCACATATTCTTTTCTTCCCCATAATTTTTCAATCCTTAGTGGTTATGTAAAACTCTTCACCTCTTCTCTTCAAAAAAGTATATATATAAATGTGAAATAATATGTGACTAAAATGTGAAGACTATTCTTCTCTAGTTACCTGGACCATATCCTTGGCCATGATTGGCATGATTTGGTGACTACAGCAGAGCTGGTTTAGATACAAAGTTGTTGATGGGGATTAGAGTAAGTTTTAAGGGGATTTACATTAGCTTGTAACTACAAGGAATATTTTAATTCCTTAAAAGTCTCATTTAAACACATTATAATATTTGCTCCTTCTCTAGTTTTTTTTTTTTTTTTTTTTCAGGCGAGGAAATCCTTGGTTGACTTCACAGATTGAAAGGACTTTGTCGCTTTACAATCCCTTGTTATTGTTTTTTATGTACGCCTATAGAACCTGGTCTTCCTAGGTGGTCTCCCATCCAAGTAGTAATCAGGCCTAACCCTGCTTAGCTTCTGAGATCAGACGGATAGAGCTTGTTCAGGGTGCATGGCTATAGATTCAATTTTTTTTTAATGCAAAAAATAAGAAATCTATTTATTCTTTCATTCAAAATATCTAATAATCTTTGTGTGATAACATTGATAACATTGAACATAAAAGATATAACATCGTCCTTTTGAATTTTACAGCCCAGTGAGGGACAGGTATTAATAAAATCATGTAACTAATTTTAAATTGTGGTAAGTAAATTAATGAAAATTATAGGTAACCATGAGAATATATAAGTAGCTGGGGGTGCAGTAGGTCATGAAAAAGGTATTATTGCACTAAGACATGAAAGACAAAGAACATTATCAAGGAAGTTATGGGGAGTGGCAGATTCTTCCAGGTGAAGGTGAATACTTATACAAGTCTTCTGAAGTTGAATGGTGAGGAGGTGGCAGTTTGGCTCATTGAGTAATCAAAAAAAGACCAATTTTGCTACAGTAAAGAGAACAAAGTAAAGACAAGGCTACATACACAATAGTGGCTGGAGTTTTAGTCTTTAAGACTAGTAATGGGGAAGTTTTGAGATGAAAAAGATTGGGTCTCCCGAAATTCAATAATGTTCATAAGTACTCAGGTCATTTAGGTCTTCAGTTGGGAAACCTTGAAAATAGGAGGAAGTGTAATTGTCTAAAATGGAAAACTTATTTTGAACGTTAATTTTATCTAACTCAAAATTTCCCCAGATGCCTATACATACCTTGGTATTTATTAACATTGCCATCACATATGCCTGTATCTTAACTAATGTCTCCTTTTTCCTTTTATAGAATCTCAACTTAAACAGATATTTCATTGTTTTCCAGAAAGCTCTCCTGGTATTTGAGTTTTTAAAAAATGAGTTCAATCTTAGTTCAGTTTGAGGTTTCAGCTGTAGTTCAAGTCAGGTCCTGATTTGCTTGAGCCAGTTTTTCTCTTCCCTAGGAAGTATTTGTCTTGCCTAGATCTGCTCTTTAGATGAAATAGAGTTGATAGTTTCAATTTCACAGGAACTCATATTAGAAGCTATTTCTCTTTTAAATAATAACAGAATTCTAGGCAAAGATGGTCAGGCAGCTGAGTTTCACAAAGCTGTGAACGATAGGCTATCCCTGAAATAAGACCTGAAATTGATTCAACTGTTTAATTATTCGTTGAGAGAAAGTTGTCTGGAGGTTTCACACAAAAAGAGATTTTATTGATTTTTATTATTCAGGAAAGGTAATAATTTTGATATAAAAAACCAAGGACCAATTCTTCTGTTAAGCAATAATGACAAAATGTTTGTCAAAATAATGCTAGCACCTGAGAAAACAAAAGGTCCAAAGAGCCCCTCTTCTTTATTTCATATCATCAATCTTGTGGTCTCAAAACCTGCAGGGAATGTCACAATAATGCAGGTTGCATTGAAGAGATTTTTGAAGTTAAGGAAAGATACACTAATTTCCTTTGTATTTATGTCAATTTCAGACTAATGTCTTTGACGGAGTACACTGTAATAATGTGCTGAGTAGTTTCAGATTTAGGCCTATATTTTTAAGGAGTCTTGTGTTCATTTAGCATAGGTAGATAATGACCATATGAGGTCCAAAGTAACTAGGTCAGAGAGTACAAAAAGATTAATTTATTTCATATGTTGTGAGTGAACAAAAGACAATGGAATTTACAGAGGGATTAAGAATAGATAAGAAATAAAGCCATACTGTAACAAATAATCTGAATATATAGAGGCAGCATCATGTAAAGAAACATGCATTTGTGAGTTAAATTTAGAATACCTAAGTTTTAGGTCTACTTCTGCTTCTAAATAGTAACATATTTCTGAGAAAACTATTTTATCTTTTCAGGCTTTAGTTTCTACAACTGTACAACAGAATATACATATGTATACATATATGTCCCTTTCCGAGACTTATAATTTAATAAAGATCACTGAGAAAATAACAGGAGGGTTGGGAGCTATGAATATAATTGGGTAGAGAAAAATTGGAAGAAAGAATGAAAAAGAAAACATAAATATAGTATTTCTCAGTAATATGGGGAAAAGAAAGAATGAGGGAGTCATGAGAGTGACTATGAGGGTGAATGGAAGAACCAAATGGAAGGAAGCAGTTCTTTCCTAGAGTTATTGTTTCAAGACTGTAGCCAGTCATGCTAGAATCTAGAATCCCAGGATTATGTTAGTAAGTACATATTCCAGATAGTATATTTCATAAGTGATCTTCGTTATCCAAGAATTTAGGTTGACTTACACATTAGAGGAATATGGTTAGAAATCTGAAGAAAATAAATTAGCAAAATGGTTGTCATTCTCTTTCCCTCAGGATTCTGTTTATCCCTCAAAAAATTAATCAGTTGTAAATTGCATATTTATCAACCCCCCTTTCCCCCATATTTATGGAACATCCAATACAGGACGATATGCCAAGTCCTTATTTCATATAATCCTGAAATTAAACATTAATATCCTCACTTTATACACAGACATTTAATTAAATTAATACTAAGGAATTAAGCATGTGATTGAGCTGAAATTCAAATGCACATGCCATCAAATGAACCCATAGCTTTTTCCAAACTAGGTAAGAACCACCTCTAAAGTCTTTTTCTCCTTATAATGGTCTGTATGCATTAGGGAATCCTCTGGGTGATGCAGATTGCTGGCTACTTCAGGCACGCAATCAGGCAGTCTTCACAGAAAGATACATGAATTTACATTAAAAAATAGCTGAGGTCATAGAAAACTGGGTGACTGTATGGGAAGTAGGGAACAGCATCTTATATTGTACTGATTGGTTTCTTAAAGAATTTTTCCTAAGCTAACTTTTCTGTGAAGGTTATAGGAAAGTGGGGATGGAAAAATCACAAAGAAGCCTTTCTTCATAGTAAAGGGAGGGCATGAGTTAATGATCCCCAGTGCAGATAAGTTAGTGGGACTAGAAGACAGGTGAGATATAGGTCATGCAGGTTAAAGATGATTGAATTGAACTTAGTGGTTGATTGGATATGGGAAAAAGAGGGAGAAGGAGAAATCTGCAAGGATTTTTTGACTTGGAAATGGGGGGCAGATAGAAATTATAAATAAATTTAATAATACAGGGAGAGATCTTTTCCTATATTACTCATTCTCCATTACCAAGCCATTCATGCTTATGTGCTGGTTTTAGACACCTGAGGATACATATGTCATTCTTTTTCATCTTTATGAATAATTCTAGTATAGCCCCACTCAGGCCACAGTCTTGGCTTGGCTTTCCTCACAACCTTATTGGACCCAGAGAGTTACCCTAAAGTCTCATTTTCTTTTACGTGTTTAATGATGTGAGCAAAGGAGGTTGTCCATTAATAGCTGGGCTGAGTCTGTACCTATAAGTGTAACGGTAGAGGTTTGCAATTATCCAAGAAATGTTTTTGTAGACAATCAGTCAATAAAAAGTATACTTAAGTAATCTGGGTAAAATAAAATTTTTATTTTCATGACTTAAGCCTTTATAGCTAATTTAAGTATGCAACCCCCTTATTCTTTAGTTTTCTATGTAGTATATGAGATCATGTCTTCTGTTAGGGCTTTAATCACTTGAGACTAGGCAAGTATGGACAAATTTAATTATTTCTCCTAGTTTTCAGAGGATGTTTCAGACTCCAAGGATTGGAATGAATCCTCATTTCTCTCCAAATTGACTAGAATTCTCTTTAGTTAATAGTGATTCATTACATGAGAAAACTACCCAGCCCTCCTCACTCCTCAATATTCTGAAGAGAGACAATGTCTAAGAGTTGAAAAAGATTTCTCATTATCATTGACTATTGATACGACATTAAAGTTTATGGCAGGTAACAGTTTAAAGGAAGATGGAAGGAAAACAAAGAAAAATCATAATAATATGGCCTCATGTGCTTTGGGAGTGTGAAAACAGTTTAAATTATTAAACTGTCAAGTTGTCAGGACAAAGACAAACTCAAGTCTGGAGCTGAATTACCCAGGCAGTGGAGAGCACAAAAGGAAGGGGGGACAAAGGAGGTTTTAAAATTCAAATGTCTCCTCTTCTGAGTATGTGTTTCTATCATAATTCCCCAAGAGCCCAAGAACCCAATAGCTAGTCTGTCTATATGAGTCAGAGGTGTATTTACTTATTCTGAGAGCAGTCCTTAGGGAGAAGAAGAACTAAACAACATTGGAAGTATATTCTAAAAGAGAAGTGAAAAGGAAGACATCATGGTGATGTAGAATGTTAAAAAAAATATGTTGTGTTTTTTGGGGTTGACTTCTTCAGAATAAGAAAAGAAGTGTTTATTTAAATATACACAGGTTCATGACATACAGCCCCAAAGTTATACTCCCACATCATATATTATAAAGTGCTTTTTGAAAACTTTGGAACTAATACCTGGCCACAGCATGTGACTTATTTAAGGCCACATAGCATTTTATCCTATACTTGCATTCATATATATAAGATACATGCATGTGTGCACAGATATATAGATATTTACATATATACATAAATACTTATACTAATATGTTGTGTTTATATATATATGTATATATATATATATCATATGCTAATAGAACAAATATATCATATACTAACAGAAATTTCTTCCATGACAGCTTTCTCTACTGCAGTGTTTGTGATTCAGAAGATTTCAAAATACATGTTGGGAGTTTGAATACATGTATATCTGGAATATTATCTTGAGTTTCTGGAAGAGTTTATTCTTTCCAGACAAATAAGAGAAAGAGTTTAAGGAGAAGTCATTTGATTTTCAGAGTGACACCAAAATCTTGGGCAATGTGGTCTCTGCATCTTGTTTAAAACCTACCATTAATGATTCTGTCTCTGAATCTTGTCATATTTTACCTCTTGAAATGACCTCATTTTTTGCCTCACCAATGCTATGCCCAAGATGAATGAATGAGTGAATAAATGAATGAGTAAATCAGATAATGTTGTAAAATTATTTGCCCTATTTGGAGATCATGTGACCAACAGAAAATAACACAAACAAATCACAGTCTTTTTTAACTTGAAAAAGTTGTTTTATCAACAGGCACGTCTTCTGTTTTTTTGTTTGTTTGTTTGTTTGTTTGTTTGTTTTTCCAGAGCATGCCCCCAAGTTAGCCCAGCAAACATGTGGGTATATTTCTCATATTATATATAAACATCTATATAACACATGAATCTTGAGTCTTGAAGTCAAAATAAGCATTAGTTAATTTATGTTTATGGGCCTGATTTTCTACATTTCTCATCACAGTTTTCATAAAAAAAATATTCGACTGGATAATCAGATCATCTCTCATTTTATTCTTTGTTTTCTCTGTGTAGCTTTTCATCCCTGTCCTATTATTTGTCGGTGAAAATGTAATTACCTGTCTTGTATCATTGTCAAAATGTATTCAAAAAAGTTTGATCGAGAAAGAAGAAGAATTTAGTTTCAACTACTTTTGTTTTAACACAAAGATAATTTTTATCACTAAAATTGATCAGCTTTTTATTATTTTTTCTAGTTTTATTGAGATATAATTGACATATAACCTTGTGTAAGTTTAAGTTGAAAACATAAGAATTTAATATATATATATAAAACAAAATGATTACCATAATAAGGTTAGTCAACATATCATCTCAGAGTTACATTGTATATGTTTTTTTGTGCATGTAAGAGAGAACTTTTAAAATCTTAGTAAATTTCACCACATAAACAAATTAAAAAATAAGAATCATATGATCGTATCAATAGATGCAGAAAAAGCCTTTGACAAGATAGAGCATTTATTTATGATCAAAATACTTAACAAAATCAGTATGGAAGGAAAGTACCTTAACATAATAAAGGCCATATATGACAAACCCTCAGCCAACATTATACTTACTGGTGAAAACTAAAAATCTTTCCTCTAAGATCAGGAACAAATGAAGGCTGTCCACTATCATCACTGTTTTCAGTATAACATTGGAGGTCCTAGCGAGTGCAATCAGGCAAGAGAAAGATATAAAATGAATCTAAATAGGAAATGAAGTCAAACTGTCACTATTTGCAGATGATGTGATTCTCTATACAGTAACTTTCAAATGTACAATACAGTATTGATAGCTATAGTCATCAGGTTGCATATTATGACCCCAGAATTATTCATTTTATAACTGGAAGCTTCTACTCATTGACCAAATTTCCCCATTTCCTTCATCTTCTCTCCTCCCCCACTGGCAACCACCAATCTGCTCTCTGTTTTTAGAAGTTTGATTCCTTTTATACTACATGCCAGTGAGATCACCCAGTATTTGTCTTTTTCTTTCTGGTTTATTTCACTTAACATAGTACCCTCTAAGTCTATCTGTCTGTCTGTCTATCTATCTATAGGTATCATCTATCTTACTTTATATATGTCATGTTTTCTTTATTCATTTATCTGCTAGGGAATATTTAGGTTTTTCTGTGTCTTGGCTATTATAAATAATGCTGCAATGAACACAAATGTGCAGATAGCTCTTTGAGATACTGGTTTCATTTTCTTTGGATATACACCCAAAAATGGACTTGCTGGATCATATGGTAGTTCTATTTCTGATATTTTGGGGAGAAACCTCCATACTATTTTCCATAGTAGTTCTGCCACTTTATATTTCTAACTACAGTGTTCTCTTTTCTTCACATCCTTGCCAACTTTGTAATCCCTTATCTTTTTTTTTACAACAAACATTCTAATAGGTATGAGGTGACATCTCATTGTGGTTTTGATTGGTTGATAATTCCTCATGATTAGTGATGTTGAACACCTTTTTATGTACTAACTAGCCATTTGATCATTTTCTTTGGAGATATCTAGTCAAATCCTCAATCTATTTTTAAATCAGTTTATTATTATTATTAAGTTCTATGAATTTCTTATGTATTCTGCTTATTATCCCCTTGTAACATGTATGTCTTGCTAATATTTCCTCTCATTCTGTAGATTCCATTTTCATTTTGTTGAGATTGAGAATGATACATTATCATATGAATGAGTAAAATAATCCAACTTAATATGTACTTCCAGCAAGATGAGGAATGAGGAAATGGTTGAATATTGGAGAAGAAATGCACTGTGAGATAAATAACAATGTGCATTTAACCTTTGCCTTGATGCTAAGAATCTGCTCTATACCAGATCACATGCCTGCCATTACACCATTAGTGAATCAAGGCACGAATAGCCTTCATTAAGGTTCAAATGCACAATTGAAAAGGGTGAGTAATTGAGCAATTTACATTCTAAAATTGTTTATTGATAATTGAATGATAGCACTTTGTTTTATCCCTTTCAGAGTCTTGAAAAAGTGAGGCCCAAGGCGGGTAAATTTATTTAGAATGTGAGAGAGAAAAGAAAAATGATGGAGGCAAGAAGGAAATAAATTAACACGACATAAGGACGTAAACCATTACATTTTGGGGTTCTTTGAATATTTCTTCTGTTTATAGTTTATGGTAGCTTTAGAAATTATCTTATGATTCCTATTTTCCAAATTAGAAGGACAAATAAAGGCATTTCCTACAAAGGGTTGTGGGAAGTAGTAAGAACAAATGGATAGAGAAAGAGAAACTGAGAAATAAGATGAGAGGGTATGAAAGGGGGAGGAAACCCCCCAAAAAGGAGGATATTTAACATAAAATTTCTCATGCAAATATGCACCAGGTCATGTATTGCTGCAAAATAAAATATAGATTCCAATAATTAAGATATCTGAAGCATAGTTCAAAATCTCCATTCCTTGGCTATATAAATAACATGGCATACAAAAATCAATTTTGAATAAATTAGAGCATGGATTACAAATTGGTTGTCCAGTGGCTGAATCCAGATCACTGTGACCTGCATATTGCTGTAAAGGTTGAGATGCTTCAAGTAAAACTTCAATTGCTGGGTTTTCCTGAAGACCCAAAAAACTAGGCTCATGTACCCATAGGGTAACAATCACCTGAATAAGAATATATGTATCTTCTTTAGATGTGGCATGAACCCTCGTGTCTGTCAATAGCTGTATTCAATGTGGACAATCATTTATGTTACTTATATGAATCTTAGGAGATTCTGAGTTGTTAACCACTGGCTTTGAAATATACCTTTCAGGGATTACTGGGATATTTAAACAAGAATGCAGCACAACCTGTTATAGATATTAAGTGGGGGAGGTAAAGAGAATTAAGGTATATGATTCTCTCACAGAATTCAGAGTCTAGTAGTATAAAGTGAATGAGTTTTAAAAGGCTGAAATATGAAAATGCTAAGTAAGAGTTAGTGAAAAGTGCTATGAATCCACAGAGAAGAGAAATTAGTATTTTTTTGGGGGGGTGGGAAGGGGAAAAAAAATATTTAACCATAGAAGTAGTGTTTGAGCTAGATTTTAAAGAAATAACTGGATTTTTAAAGTTTTAGGTTTGAAAGATATTCCAGGGAGAAAGTGGCAAACAAAAGGCATGAATAAAAATATATAGCATATGTAGGAAAATACATAATATTGATAGCATGCACAGGCGTAAAAAATATAGCATATTGAGAAGGAAATGACAATTGAGTGGCTATAACATTAAGTGGAAATCAAGGAGAAGGAGGTATGATAAATTAGTCAATAAATGGAGTTGAAAAAAAAAAACTTTAAAGGTCCTTAAAGGTCATATTAAGTCATTTTGACATTATCCTATCAGCAACAAAAGAATTTGGGGGAGAGGGATTTAGTTGATTTAAGCAATGTACTGGAAGGATGTGATTTTAGATAGTGAAAGATAAAGGAGGTAAGAGGTGATTATGACTTCTACCAAGGCTAGTGATGATGAAGACGGAAAATACACATTTAACAGTCACTTCTCAATTAATTTCACATTAATTTAATTCAATTTAATTTTAATTAATTCAATATGACATTTGTTAATTGTAGCATATGAGTCATGAATCACGATGGACATTGGTACTAGAATTCTGAACAAGATCCTTTCCATGTCTGCCATTATGTTGCTGAGACTCTAGCATGAAACTGAATGTAGTCAATGGGAATAGCTGAGACTAAGAAATGATAAAGTTAAATTAAGAAGCTCTAAACAAAATTAAATAGTACTGAGGTCTTTTTAAGCACTCAAAATCATAACTCTCTATAACTCCATCATTGTCTCTCAAATGAAGTCTAAGATAAAATTAATGATATATTGCGTATTTGGTTTAATGGTCTCAAGACTTGAATGGAAATTCAATATCAGATGTGCCCTGTGATTGGTACTAGAACTTTTGTTCAATTTAATCTTTTACTATAATTTTTCTTGCTTCCAACTTTTAGCTCCAAATAGAAAAGCATGTGAATATGATATACATACATACATACATACACCCACACACTCACACACACACTCATATATGATTTTCATAGCAATTTTGCTTTTATATTGTATTTTATTGTCTGGTCTTATAATAACGCAGTGTTTTTTTGTTTTTTGTTTTGTTTTTGTTTTTCTTTTAATACTGGTGTCTTAGCTCTAAAAGTAATAATACCTTGCTATGCTTTTTAAAACTTTTGCTGATTGTAGGCAAGCTATGTATTGCGGAATAAAGAATAAAGAGAAAATAAAGTTTAAAATTTTCATCAGTAATCACTTTTGTCCTATATTTTCTTATTTGTTTACCAGACATAGTGCCTCAGATGCCTGCCTTTGCAGTATCTCTCTCCCTTGATATTTCTTTTTTGGGGGGAGAAAAGCTTTAGGGAAATGAAGACTGGAAATGTGGAATGAAGGCTTCTATACTTTCAGGAAACTCTAATATTTTTTGCCTAGAGTTCTGTGGATGGAAAATAACTGAAATGATAGTGACTCATTATCACCTGGGTGTGGGGTGGATTGGGTGTCAGGAGCCCTATATTCTTTCAGCTGTATGATCCTAGCAAGCCACATTTCCTCTGTAGGTGGCAGTTGTTTCATTTATAAATTGAGTGAGGAGGCTTGATGATGTGTAAGGCAGCTCTGAGCTTATGCACAGGAATAATTCAAGAGTTATGTGGAATGTAGTCAGAACCTTTTGCCAAATCAGATCAGAAATTCCTAAGCTATTGTTTAAACAGAAAAGCCTCATCTCCAGAATGCACTGTTAAGACATCATTACCTAGTTATCTAGATTAAAATTACTCTCATCTCTACTTTATATTAATCAATTTTTCTTTAAAAATGTATACATCTTTGGAATCATTGAGAGGGGTAATTAGTTATTCTCATTTTACATATTTTTATGAGTAGTGCTGTAAAGTGTAAGACTTTCTAGTTTCATTGCTTTTTGTTCCTCATTTTTCTCATTTTTAAAACAAAGTTAACAATAGTATGTGTGGTGAAGATTGAATGGGTTGATTTATGAGACATGTCCAGAATAGTACTTGACACTGTATAATCTTATGGTTATTATAGATGTCATCCAAAATCATAAAATTCCAACACAGTAGATATTTTATAAAGTGCCAGTCCCATGTAATCAGCTTGAGATGCACGGTAGAGAGTGGTGGTAAGTGATAGGAGTATGTACTGGGAGAGAAACTTGCTTGTGGTCAAACCAGATGATTCTTGGGGATGGTAAAGAATGAATTAAATAAATATAAAATTCAAAAGATGAGGACAGAAATACGATTAAGTAAAATCTTAAATTAAAATTCAAAAAAACATTACCTGTACTAGTCTTCCATTGTGCTCCAGCAGGCCACACAGTTAATACCATTAAAGCATGGCCAGAACCTGAAGATCAGCAATGGCTGGATGACATGAGTCCTTCAGTGTTTAGCTTTAGGAATACCTACCTGCTCTGACTTAAAGTATTCCACCTTCTCAGAGTTGATGTCTCCTCTTAGATCAATTTTTAAGTTCCTCTTCTTTGTCATACAAACTCTTGATGACTTCAGACAATATAAATCTTTTTCCTCTAAGAAATTTTAAAGTACACCTAGGAGAATAAAACTTGCTACAAATGTATTGTCATTGTCTTTTGTGTAAATGCCTTCTTCAGTGACAAATAGATATAACTTGAGAATCAAATTTAGGTACAGTTAAATATTTAGCAACTAAGATACACAAATATGAAAGAATTAACCCATCCCATCTACCTGGTAAATCTCAGAGCTGGTCTGTAAATCCAGGTATCTGGCACAACAGTCCATCTTGCCTGATATAGTGTGTTTTTAAAAGTTGCTTGAAGGTTAGAATAAACCTGGGTGTTAGTTAGAAACATAAACACTTGACTTGGACCTAGTGAGTGAGAATTTTTATAAGGGAGAACCGATCATCTATTCAGAGAGCAAGCACTTCCAGGTGGTTCTTCCTATCAAAAAAGTTTGAAAATACTGTTTGAAGGGATAAGAATGAAAAGAATAATTATTACCCATTCATTGAAAGGGACCTAGACATGCTTGATCTGTCTGTATCTATTTCCAAATAAACAAATTGCAGAAACTAAGTATGTCTAAATAATGGTAGAAAGTACAATAAATCACTTTTGGGAGAAAAAAAAAAACAAAGATTGAATAACATAGAGATGATGAAACACATATATACCAGACGGCCTTGAAAGTCTAAGTACTCGGCAGACATGAGGCAATTTCTGTGGTATGATCAGCCACCTCCAGTAGACATAACTTCCTCTCTAAGGAGGTACAAGGCATTGGGCATCAGAGATACAGCTGAAATAATGCTTCCAGAGAAGGGAGTATAAAAAAAAAAAATGTATCCCAAGGTAATTTTACAAGCTGATGATGGGGATAGGAAGGAAGGGAGAAAGTCATTTTTAGGCCAATAATCCCCACTGCACAGCTGCTGTGAGCTGTGTGAATCACTGAGCACATTTCAAGGAATAGCTGTCATGTGTCACTAACCAATTCTCACTGCAGATAGGCCCCAGGGTACTCATGATCTATTTCGAGGAGGCCACAAGCAGCAAGAGTCTGCTAGTGCCACTGTAAGGAAATCTCACCCACCATTGAATGTATGGGGAAATAAAATCTTAAGTTCAAGCACATTTTCCTCTTGTTGCGATTCACATCTTCTGTATTTCTTCTCCTTTCTCACCCTCTTTTCTCCACTCTCTTTTCTTAGGTGACACCATCATTTTTCTCTCTCTAAGTCTGTGGACAAAGCATGCAACTTGAAGAGACTAAAACAAGAGTGAGTTCACATACTGTATGTTTTCTCAGTCCAGTGGCATAAGAATCTTCCCAGGATTTTTTCCTCCATTTGCCAGATGGAGGTTGATACCCAGGGCTACCTTAGAAAACTGCTAGTAAAGCTGGCAAATTCTTCCTCACCCATGATCCTTGTGGTAGGCAGAATAATGGCACTTCTTCCCTCTCTCCTCAAAAACATGTTCTAATCCTTGGAACCTGTGAGTATGTTACTGTCCATAACAAAGGAATTTCACAAATGTGATTAGATTAAGAATTCTGAGATGGAGAGATGATCGTGGATTATCTGAGTGAGTGCAGTGTAATCCCAAGGGCCCTTACAGAAGGGAGAAAGCCAAAGTATGAGAAAGAGAGATGATGACAGAAGCAGATTAGAGTGAGAGTGAGACAGGTCCAAGAGTTAAAGAAAGCAGACAACTTCTAGAGAATAGCAATGTCAAAGAAACAGATGCTCCCCTAGATTCATAGTATGAATGCAGCCCTGTTGACCCCTTTTAGACTTTTGACCCCCAGAACTGTAAACTAACACACGTGTATTAAGACACCATGTTTGTGGTAATTTGCAGCAGTAAGAAACTAATACAGTCCCACTGGCCAGGAACACTTATATTGGACCTTTATGCAAGTAAGAAATAAACTTGCATTGTGTTAATCAACAGGAATGTTGATGTATGCTTTTGAAAGTAGGTAGTGTCATTGTAAAAATTATAGACTCTAGATAGTACACTTTGTGATATCCTGAGAAGTTACATGATTACCAAGCTGGATGTTAGTCTGTCTCCATTCTTCTCTACCTCAATCCTTTATTTTCTTCTCACTTTCTCATAGTCTCAAGTTCAATTCACTTTTGTGTCCTCTTCCAATGCTTTTTGTGACTATGTCAGGCTCACAATGACAAGTTTTGCCAAAGTCTTTAAACAGTTATGCATTTTTTCTTGTGCAAAATAAATAAAGTGGATAAATATGGTAAAACAAATGGAGCATCTCAACAAGGAATTACCAAAAAGACAATTTTAAAATGCAATTATCTGCAGTGCATCTGTTCATACACCCTCACTACCATTTTTTCTCTCTAAATTTTAACTTTTCCTTCTGGTGGCCTAATTTTATAAGGGCTTTGAAGAGGTTTCATTGGAGACTGGGTTGGAGTTTCAGACAAAACAAGTGAACTTGTTTATACGCCTGTATCATCTTTTTAAAGTTTTCTAGTTCTTTATAAACGTGGTAATAGATGGGCTCTGCAGAAGCCAGGAAGCATTTCCAAGGGCCTTTACAATCATTTCTACCCACCCTTTCATGCCCTATTTTTATCTTACCATCTTTAGGTATTTGTGCTAGTAAAGGTGGGTTGAAAGCAATACATGGCAAGCTCTCTGTGATAGTAGAGTTGCAAGATGTGAAGAGCTAGTGCTCCTGAATTCCCATGGACTGCTTGGAGCTGAGCTATCTCATGAAGAATATTTGTGAGAGTGAGAACTAAACTTTCATTGTATCAAGTCACCAAATTTTGAAGTTGGTTTTTTTAGTAGTTGTCCTGCTCTTTCCTACACAGATGGGGAAAAAAGGTATAAAGAATTGTTTGCATGGTCTGTCATTGTCATTGTAAAATGTAGGATAATCAAAGTAAAGTGTTTTCCTCAAGCTCACTTATATGACTGAATCCAAGCCAAGAGTTTGGCTTGACTCTACTCAAGCATTTTACTCAAATACCCAGTATTTGACTCCTTACGATAACTATTTTCCAATCCTTCTCTTTCTTCTCTATTTTTGAAGTAGGTGCTAGGCTCCCAGCCCTGAAGCAGCCAGAAAAATGTCTTCAAGCTTTGCTCTTAGCATTCTTGTTACATTGATTTTCTAGGAGATTTATGGCATTGACCTGATCTCAATGAAGAAACTAAATCCAATTCGCCAAGGAATTACAAGCCCGTCTGATCAATAATCTATTTATCTCCTTCACTTTGCCATCTTTAGACACTCCAACCTTGTCATGGGAAATTGAAAGCATTTAAAAATATAATTATGCAACATCAGAAAATGTCGACAACATTTCTGAAGATTTTCAGTTGCCTTTGAGGAAATACTACCCTGGTTTGAGTAATAAAGACCATACTCTAGTTACATCTAAGTATCAAGCCTGAGCTCACAATAGAAATATAGTGTCAGGATAATAGGGCCTGTGATTGCAGTGTTTTCCATACTAGCAAGATTCTATCTGAGATATTGGGATCAATTCTTGGAACCTGGCTTTAAAGTTATCTAACTGAATGAAAGCACATCCAACAGAAAATAACCCAAGTGATAAGGAGAGTAAAATATTTTGAAATGGAAACAATATTTGAAGAAGTTGAATATTCTGTTGGTGTAGAATAATCAAGGAGACTTGCAAGATAACCTTAAGTAATTAAAGGCTAGTACATAGGAAAAGAAGCTTGTTCCATATAGACTTAGATGGCAGACATAGAAGGTACTCAGATAAGTTAGCTAGGAGATTTTAGTTTGATATAGAATCAAATTTTCTTATAATTGTAATGTTTATGAAATAAAATTCCCTTTCCTGGACATAGCCATCTCTATTTCACAGGAGAAACTTGAACTGAAAGGTGATCTCTGAGTAGTGGACTATGGACATGAAATAGGAAGCAGTAGGGTTAAGGCCAACAGGTCAGATGTTGCTCTCATTCTGCACACTGAGGTCGGCATCTAGTGCACAGAGCCTGCTCAAACTGAAAACTCAGTTTTCTATGAGTCTATTCTCTGACTTTTCAGAAATATGTCACAAGTTCTCAAATACAAATAAAAGATTGAAAACTGACTTCCATAAATACTTAAATTATTAATGTGTACCATGTTCTGCATTAACTATCTTTTCATCTAGTCTTACATAAGACCTACAAAATTAGTATTAATGCCTGTTTTTTCATTCACAAGAAAATCAAATCTCCAAGGTTGGATAATTAGATAACACTTGAATCAAAATCTGGAGCAAAGTTTTCTGATCCATGTTACTGTTTCACCCATCACAGAATTCTCTGTGATCAATACCACCAAGCAATACACATGTCCCCACATGGCTGGGCTTCCTCTATTTTGACAATATATTATTGAGTTAGCTCCAGCTCTGATGACGACAACATTTGTGCTTCTAGAGGTAAGAAGCTCAATTTTTCAGGTTTAAATTGATAGCCTTCCCTATTGAAAATTTCTAGACAACACAAGTTGTGCCAGTGCCTTGGAACACATCAAAAGACATAAAACCCAAGATAGCTATTCTGCTTTTTTGTAGGTAAGAAAATCACAGTTCAGATACAGAAAATGACTTGCTTAATCTTTTATTGCAAACTAGTGACCTTAGGGACTTGGGTTCTCCTCTGCTGGTTTCTAGTTTGGTGTAACTGTGATTAGTAAAGACACGTGGGACTTAAAAAGATGTGAATCGCCTAGCACAGGGATATGGGAATCTATATAAAGACAAGTCAAATGTAGAAAGACTTGCATTTAATGTGATCTTTTTTAATTTTCTTTCCTATCTCCATTCTCTAAACAGATGAAGAAGACAGTATTTTCTGAGAAACTAATCTATGCCAAGGGAATCATTTGTATTATAGCATTTAATTGTCAAAGCACCCCATGAGGTGGGTAGTCTGTCCATTTTAAAGATAGAAAAAGTGATGCCCAGATATAGTAAAGTGCTTGGCCAAGATTACACAGTAAATAACTTTCAGAGCCCAAATTCTCTCTCTCTAAAATTCTTTTTCTGATACATTATCTCCTTGAAACTACAGTCTGCTAGAATTTTCCATGGTATCTGCTTTCTTAGGCCAAATGCACTCTCATATTTTTTTTTCTCTCTCTATAGGGGTTCTTAGTTATGTCACATTTCAATTTTGGAAAGAGGAGAAAAAAAACCTAGAGAACTGACAACTGTTCTTTGCCAGAACCAATCATAAAGTGAGAGAGAGAGAGAGAGAAAGAGAGAGAGAGAGAGAGACAGACAGACAGAGAGAGAGAGACAGAGAGAGAGAGAGAGACAGAGAGAAGGAGAAAGGGAAGCTGGCCTTTAAAAAAAAAAAACAACAACTCTATTTTTTTTCTTTTTTTACATCAAATAATGTCTGCCGCAGAGGTCTGTTCATTAGGTTGTTGTTATATGCAGTGGCACATATGGGAGAAACTAACTCTGATCTGAAAGAAACAATTGGAAAATATATAACAGCATATTTGGAGCTGCACAGAAAGACTGCAATTCATAGTGCTCCATATGCCCACAAGTATGCTCCCTGGACATCTTCGATGCTGGAATGCTACTGGAATATACGTCCCAGTATAGAACAAATTGTGCATGCATTATGATTTTGTTGTGAAAGAGAATATATCCTGTTCACAGTGCCAAATTGAACTACCTAAAATGTAATTGCTATTGTTCATTCACATACAAGGTACCTATTGTGGTTCCACTCAATAAAAGTTTTGATGGGTCTCTAGTACCTAAAAGACAAAGTCCACAGCATTTAACAATGACTCAAAGTTTTCCAAATACTGGTTTTTATATATTATAACTCAATATTTCTGTTTCCTTAGTGCCAAATGCCAAATCTCCAATTCTTCCCCTTTATGTCTATCGAAACACCACCCTCTTCTCTGATTTCAGATTATGTATCACTGAAGGTAAGAACAAGAGAGATTTTTAGATAGGTTCTCTTAATTTGGTTTTGGTTGGTCTTAGTATGTTCCTAATCTCATAGTTACATAGAAAACTATGAATGCATTGGATGTATATACTTGTCCAGATAAAGTATTTATAATTATTTTCAGACTTTAAAATTTTCGGTTATCCCCAAAATATTAAGAAACTACTTCAGGATTTACCAGCTACTGATTAGGTTTGATGGTGATTCTCAGAGCATATGTAGCTTTTCATTTATTTGTTTAATTATGAAACATTTCTATTAGTTTTCTAAAGCTGCCTTAACAAGTAACCAAATACTCAGTAGCTGGAAACAACTGAAATTTATTCTCTTCAGTTCTGGAGGTTAGAAGTCTAAAATCAAGGTGTCAGCAAGTTTGACTTCTCTGGAAGGTTTAAGGGGGAATTCATCCTGTGCTGCTTCTCTGGCTTCGGGTGGATATGTGCAAACCTTGGCATTTCGTAGTTTATAGATACATCACTCTAATCTCTGCCTGAATCCTCACATGGCCTTCTACCCTGACTGTGACTCCATGTCCCAAATTACCTTCTGTCTTTCTCCTATAATGATACTAGGATTTTAGGCCAGCATAATTTCATCCCAAGATTCTTAATTACATTTGCAGACATTTTTTTCCAAATAAGGCCACATTCACATTCTCTTATCACGGGTGGATGATGGGCACAATTCAAATCACTATACCATTTATCTAAAAATATACAGAGGAACTAAAATTTTAGAGGGTACAATTTTAGAAAAACTATACTGTGTATTCATCAAATAGTGATTTATTGGTTAAAACCTTTATTATAATGGGCTGGAAACAAATTCATTCTGTTAGGCCCACGTTTTATAATATTGTGAAATTATAATTATGTTTTTTCTTGATAATCAAAATTTTTTTCTTCTTTTTTTGATATTTTAATATTATTTATTTCTATACAGACCTCTATAAAGGTCTGCAAAATTACAATTTTAGTAGAAGGTATCATATCTGTTTTTAAGGTTCTCATGAATTTAGAAATAAAACTATTAACATGAAAAATACTTATCACATTGGATACCTATTTTCCACTTTTCTAATTCATCCTAAACAATTGCTTGGCATCGAAAACACTATAAACAAATTCCAAATGATATTTCCAGTCTTCTGCTTCATTTTTCTCTATCATGACCTATACTCCAGTTAAATGGCATAATTTGAAATACTCTAATTAAGCCTGATATATTACAATACCTGTGCCTTCTCACATACTGTTCCTTTTAGGCACAATTACCCTCATCAAGTTCTATTCCATGTTTAAATCTTTTTTTTTTGTTTGTTTTTACTGTAGAGATATTATTGGTTCCCTATTTAACAATCCTTCCCTTACTTTTATATTTCTAAAATAACCCCTGTGTGTGGTTTAGAAAATGCTAAATTCATCTACCATAGAATCTAAATCATGATGAGTCTAAGTCAATGGGGTTGTCCCATTACTCTTGCTAGTTATTGGTTTAAATGTAGCTTTGTGATTGGTTCTGGCAAAAAAGACCATGAGGACAGGTATGTTGGAGAAACTTCTAAAAAAAAGAAAATGGTTTTATTGTTCTTAAAAAGACACACATGAAAGAAACAAGCCACTTCCTTTGGAAATGTCAATTTATATGACCATTAAAAAACTGTGAACAATATGTATTCATCAGGCAAACAGTTTTTTAGGAAAACAAATTTACATGCTGTAGAGATATTAAAACCTGAGTCCTTAATAAATTTATTCAGCCACTGAATTAACTAACACAAGATCTATCTTAAATACTTTTTATGAGGGAAAAAAAAAACCCAATTAGGTTACTTTGAATTAGGCCTTTATTGAAAATCTATACCGTATCCCTCTATATATCATATATATTCATCCTATAGAGTGATATAATTATGAAAGTATGGTGCTCATTAAAAAAATTACATCCTCCTATATTTAAATACAATCTATCCTCCTATGTCTAAATCATCCCCAGATAGTCCTGTATTTAATTCTGTGTTCTTGAGAACTAAGTATTATTTTTATCAAAGTATTTCCTGTCAGCTCCAAGTCCACTCTTCTTCACCCCGGCTTTGTAATGCTTGAGCTGGGTCCTGTAAACATTCTTCCTTCTGCTATTCCTGCATTCTTTAGAGTGTTCTTTACCCCTCTTATTAATCCCTAGTTAATAGTTAATAAATCTACAGCAAAAGTTCCCTTTTCAAATTACGTGTGCATTTTTATCTCCTAAGCCTTAATCAATACTCTATATTAGAAATGGTTTGTGCCTATTTTCTATCCCTCTGCTTGATGTATAGATCACCCTTTCATTCAAATAATACAGGTGACATTCTTACCTGTAAGTACAGTTCGGGCCTTGGTGATTAGGTGATAAACAACCAAACATAGTCCCTGCCCACTGAGTCAACAGTCAAATTATTCTGCAAGTCCATCAGTATTCGATTGTCTGTTATGTGCTAGGCACTCTTCTAGGTGCTGGAGATTGAATGGTGAAAAAGGGAGTTAAGTTTACCAATCTAATGGAATTTGTAATAATCAGACAACTAAATATATGCTTTAAAATAATTTTAAAAATTAAGAATAGGAAGAAAACTTGTGAAATGAAAAATCTGGATTCTGTAACATAGCATCAGGAGGAATGCAGATGAGGTAAAACCTATGTTAGAAACCAAATTGTGTCCCCCAAAACTTATATGTTGAAGCCCTAAGGCCAAATGTGACTGCATTTGTAAACAGGGCCTTTAAAGCTGTAAAGTTAAATGAGGTGATGGGGTGAGAGTCTAATCCATTGTAACTATTGTCCTTCTGAGAAGAAGAATTGACGTTGGAGATGCACACACACAGAGAAAAGGCCATGTGAAAACACTGCAAGAAGGTGACCACCTGCAAGGTAGGGAAGAAATCTCCAGAAAAACCAACCCTATCAGCACCTTGACCTTGAACACCTTTACTACAGAAGTGTAGGAAAGGAAATGTCTATTATTGAAGGAACTAGTCTGTGGTATTTTGTTATGGCAGCCCTAGCTGTCTAATATAACCTTTACGAAGACAAAAAACGACATTTATAAAGAAGAGGCATCGAAGCTGAGATTTGAAAATGGGTAGAATTTAGTTAAGTGAGGAGGAAGAAAGAACATTTCATATAATATAAAGGAGATGTGAAAAGGCACTGAAAACAGAAGATTTTTTCTAATTTCAAGATTTAAATGAAGCATTGGAGCAAAATGGGAAGGGAGGGATTGAAGAGTGGACAGGTTTCAGGTCAACCAGGGCATAGTAGTTCATGGTAAGAAGTTGAGAATTTATTGTAAATGTAGCAGGCAATCACTGAAAATTTCTAAGAGATTTGGTTATCTTGACTTGACAAACATGCTATTAAAACATCACTCTGGATATATTTGTGGTGAATGGATTGAAAAGGTAAGAACTGAAAAAGAAAAATCAGCTGGAAGGTGATTAAAGCAGCCTTGGCAAGAGAAGTGTGAGAGAAGGGGAAAATGTTAAATGTATGTCTAGGATAAATAACAGGCTCATTTTAAAGAAGTGTATATAAGCACAATTACGTAATGCAGGCTGATTATATAACCACTGTGAGGAGGAACAATAGGATCAAGGCTGGCATCACAGGTCATCACAGAAAGTGAGAGGGCAGCCTGTTCCTACACTATGGGAATAGTCAGCCTCTGCATCTCAGGGAGACACAGGCAAGCTTTGCTCTGTGTTTTTCCTCTGTAATCACTGGGTTCCCTGCAGGAGAGACACTGCTTAATACAACTACCTTCCCCTTATTCAAGATTGTGGTTCTGATTAAACAGCCTCCTGGCAAGAGGAAGTCCTTTCTGGGAAGGGCAGTGAGAGGTTTGCCATTTCCCAGAAAAACCTGGCAGTCATTATGTTCCGCTAATAGTAGTGATGAGTTAATTGTCCTTCCTAGCAAGCCTTCCACCAAGAGGCAGAAATAAACACTGGCAGGAGGTTACATGAAAATAGCCAGGTGCTCTGCTCCAGCCCTCCCAGGTCAGCAAGAGATATGCAATTTACTGTTCTTGCTTAGGGTGAAAACGCTGGTCCAGGTCAGCAAGCTCGAGATGGTGAGGAGAACAGTTTAAAAGCAAATGAAAAGCCACAGTTTTCTCACCACATGGTACAAAGTGCACCTTGGCTAGAACCGCTCCTGCCCTGTCATTTAAGCATCAGGCTTCCCCCTCCTGCACTCTCCTGGTAACTGGCATATACAACAGAGAGCCGCAGCTGTGGGTTCAGCTCAGTTCTTCTGACCCGCTTTGCTGAGCCTGGCCTTGACTGCCCCCTTTTGGTGAACATGCACTGCAGGTTCTCTACTCAGGCCCTAAACCCTTTCTTTACACTTCCTCTAGGTCTCCTGCACAGCCTGGTAAGTGCCTCCTCTTGGACATCAGGATCACATGACTTATTTACAGTTTGCTTTTATGTCTTGACTTGAAAATCAACCAAATATTATTTACTGTTGGTTTTCTAGGTCTAAGGGATGCTTTATCTAAGAGGGATCATATTTATCCATAGAATGATAAAATGTTAGAATTGGAAGTTTTCTTAAAGTTTATCTAGTGCCAAATTTTCAAATGCATACTTCTGTTTATATCATCTTTGTCACTTTCTGTGCCTACAGAAGGCATCTCTAATTAATCACAGTATACTTTCCCTCTGATCCCAGATGTAATCTCAGTTCTTTTGTTTTCATCATTAATCTTTTGGAATAGATCAGAGATAAAACCTATACATTGCTTAGTTACTGCCTTAATTTTACAGATAATAAGCAGAGACCAAGAGCAGATATAAGAATTTTAAAATAAATTACTCCCAGGATAGAGTTCTTTTCATTGAAAATCATGGTGTCCTTTAGAAAAAAAAGAATCCTGGTTTGGGGGAAGGGTGCATAAGGAGATGGGATTAACATGTACAAATTGCCAGTTATAAAAACAGTCACGGGGATGTAAAGTACAGCATAGAAAATATAGTCAATAATACTATAACTATATATATATATATATATATATATATATATATATATATATATATAGTGTTGAATGGGTACTAGAATTATGGGGGCAGTCACTATGTAAGTTATATAAATGTCTAATCACTATGTTATACACCTGAAAATAATATACTATTGTTTGGCAACTGTAATTTTAAAACATTTTTTAAATTAAAAAAAAAAAAAGAACAAAGATTTATTTCAGGGATTTTTTTTTTTTTTAGGGTCCAGATTCTAAGGCCATATTTGCAGCTATCATGTCTTATGGTGGTGTTATAGGCTGAATAGTGCCCCCCATTCATATGTTGAAGCTCTAATCCCTAATGTGACTGTATTCGAAGATAGGGCCTATAAAGAGGTAATAAAGGCTAACTGACATCAAAAGAGTTAAGTCCTAATCCAACAGGACTAGTATCCTTATAAAAAGAGGAAGAGACACCAGGCATGCATTCACACAGAAAAGGCCATGTGAGGACACAGACAGAAGGTGGCCATCTGCAAGCCAGAAAAAGAGTTCTCACCAGAAAACTCTGAGAGCACCTTGATCTTGGACTTTTAACCTCCAGAATTCTGAGAACATCATCCGTTGTGAGTTTTGCCACTCAATCTGTGGTATTTTGTTTGGCCAGTCTGAGTAGTCTAATACAAGAGGTCATTCATTTACTCTAACATTTATTCTTTATAGAATATAATGCTGGACACCCTGTATGTTGTAATCCTCAAATGGGAAAACATTTCTCTAGAGTTCTCATAATGGAGTGACTTCTGGATCAAAGAACTGTGCTAGGGATGGCTGACAACATTTATAATTTTTCTGAAGAAAACTTTTGGTAGATACCAACTCTTGGGAACAGAAGGAACCCAGATATTATGTTGTTCAGCCCTCTTCGCTTTCAGATAAAACCTCAAATACTTGGCCACAGTTACAAAATCATCAGAAGTGGAAGTGAGGCTGTACAACTCAGTAGTCTGATTTGGTATAGAAAAACACTGATTCAAAAAGATGACTTTGTCACTTAAAGTCATTATCTCATACATCTATGAACATCATCTCAAACTATCACTAAAATCTTGAGAAAGGTATGATTCTCCTTTACCAATCAGAAAAATGAGACAGGGTTTGCACAACTTGCCAAAGCCAATCATGGTAGTGCTCATTTATACAACCTTGCTAGTGCTCATATATATGAAACCCCTTTCCCTTTTGGGGTACAGGGAAGACTGGTCAGCCTCTTCCTGTTTTGGCAGGGTGGTTCCATTAATTTTGAACAATGAACTGTGAGCAGAAGTGACATAACTAGGCTGAGATAGTGAAAACCCTTGCAGGACCTTCGAGCTCTCTCTTGTCCTTTTAACATTGATTGTGGGAACCTCTTGTTTCAAAGGTGAAACCCCTAGATGGAATCTGCTAAGATCACCAGTCACTTCTTGTAAGAGAAGTACTCTGGAGCCATTGACATATAGGGTTTGTTTATTACCACAGCATAGCTTCTTCTATACTGTTTAATATAAAGTATAAAGCAAGTATATCAGTTTAAAAACAAAACCTTTAGTTATTTTCTTTTTGCTGTATTAGAATTACATCTTAGCTCTGCCAGTTAGACAACTTCTAAATAATCTCTGAGTCTGATTTTCCTCAAAGGTGAAAGAATTATAGTTCTATCTATTAAAGACAGCTATTGCAAGAATTGAGAAAATATATGGGAAATAGGTGAAACATGATGCTCAAATTTTAGTTTGCTATACTCCCAGCTTCAACATCCTATTAAATAAATTAAACATATTTTTTCCCCTAGATACATTATACACTCATCAGGGGTCACAACTTTAGGGGTCATAGGATCAGATACACACAGGGACCAGATCGTTATAATAAATCAGTAATTTAAACTGGGTATGGTGAGTGAGAGAGCCTAAGATCCTTTTAGAAGGAGCAACCACTACCCACATGCCAGGTAGAATACCAAAGTCATGTAAAGGAGACACCAGAAATCCCAAATTTCTTATGAGATTTGTTTTTATTTTAATTTAGAAAAATACTGATTTCTTTTTTTAAACTTAGGAAGGCTGCAACAGAGTCCAAATTAAATATACATATCTGTGGGCCAAGTAGGCTTACTGGCCACTGGCTTGTAAGCTCTGAATTTTATATCTAATGTGAATCTTCTAAATCTAGCATGAATGGTGTCCTCGTGAATGCTGGGTTTCTCAACTAGGCAGTGAGTTCCCGGAGGAGAGGGAATTTATCTTTTCATATCTGTGTCCCCCATAGCTCAATAACAAAACTGAATCAAATAGAACAAAGGATGGAATTAGATTAAATTAATAATGCCTGATGAATGGTACTTTAGGAAGTGAGAGATTTAATTTAAGCAATTAAAGTTATCTTTTCCAAATCAAGGAAATAGTTGTCTCAGGTTGCACAACGCAACAAAAGGCTAAGAATTACCCTTACTGCAGTTTCCATTAAACTGCACTTCAGTCCTTTTGATTTTCTGATAGAAGGCAAATGAGTGGCCTATCTTATACACAAATGGAAAGGAACTGAAAGGATACAGCTTCCCAAGGGCATGCAAAAGGATCCCCAAAGAAGGTGTAGGAGCTGAAAGGTTTATAAACAAAACTATCTATACTTCGATTCATTTTCAGACAGTCATTATTTTAAAATGTAACATTAAAGAAGGTTGTTAAATTTGAATGCAGGGTGTCGATGATGATGATGATGATGATGATAAGAAACTTTCATCTATTAAATGCATCTGTGCGCCAAGTACAATGCTAAGTACTTTATCTACATCACTTCATTTAACACAGGATGCTTTCTGAGACCAATTGTCTATATTAAGATGAGGAAACTGAGGCTCAGGTAGGTTAAATCTTGTTAAGTCACTCAGCAGAAGTGTTACCTCTATCTGAACAGACACTTCTCCCTAGAGGACATACAATGTCCAACAACTATATGAAAAGATGCTCAACATCACTAGCCATTAGGGAAATGCAAATCAAAATCACAATGAGATACCATTTCACACCTGTTAGAATAGCTATAATCAACAGGGCATGTAATAACAAATGTTGGAGAGAATGTGGAGAAAAAAGAACCCTCATACACTGTTGGTGGGACTGCAAATTGTTACAGCCAGTATGGAACTTCCTCAAAAAACTAAGAATTGATCTACCACGTAACCCAGCAATCCCTCTACTGGACATTTACTCTGAAGACTTGAAAACCCACATCTGAAAAGATATTTGCACACTGATGTTTATAGCAGCACTATTCACAGTGGTCAGGACATGGAAGCAACCAAAGTGTCCTATGATAGATGACTGGCTAAAGAAGCTGTGGTACATATATACAATGGAATATTACTCAGCCATAAAAAGAGATGACATATTGCATTTGTGACAACATGGATGAACTTCGAGATAACCATGCTAAGCAAAATAAGCCAGTCAGAAAAAGTTGAAAATCACATGATACACTTACATGTGGGATATAAACCTAAAAGCAACAAATGAGCAAGACAAACAAAAAGAGACTCATGCACATTGACTGTAGACTAGTGGTTACAGAGGACTATAGAGTAGTGGTTAGTAGTCAGTTGGGGGAGAAGCGGGGAGGGAGACAGGGTAAAAAAGGTCAAATATAGTAGGGGAGGAGGAGGGTGAGGTGGATAAAGGGGATCAAATATATGGTAGCTGAAGAAAACTGGACTTTGGGTGATAAACACACAATAGAATGTACAGATGTCAAATGATAATGTACACCTGAAAATTATATAATGGTATTAACCAATGTTACCCCAATAAACTTAATTTTAAAAAAGTGTTACCTATATCTAGTTTTAAAAAACAAAATTTAATAAAAAGAGTACTCCTTCAGCTCTAAACAGGGACCTATAGTCCCACTTTCTTTTCCAGAACAGTCTTTCAGTACAGGAGTAACAATGGACATTGATGAAAACCCTTTGCTTCACATTGAGACTTCTCAGACAACTCTTAGTGATAATCCTTACGTTGCTATAATTTTTTGCTTCCTAAAGTTCTTGAATACCTTGTAGCATTAATAAATATTTTTATGTTATTACCCTATTTTTAGATGGCCAGTTCAAGTACAGGGCAGTTAAGCAGTTAATCCATGAACTCATTCATTTAAGTTTTACAATAAAATTAAAATCTAGGGTATTATTCTACTGAATATTAGCTAGATGGTTTTAAAAAAGTCAATTACTATATCCATGAATGTTTTCTTATATGAAAAATGGTTATAATAGTAGCTCCTATGTCATATATTGCTTTGATGATTAAATTCTATTGGCAATTGGCACACAGTTGATGGCCAACAAATGATGGTTATTATTATTATTATTTTTAGTATTACCAATATCATTATGACCTAAGTATCTAAGTATCTAAGTTTTAGTATCTAGTCCTGAATGCTAGCAACTATAAACTATTAATATATATCTAACATATATCAGAGATAATCAATTTTTGGGTCAGATTGAGGAAGAATATTATGTTGTTTCTTTAGGGTACAGAGAACACTACAAGAATTTTCACATTCAAAAAGCATTTTTTTGAAAAATTTTGTAAAATATTCAGCCATGAGTGTTATCTCTGCCTTTTATTGACTTGTGATTACTTTGCATGTTGTAGAAAATATTGTTGTTGTTGTTGTTTTGAAATGAAGATTATACCCATGGAATGCAATGGATCATCACTCTATGGATTTTGAATAGCTTTCTGCAAATTTGAAATTTTAAAATTTATTTGTAAATTTACTTCAGACATTACATGTCTGACCATAACATATAAAACAGAATTTTGTTTTGAACCAGTTTTAACATCTTACTGGTCTCCTTAATGAGATAAATAATGCATTCATCTTGTATGAGACATAATTTTACCTTTTTTAAAAATATATATCTTTTAATAAGTTCAAAAACTATGATTTTAAGGACATACTTTATTATTTATTGTGATACAACCTTAAGCAATTATTTATCATCCACTGGAGTTTCTCTTCAGTAAAAAAAGAAAAAATCTAGTTGACCCCGGAAGAACATGAGTTCGAAATGCATGGATACTCTAATACTTAGATTTTTTTTCAATAAATATTGTAAATATATTTTCTCTTCCTTATGATTTTCTTAGTAATGTTTATCCCATAGCTTACTTTATTGTAAGAATAAAGTATATAATACATGTATGTGTGTGTATGTACAAATATGTGTGTGTGTGTGTGTGTGTGTGTGTGTGTGACATACAAAATATGTCAATTGACTCTTTATGTTATTGGTAAGGTTTCTGGTCAACAGTACGTTATTAGTAAAGTTTTGAGGGAATCAAAAGTTATATGTGAATTTTCAACTGCATGTGAGTCAGTGGTGCTCCAAACCCCACATTGTTTAAGAGTAACTCTTAAATTTTAATGAAAAACATGGGTAGGAAAGTGATTTGAAACTAGATTTCTATACAAATGCCAAGGGTTTGGAATAATTCTATTTGGAGAGTGTTAAGGAAGAGGCAAAGACAGTGTAAGCAGCTCATGGTCAACAACTTATTGCTCATAGAAATACAGCCAGGTCGGCTGCTGTCTAGTCTAGTATCCTCAGTAGATCACTGTTTTCCCATAACGAGAGGAAACTGGTACCCAAGTGATTTTTTTGTGTTATCAACAAGATAATAAGCTCAATAAAGAGTCCATTAGGATAAGGCCTACGAGACAAGTGGATTTTATTTGTAAATAATCTCTCACAGCCTCACTGCAACTACTTCCTTCTGTACAGCTCTGGCCCACAGCAAGTCCTGATGGAAAAGGAATTCTTCCCAAAGGAATGAAGATGCTGAATTCAGAGCTCACATATGCAGTTTTCCAGATTAAAAAAAGCTTACCTTACCTTCTATTTCTTCTTAGTTTACCAGCTTGAAGCTGCTAAATTTAGTGAATCAACATTCATGGAGTAGTAAATTCTTGAGAGTTAGAGAAACTTTAAAATTATAATACCCAGGTCCTCTTGAAAGCCTATAATCTTATCAGCTCAGCCTTTATCTGAGACAATGTTTACACCAGATTTATTATCTTTCTTTTTTGAGGAGGAGATACATTATGATATACATATTCATATATATACATATCTATTTGTGTGTGTGTGTGTGTGTGTGTGTGTGTGTGTGTGTGTGTGTGTGTATTATATCACGCTAACATCAGGTAGGGATATCATCAGTTCCTAAACCTGAGAAGTATTATACAGGGTCATAGTTAGGCTACCACATCTCAGTCATGGAGAGAGCAAACTCTTCTCACTGCATGTAAGCCTGACTTAAATTGATTTTACAGTTCTATTTATTGAACATCAGTAACCTGTCATCAGCAGTGAAGTCCAAAAAGAGAGAAAAACAGAGACATATACAGTGACAGAGAAAGAAGTGGGGAAAGAGGGATGACAGAAGGAAGTAAGAAAGGAAATACAGTGGTTCCCCCTTATCCACAGGGGATATGTTTTAAGGCCCCCCAGTGGATGCCTAAAATCATAAATAGCAGAGAAACTTATATGCACTGTGCTTTTTCCTATACATACATACCTATGATAAAGTTTAATTTATAAATTAGGCACAGGGAGAGATTAATAGTGATAATAAAATACAACAATTATAATAATGCACTGTAATAAAAATTATGTGAATGTGTTCTCTATTTCTCTCAAAATAAATGACTGTGCTGTATTCACCCTCCTCCTTGTGTGAAGTGAGATGATAAAATGCTTAAGTGATGAGATAAAGTAAGATGAATGATGTTGGCAATGTGATGTAACATTAGGCTACTACTGACCTTATAATCATACATCAAAAGGAAGATCATGTGCTTTGGATCATCCCGGATCATCCAGCTATGACTTTGGCAAACTTGAATTGCCGGCATCACAACTATTGCACTTTGGGGCCATGATTAAGTAAAATAAGAATTATTTGAACACAAGCACTGTGATACCTTGACAGTCTTCTGACAACTGAGATAGCTACTGAGAGACCCATGGGCAGGTAGCATATACAGCGTGGATGCACTGGACAAAAAGATGAGTCATATCCCAGGTGGAATGAAGTGAGAGAACTTGCAGGATTTTATCATACTACTCAGCATGACACAATTTAAAACGTAGGAATTGTTTATTTCTGGCGTTTTCCCCTTTAATATTTTCAGATAACAGTTGACTGTGGGTAACTGAAACTGCGCCTCGTGAAATCAAGGATGAATTGGGGGGGACTAGTATACATCATCTGGCCTAAAGAGCTCACCCTGGGAAGTCAGAAGACACCCCCCCAGGCTATAGTTTCCCCACTGAACTGAAAGGTCTCTCAGAGGTAGAGCTTCGAAGTTCTAATCAAGATCATAAAACAACTGTTGCTTACAGGATTGCACTTCACTGAGTACCAAAATGCAGAGACACTCTCTGCAAGTACCACCTGAAGAGGGATATTTACTACCTTTGGGTGTGGGAAGAGACCAAAGCTTTACAGAATCCACCAAATGCTAAATGGCTTACTGAAGCTCCTTGTAGGCCTCTTTCCTGGCTGCTAATTTATCAACCCTGAATTACCCTTTACATTATATGACTATGTGCATAAAGCAAAATGCTATGTGGTATGAAAAACGGAGCTGCACTTAGGGAACCTTTTCACAGTGGAGTTAAAGGACTGCTCTGTATCTATTTTGGAGAAATATTCAAGGGCCCTGAGGGAGCGCAGCAGAGGGATGGAATTGAGAAGAAAAATCCACCTCTACTTCCAATGTATTCTATTTTGCATATTCCCTGGAGTTGAGATTGAGAAGTGGAAGTGAGACTCAAGGGTCAAAATTCATAGGTTAGGACTAGAAGTGCTATCATCATCATCATCATCATTATCATCATCATCATCATCCACTTTATGAAACCTCTTTTCCCTCAGTTTTCCTATTTTTGCTAATGGCATTATCACACCAGGTAACTGCCTGGCTAACAATAAACTCCACACTAACCCCTCCATCCCTTCATTTGCAACATTGCTGTGGACTAGTTATTGTGATGCCCTTCCTTCTCATGCCCTCCTTTCCATTCCTAATGCTCATCTAAGTGCCACATACTAAGTATTTTCTTGCACCCTAGGAAATAGGCACTAATACTATGCTCATTGTACGGCTCAATCATTTAAATACCTTGGCCAAGTTCCTCCATTTTAATCCAGTTTTGTCTGATCCAAGAGCCTTGATAAACACATCGATCTGCTGCCCTCTGCTGTGGTATCTCAGATTTCTCAAATGTTAATGCAGGGACAAACCTCCATTGAAAAAGAGATTCTGGTTCTGTAGGTCTGGAGGTGCAGCTTGAGAGCCTACATTTCTAGCCACCTCTCAAATGAAGATGACGTTGCTGCTCTGAGGAAACATATACTGAGTAGCAAGGCTCTAGACAAAGTTTGCTTTGATTGATTTCTGTAAATGTTATATGATTTCCATGGTTTATGAAAATAATTAAGGTTTATTTCATTGTAATATTTAATTAAATTTTTAATGATCATACATTTAAGACAATTATCATATACTGATTTTTATAATAGGTATTTGAATATTAATTATCACCCCAATAATTTGTATTAAACCCAAAAAATTATTTTACAATTTTGCACCCCGAAAAATTTCTTGTATAGAATTCTCTATATATTAATCACCCAGGAAACTTTTCTGAGTAAAAAAATATAAAGTTAGATAGGTAATGGGTTGCTAGTATAAGGAAGTGGGTAAAATTTTAGAGATGGTCTTGACACACATCCTGGTCTCTATGATCTATTCTCTAAATGAAATGGTAGATCCCTTCCAAAGCATAAGCAGTTATTGAAAAAAAAAGTCCCAAGAAGCACAGAAACATAAAGACAGCATGTTGAAATGGAAAGGGCATATAATGAAAATTCCAGTAACTTGACATGGTTTTAGCTGTGCTTCTAATTCGACATATGATTATCAGAGCATCATTTAACCTCCTGGGTACTCCTTTTCCTCATCTGGTAAATGATGAGTTATGGCTGTCTCAGGTCTCACTCAACTCAAATCATCATTGTCCCTTGTTGTGGGAACAGGAAGGATAGAAACATAGTCAGGGGCAGAGAGGACTATAGTGATTCATTCTGTCTCTCTTACTCTCAAAAGAGGTAAAAAGGGCATCCTGTACTCTGGCATCAAGGCGGCTGCAATTGCTTTGCTCTCTTTGGACTTAATCTATCAGATGCCTGTAAACTATTGGCTGAATGTGGGTGTTGGGGGTTGCTCAAATGAGCTCCATCAGTGATCAATTTACTATCCTACAGCTATTCAAGATTGCACCTCATTTACTCAAAAAATGAACTGTTGCAAGACAAAATCTCTGCTGCTGTGACTGAAATAGGTCATGTTTCTACTGTTACTCAAGCAGCAGGTGTTGTTTGGTTCCCAGGCACTACAAGGGCTGCACTAGAGGAGGGGGGTATGAATTATTCATGGTACTTAGTGCCTAGGGAAATTATTCTAGGCTCCTAGCAGGGCCTGATTGGGATAAAGAGGCTCTTGATCAAGGCCAAGTGAGGGTCAATGATTTATAATCAAAAGATTCCTTAATGTTATAACTAAATGCTATCATCATCTGCAAATTGAGGAAGCAATCTCCTCTCACTTTTCTCAAGATACATAAGATACTGTAATATTTAGCACATTGTTAGGTACACAAAGAGTGTATGTTGAATGGATGAATATATTAATGTAGTAAATATTCATTGAGCCCTAAGCTAGGAATTTTGTATACAAATATTTTGGTGATCTATTGCTACTTAACTAACCACTGCAAAACTCAACAGCTAAAAAACAATCATTTTGTTATCTCTCACAATTTTGAGGTTGAATGGATTCAGCTGGATAGATCTTTTGTTACTAGGTCTGTTCATCTGGAGACTTAGCAGGGGTAGAGTGTATAATATAGCTCACTCATATGGTGCTGGCTACAGTTAAGTAATAAACCAGCATCTTAGTTCTCCACAATATCTTTCATATGGGTTGGGCCTCTAAAAGCAAAGCACATAAATTTATAGATTCAGGAAGTGGAAATTGTCAGTCCTCTCATCCTGTACTCAGAAGTCCCAGAACATTGCTTCTGCTACAGTCTTTATTTTGGCAAAGCCAGTCAAAATGCCAGTCAAGATTAAGAGGATGGGTAATAAATTACATCTCTTAGTAGAAACAATAGCATGCACATATAGGGAGAGAAATTGCTAAAATTTGATAAGACTGACAACAGCAAGTGTTGACAAATTTGTGGAGCAACTAGAACTCTCATACATTCTAATGGGAATGTAAATGGCAAAATCTTCTTAGAAAACAATTTGACAAATTTTTGGAAATTTGAACAAAAAAGTCACATCTAATCTATAGTGACACAAAGAAGACCAGCGGTTGTTTGAAGCCAGAAAGATGGAGGGTGGGTAAGTAACAAAGAAGTAACACAAGGAAACCTTTTGAATTGAGGAAAACATTTTATCCTATGAGAGTGGTGATGGTTAGACAGATGTATCTATTTATTAAAATCATCAACTATCAAAATTAAGATGGGTGTATTTAATTGAATATAAAGTGTGCCTCAACAAAATCAATTTTAAAAATAAAGTTCTATACCTTATCTCTTGGATGTTCAGGGTTCTTTTTAAGGTCACTACTGGGTTTGGGGGAAAAGAGGATTTTTTTCTCCTGAATTAATCCATATACCATCTAACTTCATCAAATTTACATGACTCTTCACTGTTTTTTAGCTGCCATAGCTCTTACCATTGTTCTGCTTTGATTTGTTTTTGTTAAATGTGATACAATTTATTTTATTCCCCCAAAGCAGTGGTATCATCGTGTTGCTGTGTAGAGATTTTTCTGAAAGCTTTGTGGCAGGACTCAGAGGGTAGTGGACCCAACACAGAATAACATACAACTAACACCTAAATATTGAACATTACTTTCCTGAAGTTTCTTTTCCAGTTTATCACAGGAAATGCATTAACAGCTCATCCTTATTAGGACTACACCTGTTGGTGTGTTTCTATAGCAACTTCTATACTTTCTCTGGTAAATGTTACTCATTACTACTGCCTACCATAATTCACAACACTTTCTTAAGCATTACACATTTAGACATACCCATTGCAGTGTTCATTTTTTTCTCTCTAAAACTAACTTTTATAAAGAGAGATTATGATTTATTTTAAAATCAATTTATTCTTAAATTCAAATTTAAGGCAGCTTGTGTCACTCCTTCCCCCATTACATAGATGGATAAGAAACAGTCAAAGCAAACATAGGACTTAGAGAGCAGAAGACATAGTAAAAAAGTAATGTAGCTCTGTGCAATGACAGCTATACACAAAGGGTGCTAGAGAGCAAAGAAGAAATGCAGACAATCTACACATGGTGATGAAGAAGATGATGAGGATATCAGAGAAGCCTTTCTATAGGAGGGAATGTCTATACTGAAGTCTTAAGGAATTATTCACCATAACCTATGCCAAAAAAAAAATATGTGGAGGGATGGATAGAGAGTACATAGAACATCCTAGGCAGGAAATGACTGGTGAAGCAAGAAAAAGAAACCATTGACCTTGCATAAAGAAGAATATATTTACCAATGGGGAAAAACCTACTGAATTAGATAAAACAATAGTATAGAAATAGGATTGACTTTATATGTAGATTACTCAAGTGGATCAGCATTTTCTTTTTTATATATTGGTTTCTTCTTCTAGTGGTTTCTCCTATGATAATGACAGTGACTACTGCAATTGAATACCCAGAGCAGTAGAAAGAAAATACAAAAAAAAAATTTTATCTGTAAAAGATACTTTTTGTGTAAGAAAGAGGAGGAAATAAGAAACTATACCTTTCTGTTCAATTGTGCACAAAGAATCAGAGGAAGGATAATTCAGAGGCTAATGATATTGGTTATCAATGGGCTTGAGTGAGAGTTCAGTAAATAGAACACAGGTGTATCAGCCCTCTCTAGGAAGAGCTCTGTGTATAATTTTACATTTGGTATCAGATTAACATATGACATAATCAAAAAACAATATTAACAAGGATGAGGAAGAAAAAATAGGTTACAAACAGAAACAAATATCCCTCAATGAATTTCAAATGAATATCATAAACACACTGAGGGGGAAAAGCAACTAACTCAACTATTTTTATAACATAATAGTTTAAAATGATCAGATGATTTTAATGTATGGGCAGAAATTGTGAGCCACTAATTTAGGAAAAATAATATGTTTCAATGATTTCCCCCAAAATAATATGTTTATTTCTTGGAGTTAGCCTTTTTATTTCTCATTGACCAAATTACACCAGTGATCAACCTTGAGCTGTGTCCCGGTAGATGGTACAAATTAATCTACTTAAGCTATTCAGGCTTATTTCAGAAGCTAAAGGTGAGTTCAAATTTCACACAGAAGGCATGGATGCTAATGGAATAGATAATCACTCCCAAATTATGGGTAATATTGTTTAGGTAAACAGGAAAAATAGACAAATACATTCATATGTGAAAAAGGTAAGGGATTGTGACACATTAGCCAGAGACTGTGCACACTGAAGGACAGGGATGGGATATAGTCTGGTCCAGGAGGCAACAAATGCTATTTTAAATGAGTGACAACAAACAAATAGAATTTAGGAGAACTGTCAGCTTTGTAAATTCTAACTTTCAGTAAAGGAGATGCTTGATAATTAGACTCAACACAAAATGAAAATAAGGGCAGGAGACTTTGAGCAATCCAGACAATGGAAAATAGTCCCTCTCTTCCCAAGGAAGGAATGGAATATCTTGCAAGATCTCAACAGGTTACAGTCCTGGAAGAGGACAGATTCGCAAATTGTACCATGCATCAGATAAGCTGGGAGCTTGTTGCATTAAAGATTTTTGAGTTTCATCACAGATATTCAATAGGACAGGGGTGAGTCCCAGATATCTGATTTTAAGCAGTCTTTTAAAGAGATTCAGATGTAGGTGGTCTAATCACCACACTTTGAGAAATCACTCTACTAGAAAAAAATATGATGGCAGTTACATAGTCAGTTATAGGAACTGAAAGAAAAAAGAATTATGGTGACATAATTCAGGTTTGGGTCTGGCTAATATTATCTATCCCAAAGTTAATCATAGCTAGTATAAAAGATCCACCCATTGCTGTACAGTCTCTATGCATTATGTCATGTAAATCTCACATCAAGTTTAGGAAGAAAGTGCAGCATAACTTGTTTAGCATTATCTCAGTAAGTGGATGAGGCAGAAGTTCTGCCTGACTATGAAAATTGAGAGTTTCACCTCTGTAACATATGCTACCCCTTGAGAGGAAAATGTAGAGAGGTAATACCAGAATTTATAGTAACTCAAATCTAAATATTGTGGGACTGAGAGGTTTGCAAATATTTTTACTAAAATCAGTCTTAGCCTCAGAGGCAAGTGGAAGTAGGGATGATGGGAAGGACTAGTCTTACAGGAAAGCAGAGAAGCAGTTACCTTATAGAAAGAGTTTTGGATAAGACACCAAAAGCATAGGCAACAAAAGCTAAAACAAACAGTGGGACTACATCAAATTAAAAAGCTTCTGCATGACAAAGGAAGCAATCAATAAATTAAAAAGACAACCTGCAAAATGGGAGAAAAACCAAAAACCATAAATTTGATAAGGGGTTAATATCCAAAATATATTTTTAAAAAGTCATACAATTCAATAGCATAAAAGCAAATAATCTAGTTTCAAAAACTGGAAAAGGACCTGAATAGCCTTAAAAAGAAAACCACACGAATAGGCACTAGGTATATGAAAAAATACTCAATATCGTAAGTCATAAAAGAAATGCAAATCAAAGTCATAATGAGATATTACTTTATACCTGTTATGATAGTTATTACATAAAAAAAAGGTAACAAGTGTTGGAAAAAAGAGAACTCTTATACACTGTTGATGAGAATGTAAAATGGTACAGCCATTATGAAAAATGGTATGAGATTCCTCAAAAAGTAAAAAATTGATCTAGCAATTTCATTCCAGGTATATGTCTGAAATAAGTGAAATTAGTATCTTGAAGAGATATCTGCACACTCATATTCATTGCAGCATTATTCACAATAGCTAAGATATGAAAACAAACTAAGTGTTCTTTGACAGATAAATAAAAAAATAGAAAATATATATATGCACAGTAGAATATTATTAAGCCATAAAAAGAGGGAAATTCTGTCATTTGTGACAACATGGGTGAATCTAGAGGGCATTATGCTAAGTGAAATAAGCCAGACAGAGAAAGATAAATATAGTATGGTATCATTTATATGTGAAACCTACTTTTTTTTAAGAAACTGATTTTATAGAAACAGAAGATGGAATGGTGATTGCCAGGGGCTTAGAGAGGGGAGAATGGCAGATGTAGGTCAAAAGGTACAAATTTTTTGTTATAGGAAGAGTAAGCTCTGAGGAGCTAATGTACAGCATGGTGACTATAGTTAATAATATGACACAGTATACTTGAAAGTTGCTGAGAGTAGCTCTTCAGCATTCTAATGCACATACACACATACACTCACACACACTCATAGACTTAGCAAATGTTAATTATATGAGATGATTTAAGTGTTAATTATCTTGATCTTGGTAAGCATTCTACAGTGTATGCGAATATATATAATTATATATTTGTCAATTATTCTTTAATAAAAATTTTATAAAAGAAAGGAGTGATATGTCTCCAAAGCACTGGGGTGCGAGGTATAGTAATTCTCAAGCGAATAACATTATTGAGGGCCTTGAATTCACATTTCATCAAAAGTATCTCATGATGTAGAGGATGTTGACTGATATTTCTGGTCCTCAAACTTCCCATTGATAAAATAAGAATGCCAGCACAAGTACTTCATAGAAGAATACAGAGAAAAAAGAGATGACTGACTGACTCCATACTTTTCAAAGAAAATAGAATTAAAGCCATCCAACACAGAATCCCATTAATTTATAATTCTACTGGACTATGGCATCTCTGAATTGATAATTTCACCTAAATTATAAAAGATTCTTGCAATTTGTCAGTAAAAGTTAACTTTCAAAACATGAAAAATGTTTTAAGTGCTATATAATTAACGGTGGGTATATTTTTTTATATAACACTATATATAAAAACACCTATTTAAAAATGTTCATAGGCTGCTATTTCATTTCAAGATCAAACAGTGATCCCAAAACTGGTAATGAGAAATATTTTGAAAACATGTCAGCAATGCTGAAATTAGCTTATTCCTAGTCAACCTCTTCAAAATATATTTGTGGAAGCATCACCCAGAATAAGAAAGGTCTTTCCCTAGCATTGTTAACCTTATAACTCCTCTTATGTTTTATATTCAGTCGAGTCCTGGAGGAATGTAGAGTCGCAATCCAGATTCTCAAAACAAACATGCAAACAACCATTAAGGGTACCCACTCCAACCTAAATCACTACCTTTTCCCTCAGAAGCTTCTGTGTGTCTAGCTAAATTTTTTGTTGCTGAATAGCAGAAATCGGTATGTACATATGTGCCCATTGAAATGACAGAGCAAACACCAAGCTCCACTGACATTGCCACCGGGTACGAAGCACCTAGGTCCTGTGGTAGTCACTTTACATATATTATTCTATTTAATCCAAAATTAGCTCTGTCTCTTGCTATTTTTCTCGTTTCCTTGGCTACCAATTAGTAACTTCTGTCTGTAGCTATACTGCTGCTGATACCTGGTCCCCTAGCGCTGATGTTAGCTTCGTATAACTTTACCTTTGCCCTCAAATATCTCAAAAGTGAAGGAAAAAAACAGACATGTAAATTAAGTAGTGTGATGCATTTTGATAAGCAATATGAAAGGAAGAAAAGATTCAGTGTGATGTAGAAACATGGATGTTGCAATTCACTCCTCAAGTGAAAAGACACTTCACAAAGGAAAGGTTATAAGGAATTACTCCTGTCCAAAGAGCTCTGCTCCACAGATGCCTGTAATCTGAAGAGCATTCACTAAGCTGTGCACAGCAACACGGTGGGGGTTTAAACAGATCTTTAGTGAAAAATTCCTCTCACCCTCCCTACCTTCCCACATTTACCTCTCTCCACCTCCCCATCTCACCACTTCAGGGACATCGCAGAAACAAGTGTACACTCACCACATTTCTAGCACGAGGCACATTTCCATTTACATCATGTGTAATATAGTTTTTTTTAAAGGATTATAAGGCAATCACATGTCGTGCTGGTAGTGACAGGGACCCCGTCTTAAGCAACCAGTAAGAAAATCTGAGGTCACTCTGTAACCGAGTCATTGCTTTTGGAATTCAATTTCTCCTGTGGAATTCAATTTCTCCTTTGG
This sequence comes from Cynopterus sphinx, assembly GCA_030015415.1. Taxonomy (NCBI): domain Eukaryota; kingdom Metazoa; phylum Chordata; class Mammalia; order Chiroptera; family Pteropodidae; genus Cynopterus; species Cynopterus sphinx. The sequence goes on along the minus strand of CM057385.1, from coordinate 118,312,484 downwards.
ATATTTATTTTCACTAAGAAGAGGAAATTTGTTTGAGAAATACAGAAGGGCTTCAACCATTCTTTTTTTTCTCTGTCTCCCCCCTCCCACCCACACACTCTGCCTTCCCTCTGCCCTCCCCCCAACCAGCACCCCCGCCCCCAGGCAGAGGGTAATTTGTATAGTAGCTGAAATAAAAGCAGTTTAACTGATGAAATTCATGGTCAAAGCCTGTGGACATCATTGAGGAGTTAATGAAATTTCTGTGCCTGGAACAGATTATTAGGCAACAGCTGAGATTGGAAAAAGATTAAGCTACTGAATTGCTAGCAGAACCAAAGGAAGGAGTCTAAAGTCAGCATTCATCATGCCTCATAGAAGATGAACAATTTGGGAAACAGAACTGGGTGATTTGTTCTGAGCTCGGAAGCCTTTGTGTCTTGTCCTTCCCTGACCTAAATGGGTGGATATTGTTTCTGTTGCCCACGTGTATTCCGTCACCCTCCCTGCTCAAAGACCCTCAGTGGCTCATGCACAGGACCCTCCCTGTTTGCCTATATAAATTATCATGTGGGGCACATCAGGCTTCTGCACTGAGTAGACATTCACTATGTTTTAATCACTGATCTCTATTTCTACATCTTTGTTTACACTATTTCCCCATCTGGAAACAATCCCTCCACCCTTTATATTTAGCTATTAGATAAATAGTAATATCAAGATTTTGCCTTCATTATAATGAAATTGTATGAGTGCTTGTCTACTCACTGTACTGCACATGTTTGTGTGAAAACAGAAATGTTTTCTGCTCACAAGGAAAGTAGAGTCTTAGAAGAACAATGAGATAATCAGAAAAAGTCATTTTTTAATAAATTCTTATGATGTCTTACCAGCTTTCTTTTTTCTTGTGTTTACTATTTGCCAAATACTGTACTAAATACTTTCCATGTACTACCACTTTTATTTGTCATAAATATTTTGTGAGTTAGGTACTGTAATTACTCCTACTTTACAGATGAGTAGACATTCAGAAAGTTTGAGTAGATTGTCCAAAGTAGAGATGTGAAATGGTGTCTCTCTGACCCCAAACTATGTATTCTTTCCACCATGCCATGTTGAAGACTAATTCAGCTTTAGTGTACAAAATAAACTAGAGATGGTGGTGAAACTAAAAAAAGAGAGTATCCTTACACAATCCTGTAGTATTCTGCAAAAGCGTTAATGAAGACATGGATAAGTAGGTGGCAATGAGTATGGGGGAAAGTGATCTGTATGCTGAGATAGATCTTTTAAGGATTACTGAGTGTTGGGTATGGGGTGTAAAGAAAGAGAGATGTCAGAGACACACTAAGATTCAACTGTAGTTAATGATGAGAGCATGTACAGAGAGAAGAAAATCTTTGGGAGCAATAGTTCCCCTGTATCATAAACCCATTGCCAAACTTTCTTTTAGATGAATGTCCTTCTAGGTCTCCAAATACTCACAAGAGTCTTCGATTCTCCAAGCTAATAAATATCAATCTCACTGCATGCTTGTCACTTGTCAGGACCCCCCAGTCTCATATTTCCACAGGACTTCTGCTCCTTTTTTAAGACAAAGGTAAGAAAGGGTTAGAAGAAGTTGAGAGGGAAAGGTTCTTATGTCAATTCCAGCCACAGTGGAGTAAAGTAAATTGGCCTGCACTTGATTTTTATTTAACTTGTTTGTGTAGTAAAATGCTTTAGATGCAGATTAACTTTCCGCGCTCAATACTGCCTAATTGATTCACCTATCTTGAAGCAGAAGCTTGCAAGTCCTTTGATAAATAGATGGAAAGGTTTTCTTTGCTTCATAACTGCCTCTGTAAGCAATAGCTGAGCCAGGACAGAGAACTCTAAATATTCTCCAGTGATGAAAAGCTCCAGGTTGGGATCAGGAGGAACAAGTGTCTTCATCCTCCACTAGAGGTGCACTCATTGGTTGATTATAAAGGTTATGCGAAAGGTATTCCAGAGGCAGTGCAGGGGATCACTGTGTGTTGAACATTTTATGGACTGGAAACTGTGTTTGTAAAAGCATGCAACATCTTATCTGTTCATCAAGAAAATCTTATGAGATAGGTACTGCAATCAAACTCTGGGAATATGGAAGGTTAAGTAACTGGCTTAAGATAGCACAGTTAAGAAATCGTGGAGCTTAAATTCTAACCCAGATTTCTCTAATGCCTAATATTGTGCTCTTACCATATTGCCTTCCACTTTGTCAACAATCCCAAGCACATTCATTTACCAAAAAAAAAAAAAAAAAAAAAAAAGAAAAAGAAAAGAAAAGAAAGAAAAAGAAAAAAAGAAATCCAACAGTTGTTAAGTCAGGGATTTAAAACTGTTTTTGAGAAAAATGCCAAAAAAAATTATGACAAGATGAATGCTCAACAAGTAAACTCAGCTGCTCCTTCTATGCTAGGAAATAGCATCAGTTTAAAGAAGGGGACAAAACATTCTTTCCAGGTGTAAGAAGTAACAAAAGTGGCATTTAACTGTGGAATGTGGAATGTGGAATGGAAGGGGCCTTTGATCACTGAACAAAGCAGTTGCTCTCACAAGAAAGGATACTGGAACAATCAGCCCTGCCCTTGGCTCCAGGATCAGACAGCAGCCTCAGGGCCTGTCTCCTGTGCAAAGGCAAACACCAGGTTTCCTCTCCAAACCTGACTGTGTGGTTCCCTATTTGATCACCAAATGGATGAACCCCCTGCAAAGAGAAAATGCATCTTGCAAACTCTGCTCACAGTTGTTCTTATGGCTGCTCATTCTCAAGCCCATCTTTTCCTGTTGTGTTTCTTCCATAGTTGTATGTATAGTCAAATGCACATGCTATAGGGCTATAGCTCACAGACTATTATAGAGCGTTATTGTGTATTGAGGAGATTACATACATTGGGAATCTTCCTTTCATTCATTCCTTCTGCCATTTATCAATACTCATTTACCAGTACTATTGGATACCTGATGCACTATTATGTAAACTTCAAGGAATTCACAGACTAGTGAGACAAAGAAACATGATAACACTGTTAGGTCGGCAGGGGAAAAGCCAGTCAGATGCCTGCCTGGAGACTCCCCAGCTTGATACCCAGAATCCAGACCTCCTGAATAGGGCCCACCCTAAAGCCCTAGGCACCACCTCCCTAATCCAGATGCTCAATTAGCATTTGATTAATGTTCCCCACCCTATACTCCTACCCTCCCACATAACCCCATAAAAGCTGCGCCCTCCCACCCCAGGGGGCGACTTCTCTGGCCCCTCTCCTCTCAGGACCAGAGAACCTCGCCCGGGAGCCCTCTCCCAATAAATGCTTGCTTTTAAAACTTCTCTCCGCGTGTCACACATTTACCTTACAAACACCAGTTATAATGCATTGTGAAATGATCTATAATACAGAGATCAATGTGGTGTTTTTGATGGTCTAAAGAAGAATCCACAATGAGTGACAGAATTAGAACAAAAAATAACTTTAATAACAACATGTCTAATGTACCTTATTCCTTCTAGGCATTGTTGTTGAGCAGTCTGCAGACATTGACAATAGTGCGGTGAGTAAATCAGACTAGACCATGGTGTTAATGGGGTGGGGAAAACACGTAATAAATGAGTGCTCTAATATATAACATAATGTCAGGGAGCAATTCAGGCTATGAGGAAAATAAGATGGTGATAGGTATGATGCTGAGTCGATCAGGAATGAGGGCAACATTGGATGATGTGGTCAGTGAAGATCACCTGAAGATCTGACATTTGAGTTAAGATTTAAATAAGAAAAAGGAGCCAGTGTAAGATTGACTGTCATATAGGAAAAGTCATGAGAAAAAAATCTTTGGGCCAAAAATATCTCCTATAATGATGCCTTAAATTCCACTATTGTTCACTGACCAGGGGCAGCAGATAAAAAGATGCAATTTTCAGATCTCCTACTACAGAAGGCATAGCTGACTGATGCCCCTAGATACTGTCCCCATAGATCTACTGTGCTTCCCATAGGCTGACCCTATCTAACGTCTGGGTCCAATAAAGGTGTTAAAGAAGACCTGCCCTAATAAGACCAAGAGACTAAGAAGTAGAATTTAGAACTGGGCCCCTTTTAGTTAGAAACTAGGCAAAGATCAGAGGCTCATGACAGTCTTGAGCTCAGAATTCAAGGAAAGACTCAGACACTGGAAGCTGACTTTTTAAAAGTCAACTTTCCTAAATAATTAAAGTACTGCTTAGGCACATGAGAATTTTAATAAAAGTCTGTCTAATATTTAACTCTTGCCTCCAGCATGAAGTTCCCCTATAATCTCTTTTAGTCTACATTCTCTTATTCTGGAACAAGTGAACTCAGGAAAATCCTACATTTCCAATAGTCTTTTTCTCAATTGGCACATGGGGTTTTAGTTGTTTGAAAGAATGATTTACCATATAGGAGAAAAACTAAAAGATACCCTAGCTACTCAAGAGTTGAGCAATGGCAAAATCAAGAAAATTATTAAAATTTAAAGGTAAAGATTGCATGACATAATATAATCTCCAAGGTAAAAAGAACATCAAGATTGCATTGACAAATCTTCTTAAATATCTCCTGGTAATTTTCCCTCTTGTGTTCTTCATTTGTAGTCTATATTGGTAATGGTGGTAAGGGAAGAAGTCAGAAAGAGGAAGCTATTCTGGGAGAAGTTATTTATTATGTGTGCAAAGGGTAGTCAAAATGTGTATTTGGACCAAGATGCAAGTTGTTCAGTCTTGCTTGCTTCAGAATGTCATGTCATAATGGCATGAAAAAAAATGACTTAATATTCAGACAAGCACAATAGTTCTGTCTTACCTTTAAGGAACCACAAGTACAGGAAGTGTGGAGCTAGATTCTAGTACTAGTAACTTACATGATAATGGGAAAAGGGAAAAAAAATGAAAACAAAACAAAACCTAAGGACACAATGCCAATTCACCAGGCAGGCAATTTAAGTATTCTGTGTAAAATAAATTGAGAAGACATAGACAGATAATCAAAGTCAGGGCTCAGTTAGGAAGTTATGTACAGAGATTCTGGCAGCTACTTCACACCACAGATGAGATCTAAGGCTTTTTAGAAATATATGTGATCACTAAGCTACAGAATCAAGAATAAGATTCTTACTTTATGACAGAAACCGTTTGAATGTTCTAATATATGATACACTATAGAGAAGCTGTGATTATAGACAACCTTAAACAAATTAGAAGGTTACATGATATTAATTTAAGAAGAAAAAAATTGAAGCAAATATAAGGTAGCAAGTAAGAGACTAAAAGAGCAAGAAAGGATGGAAATGCTAGGCACACATGAAAATTACCAGATAGTAACTAATTGAGAAACATATATAGTTTAAGAGACTCAAAATTCCAAATAAAGAATAAGACAATTGGCCACCAAAAACAATATATCACTTAAACAATATCTCTAAGGTGCATGCAGAGTTCATTACAAAGAAAAACATTCCAATGATAACAGAGGGTGGGCGACATAGGTGAGATAAATAAGGGTATTATAACTCTTGTGACATACAAACCTAAGATAGGAGGTGTGTGCCATAACAGAACAAGAAAGAAAAACTTTTCATAAAAGAATCAATGTTTGGAACTTTCAATGTTGTTGAGAAAAGGGTTAATCGTAATTAGGAGGCAAAAGTTAGAAAGGCCTCCATTTTTACTTATATTATTCCCTTTCCCACTGGTAACCATTTGTTGGGGATATCTTTCTTGATAGATATAATTATATAACTGTGCTGGAAGCTTTTCTTACCTCCTCCTCATAGAATTTTGAAGAGTGAGAACATCCACTCAACCCTGTAGGACTACAGTTTTTCTGATGATTTCCTTGAGGCTTTGTTCTTGCCTGTCAGGTCCCAAAGACTCTCCCTAAAGCATTGGCCTCTCTTAACCAGTCCAACCTTCCTTCATGATTTTAGGTAGGAACTTTGTTTTTCTATAAAAATGCTACCCAGTAGCACACTGGTATACTGCAAGCCCATCCAGACGAATCCCCAGACACTGATTTCTAATTCCTTTTGTCTACAGCTGCAAAGACATATCATGAAAGTGATGCTTGTCTGATGGAGCACTGAGCTGAGAGGTTTGTGCAATGCTGATGTCTTTCCACCAGTAAGAGGTAAGAGATGCAGTAAAGCATCAGACCTGCAAAAAGAATGACTGAGCATTTATTGAAACATTTGAGTACTTAGTCTCATGAGATGGTAAGAAAGTTCTGTATGGCAGTAAACAGTTCTCCTCAAACAGCAAAACAGTGCCAAAGGGTAGCCAAGTGAATGGTGTAATAGCTGTGGATGCTTTTATAGACTCCATGAGGGATTGTTATACCATGGTAATGATTATGTTATAATTGTTAATGACTTGTTTACTATTGTTCTGAGTCCTTTGTGCCTTCAAGTGAGACAACAGATATTTTAGTATTTGAACGTGTGTGGCCAACCACAAATGTTTCTGACCTCTGCTACATAAATTTGACCAGAATTGTCTGTTTGCCATGACTATCATTCATATAAACTGGAGGATTCATGTATGGGTAAATGCCTATAAATGACATTTCTGAACAAAAAAACTTAAAAGCTGAATTTATTTTTACCACATTATGGATTACAGGCTTTGTGGGCTAGCAGTTGAAATAAATGATTCACATAAATTAAGAATTAAAAAGAATTCTGAAAGTGTACTCCAAATCAGAGGGAGTCTTAGGACCAAATGGCAGTCTACTTTGATGACACAATGGAGAATGCAGACATTCATGCTGTGTTCTTATCATGGATTAAATATTGCTAAGAGAATTTTCATTTATTCCATTACTTCTATGACTTTCCCAGAAACTTATATAACCAGGTGGTCAATAAATTAGATTATTATATTCATAACATCACCACAAGAAACTGAACATTTCACTCTACCACATTCTGTGGTATATCTTCCCCTCAGTCTTATTTTAAGACAACTTAGCATGAATTTTTGGTTCTAGCCAGACTGACCTATTTCATACTGACAATAGTGTATTTCTTTCATATATTTGGAGCACCATGCTAAGATTTTACATAAATTATCTCTAATTCTCAAAACAGCCATATAGTATGGATATTATTTTATTATCATAATTTTATAAGTAGAGAAACTGAAACACAGAAAGGTCATATATTATGCTAAAGTTCACATGGATAAGTAGCAACGCTTGGATATGAGTTCAAAGCTGTGCAGGCCCAAGCCTGTACTTATTCCTTTTCACTATCTCTTCAATCTCTCCTCAAGATCTTCTTTTCAAAAATGTACTAGGTGTGTTTTTATATTTTGATTCAATTTTGGGGTTTTTAACCATTTCTCTTAGGAGTTAAGGAGAAATAATCCTTTTACAGGTCTGGGGGATGAAGCTGGAGAGACTGAGTAAGGGCGGGCTAAAAGGGATGGGGGATCAACCAGTTTATTCAGTTTCCCTATATATATGAAGGCATTAGGCAGAGTCAAAGTTACTGGAACTAGTATATGATTGAGGGTCAGTCAGTTGCAAGAAAGAATTTTGGGTAGAAAACAGGATGTACTTATTTGGAGAGATAATATATCAGCTGACACAAGGCTGAGTAACTGTGTTGACCATGGCAGGTAGGTAAAAATGTTGTAATAGTAGGGAGAGCTGGTATCTGTGTTTGCTCCTTCAGTCCTGTGAAAAAAATGCCAGACAGGCATGTTTGTCATTTTGTTAAAAACATTTTGCAAACTTTCAGAAAAAGAAAGTGGTGATAAAGAGACCTATTTTGATGTTTGGGTTATTTTGTTTGTTTGTCTTTTTTTTTTTTTTTTTAAATAAGAGAAAAATGGGAGAAGAGAGAGATATTAAGAAAGGGAAATTCAAACAGAAGCATCTTGACAATTGAGTCACTGCAAAGATGGGAAGGACAGAATAGGCCTCCAGGGGAAGATTCTGGAGCTTTTCCAACTTCATTCCTTTCTCTAGCCATCAAGTGATGGAGATTTGTTGAACATGACACCTGGCTGCTCTGCATTATGGATTTGAATGGAGAGACAAAAGAGAGAGCTAATTGTTTTCCCTGCATTCAAGTTTAATTTGGTGCACTTTTAATTAGGGCTCTGATGGGACTGGGAATCAGTTACTTCTGCACAGGCAGCTCCTGACAGCAGGTGACTGTGTAGAGGAAAGGGATTATTACAGAAGCCACTCGGGTCATGTTGGCATCAATGCAGCAGTTACAGAAGATGTACTGCAAAATGTCAGCCCTGATGTCAACGGTGACCAATTCAAGATCAAAAGCATTCAGCAGGATAAAATACATTGGGGCTTAGATGACATGCAAAAGACAGCTAGGTTCAGAACTGATGGACAAGGGTCATGAATAAAATCATCCCTAAGGAAGAAATAAAACCCTAACATTTATTGAGCAACTTTTATGTGGTAAAGGAGTATGAAGCCATAGACTCAAAGTTCTTTCTTTTAACACACATAATTGTCCTCCCTGCTTTCTATGCTTTTTACAACTGTGGAAATTAAGGTTGAATGGTGCCAAATGACTTGCCCTAAGTTTACACAGCTAGTAATTAATTACTGAAGTCAAGCATCAGACTCAGACCTGTCCCGCTCTCATGCCCATGTTTAATTCGCTGTCCTCTCGGTTCCCCACCCTAATCCCTAACACAGTCTATCTTGTCTGGCTTCCAAAGTAACCAGAAGGACATATTTTCACCTACAGAAAAAAATGCTAGTGTGATGTTTGTGTGTAAATTATTAATGTCATTTATTTGTAGGTATTATTTTTTAGTAACCAAATTTATTCTTTTTGCATTTAATTTTGGATTTGATTTATCAAGTACTTACACAGCAGCACTGGTAAATAAGACCCTTCTCTAGGAGTTAATGACCAATGACAGTGTTACATTAATGAATTTTGGAATACCTGTAGGCAATACTCTGTCTAAATCTTTTCCCTAAAACTGGAATGGTCTCCTAAAGTTTGAACTAATATGTACTAGTATACCATAAATCAAATAATGTAGACAAAGTCTTAAATGTAAGTTAACCATTGTGAGTACTAAAGTAGTGTCCATGGGTAAAATTGAATAAATATTATGTTGCTTTTTTAAAAAAAATTAGATTGTGCTTATTCATTTTTTAAAAAGTAACTGTCATACTAACATGTGCAGAATCCCCAGTGGTGCCAAATTTGATACATCAATCAAGTAGGAAGATATTTAGCTTGAGGTCAGAACACTCTGGTTGGCACATCTGTCTCCATATTCCTTTTAAATGTTGAGTGTTTTTCTACAAGGAAGAAGACTGTAGTCTGAATGATTTGCCTCTTTTAAGTACAACAAGGAGTCCTGCTAAAAACTCCTTCTCTATCTTCATGCTCAGACTACTTTAATAGCTTCCTAATCTAGGAGAAAAGGTTTTTATTATTTTATTAATTATTTATTATTAGGTTTTATTAACTCCATTTTTATCCTTGTTCCCCTGAGAGCTAATCTCCTTACAGAAGACCACATATTATATATGACTATTTTTCATCGTGAAACAAAACAGATATAAAAGCCATAGATCAAATACAGAAGTTAAAGGATGGTTATCAGGCAAACACATTTCAAATGATTACCAACGTCCAAACAGGACATTGCCATCTACCCCAGAAGTCCCTCTATATGTCTGGCTCTTTCTAACTCAAATACCTTGCTCGACCAAAAGCAACCACTATCCTGATTTCCATACATTTTTTAACGGTTTCGTTGATTAGTCTTGCCTATATCTTAATTTGTGCTTATTAAATCTCTTTTTATTTATAACCACCACAACTGCTCCTTTCCATTCTGTTTACTACAATGTTAGTCTATTGAATAGCCCAAGGCATTTGACTTGCAGAGTTTCCCACAATCTGGCTTTTATTAATTACATATTTGTGGCACAGGTCAATACATTCCTTCCCCTTTTTATTGGCAGCTGGATCCAGAGCCCTGATGACACTAATGGTCAGCCCTTTCGGCAAGACTAGACGTGGTGCTGTGTGCTTTCATCAAGAGACATAGGTCTGTTTGTCTCTCTTTCGGAGAAGTTCTCAGTTGTTAAAGCTTGGTGCCTGGATCCATTAATTCATTAAGAGTTGCCAAACGTTGATATTCAAATTATTTTATTCTATCTTTACTTGATAGTGTATCTTTGTAAAAAGATGCTTCCTTAACTTATAGTGTGGTTAGCCAGGGATTACAGTTCATACAGAAATTGTAAAGAAAGGTAAGATAAACATTTGAGTTTTTCACCCTTGATTATTCATTTTTAGATAAAGAATTGATTCTATATCATCCTTCAAATGTGACCAATTAGTTTTCATTGTGGGTTTGATGTGTTTTAAATATCATCAGGAAATCATGAATTTAAACATACTTAATTTATTTCAATTGTTAGCAATTACTATTCATTTTGAAGCTCAATTGTCTCACCCTTGGCAGTGAGAGCCTCTTTGGCATGATTTTACTGGTGTTTTATTACTTCCCTGATACCTGAAATGACAAGATGATCAAGACTCACCTTGAACATTTCCTGCCCCAGACCTGGAAGCCATTCTTCAAGAAATCTTGCCATCTTTTTTTTCTTTACTCTTTGGGTCAAAAATGGCATTTCAAGATCACAGTTAGTGTGCTCTCTATATCTATTACTACTGATCTGGTCTTCTGTAATGCCTCTTCGTTGAAGAAAAAATGATAAAGATATTGATATATAGAAACACAGATAAAGGAAAAAAGTACCCTACTGATACTTCCTATTCGAATTTAGAACTATAGGGGTTTTGTTTGTTTACTTGCTTCTTTTTAAAAGCTTAACTTCTGTATTATATCTGCATGACTCCTCTTGCACAGAAAAAACTTTGGTCTTTCAGGATACATGAAATAATATAATTAAAATATTTCATATACTTTCATTTACTTTATCCTACAATGCTCTTGAATAATAATACAAATAATTACCACCACTAAGAGCAGTAAAAAAGCAATGTGTTTGCTCTATTCATCCCTCTCCCCTCCTTAATTTTTATTGTTGTACTCTCAATGTCTGAGCATATAGCTATTGAATACTATATTTTGCTGTTCTAAACCTCATGTAATTTTAAGTCTACAAGTAACTATATATTTTCTGCTCTACACTAGTGTGTTTCCATCTATTTGGGTTGTCAGAAGTTCACTCTCCAGGAGATTTTTTTAGTTAATCAGAACATTTCCTTGGTTCTTGCAGGTGAATAGTAGTTTTCACTCTTTATATGTGAGAGTCAATTTTGCTGGATAACAATTCTTAGCTCACTTTTTCTATCTTTGGATATCTAATACATTATTTCATTTTCTTCTCACATAAAACATTGCTATTAGAAGCCTGAAAATAACTTTCCTTCCCTTATAAGTAACTTGATATCTTTGTTTAGATGTCCTAATAAGTTTTCTTATTTTAAGTCTAGCAATTTCATAACAATATGTTTATCTTGATATGGTCTTCCTGAGTCAATATTCTCAAGTATGTAATATAGTTTTTAAATACATGGTTTTAGGTCTTTTCATTTTGAGAATATTTTATTGAATTACAACTTTTATTATTTATTCTGTTTCTGATTTTTTTTCTTTAGTGACTTTATTATCATGCAATAGATCTTTATTTATCTTCAATGACTATCACTTTTCCTCAAATTCTTATTTTTCTTAATTTTTTTTTTATTTTCCATTACTTACCCATTTCTCCTAAAGCATTGTCTTTACGTTTATTAATTTTTGTATTTTTTCTGGTTAAGACTTTATATATCAAATTACTGTTTTTTAAAAAATTTTCCTCAGTTTTATCAACTCATTTTTAAGGGTTTTTTTTTCTTATTCTGACTTTCCCTTGTGTTTGAGCTCTTCTATTATTTATGAATTTATTTTGTCTTATTGTGAGATAGTTTACAGTTTTGCTATTTTTGTATGTATTTCTTTCTGGAAGGCCTTCATGGTCCAAAGAGATGTTACTGTCCCTTATCCTCTCAATTATAATAACTTGGTATGGAATTTAACCTCAATACTTTGATGCTGTTTATTTTTATGTGAAATTACTTTTCCTTAGCTTTTAGATGAAAGTTTAATTTAGGGTAGCTTTTCTAATTTCACTGAGCTCTCTGAGATCTTTCGACTGTTGTTACGTAATGTTCAAAAATATGGTGGTTTACTCATTGAAATCTCCTGGCTCTGTTCTCCCCCCTAACTTTTATCTGAAAATTGTCTTTCATTTGTCTCTATTGTTACTGTTCTGCAATATTTTGATTCTAGTCTCAGAAATTTCTCCTAAGGGTGGGTGCTGTCCAGAAAGAGAATGCTAGTGAATGAATAGTTTAGTGCAGATAATCTGCTCACACTCTGCTAGTCCTTGCCATAGAACCTCTTGTCTTCATCTGGCCAAAATCCCTTCAGCTGCTATTCTCAAACTGACCAGCAATGTTTAATGAATATCTGTTGACTATTTCAGGTTTCGATTCTCTGTTGCTTTTTTAAATTTCTGCGATGCAAATGTTGGTACTATGCAGGTGCTATGGATGCGTCATTTATTTATAGGTTGGTGTTCCTAGGAATATCTTGTTACCTAGGGTTGTTGTACACATAATCTGGTGGGGTTTTTTTGTTTGTTTGTTTGTTTTGCTATCTAATTTCTTTGTTTCAGGTGGTGATTAAGAGAGACTAAACAATTAAGCCACTGCTGTGATCTTTCTAGAATCCCCCAAAGTAATCTTTTAAATGAGAAAGAAATTAAGTCACTTTCTTCTCTGACTCTCCCCTGATGTCTCAATTCATTTATAATAAAATTATAATTTATTAGCCTAGCTTATAAAGTCTTTTATTATATATTCCCTATTATCCTTCCCGCCTTATCTATTTCACTTTCCTTCTTCCTTACAGTTTCTTGGATTTTCTCCTCTAGACTCTACATGTCCCCATGTGTTCTTCCTTCTGATTTCCACATTTGTTACCCTCCTTTTATTAAAATTTTAGCTTGAATTTTCAAGAGGTTCTCAATCCTGACATCCTAAAGAAGACACTACCAAGTCATGTTGGTTACTTTACCTATATTATTTACTTTAACACTAATGTTGCTGTGTTTGATGTATCCATTTATGTGTTCATTCAGTAGCCAGCAAACTACACCCTGAAAACCAAATCTGGCCACCCACCTGCTTTTACATATAATGTTTTATTGGAATCCAGCCACTTATTTAAATATTATCTATGACTGCTTTTATACTATAATGATAGAGTTGAGTAGTTGCATATGGCCTATAGAGCATAAAATATTTAGTTTCTGGCCATTTACAGAAAAGTGTTTTTCAATCTTTTTGTTATTTCATTGTTTGCTTCCTCCCACTAAACCATTAAGTTCTATGGTAACTCAGGCCTTGTCTATATTTTTACTACTTTACTCTTCTCATCAAGATTAGTAGCTACTATATGATAATTAATATATAAATATTTGTAAATGAACAAACCCAATCTTGAAATATCAGCTCTACTTTCAGGCTATCATATAGCCATAATTTTTAAAAATTAGATTATTATATAGATTATTAGAAGCTTAATGATGATTGTATTCCATTTACTAGCACAATAGCCAGATGAAAAAATTAAAACTAGAGTCTTAAAAACAATGATTCTTAGAAAGGACATTAGAGAACTTACATTTTTTCAATGATTAGTAAATATAAAAATGTGTAAATGTTTGGGAACCCACCAGCTCTGAAGACAAGATGACAAAACTTAAAACTCAGTGCTATTACTAACTGGTTATGTGTTATTATGCTAGTTACTTTATTTCTTTGTGTTTCCATTTATTGATTAGTAAAATAATGTTAATGAAATAACTATGTTACAGATTATAAATTAGAATAAGAAGAGTGACCAGCTTATTGTAAGGGCTCCACATATGTTAGATGATGATGAAGAGGATGATAGCGATGATGATGATGTTGATGATAATAACTATGGTGAAAAAGAAAGAGGAAAAGAAGGAAGAGAAGAGGTATAAAAATGGAAGAGATGAAAGAGAAAATAATAATGTTGGCAAAAAAACTCAAAATATTAAGTTATTGAGCTTGTGCTATGTTTCAGGCAATATGATCTGTGGTTTTCATGGATTTCATAATTTAATCTTTATAAGAGCCTTTCAAGGAAGGCACATTATGTCCTAATATTACAAATGAGGAATCCATACATTGTCTGAAGCTAAATTGTGTAAAAAAGAATATCTCTAGGACATACATTTAGATTTGTGTGCCTCCAAAGCCTTTGTTCTTTACCTATATAGCTCTCTCCTTCCACATTAAATTATGTTCCCACACCCAGTCCCACCATGGGAGGCTGGGGGTTTTCTCCAATATCAATAACTAATTCTAAGATACCAGCAAAGTATCTAAGAATTGAACTCAGTACTTTGTAAAGATAGCATCAGATTCCACAGGTTAAATGCTCAGTCATAAGAGCCTGCCCCCCACCCTCTAAAACACACACACACACACACACACACACACACACACACACACTCCACCTCTCTCTCTCTCTCTCTCTCTCTCTCTCTCTCTCTCTCTCTCTCTCTCTCTCTCAGATAGTAGACACAAGTCCAGGTTACATTTGCTTCTAACTGACTGGCTATAAATCAGAGTTTCCTATAACTCCTTCCTTGTTTTTGACTAATTTGCCAGACCAGCTCACAGAACTCAGAGAAACCTGTTACTTATTAGATCACTGGTTTATTGTGAATGGTATAACTCAGCAATAGCCAGATGAAAGAGATGCATAGGGCAAAGTATGTGAGAATGGGCCCAGAGCTTCCATGCCCTCTCCAGGCACACCATTCTCCCCACATTTCCACATGTTTGACCAACATGGAAGCTTTCCAAACCATATCCTGTTGGGGTTGTATAGTCATAATTGATTAAAGCATTAGCTGGGGTTGAGTCAACTGCCAGTTCTTCTTTTCTCCCTAGAAGTGGTTGGGGTATTGAAAGTTCCAACTTTCTAATCACATAGTTGCCTCAATCAACAATCAGCATCCATCCTTGGTTCTTTCCAAAAGTCACTTCACATAACGAAAGACACATTTTTTACTCTCGACACTTAGAAATTCTAAGAGCTCCAGGAGCCGTGAGCCAGGAATTGTGGATGAAAGCCAAATATATACAAAAAAAATATATTTTGATCATCTAAATATTTTTTATAAATCACAATGCTATACACATGTAAATGATTCCCTAAAGATCCATCTACTTTCTGTTCAAAATCTGTCATGCCTAGCTTTTTTTTATCTGCAGGAGTATTTCACCTCACCCTCGTAAACACATTTTAAATATGTTCAGTCATTTGTCATATTCAAAGATTGCTCTGGATTCCAAAACCATCCTTGTCTCATTCCCTGGAAATTCTCATTTAGTCTTCAGACCATAATCATCTGTCAGAAAAATCAATTGGAGAGACTGATTTCCACTGAGGTGTTCACAATAAAACCTGCTTAATTGCTGTTAATTCTCTGCTCAGATATGAGCTCTTGTAAGTTTAGATTCTATAACTTCAAAGTTGTTGGCATAGGAAAGGTGCCAACCTAGTGGCATGAAACATCAATTTGGTTGCTTTGTAATAAAAAGAATATTGATGCTCAGAGCCAGGAATAGTTGTAGCTTCCCTACTCTCAGATGTGCTAACTCTTGCCTCGTACCTGGTAAAGTGAGGAAGTTCACTAGTAATAATAGCAATAGTGATAGAGGTGGAAGTGGTGGAAGCAGCAGCAATATGATCTGACCTCTTAGATGCCTTAAAATATGCTAGTCAACTTACACCATGATCTAATTACATGTCATGACCCTTCTATCAGGAAGTAATATATCAATACCATTTTACAGGTAGGAACATGAAAGCTAATGACTTGCCCAATGTCACATTGCTATCAAATCACTGAGTCTGCTCCTGTCAAATTATGAAGCTTTTGCCTTACTTGCCATGCAATATAGAAAGTCAGGAATAATCTGAAGAGTAGACAACTCATTCCATTTTACAGATGGGAGAATTCAGATCTAACAAGGGTGAGTGCTTTTCTCGCTATCGATCAGCACCATGTTTGTTTCATGCTATATCTCAACATACCCACAATATACATCAAAATGTCTACCCTGTGATCGAAGACTGCATCATAAACTGTTACTCACTTTTATAGGCACACCCAGATCACTGACTGAATGTATTAAACAGTGTGCTGGCAACAACTACCTCTAGGATGGAAGTTGGGTGGAGTAAGCCCTGATTTCTTACACCTGCCAATTTCCATGTTATAAATACTCCCACCACAATTGATTTCAAGCTGTTGATATAGCATCATCTGAACACAGAGTTGGGAAAAGTTTCCAACAATAGGTTTGTGCAGATTGATAAAGGCAATGTATATTGTCTTCTTCCCCCATACCTACTCTCCTTTCTACCATATACTTATATTTTTAGAATATAAGAATCTTCTAATATAGGTTAAACCTAGAAAATACCCCAAGTCAAACCTGAAATGATTACATCAATGTGAAATATATTATCTAAGGAATACTCATATCACATGTTTTCCATTTCCTAGATGTTGTATTTTTTAAAATCTCAATATGAAGACTGGTGTTTACATTTGTTATAAACTGAAGGTGTGTGCCCCCTCCCCACAAATTCATATATTGAAGCTCTAACCTCCCAGTGGGGCTGTATTTGGAGATTTGGAGATGGGGCCCCCAAGGAAGTAATTAAGGTCAAATTGGGTCATAAAGATGGAGCACTGATCCAATAGGATCAGCATTTTTGTAAGAAGGGATGCTGGAAGGTGCTCTCTCCCTCTAGATATATGCACCAAGGAGGCCAAGTGATGGCACAGCCAGAAAAAGAGCTTTTTCCAGGAACAGACTTTATAAACATGTTAATCATAGACTTCTAGCCTCTAGAAATTGTTTAAGCCACCCAGTGTGTGGTATTTTGTTATGGAAGTTCTAGTGGACAAATACAATTACTAATAACATCACTATGCGATGTTGAACAAGTCTTTTGTTTCTTCTGAGACATATGTCAAAGAAAGGATTGAACTAAAATATTTATAGGATGCCTCTTGATTTAATTTCCATAATGTTGTGTTTCTAGGGTTGCCACTTGCCTTTTCTAGCTATAGTCTTTTTAGGGAGTGTTGGTATCAAACACAAACACTCTAAGCTCTCTTGAGTCCTAATAATGACACACTAGAGTAATCATATTTAATTTATGCACATAGAAAAAACACTTATAATAGAAAAAAATGCCCCTCAGGGATCATAACACTTGGTCTCTGACAAAGAGACTGGAGTTAGTTAGGATTCCCCATCATTGGTTGTGGGCCTGGATCAGGGCAGATGTGTTAGCATCACCTGGGATAATTTATCAAAATACAGATTCTGTGGCTCACTGGAGTATTATAAACTTAGAAAATTTATAAGGCCATTTTTTTTACTATTAGTGGGAAAGAGCTATACAGTAGCATTAAGCATAAACTTGGGGAGCAGTAAGTTGAAATTGATAATGGACTGCCAATTAGGGGAGCTATGCTAGTTTGAGCTCATGACAAAATAGTTCATGATTTTGAATAAGGCATTTCCTTTCTCTTGGTTTCAATTTCCCCATCTGTAAAATTAATGAGCTAGATTAGATGGTCTTTAATCTACCATTTTCCCCTAAACAGTTTAACTACCAGTGATTAATATCAGGATATCAGGTACTTTTCAAATGTCAAGGTGAAAATAGTTTAGTATGTCATGGATTAGTAAAGATGTTTCAAGCATGACAAATAATAGCATATTGACAACCTTGTCCTCTAGTTAATCTTAGATCTGGCCCTGACTGAATATCTACTAACCTTTCTGTTAGAAAGGAATATTTGGTTTCAAGCATTTCACTGCCTCGAGTCCTATAACAAGGCCTCCTCTTGTTTGCCTGAGTAAAAAGTCAATTGGGAAGTCAAGAAAAGACGTAATTTTTGAGGTGTAATCCACCATCTCAAAAACTTCTCTTATGATAAAGCCATTAAAAAAGTTCTCTAGATTTTTTTTTTTTTTTTGGTGTTGTATATTTTTCTCAAGGGTTTCAAAAGGTTAAGTAAATTCTTTTTATTGACAGGACCCAGGACAATGACAGGCATATATCAGCCAGTGGATTTTTGCAAATGCAATGAATGACTCTTTCTTGGTTGTTAATTTTGCTACTCCAAAGAACTGTATGGTACCTGGAATTATAAGATGAGGTGTGGGTACAACAGAAGTATCCACAGACTCTCTCATGTTTTGTTATAAAACTCAAATAAGGAGATGATATTTTGCAAACTATAAAACCTCGGTAAATAAAACTTATGTGATATGGTTATATATGTTTTCCTCTGAGAATGTTCTCATTTTCTTCTTTACTGTATTACCCTTGCTTTAAAATGGCCAGTGCTTAAAAATAGCTTGCCACATTGATTGCAATGCTAAATAACTGGATATTAGCAGTTCACCACCCCGACAAAAGAGAATTAAACAAATTTCTATCAAGGTGCGATGGTTTAGACCAGATGAGCTCTAAAGATGTAACTCAAGTGTGAAGTCTATCCAAGTAATGCCAGGAGAATCAAAGTACCATAAATAGAGAGCACGAGGACTTTACCACAAATGGTCTTTTATTCAAG
Organism: Cynopterus sphinx; assembly: GCA_030015415.1. Taxonomy (NCBI): domain Eukaryota; kingdom Metazoa; phylum Chordata; class Mammalia; order Chiroptera; family Pteropodidae; genus Cynopterus; species Cynopterus sphinx. The sequence continues at coordinate 118,293,744 of CM057385.1, read as the reverse complement.
GTTGAGAGGCTATAGGCCCTTGAGTGTATGTTTGTACTTGTGCATGCTTATATGTGTGTGTGTGTGCATGTGTGTGTGTTGGAAATTTTAAATACACTGTTTTATAGGTTTTTTAAATAAAGATGCTGTTTATAGAGAAAGAAAAATCCCCTTCTGAGAAATTAATTCAGAATTAGGATTTTTGTCTTTATAATTACTTTCCAGGCAATGAAACTGGTTGCTTTTATAGAAAGCTATATTACTGATTATATCTACAAACTGGTGGAAAATAAGTTTTGACAATGTTGAGTAATGAGCATGACTTGTGTTTGTGTGGTTGTCTTTGATCACAGATGCAATCTTAGATCATTAATTCATACACTAAATTAATAAAAAAAACTGGGGTAAACATTTTTCCTAAATTTACTCCCAAGGAGATAAGGAGTCCTCAAGCTTTAGTAGGTCTTTGAGTCTCATCTTTCCTACTGACTGTTGTGACTGGTGTTATTTCCACAAGGTGTTATTTGATTCCTTGAAATCATCTGGAGCCTAGTCATTATCTAGTGTGGAATGATGAGATAAGCAGGAGTCATAAGCCTTGCCATTTCTGTCATAGAACTGAGTTAACTGAGGCAAGACTGAGTCTTTTCTAAATGTGCTTTGTTATCTGGAAATTGAGTAGCTTGAATTAGGCTAGAAGTGACAAACATCGGTATCAGAACTGACTATGTTAAAACCACCTTTGAAGTTCTACAATACAGAATGCACTAAATGCAGTATCTCAGATTAAATCCTGGAACATAAAAGGAATAATAATGGAAAAAGTGGTGAAACTGTAATAAAGTCAATAATGTAGTTGATACACTTGTTGTAATTTCTTAATTTTGTCAATTATACTATGGTTACATATGATGTTAAGATCAGAAGAAGGTGGTAAAAAGAGTGTACAGGAACTCTTTATACTGTCTATACACATCTTTATAAATTTAAAATTAGAAAAAAAAAGTTCATTTAAAAATATAGACTCCATATTTCTATATCAAAATAGACAGAAAGCCTAAGAACCTATTCTTAAAAAACAAAAACAAACAAAAACAAACAAAAACAAAGAAACAAACAAATAAACAAACAAACGTTCATGTTAACTATACTGTGCAGCCAGAGATAGGACTCATGGAACTAGAGGCACTTTCCTACTCTACAAAATTCTATCATTTCACAAGCCACACAAATAAGGGTGTTGGATTACTTATGCCAGTGGATTTCAACACTGGCTTTGCATTAGAATCATCAGGGCAGAATTATGAAACTGCAGAATTTATGACTTGCTAAATGTATTAAATCACAATCCCAGGCAGAGTGGGACCCTGGTCTATAGAATTTTTAAAAATTATCTCTAAGTAATTCTGATATATCACCAGAATTAAAAATTACTAAAATGCAAGTCAATTAAGGAGCAAAAAGAAGGCTCAGATAATCGACAACTATGGCAATAACAATATCCATGAGTTTAAATACATCATCAGCTGCAACGAGAAATTGTGTAAAGTGTAACTCATCTTAATATTTCCTGAATATAACCAATTATCTAAGATTCGGGAGAAACATTTTTATTTATTATCCATGTAACATGGCTCAAATGTTGGAACTCCATAATCACTTCCATCACTCCCAATAATAGTTTTAAGACATGTTCAGGGAAGTGGTGGTAAGGAAGTTTGTGGTAAGATATGCTACTACCAGCTTCTTCAAGGACAAGTTTTGACCCTCCCTCTTAGCTCCTGCTTTTTCAAGGTCATGATCAGAAATTCTGAATAAGCAATCACATTTACCATTGGAAGTGTTCTATCTTTTTGTCTAGAATATAGGTAAAGAAAAGTAATCAAACTCCATTTCCCTTACTCTCAAATACTGGCTTTACCCAAGTCTGAAAATGGAATTCCCATTATTTGTATCTGCCTCTGTTCTTTCATGGGTGCTGATGTATACTTCCGATATCCTGAAGACTAACAATCCAGGTTTTTCTTTTTAATCAGATGAAAAATTCCACCCATCCTCAAATTTTTGTTAAAATCCTACTTTATATATAAAGCAGTTCCTGACATCACTCTTCTTCCACTTTTTTGACTCCATTTATATTTAGTACTCTACAATTAAGCAATTAATTCCATTTTGACATATTGTTCTTTATTCTTTCACATGCGATAGGAGGCTGCAGGACAGAGTGGAGAAAATAAATTATTGTTATCATTTAGAATCAGAAAGAATGTATTCTCTACTTAAGCCTATGTTTTTCTCCTGATAATTAGGAGTATTAGTACTTATTTTACAATGCTATTGCTTAAATAGTGAAGCATAGTAAAAGTGCCTAGGATATTATTGGTAGGTACTCAGTACTTGTCAATTTTCTCTTTATTTCCTCATTTATATTTCCACACTCAGTGCTTCATAAGTGCTAAACTTATAACAGTACCTAGTATCTTTAGAGAACTTTACAGTTCATAAACCCTTAATGCAATCTACTGAAATATGTTTCCAAATTCCATTTTGTAAATGAAAGAGGTGATGAGATCCCAAAAGGTTAAGTACCTTCCACAAACCACAACATATATGGTAAAGTCTGCTAACATAGCCTAGTTTTTGTTGCTTCAATGCCAGAACACCTTCCATAAATATATCAAATATTTTTTGAATTAATTTAAATAACTAATTCATGCAAAAGTAAAGGATTATCCTCTATGCACCTAGCTCTCAGCTCAAGATGCAGGAGACAGCAATTAACGATGAAGACTTAATCTGTGTCCTCATGGAACTTAGAGACTGGTAGCTGGAACAATGACTAAGCAAGGTTAGAACAAATGGACCTGGCTATGTAGTAGAAGAAAAAGAGGTTCTGTGGAAAGTAACCTCACAGGGTGATCTGATCATAAATTTCTAAATGAGAAGGTCATTGTGGGTGGTCAAGCCCCAGGCATATAACTTCCTTAGGTTTATTTTTGCTTTAAACAAGCCCTGTCCATTGTTCTTGTACATCTAGGGTAGGCACCTTTGAAATAATCACCTTCAAGAGAGCACGTAATCTTGTTAACTATCCTTTGCACCTTGCTTTCTCCTACAGTCTTCCTTACATTCCCTGCTTATTAAAAAATGCACAAAAGAAGCTGCTAACTGTCATGCTAGGAAGTGTTTTTCTTAGTCTGCTGAGATTTTGCTTCCAGGTATATCCTCTGTTTGGCTCCCATAAATTTTTATTAAAATTCTCTAAAGGTTTGATGTTCTCTTATTGACAATGTTGATGCAGAATTCTTCCCTGCTAACTCCAGTGCAATGAAGCAGTACTGTAGGAGTGAAGGGTTAACTGGAGTTAGCAACACTTCTAACATTTGTGGCCCTTATGATCAGAAATACTCACTGACAGTATTTGTACACGATTGAAATGAACTTGTACTATGTCCATCAAACTTACACTCTTGTCCTCATTAGCACATGTCAGAAACTTCCAGAAGCTGAGTACTATAACAAGACAGATTCTTACAATTATTAGAAATGATAATCATTAGCTCTAACCTCTTCATACGAGAGTGACTTGTTGGTGTACAGTAAGAAAAACCTTCTCTCATATAGTCTCACTTTTTCTTGAGAAAAGTTCATCTTGACCTAGAAATGTCCTCACTTGTGATTGGTGTGTTGTCACAAAACGGCTCTAAGAGACCCATAGCAATGGGTATCATAAACAGCCTGTCTCTATTGCCATAATATTAGCTTATTACTCATGTATTGTGTTGAAAGGATGTTTAGATAAAGGCATAAATCTTCAGAGATTATTTGACTAATAGTAGTAATGGAATAAGTGCTGGTGAAAAAGTAGTAGCTATGGTAAGAAAATAAATTTTGATAATTTAGAAATTGCCTCAGGGAACAGGCAATATCCTCTAGTTCATTCTCATTTTTTTTTTGTGATGTTACTCAATAATTAAAAAATTTTAGCATATATTGCTATACATGGTTTGACTTCTGTAAGCTCTCTTCTCAGTTTGAGTTTATGTGTAGCAGCTTGCCTGTGAATCAGTCCTACAATCACCACATAAAAAGGAAAACAAACACACAAATGAACAAAAATGGCTAGAAAATATTATAATAGTACACCAGGCTCAATTATCATTTCAAGACTTAAACTCTTAAGTTATTTGATTCCCAGTATTGTTTAGACCTTAAACATATATTTCTACATCTGTGCACATATATAACTAATTTTGTATGTTGGCCCAGTTTGACCAAATAGTTCAAGAGAAAAGCTTGCAATATTTAGACAGGCACTTGATCCAAATCTTGAGCCATTATGGAATAGTGTCTGATTTGGGTCAAATTTGCCATTAACTTGTGGTCAAAAAAGGGGTGCTATAATAAACATGAACAAAAGTAACCTCACAAGATGATCTGATCATAAATTCTGAACTGGGCTGGTCATAGTGGGTAGTCATGCGTCAGGCATATAACTTCTCTAATAAGAAATTTATCTTTGCCTGAAGCAAACCCTGTCCATTTTTTCTGTGCATCTAGGTTAACACACCTTTCAAATGCCTCTTTTTCAGACCTCTCAGAGTGACCACCCTCAAGAGAGCATATAATCTTATTAACTATACTATAATTTAATCCCCACCTTGCTATTTTCCACCTTCATATAATCTTACTACCTTCCCTCCCTAATTCCAAAAGTATAAAAGAAACTTTAAAACTGTCCTTCTTAGGAGATTGGAGATCTTGCTTCCTGGCGTTGTCCAGCTTGGCTTAAATAAACTCATATAAACTCATAAAAATTCTCTACAGGTTTGGACATTCTTAGGTCCACAAATTATAGATTAAGTGAAGGTTGTGTAGCTACCTGATGTAGAAAGAAAATTTAATCTAGGTTGGAGTTGATGTATATTCCTGGAACCAATTATCATTGAGATTAAGAATAATAGTGTGGGACCACCATAGGACTCTAAGCTACAATAAAACCTGTTTACCCAGATGGGTTAGTGCTGTAATGGTAGAGAACCCCTGGAGATCAATGAGCATATGCTTTAATCAGCACACTTGGAAACATGGCACATGAATGGGCCCTGCACGGCTGGTGTGCTCAGTACCATGCTGAGATGGAGCAAAGTAATCATCTTGTATATCACTTGGCTCTTCTCATCATCATTTCTCCACAATGCCCAGCCTAGCCAATAAAGCTGAGAGAACCAGGAATCATCTATGGGATGCACGGGGTGTCATCAGGCTGCCCAACCTCATTTTTCACTTTTGACTTACAAACCTGCATCTAAACAGCCTCCTGGAAACTTCTATTCAACAGAAATAAAATTAAACTAATAATATTCAATATTCAGGTCTATCTCTGTTTTTTTTTTTTTTTTTTTTTTTTTGCTCCTGCGTTCCCTGCCATAGGAAATAACAATCCCATTCACCTCATTTCAACTTTAAACTTTGCCCTCTTCTTCACTATGTAAGCTTCAAGAGGAAAAGGTCTCCATTTATTTTACTTACTATCTTATCTCTGGATCTAAGGAAATTTGGGGGAATGAATGATCAATCAGGACACAAAACATGTTTAATGGACTGTAAATGTCTGCTGCATGCAATATGTAATTCTGACAAGAGAAAAAATTGAATCAGAAAAGACAAGCATCTAGGCTTTATCTGATAGAAATTATTCAAACAAAAGCAAAAAATAAGCTTCTTCTGTCCATGTATTAGTTTCCTACAGCTATTGTAACAAATTACCACAAACTTAATGGCCTAAAACTATATGTATTTATTATAGTTCTGGAGATCAAAAGTCTAAAGTAAGTTTCAGTGGGTAAATCCATAGTGCTGTCAGGGCCGTTTTCTTTTCTGGAGGCTCTAGAGGAAAATCCATTTTCTTGCCTTCCAGCTTCTAGAGGCTGCCCACAGTCCTTAATCGTGACCCTCTTTCTTCTCCAAAGCCAACAGTGGCCCATCAGATCTTTCTCTCTTGCAGCCATCTTTCTGGTTGTGACCTTTCTGACTTTCTCGTCCTCGTTTAAGGACCCTTATGATTGTATTGAGCCCATCTGAATAATCCAGGATAATCTTCTTCACTTTAGGGTCAGCAGATGAAGAACTTTAATTTTAACTGTAATTATAATTTCCCCTTGCCACACAACATCATGTGTTCACACATTCTGGGCTGTAGGACAGAGATGTATTTGCAGGGCCATCATTCTGACTACCACAGCCAATTAGACTGATAACCAAAAATCTCAGATTGTTGTGTAAGAAGAAATTATCCTGATCATGAGAAGAGTCGAAGTCAAAGTCATTCTTAAACATTACCTCCTGCAGGATTTCTTTTGTGATTGTCCTTGTGGACATCCATATTTTCTTCTTTAAATTTCCATTAAATTTTCTTTATAACAAGTCACTTTAAATCTCGTATAATGAATAGACAGGCTTGCATTTCTTTTTTCTCTTTGAAAAGGCTTATTCAAGACAAAATTAATTTCTGAACCAGCATGCCTAAGCCAGTTTCTCATGTGACTTTGGAAAGACATTTCACTTTCTGGGGTATTTGATTTCCTATATATTTATCAAATTTACTCATGATAAATATTAAGCAAATCCACATTCCTGGCACAAGGGGGCGACTCAATGACTGTTATGTCTCTTCCCCACATGTGTGTTGATAAATTTGCACGTGTTTGTGTGAGGAACCACTCCAGGACACAGAGTTGGCACCTATACATTTTTTTCCTGAATGATTGTGAGTTCTGAAAAGGCAAGGACTCCTTCATGTTCATTGCCATGTTTCTAGTCCCATAAATATTTATGCCTCTCAACCATAAATATTTGCTGAACTAACAAATAATTCTTAGTAAAAGAGATAGGAATATTTCCGCTTTCCAGTGGTGTATTCTCCTAACTACATATTCTGTCACAAATTTTCATGATTCATCTGGTTAAGCCTATGTTCCTAAACCATTCATTTCTACATACAAATTAAATACCTGACAAAGTTAAAAATCTTTGCAAAGCTAAAGCCTCAGACTCCTTCAACCTGCTTTCCTCCTGCTTCTACCACCCCTCCCTGCATATGTCCACTTTTCCCCCATCATGGGAATGCAAAGACATAAAGGAATTTCTAAAACGAATAATTGATATTTCTTCAGAGTGACCTACTCTATTCTACTTGTTCTCCTAATTTACTCAGTTTATACCAACTGATGACGGAAGCCCATTGTTTTGCTGAAACATTAACTTCAGAAAGTCATTCTGCTCCCATATGCAGCACTAAAATTAATGATTCCCTCTGCAACATCTGTTTAATTAACTATCGGCACCATAGAAGAGGCGTCCAAATACCCTAGCGACTAAATCAGGCTCAAATTAGGGAAATACAATGTTAAATTGTATCAGGGAGAAGCCGAGTTTATCCTTCCGAGCACTGGCATTCATTAGCTAGCAGCCAACCCATGCATCTTCATAATGAAGTAGTGTCAGCAGTGCTTGGCTGTAAAGTTCTCATTTCAAGGCTGCACAGGTCCCTCTAGCCATGGTCACTGTGAGAGTTAGGAAGAGGGACTTAGAGAGCTCAGAAATAGCGCATTATTCCATCATCTTTGTTCCTGGAAAGAGCAATCTTGCTTCCATTGGACATGTGCAGTGTGAGGGATTCTGGGAAATAGTATTAGAGTAAAGAAAGTGACATTAGTGAGTCATTTCTATTAGTAGTGTTCCATCTTCCCTGAATCCTTTTAGTTATATTTGCATAAGTACCTGCATTGATCTACATAAGCAGGAAACTTGTCTGGCCTCTTCAGATGCACTGGGAAATATTTTTTTAAGTTCATAAATTTGGGAATATGTAACAAAGTTTGTAAATAATCTACTATGTTCAAAGAATCATTCTAGGCACCACAGAAAGGCACATTAGACTCAAATCTGGTTCACCAATAATTTACAGCAGAGAGTACATTGCAAACAGTGAAAATCTGTGTGTTCTCATTTGTGCATATGTAAATAAAATCAACTAGAACTAGAACTGTACTAGTTCTTGGAATGAGAGGTAACTGAATATAACTCCTGCTCTTATACACAGTTTAGGATCTAGTTTGTGTACCCACACATACACACCAACTAGAGTGTTGATTCAAACACAAAGAACAAGGGAAGCAAAATATTAAGAAAAAATAGAGATAGATTATTACATATTACTGGTATTCAGAAGAAGGAGATATCCTGTTTAGTTCTGAGAGAGGTGTGGAAGGAAGTATATGAGCCCTTTTAAAGGATGGCAGGATTTGTACATATGGCTATATGGAGATAGGATAATTTAGAGATAGAGCAAAAAGAAAAAAATTATTGCCGATTTTGGGATCAGAGAATCATCTAGTTTGGGGGATGGAAAGGATCCTTACAGATGTAAGTTTCTACTTTCTATTGCTTTCATAGTCTCTGGTCCAAACTTGGTCTGAAACAGAGAAGGTAACTGGATTATTCATTTATAAGTGCCTGCTCTCTCTAGTCTTTAACTTTGCCACCTTGTATTGATGTGAGCACCTGGCTACCTTACCTAAGCCTAACATTTTCAACAATCTATGTCTGACTGTCCTTCTCTCTCCAACCATAGTTGCCATATGTCACTTAAGCTATACACCAGACTGACTTTCAAGCTTAGCTAGGGATCCTGACACCCAATCTCAGATCCTGTCTTACTAAAATTAATATATAAATTTTTCTTAAGTTATAGCAATTAGATGCAATTATCTCCATGTTGTTTGACCAATGTGGAATGGTACATAAACACTACTTCTTAAACAGTGGCTAATTCAGGTTTGGTTCTTTTTGTGAACAGAAGAAGACCTACTAAAAACAGGACTTGAGGTGTGAAAGGGGAAAAAGTCTTCCTGGCAATTTTCAAGCCAGGGTAAGGAGAAAATAGGGTCAGTGAAAGAGGAATTGAAACATTTGGGAATTGCAAGTCAGCTCTCAATCTCTTAGAAAAATTATTAGTTCATTCTACCGATTACCCAAAATGCACTTATGTGTTTGACTGGACAACAGCAAGACACAGATCTGGTGGCTGATTCAACAATTTTTTCTACTTTGTTAGGTTTTTTTGGTGGTTGTTGTTGCTATGGTGACAAATGTGGTGTGAAATTGTAAGTATGCAAACTGTACAGTCAGGGAGCTCCAGGGGCCTAGCAAAGCCAAAAGACATGACAGGAACTGAGGAAACAGAACAGGAGCAGAACTGTCCAGTGAATCATAGCGCTTCTCCATAGTAGCATCCTCACAGCCTTCCCCTCCTCAACTGCTGCTAAGTCTTCAGATGTAAGCAGTCACGTAAGACAGAATATTAGATGCCAGATGTGTGCATCTGTTAGTTAAGCCACACGCAGGAAAGAAAAGATGCCTTGTAAACTCCTAAGTTTATTATATATATAAAAAAAACATGTATAGCAAAACAAAAAAAACCCCTGAAATTTGGCAATTTCTAACAATGGAAAAAAAAGTTCTGATGCATTAAAGTCATTATATCAGTGATGTTGCCCAGATTTTGCCTTCGGGAGACAAGAGATATTTTTTTCTATCTTCTTTCTTTGCTTATTTTCTTAATCTGAAAACTATGGAGGATCAATGACTCCATATAAACAGATGTTTAAACATGTGTTCCACCTGAGTTGGGTGGGACTGACCTCTAAAATCAGAATTCCCAGAAGTTATGGTTCAGACATAGATGATGAAGGAAGACCAAGGTGGCAACTAAAATTTATCTCCAGCTTGGATAGTGAGAGGAGACAGGAGGACAATCTAGCAAAGATGTGATCTTCTCTGAGGATATCTAGGCAAGAAAACAGATGAGGCACAAGCTTGGAGAATTCAGAGGCTTCTCTAAGAAATCCAGATTTGGGCCTAATATTTGACCTTAGAACAGTCTTTCTTCAGATAAGCTTCAGAGAAAGTTTCTAGAACCTAAATACAGAAGTTACAAAAGAAAGACATGGTCTCCCTTCAAAAGTAACATATATGAGTTCAGAACTGGAAGGGAAGCACAGAACAAAGGCACCATGACATCAAATTCTAAAAAGGGGACAAAAATGTCTCACTGTTGGTATTACGGCAGAAATGTTGAAAATATATTTGGCCATGTGCTCAAATGATGAAATAAAAGTCATTGTTCTATTTTAATGCATCTGAGAAATACAGAAAAATAAAGTAGAAAACAAAAACATAGAAAACTATTAGTGTAATTATACTGTCTTAATATATACCTGCCACATCCAAGTAGATGTGTTTGTTTGTTTTCTCCCAGTTTGGAGCATTCATATTTGCCTTTTTCTGGAGAGTACAAGTCATGACAGTAATCTGAACATGTGAAAGATTGGTTTTAGAAGCCCCTTCATAGCGTATTTACATATGAGATGTGTTGGTTTCACCTGTGTTCTGTTTACTTCTGTTGTTTTTATCCCCAAAATAAGAAGCAGGATCCTAGAGAGGATCTTAATTATTGGCTTGTCAGAATTTTTGTAGAGAGAGAGAATGTCAGAAATATCACTGAGAAATGAGAAGAACTCTGACACAAGTCCAAACATTCCTACTAGAGAGATTATACCCAGAAGATGAAGAGTGACTGGATTCAATTATCACAAGAAACTAAAACACTGAACATAACAGATACACTTTAAAAAAGAACCTGGTTATTATCATAAGGCTTGAAATCGGTTTAGAAAAAAGCATTTGAGACAGGTTTGTATTTGAGATCAAGACCACAATTATTTTGAGGTATTGCTAACAGGCAAGATTGTCTGAGAAACTTGTAGCTAATATGCCTAAATTTAATTTAAAATGTACTCACTCAATCCTTGCTAATAATGGGTGAAAAATGAATGACTTTTTATATTAGCCTGCTCATTAGATTTAATAGATATAAAGATACACTATGATCACTTCTTAATATGTATCTTAATTGCAATTTTATTTATTTCAGCAGTTTTAATCATTTCAGCATGTAGGAGAAGATGGATGAAACAACGAGATTTTATATCTCTTCTGTGATTGTTATGGAGTTCTGACATGGTGATGGTAAGAACTTTAGTATGTGTTCAATACACCGGTTTCACATACATTATTCCACTTAAACTTTACTATTACTTTAGTATGCATTTGCTCCATTTAACAGGTAGAAAAAGAGAGGCACCAAGAATTAGTCCATAGTTACTTGGCTAGGAAATAAAGGACCAAATTTATGTTAATCCTAGTTCTCTGCTCTTTTTGACTACGTAATACTATCTGAAATAAGAAATTATCTAAGAAGTGAGATTATTAAGTAACTGAACAATCCTAAAATTGGATATATTTTGCTATAAAAAATGTAATAAAAATATTGAATTTTTGAGTACCAGCACTAGATTGGGAATTCAGATATCTGATCGGCTGTCAAAACTGAGCCTTTTTGATAAGTACAATCTCTACTGACCATGCAGTGTCCCTGTAAATGATCAAGGGAGCTCTTCGGGGTCTCAAAGTCACTAATCCCATTCACAAGGTTCCCACCCTCAGTATCAAATCACCTCCCAAAGGCCCCAACTTCATCTACCATCATGTTGTGTTTGTGGGGTTGGGCTATGACATATGATTTTTTAAGAGAATACAAACATTCCATCCATAGCATGTTCCTATAGAGTATATGAATCAGCAAGAGCTATAAACATGACGATATTCTTAATTACTCCAGTGACTGTGGTTTCCAAACTCTGCCTGAGTCTGTCTATATGAGGGATGACAAATATGCGATACGCTGGCTTCCACTCTTCCATCTGTGGCCATGGTGGTCATTGCTACTAATTCATGACACATATGCATTACCACATTTCTTAGAACTCAATAAAGAGCCAGAAGATTCTCACTACCTATTGACTAGAGATGATGCATGAATTGAAAAATACTACTTTTCTTTCTTAGCCTCGTAGAAAAAAAAATAACTAAAATTGGACAAGGGTCATAATATTAACCCACAAACTCTTTTTTTTCCCCCTCAAGAGACACTTTTAGTAAGTATTAAGAATCAGAAGGCATCAGATTCTCCTCTCTTACAAAGAACTGTATAAGGTATGGGAGAAGTCACAATGAAAAATGTACAGGAGCTAAGTTGCTGTCCATAGCTTTATATTTGCTATTGGTCTCATTTAAACTATCGGGGACATTTTTCTTTCTGGTGGGAATTATAAACTTGGCACATACCGGGAGAGTCATAAAATTCCCTCTGGTATCTTTAATCAATCATGACTAGTATATCTACCATACATTCTCTAAGTTTAAAATAGAATAAAGTCACATAATAATCTTTCTCCCAGCAGCTAGACTGCCTTTCAGCACAATGACCCACACTCTATGGCTGTATTAACAGATACGATCTATTCTTTAATGGAGCTCAGCCATGGGGATTAGCTACCTGTAATGCAGTTTGGGCTGTCAAGCACTCTACCAAACTACTAACACATTACAAGTTATAGGCATCAATTCTTTCTAAGTGAAAAGGCATTTCACATTCAAAACACTTCAAACCTAATAATGGGAAATTATCATGATGGATCTCCTTCAGCTGCTGAAAGGTAAAGAGATGGAGAGAAAAAAGACAGACACCCAATCAAAAAATTCATATCAATTCTTTTTGATCTACCTAGGGCAGATTAAACTGGAGTAGTGGATAAGCTGTCAAATAGATTGCGAGAGCTCAGCTGTGGATCAGAAGTGTTTCTGTTTTATTGGAGGAGGCAAATCCTAATAGAATAGGAATTAGTCCAACAACTGGCATAGTGTCATTTGCCTAGAGTCAGAGTGGTCTGGGCAGTCCACAAAGGCCAGGTCACCATCCATCATTTTTAATTTTCCCCATGTTCAGTGTTAACACCAGGATATTGATAATACTCAGGGAATCTGATCTGGATAAAGATCCAGGAAGAGGGCTCCAACTAGGCCAGGGGAAGCTGCAATGTCCTACCTTCCCTGTCCTATTCCATATGGCTTTCCAAGTGTGGTCAGACCCTCAATAGACTATGGAATAAACCAGGGACAGAGATGCTAACATTAGCTGGCATTTTGGACTTCATGTCAAAATTAAGGCTGATACAGCCATTATTCCTCTATGACCCTATTATATTCATTCATTCATTCACTCACTCTTAATTTATTTAATTCCTTATTCACTTTTGATTTTATATTCAGAGGTGTACTAGATACTATGAGTTTGAGGGGCTTTCAAGAAAAACGGAAGAATCCAAAACGCACTTGAGGAAAGCTAAATATCACTTTTGGAACCACTGCCATAGAGATAGTCTAATATTCACTATCATTTATCATTAAAAAATCTTCTAGTTCGAATATTTGCTAGAATTGGCAAAGGAATTTCAACCAGTTGTTGAAAAGCTGCGTGAAAAGGGCCAATTTATGCTTAGTGGGAGAGTGTTGGAATGACTAAAAATGTATACAGTAAGAAGAAAGAAGGATAGGTCTTAATCATGCCAATTCTGCCATTTATAACCTGTTTGCATTCCCATTTTCAGTTCTCAGTTCTCCTCCTTTTAGACCCTTTTCCACCAACATTGCTACCAACACTATATCCCAGCATTTATTTTGTGGCTAGATGAATTTGAGCAGATGATTTAACACATTTTAGTTTTAATTTTCAGAATATTTAATAGATAGTTATCCAGTGGCTTCTAAAATTTTCAGGTCCAGAAATGTAAGGACACGCTTAACAGATAAGATTCACACCCTCATAAAGAAGGACTGGAGGTAATCAAAATAACCATACCTATATATAATTTCTAACTTAGGTAAGTGAAGTAAAATACATGTAATAAAGAAGTCATATAAAAAAGAGACTCGTTATTACCTGAGGTGGGGCCAGGGGGGAGGGTCAAGAAAGTTTTCTTGGAGCAATTGATATTTAAATAGATGTGAAGCACATAGACATTAACTAGAGAAAGAAGCTTCTTGAATAGCAGTGCAAAGGCCCTGGGGCAGGAAAGGGGGAATGATTTCTTTAAGAAAGAAAGACATGTATGGCTATGAGCCAAAGAAGAAGGAAAGAAAGGAGCTGAATTATGTAGGACATCTTATGCCATGTAGAGGGTTTAGCTTTTTATTCTAATAACATTATTCTAATAAGCATTGAAAGATTGTAAGCAAAAGAGGCATAATTAAATATATAAATTTTTAAAAGATTACTCTCGCAGTATAATGAAAATAATATTAGGGAAGGGCAAAGGAGAAAGCAGCAGAGAACTGTTCTCAGTTTGTTCATTTTTTTGTTTGTCTCCAGTAGTACAAGGGAGAAATAATGAGGGTATAGCATTATGATTAGAACACTGATAAAAATTAGTAGGAAAATTGGTGCTCAGGATTCATCACAAAAGGACAAGGTCTACAATTTTAAAATGTTGAATAGAACTGATATTAATTTATCACACATTCTGGGCACTGCATTATGCTATGCTGTGAACTGTCAAAATATTTGGTTTCACTTTAATTCTTATATGAGCCCTATTAAATAGTCATTACTATAATTTCCCGTTCATGAAAGAAAAAAACAAAATGATTAAAAAATATCCTGTGGAAAGCAGTCACCACTAGGCATATGCTTCAGGAGATGGAGGGAATTAAACCCAAAACTCACAGCTGAACTGAAACTTAGTCACCTGATTCTGGCTGGTTCCTTCCCACCCAGACATTCTGAGATACATTTTCTGGCCTATGTTGATACCTGGGTGTCCTCTGAACCCCAGAGTGTCTGCCTGGCTCCCTGAATTCCCATTCCGAGACCCAGTCCAGCTTTCAGAAAGGAAGTGACAACATAGCTGAGAAGAGAGACAGGAGGGATGGAACTCATTTCTCTTAGAACCCATTTTCTGAAACTTCCTATGATTACAAAGCCAACTCTATTTACTTTCCTGACTGTCAAAAGCCCGAGGGAGAGAACACATTTTCATTCCTGTCGAAAAGGACTGAGGAGACCACGTCTATTTAGCCTCCTTGGAGAGTATACAGTTTAGGAGACTCTGTTAAGACTGTCTTATTAGTTGCACAGCATTTGCACATTGATGACTGAAGGCGAGGTATGACCTTAATTACATTATCATGCTAAACTTGATGTTTTCCTTGAGGGCCAAGGGGTGGAGGGATAGGGATTGAGGCAGCATCTGTGGGTCTAGGGTAGAAAACTCCATGACTTTGTGACCAGTAATTAAGAGATAGGGGTGAGGGGAGGGCATTGAAAAAGAAAACAAATAATATGTCTTCAGGGTCTTTTGTTTTTTTTGTGCATTGTACATATTTTATATATAAAAAAATAATCAGTAGGGATACCAGTGAATTTATATTACAAGAAATTGATAAAACACAACATTGAATAAACCTTATTCTAATGGCTTGGAGTTTGCAAAGCATTTTGGGACAGAAAGGCACTATTGCATTGTGATTTAAGTGGGCCAATAACAACACACCTATCTTTCCCTTAGGTTTAGAAGTAGTGGAGACATAGTCCCAAAAGGTGGCCAGGTGGGAATCACAATACAAGTTCATTATTGTTAAAGCAGTACTGCAGAACATGGATTGGGCTCAGGGGCATTATCAAGCTTCCCTATAAAATACCTTTCCTCAAATTTACCCTTACCCACATAGCTATATGCAGAGGGGCAGGGGGCAGGAAGTTAAGTCACTGGGGTACCTGAAGGCATGATGTCCCAAGTACCTCCTACCCAGATACCCTTTCCTCAATCCATCATTCAAATATGATTCTTCTTCCTTTGGCTGTGGGTAGGGACCTGAAATATTCCTATAAAAAATATCCATCAGGAAACTGCAAAGATATAAAAATAAGGTTTCCACTATTGCACTGTAAAATTTGAAAACATGGGCTTTACAAAAAAACAGACTAGGCACTTAAAATGTTACCTTCTACATTCCTCTAAACAAGTCCCTAGCTAGAAATCAGTATGTCTGTTTATAAATAACTCACACTATTATCTTTATTTAAAAAGTTGACATTTTGTTCATCACAGAACTTTGGAATTTATTTTGATTTTTAATGTTTTATATTTTAAAACTATATCAAAATATTATATTATTAAATATTATTGAAATAGATTATTTATCTTGATTACTGAGATTTTGGTACCCTAGCATACTATCTGTTGTAAAGCAGGCGCTCAGCCAAAGTTCTTGAGCACAGTGCATCCTGAAAAAATGGTTTCTGCACCCAAGGACTAACAGTGTGAAATGGAACAATGTTTTGCAAAGATTGGTACAAATTTAACATGTAACAAATGAATTAATGATAATATCCCAATTGATTTGAAGTGATGTATAAAAAATATTAAAAATTTTTTAAAGTATGTATTTATTTTGATAAGCTTTCAAATATGTATATATATGCATATACGTAATTACAATAATTTGAATTTCATGGATGTTATTAGTTAGGATGAGATTACAGAAGAAATGCTTTTAAAAATTAGTAAACATAAAAAGATTATTAAATAAATAAAATATGGACAGCACAAAAAATTGGCAAAATATCTTAAACAACTGCACAGATAACTGGAGTTTAGGAAGTTCCATAAAATAAATGCTATCACTTCAAAGTCAAAGAGTGGGACAATTATAATAAATAGTACAGTAGATGTAGAAAACACAAACAGCAGTTACTGAGAGAAAGGTGAAATTAATTCCAGCTGGTGGGAACTGGGAAGCCTTTAAGAAGGAAACAATTCTTGAACTAGGCCTTGACAGTTGGAAAGGATGTCAAGAAAGAGATATGTAACAGATGAACAGGACAAACAGAGACTCATGGCCATAGACTGTAGGCTAGTGGTTAACAGCGGGTAGGGAGTGCGTGGGTAGAGGGGAAAAGTAGATGAGGTAAACAGGGTCAAATATGTGGTGACAAAGAAATCTAACTATGGGACATGAGCACACAGTGTAAATATAAATGTAAATATATATGTATATATATCTTACTGCTAAAGTGTACAGCTAAAACTTATTGGATCTCATTAACCAATGTCACCCTAAAAAATAAAATTAATTAATTAATTAATTTAAAAAAAAAAAGGAAGAAAAAGAAATAGATGTGAGGCCATTCTGTAAAAATCATACACCCAAACTGTGTGCTGTATTTATTCTGGGGACTGATTCTGTTTCCTTTTATCTGGACCCATTGTTATGCCATTCAAAAGAGCTGGTGGTGTTTCTAGTCTCCATAAAGAATTATTTGTATTGCATTTAAGGTCACCTAGTTGGTGACAGTAATTTCTCACATCTCCTTTCACATTGCCTAATTGTCTTCCAAATTAGTTTACTACCAGCTTATAGCCAAGAATCAAATTAAGGGTGTTCCCACCCCACACAAATGTGATCAGCAGCACCTGGAAACAATAACAGTGTTTCCACACACTCACCCTTTTTCTTGTAAATTTTATATAACAAAATGAAAGTCAGTTACAGATCCATTAAGTGGGGGATGTAATGGGAGGGAAGAGAGGCGAGTGAGTGCGATCTGGGTTGAAGAAGATAAGCTGCATAATCAGTACACCTTGCAGCTGAACATTTCTTTAAATAGCAGAACAGGAAAAGAACATGCGTCTTCTATTAATATCATCAGCACTCCCTCCTGTCTTTAGTGGAAACCAGCCTGAGACGTTAGGATGGGGGCCGTGTGACTGTCCTAGGCTGAAATGCTGTAAACCCTGTGCTGACTGTGCATCTGTCAACGTTGCAGTATTGAAATTGTCCCTGAGGCAGAACCAAGCCTGGAGTATTCTTGGAATCTGTTTTCCCCTATATCTTTATCTCATTCAAATTTACCCATTTTTGCATTTTAATCTAATAAGTTACTGTCTCTGGAGACTGTGAGTTGACAAAATCTTAGGGTTGATTAGTTTGAACAGGTAACATATAACAATGCCACATCTGACTAAGGTACTAGCTCTCTCAGTTTTAAAACATTTTTTCCCCAATGCCTGAATATCCTACCTAATGTTTTGATGTAATTTAATATACGTTATTTCATTTATTACACAAGAGGTCTATTATAGACTTACTACATAAGAAGCTCACTGTGGAAAACAAAAGTACAAGATTTAACTGAGCAAAAGAAGAAAAAAATTAGTTAAAATTATACCAACCAAAGATAATAGTGTTAGTGTGAAAGTAGATAAAATATATGTAAAACAACTTATGTAAAAAAAACTGGGCATTGGATGTATTTCAGAATTGATTTAGATTTTAGAAAGCTAATTTGGAATATGTTTATTATATGACATCAAAAACAGCAGGTTCTGGGGTAGAATTAGTAAAAATTATGAATATTCACATTATGTGGTGCTGAAGTATATAAATAAACTCATGTCAGTTCAGGTTAGGTTTTGTGGCCAAATGTGTTTTGACAACAAATATGAAAAGAATACATTTAATCTGCAGAGTGTTTGAGTTTCCAAATTGAACATTAATGCTTACATTGTTACTATTCTCTAAACTGTTCTTTGACATGATGAGTAAATTACAAACAGCTTTCAATTTGCAAAAAAATATGTATCTATACCATCATGGAATATCAAATTTTTTCCTCAAATTTTAATACTTACATATTTTTGAATGCAGAGTATAGAGAAATGCAAAACAAAGATGCTAAGTGCCACTTCATACCATCTCCAGTGGCAACTGCTATTTACTAGCCTCATTTTATTTATATGTATACACATGCACATGCATGTGCGTGCACACACACACAAAATTATATAAAATTACTTATTTTTTAAAAAGCTGGAATAATATTATGCATACCATTTGAAATCTGGTTTCTCCCTCTAATAAATTTTAGAAATATTTTTATATCAGTAATACAGATCAGTGTCATTCTTAAAAATGACTTCATAACAATAAATACAATAAATGGATTCCCTTCCTTTTTTTCGTCATTTCCTTCCTTTCTTCTTTTGACAATTATTTATCATTTCAAGCACTGCTCTAAGTGCTGGGAATATAGAGAGAAATCAGACAAAATCTCTAAATTTAGAAGACACAGTTTCTAGTAGAGAGTAAGGCAATGAACGAGATTTAAAAAAATACACTTTATGGTATTTTAGATAGATGAAAAATAAATCATGTAAAGGGATAGGAAACATCAAGCTGAGAATGCAAATTTAGATAAATTGGTCAGGGATGCAGGATAGCTGTCCCTTCCAGGGGAAATTTGGGTAAAGTCTTGAGATAAAGGGTAAGTTAAGAAGTGAATGTAGATGTAGGGGGCAGAGATGGGGGGAAGTCCAGACAGAGGGAATATCAAGTGCAAAGACTGTGCAAGAACAAGCCTAAAATTTTTCAGTAATAAAAAGGAAGCCAACTTGACTGGTGCCAAATGAAAGGAGAAGAGAGGGATATATCAGAGATGGGATTAATAGTCAGATTATGTAGGCCAAGCAGGCCATCAGAAGGACTTTGGATTTTACTGTAAATGAGATGGGATGTTTTTAGAAGGTTTGGAGCTGAGAAGAGGAAGATCACAATTTTTGTTTAAAGGATGTCTCAATGTGTCATGAACAGATAGAAGGATACAGAAAATCTGAAAAACCATTTTAAGAGACTATTGTAATTGTTTAGGTGAGAAATATCTTGGATAAATGTGAGAGCCATGGAAGTGGTGAACAGGAACAAGTTATGCAAAGGATTTTGAAGGTATAGATGACAGGATTTGCCAATGGATCAAACAGGATGAGTAGGAGAATGAAAAGTGTCAAAGGTACTGAGGTGTTTGGCTTGAACCACTGGAAGAGTTGCCATGAATTGAAGTAGGAAAGAATGTTGGAGAAATTGGTTTTGTGGGGAATATGAGAAATTTGTTTCTGACCATGTTAAGTTTGAGAAATATGTGGCACATTCAAGTACAGATCTCAAATAAGCAGTTGGATTAAGAGGAAAGAAGTATACATACGAGTCACCAGCATTTAAGTAGATTGAAAAAGTATGAGATTAGATAAGAATTTCAAAAATGAAGTTATGGTTTAAAAAAAAGATTTTATTAAATCACTGTTCATTTTTTTAACATATAATTTATTTACTTATAAAGAATGGAAAAACTGTTAAACATATATTTTGAAAAAAATATATATATACGTGTGTGTGTGTGTGTGTATTATTTTCTTACATCAACTGTCTTTGTTCTATGAACACAGTGAGTATTTTATGATGCTGCATAAAGAGTCAATGATGTTTTCTAGAAGGGAATGCCATTTAAAATGCATTCTAAAGGTTGCAAAAAAGTTTTGTACTTGTAAAATGGCATAAGGTGAAAGCACATTATTCGTGGTCCAGAAGGAAATAATATGAACAGGTGTAAAATGAAGAAGGAATGTAAAATGCCCTAACAATAACTAAACACCCACATTAAAGAAGCACATGAAATCTGGAGAGTAGCGCGTCATATGATTGGGAGTTGTTCTGGAATCAGAGCCACAAGGAATTTCCATTGCGAACTAAGAAATTTTCACTATGTCTGTAAACACAATTCAAGGAGATAGCATATATTTAAGGAAGAGCAAGCAATTTGATTAAATTTCTATTTATGAGAAAAAACAACTTCCATTGGATATATAAAGGGTTAACTGCAGTGGCTAAGCACTAGGTCAGGGGAGGGTCCACATATGGGCAGTTGCAATCACCCCCCTTTTTATAGATAAAAAGAGCTTGGACAACAGCTATGTCAGGGGGAGTGTGAAGGAAAGAACTGAAGTAAGAAATGTTTGTGAGGTTTTTACATTTGGTCCTGACCTTTCATTGAGGCCCACATCTCAACATCTTGAGGTGGAGATTCTTGCCACATCTCTGTGATTCAGCGCCACTCACACCCAAGGCTGGGGTCTTAACTTTCAGACAAATTAGCCTGATTAGTGAAGCATGTGAATTAGAAGAACGGTTTTGTTTTTGTTTTGAAAGGAAACCTTTATGTGATTTTAAGTGTATACAGTAATTTTAGGAGGCAGCGGGTGGGATAGAGATGATTCCAGATTATAAAGTTTCTGAAGCCCCACAGGTCATCTAAACCAGGGGTCCCAACCTCCACCCCCGGCCTCAGACTGGTACCAGTCCATGGCCTGTTAGGAACTGGCCTGCACAGCAGGAGGTGAATGGTGAGCTACCGAAGCTTCATCTTTATTTGTGGCCACTCCCCAGCACTAGCATCACCGCCTCAGCTCCACCTCAGATCATCAGGCATTAGACGCTCTTAGGAGCACCGGTCCCTGGTGCCAGAAAGGTTGAGGACTGCTGATCTCGTTTAGATAGGTCACCAAGAGTATGTAAGCCTCAGTTCCTTTACTTATAAAATAGATTTAAATGGGTTTTATCAACTCCAGCCTGCTTCAGACAACTTCACTGTATGAACTGAGATCCACAAACAGATGTTCTTTGTAACAAACTCTACGAATATACGATGTTCCATTGAATTAGGTTTAAAAAAAAAATCATGTTAGGTACTTTGAATTCCTTTTGAAACCAGACAGTGTATAAATAACTAGATAAAAAGGGTGCTGGCTATTGAAGGTTTTTAGGGAATCTGATTCAATAAAAATAGATGAATGAATTGCTAGTGGCATTATGACTATTGCAGGGAAAATATAATTGAGAAACATCCTGCTGTCAATTTAAAAAATACTCATTCCTCTAATGCTCTCACATTATTTTTCTTACAAAATCATGTCTTCATAGACATGGGGAAGTAAATTTCACTCTAGTTCAGAATGAATTCTAACAAAAGCTGAATTAATGACCTTTTACTACTTATTCAACCTATTTTGTGGAGTGACATTTTTATGGTGACTTTCTCCTATAGTCCTGTTTCTCGCATGTTAATTCCTCAGAAGTCACCGTGCTGAAACAAAAACTGATTCTAGGAAACTAGAACCTCCCACGTCCAAGGAAATGAACCCCGTGGATTTGATAGAAGTAAAATAGGTTAATTCAGATGGGATTGGGTGGGAGATAAGGACAGCTTCAACCAGATGACTGAGCTGGGTTTTCTGTCTGTTGCAACCTAAGAAAGTCTAGTTAATAAAAGCTCGTCTAAAGATCTGGAATCAAACTTTGTGGTATACAGTTAATACTCTTTTCTTTAACCAGATTTATTGAACTATAATTGACATAGACATATAACATTGTATCATTTAATTTTTCAGTTGTACAACATGATGATTTGATACACACATACATACTTAGGTATATATGTATATTTTCAGTTTTATCATTGCATTCTCTAGCTTCAGGATTTTTTAAAAAAATCTATATTTGGATACTTCTTCCAGTCTTTACATACTGAATTCAGCAGGTAAAGACCTTCTCCTATCTGTTGCTTGGGCTGATGGGATTACACCTGGAATTGCATTTGTGCTGGGTTTGAACCAGTTACAAGGTTGTCACTAGGTCTGCAGTGAGGTCTGACATTGATGAGTTTATTGGGAGGGGGCTCAGGTGGGTGTGAGTCCTGACTGGTCCCTGGGTGGATAGGGCTGCCTCCAGTGCTTTGTTCAGTCATGTGGTACTGGGACGAGTTACTGCTTCAGGGTCCACATTTGCATCCTCAGACAGCAAACCTATGTAGAGATGGGTGTGATGTCCACCAAGGCCCTGGGGTGTCTGCTGCCTGATGACTGGACGTGTCTCTGGGTAGGCAGAACTGGCTCTGGACTCTGGCTGTGGGGGGTATAGAACAGGGCCCCTGGACTGTTTCAGGTTCCACAGCCAAGACTGAAGCCTGCAGACTTGACTCTGGTGGCATGAATGGGTGTGTCACCTGTCAGGTCCATGGCCATAGGGACTGGAGCTGAGTTTAGAGCCATTTCAGGATCTCCTGAGGTGCGGATGTGTGTGTCTCCCAACTGGTCTCTGTGCCAGTAGGGCTCATGAACTACAGTTGAGAAAGGTTGGAACTGAGTATAAAGCACCTTCGAGACCTCTGGGGGTTTAGAGGGAGCATCTCCCACCAGTTCCTTAGTCCAGCAGTACTGCTCTTGGACTGTAACTGGGAAGGGCTAGAGCTGAGCATAAGGGCCCTTTCAAGATCTCCTGGAACACAGGCAGGAGTGCCTCCTGCTTGGCCCCTAGGCTGGCAGGTTTGCTCGTGCACTGCAGCTTTAATAGGGCTAAAGCCAAGGATAGGACCCTTTCAGAATTTCTGGGGTTGCAGACACAATTTATCTTTCTCTGAGCATCTGGATCCTCAGTGCTACTGGCAAACTGTGGCTGTGAGGGGGTCAGAGCTGAGCCTAGGTCCCTTTAAGGATCTCTGGAAGTCAAGGGAGGAGTGTCTTCTGCTGGGACTCTGGACCTTCAGGATTGCTGGCAGACAGAGGGATTGAGGGGGCTAGAGGTACAAATACCCTTTCAGGATCACCATGGGTACAGACAGGAGTCTCCTGTCTGATCTCTGTGCCAGCAGGACTGTTTACAAACTGCAGCTGAAACAGGCTGGAACCCAGTTACAGAATCTTTTCAGAACTGAAAGTCTAAGTTTTGCAGGCTTGCCTCGAGGGACTCCTGGACTGTGGCCAAGAGGCTGAAGCAGGTCTCAGGATGCTTCAGGGTCCATGACCAGGACTGAGGTCTGTATGCCTATTACGTGATGTACATGTGGGCATAGTTTCTCCTGGATCCTTTGGTTTATAGAGCTGGTGACAGAACCAAAGCCAAATGGAGGTGTATCAAAGACTTCAGGATTTCAGGGCTGTTTCCAGGTCTGCAGCTGGGACCACAGCCCATGCCTTGGCCACCTGGGTGTGATCCTGCTTTGTCAAAAGAGCTTTCCTCCATCTTGGACTACATAGAGGTTTCACATTCTCCTACCTGAATCCAAAGCTCTTACAAAGGCAGTTTTTCTTTCTATAGATGCCAAATTATTATTGTGGAATGAAGGGATTTGAACAAGGGTATGTTATTTGGCCATCTTGCTGACATTCCTCTACTCTGTTTTTCAGATTTCATTCAACCAACTTGTGATGCGCATTCGTCTGGGATAGACCATTTTATAGGCTCTGAAGATATAAAGACAAACATTCTTCCAGAGGTGAGGTTTTCTAGACTTCTCCATTAAGACCATAAATACTTTTAGAAAAGGAATTACAACCTCCATAGTGTATAAAAAATAACGGAACTACAGTAGATATTCAATAAATTGCTTCTACTCTTCGTTCATCATAGAAATTGGAAAGGTTTTCTTATTTATGAATTAGGATATGTCTCTGTCCACGATCTTAGCAAAATTCATAAAACAGGTAACCTATGACATTTTCACATTAGCGTATGTCCTACTCAACCCACTTCAGGCACTCAAATGAACTTCAGTTCAACTATTGCTTGTTAAAGATTGTTCTGAATAAGGTCTTATGCAATATCGGTGGGAAGAACAAATGTGTTATTCTTATCTTCAAGGAAAGGAGAATCTAGTGCAGAAACACATTTTATTTAACTCTTAAAACAACATTAAATGTTTAATGATCTAATAGAATCAGATGAAACATTGAAAAAAGGAACAATTAAATAAGGCCAGAGGCAGGAAGAAAGTTTTAGTAGCAAATAAAGCCTGTGTGCCCTTAACTGAAAGGGGCAGTGTGGGGAGCAGTTACGCCTTTGGAGTTTTAGAACTATCCATGACCACATGCAAATTTTGGCTCAGAGGTTACTAGGTTTGGGTAAGTCACTACTTCTCTCTGGACCTTATTGTTCATACCTATAACATGTAGATTATGAAAGCCCCATCCACCCAAGGTTGACTTATGTTTAGATAGGATGTTCAATTATTAAATGCTTGTCACAGTGTCTAATGTATATTAGGAAGCAAATAAATGGAACCTATTACGTTCTTTTAAACTGAAACATTTTACCAGTCAGTTTATCTTCTATTTCTCCTTTATTTGTTGCAAGACCTTTTGCCCTTCCAACATTGTGCTTGGATCAGAGAAGAAAATATCAGACGAAGGCCATTTCCCTTACATCGCTGAACCCATGCAGAAGAGAGGCGTGAAGAAAATAACCCAAGAAAACCTCTCCACAGGAGATTTCCAACTCAGTTTGGGGGTCTGTGGATGTTCAGAACACATCTCAAAGTTTAAGTTGTGAGGATTTGGCTTTCTTGAATCAAAGAGAAACTCAAAACTGTTTAGCATTCAGAAACTAGCTCCAGCTGTTTCCTCTTGGAACAAGTTATTCACCTTCTCCTTCTGTTATCTTGATGGCCTTTGTCCCACTTTGATGGTGTGTCTCTTAGTCCAGGTCATGTCTCTTCTGTATTCAGCACAATGCCAGAAACACTGCTGAGATTCATTAAAAGTTGCAACAATTGGGACCGTAGTCATTTGAAATCTCTAAAAATTTGAACGACTTACTCTACTTTTCCTTTATTTATAGAAATAAGTAATGATGAAAAGCATGTACATTCAATCATTCATTCATTCACTCACTTATTAAATCATTAAATAAAATGAGACTCAAATGGAACAAAGCTTCCTAGCATTGACATAGCATAATGGAGTTTTCCAAAATGTCTCACATGAATAAATTTCACACTGTTATTGTTGGCCTATGTTATTGTAAGACAGACAATAAGGATACATTGTGTGTTACCCTATCATCTCCTGCCATGCCTGGCACATGGTAGAAGGTCAATATATATTTGTCAACTGACAGTGGAAAAATCACCTAAATTCTCTGAGTCTCAGTTTTTACGTTTGTGAAAAGAAAATAGAGTAATAATCTTTACCTCTCAAGATCATTCTGAAGATTCAATAAGAATTTACAGGGCATTCTAAGAACTGTGCCTCGCTTTCAGTTGGACACAAATCAGAATGCTCCAAAGAAAAGAACTTTGAAATGAAGTAGATCAAATTGTTTACTAATGGATAGGCCATGAAATCAACCCATGATGGGTTTGAGAAAGAAAATGTCAAATACCTTTAAAACTACAGACTTGTTCCAAATCAATTGAGTAATCTAATGGGAGGTAAAAAAAAAAAAAAATAGGTTAGAAATGTTTCTCCATACAAGTATGTAGCAGCCACAAAATTTGCTCTGCCCAGGGAAAAATGTTCTCCAGCCTTAAAATTCTATGTCTGGTTCTGGTTGCTGGAGTATGCCTATGTAGAGGTGGATATATCAGCATCTATTAAATTATAGCAATCAAGTATTTGCAACATGTAAACTCAACTGTGTTGTTTTAATTCTGTGCTGATCAGGCATTCTTTTTGCTAATTTATCCTTCCGCTTAATTGGCCTATAGGGAGAGAATGTACTGCCCAGACTGACATAAAACTCATTCTATGCTGGATTTATATTTCTTAGTGTAAATTAGTATGCTGTTATTCTGGTTTTATTTATCAGCCTCTTGTGAGCTTTCTTAGTGTGAACCAGCATTCTTGAATCTGATAAACTCTGAAACACTTTTAACAATGAGTCTCTAAGACAGGCAAGCCAAGGGACAGTCCCTGAATGGGTTTGGATCTACAAAGTTAGTGATAACCCATGAGGACTTATATGACCAGGGAACCGGCCTTTGTCAGCTGAGCTCTTCTGATATCTTATTCTGAAACTCCATAGCACCTCTTGGGTGGTTGTCACATTTTCCATGTCTACAGTTCACTTTTTCTTGCTGTCATGTCAGGGAGAGTTCATTTAAAGGGAAATAAAGCTATTTGCCCAAGATTTTGTGGTTAGAAATTCTGTTTTGGAAAGGAAAATCTAGGAACATGGCTGGCTTTCAGGAGTTCAGAAATGAAAGAAAAAAGGAAGCTTTGAAAGGTGCAATCTCTTTATTAAATTATAAGATGTGAATAAGAAGTCTGTTTGATTCTTTAGGTGAAGAGAGAATGGATGATTGATATAATTCTGATTTTTTCTACTGTTATCCAATTCATAATTAAATTAAAAAGAAAAAGACTGAACTTAAGTATCTATCCAGTGATTCAGAACTTATTTCTTCCCATATTTTTACATTGCCTTCTACTTTTCTTCTCTTTCCAGCAATGTATTTCTATTGAGGGCAAATGAAGACAGTGCTTCATTATATCAAACAAGTACTGATAGGTGATAAGATTATTTACATAGAAAACTCTAAGTAATTGTAAAATATCTATTAAAATAAATAAGTTAATTTAGCAAGTTTTCAGAATAAAAGAATAATCCAAACGTACAAGCTAGCAGCAAAAAATTAGAAATTAAAATAAAACAATTATATCTATAATATCATTATTTACAAAATTAGAACATTTTTAATAAGAGTTATGTAAGACCTATGCATTGAAACCTATACAACTTTGCTGAAGGGAGTTAAAGAAAATCTAAATAAGTAGAAAGATATAAAAGTTCATGCTTTCGAAAACTCAATAATTTTAAGATGTAAATTCTTCTCATATATTTCTATCAGATTGTTTTGTAGAAGTTGACAAGCTGATCCTAAAATTTATGGGGATGTGCAAGGGGCCAGGAATATACAAAACACTCTTGAAAAAGAATAAAGTTGGAAGACTTACAGTAACTGATTTCAAAATGTACAATAATGCCAAAGTAATCAAGACAGTGCAACGGTAGACTTTGGATCAATAAGTGGGCCAATGGAACAAAATGAAGGACCTAAACCTTTCAACAGAGGCAGCAGAGGAATGCAATGTAGACAAGTGTGCGTGTGTGTGTGTGTGTGTGTGTATATATTCAAGAAATAGTGCCAGTATCATAACTTATTCATAAAAAAATAATTCAACTCCTGCTTTACACCATACACAGAGCTTAAATCATGAATCAAAGACCTAAACATAAGAGCAAAAATACAATAAAGTTTTTACAGAGAAACATAAAAGAGTATCTTCAGAACTTGCAGGTGAGCAATTTTTTTAAGACAAACTATAGTAAGAAATAACCATAAAAGAAGAAAATTAGACCATCAAAATTTAGAGCTTCTGTACATCACAGACTCCATTACAAAAATGAATTGACAAGCCAATAAAAATGGACAAAAGTTATAAGCAGAGATTTTACAAAAGAAAACATACAAGTGGCCAATAAGCACAGGAAAAACTTTTCAACATCATTAGTAATCAAGGACGGAAAGTTAAAAACACAGAGAGATACTATTATACATCTACTAGAATGGCTAAAATTAGAAAAAGTGGCAAAACCAAAGGTCAGTGACAAGGTGAAACTCTGAAACATTTTTTTTTCTGGTGTGGAAATATAAATGGTATAGTCAATTAAAAAAAAAAACACATAGCATTTTTTAATAAAAATAAGCATATTCCTAAACCTGCCTTCTGAGTCAGCAATTCCATTTCTAGGTATTTTCCCAAGAGAAATAAAAACATATGTTAACAAAAAAACTTTTACAAAAATTTTCTTAAGAGCTTCAGTCCTAATACTCCAAATTTCCTGCCAGTGTGACAAGGGATATACTTTAAGGGATTCACTCAGGACTAAAATGAAATGAATTATGATGCAATGACATGAATGAATCTCAAAAAAATGGCACATCTTTTTGTGTGAAAAAAAAAGCTTTACACAAAAGAATATATACTGTGTGATTTCATTTATATGAAATTCTTAAAAAAATAAATAAGTCTTGAGTGAAAAACAAGGAAGACATCGGTGCTTCTGTGGGGTGGGGACAGGAATTGCATTGTAAGGAGCATGAGGGAAATTTCTGGGGTGATAACACAGTACTTTAATCTTGATAAGATTTTAGATTACAGAGACATAAATTTGTGCATTTTATTATATGTAAAGTTTCCATAAAAATGAAATAAATCTCAAAGTCTAGATAATAATATGCATGCTGAAGCATTTAGAGGGAAGCACATGGATATCTGGAATTTAATGTAATAAATACATGACAAAGATTAATGAGTGAGTAAGGGAATGAATAGATACTTGATAAAGCAACTATGATAAAACGTCAGTAGTATCATGTAAGTGGTGGATATACGAGTTTAATTAAAATTTTTTCTTATTTACTGTATGCTTAAAATTTTTTTAAATAAAACATTGGGTGGGGAGAAAGGATGCACTGGCTTAGAAACCTGATCTGAGGATAAAGTCCGAACCTCTTAGCTTGAAGTATAATCCTATATGAGTCAATATGGATCCAATCCAATTTTTATTCAGGAGGTGGTATTGCTGTTGTAAGAAGAAATAGCCATTCATTCAGAGCAGCACCAGTAACTGGTGTGTGTGCATGGTAATGGGGGTGGAAAAACAGAGGCCAGGTGGGGGAGTTCTAAGCATCATTATAGTTATCTGAAGATAAGATATGATGTACAGTGACAGCAGACTTTTGGAACAGAGGATCCTATCTCTTCTCTTTCTCAATGTCATTCTTGCTCTTCTCAGACTTATTTATTATCTAGTTTGCTTTGGACTCATTTTGCTCCCTTTCCTCTGATTTTCCTTAGATAACTTCAGCTACTAAGAATGAGACTCACTCTGACCCTAGAGCTACATGGCCTTCCAGCTGGAGAACTAACCGTGAACTGTGACTCGCTTCCGCTGCCCTCACACACCTGAATTACTCTCCCTTTCATGGTATTTTCACATTTTGCATAAGCTAGGTCCTCTCCCTGGATGTATTTGCATCTCTTCTAGATGCAAGTTCACATGAAATCTGTGTTAGCTAAGATTTGGTATTGTTAATTTTCCTTCAAGGAACAAAGTTTCATGGGAAGAATATTTATGGAAATGAGAAAATAGGCGTGAACTGAAGTGTCCAGCAAACAGAGAAACATAATTTAGGCAGTGGAAGATGTGTTGACAATTTGTCAGCCCTACTGACTCCCACATGGCTTTGACTCACTCATGGTTTTAATTTAAGGCTTTTACTGCACCATGATACCTCTATTCAGCCTTCTCCCACAATGCTTAAATCTCCTTGGGCCACATATTCTAAAATGTGGGAGAAAATCATATTGATTCACTTATCTCAATCTTCCTACTGTTTCTCAACAAATCTAATAATGACATACTTATGATTTAAATATAAAAATGACATTGGGTTATTAAACCTAGTCTGATCAAGGAGAAAGTATGAAGTTAATGAATCGCTGAGAAAATGACTACATATTTGTTAGTATGTATATGAAAAATGCTGAAGGAAGCTAGTAGACTGATAAATTGTTTCCTACCAAATTGCCCATTAAACATCACCTCAGTGCAATGGAAAATGGCCTTGAAAGTTAAATAAGACACTTCCAGTTGTTGGAACTTTGGCTCACCTGAATCCAAATCCCTGGAGATTATACAGGTTGTTAGCACTGCAAAGTAAAATATGTTTTCAAACTATACATTTTCTAAGTATTTGAATTATGAGACAAAAATTAAAAAAAAAACTTTACTAGTTATCAATTGGGCATGCTGACATCTGTTTAAAGAATAACCAAAGCAAGAGTTTGAAGACTCGAATCCTTCATGAGTAGGGCAGAAGAGCAACCTGACTATGGAAGCTGGATTGACAGGATACTGATAAGTCCTCTATAGTGTCAGAGTAGTAAATGCGTATTTCAATTATAGCACTAAAAATGTTTTTCTCCCTACTCATCTCTTAAACATTACATTCTAACCAGACTGAATTCTCTAAGCATATGTTGTTTGTCCCACCCACACATTTAATCAAGCTTCTTTGCTCTGCAATAAAATAGCCCTTCATCATCTCCTCACTTCCACTACTCTTGTACTTGTCTACTTCATGCATGATACCAACTTCTCATCTCACATTTCTTGTAGGAAGAGCATACAGTCTGCTTCACCTGTACTCCCTACAGTTCTCAGCACAGTGATGGCCACATAGTAGACAGACAGTTCATGAATTAGGCAAATAATAATGCCTTTTTATAGTTTCATATTTACTTGCTATTTTGAAAATTCTCTTCAGTAAAATTATCCAAATTAGGTTTGGCACTGTGGGCTTCATTCTTTTCTTTCTACATTGCCCATAATTACTAAGCTAAAAAAATTATATTTTTACATGCCTTTATTGACATAGAGGAAATAAATTCCAATCACCTAAGGAGCAATGGCCAAATAGCTCCCAATAGTTTGTTACTCAATTTGTTGAAAATATCATATCATTTTTACCTAAGCTGAATATAATCTTTCAGGTTGCTTACCTGTTGCCTGAAGTCATTCTTGTTTCTCTTGAGAGCAAGTTCACGATTATGAGAGGTTTGGAATTTGTAGAGAGGAAGTATAAAGAGCTCAGGAATTTTGGATGTGTTCAGTCTAATAATGCTCATGAAAGTGCTTCGAGCAGTTTAAAATACCATCATTATATTTCTGTCTCTTCTTTCAGTATAGAGTTAAAGCATTCAAAAGGTAGCTGTTTCCTTTTTTAAGGATCTATTTAATTCTAACTCTAATAATAGCAAGATTTCTTTATTGAATATCCTCTGCCATCAAGCACTTTCTCATTTTTTACTTTATGCTATTTTTGTTGCAACGTGGACATTTACATGCCTCTTTTCAAATCTGAATCTTAGTTCTGCAAGGCTTAAAACCAGTTATGCATGTGTAAAATGCCTTCCCCTGCTTCCTGCCATTTTCCTCCCATACTTTTTTTCTGGCTAGATCATACTTTTAAAACTAAATATGTGTCAATGCCTCTGCAAAGCTTATCCTAATTCTTCAGAGCCACAGGAATGTTCTGTGTCCACCACCGCACACTTTCTCATGACATTTATTCACATTATACCCTATAAAATCATTCTCACTTCCCCCATTAAACTATCAGTTCCTTTAAAAACGGTTCCATGTTTTATCCATTTTTGTACACCTAGGACCAGGAAGACAACTATGCCATTGCTTTTTGAAAGCATGATGGACTCTAGAAGCCTCCAGTCCAGGAAAATGAAAAAGCAGAAATTAAGAGGATATATGAGGGGCCCTGAAACTCAGGGAAAGGTTCTAGTCCCCGCAAGAAACCTTGACTAAAGTTTAAGAAAATAAATTCATGCCAATACCTATTTATGATTAAAAGAAAAATAAAATCACCTAGCAAATTAGAAATAAAGGAAACCTACCTCAATATGATAAAGAACACCTACAAAAATGCCACAACTAATATAATACATCATGGTGAAAGACAGTGCTCTGCTTCTAGGGCTGGAATCCAGGTGAGAATATGCTCTCACCACTCTTACTTCTCATGGTGCTGGGACTTCTAGCTACTGAAAACAAGCAAGAAAATGAAATAAAAGAAGAAATGAAAACTGCCCATATTTGCAGTTGATGGTCTATGTTGAAAAGTCTGAGGAGTCTACAATAAACTTCTTGAATTAATAAGTGCGTTCAGTACAGCTAGAGCAACATATATAAAAATAAATCATACTATAGCATATTGTCAGGTACTAGCAATGAACATATGAAAATCAAAATTTTAAACAATAGCATTTGCAATCCTTTCAAAGAAAATGAAATACTTATCTTTAAAAATGCTTTACTGGGAAAAAACCTCATGGATAATTCTGACTGGCCCCTTTTGGGTCATGTGTTTATTTCGAAATCAAATCCAATGACAAGATTGTTATAGGATTACTTTAGCCTTGGTAACATGAGTCCAGTGTGACTAAAATAGAGATATACTAGGATTGACAACTGTAAATAAATAGAACTATATTGTTGATAGGAGACAGTGTCTCAAAATAGGAGGGAGTCTTCTCAGAGTCTCTCTAATGAACAAATGATAAATATTGACTAAATTGTTTTTCTCAATTCCCAACATTTCCATTTCACCTGACTCATTTCTCCAGACCTTGGGCTATCAGATATTAGTCCCATAAATTAGTGGGTATAAACTAAGTAGATGGGGCTGACAGAGATTTGTATTGGCACAATGAGGCTATAAAATATGCCATTAAGGAAATGATGCTGAAAAGAAATTGGTTTGATTACTGAATATGACTGAAAAATTTAGAAAATAATTAGTTTATATTTTATTTAGCATTTCTATTAATTGACCTATTTCTTATAAACAACAGAATTCTCAATAAGCTAAGAAAAATAGAATTACTAGGAAGTATCTCAAGGAATTTCTTATCCTCATAGCTATCTGGAGGACTAGGTTTAGAATTCAGGAACAATGTCTGCTGCAGATGACTAGCTAACAGCAATATAGCAGTTGTCTAGTATCAAATATAGTCTTGTGGGAATTATGCATCTATAATTTCTGGCTTCTGACTCTTCCTACCATACTGGAGTCAAGTGCTCAAATACAGAATCCTAAGAGGGAATGTCTGGTTGGTTGAGTTTCAATCTCATGTCCACTCCTGGGTGTAATGAAATGAGAGAAAGGGTATCTAGCCTCTTGAGTTTCTGCAGAGGAATATAGTCATCCCAAATTATCCTCTGTATTAATTTTCTATTGCTATGTAAAAAGTTGCTATGACTCAGTGGCTTAAGACAATGCCTAGTTCTGTAGGTCAGAAGTCTCAGTAGGCTCACCCGGTTTCTGCCAAGATCAAGCCATTACCAGGATGAATTCTTATCTGGAGTCTCTGGGAAAGAATTTGCTCCTGAGCTCATTCAGGTTTTTGGCAGACTTCTGTGGATGGGTGAAAAAGGGGAAGCAATTAAAAAGTAAAAATTGTTAGTTACAAAATAGTCATAAGGTTGTAAAGTATAGTATATGTCAGCTGTAATTTAAAAATAAAAAAATACACAAAAAAGAAAACTAGAAATAGAAGAAATATTCTCAACTTGATAAAATTATAAAAGTACTGAATTATAGTTCAAATTAGATAAAATATAATGCATCCAATCCTCCTCACATTTACAATCTCTTTGGCTCTTTGACCAAGTGAAGAAAGTAGCAGAGGGTACCCTTTAAAGCAATCTTATGATTAATTAGGCCCACCTAGATAACATTTCATTTTAAAGGTAATATATTAGCATCTTAATGGTATTAGCATAAGACCTATTGCCATGCAAGGTAACATAATTGTGAGAATAGCACCAGGAGGCCATCTAAAATTCTGCCTATCATAGACTTCTACCCAAAATAGGTATACTGATGGAGAGAAAATGCTGTTGAAGAATATTGAGCTTGTATGAGGAAGGAAGACTTCTCAAACAGCCAAAACAGACAATTAAAGACATTAATACCCACTATTGTGTCTAAACTTCATTTCTAAAAGGAGAATATGTTTTGACTGATGTGCAGAAACATAAACACACAGATATGTGTTTTATAACAATAATATACAACACACCAGTAAGTACTGCTCTTGGACTGGTATGCACAGTGACTGAATCCACAAGAGCCAGAGGGATTTGGTGGTGATGTAATGCACACTGACCAACGAGTCAGGTAAACTAGATTCAATTCTCTGCTCCCATAATGATGCCCTCTGTAACTCCGAATAAATCATTGGCTTTCTCTAGTACTGTTCATTGAACTTTGAAATAAGAGAATTGGGCTAAATGATGTCTTAGAATCTTTCCAACTTTAACACTGCATAATGCTGTAAAGCTCTTATGTTATAAAACTTAGATGTGGGATGCTCTCTGTTTCACCTGTTAAATTATATACATTTATAGCTAGTTACTTTTAGAGAGGGTACAGTGAAGTCTGGAAGTGGTGTAAATTTTTATATCTCTTTGGGAAACAGTTTTGTATGATGAATCCAAAACTATAAAATCAATGCTATGCATTGTTAGGAATACATTTTTCATTACTGTATCCAAAGAAAAGAGTCGGTTGTTTAAACTCTGCATTTGTTGAAAGATGTTCTTTGTGTCATTGTTTACAATAAAGGAAATTTAAACATGCATATGTGTCTTCTAAATGGAGAACTGTTAACTTATAAAACATTAATGAAGTGTGATGCAGACTTGAATTATAAAGTCTGCCTTGCAATCTGGAATATGTTTAGGACATAATATAAGTATAAAAATTGCAAGTTGTTAAAAATATGTAAGCTTGCATATAAATTTTAGAGGTGGGTATATAAAATTCAAATATGTTTTCTTAAATTTTCTAAGAATCTATACAGATGGGAAATATGCTAATACTCCTCAATAAGTGTACCTTAGATAAAAAAGAATCTCTTCTACTTTCCATTTTCAAAAATGTTTTCTCACCATTAGATTGAATTCACTCTTGGAAATCAATTAGTACATTTAAGATCTTAGAGTGAAAACTAACATATGGAGAAACATAGGTTTATTGGTGTTACATTAAGTCTTCAAGCAAAGTTCTTCTGAGATAATTTGGGATGATATCTGATATTATTTATTTTTTACTTTCTGAATTTTTGATTTTTTTTTTTTTTTTTTGCTACAGTACATTCTGTTCCAGATTGGCCCATATTTTTTTCAATTGTAGCTTCTGGATCCCTCTTTACAATGTGATGAACATCTAGATCCCAGATTCTGAATTTATGCATGGCTTTCTTTTTGTTTCTATTCTGGATTTGCTCTCCCTGGAATCAAACATCCCGAGGTCACCTACTGTCAGTTGTAGTCCTCAGTCCTGAAGGAATCTCACCATTGATGCTCATTCAAACACAGGCTGTTTTCAGCATGCATAAAGAAGATTGTATTGATATTTGCTGAATTATGGCACATTACCAGAATGCAAGCTGAGGTCAAGATTCCAAATAAAAAGTGAGTAACAGAAGAACCTAATTAGCTACCATAACTGAAATTGCTAAAAAGGGAAGCAATGTAGGAATTTAGCCAAGAGCTCATTCTTATAAATAAAACAAAAGAGAGGAAAACAGCTCAGAACTAAGACTGATTGTTGAGTATCCTCCAGAATGTTCAGATTCTTGATAAATAGGTCATAACACATATCATAAAGCTGGAAAAAGAGTCCTAAAAAAGCTTGAGACAAGACAGGTGAATGAGCCCATTGAAGTGAAGCATAGTACTCTAGGAACTGGATTCTCTGCAAACATTACCAGATAGTAAAAAACTCCCTAGAGGTTAACATACCAGACCTCCCATAATCTCCATGGCTAAACACAATCACCCATGGAACATTTATATTACAAATCAAATTCATTCTCCAGAAAACAAAGGCTAACATATTGAAAATTTATTAGCATCTGCTGTGTTATGATTATGGCTTTTAAAATGATTCACATCACATGTGTAAAATGCACAAATACTTTTCACCATTGCAAAATACACAGCATTTTGGTTGCATATAATAAAAGATTTTATCTAATATAGGATGCTGCCTTTTTTATTGCTCCCTGACAAGAGAATGCTTGCAATGTTTTCATTGATTTAATATAATAAAGTGAGATTGCCCCCAATATGAAAGCCAGAAGGACATCCATATTGAAGAAGGTAGATTAATTGATTTCTCTGTGGCTATAAACTACTTTTTTGTGAATTTAACTTTGAGAAAAAGGGTTGTTTGAATAATCACATTTTGAGGTCCATTCCTTCAATACAGTTTTATTGTTATAAATAAAAAAAATGTTTGTTTTTTTTTCTTCAAGAAGATAAAAGGATTATATGTCTTTTCTTTGGGTCTACGTTATTTCCAAAGTCACTCACTCACATCAGTGGATGAGGGTTTAATAGTCATGAGAAGACTCTAGAAGAGTAGCCTTGGGTTATAATTTAGATTGAGGTTTCACAAATATTGGTTCCCATCTTTTGTCAAAAGGTAAAGCTACAGAAGACATGTGTTCATAGTGACTTAGTCTACATAATGCCTTGTATCTGTCAGGAAATTAAAGCCATAAGAGACAATATTTCCACTGACATAAATTTTTTAAAATAAAATTCATTTAAATAAATATAAAGGAGTGGGGAAAGGTATATAAGTGGTATAGTAGCACATAATAAGTCTTTTATAAATAACTGCCAAACAAATGGGTGAATAAGCAAATAGAGTGTACAATAGAGAAAAGTGAATGAGGATTTATACTGCTGCTAGTAAAAGACAAATTCCTGGTCCAGAAGTAGAGATTCAATGAAGAATAAAAATGATTAAAAGCATAGCTTCTGAAGGCAGCCTGCAGGAGTTGAAATCACCACTTCTGCATCTTATTAGCCATATGACTTTAAGCAAAGTATTTAACCTTTCTGTGTCTTTCTTTTCTTATTTGCAAAGTAGAGAATATTAATAATGTCTATTATGATAATTATATTTTCTATATCTATTGTGATGTGCCTGAGTTTATTTTAGGTGCCTTGAAAACTTTTGACAAACTCTACATGAATGTTACCTATTATTATATAGAATTTCTAGAACTATCATTTGCAGCTGGCTCAGTTTTCTAACTCTTTTCCTTACCATGCTATCACATTAACTTTATTATGTGAAGATTCCTAACAGGTGGCCTCTCAAATCATACTCTGCAAACTTGAATGTGAATATTTCTCATTTTAAAAATGGTAGTCTTAAACAGAGCAGGAATGGGGCCACTGAAGTTCAAAATTTTACAAACTTTCAAAAGTATTAAATTTTTAAATAAGATTTTATATAGAATCTAACATTTTCAACATGTAGAAGTTTAACCATCTTACTACAAGTGAACATAAAGGACCAAAAGTTTTACTTCAGTGAGTTTCTCCTTTATTCCTTTGGATAACTCTTGGGAACTTTCCATGAATCATCCACGGGCCCTTCTAGCCGGAAAATAAGCAAGACGACTTCAATTGTTCAACCAAGGAAGTTGGTGCTCTAAATAAAAAAGTCAAGTCTCACATCAGAGCAAGAACTACAAAAATCGAGAAATGATGAAAATTTATAGCTTACAATTTAACCTTTTTGTACCTAAATGTGTTTTAAATATCAACTCTGTATAAAGTATATTAAAAATAATGGTTCATATCAGGAGTTTTAACAATTATTAATAATTAACTACTCCTCTGGTTTTTGTAAGTACTATTTAATTTTTTAAGTTAAAAAACTCACAACTTAACATTGAATTATCCTGGATATTTGCACAAAAAATTATATTTCTAAATATCATTCAGTTTTAAAAATAATCTTGTTGAATTAGCAGCTTGACTAGTATCAATTTCCCTGCCTTTGGTCCCTAAGACTACAGGTCTTTATGGGTCCCATAATCTGGTAATTTATGTAACTAAAACTGCATAGCTATCTCCTAGATTATATGAAATTTCTCAGAGAGACCTTACCTTTGTACTCTATCAGTACATGGTACCATTTTCTTTGGTCAGCCTAGAGTCATAGTTGTGTGTGGTGACTGTGATATTATGATTTATAATAGGGAATACACATTTGGTCTTTGTCCCTGGCAAAGAGCTTCCAAAAGCCGTCTAAATTTCCTAAGTGTGATAAAGGTGTCTTGATATTTAAAACAAACCACTTTTAAGGTAAGAGTGATAAAGGTGTCTTGATATTTAAAACAAACCACTTTTAAGGACACCTGAATTACATTAGTGAGGTGATTTTTGGACAGCACCTAAAGATGGAGGCATAGTTGCCAGGATAACCAAACAGGTGATTAGAGAGTTGAAGTCCCCCCTTGCTGACCTCCAAGGAAGAGAGAGGGGCTAGAGGTTGAATCAGTCACCAACAGTTAATGATTTAATTGATCATGCCTCTGTATCCCAAAAGGAAGGGACTCAGGGAGCTTTTGGGGGTGAATATGTAGAAATGCTGGAAGAGAGGTGTGCCTGGAGAGAGCATGGAACTTCCATACCCCTTTTTCCAAACATTGGCTATGCATCTTTTCATCTGGCTGCTCCTGAGTTGTATCTTTTTATAATAAACCATTAAACTAGTAAGTGAAATGTTTCTCTGAGTTCTGGGATCCACTCCAGCAAATTAATCTAAACCAAGTCAGGGGGAAAGGAGACCTCTGATCAATAGCCCATTGGTTAGAAGCACAGGAGACAACCTGGACTTGCAACTGGTGTCTAAAGTTGGGTGGGGGAAGTCTTGTAGAACTGAGCCCCTGATCTGTGGGATCTGATGCCATCTTCAGGTAGAGAGTGTCAGAATTGAGTTGAATTATAGGGCACCCAGGTTGTATGGGAGATCTGTTTGATGATGTTGAAAAAACGCTTTGGAGTGATTACATGTTTGTTAAATCTACCTCCTTAGATATTGTGTTACTAAGGTATTTTGGCTTCCTACTGCTTTCTGACTCCAATCCTAAGTTTAGATCCTTTGTCTGCTGATGTCAAAATCACCCCACCCCTAAATATAGCTGGACCAAGCCACATATGAGATGTTCAGAAATCATAAGAACAGTGGCCATATTCTGAACACATGTCCTATTGTCCCATACAGGCAAATGCTCATTGAACAACTAGCCCTCAACTTTTGAATAATTAAATATTCATAGGTAAGCTCCCTTAGTAAATTTATAGGGGTTTGGTCCTGCTCTGAGTACCTTAGTTTCTTTCAGTCTCAGGACTAGCCTAGGTGGTAAGCTCAGGGAAAAAACAAGGTAGGCTGTGTTTTTGTCTGAACCCAGGCATTTAATCTACTTACCTCTTCACCAGAGCCAGCAAAGTAAGTGCAGTGATGGAGAGATACAAAGTACCACCCCAGA
Organism: Cynopterus sphinx; assembly: GCA_030015415.1. Lineage (NCBI taxonomy): Eukaryota > Metazoa > Chordata > Mammalia > Chiroptera > Pteropodidae > Cynopterus > Cynopterus sphinx. The sequence goes on along the minus strand of CM057385.1, from coordinate 118,254,196 downwards.
CAGATGGAGAATCAGATTATAACGAACAAAAAGACTTTTCATTGCACCTCACTGCAGTCCAGTTGGCAGCACAGCATTTATGCTGTGGTTCTTGTCTATAATAGCCTCGTCTACCAGAAAGTTGTTATGGCCTAAGAGACTTGCAAAGGGTATCTGTCACCATTCCCTAAATGGAGAAGCTGATAACGAATCTGATTAAACACATCCCAGCCCACCCCACCCCACCCCACCCCCCACCACATACATTCTTTCACTTTAAAAACTCAGAGTGAAAACTGTTCCAAACTATAAATTTTAAACTATTCCATTTCAACTGTTCATGTTTTAATTATTATTCGCAGGGGACTAAAGGATATCAAAGTAGAACTGAATGGGTCAGGCAAGGAGAGCAAGGCTGGCAGCTAATCCCATTTCTTTCTTAGTCAGTATGGTCCTTTGAGAATAACCTTTAGGTCAGTGAATGTCCATTTGCCTGCTTTCATGAACTTGAAACATATAGCTGGATGTATTTATTTATTCAACAAATATTTATTGAGGGCCCTAATATATGACAATCACTATGTTTCACACTAGAGATACAAAGAAGAAAAAAGACATTTCTCCTCACAGACTTACAATTTATAAAATCCACCAGTATTTTCTATACGGAAGATTTCTGTGCTAGTCTTTCAAACATGGAAATACACATCAACCTCCTAGATCTGAGACTTAAGGAAATATGGACCAGAAGTAGGAGAAATTGTTTACCCTTCTCCAATACATGTTTTATTTTAACAAATCTTAGGTGGAGATATACAAGTCTCTCATGAAACCCTAGGTCTCTTTTATCTTAGCTGTTAGCACACACAATTATATTTATTTCACTATATTCTTCCCCATTGGACAGTGAATTTTGTGATTCTATGAATTTCATCTGTCCTATTAATCAATGAGCCAACCCCCTGCCCCCATGTCTAGCACAGTGGCTGACATAGACAGTTAATAAATTTTGGTCGTACTGTTGAATTAATGGAAACGTGATGAAGACATTTTATTGAGCTTATATTTAATAGGAAGATTTGAAAATCAGCAAGTGAATTGGATGACAAGAAAATGATAACCATCACTTTTTGAATCTTTACAATATTCCAGATTATTTTGAGAATATTGAGAGTATTTTGAGAATATTGTACCCTTATAACCCTAAATGTCAGGTTTTTTTATTTATTTATTTTTTTTATTTTAGAGATGAAAATAGAAAAAAAAGACTTAAAATTTTTTTGAGGAACTTTGCCTGGTCATACAACTAATTAGAAGCAAAGTAGATTCAAACTCAGTTCTGCTTAACTTCAAATTCTGAGAGATTTATCAATATACTGAGTACCTTGAGCTATATAGAATGATCTACTTAACTAGATGAAATTTTAAAATGTAGGCTTTATGTTTTGGTACTACAATGCTCTAATAAAGAAGAAAAGGACTGACATATAATCATATAGAAAATTACTTGTCAAAGTAAGCAGAACTTGAGTCAGCATTACAATATATTTGGCAAAAAAGACTGCAGCAATTAGGTCATTAATTTACTAATTAATAAACTGATGGTGAAGGTGATACCATTTAAAAAAAAAGGATGCTTAGACTGGAGCTGGAGAATGTCTAGTTCTGGGATGTGTACATATAGTAGGACATTATCAAACTGAAGAATATCTAAAAGAAAATGACCATCATTGGGAAGGGGTCAATGACTTGTCATAAAAAGAACAATACTATTTATCCTGAAGTGGAGCAGACACGAACTATGATCTATGATCACAGGCATACCATAGCTGAAGGACCATTATGGGCAGAAGGTGAAGATTTGTTTTACCTGGTCCTAAAAAATAAAATTTTGATCTAAATGGAGGGAGTCTTCAGTTAGAAAGCTTTAGTGTGAATGAGATAGAGCTATGGGAAGATGAAATATGCTTCCCTTAGAGCATTGCAACACACCCTTTTTGCTGGACATGTCCCAGAAGACACTAAGAGACCACAATTTAAATCACCATAAAGGGGATTCGGTTTATATGGTTGGCCTACATTGGAGTCATCAACTACATAGCACAAGTACTGTTTCTCTCCCATTCAAGCTTATGAAAGCCATCACTAATCAATCATGGCATTTTCCACAATGAGTCCTCAGATTCTTTTCAAACACTGAGCTCCAGGCAACCACTTCCAATAAACAGTTGGCACATGAAATGGAAATACTGTTACTTTGCCCATATTAGGTATAAAACAAGGGTCTTAAAGCCTAGCTGCCCAACAGAGTTGACTGTGGAGGTTTTGGCGCTCCACAACCGATTCTGATGGGCAGCTAGGTTTTTTAAAAGCTGCAGATTCTCAGGCTTCACCCCAACTGCCCTGAAAAAGAATATCTAAATTCCGAACCCAGGAGTCTTTATATGAAAACTGTCTCCAGCTGCCTCAGATGGACTGAGTCTAGCACAAGTTTGCAAACTAGTATATAGCAACAAGTAATAAAAAAGGATCTTTGTTATCTGTGACTCCCATGAAATCAAATAATCAAGGACAAAGTTGTGTGTGTACCCACAGATATGTGAGCTAATTTTCGCTTTGCTTATATGTTCATGTATTACCCATGCATGCAGTAGTCATGTTTCCCAAGTTTTTTCCCTGTGGATGAAATCGTGTGTGCACACCATCTTGCAATACAGATTTATGTGTGTGTCAGTCTTCTCACTTACACTGACTGGATGAATCACACTACCTGTTAGAGTGTAAAAGAGCAAACATTAGTAAAACTGATAATACGCCTTGTGGTGGTGACTCAACCAAAGCAAGCACATCTGTCACGGAGGAGAAGCCTGCCAGGTTTCCACCAGGGGAATGCAATTGAATAATAATGTGCCATACATAAAGCAACTTCAGTAATGCTCTCTGCCAAGTTAAATCCCCTTAAGTTGGAAATGTGTGCCTTCTCTAGGCAAATGCACAGGCTCATAGTATAAGTAGGCTAAAAACTTTGTATTCAGAATACAATGTCTTAACTTCACAGACTCATTCAATAAGCATCAGTCACCATGCTCAGAACCAAGGAAACAACGGTGGTCACCACAGAAATAGTTTCTACAGTTTGGGTCCTGTAGGAAGAATGGTAAAAATAGACTGCTGTGTTTGGAAATGAGAGTTAAAGCTACAGAAGAAACAAAGATGAGCTCATGTAGAGTTTTGTAAGAAGACATCGTAAGGCACTTGATCTTTAACTTGGGGATGAGAAGAGTGACAAGCTCTGAAGCGTTTCAAACCAAATAGTGTGTTTTGTATTTAGAAAGACCACTGGGCTGCATCATGGAGAAAGGAGAAGAGAGAAGACTGTAGAAAATATACCCTTTAGAAGACTATGTAGAGCTGGTGCATCCCAACCATCCTTCTGGCTGAAGAGAGATGATGATCATTATCTATCTCCAATTTTTAGTTCAGTGACTTCAAGTTGGTAACATGTAATTGGCATCGTGGAAGCATTTACACCATAGAAATTGACAAAAAGCTTCTCCTCTTAGAGAACTGGTTGTTAGACATTTATCAGTACACCACATTCATGTCTTGCATATATTTTGTATCTACACACAACATGAATAAAGGCACCGATATAAAAGGCTAACAGAGGATCTTCTCTGTGGAAGGTCACATTAGGAAGAGAGTTTTGTTAGTGAGAATACCTATCACTCACAAAGGGTTTTACCATTTGCAAGATATTTTATATTTATATTCTATTTATCTTTCTTCTTTTATAAAATAAAAATAATTATTATCTCTATTTTACAAATAAAGAAGAACTTAATGGAGATGATAGAATTTTTTTAAAAGGATTGAATGAGAACATCCATGCAAATACTAAGTGAAATACTGGGAACATATTAAGTGCTCAATAAATTTTAGCAATTATTGTTGTTCATATTAGAAATGATTATTTTAATAGCAAAATGATCCTGCGACCTAGATATGGTAGATAGCATTAACTGTATTTCCTGAGTGATAGACAGGACTTGCAGAAGTAAAGTGACTGAGACCTAGATTAGAAATAACAGAAGAGTGACCTAAACCAGAAGTTTTTTGACTCTTGGTCTAGTATTATGTCCATAGTGCATATTAAAATTTATTGACTTATTTATCCATTCATCCATCCATCACTCAACAAGTATGTATTAGGTACCTACTATATGCAGGTACTACTATGCAGAAGCAACAATCAAATGAAAACTGCCTTTTCTCTCATGGTGGAATTAACACATTAAAAATGAATAACTAAATATATAATGAATGTTCAATGGTGATAAGTACTTTGTGAGGGAGAGAATAAAGAGAGATGGTGTTTAGGTAGGGTGGTCCCTAAAGGTCTCTCTGTGGAGTCTAAGTGACTCCATGAAGAGAAGGAACATCATGGGAAGAATACTCCATAGAAGGCATGGCAAGAACATAGGTCCTGAGGTGGGAAGGTGCTTGGTATGATTGAGAAGTTCAAGAATATCAGTGTACCTGGAGGAAACTAAGCCTGGGAAGGCAGAAGGGTGGAAGACAAGACCGAAGGAATAGTCAGAAGCCAAATCACCAGGTCTTTGTGTGCACCATTAAAATGTATGTATTGTGGTAAATTTAGATCGCAAAGAGTGGAAGATGGAAGATATCAGTTAATATTCTAAAAATCATTCCTGTAAACTCATAAAATCTTCCCATCAGAATACAGAGATTGGTTGGTCTCTCTTGCTCCCTTTAGTCTCTTGGCCTCGGATTTTATTAAATAATTGTACATTCATTTATTTTTTATGAGATGCCTACTATGTGATAGGCATTGTGGTCATCCATGGGAACACATCAGTGAATATGGCAATAAGATCCCTTGTCCTTAAGACATCAACAATTCAGCAGGAAACATGAACATATTCACAGATAGTAACGTGCAGTGACAAGATATATACATACAGAAATATTCAGAAAACACATGCTCCTATGTATCCCCACAAATCCCATTCATAGGTACACTAGGGCAGATCATTCTAAAGTGCAATCCTGTGATGCACAAGGTGATAGGGCCTGTTAATGCAGAGCCCAGCTTGCTTTGCCAAGCCTGGAGAAATCAGCAATAAAAACAGAGAAATATTATTTTGTTGTTTTTAACTAAACTCTATAACTGGAATAATATCACCTTTAATGAGGCTGGGGAACTTCCTCTGAGGAGTCTGAAACCTTTTACCGATGTTATTCCATTAATTCTCCTTGTGTCTGGGACTTGGCACCTGAAGCACAATGCATTATGCAAAACCAAAACACACTTTGCATAGAGAAAAGGTTCTGTTTCAGTGTTTCCCTTGTGCTCAACTTCAAAATGCTGGCAGATCTGCCATCAGGACATGCATCCATATTCTTGCTTTTTATGTAAAATTATCTTTGATGTCATAAATTTATTTTGCAGGGAGGGATAGAGGGAGAAAGACAGAGGCAGAGAGAGACAGAATGAGAGGAAGAGAGAGAGAGAGGAGTTTGGCACATGTAGACAAAAATATATACCTCAAATCCTTTATAGGATTAAGAACAAGATTGCAGAAACTATCTAATTCAAGAGCAATATGTGAAAACCTTTTGTAAGGCACTTTGCGGATTCTGTTAAAATGTTAGATAGATAACTACACGAGAAAGTTAATTTGATGTGCCCACCATGTGCCCAGTCTGGTGCAAGGCAATTTGTAAAAGGAAAATGAGATCAAGACAAGTTCTCTGTTTCAGCCTGGGAGAAATGACTGCCTTACATAAAGCAGTTAATTCACAGTGCAAAATTAGAGCAAGTCCTAGATTGGATGGTTTAGGCTCTCTCTAAGAGCTTCGTGGAGTTCAAAGAAGGCAGAGATCAATGTTGACTGGAAGGATAAGAAAATCTTTATGTTGAGCAATAGATTTGCACTGATCTTTGAAGACTAGGGAGGATTCAGAAATGTGATTTTCCAATACTGTTTCAGAAACAGGGAGGTTGCCTAATAGCCTCAATATTCCAAATTCCAGAGCAGTGTGCAGTCACCCATTCTTCCCAGGGATGGGGAAGGGTGAATCCCATATCACATAATTTAAGGGAATTTAGAATTCTTCCTATAATTCTAAAAATTTCCAAAGTAGCGGTGGTGGTGGAGCTTCAATGATCATGTGGGTGGCTTGTCACCTTCCAGTTCAAACTCCTTTTCTCTCCTTTTTTCTTTTTATCTGTCCTGGATGGCCTCTGACTCTCACTTCACAGAGACTGACCCAACTCCTGCCATTTTCTTTATGGCCTCTCTTCCTCTCCTCTCACCTTCATTCTCTTCTGTCCTGGTTCTGCTCTGGTCTGTGCATAAGCTTGGCCTCCAATGCTTCAGTCCTCTAAGATCTCTAACCCAGTACCTCTAAGGAAACCTACATTTTCTTGAAAGTTTAGGAATAACAGAAGAGAAAGAAAGCACCAAGAAAAAGGAACTTAAAATAATGACAGCTAAAATTAATAAACAGCTCATTCCCTGTGCTCTTCACAGAAGTCTCTTATTGGTTTCTGGCTCAGAGATTACTGGCTGAGAAACTGTCATCCTTATAGTTTCTGTCACACATGGGCTTTGTCACACTGCCTGGAGCCAGGCAACCTGAGGTTTTGTCTCAGGGCCATCACTTTCTAATTGGGAGAATGTGAGCAAGTTTCTTTATCTGTAAAATGGGGATAATAGTAGCCACTACAAAGGGTTGTGCTAAGGATAAAATGAGTTGGTATAGGTAAGACACCTAGTGTCTGGAACATTTCCAAAAATTCCAAGAGAGTATTAACTATTAACATTATCTCCTTCACCAAATTTCTAGGCCTAACTATATTTTTTCTAAGAAAGTAAGAGAACCTAAAACTCACTGTTAAAAAACTTTTTTGTATTTCAAGGAATCTGGCTCTATCATTTTTAACTTCTTCCAATCAGGTGATTCCAGCCCTTCCATTTCATAACCTTTCATAAGGTCAATTTAAGAGTTTTCCAAAACAAATTATTCCTAAAAGAAATACAGTTTTGTTTTCATTAAGTATTTCCCTCATCAGAGTTCTGTACAGTCACATAATTATAGAAGAAAATATATGAGATCTGAAATAACCCAGGATATACATAGAGGTCAGTGGTTTCATTTTACAAATGAGGGAACTTAGGCCCAGAAAGATGAATACAATTTGCCAAGGCCACTCACAAAATTAATAGCAAGGACAAAACTAGAAATCTGACTTTTACTCCTTCCTCTAGACTTCAAACTCTTTGTCTAAGAGTCTTTACTGTAATTTTTTCTAAGATGGAAATACTTACCTCTACTTGTTTTGAAGCCAAATTAGGCTAGATTCAGAGCAGGAGGGTCCAGTGTTGTAAACTAATTTTTAAAAATGTTTTTAAAGATCACAGATCAAGACAACATTATTATTTTCTTCAATTTGACTAAATTTAGACAGGTTTCTGCCCATGACTTCCTTTCTTAGAGTATTTTTTTTTTTTAAGAAACTGGTTGTCAATTCCTTCTGCACCCCTTTGAGATGAAAATCTTCTCCCAGCTTCTTACCCTTTTACAGCCCAGGAATACCTTCTTCAAGGACCTAGGAGTAATTGCTTTGAAATGTAATCACCAAGGAAGATAGCACCAAGATTTCCTAGTCTCTGTGAGAGGTTAGGGTCCTATTTCAATAAGGGACAAACACAGGTGTCCTAATTACCTTAACCAACCTCCCTAATAGGAATTTTCCACTAACTCACCCAGGAGTTAAAAAAATCCATCCTCCCTTTTGTTTCAGCAGATTCAGCTCAGTCCTACACTGAAATTTTTCACCTACTACAGTAGGCTGAATAAAATCTTTCATGCTATTTTAAACAAATGTCCTGCACAATTTTACTTTGACACCACATGGTCCAGGACAAAGAGTTTCTCCATCTAGTTTCCTCTTTTGTTCTGGGAAAGTGAAAACAAGTTAACTGGAAGCAGCCCAAATATTGCTGATTCATTTGCATTTAAATTGCCCAAATGGCATTTGGTAAGAGCTTTTTGATGTCCAAGGAGGTTTTGGAGGCTTTTAAACTTCAAAACAGAAGGTCAGAATTGATCAGCAGGAAAAGAACCTCAGTGCTAAGTGGTCAGGTTGCGTTCCAAGCTTTCAACCTGGGAAGTTGGTTTCAGCATGAAACCTGGAGGAAATGACTCTCACAGACTCACTCTAGGAAGAATGGCCAGGGCTGAACAGGGTGGGGATGACTTGGGGTCTTGCTTTCCAGTGTGCCTCCTGTCTCCTTCCCAGGTCTGCTGTCGAAAGAGCAGGAAACAAAAGCACACGCACGGATCCTCTAACTTCCCTAGAAAAATATGTGTGCAAACATGCTCATCTAGACCAAGCTCAAACACATCATTTATTTAACACACACACACACACACACACACACACACACACACACACACACACACACACGTGTGATTAGCAATCAGGTTCTTTATTTTTATTTGTAAAATATGGATAACATTAAATTATTTAGGCAAGAAGGCTGCTAGATGGACGTGGCTCTAGAGCCCTGGCTGCCTATGCAAGCAAACCAAAATCTAAGCCTGCAAACGTCTCAAGGTTACAAATTGAAACCTAAGAGTAACCAACTGCAAACAACCAAATAGACTTTAAGCTGTAGCCAATCAATAATTTCTTTACTACTTTGTTTCCATCTTTTCTCTCTAAAAGTCTCTCCTGGAGCTCCTGTCAGTGGAGGGCTCCTAACCACTTTTGGTTTGGCCTTGGCCATTCCACTTGATTTTTGCTCAGGTAAACTTTTAAAATATGTGCCTCTGTGACGGAGGAGAAAATTGCCCTTCTTTCCTCCATTTCGTCTTCCAGTTAGACTAAGAATTAAATTAACATGAGACAGGTTAACAGAAGAGAATGACAATTACATTTGTACATACAGGGGATCTTTAAGTATTTGGGGCCTGAAGGCCAATCTGGCAATTGAAGCTTATTTGCCATTTTGAGTTTAGGAGAAAAATCAGGTAGTGGTGGGAGTCCTAATTTGGGACTTCAAAGGGGAGGAGGTAATTCACATGGAGATGCAGAACAAATGTTTGGTAAACATGTGTGGGCTGAGCCATCTTTAACAATAGGACGCAGAGAGGAATTTGATCAAATGGGCCTTGCTAGTTTCTTCCCTATGGCACCTAGTCCAAAATAAATCCTAGTTATCTAGGAGTATAACTCCCTTCTTGGAGCAAGCCCTCTATCTATATATTCTTTTGGGCTGATAGGCAGAAGGTCAAAGGAGGTTCTTCCTGAGTCTTTTGTTTTTATTTTTGTTTTTTAATAACCAGCTTAAAAAATAACTTTATAAAAACGCATATTTTGGGGTAGCAAACTCTGTTTTCTCTCACCTCACTTTATCTTTTAACAATAGCAACTGTTTTTAGTTCATAAGATTGACGTACAGAGTAATAACTACAATAAAGATGGGACGATGATGATTACCTGAGTACTTTCTACATGCTCACTCTTTAAAATTTTTGAAGACCAAGGAGATCAGGACAAAGGGTTGTTCCAGCCTCATTTCTCTTTTGCTTACAACAACTCTATGAGGTATGTTTTATAATTCCCATTTACAAAAAGTAAAAAAAACATTTTAAATTTGAGGCATGGAAATATTAAATAATTTCTCAAAGGTCACAGAGCTAACAACAGCAATACCGAGACATGAACAGACACATTAGTTCTAGAGTTAATAATTTATGTAAAATATTAAGCTAACCATTTTGTTTATAAAACTAACTCAAGAAATGCTAATGTCATTATCACTATACTGACTTTCCACATTGAATACATTCTTTGACTTCTAACTTTGGACACATTGGCTCACCTGCCATCATTCTCTGTGCAAATACCCCAACCAACTCTAGGGTTGAGTAAGACTTATCCTTTGTCACAAGTTTCACCCAGCTCTTCAACTCAAGTCATGCTTTCTTTGCTAATCAGATATACCAAAACAAAACAAAACAAAAAGAGAAAACAAAAGAAAAACACTGGGAGTAGGAAATCTGTGAAATCAGAGGTTATAAGAAATAAATAAAATGCTTGCCCTTGGTGCTTGGCAGGTAAGATGTAAGGCAAACTGAACGGCATGACCATGGGTTTGGAGACAGGAGAGTACAAAACAGAAATGCGGCACAAATGTGCTATTCTGAGGGGGCATAAATATAAGCAAGTGGGGCAATCGTGATGAAAGATGATTCAGATAATGGAAGGTTAGAGATAGCACTGTGGAATTTCTGAACACCATGCTAACGACTGCAGAAAGATTCAGGTGTTGATCTCAAATGCAAGACATTACCTAGATTACAATCACTCACACACACACACACACACACACACACACACACACACACACACACACACACAGAGAGAGAGAGAGAGAGAGGGAGAGAGAGAGAGAGAGAGAGAGAGAGAGAGAGAGAGAGAGAGAGAGAGAGAGAGAGAGAAGCTTAAATACTCTGGTTCTAGTCTAACTTGGCACATCATTTAACTTGCCTAAGCTTCTGAGATCTGCAGTGCATTTATCTACCACCTGCCCTGTCACCATATATTTATAGCTTATCTTGCCTTGCTTTTAGAATAACAGTTCTAAGACAAGCCTTAGAAATCATCTAATTCAAATTCTCTATTTTGCTAGTAAATACAATTTAAAGATAGAAAATGAAGTAAATGAAGGTCACACAGCTCACTAGTGACAGATGAGGGCAACAAACAGGGTTAGGTTCTTTAGGGAAGGGAATAAGTGAACATCCTTGAAATTGTTTGCAATGTATTTTAGAAACTCACTTATTTTTCTCAATGAAATCCATGTATCAAATATTTTAAGAACGACTGTTATGAGTTTTACCAAGAACAGCTCAAGAGATGCAAGTAAATTGCATTTAGACGTCATTGTTTTCATTGGCTCATTTAAATGCCATAATGAGAGAAGAGTCTGGGAAGGAAACAAAACAAAATAAAATAAAATAAAATAAAATAAAAAAGAACTCTCATCTAGTTCCTTCAAGTTTACTGACTAGAAAAGATATATTTTTCAGAAATACTGAAGTAATACTAAAATCAACACACACACACACACACACACACACACACACACACACACACACACACACACATACACACACGTGGATAGTTGCTGACCCTGCCATTAATTGCAAATAATTCCACTACCCCACACCTCCTCCCTTGACGGCATAAGCACCTGGGCCATCTGGTCTCATACCTACTACAGACTCATTCCTCTGCGTCATCACTCCTTGCTGTGTATATTATAGAAAACAAAGGCTTTACCTGGGTTATCAGACTTTCAGAAAGGATTCCAACAAAACAAAAGAAAATGCAGGTGGAATAAAAGGTTATAACATTGTGCAAATCAAGAGAATTGCTGAATTATCTTTCAACCCAAGTTATAGAGAGAAGAATATGATCTCTTTTCACTTGAAAGTGTTATGCACAGTATGAGAATGCAGAAAATATTTTCCAGGGTTTACACAGAGAATAGATATAATAACAACAACAATAATAAGTGTATGCAAGCAGGGACCCTGCAAAGATGTAAAGGAATGAACCAAGAAATTATCTGGGGATTTACATATGAAAATGCAAAAATGAGAATGATGATATAGGAAACTGAGTTTGAGGTACTTCCTGATGTATTTCTTTATTCATAATAATTCATTTCCTTATTTAAGAAGGAAAAATTTCTAGAATCCTTCCCTTGTACCAAGTAGATTCTATGCATATGTTAGCTACATAGGCAATCCTATATTAGCACATGGGCAAGCAGGCACTCATGACAAGGTATGCAGAAATGCATTAGAAGCTCTTAGCTAGCTATGCCAATAAACTAATCATCAGCAAAAGGTGTATGAATATAGGTTTTTCCCAGTGCCAAAAGCATATTCATACAGATTTTTCTAGGTAGATTTTTAATGCCTCTATTTTACATAAGAAGGAATAGAGACTTTGACAGAAGGTAAACAACTTACCCAAAGTCACATGGTCAGTATCCCATAGAGGTAGGATTTAAAACCTCATCTGTCCACAAACTGTAAGTATACCCAATGACATGTGGCTACCTCCCAACATTAAAACATCTGTATTTATTGGACTACTTTTTACCCTTGCTTACACTTTTCCCTCTTCCTGAAATGCACATCCCACACAGCACTGTAATTATGTAACTATGTCCCATCCTTCGAGACTCGGTTCAAAGTTCATCTTTGTAGAGCTTTACTCAAATGTCCCCAGTTACTGGTCTCTTCTACCTTCAAACCTCATGCAATTTTATATCTACAATTCTTATAACTATCTCACATTCTACTCAGTATCATAGCTAATTATATAAACATCAACCTCTTCTCTGAAATGAAAAACTCTTACTTTGCTTTTCAAACCTCACCGTCTCTTGAATTGCAACTTACACAGAGCAGGAATTATGTAGTATGTGAGAAGGACCTTTGGCCTTTATGTCAGAAGGACTGAAAGTTCCAGATCTACCACATTACCTAGCATTGTGTCAATCAATTAAACTCTATGAGCCTTATTTTTTTAATTCCTATTAAACAAAATATAAACCACAAATATATTTATATCATCATTAGTGTGAAAATCAGGTTAGCTGAACAGTAACAGTATTGTGTTTTTATCAGGTTTGAACGGGTGCATAATTTAAGATAAATGTTGACCAAGACAAAAAGTGGACCCCATAGTAAAATGGCATTAAGAACATAGATGCTTTCATGTAACGTCAGACAAGTATTTCAGATAGGGAGTGACTCTATACTATGCAGTTACACGGAGACCCAGGTTCTTTACACCCTTGCTATCCTTGTCTGTATAGCTGGAGCTCAGTCACAGGTTCATCCATATTCCAGCTGATGGGAAAGGGTAGTTGTGAAGTAAAAATCAACTATTTTAATTTAAGCCATGTAAGATAAAAGTAACATACACCACTTTTGGCTACATTCCATTGTCAATAACTTAGCTTCTAAGGCCACACATGCTGTGAATCACTATGAAATGGAGCCTCTAGCTGGGCAGCCATAGGCTCAATTTGACTAAACTTTTAAAAAGACAGACAGAATGGATTGGGGTGGAAAACAAGCAGTTTTTCTGCCACAGAAGTAAAGAAAAAATGTGATAGTATTGTAAGCATCAATAATCATTAAGGCATAAATATTTGATGTGGACCTGACAAACGAGTTTTATGTAGGCAGAAGAATGTAGCAAACCTTTTAGGAGAGTTTAATATGCATAATGAGGTTAAATGGTTCAGGGAGAAGATGGTCTATTTGGATATGTTAATCACGGGTATTCACAAACTGATCCTAGTTAAAATCTCAGTGAAGAAGAATAGCTATAACTTAGAGAATAAAACCAATGCAGATGGTATCACAGAGTTTCCAACACTGTACCTTTAGTAATCTTCAGGAGACAAGAGACTCCTAATGTTGCTTGATTCTGCATGTAAAGTGACCAGTACAGCTATTAGATGGCATTCATTACTAGAGGAAAAATAAAAGAAAAAACACTTTAGTTAGACACCAAGAAGAACTCTCTGATTCAAAAAAGTGAGAAATACTAACACTTTTTCATTGGAAGGTACACAATTTCTTTCTCTAGGTAGAGGTGGGTGGGTGATGGGACAACCTCACAGTAACCTCATATATAACAAGATTTTTAAAACTAAGCAGAGATATGGGGCTCATATGATGGAGACATAAGAAGCTCCTTTGATAAATCTTAGAAATGCAATGAGGCAGAGAAATGAGAGTATCCCTGTATCCTATAGCAGTAATAATCACTTGTGACTTCTTTTTTATTTCCAATGAAGACATACATTTTGGAAACTGCTTGATATGTTTTAATTGTTAACAAAAATAATAAAAATATTTATAAGTAAATTATAAAGTAAATGTAGGAATCCACCTACCAAATTAGCATTTAATTACTAAACATTGCAAGAGGCATGTAAACACGGAGCTACAGTTGAGCAAGTTGATAGAAACAGAGTTGAGTGTAAATTCTTCCAGGGATGGGCATTAGCTACATGGGGCTGTTTGAGGATTTGCTCTCATAAATCACAAGGCGGGAAATCTTGTTTATGTTAATTTGCAGGCAAAATCTATTTTTACAGCTCAATGCCAAGGCTATACTCAAAATAGTTTATCAATTAACTTACAGTGTCTTTTTGCTAAAGTTTAAGAAATCTTCCAATCTCTTACTACTTGATTCTGGATAAAACATTTAGCTTTGCTTAGTTTCTGGTCCTTCATTCTGTAAAGTGACTACAGAGGAGGTAGCATAGGTAGAGTGGGGGGGATGACCCAAGTACTTTCAAATATATCGAGCCCCTTAATATTTGGGGTCTATAATCTCTTCAACCTTGGATGTTCCAAAATGAGTAAATCAATCGGCTATTATAGACCAGCTCAAAGACCGGGCCCACTACAGAGCTGTGGAACCCTTTTCTGGGCTGTCATGGACACTGTGGACTGTGATGTTAAGGTGAATTCAGTTTCCACTGATATGTGGTTGGATTTTTCAGGAGCTACCTCTGAGGAGGGAGCAATTTTTCCACAGTACTATAAGCAGTTAACTTGTAGTTACCTATAGTTAACTTAGGTAACAACTGCAGCTCTGGTATCAGATAGCCTCTTTCACAACTTGACACCACCATTTTTAATTTGAAGGTCTTTGTTCAGGTAGTAACTTTTCTATGACTCAGTTTCCTCATCCATAAAAGAGAGATGATCATGTTATTTCTTAGGAGTCTTGTCAGGATTTAAAGTAATAGCTACTTAAAATGTTTTGTGCATTGCCAGGCCCTTAGTAAGCACTGGGTAAATGCTTGTTATAGTTATGTCAATTCTCATTGATTGTAACTCTAATCTAGAAACATCCCAGCAGATAGGTGAAGTCCATGGGAGTCTACATTTAGAGAATCAGGAATATAGTCAACTATAAGTGATTTCTTATGTTAGTGGGGCCCCTGCATTAAAATATACACATTTCATGGATGTCTTCCCAGCTCATAATAACCTCACCTTCTCTGGAAACTGGCTTCTTCTCTAATCCATAGCACTGGGCTACTAGTATCCATGTTTGAACAGTTACCTTTCTTCCAATTCCAGTACTTATTTGTCTATGGAATGGCAGATCTATAATGGGTCAATCCAGTCTTCTGTCATTGGAATGTAGAATTGGAACTAAGGATCTCTTAGTGGTTGGTCCCATAATGAAAAGTTGAAGGCTGAAGTATGGCTCTATTTTTAGCATATGTGTCCAGAGGCTGAAAATCCCTCTGTCCACATAGGAAAAAAAATCAAGCAAAAATCTAGTGATGAAATAAGAAAAAAGAGTCCTGAAGACTTTCCAAGTTCTGCTTCCAATTCAGTGGTTTCTAAATCTGTTTACAGTTAGAATCAGCTGGGACTGTTTTTAAAAACTCCAAAGCTTGGATTATGCTACAGACAAATTAAATCACAACCTATGGACATGGGACACAAGCATTTGTATTGTTAAATCTCCGTGAGTGATTTCAATGCACACCTATGCTTGAAGCCACTGTTCCAAACCATCTCTAGAATTGACCATGGGTTACACAAGCCATTTCAATAACCATACAATAAGTTTCCTGGTTTTGCAATCTCTGTAAATTTACTTCTTTTACTTAAAATAAAGCAAAAGACTATTTAAGTTGGGATTTGGGAATTATGTACTTTACTAACACTAGGAACTAGACAAGGGTACAATTGTTTAAACTAGTGTTCAAGATGGGGATTTAACTGTTCATTTGAGTCTTTAGTTATATACTATAATTGCAAAAAAAACCCCAATAAAATTGCATTCAAAGACATATAAAACATTATACTATAGCATGCATAATTGAATAAGAAATAAGAGAAAAGATTAGATCTTAATAAACCAGTCATCTGTTAATGGCATTCCATGATTTTTTAAAAAGTTTCCTGGTAGTCAATTAGAAAAGGGTAACTAGTTTAGTCAACCAACTGAATTTACATGTAACAAAAGCAAATTATCCAGAACTACAAATGTTTTTGGTATAAAACGCATATATAAATTCTTTAGGTCCTCATTAAGAAGACGTGATGGACTAGAAGCATTATCAAGGACATATGGCAGAAAATCAAATACAGAATAGCAGAAAGACAGATTATGCTGAATCAAACCAAAGAGACAAAAGAGGGCTGTATGCTCTTTAAATCATCCCCTTTACTAAGTAAAGGACAAATCCAAGATTGTGCCAGAACCAACACTTCTCCCACTGAGAAGAAAACCACACATTTGGGAGAAGAGATCCAAGCAAGTCCCAAAACCTACTCATTCACTAGTGTCTGCCACACTAGATGTTTCCTGTTTATGGGATAACCTCTCAAGGTCTCTCTAGGCAGACTTTCAGTTTGTACCTTCTGTTCCTTTAGCTGAATACCCCACCACCTCGCCATTCCAGAACCCTTAAAATTTCCTGTCTACTCCATTAAATTCTTCTACTTAAGACATTCCTGGACTTTTAAAATTCTCAATGAAAAGGTTATGACATTACCTATAGACTTCCAAACACTATCCATCTGAGTATGTATCAGCATCACGTATGGGAAAGAACGTTAAAATGCAAATTCTTGGGTCACACCTGCAGGGTTTTGATCCATTTGGTAATAAATGAGCCCTAAGAATCTATATTTTTAAAAATACTTCAGATAACACCGATTCAGAAACTGTATCAGGCTTGGAGAAGAACCCTGTCTTAAGAAATTCTCAGAGTGTATCTTCATGGCCCTTACTTCTTTTTCTTCTTCATTCTCCCCTTTAGGTCTTATTTTCTGAACATTAATTATACTCCTGATACTACTACACAGGGATCCTTTTCATAAATCATTTCAATACAAATATTATTTCCCCCATTTTACAGGCAATGGAATCAAGACTCAAGGATCTTAACACTTAAATAAGTATTCCAAGGTCACAAGAAAGTAGGATATTAAAAAAAAACTTTTTCATTTAAAAAGAAAGAATGAGATTTACTTGTATAGAAATTTCTGTAGCATAAAGCTGTGAATAATACCAACTAAGCAAGGAGAGACAATAGCTCATGCCTCAGTTTCTCCATTGTTAAGTTAGAAATAACATTGGCTTTAAATGAAGTTAGAAGACATCAGGGGAAACATGTTTTCCAGGTGCAAATATGATTAGCATGACAAGAAGTATAACAAATTGATCAAACTGCTATTTAGACACCTAGAGTTCTCACAAAACATCATCTTGCCACACTAAATGCCAGTCATTGAGGATTAAGTGAAATGAATTTTCCTTGGAGAAACATGAGTTTTTAAAATGAAAAGGAAAAAGGCTTAGATTAATAGCTACTAAGGGTTTTTCAGACAAAATACTAAGAAAATCAGTCATTTGATAAACTTCTATTAGCAGGTAAAACATGTAGTCCAGATCCATGAAAGTATAAAGTCTGGAAGAAAACTATTATGTGAAATATCCTAAAACAAAATCTTCAATATATCCTAAAGACATAAGGCAAAAAATTAATCAGGTTGTTTTTCTAAAATTTCAGTTTTATAGAGGTATATCTCAGTGGGATATACAAAACATGTAATAATATAAAATGAATAATATACTATAATAATATATAGTATATAGTTATATATGACCTATTAGTTTCTTTTTGTATCTTTTATAATGCAAATACAAGTTTTATACTATGATTAATAATTGAGATTAAATTGATATTACTCTCAAAAAGTTCATTTCAAATTCAAAGCAATCTTTGATATGAATTTGGTAGCTATTAGTCTCTGGCAGAAGAAGAGAGACTTCCATTTTTTTACAATTCAGAGCTGGCATATCATTTTCAGACAGTTCTGGGCAATTACATTTAGAAAAGTAAACCATACAAGGGCAGAGTTAAGTTGAACCCAAGTAGATTGTATCAATGTAGCTCCTGATTTATCTTCATCACATAGTACCTGACCGAAGACATAAAAATTATTAGGTATCGAGAGGAAACTTGAAGCCACCCTGGGCAATAGACACCTTGCATGAATCAATAAAAGCAATTTCAGGTAACAAAGATGCAATGTGGTAGGAATTAGCCAGATATTAGGTGAGGCTGTTTCTTGTAGTTCTTGTCCTCATAGCTTCACTGTCTTCCCTGGTTCCTTAGCCTAAGTTTTCATTTCCACAGAGAATATTTGTTACTTCATCATCTGAATTGTTCATGGCTTCTCCTGTTGATCAGATAACTTCAAGTGGCTGCTACCAACACCTGTTTTTTCAGATCAGGTGTTGCAGCTACCATCTAGATATTTATTACTTATCTTGATCCTGAATGTCTCTGCTTCCATTTTGTTTTAGTTTTATCAACAACTCATTAATTCATTGTTTAAAATATAAATATTTGTTGACTCTTGAGTGTCTTGGGAGGGCACTCTGGGAACACCACTGTGAGCAAGATTACTCTATTGTTTGTCTCCATGAAACTTACAGTCTAATAGGAAAAATAGAAAATGAAGCAACCCATTCCCACTAGTGTGGTGGAAACTGTGCAAAGAGGCGATTCTGACATGCTTTATCAGAATCAGAGAAGGACTCCTGAGGGAGGTAGAATTTAATCTAAGACTAGAGGACAGAAGGAGATAGGAGAGCAGAAATAAATGTTCCTGTAGAGAAAATGGCACATATTCAGGCCTGGAGGAGAAAGGGAGTTAGTGTCTTAAAGGTAGAGGAGGTGACTGTGTGGCTTGGGAAAAGGTTCAGCTGGAGAACTGACTGAAAAGGATGCTAAAGATGTATGTAGAAAACAGACGCGGAAGGGCCTTGAAATCCATGCTAAGGAATTTAAACTTTATTCTGAAGGCAAAGAAGGCTTGTTTAAAGGTTGTTAGCAGGGTAAGGCAAGATGGTGAGAAAAATCATTTGAAAATTCATTTTTGTGGTAGACTAGATTAAAGTCTTTCTTTTTGCTTATCCTGCAACTAGCAATATTGGAAAGGACTCAAACACTGTGAAAGGGGCTGGCTGGTCTACACTGAAGGTCAGCCCACTCAGTCTCCACCTTGAGTACTGTTAAAGAACAGTGAATCTGGACCCAGTACAGCTTTTCTGTCACCATTCCAGTGACCAGACTGGGAAGACCAAGTAAATGGAGTCTGTGAACAATAATAATCCTCATAAGACATGCTATTCCCTACATAAACAAGGAAGAGAAGACTGAGGCACCAAAAACCAGAATTTTATATATCATTCCCAAGACTGCTGAGGGTAAGTAAAAATCTAAGAAATGTCATTCATCATCCATCCAGGCAATTGTCTGCTCTGACAGCTTATGCAGGGACCAAGGACATATTGCTGGGAATCTTCAGTGGGGGGTTGGGGAGACAGTACATTCCGTGTCTCTGTGCCCTTAAAAGTAAGCTTATGACTGGGAGTATCCTTCAGTTTCTCTTCTGCAAGGATTCCTTTATTTAATAATTTTGCAAGAGTTTTATTAACTAATTTGCATTTTTAATTTGAATTGAAAATATTATGAAAGCTAACATGGATTAGGCCAGTGTATTTTCAACTAGGATTTTCAGAGTCCAGGCTTTAGGGAATATGTTTCAGTTCCAGAGCCCCGAAGATCTTCTTTGACAAGAAAAATTTCATTATTGCAGCTTTCATGTTGCAGTTCTATAGGTAATATATTTCATTAAAGAAACAGTTCAACTGTTTGTAGAAAAATCCTAGAAAGAATCAGTATGGGGGAAAAAAGAATCAGAAAACTGGAGATTAACAGGCTGCTTGATTTTTGACAAGTCTTTTCCTCTCTAAGCTACTATTTCCTCAACTGGATATTGAGGAGCCAGGGTATATAAATTCAAGATTCTGAGATTATATATATATATATATATATATATATATATATATATATATATACACACACACACACACACACACACATATATAAATACAGACACAAAATCTTGATATATATATATATATATATATATATATATATATATATATATATAAATAATCTTGAAAGCTTCAGGAATACAAAACAAAAGTATACTTCCCTTCTAGACTATCCCTTCCTAGGAAAATTTTTGATCTTATTCTTTACTTCTAAAATACCATTTTGTGGTAAGCTTTTTTCAATGCCACAGGGTCTGCCTTTACTTGATGATATTATTTCCCTTTATTCCAAAAGATAGAATCACATTCATACTTTTAGTCAGTAGTTCTTAGAACAAGGTGAAGTTCTGAGCCTCTTCCCCAAGACTATCCATATATATAATCAGGTTTGTATGGAACTTCAGACCCCAATACGCCCATTGATACACTTGTCTTAAAAGAACTTTTCTAACTCCATATATTAGTTCATTCATTCATCAGATATTTATAGACTATCAATCAATGGTCACACATCTGTCTAGATTCTAAGGATCTCAAATAAACAGACTTAATTTTATTTACAATTGTATTTTATTTCAGTAGGAGCTCACAACTCAGAGAAGAAGATACATCTGTAAACAAGTCAAAAGCCAAACAGAGTGGCAGCTCTTGTGATATAGATGCGAGGAAACTGACATAGGCAGAGCTGGGGGCCCAGGTCTGTTGATTCTTTGCCCAATACATTTTTGCTTTCATCTAAAGATTACAAAAGCTACTAACTCTTAAGTTCTATTTCTTTCTTCTTGAAGGACATAGGATGCTTTAGAAGACATTTGATGGTCCTTGACTAGGAGCATTAAGACACTAAATTACACTGACATGGTCCATAAATCATCTAATGAGTGAGATCCAGATAGTGGGCCAGTGTGAAAAGGACACATCAAGAATGATGGTCACCAAAACCTGGTTGGAAATTTACAGTCTATACATGGGGTTCAGCTAGGCATGAGAGGTACTTCCTCCTTGTTTGCACACTGCCCATGAAGAAAGAGGGAAGAAGACAGTTCTTTCCTAAATCTTGATAAGGACCATTATAAAACCAGTTTGGCTGCAGAGCTGAACTTCCTAGTTTCAAATGCATGCCTTGCTTTGTGCTTTTTGACCTTGGGCACTTAACTTACCCTTTTTAAACCTACTTTGTAGTATGAACCTGCACATTGAACAAAATGTATTGCAAAATGCTACTCTTAGCACTTATTTTAGGGTTCAGAAGGTATGAAAAACATATAAAAATATTTTAAAATTTTATTTTGATTTGGCTCATTTTAGTTTACAGTATCACACTAGAGGTGGATGGGATAAATACATCCCAAGTTTATTTAATCATTGACACTGTCAAAAAAAATTTTTTTTTAATTCAGTTGTAACATTGACTTAAATTCTGTACAAAGGACCTGCCAGCCATTTCATGTACTTATGAAAAACCATACCCCCCCATCACCCTTGGCACACCATAGAAATATTATTTCATTAATATTAATTCATTGATCTTCACACCAAACCAGCTCGTTAGGTAGGAGCATTACATTTTATAAATATTAAAACTGAAGCACTGAGAAATAAAGTAATAATAGTAATAGCTACTTTTTGATAGTATTTACTATAAGTTCATTATGGCAAAATTTACTTAAAACACATTTTTACAATGCACTCTTACATAAACTGTATAAAATAGTTTGCTTGCTTCCCCTTTACAGATGAAGAAAGTAAAATTCCCAGAGATTAATCACCTTACTGACGATAAGAGTGAAGCTGAAATCCAATTGTAAGTCTGGAGTTCTAGATATCCAGTCCTGAGAAATTTTTCTCTAAGTTAATCAGTAATCTAGTGGCAATGCCATGTTTTTAATCTGTTTCATTAGTTTTTCTGTTTACACATCCCAGGAGTTTTAGGGTATATTAGTTTTCTAGGTTGCCATAACAAAATACCATGGATAGAGTGGCTTAAATAACAAAGATTTATTTTCTTAGGATTCTGGAAACCAGAAATTCAAGATCAAGGTGTTGGCCACATCATTTTTTTTTTTCCTGAGGCCTCTCTCTTTGACTTGTAGATAATAGCTATCTTCTCCTTATGTTTTCACGTGATCTTCCCTCCATATGTGTCTCTGTCCTAATCTCTTTTAATAAGGACACCTTATTAAATCATATTGGATTAAGGGACATTCTAATGACCTTATTTTAAGTTAATTATCTCTTTAAAGGTCCTATGTCTTAATTCTTTTACATTCTGAAATACTAGGCAGAGAACTTCAACATGTGAACTGGGGTTGGGAGTTTGGGGGGGCCTAACATGGAAACTTTTTTTCTGACTTTGGCCACCATAGTCTCTCTGTCAAAAAAAATATTCTAGTTATTATAAATATTCCCATGTTGTAGAAAATACATTAGCTCTGATCCAAAACAAAGGATAATGTCAAATCTTATAAAAGGAATAGTAGTCATGACAGGAGATTTAGAAAGAATTAAATAGAAAGTGAATCTTTGAAATAAAATAATTTGAAACACAGTCATTGTATAAGCAACTTAATAAGCATTATCTTAGTTAACCTATACAACAATGCTATGAGAATATTGCAGTGATAATATGCTGAGAAAGGGTAAAACTCTCATAATTATCTTCATTGAAATATTTGCCTTTAGTAGAAGATGTGACTTCATCGATCGAGCATTTAATTGAGCACATGTATGGCATCAGGCACTGTACCAGATGCCAAGGCAGTTGAAAACTTTTGAATCTGAAATATTCCATGAGGAATCAGGGCTAGAACTGAGAAAAGCACAGTCTTTAAAGAAGGACACACTGTTGGCTGGGAATTTCTGAACAGAAGTATTCTTCTAGAGATACTCGTAGAAGTGTTGGTCAATGGATTACTAACTTTATTCTTTTCTATGTTTTGGTGTGACATTAAAAAAAAATCTTTCATCAGTTGAGAAACATGAGTTTGGCACAACACATTTCTTGGCATTTAAGAGGAGTTATTGTCCCTTAATCTACGGCTCTTCATACTACTCACTTTGCATTAGTTCAAGTTTTGGCCTTATCTATTTTAGGATCCAAGGTCAACTAATATTTAACTAAATGGGTTGTAGGATTTTATTTTCCTTTTCTATATATAATTATTGAGATTGTTTGTCACTTGAAATTTTAGATGGTAACAGAGTTGGGACAAGGTCAGTAGAGCAGGACGTGCCCTGTAAAGACCACAAGTTAAGGTAGGTGATGGCACTGTGTCTGGGAGATCTGTTTAGATAGAGAGAAACAGGCGGTGTCCACGTAGTGAAGATCAGAGAGTCAGTGAGATGAGGGGAGTGAGCAGGGTTGGGATCTTTGATTCTTGGACCAAAACAATTTACTCAATGCTCTATTTGGAATTTACATCTTTCTAAAGAAATTTAAAATTGTTCAAAATTCTTAATTATAAGTCTAAGTTGTTAAGTTCTGAATTAGAAACAGTCTTTAATATAATATGTGAATCAGGTATTGAACTTGAAGGGCACTGACTTTCCCTTTCTTTTGAACACACTTGTAGCCCTTCTGCATGCATTGTAGCAATTCTATCTTTCCAGTTGTTAAGTACTCTGGTATTTACTTAGATTCTTAGATTTTTATCCATTGGAGTTTTGCATATGGCCAGGCTCATCCAGCATGGAATTTGAGGAGTTTTGTATGTCAACTGGTACAAAATGTTCTGCAATTTTTCTTCTTATTAAATGTTTTTATATTAGAACAAATTTGTCTTTCTAATTGGTCAAGGTTGCTTGCAATTCTAATATTTCTTCCCAAGCCTAACAGCTTTAGTTTTCCACATTCTCTGCTTCAAATAGTGTCTTTAAAAAATGGGGCAAGCATCATTAAGAATAGGATGAATAGATTCTTGCTGAGGTAAGTCTCTCCTGTGGGAAAGAGACATTTCTGATCTGGCATATGGTGAACATTCTCTTCAGTGCTGGTGATGGTAGGCACTTGTTGGGTATAATTCACAATTAATTGTGCCCAACAGTTCAATAATAATTCAGCTGGAAAGAGAAATACAAAAGAATTCTTAGTTCATGGAACTGTATTGGCAACAAATAGCCAGAAACTAAATTTTACTTTAGGAAACTGCTCTGTGTTTTTTTTTTTTCTTTCTCTCTTTGTCCATTTTTCTCCTTTCTCCTCTGTTGGTTTTTAATTCCCTTTCTTTCTGTCTCTGTCTCTCTCTGTCTCTCTCTCTTTCCTTCTCAATAGACCTTACCTTTGAGACTTCTCTCTCAGTTTTCCAGTCTCTGTTTACATCTTGTAGACCACTGAACTGTCTCTGACTGAAGATTTCTCATCCTAGAACAGCAAATCAAAGATTGTAGCTAGAGCATGTCTTAGTGTGTGATAAAGAATTGAAAGACATTATTTCTGCCTGCATTGACGTGAAATGCAAACATACACAATTACTTACTTAATAATTATCCCTGTATTTCCTTTTCTAAGTGTTCATATTAAGAAGGTTGGGAGTAGTTGATAGACAGAGGAGGGCATTATTTCTAAAGGATGATAGACAACCAACAGACGTCTTTTACTTCATCTACAATCTGCTGTAAGGAGAAGGGCAAATTCAGCAGTTTTTGCAAAATTACCAACACAGCAAGAAAGGCAAGCAAACAGATTGCTCAGATGGACTGACTCTTAATAACTAGATCTATCAAGTTCCAGATTTGCTGCTTGCTGGGAGTTGGTCTGCTTTTATATATTTGATTTTCCCAAATTGGGGAAAACCCTCTAAAATGTTTAGCAGGGTGGAATACACTTTGAGAGACACAGGAGGACTCACTTTGATGTCATCTTCAGTGGTATGATTTCACAATTTCTCTAAAGAGCTGTCATCATCTTGACTCCCTTTCTTTTGATTTATCTATGAACCAGCTTGGTTGCCAACTTTCCAACTGTTTGTACCTACAGACCTATTCCCTACCCTTTTCTATCCTGCTCTGTGCCCCAGGAGGCTGACTATTATTGACTATAAATGAGCTCCTCTGCCATATGGCTTCTGATGGGTTCAGCCAATGGGAGGTCTTGAGAACAGATCTGGAGGGCAGGGGGGAAAAAACCTGGGGTATTTATTCTTCAGGTCTCTTCTTTCCAGATAACTGTGGCCTAGTTGCATTTCTTTTACAGAATCTGCTGCTCCTGTGAGGTCTCCCTTTTCTACACTCATATCTAATCTCTGCAGGTTCTTATAGCTGCTTAATTACCTCGTCTCTTCAGATGCAAAGGTGTTGATAGTGCCCTGCTTTTGTTAGTACTTGGGTACTTTCTCAATCCTCTTTCATGTCCCTTAACCACACTAAACTTATTATAATATCCTTATATTGAGCTCTCCTTAAATATCTTTTGAGTGAGCCACCTGAGTGTACTACTATCAGTACCCTGACTAAAAGCAAAAGGGTAGGAACAATTCATTCAGTCAGATGATACAGTGAAAGTATTAATGTCATACAAAAGTAGATTTGAATTTACATATGAAGCATAGAGGTTCAGGAAGGTCAATGCTTTATTCAAGGTCACAAAGAGAGTCATTAATGGAACCAGAATTAAAAATCTTTTTCTTCAGACTCTCCATCCCACGTAATCCCCAAGTGTGTTACATCGACCACTATCCTTATGGATTTGCCATAGACTAAAAGATGGAAATCACTATATATAATATATGTATCTTGGAGAATCACAATACATATTACCAATTTATAGGCTTTGATAAATCTTCTAAGAAGGTAAACTGGATAAACTTGAGGTTGTTTAAACTAGAATTTGATACACATACCATCACTGCCCCTCCCTTTTTTCTTTCCTGTAATACTTATTTGCATCCCATGGAAGTAATTGTCTGTGAAATTCAGATTAGATTTCTCTTCTCCCCTAAGCATACTTGACAAGAGGACCACTCCAGTACTCCATAGTTCATGTCTCCTTCTTTCAAGCTTCTAGTACAGAGGGAGCTGAATGTCTCAGTCCAGGTCTAATAGTGGGTCAAGGATAATGACTAAGCTTGGCTTAAGTTAGGTTAAACACAGTAGTAGGTCACATTGTTGAAACATAGCCACTAAGACAGAACCTTTGAGTTGGGGGACATATTCAAAAACAGAATGTCCATCCCAGATACCTCCAAATATAGCTGTATTATTATTTTAAGAGGCATAACCTAATATATTCTATAGCCTGCAAAGACAACTTTTTAAGTATCTGGATGTTTTCATTCTTCAAAAGTGAAGTCAATACATATCTATACCAAAAATGCTTCTTTTAAAGGACATAGGCTTTTCTCGGCCATTCTGTAGGTCAATGATGATCTCTCAATAACACACACACACAACACGCACACACAAACAACACACACATACACAGTATTTACCTCAGTACTCCTTAGATACTGCTTTCTATTTCCTCCTGGTCAATAATGTCACTTAGCTTTACTAAATGCAATTTCTGCTTTAGTCATCACAACTCAAGGTGAAGGGAAAAGAAAGGAACTAACAAGTATTGAATACCTATATACACCAGGTCTTTTATATCTCATTCTTCTCACTTATTCCTAAATATTCCTCATAGGAGGAAACTGAGGCCTGGCACATTTTTGTTCCTTGCCCAAGGCTTTAAAGCTAACAAAAGCTTCAAACTGCTGGTTGCCTTACCAACATTCATCCCTTTATTCCACACATACTGGATTCTGCCTGATGTTAGGTATGCATTAATGCAAGCACTGAGAGTGCAGAAATATTTTTAAAGAGTGCAACAGAGATGACCTAGATGCAAAAACCAAAGTACATCCATGGGCATATGGAATTCACAAAAGGGGTAGTGTCTAATTCTACAGGAACAGTACAAAAGAAAAAAAAAAAAAGATGATGAGTTTTGAAAAAGAAAGTTTATGGGTTGAACATAGTGAGGTGAGACATTCCAGGCTGAGGGACGTGGCATTAACAAAGACAAGTGGCATGATAAGGAATGGTACATTAAGGAAATGCCAATTTGTCTTGAGTTAAGTGAAAGTAGCATGCTGAAAGATGAAACTGGTGTCATATACTGGGTTCTGATCTCAGAGAGCCCTGTGAGCCATACTAAGGGGCTATCTTATGTACAAATACACTGAGGAAGTCCAGAAAACAGATTAGTGATCCTGCATGATGATGAGGATCCATGTCTGTCATGCAGAGAAGGTCACATTCTCAACTTGGTATAATCTCAAACAAATAAACGAATGAACAAACAAACAAGGAATAGTTATAATAGTATATAGACTCCCAGTTTCTCGAGTGCCCTTTGGATAAAAGTAAGCATATAGGATGTTAGTTTGCATAAGCATTTCTTCTAAAATAACAAAATCCCATTTGCTTTAAATAGAGCATTCAGTCTGAACTTTGAACAAATGACCTGTGCACAGTAACATTGTGTCTGGGTGAACACTATAGGTCAACCTAGAGAGTTTTGGATAGGTGACAGTTTTCTCTTAAAACCCTTAGATTTTCTCTCAAATCACGCTGTTTTCCAAATGAGTTTACAGGAAATAAAATCAGTTTGCTTTAGGACCACTAATCTGGAGCTGCTTTTCTTTGCTCAAGCATTCCAAAGGGATTGTAAACTTGGATGTTCAGCACTATTCTTGCCTGTGGGCTGTTGAGCTCTCTTAGGACCTCTTATCCAGAAACAGTGTCTGCAGTTCCACTTTTGTATGCTAATTGATAATACTTATTTTTCAGTAATGCTTCTTTTTGCATGTTATTTGAATTGATTGCACTGTAAATTAGAATGTGAAAAAGAACAATGCTGAATATGTGCAGCTGGATGCAGTCTCCCAAAATAAGGCTGGTTGCAAAACTGCATCGAAAAACTACTGAGAAATTTTAGACTTTGGCTTTAAGTTTCCATCTTCAAACCCAAAGAAGGCATTTTCTTATGAGACCTGAACTTATTTCCAAATATTACAAAATAAAATTTAGGGAGAAAAAAAATAAAATCTTTTGTTATTATATCTCAAATTGGCATTTGTTCCTTTGATTATTCCTATGCTGGTGAATCCTTCTATCCAATACCTAATGAATGAATACTATGCAGGATATGTTGAAATAGACCCTATTATATTGAGATAATTAGATGAAAACGTTGCCCTAGGAACTCCTTCACTAGACTGTAAGTTCTTTGAAAGTAGGTACTGTATCTATTTTGTCCCCTATTAAGTTTCCAGAGCCTAGCAATGTGTCTGGAGCATGGGTGGATATCAGGAATTTAGATGGAGCTTGGTGATTCCACTGTTTGTCTTTTCTTTGGTGGAGGCAAGATAAAATCTCTTGGTGACCTCACCTGAACAAGCTATACATATAAAGGAAAACAGCTTACGCGTTACAGAGTGCTTTCTGATTAAAACACAGGAAGCATTAAATAACGTTCAATGCAAAGCTCTGAAACCAGTTGTGTGGAAGAATATCAATTCCACATGCCTACTCTAACATGTGTTCTGTGGGGAAAATACCAGCTCAGTGTACTTTTCCAACTGCAGGTAACAGAACTGAAATAAAGAAATCTGAAAGTATCAGATTTGTCTCAATTTTTCAGATTTTTAGAAAATATTTTTGCCACACTACCTGCATGGAGATGAAGAAGAACAGGTTTTTCCTACATTGGTAAAGCAAGTTTAGGAGGAGATTAACACCTGGGCATTAATTAATTTTTGAACTCACAGTAGCTCTGCCCAAAGTTAAACCAGGTCCCAATGAATGCCTTACACACTGCCAATTTGAAGTCACTCCTTCCTTTTGAAGAACTTTGACTAATAGGCTAAGAAGTTTGAACTTTATCTCTTCAGAAAAAAGAGAGCTATCAAACCCACATGGCAAACACAATAAAGGAGCAGTAGTCTATCTTGATTGTAGTGATGGTGGATACATCATGCACTAGACACAAGATTAATTCACCTGGAGCTACACACAAGCACACACACACACACACACACACACACACACGAGTGCATCAACACTGGTGAAAACTGAGTAAGGTCTATAGTCTAGTTAATAAGATTATACCAATGGTGATTATCTGGTTTGACATAGTACTAGAGTTATATATGACATCACTACTGGGAGAAGCTAGGTGAAGGAATCTTGGAATTCATTGCATTATTTTTGTAACTTCTTTTGAATCTCTATTTCAAAATAAAAAGTTGAGAAAGAGAAAGAGAAATTACCCCGTCCCCTTCACCTAAATGTTAATGCTTCAGGACATCGAGATTCTTGCATTCAGATGAATTGAGACTAGGAAAGACCAGAGGCTGTGTCTATCTGAATCTCATGTTTTTTTTCCTTCAGTTAATACATTAGCAAAATTCCATTTTTCTAATTCAAAAATGTGACTCTGGGGAGGAAGATGTAAACATAACACAAACAGAAAAAAAAGATTCAAATGTAAAAGTAATTATTTTAATTGTGTCTTTAAGTTTGGTACAACACACAGGAGAGCAGCCTGAAGCCAGAAGGAATCTATGCATGTGGGAAGGCAGCATTTGAAAAACTGAGAATGAATTCCTTTGAAATTTATGGGTGAAGTGGAGGCAATTGTCAATTTCTCTGCATCATAGTCTTTATTACTCTTTAATAGCACGTCAACTTTAGTTAAAGGCTTTATGGACCCAGGACAAAATATGACCTAAGAGGGTAGCAGCACACCAGAATAATATCTTTATGTAAAGCCATTTTTAACAATTTAATGTGCTGTCACACTTATTTTTACAATTATTATTATTTGAAGGAATAGATTGGTTCTTTAATTAGTTTGAAGATTACACACACACGCACACACACACACACATATATACACACACATATATATACATAGACATGTGTGTGTGTATGTGTGTGTATGTATTTAGCTTCATTTTACTTGTGAGGACATTGGGCACTCAGCTCTTAGATGCCTCTGCTACTTATCCCACACTGAAGCAGAACCTCAGTCTCTGAAAGAACCATGAACTTGACCATTATTCTCTGTGACCAGGCTGAGCTTTGATTTTCAAGAAGCATCAGAACAAACACATTGCGTTTAATGACACATAAAAAAATGAGCCTAACCTATGTGCTCTCAGAAAAATTCAAAGATACATATTTTCCACACATTTTACAAATGAAATTGCAGCCATTTCCATGGAGCTTTCAAACAGATCTCATTCCAAGAATGTTAAAATAACATAAGCTTCAACTGTCTGTGATTGTGTTCAAAGCCAATTATTATGGCTTTTTGAAAACTGAAGACTTTTCTGGAGAAACCTACAAATAACCATTAGGTCCCCTTCCCAAAGACTCTGCTACAATATTCACCTTCCTCAGAACAATTTTTCATACAATATCCTTGCTCAAAACTCTTTAATGGCTCTTTTGACAACAAGTTAAAGGCCAAAATTCTACATCTAAATTTACTGGCCCTTTGTAATGTGGCCCAAATCTATCCTTCTACACATTGCCTAATTACTCATCACATCTTCTGTCAGATTTAATTATTCTGAATTCCTTTTCATTTTTCATGCCTTTGCTCCTCTGATGCCACTTTTCTTTAATCTCCTTTCCCTATCTTTAAAGGTTCGTATCCTACTTCTCCTCTAGACCCACTCAGATATCTCCTTCTTGAAAGAGCCTTTTCTCATGCCCAAAGTCCTCCCTCATTCTTCTTAAGTTGGATAAGGCACCCCTCTTTGTTCCTGTTGCACTTTGTTTCCATCTGTTATTATACTACTACAATTATTTATTAGTATTGTGACAGATAGCACAGGGCCTCTAACTTCATATTACACCCCATCCCCAATCATAATCATCCTCAGTGCCTAAAACACAATAGATGCCCACTTTAAGTCTCTGGAACTAAATTAAAATGGAAGTGCCATAGGAGCATAATTTCAGTCTCTAATGGGCCAAAATGTGCATATACATTTACACAGTGCTTTATGATCCCCAAATTACCTTTCCATGCCTTATTTCACCTGACCTTCTTAGGAATTATTATCACCATTTATTTTATTGTGAAGCTGAGGTTCTACAATATGGATTTACCCAACCAAGGTAACACAAAATTACAAAAGAAACTTAGCTCTCCCCAGGGTGTGAACTTCTCTAGAAAGTCTACTTTAGGAACATTGTTGTTGACAGGAACACAGGGAAAAAAATGAGGAGCCATGGTTTTTTTTTTGCTTGTTTTAAAAATATTTTTCTTGTCTTAAGTGCACTGTCACATCTTTCAGGTCATTTTCTGCCAACTTGAGGATAAAAGATCACTATTATCAAAAATGAGTCTCTGGTGTTTCTTTTCATTTATTATTTCCCCTTCTTCTGTAAATTCTATAGAGTTAACTCCATAGAGTCAAGAGGACACAACAGACTTTCAGCAGGAGACCATGGAGAGAAGATAAGTAACTTAGAAGAACACCACCCTAGGAGTCATCCAGACAAGGGTTCCTCCTTCTGCATCCTTAGCTGCAAAACCTTAGAGTACCCAGAGGCCCCAGAAAAGAAAGGTGTGACACAAGATACCTAGTGGGGCTTATGGAGCTGAAAAGCATATGCTCAAAATCAATCTCTTACATCAAGTAGGAGAGTGCTACAAACTACATCTATATACAGTATTTATATGCATTCATTGAATATGATTAAGTGCCAGGTGTTGTGCTAGGTGCCAGAGACAAAAGATAAGATTTAGTTCTTTGCTATTATGGAGCCCATAGCCAAGTGACTAACGCAGCTGTTAGTAGATTAAATAGCTTGAATATATAATGATAAAATGCAATAGAAATACAACCCAGCATTTGCCTTCTTGTGTACTTTTTTTCAGAAATATGAAAACCTTGGTTCACACATGAATGTTCTTAGAAGACTTATTTGTAATCACCAAAAATTGAGAAAAAATAATCTTTAGTTTTTGTTTCATGGGGGTGAATCATTAAACGGACTGTGTTGTGTCTGTACCATGGAATACCACTCAGCAATGAAAAGGAATGAACAATTTATATATGCAAAAACTAGGTTAGATTTCCAAGGAGTTAACAAAGACAATCTCAGAAGGCTACATACTTAATTATTCCATTTATATTGCATTTTGAAATGACAAAAAGATAGGAATGGGGAACAAATTAGTAGTTACTAGGGATCTGGGATCATGCAGGGTTACGTGTGAGAAGAGGGTGGTGGATGTGACTATAAAAGGACAACAACTGATACCCTTTAGTGATGGACTCTTCCGTGTCTTGACTGTGGTGGTTGATACATGAACCTACAGATGTAGCAAAATTGCATAGAACTGAACATATATACATACATATGTAAAACTAGGGAAATATATATAAGGACAGTGGAATGTCTCAATATCGATATCCTAGTTGTTATATTGTACTATGGTTTTGCCAGAGGTTATCTTTGTGGGAAATTTGATAAAGGGTACACAGGACCTTACTGTACTATTTCTTATAACTGCATATGAATTTATACTTATCTCAAAATAATACATCTAAAAATAATAAAACAATAAAATAAAACTTAAGCTATAAAGGAATATATTTTATAGGATTAAGGCATATGACAAAGGGATTTGATCTAGCCTGGGGGAATCATTAAAATCTCTCCTGAAGAGAGGACACTTGATCTGAATTCTGAAGGATGAGTATGTGCTATTTGAGCAAACAGTGAGGGAGATCTAGGCAAGAGGGAATGTGTTACTTTCTAAGAAGTGATAGCAAGGATACAAAATTGTGCATAATAAACCAAAGGGGTAAGCAAGATTGTCGATCATTTAGGCCATTAGGGGCTATTTTAAGGACTGCTTCTTTATTCTGTATATTCTTAAAATGCTATTATATAAGAAATGCTGCAGGTTATTCTGGGTGACTTCAAGAAACAGAAGTATCTTCTCCTTCTAGAAATGCCAAAGGGATGATTTTTATTTTAACTTTCTTAAAAAAAAAAAGCTTTCTAAACTATTTTATTTTTCAAGTAGGGCTGTGTTTAAAATAGTGAATTTCTCTCACCTGGAAATATTAGATCAGAGTGGCTGACCATTGTAATGTTGGACATATATAACAATTAGGAACAAAATTGAAATAGAAGATTACTAAGTTTCCTTTCCATTTCCATGAGATTATGTCTTAGTGTTCACTTTGCACAAAATTAAAGAAAAAAAAGCCTGGCAGAATTGGAGAAAGTATCTGGAAACGGATCAAAGCATCTTGGGTTGATTTAAGAAAATGTTCTAATAAGTAAATGTAGAATTCGGTTTGCAAAATTCTACAGCATGAAAAATGATAATAAGCATGATATCACATAGGATTTCAAACAAAGGTCCCTAATCCCTGGTCCCTGGGGTCATCCCTCTAAGCAGTAGAGACTTTTCTTAACGGTTTGCATGGCAGGCTACTCATTCTGAATCAGGTTATAAACACAAGCCCTCCTATTAATTTCAAATGATGCATTTCTATCTCTGGCTATGAATAAAACAGATCAATGCCACCCGCATGTTTTATTGGGCCTCCTGTGAAATGAATCTGTGGGGAGACAGCCAGCAGGATGAAGTTGACATGCAGATGAGATTTGTAAGTGAGGACATATTGATTATTTCCATCTCAGCTCAGACAGTAATTCCACCCAACGCCGCTTTCCCTGTTTGAGCTCATTATTTATGCCATAAAAACACTATCTCAATGATAATAACAGGCTTCATTTACAAGCCAGAACATAAAGCATCAGCGCTTATGATTTCAGAAGGTAGGAGAGGAGGGAGAGAGAAATTTAACAAGTCCTAGAGAGGCACAAAACTGCCAAGGCTCATCTCACAGCATTTATTCCCCCGAAGAGCAAGAATGAGAGCAGGTACTAGATTGCTGGGTTCCTTACTAATGACTCCAGACTTGTTTGAGGGTTGGATTGATGGATTACTCAGAACTTTCTCCATAGTGAAGCTTTCCTTACTGATATCTGATTTTTCTGTGCCATGCCGCACTGCCTCAAGGTATGGAGAGCTTTCTGGGTGCCTTTTCAAAGTCCTCAAAAACCCATCTGAGTGTCTATTTAAATGTAATCACATTCAGCAGAAACTGAACAACTTTTCAAAGTAACAATATTTCTTCACATGCCCCCCCATGTGGGTTATTTCAGTAGCTAATATGACCTATACCTATTGTTTTGCCATCAATAATTTTATAATCATTTTAATATAAACCCAATACTGGTAATTTCATTCAGGTCAACAAGCAGTCATTGAGCACATGTGTTTCTTGCCCCGTTCTTGGGAGTCAGGGTTGTTATCTCTATTAGGTAAGACATGCCCTGCCATCAGGAGATTTCAGTCTTGGGTAGGAGTTATACACATAGCAAGAAGGTCTAAATACATATGGAGTGTGAGTTTAGGAGAGTGAGACATGAAAAGATTTTGCTTAATAGATAACTCCTTAGCTGGATCTTGAAATTGATGTTTTTCTCCTGATTTTATTTATTTATATGATATATATATATATATATATATATATA
This sequence comes from Cynopterus sphinx, assembly GCA_030015415.1. Lineage (NCBI taxonomy): Eukaryota > Metazoa > Chordata > Mammalia > Chiroptera > Pteropodidae > Cynopterus > Cynopterus sphinx. The sequence goes on along the minus strand of CM057385.1, from coordinate 118,219,638 downwards.
TATATATGATATATATAATTATGTGATATATATAATTATATGATATATATAATTATATGATATATATATACATATATATGTATATCATATATATATATACACACACACACACGTAAAAATGCTTAATTCTGTTTAGTAAAAGAAAAGAGCGATATTTATCTGCTAGAGAAATTTGAGACAATATAGCTTAAGGAAAATCAAAGAAACTGAAAATTAGGTCATTATCGTACATAGATGACTGCCATTGATAGTTTAGTATGTATTCTATGCTGTTTCCTGTTTAGATTTTGACATACGAAAATAAATGCATATTTTACGCAATGTTTGCACCTATGTGTTTTCCACTGAAGGATGTGTTATGAACATCTTTTTAGGTCATGGTACATTCTTCTCCATAATTATAATGACTGTTTGTCTTTGTAGTGGTGACTTATACCTTAGTCAACCAATTTCCTAAGATTGGGCATTTAGCATGAACAATGTCACCAGAATTAAAAACAATATTCCAATGAACATCTTAGAAACTAAGTCTTTACTCACATCTGTGATGATTGCTTTAGGATGAACTCCTAAAACTGAAATTTCCAGACTAAAAGGCATTTTTAAAGTTACTGATAGATACAACTGTGTCATTCTTGAGAAATGGTCTATCAATCTTCTTAGCCAACAGTATCATAGAAGCGTGATTTCTTCAACAGATAGTTTTTCTGACAGGCAGAGCTGATGGGCAGTGTTTCGGCAACTGATCAAATAACCTTGGCGGGGTAATGTAAATATGTCGTAGTATTCAGGCTTCACATCTAGGTGTTAGCTGAAGACAAGGTTGACTTGGAAGTTTGGAGCCCATGAGTGAAAATGAATTTGCTTTATTTTAATCAGTAGCAACAATCAGGCACTGTCAAATGGTTTGCATTAGCTTTATTATGATGACTGTAAATAATATATGCAAATAAAAACAAATCTGAAGAATGCAGAGGATATAAAATAAATAATAATAGTTGCCCCAAATCCCTGATCTTGTTGCTTTCTATGAAAGTAACCAATTAATAGTAGTTGGTCATCTTTCCAGAAGAATTTGAGTTACTCAGGTACGCTTTATGGGATTAGTTGTTTTGTTTGTTTTTGTTTTCACAAAAATGAGATCACTTATTTGATTGATCTGAGAAGAATGAATGGTACATACTTGCGTCAGCTTGCTTTCTTCTCTTTAGAGAGCATTGGCCCAGGGAGCATGAACTGAAAAGTGTCTCTACAGGAGCAGGAATGGTCCAGGGGTACAGTGGGTATTTTAAAAAGCCAATCTGCCTGTAGATAGATATAAGCCACATTCTCCAACATAACCTTTATTGGTTTTTTTAAAGGAGATAGTTTGGTCTCCACATATGTTATTTCTTGTCTAATTTCTCAACTGATTTTGGACTCAGGAAGGAGAAAGGTGTGCTATTTGCTGGGCACTCTCTCAAAGATACAGTGTATATTATTGTAGAAAATTTCGTTAACCAGACTTCTGTTGCTGGCCATTTATGGTGTTTACAGTGAAAAAAAACATTCACATGCCATGTTGCAACATAATTTCATGAATAAGCTAATATGAATATATTTGTAAGATATAATCTAACAAATAAAATTACTTAGTGAAAGTGTATGTGTTTGCATTTTTAAAGTTTTGATACAACTAAACTGAACTCTATTTTTACATATCATATTTTTTAAAAATTTACAATTTCATCAATTAATGCGAGATTTTGTGTTTTCTACAATCATCGATGTGTAGTATTTTCAAGCTCTGATCTATACAATTCTGATAGGTGACAAATAGCATTTCATTAAAATTTTAATTTGCTTTTTGTTAATTATGTGTGATATTGTGCTCTTTTTCATGCTTATTGGCCATTTATACTATTCTTTCTGTGGATTGCTTGTTTGTCTTCTGTGTCCATTTTTCTATTGTCATTTATTTTTTTCTTATTGATTTTCAAGAGCTCTTTGCATATTAATAAATTCAGCCATTTCTCTGTATTATGCACTGTGAATAATTTTTCCATTTATTATTTGCCTTCTTATTTGTGTAGGTATTTTTTTTCAAGTATTATGTAGTCAAATTTCCAACTGCTTTTATGACTTTATACATTGACCAAGTGGCACCTATAAGAAGACACCACTTAGATTGAAAAGGGAAATGCTAAAAAAAAGATGTGAATTAAAAGAATATTAATATTTCATCCAAGACTATGGCAATAGTAAATACATTGAAAAGGAAGTGATATGAACTTGTTCAGAAAATAAATGTTGTTAAGGAAGAATAGAAGATGAAAATTAATAAGAAGAAAATTCCTAGGTTAGTATGCAGATGGAACTGGGAGTTGATATATACATTTTTTCCAAAGAAATTCATTTGTTTTCCAGTCTTCCATGAACTGCATTAATCTGTATTTGAAAATGATTCTCACATATTAGACAATATTCAATGCACCCTGCTGTTCCCTTTTTCAGATGTCAACTACTGCTCATTGCCTTAGAGAATGAGAAGCTTAATAAGGTAGTGTTGGCCTAATAGAGGATTAACCTAGGACAATACCCATTTTATAACTATGTTATTATTTAATGATGAATAAATCAATATACGTCTCTTTGATAATCTTATATAACATGTTTTCATAAGGCTTATCAAAAGTAATAATGATATTTTTATAGGAATTCTTAATATTTGTCTCCTTCTTAGACTAAAATATCTCTGAGGACATGGGTTATGCCTATTTTGTTCATTGCATGTTTTGCACTCAGCACAAAGATTATACATACTAGGTGTCCAACAAGTCCTTATACATCAACAACTAGTAGTTACCATTTATTTAATGTTTTCTTGAGTTTAAATAAAGTTTTGATACTTTGAAAATATATCCACACCCAGAATTTTATTTGGATGTTGAATGTCACATATGGTTTAGGTTTTATCTCCATTTTATTGAGGAGGAAATTTAGGCTCAGATATATGACATGACATTTCCAAGTATCACAATTGCTCCAAGAGTGAAACAATTGCTCCAAGGCACGATTTCACCCAGTTCTTTCTTCACAATGTCGTGCTTCAAGTTTATAACCATACGAGCTTCACTACGAAAAGGTTAAAAATTTTCTAAATGCTACCAGACCTGGTAGTTCATAAAAATATATGTTTGCTGTATACAAATAATAAAGTGACAGTACGTCTTCATTAGATGGTTCATCTAATTGCTGTGGTCATTAAGATGTTTGAAGCCAAGAATGTTATTTACTAATAGTAAGTTTTTCATATTATCCTGTAAGTGTAAATATTTTTTTCTAATGTCAGTAGAAAAAGAATGTAACTTTATACTATAGAAAGAAGAGTTCAAGCAAGTCAGTAAGATGATTACATTAAGTTATGAACTGCTATGATGACTTAGAATTATAACTCTTAAGTTAACAAGATGTACCAAGAAAGTCAAGTTTCTTAAGACACTGAAAATTGAAAAATAAGATACTTCTGGTGTCAGCAGAGCCTGACCACTGGGGAAACCCATGACATTAGGTGACTCATTCAACAAATATGTATTGAATATCTACTTTGAATCAAGCCTTCTGCTATGAACTAATGATTGATTCTGCAATAGAGAAGGGGGATAAAGTCTCTGCCCTCAGGAAGAATATATTATAATCGGGTAAAGACCACAGACAATAGATACACTAATAAAGCATAACAGCTTCTGATTGTTGCTGTAAAATAAATATATTAGTTGACAAATTGGAGATGACAAGATGTGAAGAAGATATAAAATGGACTGCTCAGGGAGGTCCTCTCTGAGGAGGTGATAGTTAAGCTAGATCTGGGCTTAAGATTGGGCTAAGAGATATATTAGATATATTGTTAGAAATATATATGTATGTATGTATGTATGTGTGTGTGTATATATATACATATATATATTAGAACTATATTATATATATATATATTAGAACAATATATGTATTTATATATATTAGAAATATATTAAAACATCAAGGCAGAGTAAAATTATAAAAATCAAAGTCCAGAGGCAGGAAAAGTTGTGTTCACAAAACAGAATGAATGTTTTGAAGTTAGAGAACAAGAAAGAAAATGAGATATAATATAGTCAAAAATGCCAGCAGGAGCAAGATCATGCAGGGGCACAGGAACATGGTAAAAAGTCTGATTTTCCTTCATTAAATGAGAAATCATTGAAGAGTTTTAAATAGGGAGACATTATAATCTCATACATTTTCTTTTAATCGATGATGTCTGAGATGAAAGAGTGATAATATTGAGAGGCACATTAGCAAAGGTTGATAAAACCCTTGCTTTCGGGGAAGTACCAAAGTCCAATGGAATCAGCAAACTTAAAACTAGATTAGATTTTAGAAGGGAGGGAGAGTGACGGTGACCTCACTGTCAGGGGTTTACTGAAGAGGAAATATTGCTGATGGTAATCTCCTAGAAGCACCTGTGCTTTGAAGAACCGCTTCCAGTTTCTTGTCTCTAAAACTGATCCCAACAAATCCTGGCCACTCATGAGAGGTCTGAAATTTACCAGTGGGGAATCGGAGACTTTTATAGTCACATATTCTTTGCTCACATGAAAGAAAGAGAAGGGGAGAGAGAGAGGGTGAGAGAGAGAAGATGAGAGAGAGGGACAGGGAGAAAGAGAGAAGGAAAAGGAGGAAGAAAGAAAGCAAGAAGGAAAGGAAGGAAGAAAGGAAGGAAGAATGAACATACAAAAAAAGTAACCAAAACTACTCTTATGGTTTCAGCTGAAGATGAGACATGGATTAAAGCAGTGATTTGAAATCCTAGTTTATCATCAGAATCTCTTGAGAAGCAGGAAGCTTTGAAAAAATTAAAATTTCTAGGTTCCACATGTGCAGGTCTAATATACTGATCAGTAGGGCTTTCAACCCAGGCATCTGTATTTTTTAAAGGTTCCTATTAAATGTTGATTCTTAGCCAGGTTTAGGAATCATTGACTTAGATAAGCTTGCCAAGTCCCTTTCAGTCCAATGAGTCTGTAAATTATCAAACTGCAGTGGAACCAACATGGGACTATTGCTAGATGGTGCTAATGTGGATTGCCAAACTGTTTCGTTTTAAATTTCATTTGAGGAGAAAGCCAAATGATATTAGCAAATAAAAAAAATGCTATTGGCACCAAATACCCCCAGCTGCTATGCATTGAAGGCACAAATTACAAATTACTATATATACACACACGTGTGTGTGTGTGTGTGTGTGTGTGTGTGTGTGTGTGTGTGTATTCTGATTGTCTGAGAGAAAAATGCATATTCCAGGAAGATATGACTTATATTCAAGGGAGTGTTTAGATATGGGGGAAGGCGTTTAAGATCATCATATATTATTTTTGTAAAACTGCCTGTGCTGTCACTTTAGAAGACAATTTGCTCACATGTGGCTGTTACTTCTGGCTGTAAGCTGTGCTAAGTGATGAGGAACACAAAGTCATGCCTTGGGCTCAAGGTCACATGAATCATTGACCAACATAGTCTCCAGTGGTAGACTCTATATTATTAAGTATAGAGTGAGTCTCCCAAGACAAAGTAACACCACAAACCAATAGATGTATCTAATTGTTTAGCTGGAAATCATATTGCTTTTCTGTACTAGAGTAAGCCCTCCTAGGAGAAATGATAGGGTCTTGAGGGAGAAAAATATTGGAAAACTCTTTGTTCATAAATATTTTTTTCTTTTTCTACCCTCCTTGATATCACAATATTTTAAATGCCATCATTCATATCTCCTTTTGAGGAGAAAAACTATACCCCAAGTCAGGCCACATTTTTTTCTTTTTCTTTTTTAGAATTCCTGGAAAGATAGTATAGTATTTTTATACATATTATCATTATCTGACATTCTTTCAAAAGAGCTTGAACAAATTTATTTGTTTATTCAACAGATGTCAATAGGATACCAGTTATGCACTAGCCATTATAATAGACATTGGAAGTGCAATGGTGAGTAAAACACAAAACCTGCTCTCGAGGAAATCCCAGTTAGTATGATGACCAGGTCCTGAGTTTATATAAATCTACTAGACTAAGAGATGTAAATCTAACCAGACTCTGTGCCTCTGTTTATAAAAGAAAAGGAGAAAAGAAAAGACGAGAAGAGGAGAGGAGAGGAGAGGAGAGGAGAGGAGAGGAGAGGAGAAGAGAAGAGAAGAGAAGAGAAGAGAAGAGAAGAGAAGAGAAGAGAAAAGAGAAGAGAAGAGAAGAGAAAAAAGAAAAGAAACTTTCTTTTTGGGATGGTCTTGTAACAGATTTTGATTTCAAAAAGTGCCACACATATTTTCCATCTCATATGATCCTTGCAACTCCCTTTTGGAATACTCTGTCTTGGAATTCCACTGTCATATTCTAAATAGCCAAAGCCACATGGTGAGGTCCATATACACATCATTTGGTCTGCAATTCCAATTAAACTGAGACTTGGAGACATTCCTACTCAGGTCTTGTGCATACCAGAAAAAAACCTCTAGGTGGTAATAGCCTACAGCCAGTCAAAGTATCCCAGACAAGAGCCCAAACCTCACAGAGCAAAGACTCGCTATTTCTCTATATTCTGAGTGAATTTTGTAAAAATAATAATAGCTAATACTTATTGGACTTTTACTACTTGTCAGGCACTATGCTAAAAGATTTACATAATTAGCTCACGGCTTATTTAATCGTTAAAATGACCATGTAAAGATGATTGCTCTTCTGAATCCCATTTTACAGATGGCAAAACAGGCTTACAGTTGATGTGATGTAACTGATAAAGAGTCGAGCTGAGACTGAAACCCAAATATGGTTGCCTGTCTCCATATTGACACTATATTTTAACCGCCAATCAACTTAATTTATCAATCTGTATGAGTATCTAGCTGATTTCTTTGCCCTATGAAATCCAAAAGCATAAAAAAAAAGGTTGATTTTTTACACTACAATGTTTGGCGTGGTTTACTATGCACCAATAGCTAACTAGAAAACTCCCTCTGATTTTACTTTTGTAACAAAAATACACATCCCTCAAGAGCCAGTTTATTAGCCATTATCACAAGAAGAGGGCAGTGATATTTACAGAGCACCTACAATTAACTAGAGGTACTATATGCTTTGCTTTTGGGACACAGGACATTTCCAATCTGGGCCTCATTTTACAGATGACCACATTTACTTTGAACATGGAGAGGTGCTCAGGGACATTTCCTGCAGTGTTCTTCGCCCCCCCCCACCCCCCTGATTGGTGTCTTAACATGCAGCATCCTCTTTAGCTTGCCTGCCTCATATTCATTCTTCAGGTAATCTGCCCAGATTTAATTTCCTGGAAATTTTTTCACAGTCTTGACAATTTAGGGGGGCCCTCTATGCTTTCAAATAGTAATCGTATTTCTGTAATATCAACTATAAGATTCTTGAGGAGAGAGAGAGATTTTTGCTCACTGGTCCATCCCTATACCTTGTTGTAGTGCCTAGAAAATGAGAAGTGACCATAAGACCTAGCATTCAGATTCCCAGGTTCTTGCCTCAAATTTCTTCTTCTCCTTCTCCTCCTCCTCCTCCTCCTCCTCCTCTTCCTCCTTCTCCTCTTCCTCCTCCTCTTCTTCCTCTTCCTCCTTTCTTCCTCCTCTTCCTTCTCCTCCTCTTCCTCTTTTGCCTTAAATATCTTACACGAACACTTAATCCTACTTCTGATCAATGAAAACCATTAGTATTTTTCTATTGCCATCATCTTTTTTTTTTTTCACTCCCACTACCCATTTAAATTTGAAGCCTGGTACAATGAACTCTCAATGGTATTTAGGGCAAGAGTGGGAGGATGCGGAGCGGGGAGGGCTGGCTGGTCAGGTGGGATGAGGCAGACTAAGTGCATTCACAGGGCCTGGAGTTCAACTAACTTGGCTTTGTTACCTTCTTCCTTGTTATCTTGGTCAATTTATTTAACTTTACCAAGCTTAATTTCTTCATTTTTAAAGTGGAGATAATGGGGATTGTTGGATAAACAAATGAAATCATGCGCATTAAGAGCTGGCAGTGCCTTATTTAGTCACTGTCAGTGATAGTTGTCACAGAAACAGCAGTAGATACAGTGGAAATAACAGTCATAGAAGTAATAGCGTTAGCTCTAGGCTGTGACTGTGAGTCAGCATTCATTTTTCCTTCCTGGATCTAAGTCTTACAGTTTTATGTCTAAGTCACCCTGACATGGTTTGTGTCATTGTATCTGGGTCATTTAAATGTCTACAGTGCTTCCCCATAATATTTCAATTCAAATAGCAAAATAATGACATCTTAGAGCTCCAATGGAAAGAGAGGAGGTTATTTCCCATTATTGAGAACCTACTATATGCCAGGCAATTGCTATGTCTTTTGCACTAGAAAATTTCAAATTACAGTTTAAATTATCAAATTCTAGAAGGTGGAATTTCAAATTCAAATGAAATTGAATAAGAAAATATTGAATGTGATATTCTGTACATGGAACTACTGCATGTGTAAAGAGATATTTTAAAAGGAGTTGAGATAAATTTTTAAAAAGTGTGATGCCTTTAGATTTTCTGATGATAATTCACAGAGTAGGGGATAGTCCTAAATTCAGTAGGAAGCTACAAAGGAATAATAGAAATTTCAACTCATGAGGAAGGTTTTAAGTAGCTCTTTTTTTAAGGAGCTGATGTCGTAAGTGAAGTAAGAAGAACCTCTAAGAACAGTATCAAGGCTATCATTAATTAGAAATAGAGCCATTGGATATGGAGAAAAACTATTATGTTTCTCTTCCCTGGGGTCTGGGCTAGATGATTCCCTAGAGGATTATTTCTAGTTCAGTGTGAGTTAATGATTTCAGTGTAATCAACCTCAGTTAAAGAGAATGAAACAAAAAGAACAAACAAAAGAAAATTGTTGGGATTACACATAAACTCTCTTTGGACATATGTAGGCTCACAAAGCTAATGAGTTCCCTATCCAGACTCTCTGGTGGCAGTCTATTATAATAGCCCTAAACATTCTGAGAAGAGTGCTACTAAAGATGGGGAGGGGGTGGCTAATTTTGCTGAATGCTGAAGGAGTCAGTTTGATGAGGAAAGAAGGTTTTTCTCTTGCTGCCTCTCACTGATAGGAAAATGCAAAGCCCAGGGAAGGTGAGCCAGATGCTTGACAAGACCCATTTTACATTCTGTAAAATCACTAAAAGGATGGAGAGGGGTGGGAAGAGGGTGTACAAGTGCATAGCCCATCCTGCCACAGGAGAACTGGGCCTCCCTGCAGGTCTGAATATGAATGCTTCAGGAAAAATTCAACTGCATTCAAAGAACAGCAGTAAACATACAAAACTCATTACACACAACAAACAGAAATAGCACCAAGAAAAGAGATGAATCTATTGATTAGAAACCTCATTGTTTGTAAAGGAAAGGGAAGGTATTTTAGATATATTAAGTATTATCCTTGTGTTTCCATGTAGCAAAACAGGACAATGTAGTTCAAGGTTTTTCACATTTTATAAAATATCAGAAGCCATTTATCTGTGAAAACTTGTTTGGAAGTCCAGAACATAAAACACATTAAAACAGATCTACTATCTTCAGAATAAAGGTGGAGGCTCAGATCCAGATCCCCTTCCTCGCTACCTGGCCCCCACAGGTGACACACCCATGAAACTCAAGAGATCACATAACACAGCTTAAAAATCTTTGGACTGGCCTAGCCACATATTACCCAAGAAACACTAGGCAAGCTCCTCAACCTTCTGAGCCTCAGTTTCTTCATCCTCAAAATGGCAATAACAGGAATCTACCAAGAAAGTAGGGAACGTAATGAGCTAAGCAATTCAGTACTTAGCAAACCCTGAATCAGTGTTACTTCTTCCTTTACTACTCAACTCACCATAAATTTTGCATCTTCTAAAGGTATTTCTTAGTACTTGAGCACACACAAAGTTCTCTCTTCTTTAAGACCCATTGCACTTTTATTTTGGTATAACAAGCTACCATTTGGTTGGTTGCAATTAATACTATTAACAAAATAGTATTAACAAAACAGTAGCTAGTATTTCATTAATCATGTACTATTGATGTAGTATAATTTGATTTATATTTATTGTCTCAAAATTCCATGATAACGCATCAAAACAGTTATTTTTTCCAGTGTACAGATATAGAAAAAAATAAAATTGAGAGGTTTAAGTAAGGTACTTTGTCAGGTCCTATAAATAGTAATTTGCAGAGAGACTATATTTGAACCCAGATCTGTCTCCAAAGTCTTAATTTAATATAGTAACACCTCATGTTTTACTTCCTCAATGAGGCTGTAAATTCCTTGAAGCCAGAGAATTACAGGTGATTCATTCATTCATTTGACAAATATTTTATGGATCACTCACTATGCATAGACACTCTTCTAGGTATACAGATGAACAAAACAATTTCCTGTCCTTAATAAAAACACAGAAATATGTTCAACATCATTAGTCATCAGGGAAATACAAATTAAAACCTAAATAAAATAGCACCACACACCTACTAGGGTGGGAGAATATAACAAATAGTACAGTGTACGCAGTGATTCAGAGTGACTGGAACTGGTGATGAGAAAGTGAAATGGTACAGTCACTTTGGAAAAAGAAATTTAAGTTAAACATACACATACTCTATGACCTATTCCTTGATATTTACTCAAGAAAAATGAAAACACATGTTTACATAAGGACTCGTTTCTAGAAGCTTTGTTTGGAAGATCTAAACATCTGAAAACAATCCAAATTTCCATCAAATGATAAATTGTAAACAAATTTGATAGACACATACCACAGGAGTATTTGAGAACAGAAAAGAAGACCGTACTGATCCATTGCGATAACATGGATGGAACACAAAAGCATGATGCTAAGTGAAAAGTGTTAGATACAATGGGCTACATGTGACATGATTCCATTTTCACGACTCCAAGGAAAACAGAAAAAACATACAATCAGTGTTTCTGGTAGCTAAAGGTAGAGGGAGTGACAATAAAGAGGCATGAGGAAACCTTTGAGATGATCGCAGTGGTTTTTACCTAGCTGGCTTGAGTATGGACAGGCAGAGGTTGAGGGGGAATGGCTACACCAAGTCAGCCTGGCTGTAATAGGTAAAACATGGGGATATGTGTTCCCCATTCTAACTACAGAACCTTCACATGTTCACCTTCATTATCACCACATAAAGCAAAATTCCATGAGGAAAGAGAAGTCAATTAAAATACCTGGGACTCAAGCTGCTAAACTAAAAATCATTTGGGTGCTTATAACATGCAGACTCATTGGCTTACTTTAAAGAGTTTGTAAAGGAGACTGGAAACTTTTTAAAATATATGGAGCTGGTAATCTCATCCATGAGGCTCCAAGAACCTGAACTAGAGAAAACAAGCTCTAGGAGAAATAGTTCAACCATATGATGTTGACTCAGTGGGTAAAAAGTAAGTTTCACCATCCAGTTACAGTTCAGGGTAGCAAGGTAGATATGGGCCTACTTCAGTCTAGATTTGCTCTCCACTGAGTGCAAATCTATTGCGATGAGTGAGATGTGTACTCAGGAGCACAAGCAGAGACTGACAACTGAGGACCATAAGTGATTGGGACTTCCTGCCATGAGGTCTTCCTCAACCTGGGGTCTTCATCTAAACTACAGATCACAAAAATAATTTCAGTAGCAATTTACCAGATTAATCCAAGGAAGGGTACAGAAGTGGCACATTCTAGATGCGTGTGAGAGAAGTTATTTTATTACACATAAAGGGCTTTTTAAGGGTGCATTAGGGCTTAATTCTCTTCAGAACCTTGGTTGAAAAAAAATGGAGTTTAAAATATTTCACATGTTACAGGGTCAGAAAAATGTTTTTAAAGGACCCTGTCTTATGCCGTAGAATCAAAAAGAAGTAAAGGCATCAGAAATTCCTATTCTGTGAAATCAGAAAATGGGTGAAGTACCAAGAGATCTCTAAGAACCTTCTTTGTTCTCTTACATCAGTTACATTGTGCATTCTCCCCAAACCCTCTAAAGCATGTGTTTTCTTTTGCACATTCACAGTGTGTGCATGTTTGTGTGTGTTTTTATGTATGGACAGGCGCACAGGTTCTCAACAGTTAGCTTCTAATTTCTACAATGATCCTGGATGCCATCCAAAGGGACTGGTGGTCAGATGAGGTTAATGGTGTGAGGAACACTCTTGGGCCATGAATTCTCCCTGTCAGTCATTAACTCTGAGAAAATGGACCATACTCATTAATTCTGCCAATCTTCCTCCTGCTAGGACTCTGTAATCCCCTGTAAAGAAAAAGACCATGTTTAATCAATAGTCGTGGTTGTGTACACTGACAGCTGGAATGTAAGCCTGTTGTTCCTTAGTAGGGACCCCAGATGTGTCCTTATAGTAATGTTGCTTATAAAGTGACGTGAGGATTTCCTGTGGTTTCTCGCCCTAATGGACTATTTACTTTTCAATTTGAGTAAGAAATCAGCATGGTGCTTGGGAAAGAGCTTTGTTCTAACAGGAAGGAGATGTGGCCTCTTTTAATCACGTACATAATACTTAATACATATTTATTTAATTGGATTCAACTAGACTAGCTGTGACTCTAAATGGCTTTATTAATAATAACATAATAGTTGCTATTAAACTATATATTTATTTGCCTATCTGATAATTATCTGTCTCCTCCTCTAAACTCCACGAGTTTGGAGCCCTTGACAGTTTTATTTACTGAAGTATTTTCAATGCATAGAATGGTTCTTGGCTCCTGGTAGGTGATCAATAAATATTTGTTAGATAAATGAACAACCTTTTGCTGAGCTTTTTGAAATATGCCAGGTACTATGCTGCACAATTTAATTCAGATTATGCAATTTGGTCAAGTTTGTCTCAAACTTTAATGTGTCTTTCCTGAGATCTTGGACATCATCTTATGTTACCATTTTAGAAAGTTGTACAATCATCACCAGTAATTCCAGAATATTTTCATCACCTCAGGAAGAAATATGACACTATTAAGCAGCCTTTCTCTACTCTCCACCCCCATCAGTCCCTGGCAATGATTAAAATGCTTTCCATCTCCAGGAATATGCTGATTCTGGATATTTTATAGAATTAGAGTATATATGGCCTTTTTTATCTGGCTTGTTTCACTTAGCATATTGTTTTCAAGGTTTCTTTGTGTTGTACATATATCAGTACCTCATTCTTTTTTATAGTTTAATAATATTCCATAGTATTGATGTATCACATTTTGTTTATCCACTTATTAATTGATAGACAGCTGGTTATTTTCATCTTGTGACTATTGTGGATAGCCTTCTTATGAAAATATTGTATAATTTTTTTGAGGGGACACTTGTTTCCAGTTGTTTAAGTTCTATATCTAGGAATAGAATTGCTAGGTCATATGATAATTCTACATTTAACTTTTTGAGGAAACTCCAAACTGTTTTTCACAGTGGCTAAATCATTTTACATTCCTAGTAGCAAAGCATGAGGTTTCCAATTTCACCACATCTTCACCAACACATTATGTTCTGTTTTTAGATTATAGATTCCAGTGGATGTGAAGTATGTCTCTCTGTGACTTTGATTATCATTTTCATAATGATTTTTGATTATCATTTCCATTATGGCTGCATCCAACATCTTAATCAAAACCAAGAACTTGATTTGACAGATCTCTTCTTTCCCCCAGTTTAGACCTGATCTACCTGCAAGCCTACGTTATGAAAGCACAATATGTGTGAATTAGTAGCATCATCTCTGTTTCCCTATCCAGCATTTTCCCTCCTGTCAGAAGATTCCTTCTCTATAGATGATGCTCAGAGTTTCTTCTCAGCCTACAGGCACTCACCTCCAGCTTGAGGCAGGGTTTTTCTGCTCTACTAGGTAGACCTACTAACCAAGATCCAAGGCATATCCAGCTCAGCTTTCTAAATCTAGTCTATAATAAACATTTGTGTTTCATTGCCCTTAGCATCTCTTTTGCTGAGCTCAGTAGCTGTAGCTACTGTCCCATTGTTTTTCTGTTGAAGTTGTTGGTACCCCAGGCTCTTCCTCTAGTTACCTTGGACAATAGACTTTAGTTCTTCGTGCCTGTCAACCACAGTGATACACATGTCAAGCTCTCTGGTAACCTCAAGGAAACCTACTCTCTCTCTAGGCTTAGAGTGAAAGAGATGGCCAACTGTTCTGCCCCCTCAGCTCCCTACCAGTGTCTCTTCCCCAAAGGTGGGTCTGGAAGAGACTGGGCCTCACAGCACTTTGTGGACTTTCTGTAAAGACATCTCTTTACAGATCCCTCTCTCCCTACTTCTCTTTTTCACGTTCTTTTTCTGTTTGTGGGGTTAAGAATTGTCAAAAGGGTTTTCTTACATTTACTTTCTAAGTTCTACAAATGAACATAATAATGATTTGTTGCACACTCACTTGATTATTGACCCCTGTTTTGGACTTGATTATTGACCCCTGTTTTGGTCTGAATCGTAGTCTCTCAAAATTTATATGTTGAAATTCTAACCCCCAGTTTCTCAGAATATGACTGTATTTAGACATAGGACCTTTAAAGAGGCAATTATGTTAAAATGAGGACCTGAGGGAAAGGCTTCATGCAATCTAACTAGTGTTTTTATAAGAAGAGGAAACTAGACACACAAAAGGACAGCAGGGGCACAAGCCAAGGAGAGAGGTCTCAGAGGAACCCAAACTGCCCACACCTTGACCCTGGAATTACCTGTGAGAAAACAAATTTCTGTTGCTTAAGGTACCCATTCTATCCGTATTCTGTTATGAAAGCTGGAGCAAACTAATACAGCTCCTCAGTGAAAACTTAGGCAGGAAATGGCGTGTTCCAACATCCTGCCATGACAGGAAGCATGGTGGTTTCTAGCCTGCAGATCCCACACCTTTTATTAGGGACTGGTTTTAACCCATACTAGCTGTGTCCCCTTGAGAAAGTGACCTTAGTTTTCCTAAATGATTTCCCTATGTATAAAATTGAAATACTACTGGAGAAATTGTGGTCATCCTACTTTATTACAGAAGGTTTTAAAATCAACATGTAACTGTTTATTTGCTCACATGAGTCTCACTCCAACCTCTGAAGGGCTGTGAGGCTTAAATGAGAGAATCTATGCAATAGTGTTTTCTAGATTCTAAAGTGTTATAAAAATGCTCATTAATATAATCACAACGTCTACAAAACTGTTAGTGAGCGAAAAGAAAATCAATTGGTGTGTTATTTTGTTTTGAGTGCAGGGTCAGGGTGTAAAGTAGAATACACGCCCCTCCACTCATCAGCAACCGACAATTAACCCATCTTGGGGTATTTTTAAACATCAGAAATCATGTATTTACTATTCACCAGCTGGAGGACTGCCATCCAAAACAGCTAGTATCAGCTACCAGCTAAATTATTACTTGCTTCAACTAAGAACTTGGTTCTTCTATCACCTTCCTCACTTCTACCAGCTCATACAAAGCAGCCAACACAAAGTTCCCCAGAGCTGAACTTGGGCATGTATGTGAAGCCTAAAACTCTCACTCTATTACCCATGCATTCAGAGATTCATCACATGTAAAGCATCCACATATCCTAGGAAATGTGCCAGGTATTTTACATACATGTACCATCTCATATTACACTCACATCAATGCTTTAAGGTAGGAGATAAAAAATCCATTTTAAATTTTAAGTAATTTGAAGCTGAGAGAGGTCAGTGACTTCCCATTCACTCATTTGACAAGTTTTAATTGAGTACCTAGTATTTACTAATGCTGGGGAATAAAACATGAAACTTGCAATTTGGTAGGAACTGGACCATAAACACATACACACACACACACACACACACACACACACACACACACACACACACACACAAGAAACCATATACAGAATTTTAGTTCTATGGAGGAAAGTCACAGCATAGACACAACGATCCAAGATGGGGAGCAGACAACAGTCTGAGATGTAAAAAACATGGATTTAAGTTCTACAAAGGAACTTTGCAGAAGCAGTGGTGAAGAAGGTTCAGGTGGATGAATGAGGGAGAGTACTTAATCAGAAAACTGAAAGATGAAAAGCAGCCATCTGTTCAAAAGGACAACAATGGAGACCAACTCCTGATGATGAAATGCAAACCTCTGTAGAGATCATGAAGAACCCTTGTACTTTTGTCGCACAGGAGCTGTTACATTCTTCTTGAAGTTAAAATATTAGGAATCTTAGTACAGATCCAAGGACAGAAGAGGCAAATTATGAAACCCTTTTTATGATGCTTATCAGATGATATCTTTAGGAAATTCGCTTCATGCTTCTGGGCTTCAGTTTACCAGTCTGTCTTGTTAAACTTATAGGGCTGTCTGAGGATCAGCAGGGCAGGGCATGTGAAGATGCCTTAGACTGTGCTACGCACATGGAAGGGATTACTGAAATGCAAAAACTTCCTGTAGGTGAACGCAATCCATGTCTGTTATTCAATTGAAAGTTAATCCAATAGGTTAAACCTCTTCCAGTAAAGTTTACGAAGCTGGATTCTTAAAAACAATCTTGATCACAAACCTGCTCACAAACCACGGTTAGTTTTCAATTGCCACTAGGAGAAGGCATATGCCACTCAGCGTCATCACCAAACTTCTCCTCTCCTGCCACTGTCCCAACCCCTACCATTGTTTCCCAAACTTCATTATCTTATGAATCATCCAGGGGTTCAGTAGGACTTGATAAATATCCAGACTCCAAGACACAATTACTGACTCATAAATTTGAATCTTGAGTCAAGGAATCTGTGTACATTTAATGATCAATACAGGTAATTACTGTAATCATCTTACTTGGAGAAGTAAGTCATTGGTCCCCACACATATGTGCACATGAGCATTACCTCAAGAGTTTATGAAAAAAAAAGACTTCTGGTAATAACCTTCATAAAAATTCTAATTTGGTGCATTTGGGGTGAATCAAGGAGTTGTGTTTTTGACAAGTATATCACTCTCCCCAGCTTCTGTCAGTGGTGTCTTGGTTCAAATGTAAGAAAGCACTGATTAAAAAAGAATGATTCACTATCTTCTGTGCCCTCTGAACTTTTACCTTTTGTCTTTCTCTCTACGTCATGTCTTTCTCTACTATTAATTTGAATTCCACATCTTGCAAAAGGTTCTTGAATTCTGTCCTCTCTACCGTCCTAGAGTTATTTAAAATATTTCTGGAGAAATATGGACTTTCTGAAGCTTTTCTGTGGTATGGCTTAGATTGTCATTAAGTACTGGAGGGAAAAATGTAAACTTGAGACAGAGAGAGAAAAATGGAGAGGGAAAGGGAGAGGGAGAGGGAGAGGGAGAGGGAAGGAAGGGAGGTAGGGAGGGAGGGAGGAAGGGAGAGAGGAAGGGAAAGAGAAACAAAATATTTAAAGTTTGTTTTAAGTGGCAGGAATGAATATGGATGTCAATGACCCTGAATTCAGAATGTCCAAATGTGATATTTCTCCTCCATATGTTGGGAAGAGTGAATATAGTGTAAGCCTATTCTCTGATAGTGTTAACACACCTACCTATTCGTGAACCACTACAGAAACTCCTGGCTTCTTAGAATGTGAAGGATAGATGTTTATGTAATCCTCAGGTATTCTCCTGGGCCCCTCCACTTACATTTATTATAAAAACTTTAACTATGTTTATGAAATATATGACCCTTCCTCTAAAGCAAGGCCTGAGAAAAAGAAAAAAAAATGAACTGAAGAAAAAGGCAGTGGAAAGAAAGTAAATATTTTACCCAGGCGAACTGGATAATGCTTCCCCAGAGCCAATCTGCTATAGACAGAATGTTTTTGTAACACCAACCCTGCCCCCACTTCCAAATTTCTGTGAAGCTTAAATCCTCCATGTGGTGGTATTTGAAGTTGGTCTTGGAGAGGAAATGAGATCTTGATGGTGAAGCCCTAATGAATGAGATTAATGTCCTTATAAGAAGAAACGAAAGATTTCTCTCTGTCTCTCTGTCTCTGTCTCTGTCTCTTTCCCTTTTTCTCTTTCTCTTCCCCCCACCATGTAAAGATACAGGGAGAATAATACAGCCATTTGAAAACAAGAAGAGAGCCCTCAACACACAACTGTTGATCTGCCAGAGTTTTGATGCAGGTCTTTCCAGGATCCAGAACTGTGAGAAACTTAAACTGTGTTTAAGCCACCCAGTTTATGGCATTCTATTATAGCAGCCTGAACTAAGACATTTCAGCCCACACTAGACTTTTCTTAATAATTGAGCCTCTCAATTGCCTGTGTGTAACTTTCTCCAACTCAGCTACAATCATCAGTGAGAAAAAAACATGCCTTAAAGCAAATCTGTTAAGTCAGCACCAGAATGGTTTTGGAGGGTGGGTGCATGCAGAGGATGGTGATGGGTGATGGGTGCATGTCTACATTGTTTTCTCAATGGCAGTCCTTCAGCATGAGGAGAGCTTCAAGGCTTGTTAAATGTGAGCACTGGTGGGATTTCAGCAGCCCTCAATTGTGCTTCCCTTCCTGGAAGTTCAACACATTTTCTCCTGTGATGAAGCTAGCTCACCTTTTCTCTTTCTTAGTCTTCTGAAGCATGGGAAAACATCAGCCAAGTCTCAGTGTTCATTTCAACACCTTTCTCTTTAGATCTAAATTTAAAATGATCCAATTTTCTGCCTGTTGCCTATGGGGACAACTTAGCAGTTGCTTCTGGTCCAGGGCAAAGAGGTGAAGGTGGGTGGTCAACCTGAATGATCCTTCTGAAAATACATTTATGTTCATTGTATGCCCACCACTGGATCCCTTTTTCTTCCACCTGTGATAAACTTAAACATCTTAATGGCTTCTGATGCTCTTCCAATGATGACTAAAATTGCTAAAGAGCCTGCAAGGATAGTGCAGTCCAGGCTTTACAACCTTTGAAGCTTGCCCCTACGTTTCTTTGTTTGTCCATCTCCCACTCACTCAGCCTGTCTTCTTTTACCCCCTACTTTGAAGTCAAGGCTCAGCCAAAATTGCGTTTCCACAAGAAGCTGTCCCCAGAACAGTGGGGGCTCTCTCTAAACAGTTAGTAGTCTCTTAGCTCCTGCATGTCTCCTTTGACACTTATCAGAATTATAATTAAAAAAAAAAATAACAATTGTGAATTAGATGCTTAATAATTACTGTTATATTCTCTAGTAGAATGTCAACCTTGTGAGGATAGGAAACTAGTCTTGTATGTAGCATTCCCAAAATTTAGTAGGGTGTCATGGGCCCTCCCAATTCTTTTTTAAAAGAACAGAAGATGGAAGAGAAGAATGTTTACAGGAAACCATTGTGTTGATTTCCTTTGGTCTTCATTTGCAAATGCACATACATCAGTAGAATAGCAGAAAGCCTCTCTAATGTTCAGATACTAGGTAGAATTGGCAAGAATCCCTAATTCCAAGGTCCTCGGATGCCTGAATACAATCAACCCTAAAAATGTTTTCTACACATTTTTGGAAGGTCCCCCCTGACACTCCTTGGAAATCTTGGCCTTCAATCCCTGCATCCAGACCTGCTTCTAAACTCTTCTGTACCATGCTGAAAATTTAGACATGAATCACTTCTGTCTTTCACTTTATAAGTCACTTTATAAGTTTATATATATATAAACTATTTCTGAATATGTACAATATTTCCAAAGATTTCAAGATGTAAGAGGAGGTAGAAAAGGGTGTTGACATCTCTCGATAGTACAAACAAC
The DNA here is from genome assembly GCA_030015415.1 of Cynopterus sphinx. Lineage (NCBI taxonomy): Eukaryota > Metazoa > Chordata > Mammalia > Chiroptera > Pteropodidae > Cynopterus > Cynopterus sphinx. Next base: position 118,199,870 of record CM057385.1, on the reverse strand, counting down.
CTTCAGAGTCTCCAGCCACCACCATGCAAGTCCCTCAACATCATTTAGACCCTCAGTCATCTAGTTCTGTCCCACATATATGTTCTCAGGTTTTTCCTTCATCATTTTCTCAGCCTCCCATAACAATTTTTTTTCTAAGAACTTCTTTTATCACATTTGTGTCCCCTACTTGATTTCGGGAATTCCAAATAAATATTCAGAAATAAAATTGAACCACTTTGAGCAATACTTGGATTATTTCTCCAAAGATAGTTTCCTTCCCAAGAGGGATGCCATTGTCCGATGGTAAGATGGTATTTATTATTTTCATCTTATTGTTATCTCCTCTTTAAAAAAAAATTCAATTTGTGTCATATTCTTTCTCAAATGGTACTGATTACAGAAATTTGAGTGAGTTCTACCAAGTGGAAAACAAAGTGATAATGGAATCACATAGCACTTAAAAGCAATAGATATGAAGGCATATATACCTAGGTTTAAGTCTCCTTGATTTTACAATTGTGGGAGTGCAAGTAAGTTATTTAAACTTTCTAATATTCCATTTTCCTATCTGTAAAATTAGAATAATAATGCTTTTGGATTTTGAGTTATATAAAATCATAAATCACTTCATTGTAAAGTCAATTTGAACAGTTCGTTTTTCGCTTGCCATCAAAAGCTTGATAAATAACCCACCGTTATTAGCTCATAAATGGCTTTCTCTGTTTCAGCACCATCCTCTTAGTTCACTTGATCTCTGTCTCTATATTTGCTATGATACTACAACTTGAAATTTCTGTATATTCTCAACAAATATTTATAGTTAAAATAAAACTGATTATTATTTTACTTGTTAAATATTCATAAAATATTACTCTTGCACAAAAGTTGTAATTTTATTATTTTTTATCTTTCACTTATATAATTTTAAGTAAAGAAATGTTTTTATGTTTATGTAAAATATGTGTGCGTGTGTGTGTGTAAAACCTATTTTTGTTCTCTTTGCCTCTTCGACATCCTTTCCATCTTACCATTCTGATCACAGTGAGGTTTTTCCCTTGGGAAGCCACCCTTTCCTAAGGCATAACAGCCAGGTAAGAAGTATGATTGACCTTAGCCCTAATTTAGTGAAAGCTAACTCAATGTATGGCATTCTCCTAGCCATGATGTTGGTTCATAAAAGGCCCAGTTAGAGCAAAAATAGGTTCATTTGCTGGATAGCTTTCAAAACTTACCTGGTCTATTCCCTTGGTATGAAGAAAAAAGCATGAAGCCCTAATAGCTGATGGTAACCATCTTGCAACCATAAAGAAAACCAGTCTGATACTAGAAATAAGACAAAGCCAAAACCACAAAGAAGTGAAGATCCAATCCTTAACCAGAATGAACCTGAGACCATCTATAATTGGCTTTTTAAATTATATAATCAATCACTTTTTATCATTGAAGTTAATCACAAGTAAAAAACCTAGCAAAAATAAGTTAAATGATATATCATTACCTTTGTGATGATTTAATTTAATTTCATTGTATTATGTTTCTATACTAGTAATATATTGTTATTTTTATTATCTAATGACACTAGACTACTGTTATATTATTTAATCGAGTTTTAGACCTTTTACCTATGTACATGTCCAAACAAATATAAAATAATTTAAGTTTCAAAGATAAGACAGGTTAGATCTTGACTTGAGTTATTAAATTAAAAAAATTGAGATTAATAGACAATTTCCCAATATTTTCTCTTCCCATTTAAAAATCTAGTTTGTTCAATCATTTAATCAAATCTTCTTTTAAATTGTCTGTAATCTGATTTTATAGATTTATTGATGACTACATCTTGTCCATTCAATTTATACCTCACTATTTCACATTTTGTTGTTGTGATGAAAGGATGTTTAAATAGGTTTTCCAAATAGTAATTGTTATTATATTAATATTCTTCTTGGCAGTTTAGAGTAGTTTTTAAAAGAACAATATTTTAGAAGCAGTCTACCTGGGCCTAATCATGGATCAGCCACAAACTACCTTTATATTCCTGGGCAATTTTATTAACTCTGTGTGTCATAGAACTGGGATATTCTTCTTAGGGATGTTGTGGATATTACATAAGTTGATATATGGAAAACAGAAGAGTACCAGCACATAGGAAGCCCTCTATAAATCTTAGCTATCATTTACTGTTATTCTCCTTATTATTGATGTTATTCACCTCACTACTTATATTCTTTTAAACCAGATCTGAGATTGATGTTTTCAAAGTTCTCCCTCTCTGTATGTGTGTGTGTATATGCATAAAATATAAAATATATAACATATATATATACACATATATATGTTCCTCCTTAACATTTTTGTATTAATACATGCTAATGAGAATGTATACAATTAAAAATGACAATAATAATATTGATGAACATGGTATTTTATTTATAAATTTAACAGTGATATCTATGGATTTTCTTCATTGGTTAAAATTGTGTTCTTGACTTCGGTTTTAGAGTGAATGCTTTCTCTCCTGACTCCTTCCTTCCTTCATTTATGCCTTTCTTCTTTCTTATTTCCCAAGAGGTAAATAATACGTGTTTTTGTGTTAAAACTTTAAAAAGCAAAATGTAAATAATACAAGGTGGAATAAAAGGTGAAACTTTTCCTTCTATACTGATTTCATCTTTCTTTTCTTCCGTAAAATTTCTCTATTAAAAATTTAGTGTGTATCATTTAAGTCTTCATCTCTGTGTGTGTTGTATATATGTTTATAATATATGCAATATATATATATATATATATATATATATATATATATATATATATATATAAAACATATTTACCACAGACATACACGAACACAATTTAAAAGATTTTTTTTTTCTGGCAATTTATTTTTTCTAATCTAATTTTTTTTACAAACTAATCTAAACATTTTTTTGCTGCATAATACTCCATGGTAGCCACATAGTAATCCATAGCAGTATAAGACAAATATTTAACCATTTCTCTCCCTATCTCATAAGTGGATATTTAAAGATTTTCATTTTTCACTATTACAAACAGTTCTGCAATTAACACCCTGTATTTGCCATTTGTTTGCATATGTAAATGATTCAAGTAGAAAATTCTAGAGGTTTAAGTGATGGGACAATGAATATGTACAATTTTATTTGACAAATATTGATGAATTGCTTTTTACAAAATTTCTAACACATTCATATTTCAAAATTTATTAATGATTTTAAAATAAAGTTTGTTTATTAATTGCCTTTGAGGATACATTGATACTATCTATTCATTTTCTTGTTCTGTTTTTGTGCTATATTATATAAGTGTGTTTCTAGAGTTGAACTGTTAATGTATTCCTAGCCAAGATAAGAAACTAATAACTATAATGGGGTATAAAGGAAATATTAATAAAAACACAATAAATATTGAGTTCTTTAATTCCAACTAAATAATTGTTTGAAAATGTGGAATTATATACTATTAAAAATCTACTAATAAATTAAACAAATGTGGAAATAAAAATGGCAAAAATATAAAATACTTTCAAGTCACTAATGGGTATATGCCATCATTATGTTTATGTGATATTAAGATTGTTTATTGACCATTTTTAGATAATGATGAATAATTTTGAAATGGAATGTTTACCCACTATAAATCATTTCAGAACATAAAACAAACAAAAATCTATATAACCAAAGGCAAATAATAGGCAAAAATCAAATGCATTTTTAACTCAGTGAAAATGATGATGGGTGACATATTGTTATAATCTACAAAGCTGACCTAAGTTCACTTATCAAAGATGTAATGGATATAAATGACTCGAATGGAAAATAATAGTTCAATAATAGTTCCTAACAAGAAATTCATCTGATCCAAAGCCACAGAAATGATAACAATAAATATATAGGCAAATAAATTCTTACAAAATGAAGGCAACGGTAGTAAAAAAATACATTCAAAATTGATAAAATATACAGATAGCCAACATAGTATGATGATAACAGGCACACTGGGTAATAATATCCAGTACTGATAATCATAGAAAGATGAAATAAAACATCACAATAATACATAAAGCAAAAACTGCTCAAAATATATAGAAAATACCAGAAACATAAAGTTATCAGATTCACCTCATTATTATCACTGCATGACAGTTATATTTGGAAAAATTTTATCTAGAGAAGCTATTATTTAGGGGTGGTTGGGACATATCATGATTTTGAAAAAAAGAGTCTTTTTAAATTTCACAGACTTTTGCCTCAGTCCTGGCATCCTTATAGTTCATTCCTCTTCTTTGTAGTGAATGCCATGTCTAAAATGTTTATGTGGCTACTGTCACAGCTTCAGTTATTAAGGGAAGTATGTCGGTTTCTTTGGGTTCATAGCATAAGAGAAAAAAGCTAAAAATTCTATAAGTAATTTTTTTTAAATGTGAATATATCTATCCCTTCATAGGGAATATACGTTCATTTTCTATAAATAGAGCTGATATAAAGAAAATTCAAAATTTATCACTTAAATTGCAGAAAAAAATTTGCATACTTCAGATCCTATGGATAATTCTTAAGAACTAGAAATTAATAATGTAAAACTTAAACACAGAAGACCAAGGATTGAAAACAATTTTGAAAAATAATCCCCTGGTTTGAAAAATGATGAAATAAGGAGAACAATAAATAAAATTTTTAAAATGTGAAAATGTGAAAAGTTGTTTAAGGTATTTTTCCTAAATGTTTATCATCTTATTAAAAATGAATTATATGTGCAAAAAGCAAAAATAACTTTTTTTACCTCAAATGTATAAAGTGGAAAAGACATTGCATAATATTTTTAAATGATGGTTTTTAAATTAAATATGATAGAAATATATAGAAAGCCTTTAAATGCCTACAACAAAGACCCAGGGTACCAAAACCTTGTATTAAACAAGAACCCTTCGAATATATTTGTTTTTCAGGCAAAGCTGTCAGTGCCATTTAGTCGTCTAGAGTTATAATTTGAAATTTTGGGCTAATTTTGATGTTTAAGAAAGTCATACACACCTATTGATTCAAACAATGCAGGAGCATAATAATGCATCACAAAGAACCAATTAAATTTTTCCACAAATGGACACTGAGGAAAATGCACATTTCTAATCCTAGTCTGACACTTGATTTGGCCAAAGTTGGACACTTTCTAATGTTGTATCACACTGACTGTTTTGAACCTCCCTTTTATCTTCTGTAAAAGAGGGAGTAGGAATAGAGGAATCTAAGTCTTTCAGTAAGTCACATGCATTGATTATTACTTTCAGATCTCAAACGCACTGTAAACAAATGGTCTGAGGGACATCAGGTAAAAAAATGCAGATTTGATAAATACACTGATCTCTATTTTTTCTTTAAACCTTATGGTAAAGAGGTTTTAAAAAGTGATAAACCTTCAAAGACATGGATTTTTTCCATACCATATTGTTGGAGGAGGTGTGACTTAAAACCAAACCAAAACAAACAAAACAAAATGAAACAAAAGCAGAGAAATTGAAATAGAAGTGCCTGCAAAGGATGGAGGCAATAGAAAACAAATGAAGTGGATCAATCCTATGGAACTAGAAAAAGGTTCAGAAATTAATGACGAGTAGTTTCTCAGAAGTCAGCAGTAAAGTTTGGGCTAAGGTGTGAAGAACTATTTGGAAAAATGAATAAGAAAACAATTTCCACATTCTCCATCATACCCCATATAGTCAGGAAACTGCCACCAACCCCCATCTCAATAGATGGAAAAATAAAGTTTACTAATTAAACTGAATCAGAGAAGCATGGGACTCTCTAATATCTGGAACAATGGAGAACAGAGGTGAAAATAATTGTATTAAGTAGAAATCTACATAATTAACCATGAGACACCACAGCCCCTTTTCTCCAAATCAGCCTAAGATAGATTCATTTCCTAAACTAGAGACTGGAGGATTCCTCTGAAGAGAAACTGATCTAACTTAAAAATCAGAATATTTAATGCCAATATCCAAGCTCTGATCAATTACCATGTAGTAAGCACAGTAATGAGCAAGTCTCACCAGGAACATATATCTTCATTTAAAGACTTCATTTAAGTATGAGTAATATCTATGGATTAGCAGAAATTTAAAAAAGAATCTCTTGAAGAGGACAAAAACAAAGGAACACACAGAAAAAAGGAATTGGAGGACAACAGAATTCTCAAACAACAATACTCTAGTTACTGTAATCAATATCACTGAATACACATAAAAAATATTAATGCCATAAAAAAGAAAAACCAGAAAACAATAAAGAGCTTATGAAAATTAAACAAATAGAAAACATTTTAAAAAGCAAAACAAATATTAGTAAAAATGGAAGACACAGGTAAGGAAATCTAAGAGAAGACTAATGAAGACAAAAAGACAGTAACAGATAAAACAGAAGAAAATTAGAAACTCAGTGTTAGAGGACCAAAATTTGACTATGAGAGATCAGAAGGACAGAATAGAGGAAATGGAGGGTATGAAATTATCAAAGATAAATTTAATAACATTTTCCAGAAATAAGGAATATATCTATTCAGATTAAAGGAGCCAATTACCCAGCACAACAATTTTTAAAACTTCACACCCTAAAACATCAATATAAAACTTTAGAGTTTTAAGTATAATAAAATCTTAAAAGCTTCCTAAGTAGGGAAAAAAATCAAGAAAGTTATATTTATAGGATCAGAAACTAAAATGGCATAAGGCTTCTTATAGGAATACAGTAGAAAAATTCTTTCAATTATCTGAAGGAAAATGATTTCCAAACTAGTATGCTAAATCCAGATATCAATTAAATATCAGTTAGATAGTGACATAAATACCAATTAAATATTAATTTTAAAAAAGTGATTTTTTCATTATAAAAGGTTAAATTTAAATAAAAAGATTTTTTCACTATAAAAGACAACAGATACCTAAATGGACAAATCAAGAAATAGCATATTATTTTCAAATATATAAAAAAGTTGAAAATGATAGAAAGCTGGCTTGGGAAAAGGTGAGGCTGGACCATTTCGAAACCATGTATTCATCTAAAATTCATAAAAAATATAAAGCGGACACACAAATATTATACAGGAGGACAGAAAATAGTTTCCTCAAGAAATGGATTATATGTATTAAAAAAGTGATTAAAGAAGAAATTAGGTGATACAAAGAAACTTTATCACTCCATGAGCTGGAGATCTGCAAAAATGGGGTCAAAGGAAAGATTCTTTTCTAGGGTAAAGAATAAAATCAAGGAAGAGACCAATAGAAAATATCTGATTGGCTGGAGACACCTAGTCAACCCTGTTTAAGGTGAGAGGTTCCCAAACTTGGCTTGGTGTGTGCAGATTGGCTGAATGAAAATACTGTGTTTAGTTAGGAGGAGCATTTACAGGAATGTGAAAGGTTATGTAAGTATGTCCGCTGAGGTGGTACTCTAGACTGGAGCAGCTCCACCTTTTCTTTTTTTTAAATTTATTTTATTTAACTCAATATATGCAAAATATTATCATCTCCACATGCTATCAATACGAAAAATATTAATGAGATATTTTACATTTCTTTCATGCTAAGCCTTTGAAACCTGAAGCAGGTTTCAGTCCAGACTAGCCACATTTTCCATGTTCAATAGCCATAAGTGACTAGTGGCTACTGTACTGGACAGGACTATATTTTTATTTACTTTTAAAAATAAGAAAAGTTAGTTATAAATATATTATAAATGAGATGCTATTGATTTTGTCAAATAAACCATTATGATGGGTATCCGTAGAAAACCTTGAGTTTTAGAACTCATGGGCTGCAAGCAAAAATAGTGAAATCAGTTTGAGATTCAGACTGAACAGCTTCTTGATCCCTGAAATAGTGAACAAAATATGCGTATGTGTCCTAGAGCATCTTCCTCTCCATTTCACTAGGGGTGTGAAAGAAGTTCTGCCTGCATCACTGCTGATTAGCCCATGTCTCGGCTTTCAGTTGCTCTACACTGAGCTCACTGTAACTTTAAATATTGATACCCAGGCTCATATATCACAGAGCTGAGAGAATGACAGTTTCAGTGCATAATGGCTAAAGCTTTCTACAATAATCAGATATTCAATAATTCATGAAAATATATCCTCCAAAATCAAATTGGAAGCTATTTTGTGTAATATATTATTTAAAATTCAATATTATAATGCACACAACTTCTCCTCAGCCAGAGGAGGACCATTTCAAAATGTGATTATGTGCAGACTCTATTTAAAAGTGACAATTCTGCTTTTCATTTGTTTAACGGCTTAAACAGAGGAGCTCAACTGGAACTAAGTCATCTGACAATGAAACCAGGGCGGCCACAAGTGACTTTGAAAAAGTGACAGTAGGACCTAAAAAATGCACAAACAGTTGTATGGAAAAGACATGTGTATTTGGAGAAAAAAAAATCTTAATATTTTCATGTCTGACATCAATTTGGTCCAAAATAGTCCCCTTCAAATTAATGTTCAAATTAACGGTAACTCGTCATCATTGTAAGATTCATTGTGAACTCGAGTCTGGCAGTCAAGATGCCTTCACCCACCCCAATGATGTAGCAGTCTCAGTTGCTTTCAAAGCCATCATGTGCTATGATTAATTCTAGTATATTGGGTGGAAATTGTCCCATAAGCACATAGTAAGAATTCTGGTTTTATATTACTTTCTTCTTGGAAATTCCCTTCCACTTCTCTCCTGCCTATCTGAGACCTTCTTTTATGGAATACTTCACACTGAGTGAAGCTTCCCTTATTTTCAGAGCCAGATATGGCCCACCTTTTATCAGAACACCAATAGTGTTAGTTATGTACAGCATTCACATTATTCCACTAGCTACCATTAATTAAGCACTGATCACATGTCAGGCCTGTGTCAGATGTCATATACTTACATTGTTTTAATTAGGCATTAAACCACTACTGCTATCCCAGTGTTATGAGGAAACTAAGCCTCAGCAGTTTTCAATCAGTTATTCAAGGGCACAAATCAGGAAGTACTAAGGAGGCAGACATTTGTTTAGTTTAGCATTTCCCAGGTGCCTAGAGTGGTGCCTGGTGGACAGTCAGGATCCATGGTTGCTGAATGACTGAATCAACAAACAAATTGCTGAGCATTAGATTGTGTACCTTGCAGGCAATAGCCAACATGGCAGGAAAAGACCAGCATCATTACAGTAAGTAAAAAGCAAGTGCTTGTATAAGAATAAAGCATGGTCTTTTAGCATAAGCACTGAATATGATTGAGAGCCCTGCCAATATCTGGACTCTGACTTGTAGTTGTATGACTTTAAATGAAGTTTTTGACTTTTCTTATTTTCATTATTTTCATCTGTATTAACTCCACTCTATTCTGCAGCAGGAAAACTTCCACAAAGCAGTATGGAATTGCATTTGAAAAATCAAGAGTATAAATAATCAGGTTTAGAAGTCACCTCTGGCCAGTAGGATGCTAGGCAAGTTATTTAATGTCTCTGTGTCACAAGTTCCTCATCTGAAAAATTGTCATACCAGTACTTTCATAATAAGCCTATGAGTTTTACATGGATTCATAAACACAAAGCCTGTAGAACAATGTCTACCACAAAAAAATTCTAAATAAATGGGCTTTTCAGTGTTATGTACATGCATGGCGCCTCACCTATAGTAGGTCTACAGAGAACATTTCCTTTTCTTTTCCCTCACCATCTTGAAAAATTGACTTAATTTTGTTGGAACACAGTCTGCCTCATTTATTAAATTAGAGTAATAAAACTGACCTTTCTCCAAATAGCAGGCTAACTGACATTTGAATAATATTTTCTACACTAAGATGCCAATAACAGGCATGTGGTTCAGAATTTATAGGCTTGAAAAGGCAAACATCATCTTCAGTAAAAGAATGTTAAAATAGGAGACACAAACTCAAAGCTATATAGAAAGCAGAGGAGAAAATAATCTCTTGGATAAGGTGATTTAAAAAAAACTCTATAAGAATCTCTGCTTTGAACTGGGTCTTAATAGATGGTTAAGACTAGAAATGGTGAAAACAATATAAAATTATGAAAAATAAACCTACTTCACAAAGATTTCACCAAATACTGCCTGGATTAGATAATCTGATTACACATGATAATGTTTTCTGTCTGTAGACAGAGTAATTAACATAGAGGAAGAACTTAATATAAACATCATCATCATATTTTTTATTGGTTGTCTATTATGATCTAAGCATTAGAGTTTTATTATTTTTAATTATTTTACATACTTAGTGTTAAGCATAATCTTATTCATTCAGAGATTAGGAATATAAAATTCAGCAAGGTCAAGTCAATTGACCCCCTCTAGAGAGTAAAGCTCAGATGTGAACCTGAGCTCACCATCATACCTCATGACCTCCCTCTCTAAGTTTTTGGCTATGTCATTTAAAATGATTAGGAGTTTAATGGATTAAAAATATTATTAAACATGTTTGTCTCCATAAGACTCCATTAGCATAATGAAATATGCAAATTATTAATTTTAAACCATCTAAACAACAGCAGCCACATTTTTTTTCCCTGCCAGGGAATACAAGCTTAATGAGATTGGACTGGCCCAGTGGTACAGATGCCTAAGCCAGGAAATGAGAAATAATGAAAACAAGCATTCAAAGTAGAAAACAAAAAAGGTGCTACTGGCCCCATCCCAAGTCTTTAGAATGGTATAGATAATAATATCCATAGGAAAGCAACCAATCTGAGCACTAAACCTAGGCACTAGCATCAGTTATCCATTCATACTCACATGGTGTGATTTCAGGTCACAGAATTTTTTCCTACTAGTCTGGCACAAAGTGTAAAATTCTGACTATTTTTTTTCTTTCTTGCATCATTCTTCCATTCCTCCCTTCCTTCTCCAATTACTTCTTAAGAACCTAACCTGTATCAAATACTTTATTAAGTCTTTTCAACCATTAAATGATCCCCAATAAAGACATGAATTCTGCTTTAACTGAGCTTATGGTCGACTAGAGGAGATGATGAGTTAAGCAAGAAATTATAATACATGTGATATTATATGTTACTCATAAAAAAACACTTAAATATTAAAAGGAAGTTGAAAAATGATGGATAAATAGGAGCTAGCTAGGTAAATACTCTGTGTGTATCTGGGTGTGAGTGGGATGTAGAAGAGTAAGGGTCTATGTTCTACATATATATATTTCAAAAAAAAAACATGTATAAAGGCTTGGAAATAGAAAAGAAAATAGGAGAGAAAACTTCCAAGATAGTTTTCAAAAAGTACAGTAAGGCTGAGAGCATGGCCTGCTTAGTATGGGTCAGGCAGGTTCAAGTCCAAAAATGAGACTAAAGAAGTAAGTAGGATTCAAAGCAGACCAAAGTAAGCATTCTCTCCTTTATTCACAGGGCAATAAAAGGCTGTTGAAGGGCTGTAGAGAGAGACATGACCATAACTGATTTGAAAACTACCTACATGGCTCCTTGTATGTGCAGAGTAGGAATGGATTAGATGATCTTAGATGGTCAAAGTTCTCTGGTGAGATGTAAAGGATATATGAGATTATTTCACAGATGTTTCCCTGAGAGGATTAGGGAACTTTAACTTGGAAATGTGAAAATCTCAAGGGGCCTCAGAGGCTCTCTTTCAATATCTGTGATGCTGTCACCCACTGAGAGATGGAGGTATTTCTGCTGTACCCAGGGAGCACAATCAAGACCATTACCCAGAAGTCAAAGGAAAGCTCACTCAAACAAGAATCTTTCTGTTGAGCGAAAAAATGGAGTTCTCCGAGTTGTCATTTGGCTCTTCCACTGGCCACCAAGAATCTTTGCCTTGTCACTGCTTTTAGCTGTCATAGCAACTGCATGCAAAAGAACCAGACATCTTAGGTCTTCTGTAGCCCAAGCGCAGCAATAGCATGTCTAACCAGAGATACAAGCAGTTGCCCTAAATTTCAACCTGGAAGTGAAGAAAGCAGCTCTTCAGCCATGAGCAAGCAGGGATGGGCCTAGCAATCTTCTCTTTCTAGCCTGTCAAAATGACCAATGTCTCTAGCTGCAGAAGGGATCAAACACCCAGATGTATCCCCCCAAAGCATAAGTATCACAGCTCACTAAGCTATTTTTGAAAGTCATGTTTGAAGAAGCTCTTTCAGCCCATCCTCCATGTCTTTACACCATCTTTATCTTTCAAGACTGAAGATTCTCCCAGGGTATCTGGTAAATAATATGGACTTTAAAATGATGACCTACCATCTTAGTCTGCTCAGCCTTCCATAACAGAATGCCACAGGCTGAGTGGTTTAAACAACAGAAGTGCATCAAGGTGCTTGCTTGTTTGGTTTCTGGTGACCAGTTTCTTCCCAGCTTGCAGGTTCCATGTTATGTGTGTATGGGGTGGAGGTGGGGAAGTACAACAGGGAGAGAGAGTGAGAGAGTTCTAGTGTCTCTTTTTATAAGAACATTAATCCTCTTAGATCAGGGCCCCAATGTTATGACTTAAAACTGGGGATCAGGGCTTCAACAAATGAATTCTGGGTGGGGCACCATATGGATTTAGCTCACAGCAATTACTTTTCTTCTAAAAGCCTCAAGGTCCAATTCCCATACTAACTTTTTTTCTTTTCTTTTTTTTTTTCTTTTTTTTTTTTAGCATGTTTATTCACCATTAGGGCAAGCACATATCCATCACCATATGGACATTCTATGCATCACTGATCTCATCAATTCTCCATTCCTTGCCACTCTCCAACTTCTTTCAATAAGGCCTCTGGACTTCATGGTGTCTTATAAGCAGAATCCCTTTCATTCTGAAATTCTTTTTAAGTGTTCATATCACCTTTTCTAACTAATTATTGGTACAATTTCTTCCCCTCAAGTATAGTTTCTTCTTTTTCCCACAGCTATCCTCCCCTCCAGGAAGTATTTGAATGCGCATAAGTGTCCTATCTCCCCATTCCAATTCCAATCCCCCCTTACATTCCTCTTTCCAAAATGGTTATTTTAAAGCATATTAGCAGACACTGCACTACCCATTATTATTCCTTGTTGCCAGGGTCAGCTTTTTGGTCATACAAACTTCGCAGTAACACCATGCTTAGAAGAGCCTGGTGCTCAGTTTAATGCTCAGCTTGTTATTTTCCTAAAAAATTTAATATTTTTTGAACAAAAGTTCCCATATTTTTATTTTTTACTAGGCCCTGAATATTATGAAAATAAATATATTAAGAGATACATTGGAGGAAGTAGCTTCCTTAATTGTGGGGCTAGTTAGAAAAGTCAAAATTTTGTAGGCTAGGCTATTTGGAAGGTCAAAACTCTCAGTAAGGTCAGGCTGAAACCCTGGGGAATGAGCTGAAGCTATAGTCCATGGGAGGATTTTCTTCTTCTTTAGAAAAAAAAAAAAAAAACCTCGACTCTGCTCTTAAGGCCTTTAAAGTGATTGAATAAGGTCTACCTACATTATCTACAATCTGCAGTATAAATTGACAGTCTAGAAACTTGGAGACCTTGGCGTCAGAAAAGGAAACTGTATCCTAAATAACGTAAGATGAGATTGTCACTAAGAACATTTCCATTAGCAAAAATCAGATTAAAGGTGATGCTTGTACATTTCTGTACACTCACCTGTTTCAGTGACTTCAAGATAGGAGTCCATTAAATTGAGGGAGATGGGAATCTAGTAAATAATAGAAGACCATGCAAAAGGTTAAGAAATATGAACATAAGGATTATGTGGTCGTGGAAATATAAGCATGTAACTAACTATAAAGCATAGATTGGATTGAGTATCTACTTTATAGTTGTTGCCCTTCTCTTTTTGTGTTTTATCACCAAAGAAACCAAAGCATGGCATCCAAAAGGTAATAACTGTTCAACCCCTAAGTCAACCTCTGAGGCCTTAAAGTTCTACCAGGATGAAGAAAGTGGCAACAACCACTTATATTCAATTTACTTTCATATATGACAACAAGGAATATCAGAAAGGAAGAATTATCCGTAAAGTAAAGCTGTGTTCCATAGAGGACATTGGACAAAGTATTGCTTTTCAGAAAGCAAAATCAGAGTCAAAAAAATTAATTACTTTACTTCCAGGGAGAGCATATTTGCATTTTTTGACAAGTATTATTTCATTATTGCTACAAGATAATATATGTTTTATGTTTTACATTTTTACATTTTCAGAATTTGGCTTTAATTCCACTACCAGCATCCTATTCCTCCTTTGAATATTGGATGTTTGAGGGAGTAGGAACAGTGTATGGTAGATATTGTATATTTATAATAGGTACTTACACTTATAGAAGCCACAAAAAATGCAAAGGAATCCTGGACTTTGGGCTGGATGTGACCAAAATAATTTCTCCCATAGGCAGATTGTACTTGTGTAGAGTACACATTGATACCTGAGTGGCTACAGAATTGGATTTTGGCATAGAATACAAATTTTCCCTCAGCATATATTCAATTACTTTTAATATGATATTTCCTTTCCTTGTCATGGTTTAGCTGGATGTATCACTGTCCTTCAAGAAATTTTATTTCCTAAACTCATTTATAGCTAGGTGTCGCCATGTGAATAAGTTTGGGCCAATGGAATGTCACTGGAAGTGACTGATACAATTTCCATTTCACCTTAAACATGAAGCTATTGGTCCTGACTCCCCCTACCTTTTTGCTGGCCAAGAAAGGATAATGACTTAACCCTTGGATTCAGAGATTAAATTCATATTTTGGGAAAATCAAACCCAATAAAATAGTCTGGGCTCTGAAAAACTTCATAAGAAAGAACCACTTAGAAATTTCTGGACAATTAAATTAGAAATAAACTTTTTTGATTTAAACCACTGAAAAAAACGACAGAAGTTAGATTCTTGTAAACACTATGTCATTCTTATTATACCTATCCTCTCGCAGATGACAACTATAAACTCTAGAAGAATTATAAAAATCAACTACATGATGACACTGCTGAGTGAAGCAAAGTAGATGATATCAGAGGGGTGTTGAATCTTGGGAGAAAGTAATCACCAGTGAGTAGGTGAATTTGCTGTTGTTATGGCATTTAGCTTACAGATTGCCCCCAAATGTTACCACCTCATAGTGGGGTTAAGGCTTGCATAGAAATCCACAGGTTTACTAGCCTGAGGAACTATGAAGCAGAGTTTGGAGCAATCATATGGTTGGAAAGTGTGGAGAGAAGTCCTAGGCATGAAAGAACTAAAGATGGGGAGCTACAGAAATCTTCCCAAATAGCTAGCTGATACCTGAAATATTAACATGTTGAGCAGAATTCTAGCAGTTCAATCCCAGTATAAACTGGGGTGTCACAGTCTGGAGTTTGATAGACAAATCAACTGCCTGCTAAAACATAAGAACATCAATACCAAAAAAACAATATCTTTTAAATAAATGTAAGAAAATTTAGAGTCTTTATAATATATTACTAAAAATGTTCAGGATCCAATCTAAAATTATCAGTCAGATGAAGAAACAGGAAAATGTGACTCACATTAAAGAAAAAAAAATTGATGGAGACTAACCTTGACCAGCTACCATAACTTGGCTCAAGAGCATAAGGTAAAATATTCTAATAATGAATGAAGAACTAGGATGCTTCAACAGAGAAATAGAAACTATAGATAGCTTCAAGCAGAAATTGTATAAGTAAGAATAGCAAACACTGGAATAAATTTGAAATAAAAAGATAAGCAAAAAATTATTTTTGAAATAGCAGTAATAGTCAATGAATAGAAGATAAATAGAAACCATCTAATGTGGGAGGAAAAAGTATTAAGACAAGAGAATCTCTGATTCTCTCGGAGAATCTCTAATGGTCCAACATACAGATAATTGAAGTTCCATAAGAAGAAGAGAGAAGTTGGCATGGCACAAGCATCTGAAGTGTGAAGAAAAAAACAGATTTTTTTTCTAAATTAATTGAAGACATACATTTATAGAGTGAAGAAATCCAGTGAATGCAAAGCAGAATAAACAGAAAGAAAATTATACCTAAGCACAACATAGTGATTGTGATTAAAACCAAAAATAACCAAAGGCCTAAAAAAATGGCATAGAGAGAATAATTTGAATAATCTTTGACTTCTCATCAGAAACAATGAAATGGTACTTTTAAAGAACTGAAAGAAAAACATCCCTGAAACCTAGAATTATATATCCTATAAAACTGTCAAAAATATAAATTAGACAAAGAATTATTAAATAGAGGAAAGCTAAGAGTAGTTGATGCCAGCAAATCTGCACTAAAAAGAATCCTAAAGGAAGTTCTTCAGGCTGAAAGGAAATAATAACAGATGAAAACATGAATCTTAGGGGAAAGAAATGTACTGGAAATGGTGTGGAAACAAAAATTATAGGGCGATTACAAAATATTATTTTTTCTCTTAATTTAAAAATATGTATATTTAAAGCAAAAACTGTAACACTGCAATGGGTGATTTATAATGTGTGTTTAATATATACAAGAAGTATACTATATAGGATGGGAGTAGATTAAAGGGATTTATACTGTTTCAAGTTTCTTATATTAATACTTGTAATATCATGACAACTTTATAAGTTAAAACTTTAAAAGTGAAAACTAAGTGAAGATTTAAGAATATATATTACAATCTTTTACATAATGCATTAATTAGTCTAGCAACAAAGTTCTACAAACTGGGTAGTTTAAAACAGCAGATATGTATTGTCTCACATTTTGGAAGCTACATATCAGAAATCAAGCTAATGGAAGGATCCTTCCTTGCCTTTTCCAGCTTCTGGTAGCCTTTGATATTTCTTCTCTCTGTAAATGTCACTTTGTGTACCCAAATTTCTCTTTTGTATAAGGAAACTAGTCATGTTGGTTTGGGGCCGACCTTATGACATCATCTTAACTTGATTATCTGCAAAGACCTTATTATAAAAGAAGGTTACATTAAAGGTATTTGGGGTTAAGACTTCGGCATCTTTTGAAGGACACAATTTGATACATAACAAGTAACTACTAAAAAATAATGCAGAGAAATTTATATACATATGTGTATGTGTGGTGTGTATGTGTGTATACACATATATACATACATATATATATATATAGTGTGTACCCTAAATATAATACAGCATATTACTATTATCATTTCTATTTTATTGATGAAAATCCTGAGTTTTTGGCAAATTAAACAGCCTGCTTAAAATCTCATGTGAATTATGTTCTTTGTGATTTCAAAATGTATACTTTTACTCATTACATTCCATTGTTTAGCCTCACCAAGGTTCTGAGCAGGTAGCTCAAGACTACACATTGCTCTGGCTAGGGCTGAATTGAAACTAGAATAGAGGAATTTAGATTCTCAGGCCAGAGGTCTTTTCACAACAGCATTCTGCTTCCTCTGACCATCTTAGTTTTCAGAGACCTGAAACAATAAATGTCCAAAGGGAGCTCATGCTTAACAAAGTTGAATAATTTTTCAAAAGAGGTGACAGTCATCATCGATATAATTGACTTGGATTTCCAGTAGACTTTTGATACAATGCACATCAAAGGCTAATCCATAAGGTTAATGTAGAGGGTGTTGGTGGAGAAATAGTCAATTGGATAAACATTTTACAATGGATATAGTAATGGAGGGCAAAAGGTCTACTGAAAGAGGGCTTGGCTCAGGTCAAAAGGATTAATCAATGCCAAGCTTAATCTAACTCACGCATCAGTTACCTGGGAATGTTAAAATGTGCCATTTCAAAAAAAAAAAAAAAAGAAGAGCTTTTGTTGAGAACAAGCAACAAATCTTCTAAGAAATCTTATATAGGATATTTTTTATCCCTTTTTCAACATATTGGGGAACTGAAGCCAAAAAATATTTTAGTAATGTGATCAAGATTCTTTAGTTAGTAAGTAATGAATAGAAAAAGCAGAATTTAAATTTAGGTCTTATTACGTTCAGAGCTCCTGATCTATAAAGCATGATACTATGTTAATTTGAGATACCCTATTTCTTTAAAGGGGTTGCCATTTTGTCTCATGGCAGGCAATGTCTATGACTGCCTATGTGATGGAACCTGTTCTATGTCTTCTAGCTTGATCACCAAGGAGAAATACTCACTTCTTTGATATTTCCCTAAACTTTACAAAAAGAGAAGATCAAATGAATATGAAAACTAGAATGAAATTCAGTGAGGATCACTAGGCAAAGTGGCAGGGAGAAAATAATTTCTCCATGTCATATGAAGAGCCTTTTATATCAACCCTTTCAAAGTTAAGAGTCAAGAGATCTGATTCCTAATTTTGACCCTCTAATTAATATATGCATTTCCCAGGACCTGGTTTTTCCCTTTTCCAGTTCTCAGTTTCTGCACTTTTAAGAGTAGGATATGATTAAGATTGTCTCTACGTATCCTCACAGCTCTAAAGTTTTAGAATTCTGTGATCATATGTTTCTAGAAGTAGATAACACTTTACTTCTGTTGAGAAAAGGAGTACTTTGTATAAACAAATCATTTTGTGTTTACTAGAAACATATTCATTTTTCTCTTAAGTTTTAAGAACATTTTCATTTATTTCTAGACAGTCCAGATTTTGGACATGTGTGCCTGTGGCCACAATATCTAACTCATAAGCCCTGTTGGAGAGCCTGTCTTTCTGGTTTCTAGATGTCTATCTATCTTACACCTAAGGACATGCTTTCTAATTGAAAGAATAACTAATTGAGAGTGGCAAAGAGGACAGTCTATGGTCTTGCCAGTCATAGGAGGGTCAAATGGTATTCCCTGAGACAAATCATAAATAGAGGTTTTAGAAATAAGCAAACTTTCTTTTCTAACAACTAATTTTCCTGAGTTACCAGTATGTAGTCATTGAATTTAAACATGAAAATCTCTAGTGATATAGACAGAGACTTACATGTTTGGGCATCACCTATTATTGGGCCCTTCTTTGGTGGCTCTCATATAATCCCTTATTAATATTTTTCACTTAAGAAAAAATGGATTAATTTGAACCAGTTTTCTTTAATCTAGGATTTAGCTTCTAATAGTCCTGTGATCACTTTACTTCATCTACTAGGAAACTGAAAACCAAGTTTTAGATTCCTTCTGCATGCCTTTTCTTAGCCAGTTTTGCAGCCTGTTTGAGAAATAAAATACAAATAGCAATGGCTTAGTCGTTTAAACAATTTAAAAAGTTCATCCTTTTGTGTGTAAGATCTCAGAAGGTAGGCAATCCAGGACTGATATGAAAGGTTCATAAAGTCATCAGGGACTCTGCTTTCTCCAGCTCATACTCTGCCATGCTTCATTTGTGGAAGAATGAGCCCGAATTCTCATGGACCATGAAGACTTCTAGAGTTCTAATATCACATCTCCATTTCAGGAGACGATTTATAAAGGAGTGTGATGTGATTGTTAAGATAGACAACCACAAGTCTCTGTCACAACCAGGTTTCAGAGTTGTCTTTTAAATTATAATACACATACACACGGGCATAACTCTATTTGCTTTCTTTCCCCTTTGTCTTCCTAAATACAATTAAGAATTTAAAATGTGCTCATTTATTTCTAAATCCAGAGTGTCAGAGTCTAAACTGAAAAAAAAAAAAATGTCACCACAGAGCTAGGTGTTAACTACAGATAGATGAAGACAAGTTTTCTAACTTATTCCTTAGCTTTCTAATTGTAAAAGTATACAAAAGGCATTACTAGTGCCATCGATGGGCCTTTTGATTTCCTCAACAATTCCCTCACATGCTCCATTGGAGGGAATTGTTTGTACACAACCTATCTCTTCTTGCCATGTATGATTACACTAAAGAATACAGTTTTTAGATGTAATCATTTGTAGATACACTCAACTCAGCCATCCCCTTTTTACTATGAGGTAAATGAAGCCTAGAAAGTTGAGGTGGTATATAAAAGGTCACAAAATAAATTAAAGGTCAATATTGGCTTATATCATCCATTACACTCTAGCATAGCAACATAGGGTTAAAAGACAGTTGTCTGACCCTGAAATCATATTTCTGAGGTCAAATTCTTTCCTTCCACTTACTTGCTGTCTGCTTTTGAGCAAGCCATGTAAGTTCCTTGTACCTCAGTTTAACCTCCTGTGAGATGAGAATACAAATAGTACTAATCTCAAAAGGTCTTTGACGAAAATGAATTCAGATCATTTGTGCAAAGCATTTAGCAAAGCGTTTGGCTTATAGTTGGTGCTTTTTAAGTTTTAGCTAAGTTTTAAGAAATGTCAGAGACTGGGAAACAATTTGCCAATGGATAACTGAATACAATGTGTGAAAGGGACTTTGCTCTGAGTTTAGAGACAGCAGCAACCCTGTGAGCCTGAGTGATATGGGAAGCATTCACAGAGGATTCTACATGATTTCTCTGGTCGAGCATGCTTGCTCAGGAACATTTCTAAAAAACTGCTGTCCAAGCTGTTAGCAGAAATTGAAAGATACAGTGATGGTTAGAGGGCCTATTTAGTAAGAGCAGAAAAATGCACTGGGAGTGAATCATTTGTCTGGACATAGAAGGCTGAGTCAGGGAGAATGGATTGTCACCTAGGCAGGTTGGGCTAAAGCCAAGAACACTAGGCAATGATTGCTCTGAGGGGCAATTTAAAGCCATGCATTAAGACTCTCTCCATGCCCAGCCCCAACTCCCCGGGTCAGGATTTTTCAAATGGTCCCTCAGTTAGAATTCTAGGGAGGAAAGCCCAGATGGATAAATGAAGGAAAAAGCCAGCTTGCCCTACAATGAAGTACTAATGGAATTCTATGTTTCCTGTACAATGAGTTGTGAAAGATAGAAAAAATATATATATTAATTAAATATGAGAAAAAAGTATGCTAAAACTCATGATATTAATGACAGAGAAGCCCCTCCTATGTCATAGTGAGTTCTTCAAAGCTAGAGGGATTTACGTAGACACTGGACAATTACACTCAAGGTCAACTATAGTGGAAATTTTTTAACTAAGGAGAAGCCCTATATTGATAACCTTCACCCAAACAAATCTGGGTTGAATTAAGAGTCATTAATCAAACATTATATTAATAGTCATTAATTCAACCCATTTGGCTGAAAAATGTAAAGATTGTAGTTAAACTCAAGGCAAAAAATAGTACCAATAATAATAAGTAAATGATAGTTTACTAGCACCTACTATGTAGTAGACAATTTACTGGCAATTATATTTCAAGCTCTCTTCTAGTCTGGGTTGGACAAAACAATGAATAAACTCAGGTACTGGTATCAAAGAGGAAGGGCAGCTACAACAGGTTTAGGAGGTCAAGAACTACTTTTTGAAGCATATGCATTTAACAGGATAATAGGAGAAGAAATGATCTTTTTAACATTTAGCCCACATTATGGTTCAAAAGGGAAGAAGACAGTGTCTTTAAAAATCTGAAGTTCAATATCTAGATGAGGTAAGGGAGGACAAGAGATACAGATAGAGATGCATTCAAGAAGCAAATCAAGGTGGGTTTTAAAAAACTATATTAAAGGGTTTGGGTTTTATCTTGAGAATGAACAAGATAAAACAAGATAAAACAAGACAGCTTCCAATGAGTTTCTGGCAGAAGAGTGACATCACCAGATTGATGTTCTATAAAGACCATCCTGACCCTCCTGGCTGAAGTGTGTAGAATGTATTGAAGAAGGAGATTTGTTAGCAAGTATTTGAAATATTCAAGGTAGAAAGATATTATAACTCTGAGGCTAAGACAAGGTTGTAGCATCTGTTCATTATGTTTAAATTCTAGTTCTCTTGCTAGCTGTGTGGCTTTGGACAAGCTAATTAAACTTGCTAAACTCATGTTCCTTCATCCAGAAAATATAGATGATAAAAGTGCCTTCATTATGAGATTATTGCATCAACTGAGACAGGCATACCATGTGTTTAGTATAGTTCTTGATATGTCATAAGCACTCAATAAATACTATCATTATTTATTTTTTTCTTTTTATTAAACATGGGTGATGGCGAAGTGGGTATTGACTGCTAATCTAAGTAATATCTACATAATTATGGAGCTACTTCGAAGATGAAGATTATTAATGGTTGTAGAGCCAGGAAAGGCATGTTTAGATTTAATAAATTAGCCAGAACACATGAATGTATGAATCCATACACATACAGTAATTTATGCACACATGCAATCTATCTTTTTCTCTGTCACACACACACACACAACACATATGCACACACACATCACTTCCTGTGGGCTGGATTAGTCAAAAATGATTAATAGATTAATTTTGATTATCTGATAAACTTTGAGGAACATAATAAAGACTGAGAGGAGAAAGGATAGCATTGCAGTCAGAAAAACCAGGGGAAGTATGCACCAAAACAGAGTCTAGAATAGAAGGTAAATATTTGTCAGAGATTCCTTTATTCCAACTCACATTTCTTGATCATATTCTATGACCTGAGTAATTTTCTAAGTATTGAGGATAAAACAAGGAGCAAGACAGAGAAGTCTCCTGGCCTTCAGTAACTTATATTATTTTGGAGAACCAGAGTTAGGTTTAACTCAATTAGTAGCTCTAGTAAGCCTGCTGTATCATATGTAATAAATGCTATTGGTGTTAAACCCAGATCTCTATTACTAGTCAAGTAAACCTGTTCCCTAGATGCTGTAAGTGTTGGTACCAATAACTCACCAGTTTACTTCCTTCAGGCAATAGAAGTCTGTTGGCCTAAAGAAACCTAGTAAGTACACCTTCTCAAAGGCTAGCCCAATGATAAGGCCTGCTTGATAGATGCTGGGATAAAAAGGCCAGCACTCTCATCACAAGATAAATCTAGCTCTGTGATGCAATTCATACTCCAGCGGTCTCCTGGGTTGAGGTTGAAATCAGAATATAGGTGAAGCCACACTTTGCTTAGGTTTACCTCATAGTCTTGCCTTCTTCCCCACTCACTTCCTGCTTTCTATTATGATATCTCCTTCAATAAGCCACATGTACAACCATCTTCAACTAAGGCCCTGCTTCTAAGAAACACAACCTAAGGTATAAATGACCCCATTTTTTAAAATTGTTTTCTTTCTCAAATCTAGTTATTTTCCTTAGCCCTAAAAATTAGTTTGTGTATACTGATTAAAACAAGGAATTATTCACTTAGGTTACATATATCACAGTATCCTCATTATACAGACATAACAATTATTTGATTTGGTTGCATCCACCTTAAATATAAAAAATGGATGACAGTTTTCTCAAAAATATATAAATTTTCCTTTAAAGTCTTTTGATACTAATGATTTGTAATGTTCTTATGACTACACATTTTAACAAGTAACACATCATATTAACTTAGAATCAGCACCTCCCCTCTTGCACATTAAATGCTGGGCACAGTGCTTCCATCCCTATCAAACAGATGAGGACACTGGAAGTATTTAGAGGTTAAGAATCCTGAAACACAGAATCACAGAGCCAAATCTAAAATCAGAGTTTCCTAATTCTCAGTCCCATACAGCTTCCATTATTCCAGTACAGAGAAAGATGCCCACTATCCATAGATACTAATTGTTTCTTTGTTTTTATATTATGCCATCATGTCCTTCAAATAAGAAGGAATTTTTATCCTTCCTTGGCTGTACCAATAAATTAGATACTTTAGATATGTCCATCCCAGATGCATTATGAAAAAACCCAAATGACAGAACACCTTCAAAAACCTCCTTTTTATGGGGATTTATCAAAATTCAAATGACTCCCAGAAACAGGAAAAAATATGAGCATCTTATGATCAAATATTTATCTAATGAAAACCTCAGTAAGACTCAAAAATTTCTGATACTTAGCCATTGTTAGGTTCACACTTTTCAATGTTGCATAGAGTTAGGATTGGTGTTCTTTGTTACCCTTCTTAGATAGGCTGCTGGAGGTCCCTTCATTCTAAATTCAAATGCTCCTGGTAGTATTTTTTTTTTTGTAACAGGGTTATTGCATATACATGAACACACATATCTACCCAGGATGATGTGGTTAAGCTGGACAGGTCAGCTGAAGAGAAGGAATGGAGATCATATTCCTGGGAGTTCAGACAGAGAGCCTCTAGAACCCATATTTAAACTCATTTTATTCTAGATCCTTAGCTAGCACTGATTGACTATTTTTCATGCATACAGAAGATTGTGTAGGGATATTACAATAGCAGAAAAAGTGCAAAGCATGTTTATTCTAATCTTATGAACCCACTGTGTGGCACAGAATTGAGCACATAGACAACACCCAATTCATGTTCTTTCACTAAATGTTTAAATTTTACCTTCTATTTGAATACCAACACATATGTTAACCACTGTGGAAGACAACATTATCTAGAAATAAACTCTTTTCCAATGATATACAATTACAGAGCTTGGAAATGTTTTTTTAAAGACATAGTTTGCCTGAAGGATAAGGAACTCCAGGCCAACTTGGGCTTAATATTATGCTGTGCAACTAATTAGGTGTGTTGAACTGGCAAGTGACTTAACTTCTCTGGTTTCCAGTTATCCTGAATATAAAAGAAGGGGTCAAGCCAGGTGAAGGAGGACTTCTTAATAATGCCTTCAAATTGTAACATTTTCTGAACTGAAGTTCCTACACTGCATAGAAGTTTCCATGGCCCCAAAAAGAATTCCTATGGGGTTTGAGTTCTGCTGAAACATCTTCTAAAGGAAGTGTGCATTTCCCCTACATATAGAATTCCGTGATGGGCAGGTTGCCTGAAAAGATATTTCACTGCAATTAGTTTTCTTTACGCCCTGACAGAAGGTTTCAGAGCCCAGAGGCAACTTCCACCAGGATAAAAATACTCTGCACTGTCAGTAGAAGATAATCTTATATAACACACACTGATTTCTCCCCCCGCCACCCCCATTTTGCAAGAACTCAGAGGAATGGCAGGTTAACTGACATCCCCAAGCAGGTCATCATGCATTAATGCTTTACTCCTTTCATTGTTATAATCAGAACATGCTGATTTTAAGTACTCTCTGGGTAAGATGCTGAAGAGAACTCTAGGTCAAGGGTAAATATTCTCATTTTTTTTATTTATGAATATTATTTCTTTAAAATGTATATTTAAAATAATGAAATATTTTATTAAAATAGGCATACTCCACATGGAGTGATATTTTTGCTTTCTCCCCCCCCCCAGGGGACACTTTTAATGTCTGGAGACATTTTTGGTTGTCACATTGGGTAGTTCTGCTTGCATCTAGTGGGAAGAAGTCAGGGATGCTGCTAAATATTCTATAATGCACAAGAGACCTCTTCCCAAGGAACTATCAGACTCAAAATTTAGAGTTGGAAACCTGTGCATTATAATTAAAATTATATATACATAGTTTTTTCTAACATGGCAGCTAATTTTATTTTTTGTGATTTTTACATTTTCTTTCCTAAGCAAATATGAATTGCATATCATAATCATGGTTTACATATAATTTAGCATTCTCTTATTTTTATTAATATCACACTATAAGCACTTTCACATTATGTTCCTATCTTCCTAACTGCCATTCGAATGGCTGCATAAGAATCTATTGGATTGATGTACCACAATACATAATACCATTCTCCTATTATTGATCATCTAGGCTGTTTCCAACATATGAGTGTTTTTAACTCTTTGGTTTTCTAAAGATTTTTCAGTTAATAGTGAAAGCTGAAATATTTTTTAGTGACTTGGCCAAGGTCACTTAAAAGTATTTTACAATATATAAATGTATCAAATCAACATTACACACCTTCAACTTACACAATGCTATATGTAAGCTACTCCTCAATAAAGATGAAAAAAATCTAAAAAGAAAAATAAAAATCATTAGGCAAAGCCTGGCAATGACACAACTCACCTCACATTTAGTTATTTAAGTCTTGTGTGTCTCACTAAAAATACAGTTTGAAAGGACAAAGTCCAAAAGCATGGGTAATTTACATTTTCTAATCTTTATACATATGTTTAATTCTCACACAAAGAGAGGATAATGCCAAGCCCTTGTTCCCACCTCCATAATTTTCCAAAGAAACATATATATTACAAAGTTCAGTGAAGAACAGGGACTAACACAATGATGTATGACGCATTTCAAATATCCCCATAGTTTAATTCCAGTTCCCCAAGGAAAGAAAGAAATGGGAAATGAAAACCACCCTGCTGCTCCATGTTGGAAGTAAACAATGGGGGTGGTTTATGGTCAGAAATAGTCTTTCTCCCCATCCCTCCCTCCTTTCCTCCCTTTCTCCCTCCCTCCCTCCCTCCCTCCCTCCCTCCTCTTTTTGTAGCAAATAACTTTAGCTTGAAAAATAGTAATTGTTCCTTCTCTCTCGAACTATACGTTTTCCCTTAATGAATAGAAAAGCCATAGAAGTAGTGGTTTGAGAAATGCTGGGACAAAGTTAGTGAGGGCTGGGAAAACATTGAAAAGGTAAACAGCTACCCAGATGGGTTGCAGAGGGTGGCCCAGAGAAAGTAGGATTCAGACTGGTGCCTGCATGTTAAGTAGGAGTTGATTCACCGATCAGGGTAAGACAGATGGGCTCTCAGTGGGGGGGTGTACACAGAAGATTGAATGGGCATATGCAAACCCAGCACAGAGCACCCTCTTTACTAGCCTTTACTGATCCTCCAGGTAGAAAGCTATCTCTCCTTCCTCTTAATACTCAAAGACCCCCAAGAGCATCCCTTTCATTTTTGACATTTTTATTTTATTACAAATGACAATATCTTTTATAGCAGGAAGAATATTCATTTTTTTTCATACACAGGACAGCTCATACAATGTATTAAAGATATTAGATTGCTGTTAAATAGTTTTCTTGAAATAAATGAATGAAAATTTACCAAAGATTATAATTAAATGCAGGCCAGGGATTCTGACCTTTCCATTATGCAGATTATGTTTGCAGATACATGATTTGGTTTGACAGTTACTGAGAATAAAGCATTCTGATTCTTATAGTTTTCAGTGTCACATTTAAATTTGAAATCTGTGTGCATAAGAAGACAGAGAAGAAAAAAAGTAAAAATAGAAAAAGGTTCAATAAAAGAAGTTAGTGAAGAGGAGGAACATAGGATAAGGTTTGCATTGATTATCTATTGCTGTATAAAAAATTACCCCCAAACTTAGTGGCTTAAAATAACAAACATAGATAAAATAATCATCATAGTTTCTGTGGGTCAGGAATTCAGGCAGGCTTAGCTACACCCTCTGGCACAGGTTTCTCATGGGGCTGTTATCAAAATGCAAGAATAAGAAAGGAATCAGGCTCAAGGCTCAAGTAGAGAAGGATCTTTTTCCAAGCTGACTCACTCATGTGGCTGTTGGAAGATCTCTGGCTGGTGACTTTAGTTCCTTGCTATGTGAACCCCTTAATAGACAGAGGGCTGGATCATAGGTAGAGAACAAGAAACAGGACAATCAAGGTGGAAGTCATATATTTTTTTATAACCACACCTTAGAAGTGACATCCCATAACTTTCATCATAAGCTGTTTATTAGAAGTGAGTTTTTAGGCCCAACTTACCCACAGGGGCCTAAATACCAGAGGTGAGGATCACTGCGGGTTATTCTACAGGATGCCTATTGTGTGTGTCATCAAAGGAAAATGAAAAAAGAAAACTGATTAGGAGATTGGTTAGAAAAATTAGAAGAAGAAAAAAAAGGAGCTTGTGGAAACAACCAACTAAAATAAAAGAAAAAGAAAAAGGAGGTACTAATAATTTAAAAATGGGGAGGGAAATATGAAAAGCAAGAGGCTTCACACACACACACTCCCCAATTTATGTCAAACTTCTTTTATCCCCACTGTGGTCACATTAATGAAATAAACAAATCTGTCTATGAAAACTGTCTTCAGAGTAAACCTGCCAAAAGGAATGCAGTCCACCACACAGGACACAAACCATGGCTTATATTCTCCATCATGACTGATTGTCTCATTGGGCCTCCAACAACCTTTTAAAAAAGAAGTTTTGAGCCTACAGACTAGGGAAGAACGTGCTTCAAAATTCTTGACCTTTTCCAGTGTTCCTAGGGGCAAAAAGTGTTTAGAGAAGTGAAAAATTCAATTTCTCTGCTTGGCTTGTCACTCAGACCTTGAAAAAAATAGAGAGACAGATAGACCACTGCAAATATCCCCATGGTTTTTCTCCAAGTCCCTGAGGGAAGGGAAAAATTGAGAAAGAGAAACCACTCAATGCCTCATACTGGACATAAATAACAGAACAATCTTGGACAGGAATGGGTAGTTCCTCAATAATCATCTTATGATTTTTCCAACAAATAACCTTTTAGTTATTCTAACATTGTATTATTATAAGTCACATGTGTCTCCTTATAGTTAAAGTTTTAAGTGATTTTATATATTTATCCCAAACCAAAAGGAAATAGAGCAACCCAAAGCCTCCTCTCATTTCAGAATTCCTCTCTGATTATTGGATGACTGACTACACGCTGAGGGCAAAGCTACTTTTCAGCCCATTCATAGTTTTAGGTAGAAACACCATGAATTTGATAAATATCTGTATTGAAAGGCTGATGTTGAACTCTCTTTCAAATAGTTTCCAGTGTTCTTACTGGTTTATGCCAATATTTTCAAAACCATCAATCAGCTAACATCTTGTACACATGCTTCCCCCACTGTCTAAAATTTCTTCCCTACTGTTTTCTATGCCTGGATAGCTTTTTTCTTTTTTCTCTTTTCTTTTCTTTTCTTTTCTTTTCTTTTCTTTTCTTTTCTTTTTTCTTTTCTTTTTTCTTTTCTTTTTTTTCCTTCTCTTCTCTTCCCTTCCCTTCCCTTCCCTTCCCTTCCCTTTCTCTTTCTTCCTTCTTTTAAAGTATTAGCTTAGTATTTATTTCTTTCATTACACCTTTCTTGCCTATGCCCTACACTTGATCAGATTGAGTTTCCTCAACTTGGTATACCAGAAACTTGGGCACATACCAATCACAACTTATCACAGTGTGCTCTAATTATATATTAAAAGTAGAAGCTGTGCCTTTCATCTGTAAATTATTGGCACTTAGCTTATTGCCTTACTCATAATATAAGCTCATTATGTATTTGTTGAATTAATGAGTGAACAAAAAGTAGATATATAACTAGGTTTTAAAACTAATCTGCTAGAAAATTTCTTTGTCTTTCCTAGGATTTCTTTGCAAAGACCCAATACTTGCCAAATTGGCAATGCTCAAGTATACTATAATACCTGATCTTTGGGCTATTTATTAGAAGCAAGGAACTAGGTCTAGCTTATACTCAAGGGAAGGGAGTTACATAAATACATAAATACCACTGGGCTGAGAATGGATATCTGATTCAACCTGAGGCAATTACATTATGTCCATGGAAAATGAAAATATAGTCTCAGAGAGCCTACCTAGTCTGTATTGAATATTTGAATTGAACAGTCATAAGGAGCTCAAGCTGAAGCAGCCATTATCACACTACATGGGCATGGAACGACCATTGGGTAGGGCGTCTGCTGAGAGGCAATTCTGATGACTACAAGGTTTTGATGCTCTCTATCTGTTTAGAATGTTAGAATGCCAGGCCATGGAGATAGGAGATGGCACCTTTCATCTCTGGACAGCCAAAGTAGATGCAAACTTGTTTGATCCTGGGAAGTGGTACAGGGATTGTGTAGGTAAACCTAACCTTCAACTATAGGCCTGCATTATGGCATATACAAAAGCATTCATTGGGAAAAAACTAAAGCCTGATAGATCCTTCCATATCAATACCAGGTAAACGTAAAACAATCACATGACATTGGTGAAATAAAAAATCTGCTTAGTTAGCAGAGGATATCCTGAATGCTCAGAGAAAGATAATCTTTAGTTGGAGAATTTAAAAGGAAAAATCTTATATATTGTGTATTGTGATTGATTTTGATATTGATAGTGACATGATTTTCTAATACATAATTTTTATTTATGTGTATATATATTTATACATATAATTTGCCCAAATTTTATATCAAAACTGCCAAATGTGTGCATGTGTATATGCATGTGGGTATATATACATGATGTATATATGTGTGAATCTACATTCATATTTATATACATACATACATACATACATACATACATACATACGTGTGTATATAGGTAGATAGAGATAGATGGACAGAAACAAAGAGACACACACTTTTCCATTTAGCTTTATACCAAGTCTTTTGTAAGGTATAAAAAGACTTGCCTTGACTTTAGGGAAACCTTAGTATGTATGGGAAGGCTTGGCAAACTCACACAATTCTTAGAGCAGAAGGAAAAATCAAGTAGAAAAATGTGCAATTGGAAGGCTCTGAGAGGCTATCCAGTGCTTCACTGACTTTAATGGGATGAAGACACTCATGCCAAGAGAGAAAAAGCGAGGGGAAATAATTGACAGGGACATCTCACTGTCCTGATTTTCAAGTCAAAAATAAAAGAAATTCTAAACTATTTCCCTTACTAACCATGGAAGTAATTGTGTAGGGTTTAAGAACTCAAATTTTGTAAGGAGAATGTCAAGTTTGGATGTTTGCAAAACTTTATATGCAAACATGGGCATGTTATGAAATCTCTATGAACCTCTATTTTCTTGTCTCTACATGTAGGTTTGAAATAATTATCAATCAATCTATACTGACAAAGCATTTGGATTCTGGCAAATAACACTTGCTCAATTAATGTTAGCTATTGTTACTATTATTGTTGTTGTTAGAGCTCTTTGTGAGTGTGGCCAAATATGAAATATTTTGATTAAGATAGAATGATTCAATATATGGCTCATTGATATTCCTTCTTCTGTGAAGTTCTCTTGGGCTTCCTTCTACCTACTACTTTGTAAAGACCTTTGTTATTTCTCAAATGGTCTTATTTTACACACCTGTAGCTTCATCAGAATGCACACTCCTCAAAGCAAGGACTGTATTTTTTTCTTCAGTTACTCTAGGACTAACTGGGAGCCTAACAGATGTTCTGAAATAGGTTTCTTCTACTTATGAATGAATGCTAACATTGTGATTTTGTTAGGAGTAGCCTAATGATGTTTTGAGACAAAAAAATAAAATAAAAAAGGAGCACATGATAACTTTGATAATGGGGCTCATATGAGAATTTCTAAACAGCATGTTTTTATATCATTATCATCATCATCATCATCATCATCTTCATCAACACTGCTATGATTTATTGGAAGCTTAGTACGTGGAAACCCTAAACTTACATTATTATTATTTATTCATTACAACTTGGGTGTTAGGAATCGTTATTTCCCCACTACAAATGAGAAAACATAGTATCAGAGTTTCCCTTACTAAGCCAGTAATTATCTGAGGTAAATGCAAACCTGTAAATTAATTTAATTTTAAAATTGAGGTTCTTAACTATCATACCATGTTGTCTCTATTTTTTTTCATTTACCCATTTATTCAGCTGATCATTCAGTAACTCATGAGCACTTAGTACATGGTAGGCTTTGTCCCAAGACAAAATTTATTATAATTCTATCTTGCACACAGTGAGCAATTTTCAGAGAGATGGTATGAGATCTCCAACTTGGCTTTGTCCAGATGCACACATTTCACTCACAATCCTTACCCCTGCCTCTATACATCCCATTCCTTATGTTCTCATTTTCCCATCTATGAATGGCGAGAGAGAGAGAGAGAGAGAGAGAGAGAGAGAGAGAGAGAGAGAGAGAGAGAGAGAGAAACCCAATAGCCCTGCTAATTTTCTTAGTGACACAGCCAAGTTTTCTTGGCTCTGAAGGACTTGCCCTCCCGACTCAATGCACCATGTACCAAAGGTAATTAGGGCAACTTATTTAAAACTTATGATCTAATTAGTGGCTTTTAATGGTAGTTAATTACATAGAGAGCAACAAAGCAGTTACATTTTCAACCAAGCTTTTCCTGAGACTAAGACAGAAACAGGTATTTATTTGGAGTCATAAAGAATAGGAGACACTATAGTTAACATCTAATTACACAGAATTGTTCCTGGTAATTATGAGCAATGTGATTTTATTTATCTGACAATTACAGGGGCTTTGCAAAATCTTTGACCTGGGAGACTTGGAAGGGGGACAGAGAATTAAATGCTATACAGTGTCCAGGAATATTTTAAAAATCATCCATGTGACTGGAATATGGAATGGCCAAGTAAGAAAAAGAAGAAGAAATGCTCTCATTTCTATTAGAGAGGTATTATAAGGTATTCTGGAATATGGAATATAAGTAATAAAATAAATTAATTAATGAAAACTCTAATTCAAATACCAACTTCATCAATTACTAGCTTGGCGACAAACTAATCCTCAAAGTCTCAGTCTTCTAAAAATATTTGCCCTGAATCACTCTTGCAGACATAAACTCATCTGCCTCTTAAATTTTTGTTATATGAATGAATATAGTAGTACCAGATCTAAAGAAGAATAAGACCTTCTGTTTCCCCTCAAGAGTCTTCAAGTGTAGTAAGAGAGACAAATATACTAAAAAATATTATTAGGACATTTTAGGCTCTAGAGATAATATTCTGAAGTCATGTAAAAATTATTTAATATATAATTATGTTATAATTATGAAGTTATATAATTGTAACATAATTATAATTCAATTTAGCAAATTTTCATTGAAAATTTAGTATATGCTTAGTATCTACTCCAGTTACCTACCTGCCTGCCCCCCATTAGACTTAGGTAGTATAAAGTGGGATCTCAGCCAAATTGTGAAGGGTGCTTTTGGTAATTAGTGCCTCCATGCCCTTTATATAGGTCTTCCCTATTCTCCAGTGTATCTATTCTCTCTAAGGAAACAAGTATCCCGCTTCATAGAGGCTGAGCTATGGAGTCAGATAGATCTGGATCCAAATCCAGATCAACCCCTTTGCAATTCCATAATATTGTGAGACTCAATTTTTTTCATCTGTAAAATGTCAGCAATACAGTGTTACCACTCAACATCACCTTCATAAAGATTTTTCAATCCAATTATCCCTATGAAATACCAATGTCCACGATTATTGCAAATTCTAGGTTTAGAGAAAATATGGTTAACAAGAAAAGGATAGTTTTGGAGTCAAACAACCTGGATGTGTTTCTTGACTAAGGTATCCTCTTACAGTTTGACTTCTTTAGCTTGGGTATATATGATCATATCACTGAAAACATGTCTTTATCTCCTCCTCTCTGTGGAACTTTTGGATTTTAACTGAACGTAACACAGAATTTTTATTTTTTGATAAATGCAGCTTAGTGTATGGAAATAGTACAAAACAGGGGAATAGTTCCAAATTAAGAATTATGTGATTTAGGATTCTACCCCAATTTGGTCACAGACTGTGTGAAATAGATGAGTTCCTGTTCCATGTTTCTATTTTTACACTTCTATATTGGAGTGCTGATGGGAGGAGAGGAGGACTCCATAGTCCCTTTCATAATTAATAACTGATGGTTCTAAAAACATTTGATTTTCTTCCTCCACTCCCATTTCCTCTCTAGAAAATAGAGTTATCTTCATGTCCCCCCCCACCCCACCAAGAATAATATTTATCCTAAAAGTATTTTGCAGAAAATAGTATGTACTAGAAGTATTTTGGAGAAGTAGTGTAAAAAAATAAAGGCATATTTTTCCAAGTTTTACACTTTTTTATTATTTTTACCACATCAGTGAGATAAGACTAGGAAGTGTGCCACAAACTTACTTTGTATCCTCCTTAGTGCCATACAGTTGCGGGCACATGATCTGTAGTCACTGAATTATTCCATCACCTCATTATTGAATGTGGTTACTACCAGGGAGGGGGACATAAACAGATCCCTTCGATCATAAGGAACAAAGGGTTAAATGTGTACATAGAAGATTTTGCTTTAATTGTTACTTTATGCTCATAAACTTCTTAAACCTGAATTTCTATAACTTTCTACCTCTAAAATGCAAACACAATGGAGGGGGAAAAAAACCCAGAAGCTACCCAAGATTGTTCACTACCAAGTCTGAACGCCTGCAGGGGCAGTGGGGTGTGGTGGCAAACCAGCATGCATGTTGGCTCTCACCCAACTCTCCCACTAAATCACCAAGTGATCTCCGGCAAGTCACTTAACCCGTGATTTGAGGAACTGGCTGTGCCCTCACAGGGCGCTGGCCCAAAAGTTTCAATTTATGTTCCCAGGCAAAGCTTATTCCTCTTAGAGTAATTCAAAGTGCAAGTTCCAGGCACTAGCTGTCCTTCATTTCTCCTTCCTTCTGCTTCTTTCTTTGTTCCTTCCATTGATCTATTTATTCAAAATATATGTATCATGTATCATTCATAGGCTAGACATTTTCCTAGTACTAGAGCCTCCGCTGAATGAAATATACAGAAATCCATGTTCTTGTGCAGTTTACAGTCTATTAGGGCAAAGATTAATAATCTAAAAACCAGTAAAATATATGCTTTAGAAGGCAATGAGTGCTATGGGGAAATATTACGCAGAGAAGGGGATCAGGAGTGCTGGAATGGTGGCAATTCTTAAAGCATGGTCAGAAAAAGGCTCAGTAGGGTAACACAGGACCCCACAGAAAGTGAGTGAGATGTGAGGTGATTTAAGGGAAGAGCATTTCAGGTAGAGATAAAACCAGGTGTAAGTGGTGATATGTGTCTGGCATGCTTGAGGGACAGCAAGCAGGATAGACTTCTTGCCTGAATAGAGTGGGTGAGTAGGAAGAAGTTGGAGAGGAGAGCAGAGAAACTGGCAGCTAAGTTATGATGGCTTTTAGGCCATTAGGTTTCCTTGGAATGGAAAGGGAAGTCATTGGAGGGCTTCTAATTTTTGTTCTAATAGGATCATTCTGGCTGCTGTAAAAAGACCAGAGAGACTGTGGAATTCTAGGTTAATTTTTGTTTCATTTTAGCACTTGAAAGATACCACTGTGCTATGCTCTGGCTGCCATAATTTTGGAGACTTCCTTGTTTTTGTTCTTCTTGTTAGTAATGTATGTTTTTGCCTTTGTTGTTTTAAAAATATTTTTCTTCATTACTGATTTTCAATAATTTGATTGTGATATGCTTTTGGTGTACTTCTCTTTATTTTTCTCCTTGGGTTTTATTTTTATTTTTACTTACTTACTCACTTACTTACTTACTTGTTTGTTTGTTTGTTTTTTGAGATTCATGAATTTACTATTTTCACCAAATTTGAAAATAATTTGAGTAATTACTTCCCTCGTCATTTTTTTTTCCTTCTTCCTCTTTCCTTCACCTTGTTATCACTCTGTGGAATGTTGACACTCCATTTTTTTTTTAACCTTTCTGCTCTCTGTTCTTCATTTTGGATAGTTTCTCTTGCTATGTATTTTAATTCTCTGGTTTGTCTTCTGATGTTAAGCCAAATTGATGAATATTTCATTTCAGGTAATGATTTTCTCTTTATTATATCTACTTATGTTTTTAATTCCTTGGGCAGATTTATAAAATTTGTACTAGCTAATTAAGAATTCTTGTCTTCGAATTCCGTCATCTCTTGCCATCCCATCTTCATTGCTGACCATTTTGTTTCCCTGGTTATGTATCGCTCTTTCCTGCTTATTTTCATATCTAATAAGCTTTGATTTCTTGAAAAACATTGTGCATTTTACACTGCTGAGGGCTAAAAATTTTTAAAAGAATGTTGAATATTGTTTTTAGTATAATGGTTAATTTGAGGATCACTTGATTATTTTAAAGCTCAAACTATTTTTTATTATTATTTTGGCAGGTCTAGAGTAGTCTTCACTCTAGAGCTAAATGTGACCTTTTTGGGGTCTTTATTGAATGGCCGTTGTATTCACTAAATTCTCTCCATTCAAGCTGGTTGGTCATTAAATGATCCCTATATATCTGTGTAAACTTAAATAATTTTTAAGCTTACAGCTCTCAGGTTCTTTTTATGACAGTTGCTTTCATTCTGTACATGTGCAAATTAATATTCAGCCAAGTCTTCAAGATGGAGACAAGAGTTTTTGCTTTGTTTAGGTTTCTTCTCTCTAAATTCCTTCCTGGAAATTCTAGTCACCTCAGTCACACTCAACAGGTGAATAGATACACAAATATTGGCATAGTCTTCCCATAAAATACCACTCAGCATGACATATTTGATATTCATCTACATTGTTGTGTATTTGTTGCTTTTTATTGCTAAATGTAAAGGGCCTGACATAAAAGACTATATACTGTAGAATATATTCTAGAAAAGACAAAAGTATTATGACAGAGAGCAGATCAGATGTGCTACTATTGGGAGAGTGGACACAAGACATTTTGGGGATGATGGAAATGTTTCATGTCATGATTATGCTGGAAGTTACATGAATGCATACATTTGTCAAAACACAATGAATTATGAATTTAAAACAGGTGCTTTTTGATATTTGTAAGATAGGCTTCAATAAAGTTGAATGAAAAACATCTGAACTAGATTGTACCTCTGCTCCCCTTTGTAGTCCAATCTCCTGTGTCCTCTCCCACTCCATCCTCTGCTCTCCTTCACACTCTATCCTGGCAACACCAACTTGCCATTTCAGAGACATGCCAGGAGTACCCTACCTGAAGGCCTTTTTATTTTCCATGACCTCTGCCTCAGATATCACATGCCTCTCTTCTTATTTTTCTTAGGACTTTACTAAAATATTATCTTCTTATTAAGGCCTTCCCTGAAAACTGTCTAAAATGTTCAATTCCTTCCTTAACCCAAAATGTCCTAGTCCCTTTCTTCACCTAACTTTTCTCCATAGCCCCCAGTATCTAACCTGTTAAACATTTTACTTGTTTAATTACTTACCTATCTACTCCACCAAAAACTAAGCTCTGTGAATAAAAGAGATTATTATTTTTCTTCACTAGGATTATCTAAGTTTCTAGAACAATGACTAGCACAAAGTTAGGCACTCTGTATTTTTTTCTCCATTATGTTATTATTTAACCACTTTTTACTTTATTCCTGTTTTCTTCTGGTAAAAACTTTTTCAATTTATAGCAAAGAAAATTACAAAATCTCTGACTGGTAAATGTTGTAGTGACACTTCCCAAAAGGGTAGTTTTAGGAATAAGAGTAAATGTTGAGAATGTGAGGGGTCATTGGTGCCATTTAATGGTTTTATGCTAAAGAATTTGGATATAATTCAATGCTTTCTGATACCACAGACATCCTTTACAATGATGTTCCTAAGAAAATATCTATGTTTAAAGTATTATCAGATGACAAGCAATTAAACATGTTTATTTTTAGCTGGAGCTCTGACCACAAAATGTCTAATAGTTAGGACTTGACTAGCACTGTTTTCAGGCCAGAGATCACTATTCCTCTATTTTACTCTCCAAAATTCAATCTCAGGTCCCTTACTTTACCAGTGTAGTTTCAGGCCTTGCAAGATAGGGAAAAGAGGGAGACAGAGACACAGACACAAGGGAGATAGAGAGAAAATGAGCATTTTTGAATATTTTAATGGCAAAGAGTCTTTACACCCACTAGCTAGTATGGCCCAATCAGTGACTTGATATTTAATCAATCACATTGGTATTTCTTCTTGACAGGGCATGGGCTGGGTGAAAATAAGAAATTGGAAGGTGAAAAGAAAGAACAATAGTGTCTCCCTTCCCTACAGGACTCCAGAAATAGTGTGGAAAAAAAATAAATTCTCCTTGTAATTATTTTCCAAGAAGTTCACACAGACCCTCAGTTACTCAAAAAGCTGTATCCAAAAACTGGTATTGGCCAATTAACCAATATTCCAGAGATGGATAAAATGACTTTAACATCAGAAAGATGGGTGGCCATCTCTGCAGGATGGGGTGTTGCTATGGACTGATTTGCTGCCATTCTTATGGTTCAGTACCACAAAGCAATTAACAGGGAATGAGCGAGCTTTCCCAGCCTTTGCTAGAAATGGTGGCTGTTTATCATTGTGTCAGACTCTTGGCAGATTCAAGAAATCTACATTTAACAGGTGACTGCTTCCTCCATGGCTCATTGCAGTCAATGGATCTTCAGGATACTTCTCCCAGTCTGGTCATCCAGACCAATGGAACAAGCTGTTGAGAAGAAAGAGGATGAATGGGGCCTACTTTAGAATCAATTATGTACAAGGGCTTCCACGCACCTCTTGCACTCCTGCATGATGATGTTTTCAATTGATTTCAGCAGATTTTGATGGCTGGATCCAATTTAAGCTGTGGTGGCAGAAAAATAGGTGGATGCACAGAAATAGATATAGATATATTTGGTCATCACCCTATTTTATTTGTATATCATTAATGGTTGTCCTCTTGGACTACTTTAAAATAGCTTTATTTATTTCAATTGCTTGAGGCCTAAATTGGGCCAATAAAGGCATGTTAATCAGTGTTTAAGATCCCAATTCATCTGAACTGGTCAGCATAGTCCTAAGGAGATAGTCATCCTCCAAAAGAACTATTTTCTTTTATCTTATAGCTATGTTCACATGGTAGCAGATGATACCTAGCACTGATATTTATCTGTGCTTGTCAAATGGTAAAGACTGACGATTGAGCTTAATGGGAAGGTCCTTTTTCACTGATGAGGAAGGTAATGATTCCCAGAAAATCTGAAGAACCCACCATTTTTCACACAGAGAAGAATGTGGAAACACCAGTGCAACCCTGGATTAGGAGAAAAACATTTAATAATTTTCTCATAATAAACCTATGTAAGGTGTACTATTATTCACATATTAAAAATGAGGAAATTGAGCAGAGAAAATTATATCACTTGCCTAAAATTACAGAAATCAGAAGTGATGAAGCTTTTAGGTTCAAGGATCTGGCTCTAGAGTCTGTGATCTTAAGTAATAGGCACCAGCATCTCTCAATGTTAGTTCAAATGCAGTCTTCTACTTTGGAAATCTGAATACAAGCTGTTATCACTCATTTTTTAAATTTAATTTTATTTATTCTTATAAGCTAATTCCAAATTTCCCTTAAGAACGTAATCAGAAATGGGAAAAAATGAGATGTATTCATACAATGGAATGCTGTTTAGACATTAACAAGAAATGTAGTACTGACACATGCTATATCATGGATGAACTTGGAAAACATTATGCTATGTGAAAGAAGCCAGGCACAAAACGTCACATAGTATATGAGTCCATCTCTCCAAAATACCCAGAATAGGAAAATCAACAAAGACAGAAAGTAAATCTATCATTGTCAGAGGCTGAAGGAAGAATGGAGGAAGTATGAGGTTGTTTTGTTTTGTTTTTCTAGGAGTGAGTAATTAGATAGTAATGATTGTACAACCTTGTGAATATACTAAAAACCACTGAATTACATACACACTTCTAATGGCAAATTTTATGGTATGTGAATTATACCTCAACTTAAGAAAAAGGAACATAGGACTGAGAATACAAGGAAATAGAAATTACCATTTACTGACTGTACACCTCCAAAACTGTGCAATGCTTTAAATATACCACCTCATTTATACTCATAACAACTCTAAGAAGTAGGCACTGTTATTATTATGCTCATTTTACAGACAAACTATATGAGGTTTGGAGAGTTTAAATGACTTGACCAGTGTAATTAGGTAAGTGGTTGTGGCCAGGAATGAAGCCAGTTCTGTCTGGCTCCCAAGTTAGCATGCTGTTCTACAGCCACTTGCACAGTGTCACCCTTTGCATTCTCTTGCTGGCCTGAAAATAATTTGTAAGAAAAATAAAGGTCAAAAACAGATGATCCTGATAAATATTTAATATCCTCTGCTTTCACAGCTCCCTTATGGCTGGAGATTGAATGTTTCACACCTGGGCTGCACTCTGCAAGCAGAGCTGGAAGTGATTGCAGACTTGCTCACAAGCAGAGTGAAAGAAAGTGGAGGCAGGGTGAGAATGCTGGTCCATGCTAGAGCTTGTATCTTCAAATGTAGTTAGTACCTCCCCAGTGTCTGAGACAGGCTTCACTTAATGTGTGTTTCTCAAAATGCCAAGGTTTGTGTGAAAACCTCTAGGAATTATGTGAACTCAAGCTTCATCAATAATAAAAGTTTATGATTTTTGAGAATTTATTGTTTGCCAATAATTGTGTTTAGACTATTCAAAACAACCCTCCAGAGTAAGTACTTTTATTAACTCACTTTATAGGTAATAATATGGATTAATTATGAAGTTATGAGTATTTGAGCACTATGACAATGAGATAGTATATCATGCCTTATGTACATGATCTAAAAATTCCAACAGTCCCATGAGATTTAGAAAACTGAGATTTAGTTAATAATAAGTTCAACTTCACAGGGCTAATAGGAGTTGAAGATGGGATTTAAAAGCCACTTTGAGTTTTCACAAAGTAAACTGACCCATACAACATATAATTAACACCCATATCAGAAAACTGAATATAACCAGCATCCCATAAAAATCTCCCTTACCTTTTCCTGGTCACTTTCTTCTCCTCCCCAGAGATAAGCACTATTTTTTACCTTTACTACCATCAACTAATTTTTCCCTGTTTTTGAATAGTTACCATACAATATGCAATAATTTATATCTGGCTTCTTTCCTCAGTGTTAATTTCTTTCATTCATTCATTCATTCATTCATTCTTCTCTATTGTAGCATTTAACAATAGTTCATTGTTACATAATATGTCATTATGTAAATATACCACACTTTATTTATTCTACTATTGATGGACATTTTTGATGCAACTGAAGTTAAAGTATTTCTGCTGCTATAAATATTATTTAATGTGTCTTTAGAGAGTACACAAACGTATGCACTTCCTAGGAGTAAAATAGCTGGGTAAAAACATATGCATATGATCAGCTTTAACAAATACTGTTAAACAGTTTTTCAAGGTATTTATAAACATGGACACCATCATCAGCAATAGAAGCAAGTTCTAATTCCTCTATATCTTTGCTAATATTGGTATTGTGTATGCTTTTGAGTTTAGCTATGCTGGTGCCTATGTTGTGGTATCCATTTGTGGTTTTAATATGTATTTCACTAAAAACTAAGGAGGTTAAATACATAACTAAGGAAGTTAAATACATCCATTATTTTTGAAATGTCTGTTTAGATCTTTTATCCCATTTATCTAATGAGTTCTCTGTATTTCTCTTCTTGATATATGGAAAATCTTTATTCATTTATTTGTATATGTAAGATTGTGTGTTGTGCATTTTTCTCTGTGAACTATATTTCAATTAAAAATAGTTTAGTAACTAAAACAATCTGATACAAGCAATTAGATATGTAGCCACTAAGTTCACATTTGCAGAGTGCTTTACTTTTATTATTTATGTTTTAACACCATTCTATTTGACGCCTCCACATAATATTTGGCACAAATGCTCATGTGTGCAGACACACATGCCTAGCCTCTGGCAACTACCATTTTATGAGTGTTTCTATGAGTTTGATTACTTTAAACACCTCATATAAGTTGAATCATACAGTATTCATCTTTTTGTAAATTACTAATTTCACATAGTATAATGTCTTCTAGGTTCATTTATGGTTTTGCATATGGTAGGATTTCCTTCTATTTTGATATTTTGATGCTGAATAATAGTCCAGTGTGTGTGTGTGCACGCACACACATATATGTATCATATTTTCTTCATCTTGTGGGCATCAGGTTGTTTCTGTGTCTTGGTTACTATAGACAATGCTGATATAAATATAGGATTGCTAATATCTCTCAGAGATTGTGATTTTAATTCTTTTGGACATACATCCAGAAGAAGGATTGCTGAATCAAGATAGTTCTAATTTTAATTTTTTTGGAAAATCTCCACACCATTTTCCATTATGGCTGCACTATTCCTATCAGTGGTGTTACAGGGCTTCTGGTTCTTCCATATTCATTAGAGTGCTTGTGGTTGCTTTTTCCTTTCTTTTTCTTTTTCTTTTAATAGCCATCCTTACTGGTGTGAGGTAAATCTCATCTTGATTTGCATTTCCCTGATGACTCATAATGTTGAGGACTTTTTCTTATACAATTTGCATATCTTTTTTGGAAAGATGTCTATTCAAATCCTTCGCCCATTTTAAAATCAGGTTATTTTTATTTTTTGTTTTGCTATTTAT
Source organism: Cynopterus sphinx (assembly GCA_030015415.1). Taxonomy (NCBI): domain Eukaryota; kingdom Metazoa; phylum Chordata; class Mammalia; order Chiroptera; family Pteropodidae; genus Cynopterus; species Cynopterus sphinx. The sequence continues at coordinate 118,157,807 of CM057385.1, read as the reverse complement.
TCATAGGAATTCCTTATATATTTTGAATATCAATCTTTTATCAGGTATGCGGTTTGTCAATATTTTCTTCCATTTCTTTTAATTCTGTTGATTGTTTTTTTTTTTTTTTTTTTTTGCTGTGCAGAAGGTTTTTAGTTTGAGGTAGTCCTTTTTGTCTATTTTAGAGTATCTTCTGACCTTTCCCCATTCTTTTCTGAAATTCTGTATAACCATTTACTCATTCTTTTGATTTAAATGATTGCTTGTTTTTAGTCCATGAATGTCCTATCTCCTCAAGTAGACCCTGAGGACAATGATTATGTCTTTGATTTGTTCTCCTCATGGCTATGATTTAAATAGAAGTTATCATTATATCTTAACAAACAAGAGGTTGGAGTATGGCATCCACTGAGGTCATCAACCTCCTGGTCTACATTTATTGCTTCTGACCAATCTTGATTAGTCAAGCTTTTGGTGTAGTAGCAAAGATAAAAAAAAAGTGAAAAAGCCCACTGGATTTGGTGCACAAAGCCTTCTAGGTGACAGAAACATTCAAGGATCAACTTTCTGAGTAAAAATAAAAACTTTATTAATGGTGAAATGTCAGACATAAATGCCTGAGGAAGGTATTTCAGGTCCTGTTTCTTATTGTTCAAATCATATTCTATGGTGTTCAGCTGCCTCTGTCTACTGAAAAGTCCAGCTGGAAGAAGTGGCAGAGGGAAGAGTGAGTAGAAAGTGCTACTAGATACAAATTAAAGAACAATAAAATTGGGGAGGGGCTAGAGATACTTATGTTGATAGAAAATAAATTAAACTATAGAATTGTCAGGATTAAAAGATAGCTTAGTAAACATCTAGTTGACCTCCCCCCACCAACAGATGTCTATTTGATCACTTCAGTAATTTGTCCGTGAAAAGCATTTACAAACAACTTTTATTTTCATTTTTGATGCATAAATCTCATACAGTGAGAATACACGATCTCATATTTTGGACTTCATTTACACCAGCCTGTGCTTTCTTGGCTACTTCTCAAGATGTCACCTTGCCTCTTCATCCCAGCAACCAGGCCCCAATAAACCAGAGAAAGGCTCTGACCTTCCCAACAGGACCCAGAACCTTGGCTTCTATTCTTCAATCTGTTACTTTAGACCTGGGGCCAGAGTAAGGAACGCCAATAAAAATGCCTGTTATTTGTAAAAGCATTACCTGCTTTCGTTCATGCTTGTAAGCTGGGGAGAGTTAGAGATGCCGCTTAGAAATGCTAGACTGAGATTCACTGGTCTCAGCAAACTGAGAGGGCACACTGTAAGAAAACAGGACAGACTAGCTTCTTTCACTAGCTTATGCTCAATTCCAGAAGGTACCAAAAGGAGATACAGTCTTGGCAACAGCCACCTCTCTGGTCCCAACCTGCCTCATTCTTTGTTCTCTGTGCCAAGCTGAATACCAGCTGGACATGCCCCAGTTACTGTGGTCGATCAAATACAGAGAACTTTCAGGCCAAAGTTTTGTTTTTTCTTTCCCCAGACTGCTGTGAAGTCAGCTGTGCTGCCTGTATAAATGTGACCTACAGCCCTTTATGTGCCAGATGTGAACAGATGTGCACTTAGCACGACTTCTTTATGCCACCCACTAGCTAGTGGAGCAGCTGATTAGAAGAGACGAGATAGAAAAGTAAATGTGACCGTGTAACTGGCTAACACAGCAATATAGCCTTGCAAACTAAGCAAAGGCTGGCTGAAGATGCAGTTACAATAGTACCAGGCTTTAAAAAGCAAGGTCAATGGAAAACATACAAAGATAGAATATAAAGCAGGATTGGAGACATGGGTAAACCTTTATTTACTCAATCTTTTTGGTCTTAAGGAGATGATGGTAAGCCAAAGCACTGCAAATTTAGAAATGTGCACATGCACATACCTACATAGGTTTATTTGTTTAAATGCTAAGGGTATTTGGAAAAACAGCAAATCTATCACTAAGATGAGTGTATAGGCTTCTAGCAGTTTAGGATTTTGAAGGAGATGACCTTTAACTTACAGCAGGTTTTCCATAGCCTTTGGAGCAATTAGGGCTTTGGTTTTGGATAGGTAAGCAGAAGAGATCTGTAGGAGGAGGTATACTCTGAAATAATGTTGTTTGACAGTTCAGCAGGAGCTCTCTCTAAGATGTGTTGGAGAGGTGGGACTGCAGGTGGTACAACCAGATAAAACCTCAGACAAGGGGTTAGGCTAAAGTGATGTGAGTCTCTGAACTGAGGCAGGGGAAGGAGGAACCAAGGGTTGTAGGAGATAAATGGAAAATTCTACAGAGGTTAGAGTATGAGGGGTGTGGATTGCCCCTGAGGGGGAGGATTCAAGTAAGAAGAATTTGCCACATGGGTACCCAAAGACAGAAGGAGCACTAAACTAATCTTTAATAATTGCCTGCTCAGTGCTCGGTGCTATATTGTTGAACCCTCACAACAACCCTATAAACTAGCAAATATGTCCCTTTGTTTTTGTTTCTTACCCAGTGTGGCAACCAGAGTGACCAAACACTCCAGTTTTCCCTGGACTAAAGTATTTCCCAGCCACAGGGCTTTCAGTGCTAAAATGGAGGAATTCCGAGCAAATGGGAACAAGTTGATTACTTCAGCACCTGAGCTCGGTGATTACATCACTTGGGCAAATTCACACCCTCTCTTCATAGCCCACTCTTTTCTCCACACCCCACACAGATTCTCAAGGGGAAAATGATGGTGTTACCCAGAACAGCAATGCAGAATTAAACGCACTTTTGATTTAGATCAGGAAGGAGATGGGGGTAAAACATTCTATTTTAGAAAATTGACATTTAAGTTTTCTAAAATAGAGGCTTTCATTACTAACTTTTTTTTAGTCTTTTTCTCTCATACCCTCAATGTTCATCAAGCCCTCCTCCCTCGTTTTGTTTAAAGGCTCGATGCACAGTGGTTATTTTTGTGACTGGATAATTATCTATATTTTAAGCTTAGGATTCAGACTCTCAGTAAAGGTGTGATATGCATCTAATGAATAAATATCTGCCTGGTTAATGTGATCTGCTTGTGTCAGGCTGTCTTCCTTGTTTTCTCTAAGAAGCAATGACAGGTCAAGTACTAGTCAGGGCCAGGCTGCAACTGCTTGATAGGTATGGGTTGAGGCTGAGACCCTCAGATGAGGTACTGAGTAAATTCAGTGAGGGATTGATCAGTTCTACCTCATCACTTTCCTTGCCTTGAATCCCTGCTCATTTCCTTACTAGGTCAGAGAAAATGTGGCCCCTACACCAGTGATGTCAGAACTATCTTGGAGTTGGTAAGAAATTCAAATTCATGGTCACATCCCAGACTTACCAACTCAGAATCTTTGGGAGTAGGTCCCAAAAATTAGTGGTTTTAGATTTTTTCTGAGTGTTTCTCATCTTCACAAAATATTTTAACTGTTATAGGTCAAGAGACAAAAGGATATCATGTAGGTACTTTTATAAGGTCTCTGTTGCAATTACTCAACTCAACCATTATAATGAGAAAGCAGCCCAAAACAACACATAAAAGAATGAATGTATTTGTGTTGAAATAAAACCTTATTAATGCACAGAAAAATTTGAATTTCTTGCATCAAAATATTAAGCTTCTTTTGATTTATTTATGTCAAAATTTTTAAACATCAAAACCATTGCTAGACATTTACTGGAACACAAAAACCAGTAGACAGGATTGGCCTAAGCTAGAGTTAAGGAATACTACTTTTGAGAAGCTAGACTTGGTGAGGGAAGATGAGGACAGAGATAATGTGAAACATCTATTAACACCAAAGTATTCCCCCCAAACCAATAAACTGCCAGAGTCCTGCTGCAAAAGAAAATGTAAATTTCATAGTTTTAGTGTTTCAAAAGTTGTCTCTTCAGAGCATTGAAGCATTGCAAACACCATAACTATCCATTGATATTGGTTGCTTACATTAAATATGGTATAAACCCTCCCAGTTATTAAAAATTATTGAACACCAAACTGGATATTGAATTACATTAAAGAATTAAAGTTATTTTTACCAATTGTAATAATTTACTTTTTTCAAAATTGGTTTCTTGTATTTACAAAACATTGAAATATTTTTGAGTAAATTATATAATGTCAGTAATAGAATTTGTTTCAAAATAACGTGGAGAGTAGGGGGTATAAATGAGAAAAATTGGCCACAACATGATCCTTGTGGAAATTACATGATGAGCATGTGAGGTTAGAATTTTTTTCTATCTTTTTTTACATTTAAAATTGTTTCTAATAAAAAATAGTTTTATCACAAAATGATGATTGAGTCAGATGTAGATATGTTGATGTAGAACTATGTACATGCTATATTGTTTACTGAAACAGAAACAGGATGGAGAATAACATATAGATCATTTATTTATACATTTTCCAAATGGTTCTGCACCATGTAGACACTGGCCATTTCACGCTGTTTCTCATAACCCTTTGACTGTCTTCCTAAAACATAGTTTAGACCCTTCCTTACCCAGGAGTTCTTTTGTTAACAGAGTGAGATACAAATCTCGTAGTATGGCATTCAATTTCTTTCAAAATATGTCCATAATGTATCTCTCCATGTATTCCTCATCTACTCTTCCTTTTTATAAATACTATACTTTATATTCTGTGCACAGAATTTAAAGTCATGAAGCCATACAATAACCAAATTCTGGGCCTGATACTGGCTGTGTGACTTTGGACAAATCACTCCACCTCTCTGAGCTTTAAAAAAACTCATTTGTAAATAGAAATCATAACAATGCTTCTCTAATATTGTGGTTGTGAGAAACTAAGTGATATAATGCATGAAAAGTGTTTAGCATGAAGTCTGACACAGATTAAGTAAATAAATGTTAGGTATATAATTATTTAGTCATTTATTTCCTCAGTAATTCAATAAATATCTATTGAGTTCTCATTAAATTCCAGACAACATACTAGGCTGATACTATAATAGTCACCATTCCAGAAATACATCCTGCACTTTTTCAGTGTCATGCCTTTGCTGAGCCATTTAGATTTTATAAATTATCCTTCTCACTTCTCTGTTTGGTAAATTCACACTTATTTACTTTCATGACTGAATTACTGCTTTTTTCCTAACTTCATGATGCCCTAGAAATTACTCAAAGCACCTTTCCCTATGTCACTTTAACACTCTGCTCAGACCATGATTTCTGTAGTTAAAAGCTGGCTTCTTGACTTTTGTCTACATATTGGTATTTTTCCATAGACTGAGAGATCCTTTAAGGAAAGGTCCATTTTTCACTTACCTCTGTATCTTCAGAATCTCAAATCTGGCCTGGATAGAGGTTCCTCAAGGAATCCCTTGAAAGGGATATAAGTTTTCTTTAACAGTGGAAAAGGGGACTCAAGTTAATGGCTGTCACGATCATCAAATATTACAGCTAAGGAACCTGAGACATTATAAAAACTAATTTGTTCACTTTTCAAATGGCCACAATGAATATCAATAAAGTAAATAACAAAGTTTCATGACTTTCAGCTAAATCATTCATTTGTTCAATAATAATTTACCTTGTGTCACTCTGTGGTGAACTCTACCAGAAACTAGAGCTAGTACAGAGTTCTTTCCATGGCACTAAGTGTTCTCCATGTCTGTTAATAGAAATTTTCCAGAGGGTATATTTGGATATGAAGGAAATGCATGGCTACCAGAATGAGGCTTGTGAGGCAGGGGACAATATTGCCATAGAAAGGATAATTAAGTAAGAAATAAACAGTGTTCAAGAAAACACACTTGGCTGAAGGCACATTTTATTCTGGTGTCAAACATATAAATTACTTCCTTGCAAGCTCATGGATTCTGGTGATATACTCTTAGTTCTTCTTCATTAGTGGTGATTGAAGGAAACTATCTTAACATCCCACTTTCTTCTTCCTAATTTTTGTAGTGGATTAGGGCAGTCAATCAATGATTCATAGCTTTATTAGGTCATAGGAACAATTTGAGATCTAATGAAAGCTATGGAATTTCATGCCAGGAGGGAAAATTGCATATATAACAACACACACACACACACACACACACACACACACACACACACACACACTTTTGCAGCATTTATGGGGTTACTGCTTTCAAACCTAGGGTTCATATCATCCAGATTAAGGGCTCCTAGGTTCAGGGGCCTCCAAGACACCCCCAATTGTACAATTCTACCTTGTAAGTTTTGTTCAAGATGTTCTTTCTCACCCATATGATGTGATTAAGAACTTCTACTTGAACCTGTCACTCTGTCTTCCTTTGCTGAGATCCACAAAGGAAAGCATTTGGTAAGTATATGTGCATCTAGCCATTGCAGTGTGAGGGTAGTGAGGAGGGGAGAAGGAAATGGGGATTCCAGTCACAGTGCAATCTATGTCTCCTGCCTGCCTTGCTGGGTTTCACTTATTGAATTAGGACAAATTGAAACTTTCATAAACTGTGATATAAATCATTATCTCGAGTTAGCAGATGCAGTCGCACCAGGGTAGAGCACTGTTAATAACTCTGCTGGATTAGGACTGATTGGAACAATTTGAAACTTGTTTCTCTCAGCTTGATCAGCCTCATTGTAACCACAGCAATTATCCCATTTCACTTTCAATGGCTCGGCACAGACATGTTGCCGCTTTATATCCATCCTTCTTAATGAAGCCAGCTTAGACTTTTGTTCGTTTGTCGAAGAGCTAACCTATGTAAACAATAAATGACTCCACACCTTGGGGTATAAGGTGGATGTTTGCAAGGCTGAGATGTCCAATGGGCTCTACAAACATAATTTATATATTAGTGATTTTATAAATTTATTTGATTCATTTTTTTTCATAAACTGATGTGTTAGAAACTGATATGTTAGGCTGTGAGACATATAGAATTAGATTTAACTGTATTGTGTAGCACCTGTGTCATTGCAATTTCTCCTGATTGGATGTACATTTTCCAGGGCAGGGAATATCCTTTAATATTAATAATGGCTATAATCTGTAACTTCACTACAATGGTCTGGGAACTTTGTTAGCTGATTTGTATCCAGAAATCTCAAGGCAAAAGATGCTGCAAAGTTACAAAAGAATTTATAAAAGATTAATCTTTGTACTGAACTGATGAGTAAAGACTTAATAGAAGCAGAAGCATAAGAGTAGATCTTAAAGAATAGAGTGAAATCCATAGGTAAAGGGTAAGGAAGAAAGTCTATTTCACACAGAGGGAAGGGCATGATCCAAAGATATCCTTCATTATTCTGTTGGAAATTCAAATGAAATATTAGGTGGCACAGGCAAGGTGAAGAATTCTCAAATAAGAAATCCTTTTAAAACATTGAAAACCTGGACTAGTTGCCAACGAAATATAAATAAAACTTAAACATGTATTGAGCATGTAGTATATTTGTAACTATCAGGTTATATGAGGTCCTAGACCTCTACATTTTTTATTGTGCTTATGTTGGTTTATATAAGTTTCAGGTTACATTATAATTCAACATCTGTATATAATACAGCATGCTCACTATCAAAGATCTAGTTTTCATCTATCAACATACAATTGGCTGCTTTTACCCGCTTTTCCTTTCCCCTGCTCCCTTCCCCATTGATAGCTGCCAATCTGGTATCTACAAATTTGTTTTTGTTGTTTGTTTGTTTGTAAATATTACAGATATAAGTAAAATTATACAGTATTTATTCTTCTATATCTAACGCATTTCACTTAGTATAATATCCTAAAGGTCAATTCATACTGTTGCAAATGGCTGAGTAGTATTTAGGTATAATACACACACACACACACACACACACACACACACACACACACACACACCATATCCATTCATTTATCCATTCGTTTATTAGTGGAAGCTTAGGCTGTTTCTGGTGCTCAATTTTTATTAGTGCTCATCTGAACATAACAATTTTGCTCAGTGTTTTAGTGAATTCAAATGCAAATAAGACTCAAACATGTAACAGTCTTCCTGTTCAATTGAGGAAATGAAATAGGTTTCAAATTGGAATTTAATATCAAAATGACAAGGAGGATAGTAAGAAATAGATAATTTAGTGGAGTATTTTTCCTTCCTACCCTTCCCTCTCACACTCTACCTGGTTAATTCCTACTGAAGGATATTTCCACAGTGAAACTGTGAGGCAGTTCTGTTATATGCTCCCTTCCAAATCAAGTAAACCTGATTTTGATTTAATAGCATAGTATCCTTTAAAAAACTTTTACAGCCTATAAATATTTTTGAGGGATATTTAAAGAAATGTATACGTATATTTCATACACTCACCTTATAAATTAAGGAAGAAAATTCCCTAAAAATGTGGAAGCCTTTTGCTAGATTTCATTCCTTTTTCATTCTTAATCCTACTCTAAGGCAGGCACTATCCTGAATGTGGTTACTAATATTCTCTACCTGCCAATAACTGTCTCCTAGTGACTGATTATATTATATAAAATCCATAGTAAGATAATATAGTGTACTAATATCACACTTCCTTTGTCCATTCATGCAAATATTTAAGATGTAATAATATTGCTTGGTATAAATTTAGTCCATTCACTTTTACTGTGCATGGTATTCCATGTGGGCAAAGTAGATTATGTAAATTTTGTATATTTGCCTCTCCCACTAGAGCCAATCTCCACAATGTCTTAATGTAGACTGTCTTCATCTCTGTATTCAAAGTGTCTTGCACAATGCCTGGCGCAGAGTAGGGTCTATGTGACTACGTGTTAAATGAATGAACATGTTCATAAAAAAAAAAAATTAATTCTGTAATGGAATAGTGGGAAGACAAGATATCATTCGAACATCAATATTCAAATATTTTTTTATTCTGTTTTTGGAGAGTTGGATATAGCATAATAGCATAATTAAAACTATTAAATAAGTAAATTAAGGGCATATATGGGGATGTAGTTGACTTCCTATGTAAGAAAGACAAGTGAAAAATTGACCTGGATAGAATTTGTGGGTATCAGATGACAAAAGCTTAGGAATGATATAAAAAGGAGGCCTGCAATTTTCTTGCCAAGTCCACTTTAGTGACACCTGATGATTTTACTCCATACTGATGACACTAAGAAAAAGGAAGTAGACTCCTACTTTGACCATTGTCAATAGTGAGAAAAAGTCTAAACATCAAAGTGTAATGTTGCATTTCAATCAAAAGGAGCTTAAAAATCTATAGTTTAATTAATTTCCCAATACTTAAACCTCTGCTACTGACTACCACTTCCCATATGATCTCTGTAATAATTTGGCCAGAGACAAAGAGCTTAATACCTTCTGGGGCAACCTTCTCTAGTTCTTTGACTTTTAGAAATTTATTTTTGGTAACAGATTAAATAATACGACTACTACTAATAATAGTAATGATCATTTTTAGGATACATGCCACATGCCAGGCACTAAGCTAAGTGTTTTTTATAAACTTGTGTAGTTAATCCATACAATTTCCCTATGCAGATACATAATAGAGTTTCAAGAAATGCTGAATTAAGGAATACTAGTATTACTCATTTTACAAAGAAAAAAATAAAAGTATAGAAAAATCAACATTTGCACAGTCACACAGTAAAAGGCAGTGTTGCTATTCAAATCTCTTCTTGATTCAACAGTCAGGAGCTTGACTGCCATAATATATAATTTTTCCAAAGAGAAATGCCTACCAATACCTATCTCTTCGTGATTTTTTACTTCTAGCTATCAGTCCAACTTTAAATTTTCTTTCTTAGGTCAACATCTGAAATACTCAGAGATAGTTAACTTTGACCTTATAGGGTGTCTTCTTTTCCAACATTCTTTGTTTTTTCAAAAATTTTTCTTTAGAAATAGTTTTCTTTATCCACATTGTCTTTGTATGGGATTTAGAAATGAGCTAGGTCAGGCTGAATTCAGTCAGGGTTAATTAGGAGCAGAAACACTCCAACAAGGGTGATCTATTTGGCACCTAGGATCTAATAACATGTTTTAATTACTGCTGTTGTAGCATTCCTGTGAATACCCTTTCCATTCTAAGCTTCTGCCCTGGAGCAATTGCTGGTTGGCCCTGCCTACTTGAAGTAGAGAGTCTACCTTTTTTGAGAGCTGAACCACTCAAGCAGGTCATAGGAAATTGCCATAGGAGTTACAGAGTCCTGAAGGGCATGGAGAATGTGATTAGGGGTCATTATGTCTAAGGTTGTAGGCTAGGATCACATTCATGTATGAATCACCATGGAAACAGAGCTGAAGTGACCTGCTTCTTTGCCCCCACCTGGATCTCTCCCTGAGAAGCTGATTGAAAAGAAGACTTTGGATGGTCCTCAAAAGAGTAAGGACCCATTAAATGACCTTTTATTTGGCAGCTGGAGCCACCAAATGAAGGTGGCAATAAAATGAACAGAGGAGAAATGATTGATACCAGTGGGAAACCTCACAGACTTACGAGAGAGAGTGGTGATTACCCAGTAAATTGGAGTCGATAGCAAATCAAAAAATGTCAATGTCTAGTTTATTGAAATGGTGTTGATTCCTCACTGCCTAAATTTATTAGAATTATCACCAGAAGAAAATTATATGTGTTAGAAGCACTGGAGAAGAGATTTGGTATTTAGCAGAAAAAAATGAAATTTTTGCATTAGTTACATTTGTCTATTATCTAGCAAACTTTTAATGCCTTTCAGAAGAATCAAAAGAACATAGGCTTTAGAGCCAGAGGAATCTAAGGAAAAATCCTGTTTCACCAATCCTAATCACCAATCTTGTGACCAAGTCTTTTCGACTCTGGAAAGCTCAGTTTCTTCATCTATAAAGTGGGAAAGATTGTATAAGCAATTATTACATAGGCATTATGAAAAAATGAAGATCATTTAATGTAAACATATGGTAAGTGGATAACTAGATTATCTTCTTTAATCCTGTTAAGTCTTTTCCATTTATTAGCTGTGTGACCTTGGGCAAGCCACCTAACCTTTTCTAATCTGTTATCTCATCTCTTAGATGTAAACAATCTACCTGAAAAAGGTTACAATGCTTAAATGACAAATTACATGGAAAGGGAATATTTCAGTGCATTGAACAAAATAAACACTCAATAAATGAGAAAAATTATTTTTATTTAAAGTTTGCAGTTGGGGAAACTGAGGCACAGAGAGGTTAAGTAAATCTCATAGTCAATGATAATTTATTGTTAGAACTCTCAGCTATGAAAGTAAACAAACAAAACCATAAGTAAGTTACATAGCATATTAAAAAGTACAAAGTACCTTGGAAGAGAAGAAAATAAAATGAGCAACATGACAAAGAATTGAGAATATTGAATAGGAGAGGAGAGGTAATTAATTTTAAATAAGATTGTCAAGATAGGCCTCATTGAGAAGGTAATGTTTGAGCAAAACCTTGAAGGTGGGTCATGTATATATCTTATAAAAGACAATGTCAGTTGGAGGGAAGTCATAGGCCTTTTTAGTGTGGATGGCAATGGCTCCAATGTAGCCAGAACAGAATGAGCAAAAGGTAGAAGAGGTGAAGAAAAGAGAATGATATCCAACGGTCAGAACACATGTGGCTTATCCACACCTATAAGGATACTGGCTTTTACTGACTGAAATGGGAAGTTATGGCAGAGTATTAAACATAAAAGTAACATGATCTCACTTATTTTTAAATAGGAAGTTAGTTTTAAGTGTAAAAGCAGAAGACAGATATTCTGAAGTGTACATAAACTTAAGGAATAGAGGACCCCCTAATCTCTTCTTTGGAAAACTTCTGAATTATTTCTTACAACTTCATGTGATTTTACAATTATCTCAAAATGAAAAAAATAAAATAAAATAACATAAAACAAATAGAAAAAAATTGATAAACAAACTGTTAACAACCCAATGATCCCTTTTAGGACAGAACCCTACAATTAGGATAAACTACTGGGGTGAAATCACAACTTAACAGGAAATGGACAAGAAAGACAAAGAAAAGAAAGTCTAGAGCTCTGTTCTCTCATAGTTAGCCACGAACCACATATAATATGGTAAACACCTGACATATGAGTAGTGAAATGTGCTCTAAGTATATAACTAATACACACAAGACTTTGAAGACTTAATAGAAAAACACACTGTAAAAAAATCTCATTAATAATTTTATATTAATTATATATAGAAATAATGTCTTGAATATATAGGGTTAAATGAAATATATTGTTATTTTTTGAAAAATACAAAAAGCTTCTGGAAAAATGAAATTGGGTAAACAAAATGATAAATGATGACAAAGAAATTGAAAATGAAGTCATAGGAACAGAATCAGGGTAAACACATTTCTATTCAATATACAATTAAAATGAAACAACAATAAAAATTGTCGTTTCAGACAAAATATGAAATGTTTTAAATCTGACTAATAAATAATAGCATATGAGAGAGTGGGAACTGGAGACAGAGAAAAAAGAGAGGATCGAGAATGCTAGTTTCCTCATAGCAGGAGTCAATAGATAAGATTAAATAAAATGTATAGCGCTTTCTTTTCAGATTTTAACAACTTGAAATTTCTTTTTAATTTTTCCCCCTAACTCTAGTGATATATTAAATGCTAATATCTTCTTGTGGTGAAAAAATATGTATTTGATATTCATCATTTATTTCATGTTTCCTTCAATACGTTTTTCTTAATGTTAAATTCAAATAAACCTAAATTTCTCATTTTATTTTAAAACAATCCTTGTAACAGCATTGCATTTTTATATATTTGTTTCATTACTCATCTATATATTTCTGTATGGTCCTTAGAAAAGAATATGTGCATTTGTATAGTCCTAAGAGAGATGAATGGAGTAATAGCCATCAAATAGTAACGAGAATTGTTCCTGATTTTAGGTAATTTTTCTTGCTCTCTACCCTACACATTTCTGTACTGTTTGCATTTTTTTGTAATTATCATTTGATCACTTAAGAAATCTACCCTTCACTCTATTCATTCCCAATTCCACATCTTTGCTTACTGTACACTACCACCTGTAAGACCCATACTTCATATCTCGTAAATATGTCCCTTCAGCAGTGCTAGTCTCAACAGCTGACTGTCTCATGAAGCATTTATATTTTTTTATTTTTTATTTCTTAAGACCCAGAACTTTTCTTTCTCTGAACTTCCATGACTCACTTCCAGGAACATTCCTGCTTTCATTATGTGGGTGTTACCTCCTCAGGTGGAGTTTGTTCTTATCAACTGGATCCCATTTCCTTGCTTTATTTTTCTTTATAGCTGTTGTTATTACCCAAAAATAGATCTGAAGCCAGAACAGTGGTTTTTACTTTAAAGTACTTTCAGACTAAGTGGAACATTTAAATGCATATAAAATTTTTGAGAAACTATAAACTAAAAAAAGATAATAATAATAAGGTACTTGAGCAGAGGGGAATGAGATGAGAAAAAACATTAACAGCACTTTTCTTTCTAACGTATTTGTATATATATCTTATATGTTAAAAAGGGCATATTGTGTTATTATACTTTAAAGTGGGAAAAGGTGATTTTATCATTAAAAAAAACAGAAAATATATCTTAATGAAAATAAAGTATAGTTGAAGGATATGAGGAACATTACATTCAATTAAAAAGAATAAAGTCTTGAGGAAGCTGTGGCTTCCTGAGAAGTGGGGTGAGTATGCAAGGGGGTCAAGTCAGGTGAGATACATCAAGAGATGAATACTTAGGAAACAGAATTACAGAAGCAGAAAAAAAAAGAGACATACGCCTTTGTTTAAGTGACTGCCTACAATGAAATCATGACGATGTCCATTTTCTACGTCTCAGTCATCCAGCCCACGTCTGTCTTCCAAAATGACAAAAAATAGCTTGCTTTGCTTTTTAAATCATTCATCATGTGAAAATAAGGAAACAAGAACTATTCACCAAACAGATAAAAGCCTGTTTTCAGGAAAATTAAACATTCTATGAAACCATGATGAGAAGATGTATGAAAGCAGATAGTTCTCTGACTCTGAAATGCCTGTTTGTTGCAGGTAATGGTGACCCGGCTGCTCTATCTGCCACCTTGTGGATTGCTAGGGAAAACATAAGCAATCATCTTCCTCATGATGATGTTCTTATTTCAAAATTCCGTCACCTTTCTTATCCATTCCCTCTGAGATAAATAAGGCACTCGTTATGTCTCTGAAAAAGGCTTAATATTCAGCCAGGCACAGAGAGGTTAGATGGTGGCTTCAGGCTACACTGCAGTTGTAGGTGAACCCAGGACTGCACAGTGACTAAGGATACAGACTTTGGAGAGAAATGGCTGAGGCTGATTCTGCCTCTAGCACATGCATAACTGCATAAACTCAGCAGGTAGCTTAACCTCCCTGAGCCTTGGTTTTTCTCACACAAAAACCCGAGGTCAATAAACCTACTTGGCAATATCACCAACTGAATGGCTTTGAAATTACTATTGTAGTTCTGTGTTCATAAAGCACATATTTTTGAGCAGGTTGTGTGTGATGGGCATTATCTGATTTAATTCTAGGAACAACAGGTTTGAATCCTGGTTCTACTGCCTCCTAGCTAGGTGTCTTGGGTAGCTATTTTGTCACTCTAAGTTTCAACTTCTATATATTTTGAAACAAAATAATAGTATTTATTCAATATGGTTTTGTGTGACTCAAATAAGAAAATGAATATAAAGCACTTAATTCATAGTAAGTACCCAAAATACATAGTAAGTGCTATTATTGTGGAGATGATGGCTATTTGGCCTATATCTTAAGGATCCTTTGGGATGAGTAGCTAAAATGTTATTATTGTTATTATTATTTTTATTATTATTTTAATCAAAGATTAATGACATCTGAAGACTTCCTATGGAAAAACAAATCTATGGTTTTAAAGTCAAGAGAGGTATTTTTTGAGAAGAGGGAGGTGGATCTCAGTCAATGCACAAGTGTGACTTCTAGAATGAAATAGTTACATATAGAAATATGTAGATATAGAGACATATACTATACATACACACAAATATGTTCTAACATGAGAGATTTCACTTACGAAAATTACTCTAGCTGTATAATTAGGATTTATATTTGTATCATATTTCAATAAAATGCCTTTTAATTTTCATAAGTCTTATATGTTGAGATCCATTTCTAGGTTCTTTATACATATTCTCTGATCTATTTATAATTTAATTTAGCCAATAATTTTTTGGGTACTTTTCTCTGTATTTGGAATATATGAGCAAACCAAAAATGATCTCTGTTCTTCTGGAATTCACATTTTCTCTCTCTTCCTACATGACATCAAATCTATATGATTATCTTGGTTTTATGGTCTGTTTTGAGATCTATTAAACAACTCCTCCTCTCTGGTACTCTTTCACAAAAGCTCCTGGCTCTTCTTTGCTATCTCTTCTTTATAAAATTCAAGATTATGTAATTTTATTTCTAAATCACTGTTATTTTATCAAGTAGAATTGTGTAATTTTAAAATTAATAATTAAAATATTAGTTAGTTAAAATGTTTCTTTAAATTAAATTTTAATTATAAATATATCGATTTTATAGTTTTTTCTATATACTGTGATTTTTATGGTTAAAATTATGTTTGAATTATAGATCATTTTTATATGTAAAGTGAATGAAAATTTTCTTTTCTAAATGGTGTTTATTATATAAAGTATATCTGCTTGTGAATATTTTATCTTGTATCCAAACACTTTACCCAAGTTTCTTATTGATCCTATTAAGTTTGTTTTTTTACTCCAATTTCTTAATGTTAACCAAATACCTTAAATTTTTTTATATGTCAGAACATTTAAGAAAATGTGAATAATGACAACACTGGTTATTCTTGCCTATTATAATACTTAAAATTAAATAGTTTTATATTTTTAGCCTTTATGATCATATGCACTGTAAGGTTTTAAAGCTAACCTTTATGAAAATCTTAGGTTTTTTTTTATCTTATGCTAACTTTCTTAAGTAAAGCTTCTAATTTTTTTTATGAAATGCCTTTTTAGCATTTAGTGATACATGTGTTTTTTTACCCTTTTGTTGGCATGACAGACAAAACAGTAGTTTGAACCACTTATGAAATTCTAGGGACATATCTGGTATTCTATTTTTGTTTTCATTGCTTGACTGTATGTGTGAGTGTGCGTGCGTGTTTGTGTGTGTGTGTGTGTGTGTGTGTGTGTGTGTGTGTAGGGTGTGTGTATGTGTATATTTAGTCCACAATTTCCTAATTAGTATTAAACCAGCTTTTGGCTTTAAAGCCCTAGTGGCTTTATAAAATAAATTGAGGTGATACAGTTTCTACAGAGCAATATATTTTAATAATATTGAAATTATTTTCTTTAGAGTTAGATAGACTCAGTTGTGACCCTGTTTTTCCTGCTGCCTATTTTAATGGCAACTCCTTATCTCTTTTATTGAACTTCGTTTATTCACATTTTTTAAATCTTTGAAGTCAATTATAATGATTTATAGATTCCTAGAAAATCACTCTTTTGCTTGAGGTTTTCAAATTTTCACCATAAAATATATACAATGATCTCTTGATCACATTTATATTTGTAGTTATGTCACCTTAATATTTCTTAATTTTAAAAATTAGATTACGATGAGAGAAAGTGGCCTACCATAAATAACTATGCTATACTCCTTTCTTTCAAACTTAAATAAATTCTGGCTTTTTAAAAATCTATTTGCACATGACGTTCTGTGTTGTGTATGTATGCCTGTGTGTTGTGCAGTGTGCATGTGTGGTATGCTTTTGTCTAATTGCCTCCACTGCAGTGTGAATCCCTGGAGAGGAGAGATAATGTTTTATCCTATTTCTGTCCCCAGAGCCTAACATAGTTAGGCACTCAAATATTCATTTGATTTGAACTTAATTGGACACAATGAATATACCTCTTAAGCAATGACTTTCAGACCTCAATATAGGCAATGATTGTGTGAGGGTGGTATATTTAGGTGAAGGTGACATTGAACATGACTCTCACTATTATCAAGCTCTTCCTTGCCCTACACTCCCCATCCCCCACTCCCTAACCCCAGCCCAAGTAGTTTCCATTCCCTGCTGCTAAAATGCCCAGGGTACACAGGCGCATATTTGAAAATGTTTGGATGTAGCCACACAGTGTTTAACAAACAACATAACAAAGGCATCTGTCACAATGCATCACCTTCTGTTCCTGAGAGACTTCCGCCAGCACGGTGGCATGTTCACTGCCTTTTCTCTTCCTCTCTGCTCATTCCCACTAATTACATGTGGCGTGCTCTCTCTATCACATAATGAAAGAGGTCCTCATTTTGGCAGGAAAATGGGGAAGATTGGCTAGGGAATAAAACCTGCCACAGCAATGTTTTCTTCTCAGAGAGAGAATTTGGGCCAGGTCACCTATAGGAATTGATTTACAGGATTGAAAAACCACTTCGTGTCTAAATAAGCCCTCTGACTGACAGAAAAATATATCTCTATTTTCTCACTCTTGTCATTAAAGCCCCAAATCTTTAGAACCACATTCCATGTCCTCATCAATCTGATTCATACCTACTTCTCCATCCAAATGTCTCTCTGCATTTTCTCCAAAACAGAGCTGGCTTCTAACTTTTCCATTTTATAGCCTCTTTACACCCCCAGTTTATGCTGCTTTGTCCTCTGAAATGCAAATGCAAGTATAATAATAACATCAATAAGAACTGCAGCCAGAAACCAGGCCAAATGATTTTTATGCATTTATCTCATGTAATGCTTGAAAGAAAACCACCAGAACACGCGGTAATCCGAAATGAGAGAAAACCACCAAAACACGCAGTAATCCGAAAGGAAGGGAAATCACCAAAACACGCAGTAATCCGAAAGGAAGGGAATCACCAGGAATCGCAGGAACCCAAGACGAAAGAAATCACCAGGGCCTTTGGGAGTCCGAGACGAATTCGAATTTATTAAATGGAGGAGCGAGCGTATATAGGGGGAGGATCCGGTTGGGGACGGCGAGTGTTAGTGTAGGGTATTGAGTGGAGTGTGGTAGGGGGGCTAGGGTTGATAGGTCTCTTGGGCCTTCACTATGATGGAGGGGCTTTTGGCGGGCTTTTCACTAAGCTGGAGGGGGCTTTTGGCGCTGGTGGGCTTTTCACTAAGATGGAGGGGGTGAAAAGTTAAGGGCCATTTTGTTCCAACAATGCTTACAATATTTTTATAAAGGATATAGTATTATTTTCCCCAACTGTTAAATAAAAACTGGAGTTTATAAAGAGGTTAAATAAATATATAAGTAAAATAAAAATGACACCATATACCTAGAAAATGGGTTGCAGAGTATGATTTCAAATTGTTGTGTGTTATAAATAAATACATGTAATAGCCAGGCTGTCTCTCTACTCCTACCTGCATGGGTCTCTCTCTCAACCCTAGTGAAAGCCCAGGTCAGACGTCACCTCCCTACAAAGCCTGCTCAGATACTCACTGACAGAATCATTCCTTCTCCTTTCTCTGTGCCCCCATCACTTCATTAGGTCTCCTCTCCTGGTCGACACAAGGTGAGCACACTCTGCTCAGGGAAGAAAGTTATCCCTCATGGGATCACCTTTGCTTTCTTTCACTGGAATGACATTTCAGCAAACAGCTCATTATTCCTCTGTTCCTGGAAGTGTAGGTTTCAATTAAGATCTGCATTGTGTTTAGATAAGAGGAAGGCTAGATAAATCAACTTTTAAATTCAAATAACCTTTTAGCAGCCTTGAAAGCTAACTAGTGTATAGTTTCTATCTTTCCTTGATCCTTGAAATATGCATTATTTTTCCTCCCATTACACTTACTGACAGTCACCTGCATTACAGCCAGTATTCTTGACCTACTGAAGGCTTAATGATACTGACAGCATTTGGGCCTTTTTAAAATATTGCTTTAACTCCTCCTTTGTTATTCAATTGATTTATTAATTAATAAAATATACGGAGCAAATATTATGTTGTAGGCATTGCCTAGGTGTTAGAGACTCTGCAGTAAACAGTCTAGACATGGTACCTGCTCAAAAGGGCTTGTAGTAGTTACCCTTTATCGCAAGGGGATGCATTTCAATACCCCTCATGGATGAAAGCATAGATAGTACATAACTCTATATAGACTATGTTTTTTTTTTTATGCACACATAACTATGATAAAGTTTAATGTATAAATGAGGCATAGTAAGAGATTAAGAATAATAATAAAAACAACATTTCTAACATATACAATAATATGTGTGTGAATATGATCTTCCTCTCCCTCCTCAAAATATCTTATGATATTGTACTTACCTTTTCATTTAAAGCACTTACGGCTTTTCTTTGGTATATCTGAATTGTCAGTATCATTACTCTTGTGTTTTAGGGCCACTATTGAGCAAACTAAAGATGACTTGAACACAAGCAATGTGATACTATGACAGTCAATCTGATAACCAAGATGGCTACTAAGTGACTGATGGGTGTGCAGTATAAGTATAGACCATGTGTGGATACACTGAACAAAGAGATGTTTCACATCCCAGCTAAGAGGGTATCAGACAGTTTGAGATTTCATACTACTCTGAACCGCATGCACTTTTAAACCTATGGATTGTTTATACATGGACTTTTCCATTTAATATTTCAGACTGTGTTTGATCATGGGTAACTGAAACCACAGAAAGTGAAAACATGAATAAGTGGGTCGGACTCTACTATCTAATCACATTTGAAGCCATTTTGGCAGAAAGAAAATACAACAGATTATCAAATAGACCAGGCATCATTAAGAATGATTGTTTACATTTATTCACTTTATTCTCTTTTCAACATTGTCTTTTATGAAGATTTAATTACTGTATCTCTATGAAATCAGTCCCAACACTGTTTTCATTTTACAGATTACATTTTCTGAAATGAATCCAATTGTTATCCTAACTTTACAGATGTGAAACTGAGATACTGAGAGGTTAGGATCCTTGGCCAAGTTAACATATTTGGAAAATGATGGAGCTGGGATTTGTACCCACTGGGCTGACAGATACCATGCTACTCACTGCCACATTAATGCTAGCACAGCACAGTCCCCTTAAAGGACCTGGCACTCTCTTCACACTATGATAACAAACCACTGGCCCAGCTTCTTCCTCAAGAGAAGCCAATTCAACCTGCCTTTCTGGTGGACATTTAACAATATTGGAAGATATTTTTTTTTAATTATCACAACTAGAGGTGGGGAGGTGCTACTCTCATCTAGAGTAGGGGTTCCTAATCCTCAGGCTGCAGACTGGTACTAGTTCATGGCCTGTTAGGAACTGGGCTGCACAACAAGTTAGTAGTGGGCAAGCAAGCAAAGTTTCATCTGTATTTATAGCCACTCCCCAATGCTAGCATCAGCATCTCAGCTCCACCTCAGATCATCAGGCATTAGATCCTCATAGAAGAACTGGTGTCTAGTGCCAAAAAGGTTGAGGACCACTGCTCTAGAGAGTAGAGGTCAGAAATACTACTAAATAATCTATAATGCACAGAAAAATCTCCACACAATAAATAATAATTTATATGTCAATAGTATTGCTATTACCTATGTATCCATCAATGGAAAATTGAATAAAGAAGGTGTGATACATAGACACAATGGAATATCACCCATAAAAAAGAATGCAATTGAAATCTTTTTTTGTGACAACATGAATGGACACAGAAGGGGTTGTATTAAGTGAAATAAGTCAGACAGAGAAAGACAAATACCATATGATCTCACTTACATGTGGACTCTAAAGAACAAAAACTGAATAAACAACACAGAAACAGACACATAGACACAGAGAACAAACTGATGGTTGCCAGATAGGAGGGAGTTGGGAGGCTTGGAGAAAATAGTAAAGGGATTAAGAAGTACAAATAGATAGTTACAAAATATTCATAGAGATGTAAAGCACAGCATAAAGAATACAATTAATAATATTGTAATAACTAATTATAGTACCAGGTGGATACTAAACTAATTGGGAGGATCACTATATATCTATGCACTATGCTGTTCACCTGAAATTAATATAAATAATATTGAATCTCAACTATGATTTAAAAATAAATAAAATAAAATATAATGAATAGCATTGCTATCAAGGATACAGACTTACTCTGTCAGGGCAGACTTACCTTGCTATTTTGACTACACACCTGGATGATTTTCATCATTCATTTGAAATGGGATAGAGGAAAGAAACTAGCTGACCTACAGAAAATGCTTATATCATAGTTGAACATGTATAAGGACCTGAAAACATTCACTGGAGTCTGAAATACTAACCTTGGTTCTCTGCTCAAATATGTAATTTTTAAGCTCTTGCAACAGAAATACCCTAAACACCTATTACTTCATTTGAGATGTTGCTAGGCACTTTTCATGCACACATACGAAAAATTCATACGAGGTTGTTTCCTACTGAAAAGGGTAATGATTAAGATCTCAAGATCTAGAATCGAACAGCCCTAGATTGAAATCCAGGCTTCAAACTTCCAGGCTGTGAGCCTCCTTTAATAATAGACCTTCTGTAACCCTCGCTGGTTTTCACCTGATGATTGAAAAAAAAAAGAAGAAGAAAAAGGTTTTCTCCTCATAAGGTGTAATGGAGTTGAAAAAGAAAAATAGTACACGTAAGGTGCTTAACAGTGTAAGCTTCACACCTGGCTACTGCTCAATAAATAGCCATTATTACTGTTAGCATTATAGGTAAGGACAAGGTGGGTCTAGAAGGTAAAAGCCGCTTTCTCAAGACTGCACAGCTAATGAGTATCAGATTCTAAGACCCACTTGGTGGG
Organism: Cynopterus sphinx; assembly: GCA_030015415.1. Lineage (NCBI taxonomy): Eukaryota > Metazoa > Chordata > Mammalia > Chiroptera > Pteropodidae > Cynopterus > Cynopterus sphinx. The sequence goes on along the minus strand of CM057385.1, from coordinate 118,135,989 downwards.
TCTGAATTACATCATCCTTACATACATTTTCCATGGTATATGTTTGCATTCTCTTCATTTAGGGCCTTATATCTGGCCCAAACTTCTGGGCACAGACTTACTTGTTATTTTGACAACACACCTGAATGATTTTCCTCGTTGGAGCATTAGAATTGGAGTCATGGCTACCTTTGGTTTGTGAACTTGGCCTTGTCTGGCCCCTGAGCCAGACTGACTAGGGAAGATGGGACACTAGCTTTAGGCACACCAGAGTGCATGGTATATCACCTGGTAGCTGGTGCTTAGGGAATACTTTCAAAATCTGTGTGCATGGTTATCTTTTTTTTTTTTTTCCCAATTTTCCCTGCTGTCTTAGTCTTGTTTATATATCTGGGATTCAGCCTCAGTTTCCCTGTCTGGCATTCTAATTCAAAGATGCATCTGAATTCCTACTCTCTGCCTCTCATTTCATTGTGGTCCTTACATTTTATTAGTTATTAGTAGAGGATTAGGACCTGTGCCTCTCAGTTCCTCAACATCCTACTTTAAATCAATGGATCCCTCTACAAAGAGGCTCTGCTGCTTGTTTCTCTAGGAGCACCAGCTGCAGGATCTCATACTGCCTCATCCACTGAATTATCCTTATTATATGTGCCTACCGTAATTGAAAATTTACAGTGTGCCAAGCACTGTGAGAAGCACTTTACAAAAATTAATTCTTTAATCTGTATAGCAATTCTGAGACATATTACTGCATTAAACAAAAGAAACACACTGAGAGGCATTTAGTAATCAAACTAGGATCTGACATAGCTCGGTTTACTTCCAAATTCATGATGATCACCTTGAACCTAAAAGATGCTATCTCAAATTACCTACCTTCTCATTCCAAGTTCATGGTAGGATCTGCTTCAATAATTAGGCTCACATGCCCAGCCCCACCCCCTCTATTTGGTCCTTCTGACTTGTCTCTTCTGATAGTCTGTGTTGCAGTAGTTTAGGCACCCTTTACACCAGAGCCCATTAGGCTATACCAGACTCTGAACTTAAATGCACCATCTAAATTCTCTACATGGTCTCTCTTTCTACATTAACTTAACAATTTTTCATCTATTCTTTCAGTGACTATATTCTAGACTTCTATGATTTATGTTGGTTCATTACTGCCCATGACCTAGAGTTGGCGGGTGTTACAATCATCATCACAATTATTATTAGCAATAGCACCAACACTTTCATCGCTGCCACCACCATCACTAACAGCATCACCGTCATCTTTATCATCATTATCATCATCATTTGGCTTCTACAATGTATAAAGAATTGAATGACTGATGCTGATCTGGTTCACAAAGTTGTGTTTCATTGAAGATGCAAGCCACAGACATGTGCAAAGATAAGCAACCTTACAAAAGAAAAGCAATAAGTCCACCTGTATATATTACAAATGTTTAGGAAAGAGTTAAGTTGGAGCTGTGGGAGGGAAGTAATCAGGAGGGACTATGAGAGAAAATAAAAGTTGAAGAATATGGGTAGAGTTTACCTGAGTGTGCAGGGTTAGTATCACTTAGGTAAAAGAATAGCAGGAGACACAAATGATGTGAGCAAATATTAGAGGTAGATGAATTATGAGATTTTCAGTTTTTGGTAAGAAGACCAATTTTGTTATTTCCAGATATCCATTATAGAGGAACAATGAGAGACAGTTTATTGTAAATATGGGAGCTGAGAACAGAATGAGCACTTGGCTAAATGTTCTCTTCCTGATCTTGAAAATACATGTAACTTGGAGTAAGTAGCATCCACAATCTTATGAAAAACTAACCAACAATGACCAAAAGTATCTTAAGACTCTGTAACACTTAGTCTTACTAAACATTTTAATATCCATCATTTCATATGATAACTTGAACTATCCCCTGAAATAAAAATACTGTTGATTTCACTGTGAGCTATGATTCATTTCAGAAAAGAGAAATAAAAATATTAAAGGATTTACTCAGGGTCATCTGCTGAGAAAGTAAAGGAGCAGGACTTGAATCCATGCCTGCTGGCTTCAGTTAGGAGTAATCAAGAAATGGATACTATATTTCTGGATGTGATGTGAGAAAGGAAAAGTCAAAATTAATTCCAGGAAAATCAGACATTGGTCTTTCCTGACTGAAAAACTCATGGGCACATGTATATAGTATCCCTGGCCTTTAAAAAAGTTGCAAAACTTTGCGTTTCCCAGGCTCCCTCACCCACTTCAACTGGATGGTTATAGTAACCTCTATCACTAGGGCTATAAACAAACAATAATCAGGAAAAAATAACATATCACTAGTTGTTATTAAAAATAAAATGCCAGTGGCTCTGTACTTAAAAAAATATTATTGCTATCTAGGGAATATTTTATTTGGATCAAATTCTTTGTTTTCTATTCCATAATCATTTACTGCTCCCCTCAAGAAAGTGAAAGCAAAAAAGAAGAAAGCCTAGCCAACATATTTCAATAACAAAATAGCCACATTGATTCTCTCTGATGCTGGTAAGGAGCAGAGAAGCAATCAGATGGAAGGGTAAAAGTTCAGCAGAAACTAGTCTTAAAAATAGCAAGGTGTAGCTTGACAAATACCAGTAGACCAGAGCCTCTGCCTTGAGTGACCATTTCCCCTTAGAAGTGACACTTTTCAATTATGGGATGGTAGCTGAGAGCATTCTGGGCGTATCTGCAGCTGGTTGCTATTTCCTTGCCCAATTTTTACACATGCTGGGAAAATAAACTCTTGTTTCTATAGCCACTCTTTTCCAAATAGTAATAGTAAAAGGGTGAGATGGGATAGATATACATACATATACAGCATAATGGGAGTCTACTATGTGCCAATGTGGTATCAGCAAAGCTTCCTAGGGGAAAGATCCCTCATCTGAGTTGGGTGGGGGGGTAGATGAATGTTAACTTTAAGATGAAATAAAAACCATTTTAGGCAGAGGAAAATGAATGCCCATTACTGGAAAGTTTTAAGAAACATTGGATATTTATGAACTAATAGGCAATTTGGTGTGACTAGGTCATAGTGTACAAGTTGGGAAGTACAAACAGAGTTGGAAGAGTATTATGGAGTAATAAGTAAAGCATAATGGATCACTTACTTTTCTATAAGCTATTAGTGTATGCTATGTAAACAAACAAAAAGCAACTAATTCTTTGCCTAGAACATTCATAATAAGTGAATATTTGTTAAATTTTGTTAACTCTTCAAATTTTATACTATCTGACTTATAATAAAAGTCATGTTACTGATATGGGCTTTTAAGATATGTTCCCTGACATCCCAAGACTTATAATTTACTTAGAGAAAAAGAAACAAAGAAAGGTTATAACCACAAAACTCAGTAGCTAAAGCATCCAAATGAATATCAAAATATAAAAAATGTGTTATTAATAAAATTTATTGGCTGTAGAATATTGTTGGAGGAGAGCCCTAATGAGTTGAGTCTTCATTAGATGCCATCTTAAAACATACAGAGACCAAGAAGAATAAGCTGCAGCTGGAGAACAGTTTTGAGGTATGAAGAATGGAAATGAATGATAGCATGAACCCAGGATGTCTACCATGCAAAGAACAAACTGAGAGCCTGACCTAATTGAATAATGGAGTGATTCTTTGGGTTGAAATAATCATCATAAAATAGAAGAGAATTTATTTACTTTGGAAGAAAAACCTGAGATATGACCTTTCTATCTGCCACTTACTATGTGTCTTGGAGGCAAATCATATAACCCTTCCCAGAATAGATACCTATCACTTTACCTGCCTAGCAATCCTCGCTTTCTTGTAGTGTTTGTTTCTTTTTCTATCCAAATTACATGTTTGCACAAAGACTTCAGCCACTAGCCAAGTTGATTGGTACAGGAATAAGATCCAGACTCAAGCTGGACTGACTAATCAGAGTTCTTTCCAGGGAATTTATATTTAAATTGCATCAAAGAAAGAGGGTTTATCTTCCTTTTGTGATGTGAATTATGAGATGTAAAACTAGAAAGCTGTCAGCACATATGTTTTTACAATATTGAAGTAGCAGTTCTGCAATGATGGAGAATAAATATAATATACAGAAAGAAGCACAGACAAGAGGCATAAAGAGAGAGTGCTAGTGGGAGTGAAGTCCCTGAGTTTTGTTGATTCTGAAACCTAGATTTATATATTTCTTCCTTGTGGTTTATGTGCCCATACTTTTGTTTGATTCTTTGAGATCCTTCCAATAAATCCTCCTCCATTTTGCCTATGTTAGCACAAGTTGAGCTTCTGTCTTTTGAAACCAAAAGAATTCCAACTAATACATTTCTAAAGCAACTTCGTCACTCCTAAGACAGAAATACCAATTCCCCATCTAAATAGGCTTTCAAAAACTGAATGACAGCCTAAACACAAACAAATTTCATTATTGTTTTTATTGTTAGAAGAGAGAAATAGGTAGTTTTGCATTATTATTATTATTATTATTATTATTATTATTATTATTATTATTATTATTATTATTATTAATTGAGGGGTAGGTAGTTTGGCCTCACCAGAATGTGGTATTTTTGGTTGGAGAGGACTGACTGCCTGCATTACATGGTAAAGTAAGGTTGACTGTACTATTAAATGACTGTACTATTTTTTCTAAAGTTCCAGGAACTTATACATTCGGTTTTGAACCAGTAACCTTTTCCATAATAATCCTAAATCATAGGGGTGTGTGTGTGTAGAAGATGAACAACAATGTAATTATTAGCCTATTCACAGTAATCCTCGTGTAGAACTCTCTGGTAAACAGTTCTAGCATATCCAGATAAGGTCTTCTGCCCAAAGTATATTTTTTTTTCCCATGAGTGGCAATCCCTCGAGAAAAAGAACATCCTAGAGTGTGTGAAATTAAAGGAAAATGGTATCTAAACATCAAATATGTACGTCTTGGCCCTCAAAAGGCAAAAGAGAGCAGCTGCCTTTTGGACACAGAGTGATCCTGACCACTAGCACACAAGACTCCAACATTCTGAGTCCAAAAATCTGTCTCCATCGTGTCACTCTTCTATTCTCCTACAAAGAGGGGCAGGAATAGACTCCCTGAACTGTATCATTGCAGTGCTTGCTTGTCAAGCTTCCTTACCTGTTTTCTGTCCTCTCCCACTTAACCTTACATCTGTTTACTCTTAAATTCCAGTTTCTTAATTTTATATCTTAAGAATAATTGTAAGCCCTTCTAATCTCTTAAAAGTTAAGAGATAAATCATTTACTTATTAATGTGACAACTCATTTAGCACATAGTAGGTGCTTAATCAGTACAAATTTGTCTTCCTCTAAATAGCATGACCCTAAGGGATTTGCTAAAATTTACTAAAATGACATCTTTCTTACTGGTTTTAATCCATTTTAGGCCACCAAAAAATAATAAAAAAAAGAGTTAGATATAAGATTTTTAGTTTTCCCTCAACTAGTCCATGGGTCTAAATATTTACAAATACAAGCAATAGATTACACCATATTTTTGTCAAGTTTAGTGCTCTAGGCTGAGTCAGAGAAAATTATGTAACCAAGAGACATAGTTCAGACTGTAATTGTGATTATTATTAGCTGTAATAATAGATCATAATAGCATCTGCTCACAGCAGCACCAGAACTCTGCCTAGGCCTCATTAATCTGGACCTCACTAATTTGCAATGTGTACCTAATTGACAATGGTTAGACCAAAGTTCTCCCCCATATAATCTCTGAATTTAATTTTTAATGAAATTAAAAAAAAAATACTTGGTAAAAGCCTGAGAATCTGATACTGAGCAAGGTGCTGATATAGTACTTAGAGAATCTCTGGGCTATAAAGGGATGCTTCTCTAGATTTAAATTATGTAAGTGCCATGTTCATATTTCTGTGACCTTGACTAAATCTGTTTTCTTACTTGAAAAATAGATCTAATAAGAACTGAATTGTTCTAAAATTATTTTTATAGTCATTAAAATACAAGCATGTAATAAATAAACACTTATAATATCATAGTTATTTTTATTATTCGTGTCAATAATGGTAATGATGAATGAGTCAGGGAGTATACAGTTAACACAGATACAGAAGGAAATAATTGTAGTATCACAGAGTAAAATGCTGCATTAGAAATATTTACATAGTGTTGTGAGATCATAAATTAGTTCCTAATCAATTCTACCTGAAGAAGTCAGGAGAGGATTTGCTGACTGTCTTAGAGAAGGAGCATTCTCTCCCTGGTGTTTAAAGAGACAAAGTGAGTTAAGGCACAGTAAAGGACATCCATTATTCTAGAAAATATAACAATCTGGTGTCATTAAGAGAAGGGTTATCATAACGGTAAAATTCTAATAAAGATAGAGGTAAAAATTATTGAAGACACTAACAAAATAAATATATTCCTCCCAACCCAGGGTCAAATCACAGAGGATGCTTTAAAAAACCCTAATACAATAATTTTAAAACCCCATTGACTCTAATAATCATATATCTTGTCTATTTATTTAAAATGTTTTAATATTTGATAGAACTGCTAGCAATGAATTTATGGTATTATCTTCATATGAAATACAACAAAAATATTTAGTTGAAAAGAATCATCAGTTTAGATGTGTTTTTTTTTTCTTTTAATATGAGACTGGGGACATATTATCACCATTTTAACTGAAAGAGAAAAGAGCAGCCCATGTAACGATTGCTTTGCTTTTTTTGTTGTTTTAACATTTTCTCAGTTTTATTGAGGTATCGTTGACAAATAAAATTATAAAACATTTAAAGTATAAGACATGATGATTCGATATGCATGTACATTGTGAAAGGTTTCTTCCAATCGAGTTAACACACCCATCACACCTCATGTATTTACCATTTTATTGTGTGTGAGAACATTTAAGTTCTACTCTCTTAGAAAATTTTAATTATACAGTTCAGTGTTATCAATTATAGTCACCATGTTATGCATCCAATCCTCAGACCTTATTCAGCTTAACAACTGAAAGTTTATATGTTTTATATTTTAGAGTAATTTTCTCCTATTTGTCTGGATCAGTGAGATTTGATAATTGAAATTATTAGAGGACAAATCATGAATCACTTATAATAAGTTATTTAACTACTCAGTAGCTCAATTTTCTCAGCTTTAAAATTGAGATCGTAGTCTATAGTATGTAGTGTATATGATCTTCATTTTAAAGCTATGTATATAATTTCTGTTCATTTCTATAAGGCAGGTTATATGTATATACACATACATATATGTATATTATGTATATAAAATCTGCCTTACAGAGATGAACAGGGGTTGAACTGAATCATTGTTTATGTGACCAAGTGCTTTTATATAATTTCTTTGAGAGCAGATTCCTCATCAAAATCTCTCACATTCTCAGGGAATGACACATAATTCAAGGTTTGTATACGTCATTTAAAATTAATGGAAGTAGCCCTGTTATGGAAATAGTGTACAATGCTATATTAATACGCATTATTATGTTGAAAATATCATCAAGGTAGCATCCATTTTAGAACACTGAAGGAAAAAAAAAACTGAATATGTCCATAAAAACAAAGAAATATTGGAAAGGATCCAGAATTTCCTACCAAGATAAACTGTATATATTAGACAGAAAATGGCCATTTCCTTCCACATTGTCTCCAAGAAAGACTCAGTCTGCAAGGCACAGAACCATTCTATGGCCATCTGCAGTTCCAAAGAAGATTGAAGAATTGTTTCTAAACTGCTGCTAATATGTACATGGTCAAAATTAATTATTAAATGATCTCTAACTTCACGGAGTGAGGACAACTATCTCAGACAAGAGAACTCAGAGTTAAGCTAAATCTCTATCCATTGCTATAGTAAAATAAAACACCAAAAGTGACAACAAAACAATACTATAATCACATCTTGGATGAGAAAAGTTCAGATGGAAACTATTAAGAGAAAACAACTCTATGAGTGCCTGCCATGTTACAGGAACTAACAGACACCATCACATTATCCTGATGAGCCCAGAAAAAAAGGCATCATCATGCCTTTTTCAAAGATGAAAATAGTAAGGTGAAGAGAGGTTAAGTAACTTATTTAATTCTTACAAACACTAAGTGGTAGAGCTAATGTTTACACCTTCTTACTCTAAGTCCCTTCTTCCTTTTTTTTTTTTTCAGCATTTCCAAAACATCTTGTCATAGCTTAAAATGTACATGAACAGAGTTGCTGGGTAAAATAAGTTTGGGAAACTATATTACTTCAAGCTAGACAAACTTAATTATTATTAACTGCACTGAGAGTTTCCAAGATGGAAATATAGAATGTAACACTTCATAACATATTTTTCAATAGTGTCTTCTCTCTTTTTTAAATCCCTACCTGTGTTTATTCATTCATCCAAAAATGTTTACCAAATGGATATTATATAACCTGAATTGGTGCATAAAAATGGGTAAAATTTATATTATAAACAATTGAGTTAGTCGATAGATAGTAAACATTTACAATCTACTAGACAGTGTGTCAAGACAGTGTTGAGTTTACCCTGATTCTGCCCCTAAAGGGTATCTGTGTGGAACATAATAAAACAAATTATTATTTTGTAAAATATACACTATTTATTTCATGAATGCTTATCAAGCATTTACTCTGTGTCGAGCACTGGGCTAAACAATAAGAACTAGTAGTCAGCAAATCAGATATCCCCTGCCCTCATGGAGCATACATTCTGGTGGAGAGACTAAAAAAAACTAAAACTAAAAAAAAAAAAAAAAAAAAAAAGTATTCTTTAAAGAAGTAAAATGGGCATGAATAGAGAATAGGGAGTTGCTAGTTCGGGGAAAAGTAGTTACAAGGCCTTGATGAGGAGGCGACAATTAAATTTATTCCTAAGTGAGAGTAGGTAGCTAGCCATAACAATAGCTCTGAAAGCCAGAAGGAGACCACCATCCAGTTTATATGATACACTGAAAACTGTGTTAAGGAATTTGGGCTTTCCTCAGTGTATAATGTAAAACTGCTAAGATATTTTAAGCAGGAAGAGTAACAGAATCTGATTCATTTTTTAAAATAATCATCTCTGCCTATGAAGATTGGACTGCCAGTGCTCAGGAATGGAGCACAGATTTTGGATGAGAGTCACAGCAGTGGTTACTGGAAAGAATATTTTTGCTTGAGTTAAGATGGCTATAGTAGAAGTAGAGAAAAATAAATAAATTCAGGATACACTTTTAAATAAAGGCAAGGTAACTTGAGGAACTATTGTATTGAAAACAAGATGAGACGGAAAAAGAAATATTAAAAATGACTCCCAGGTTTCTAACTTGAGTACAGATGAGAGTATCATATACTGAGATGGAAAAGAAGGCTAAGGAAGAAGAAATAGAAGTTCTGAAGTCCTTAGTTGGGTTGTCTGAATGCCTATTTATGGCCTGAGCATTTGTCGTTGAGGACTTTTCATGGAAAGTGATATTTAAAACACACCAAAGGAATAGGAGTCAGCCAGGAGACGTTGCAATTAATGAGTTTGAAGAGGGTGCCCCTGAAAGGTTTAAGTGCCTGTGTTTTTTGGCCTGATGGCAGAATATAGGGTAACTTGAAAATGTGAAGGAAACTTAGTAGGTTACCTAGAGCAATAAGTAGAAAAGTGGGAGGAAGAAGGAGTCTGGGGTAGGAGTAGGGATGGGAAAGTCGGTGATCAATGAGGTTGGTACGTTAGACAGGAGCCAAATCATATAGAGACTTTAAACCATGCTACCAAGTTCAAATTTTATCCTAATGGCAATGGGAAAATACTAAAATTTATTAAAGAGAGTAATGGCAGGATTCATCTGAACTTTTAAAGAACCACTCTAAATGCTTCATGAAAAGTTAATTAATATGAACACAAAGGTGAAACTGTTTCCAAATAGTACGCTTTGGAAAACACTGACCCCTTTAAGAAAGAATAAAATTTAGGATAAAGCTTAGCCTAATGAGATATTAACACATTTTCATGGAAAACCTGTTCTGCTACCAATATTAAGGAAGAGATGAAGGTTAAAATCCTTCAGTGATAAGCAAAACATGATGTATATATGTCTATAACTAGTTTCTGTCATTTTACAGGTTAGAATGGTCTGTTTCAATTATTTTTATGGGATAACAGGATCGACCCCAGGCATTTACAGAGCATCAGGTCTCAAAGGTTTCAGTTATGATTTTCCATCACAAAATTTTTCAGAATTTCTTTACCTTTTACCTTATTTCTTGAAGAGATAGAAAGGTAGCATTCCTACCACTTAGATTTCCCATTATGGCTGTGTGGGGGTGATTTTCTAAAAGAATTAAGACAGTATAACAAGTTCACGATGTTTTATTTAGCTAAGCTATAGCTGAAGTATCTATTAGATGGCTGATTCTGTTCTTACTCCAATATGTGTTCTGGAATATAAATATTTTAGATGAGGTTGTTTGATTTTCCTTTGTGTTTTTCTCATGAAAATATAAATTCTCTTATGTCCCTTCTTCACCCCAAAATAATTAACTAAGGTTATTTTAATTAACTAATTATCTCATTTCCAATACTACCAGCCTTACTCTGTGTCTCTAACAGACCCACAGAATAAACTCTGGCAACCCCTTCTCCCGAGAACAGGGGCTGAGAACGGTGGGGAGCCAAAGGCAAGAACTCGTAGTACATTTAATGGTGACATACTGTTTTTAAATTCAATTATGTAAATTAATTTTGGAATATGTGAGTGAGGGATGGCTGATCATTTTCCCCACTACCACCCACACACATACATACCTCAGGATTTATAGCAATTATGTCAATTGTCCTATTTATGGCACTTGACATGTTAATGTAAGAAAGGGACAAAGCATCCTATTACCTCTTACTACAATGCAGCATGGTGATGAATGATATAATAGTGATAATTAAAATGTGTTGTGCATACCTAAACATAAGATTCAAGGTTTGAAGAAGTGTCTATTATCCCAGCCCCTTTTCTCTAACTTCTAAAGAAAGACTCAGTATCTTTCTCTGCTCGTCTGCAATTACTTAGGTGGTTCAAAAAATACTCATATTACCTGGAGTTGATTCCCTTTTGTGCAATTCTTTCTTTCTCTTTGTTACTCTGCATGGGACCTGAGAATGTCCTAAAAATCTCTATCTTTAGCTCTTACTGCTGACAGTTCTTCAAGCAGAGGCCCCTGAAAGCTAGCATCTTCAAAAGTCATTAGACTTAAATTGTCATAGAAACACTGGGGAATAATGTTAAGGTTCTGAATGTCAATGTTCTTTCTTCTTACTTTAATATATCTGTTCTTGTTCTGTGACCAAGACCTCTAAAATGTAAATCAGTGCCTCTGAGTTTCTGTAGAAGCCAGAATGGACAGGGTGACTTTGGTGAGTCACTCAAAGAATCTGAAACTTCATCTGATCCTCTACAAAACAGAAATAATATTAGCTGCCCTTGTTTACATACAAGATTATAGTAGAGACAAAAAGTTATGAAATTAATCTATGAATATATATATACATTATTAAACGTAAAATATGATTATATAGACTTCAAAGGAAAACATAAGAAAAAGACTCATGTCAGTGTGCACTTGAGAGTAAACAAAGATTTTCACATAAAGTAATTTTTAGAACTTTACAACAGCATCCTGCATAAAATGAACTCCATATTTAAAAAAAAAAAAAGAACACTGAGGTTTAAGCTTAATAAACCCAAATTCTTAATGCTATTAAAAGGCTAATTTGCGATTCGGGTCTTTAATATTTCTAACTTGGACAAAGGAGCCACAAATTTATATGTCTCTTCTGTGCAAAAGAGATTAAGAAAGAGAACAACCAAAAAGAGGGAAGAAAATAGTATTAAAAGATGCGGTGTAGTGCATTAGTTACAAGCAGTCAGACTTAAGTTCAGGTTGTTGCTGCCTTATTACCATGCTTGACCCAGTCCTCTCCCAGTCTCCTGCATGACTTTTTCGACCTTTTCTGTTCTCAACCCCCTGACCTCTCCATATCCATGCTTAGTCTCACATCATGATTTTGCATCCTATTTCATTGAGAAAATGACAGCAATTAGAAGAGAATTTCCATAAGCACCCACCTCTTGTCAACTATGTATCCATATTTTTAGATCCTACATATAAATTAATATTTAAACCTTAACTTATTTCCCAGTGTTTCTACTGTCTACACTCCTGTCTAAAGTCAACTCTTCCACTTGTTTATCAGCTTCCTTATTTTTTCACCTACTTAAAATATTTTACCAGCATTATTCCTTCCCTTTCTCTACTATAGTACATTTCTCTATAGATAATTCTTATTAACATGCAAACATGCTCAGTTAATACAATTAAAAGAAATCTTGTGACTTCTTATGTCCTTCAACCTTCCACCTTATTTCTCTGCTTCCCTTTACCGTAAAATGTCCTCAAAGTGTTATTTAATACCCTGTCTTCAATCCTCTCCTCTCATTCTCTCTTGAAGTATTCCAATAACTCATGACCACTAAAACTGCTTTTATCAAGGTCAGGAATGATATTCACACTGTGAAATTCAATAATCAAGTTTCACAGAAGAAATTTTTGTCTGTTTTTTATTTTTCATTGCTATATTTCTAGCTGCTAAAGTAAGTTCTGATATATGAACAATACTAAGCAAATATTTAATGAACGCATAAATGTATATAAGGCAGACTTGGGTCTTAATCCAGATTTCCCCACCTTCTTATTATATGCCATTGTGATTCCCTTAATCCTCTCTGAGTCTCCATTTCATCATCTTTGAAATAGCGATAATAATAATGACCTATCACAGATATCATAAAGAAGAAATTAAATTATGTATATATATTAATGGCAAATAGAAAATGCTGGTGTTGCTACAGGTCTATTTCAAATGCTGCATTATACATTACTTGTAACAGCAAGGCTGATTAATTAAGTGGGAGGATTCTGAGGATGTTTAAGACACTTAAAAGTTTGCTTTGAGTGTAAAATAACAAATTATGTAATAGGTTTTTGGGTTTGTTTGCGGTTGGTCTCTTGATGAGGCTGAGACCTCCCAAACATAACTGTTGAACATATTGAAATGGAAGTTCACTGTATCATTATACTGTGTGATTGCTAAATCAAGAAAAATAAAACACATCACCCATTAAGACTTCCTAAGGGTGCAGTGTGAAAGAGAAGTAAGTAATTCATTCCAAACAGGTGATGACTGGTAACTGAGGTCTTGCTCATTTAACAGTCTGGAAAGGGTATTCTGTCAGCAATCCCTGTCATCAGTGGGTTCACAGAAATTCCCTAGTCTTTAATTAGTGGAGCTTATGACCTTTCAGAGGTCGACTTGTGTAACCGAGGCCCTTAATTGGTGATCTTACCATTTCTAGAAGGCAGCATAAAATAGCAGTGTTCAGTTTTGTTCAATATTTACCTATTTACCAATATTTTCATGTTGATTATTTCATAATAATACTGATGGGACTGATCTGTTTATTTAAATAATGGCAGCTGTCTTCTTTTAGGCCTAGTAGTGCCCAGGAGTAAAGCTTACAGATAAATAAACAGAATATCAAGTCTTGGAGGATGTAGGAGGTTTGGGGATAGTCTTGTCTATTTCCATTTTTGATGCCATCAGAAATACTAAGGCAAGGACACTTAATTACAGGACAACTCCCTATTTCATTAGAAACAGGTAAAGAATAAATTTAACAGGTAAAAAATAAATAAAAGAAAACAATTTTTGTTTCATTGTCTCCTTATTGCATGTTTTACTCTTTTCATTGTCATACAAACATGTTCATATACACAAAAGCATGTGCAAAGAATAAATGTATTCATATTGTACCCATATTTTCTGCATGTACTCATCTATTGTAGGCATATACATACATACATATGCACACATACACCCTAAAACACACATACTATACGTGTTCACCAAGAAGAATATTTTCACATACAGCAATGAAAGCGTATATGCTCACACTTATGCACATTTATGGTACCCATGAAACATGTATAAACTCATACAAATATGTACATGACTCATATATGCTACCTCCATATACTTAAATGTGTGTATACACATAAACATATATGTAAGTGGTAGGAAAAAAAACACTAATTTTATAACCAGGTATTTCTTTTTAGTGGGATAAGTACTTTAAATTGGGTAGTTCTTTTACTTATATTTCCTCTGGGTACATTGATGGATTTAGCATATGCAACTGTGACAGGATATATTTTTTAATATACCATTATATTTCTAGCATGTTATCTTGCATAAAATAAATAATCAATAAATATTTGATGAGTGAGAAACTGAAAAGATGGTGGATAAATGAATTAGTATGAGCAAGAGAGAGAGTAAATTCCTATGCAAAATAGAGGGTAAAATTCAGCAGTACCATGGTCAAAGCAATAATTGGTGAGGAGAAATAGGGGTGAGGAAGAAGTAAATAAGGTGAACTGACACTCAGATTACAAGATAACGAAAGTATTAGTCATATTTCCAGGTAGCTATTAAAGAAATAAATCTGTTTTAATATGGGGCCCACAACTATTGGTCATTTCCTCTTCATGATATTATATTTAAAGATGTTACCAACCCTAATCTCTTTACTATTTTGCTTGATAGGAAGAAAAACAGAAAGGTACTTATGAGATTCTCTTGATCCTCATGACAAAGTGCATTATTCATTTATCTATTTCCCTGAAACAAACTACTGCTTAACTTAATGACTTAAAACAACAGTGATTTATTATTTCTCATAACTCAAAGGGTTGGCTGCAGTGGTTTCACCTGGCTTACTCATGAGTCATATTCAGTTGAGCTGGAAGGTCCAAGATGGCCACTCTTTTATGTCTGGCAGTTGGTATAAGCTCTCAGCTGGTTTGCTTTCTTATGGCTTGTCATTCTCTAGTTCTCTAGTCTAGCTTTCTTGCATGCTGGCCTCAGAAAATGTTTCTAAAAGTGAAAATACAACAATTGAATGTATCTTGAAGCCTAAGCTTAGAACTCACACAATTATACATCTGCCACTTCATATTAGTGAAAGTGAGTCATAAGGCCAACCTAGATTCAAGAAGTTCTATCTTCTGACTGAGGAGGGGTAGGGAACATTGGGCATTTCAAAACTACATACCAAATTTTCCCCATGGCTATAGTTTCTTTCTGCCATCTGGGAATTTCTGAACCTTCTCTCATGAGTTTCCACCTATCCCCAAGGCATGTACACTTTCTGAGGCCAATTGATAGAAGTAAAACATTGTGGCCCACAAAGACTGTTTCAGCTTTCTAAGAGAAGATGGACATTTCACTGGTTTTCTTTGCCTTGGCAGTAATCTGACCACTAAGAGATCCAGATATGACCATTGTTAAAGGGGATATTAGTCACTGAGACAGGTGTCCATTAGAAACTGGACCAAAACCATGGACACATTTGTCATAGTTTCCAAAGAGGCCTTCACTGGTAATAAATTTTGGGCTCTAGAGACCAAGGTCAGTGAGATCGAAAAGCTTCTCTGACATAGAAAAAATACCCACTGTGTATATGTGTGTGTGTGTGTGTGTGTGTGTGTGTGTGTGTGTGTGTTACTATGACTTGAAGTCATTCTATAGAAAAAATATAAAAATTACTTCAACTAATTTTAGATGCTCTTTTACACATCTGTATGCTTTACATATTTGCAATCAATGCATATATTTATTATTTTATACTTTCATTTTTTTAATTAGTCTAACATTTCCCTTATTATATGTGAACATATATCTTCCTCTTTTAACTTCCCTTATGAGATAGATTAGCTTCTTTTAAGGTATTCACAACATCCCACTTTACCTATTACTGCTTTCTATGCATGTCTCACATTCCCTATTCATCACCAGTGTTGCTCTCATCACCATTGTTACCATTATTGTCATCATCATTGTTAAAGTCATTTGTTGAGCAGCTACCATTAACCATACACCATATACTTTACAGACATTATTTCCACTGCTCACAAAACTCTAGAGAAATTGTTACTGTTCTCATATATTTAATAAAAGAGAAAGCTAAGTTTCAGAGAAATTTACCAACTTATCCAAAGTTCTGTCACTAGTAGACAGAGAAGAGACCTAGTTCTGTGGCCTATACTGTGATTATAAGCAGATGATGAAAAAATCTGCAAGGAGAATTTATGTCACAATAATTTTTATATACTTTGTTATAGTTAGCATGGTCTATGCATATAAGATGCAGTAATACATATTTTAGAAAAACATTATTTTATATAACATATTATTTTATATAAATTATTTTTATATAAAATGTGATGTTCATTTGAGATTTTATTAATAAAGTATCTAATTATATTTTGCTAAGATATGCTATTATATAATGTAGAATATTATATCATTAGGATACACTTTGCTAGTTCAAGACATCATAAAATACAAGTCTTTGGATGTTCACAAATTCCCTTCATATTATCTCAAGAGGAGGCAAAATCAAAGGGTGCCAGACCAGCAAAGATTCTACATCACTTTTAATCAGTACCAAAAAGAAGTTGAACACATTTAGAGAGTTTCATCATTATTTGGTTTATTCAATTAAAGCCCTAGAGACAGAAATTGGCTCTCTACTGTCCTGAGAAAGAATTCTTTAATGCAATAATGATTTATGGTTTCCTAGGCAATGTTTAACTGACTTACATAATGCACTTGGAGATAGTTTCATACAACTGGTCACTCGTGTTAATGAAAAATGGATTTCTCACAACAGTCACCTGCCCACTTGAATTTGGATAGCAAATGACATATATGATTCGAAGTGAGAAGAAATAGAGGTCAAGCAAGTAGAAAGAAGACTTCGTTATTCATATAGTAATAATTAATGAGTTTGGCTTAGAATTCCCATCAGTGGGTTTTTAGGACATGGGTTTAGGCATCTGAGTGGAGAGAAATGTTTCATGGCTTATATGTATAAATGTCTATATATATAACTACATGGTTAAGAGTTTCTATGTGTGTGGGGACTAAGGATACATATGATAACATGGATATGGTACATATCCCTATGCATGTGAATATATAGTTGTGTATGTTTTCATTTATAGGTATATCTGTGTAAAGATGTTTAATTTATATATATTAATATGAGTATGTATAAATAGGTAGGGCTATTATTTTGATTTTTTATCCTGACTTTCATTCAAAGAGAAAGAAGTTAGGGGAGTTTGGAGGGGAAGAAAATAGACTTCTATCATTTCTAATCATACCAAAGCAGTTCTTTATTATTTTAAATGGTTTAGTTTATATTTAATAGTAACCAAAAAAAGTAAAGAAAAAATTTAAGTTGACACTTTATTTTCTGCTATTTATAAACCTTCAAGAAAACCAAATACATGATTTGGGAGAAATGTGCTGCTACTAAAATCACCCACAGCCCTGCTTCCCATCAACTAACACACATTTGCAAAATAAAATTCTCTTGTGCAACATTCCTTTATATTATTGATTAGAGTATATTTTTAAATCAAAAGCAAATAAACATCTTTCTATTGAGACTTTGGAGAATAAAATACAACAGCATAGTCACTAAGACACAGAATGTTAAATACCAGAAAGTGAGGAACTAAGACCACTCTCTGCCTGTTGGTCTGCTCAGCAGAATGCAAATCAAGACACTTGTAATCTAAGGCATTGCTCTTAATTTTACTTCTAGATGTGTGTGCCTTTGCAGCTCCTGATGCATTTGCAAAATTAAAAGCATAATTTATCTCCAAAAAGCAATATTCTGTCAGCCAAGTGACTTAGTCCTGATGAAAAACTGGCTCTAAACTGTTTGTTCACTGTTTGGTCTTCTTAGGAACAGAAGTGGGGCAATAATCTCCAATATCTAGGGTGGGTTATGGAAATTTAGTTCCTCTCCCTCATTTGAACAAATATAGACAAGTCCAACCAGACTTGTCTCTTCCCCTGTCCTTCATACCACATCATTAACCAAGTAGTTCAAAATATATGAACTGCCAGGAAAAGCTGTGATGGTCCTGTCACTAGAAGATGCTAAGTGGAGGTGGTTTTCCTTGGATGAATTAGCCAGATAGTGCACTTTTAATCTGTGAGTAGCAACATAGGAATGGAAAGCCACGGATAAATTTGTGTCTCCATAGCATCTAATAAGAGTTTATACAGACTAATGAGTTCTGGAGACTCCAAAGTAGAGAGCTGATATAATAGGTTGAGAATATCACAGTCCAGGAAGGGGTGTGTTCATATCTGAATTAGAAGGTATAAATGCCAGTCCAGAGCTGGGAATAGAGAATATGTAACAGTCAATAGCTCAGTCAATAGCTAATCCCAGAAGATTTTGAATTGATAAAATTCCATCTTGGCTGGGTCTCATTTGAATTCTCCTCTCTATCACTCCAGAATCCCCACAATGTGTGATGATATACTGATTAATGTATTTCAGTCACAGATATAGCATAAAATTTATTTATATTTGTCTATGTGTTTGTTGCTTTGTTTTACTATTTTATAGTTATAAGGATTCTTAGCAATCACTGAGGAAAGAGAGTGAAAGGCATTTATCCAAGGTCATAAAACAAGTTGAGAAACAGCCAAGCTTGGAAGACAGATTAACTAGATTCATGTCTAGTAGTACTCTCTTGTGTACTTCCTATTAAATAAAGAACCAGTCTCATGGTGAGTCTGACTATGAATTAAAGGGGATGATAGGCAAGTGATCATGCATTAGGGAATTATGGATAAGGGTTGACCTATTTTTTAACTCTAAAGTTTTCTTAGGACTGATACTTTTATAGCTTTAGTTGAGAATTGATTTAGATAAATGTGATCACAGCTGTTGTCTTCGAATAGTGAGATAATCTTCATTTAATATAAAAATAATGACCTTTATTGATGCTGGTATATTACTTTTAATATAAAATTTTTAAAAACCAATGCTGATGGAGTACTCCTAGAGTTGAATAACCAACTGGGGAGCAAATTATTGAAATTATTTTATTAGCGTGGGCTTTTTCTTTCTTTTTTATTCCGCACTTTAGTTGGTCTTGTTTTATAGTTAGTATAAGACTGTTTCTTTTCTTAGTGGCATGTACATTTCCACATTTCCCAAAGGTTCTGAAAGCTAATGGACAACCTGGGGACAAAGGTTTTCACTGCCAACTTCTGATATGGACTGCATGTTGCCAATAACAAAGAGCACCCACCTTGACCTACTCGGGAGGGGACAGCTGTAAATGTGTGGAAAAAATACCTTGCATGCATTGATTAGATAAACTCACTGATGCCTATTTACGGGCAGTGACAAATGGCTTTTATTTCTCAGGAAAATTTTTTAATCAACACTGGACACCAAGTTTCTGATTTCTCCTTCATTTCTCCAAAATCACTTTAATTCAGTATCTCAAAGGCTGGGTCTTGTGCACACTTGTGTTCCGGGCATTCCATAACTAATAGTCTGAGCTAAGCATGATGACCCAGACTTGAAACTTTAGTAAGAGAGAATAAACTGGCAGATTCTGTAAGTCAGCAGGGCTAGAAGTCATGTCCAAGAAGGTCATTCAAAAAGAGAAAGAAAGGCAGGCTGACAAGATCCAAAGTCAGTGAGAAGCAGCAGTAGGGATATACATACTCAAGCAAGGATGCTGGTGGGGAACTCCATCAGAGACTGAGATTCAAACTCAAATGACGAAACAAGGTTAGCCTGGGCTGAAAATGTAATAATGTAATGTTTACTATTTCTTTAGACATATGGGAAAGAAACCATGATCTGATAGTGTGTTTGTGTGTGCGTGTATGCATGTGCGTGCACTCATGTGTGTGTTTGTGTGATCTATCATGATTTGCAACTTAGGTGTTATCTGCTTAATGACATTCAGTGGACATGGTATGTCATCAGGATTTTTGACCTAGGACTCTTGCGCACCCATTTATTCACAATGAGTATTGAAGGTGAAATTTCTGCTATAATGGATAAAATAAAAAATATTACTATAGTTAAAATTCAGGTACAGAAATGTGACTTCTCTGGTTCAATCCTTAAAGCTGCCAGCTATTAAATATGTAAATATGAAAAAGCTATTTAAACTTTTTGGAGTCAAGTTTATTTTTCAGTTGTAATAGGGATCAAAAAAATTAAGATAGAATCAATTTCTATAAGAAATAGACAATGGCTCAAACACATACTAAGTTTTTTTTTTAGTTTGTTTTCTTACTTATGTAACGCATTAAGTGTGCCTCTTCCATA
This sequence comes from Cynopterus sphinx, assembly GCA_030015415.1. Classification (NCBI taxonomy): domain Eukaryota; kingdom Metazoa; phylum Chordata; class Mammalia; order Chiroptera; family Pteropodidae; genus Cynopterus; species Cynopterus sphinx. Next base: position 118,115,749 of record CM057385.1, on the reverse strand, counting down.
TAATAATTCAGTAACCCAGGATCTCTATAGCCCATGGTTCCATCTCTCTCTAGGACCTTAGAATCAATTGCAACCACTTAACTATAAAGGATAAATAATCTGGAGAGGGTGTCCTTCCAAAAAGCTTTCCTTTTCCTTACATTTCACTGACAATAACTAGTCACATGGTTATAAGTAGACTTAAGGGGATTAGAGGAATGTAAAATCAGATCGAACCACAGTTTCCCAGGGCTGCTTCTATTCTGTCATAGACTAAATAATGGCTCCCCAAAGATATCAGGCCCTAATCTCTGTAACATATCAATTTTAACTTATAAAGAAAGGGAATCTTTGCAGATGCTATTAAAATAAAAATTTGGACATGGTAAAATTATCCTGGATTATCCTTTAGACCCTACCTAAAGAGAGAGAAGAGATATGGTAGAAACAGAAGAGGAGGTAATGTAATCAGAGGAAAGAGATTGGAGTGACCACAAGTAAAAGAACTCCAGCTCTGAGGGAAGGGTAAAAGGACAGCCTGATGCCTGCCCTGTGTCCCTAAGAATACTCTGTACTCAATACAGGATGCTCTGGCAAGCTCAAAAATCACATTGCATTCAAAATGCTCAGAGCAAGACAATACAGTACAATTCTTTTCTCTCTGTATGGGGCAGGTGCACACTTTTCTTGAAACTGCTTTAGCTCTGCATGTGTCAGTGTTTCTCAGGCATGCTCCCAGCATTTTCTATTTCAGGGTAAGGGCAGGAGTCCTACTGCAGCAGGAAGCAAGGTGTGCAGGTTGCAGAGCGGATCCACTAGCCATGAGCAACCAACCTACAGCAAGAGATGGATCTTCTGTGCTCTTTCACTCTTCCTGAGCCTGGTGTGTGTGTTGTCTGATCTCAGCAACCTGGAAACATGCATTGGTCTCTTCTCTGGGTGGCACTTACCTGCCTTCTGACCTTGGCTGTTCTTATGTTACATTCTACCTTACAAGAGCCTGATCACCAGGTGAAATACCAGAAGCCACCAGAAGCTGAAAGAGGCAATGCAGATTCTCCCTTAGAGCCTCCAAAGCAAACATAACCTTGATAATACCTTTTTCATTAGGCAAAACTGATTTCTGACTTCTGGTCTCCAGAAATGTGAGAAAATAAATTTAGCTTTTTTTAAGTCACCAAATTTGTGGTAATTTGTTATAGCCCCTATAGGAAACTAAAACATACTCTGTGCAAGAGGAGAACATATGTCGTTAGACACTGATTATTTCTGCCACAAAAATATTCATCTCTACCTCATAGGATTATGGCATGATTAAATGAGATAATTCATGTAAAGAATTTAGGAAGGTAAGCATTCTATCTGAGGAAATTTCAATAAACATTACAACAATAATCATTTACTGAGAATCCACTTAGTGAAGAATATTTTATATGTATTAATTCATTTAATCTTCTAAATACTTAGTAATACTTTTAGTAAGAAGTATTTGGAAGCAGTCGAACTATAACATGTTTGCAAAAAAGACAGCTGTGATGACTTCTGATAAAATTACCTAATATATATCAGTGGTGCCTGGCATATAGTGATTCTTTAGTAAGCATTATTATAATTTATCACTATTAAAACAGGTAAATGCATGCATCACTGATGTTTAAAATGAAGAAAACTTCAAATAGGATGAGGTAAGTCAAGAAAAACTCCTTAAAGGAAATTTGAACTAAATTGTCTGGAAATTTACACAAAGGGTAAGCTTTTGTTCAATACGTTAAGGTTATTTGGAACTAGAAAATCTGCTAGAACACAGAGATGAACTATCTCACAACATGATGTAGTTAACAACCACAATTCAGAAGCAATTTCTCTTGGGCTCATGTAATTTGTACTCCTTTTTTTCTTCTTTTTCATCTTGAGGCTTAGTAGGAGACAATCCCTCATGGAGTTCAAGTCAGCTGTCAACACTGAAATATGATTTTTTTCCATTTAAGTTTTGAGTTATTGATGGGCTAAATTTTCCTCAACTTCTTCAGCTTGAAAAAGGACTCTTTAGTCACTCTCATAATTCAGAAAAAAGTTGTATAAAATGTGTATGTGTGTGCTTGTGTGTGTGTGTGTGTGTGTGTGTGTGTGTGGTTATATGGTGCTTATGTGTATGTTTCAGATGGCAAACTTTTTGAAAAATTTTGTATGAAGCACATGTGATATTTTTACATAGTGTCACTGTTTACAAACTTAGTTGTATTTATTGTTTGCATAAACAACATGTTTCTGTTTTCATGTGTAATTTGCACTTATATGTTCTTTTTCCTAAAAGTTTTAACTGAATTTCAATGTATTTACTTTATATTTCTACTTAAACTTTATGATTGACAAGATGTCTTGTATATCGAAAAAAGCTAATAAATACTGGCTGAAAACCAAGTCATGAAATAGGTTTCCTAGATGTATGTTGCTGTAGATACTGAGGACAAGAAAGAGAATGGTTTAGTAAATATTTAATGTAAGTCAGTTACCTAAGTTTCCAGTAACAAGTTATATACTGCATGTAGAGGTGATAGATACAAATGTTTGAGCCTTAGCACTTGTCCTAGCATTTTTCTGAGTTATAGGACCAGGTAAGTGTGAGTTTTTTATGATTTGCAGGGAAAGCCTGAGGTAGGGGACTAGAGTTAGGGTAAAGTTTGCTAAATGTTGTAAACATTACTAGAAGTCACATAATTGCCATAAAGGTACATAAAAGAATGAATATTTGATAATAATTTAAAAAACAGGAGTTACAGGGTGAGTTCAATCACTAAGACTTATAATAATTTGTAAGCTAATTTACCCCTTTTAGGATCTCAATGTATTTATTTAAAACTAATGGTTTAATTCATAATGTCTACCTGGAGCATGAGTTTCTCCTGTCCCTTATCAGCAAAAGCTGAAATACTTTAATATATAAGTGCTTTGCTATTTTAGTTGCCTGCTACTGCATAAGAACCCCTGCAACAAGTTATGGCTAAAAATAAGTGTTCCATCATGGAGGAAGTGAAAACTGCCAGTCACCTTAAATGTTAAGCATTCAATGGCACTGAATTACTTCTGCCACATTCTAGTAGTTGAGTAGTCATAAGGTTATCCCACTTCAACAAGAGAAATTAACTTCAGCTCTCACTAGGAAGCAAGTCAAGAAGTTGTGGATATCTTGCTCTCTGGATAATATTCTTTTCATTTGCAAGTACTTTTTCTCTCTCCCTTAGACCTCCATAAGCCTCATTTTATAAATTGATTATGACTTCTAGAGCAGGATATTGTCATCTATATGATGTCCATATTTTTTTAATATGGTTTTTATTAATATGAAACCCAATGAACTAAAGAGACCATTCTGACCACCACATATCAAACACAAAATGGCAAGACTAGGACAGGAGATCCACAATTCACTCTCCCATCTAGTACCATGTCAGTAAATATATACCAAACACTCTCAAGGGACAGGACAAATAAGATGAATGCTTCTGTGTAGTGTTTGGTGACTTCTATGGTATAAATATTCCCACCACAGTCAATTTCAATGTATCATCATTTGGCCAACTAGCTTAAAACATACTTGAGAATTTAACTATAGGCTATTGCAAATACTGTGTCTCCAACCAAGAAACTTGAGTTTGAAAATAGGAGGCATATCAGTGATTTACAGCAATGCTGAAATCAAGCTGGGTACATGTTGACAAGTATTTTATTAGAGTGGTTCTCCCTGGTTCTTGCCTCTACTCTCCAGACTCTGCCTTCTGTCATTGTTCCCTTTCTATAAAAAATTCCCTTGTTTGCATCTAATTAGCAACCTCAGCCTTCTTCTTGCACACAGGAAGCTGAATATCCAAAAATGCATTTTCATTTTAAACTGTTTTGTCTCTTTAATGCTAAGCTTATAAAGCATCTTTAAAAATTGTATGGGTTTCCTGTGTATCAATTTATAATTTACTACATCAGCCAAAATCTATGTTATCACATTATCCAAAAATCTAAACCCAGAAATTATTTGAGATCAGTCTCTTCTTACCTTAGACTGGGAGTCAGAATGCTATGGAACAATACCATTAAGATTAGACTTTGTCATTTCTAGCAAAAAAATAATCTAAGATAAATGGCTTTCAAAGTATTAATAACCTCACTGCCTGGATGAGAGGTAGTGCTTTAAATCTTCCAAAAATCCTGATAAAGATTCTAATAGATGCATTCTTAATCCTTGAAATTGAGACCACATTCTTAATACTTAATATTAAGAGCATTTTTTTAACTTCAGAAGTCTTTATTTTTGGGAGTGACATAGAAGAATATCATTTTATTTTAAACTCAGCAAGTCCTAGTAAAAAATATTTGTTGAGCTTCTACTTGAAAACCGAATGATCCCTTTCTGCAATTTACTTCTATCTGAACATTATCACACATAGCTGAAAGAAATTAGTGAGCCCTTTTAACATTCTGCCTGTAAATATTCTCTGCTAAATCCACAAGTTCATCAGGTATATGTTTTACTTTATATGTTGCCTTACATGATAGTGTACCAAACTTTCATCACTATATGACACAAGTAACCATTTTTCAGACTCAAATTTAAAATCTCCTGCTCTTCTTATCTTCCCTAAGAGTTTCCTTGAAGTGCTATGACATTCTGCCTACCACTTACTTTCAAAGCCAGTGCCACATAAAGTTGACCCTTAAACAACTGTTAGTGGCACCAACCTCCATGCAGTCAAAAATATATATAAATTTGACTCCTCAAAAGCTTAACTATAATTGTCCTCCTCAGTATCTGAGGGGACTTGTTTCCACAACCTCCCATGGATGCTAAAACCTGTGGATGCTCAAGTCTTTTATATAAAATGGTAAAAAGCAGTGCATACAGCTAGCCCTCCACATTTAGATTCCCAACTATAGATCAGGAACACTGATTTTGATCTATGCTTGGTTGAATCTGCAAATAGAAAACCTTGGGATACTGAAAGCCAATTGTATAGTTATTGAAAAATATCCACATATAAGTGGATTCCAACAGTTTAAGCCTTGTTGTTCAAGAGTCAACTGTACAGTTGACTAGGGGCTCAGCTGGGCTGTTGTGGCAACATGTGGCCAATCTTTGTGGCTTGGATTTATCATGACACAGCAACTGGTTTCCAAAAGAAAGCATGGCAAAGGATAAGTGTTCTAAGAGGGAAGAAGTAAAAATTCCCTGCCCTCTTATAGGATATGTCAATATTTGATATAACATCACTTTTTCATCATTCTTGGGTCAAATAGTCACAGGGCCAGCACAGATACAATGAAAGGGAGAATCAATTCCAATTCTTAAGGTAAGCATGGTAAAGTATTTCTGGTCATCTTTAACCCACCAGACAAAAAGACTTCATTCAATTTCCTGGGACAAAAACATTTCAGAAACCAAGAAAGAATAACTTTGTTCCCATCATTTTGACTAGTTTTCTGATGTAACTTGTTCTTGCTCACTTTTTGATATTTGTAACCATTAAAGTGGGAAAATCTCTCATTCTGAAGGGCAATGATACCTAATATGATTCCCACTTCAAATGGATGTGGACAATTAATTGTTGTGGTGTCTTCTCTGATCACCCTCTCCTTATGGTTTCCATGCTGGATATCAAGAATTGCATTTCCCACTTACTAAATACTGTTAGCAGTAGTGACGAGCCTCCCTCATCTCTGCCCAGGAGAGAATATCTCAGACTCAGGATATCTAGATGTTAGACCTGGCTCAGCTATTTTCTAAGTGACCTCAGGCAAACTAGTAAACTTGCATCAATTTTCTCATCTGTAATGTGTTGATAAAATAATGTTCCGTTATAATGGACAGTAAATGTGAAAGTGCTTTGTAAAGTATGCTATATTCATGTGAAGAATGACTATCCACTTACTATCAACCCTTCTGCTGAACCCTCTGGGGGTACAGCTTGTGCTTACATGGAATGTTGCTTTGGCTGGTTAAAATCAGCCAGCTGACACTGTATCATTGAAAAAGAGGCCTCTGTCCACAGCTACTGCATGCACTATTGCCTTCGGGAAGAATGCCATACACCAGTGGGGTACCCATCTGCTTCAGGCAGCCAGCCAGACGGTTCCAACCTGTCAACCTACCATCTCCTAGCCCAGTTGGTCTCTTCATATTACATCCTAAACCCTAGTAATTTCAATCTGTTTTGTTGATTGTTTAGGTACTTGGTCTATAGGGTACCAAACCATCAGTTTGACTGATTTGGGTACTGGATTCACATACAAGCATGTGGTTCAGTGGACATTCCCTAGGGTTCTTTAGGCAGATGACAAAAGCCTTTTATAATGTGTGCCATCATCGCTTCAAAATCTTAACATTGCCACCGCAACTGTCGGAATCTGGGAAATAGAATTAACTTTATGCACGGAAAGAAAATGTTTTTTAATTCTCAAGCTAAAAACATCATCCTTCTGCCCCACATTTTTCTTCCTCTAGCCTAGTCACTTTGTATGAAGAACAATCCTTTTGTATATTTTGGAAACTGAAGGCCAAAACAAAAAATGCCAATTTTGCCCAAGATGGTAACTTATTATTAGCTAGCAATAGAGTTGAATGAATTATTAGTTAATCAGTGGTTTTCTAGCTGAGTCCTGGAAAAATAGAACAGAAGACAGGTGATAGTATCATAAAGGGTGAGGTAATGGAATGTGACAGTTTTTATTTTTTTGATAGAACAAAACAGTTAAGTACAAAGAAAAATAAAAACATTAGCCATTGAGTAAAAAAGTAGAACACAAGCCACTGAAGCAAAAGGCAAGTGAGATGGGCACTTATTCCACTAAGATGTAGTAGACAGGGTCTCTGACATTACTTGAAAAATGGAGGTAGCTGATTGCTCCAGATTGCTCACAGGTGATTGCTACAGTTGCTAATATCTATCATATTTTTCTCAGGCAAGCTGATTGTAGTAGGTTGCAAAAATAGCCACAATACTTTGGATCAACTTCCATTAAAAAGTGAAATTGATTTCCCCATCCTTTGAATCTGGGCTGCCATTGTGACTGGCTTTGACCAATAGAATGTAGAGGAAGAGACTGGGCCAATTAGAAGCCCAGCACTTAGAAGGACTTTACAGCTGCTCTTGTTGTTCTTATGTGCTGCTATCAGCATGTGAATAAACTCAGGCCAACCTGACTGAGAGGCATGGAACCCAAGTGTCTCTGACATCCCAAACTGACACAACCAGTGAAATTCTGGAGACAAAGATGTATATGTAATAAGCACTAACCACATACTCGGGGGTTAACCTGGCCAAGAACAAAAGAAGATCTTCCAATGAAGTCCAGTACAAATAGCCAATCCATGGAATTATGAGCTGAATAGATACTTGCTGTTCAAAGGCATTAAGTTTTAGAATGACTTATTATGCACTAATAGCTAACTGACTTAGTGATGCAACAAAAATAAATCTGATTTGGAGATTATTTGTAATGTATGGGGATCTAGGACAAACATAAACTTATTGAAGACATAGTTAAAACGGAAGAATAATTGGGTATAGTTCTCCTAAAGTTTGATTTGCCTGGGCCAAATTTCTTACTCCCTCAGAGCTTAGGCTTCTTTCACTCAAAGATAAGAATTAGAAGGTTTTAGGTAGGTAAGTTATATAAACTGATGTGTATTTTTAAAAGATCAAACTGCCTTATGTGTAGAGAATACATATTTATAGGACAAGAGTATTATCCTTGAGATCAATACAGAGTGTTAAAACAATCCTGAAAAATTATGATAGTGTAGGGGAATAATAGTGGGGATGAAAAAAAAATAAATGAATTTGGAATACTATTTTGATTATTGAATTGATAGAACTTAATGATAGAATAATGGCATCCAAATGGGGGAAAATTACTGAAACTAATAAACTACATTAATCCTCATATTTGTTAAATTTTAATATAATTTTATTATAGGCCCAGCTCTAATCTAAATGATACACAAGTTTTGGAAAAGTATGAGGTTCTTAGATTCAAAGAGGACCAACTGATGTAACTGGAATATTAATTAAACTCTAGTATAGGATAAGTTGCTTTTGAATAACAGAAACAGTTTTATGGGGAAAGTCAATAATTATAAAGCTTGAAAAAAAAGGATACCTGACACAGATAAGTAAACAAGAAGGAGGAGTGGGACCGTCATCAAGTGTAGTTAATTCATAAGTTGGTAAGGTTTAAAGAGGTCTATTAAAGTCAACACATGAAATATCTGGGTCCTATGGGATTTATGATGATATAAATGGGGAAATAGGAAAGGGTATTTTAAAAGACTATTACATAATTAGTAAGTGCAAGATGATTTGGAGGAGAAAGAGAATGAAGGTGGGCAGACCTTCAGAAGGCCACTGAAATAGATGGATGAGAGGTGATGAGGTATGAACTAAAGCACCAAAACCAGGAATGGAAAATGGGGAGAGGTTTCAAAGATGTTGCAGGAAAAAAAAAAAAAAAAGCCCACTGCTGTGGTCTCAGAGCAATCCAGTTCCATGGTCTAATCTAGGCCACGGTAGGTCAAACTGTTATTAATTTACAGTGTATGAATTTGTGACCTCGGATTTCCTGCTGGCTAAAATGTATGAATGATGCAAAAGGGTAGGACTGAGGAGCTATAATGAGAGACAGATGTACAGAGAATCCACTGAGAGCTCTCTGCAGTGTGGTAAATTGCAGCATGTGATTGGTTTACTTATAGGATACTGTTGGAGCTCACTGTAGCCAACACAGAGAATTTTGCTTTTCTCTGACCATCTGTTCCAGCTCAGGAAATTCTCTCCTTTACCATCCAGATTCTCAGAATGTTTTCTTAAGCAACAATGTAAGGAGAACTAGGAAGGAAAAAAAAGGAAGAACTATTTCCTCCTCAAACTGTTCTCAGACTTAGTTCTATGTAGGGGTGGTGGTGCATGCGTTGCTCACACTTAGCAACAATTGATTTCAGCATGTAAAATAGATAAAGGTGTTACTGTTTTGATTAAACTTGGTGTAAACGCTTAAAAGTTCAAACCCCTTTGTTGCTCCTACGAGGTCCTCCCTAATGGCCCTTGTTGAATTCTGTTGTGGGTGGGGGATAGAGTTAAAAAACCATTGATCTATCACCCTCATTTTTTCATGCTGGGAAACATCAACTCAGAAAGATGAAGTGATTTGTCCAGGCCCCACAGCTTTTTACTGACATAACGATGCCTGAAATCAAGTCATGATACTGTACTTTATTTATAATAGAATCATTCTACCCAGAATTAAAGGCTTTCTCCACTTTCCTGTGGATTTTTGTCCATTCTATAAAACATGCTTTTCTATTTTGATGTTTTGACATCTGGGGCCTTACTGACCCTGGGGAAGCTGTGCTTCTCAGAGCTAGCCAACTCCTAGAGTAAACAACTCATATATGATCATGCCTTTCACATGAAAACTAACCAATACAAAATCCATATCCCATCCCCTTCCCCACCCACACATCTCCTCTGAGTCTTATACTTCAAGTCAATATTCCTCTGCTTTAATCACCATATTCAGGCACCAGACAACTCAGGACAGTCCCTACACCTCAGAGCCCGCTGAAATTATTGAGACTAATAAATCTTTATCCTGTCTCACCTGTTCTTTTCCCATGGAAATCATGATAAAGTCTATTGCCCATGTTTTCCTCCCACTGTTTTTGCCTCCTGACCATCCCAGGTGAATTCCATGTGGCCCTGCACAGTGTGGCACACCCCCACATTTTGAGAATTGCAACTAACAAACTATCTTTTCAATGGCAATCACCTCATGATCTGGTGGTTGTACAATATTTAAATGATAATCAACCTACATTTAAAATATCCATGCCCTGTTGCTGTTTTTTCTTTGTCTTGTCTTTCTCACCCACTGCAGTGTGAGCCCCTAAGAGCAATGTTCTGCTCTGCTTTGTAACCTCCATGAATCTGGCATAAAGAGAAAACACCTAATGCATATGTGGTACAATCACACATGTGAGGTTTTAAATGGTGATTAGAAATTTACTACATGAAGAAAACGTCTTCACTGTTCTGCACGAGCTCATTGTGAAATCTCACCTATAAAAAATGAGACATGCATCCAAGTAACTGATATAAAAAGTTAGGATGTTTTAAGTAAAAAAAAAAAGACTCAGATAAATTTTACTCATATTTACTGGGAATTAAAATTACCACAAGAAGGTGGAATTTAAGAAGAGGGTGTTGTGCAGAGAGAGGTACAAGGCATTCCAGTGAGCAAGTATGAAATAAATAAAGCCATAAATGTAGAGAAAGTATGGAATGTTTAATTATCCTGCTTTGAACACTAACGTCTCAGCATTTCCTTTAAAAAAATGTCCAAATGCCTTAGTATGATTTGGAAAATGAGACTCTGTTTTTCTTAATTTGACCAACTGATCTTCACTTCCTCTTTTGAGAGGCCTTCCTTATCTTCAACTGCAAACTTCTTCACCTTTTTCAGCACTCCCAGAGACCCCAAAGTTTCCTCAACTTTAAAATTTTCTATATTACATAATCATTGCTATCTATCTATTATTTCTTATTAGACTCTGAACTCCATGAAGGGTGTGGGGAGAATAGGGGAAGGGTACTAGTCTTGTATTATTTATTGTTGTATCCACGTCATTAGCATATGGTGAATATTCAGTTAAGTATGGACTGATAAATTGCTTAAAGAGAAGAGAGTTTTCCCAGTGTGGCTTGAGCCAGGACTCTGAGGGGATCATATAATTTATCACCCCACCAGGGATATTCTTTAGGCTGAAAGGGGTACAATTATGAACTCTACTGTAACAGTGTGAATAAATGGGACATACCTGGCAAACTAAGGTTTTATGTTACAGCTGGTCTCAAGTACTGTCTGAACTTAGCCTGGTTTAAGGCAAAATTTTGCAGGAGACAAAAGAGGTATCTTTAAAGATAACTTCAGAGCTCAGTCATTGCTTCCTCGACTATCTTGATCATCTATTCTGTAAAAGGTTTGGAAGGCTTTCATCTTAAATTCAAGAAGTTGCTACAGACTAAGATGATGTAAATTAGTAATAATAATAATAACAACAACATTTTATTAGTTTTTGATTATTGCATTACAAAGTACTACAAACTTAGTGGCTTTGGGGAAAAAAAAAAACTAATTATCTCAAAGTTTCAGTAGAGCAGAAGTCCAGATATGAAGTGATTAGATTTTTCACTCAGGGATCTTACCAGAGTGCAAGAAGTCAGCTAATGTTGTGGTTGTCATTTGGGGGTTTCATTCCTTTTGCATGCTGGCTTGGTACTGGCAGAATTTCTTTCTTTCTGGTTATAGGACTGACATCCCTGTTTTTTGCTAGCTGACAGCTGAGGACTACTCTCTACTCCTAAATGCTGGTTTCAGGTCTTCGTCCTATGCCCCTCCCAAAGGTAGCTCACAAGATTAATGACTGCTTTCTTCCAAGCCAAACACATCTCTATGGCTTCCTCCTCTACAACCTACCACAGGAAACTCTTAGTTTTTAAAGGGATTATCTGATTAGGTCAAGCCCACCCAGGATAACATGACTGAAGTGCTATCATATTCACAGGCCTTACCTTTACATAAAGGGAGGGCAATTATACAAAAATGAGGGTCATTTTAGACTTCTGCCCACAGCATATATCATTCTTGGACAGTTACCATAAGAAAGGCAGTGTGATAAACATTGCAAATACATTATCTTATACAGTATAATCATTGTATGAGGTAGATGTTGCTATTCTTTTCTTAAAACTAGAAAAAAACTGAGATCTAGAAATTACAGTTGATGCTATATCACTATCCTTTACTCTAGCTTTAGGATTGAAATCCTGTTCTCTCAACTGCTGGAAGAGGAATAGCTGAGTCCCTCTCCAGGAAGTATCATTGGCTAAAGAGAACTGCCCCACTCAAGACCATGTTCCTGACCCAGGGACAATTTGCATTTAGTGACTGGAATGGGCTGTTAGGGCCCTAGCCTTGAGACAGAATAATAATGATATGCTATTCCAGCTCCAGAAGTCCTCAAGGACCTGCTGAGGTTTTTGTTGTAAAGGCATTGCTGTTTGACTTCTTCATAGTCTTGCCTCTCTCATCCCCCTCAATTAATGTTTTCAGCAAATCTCCTACATGTTAACCTCAGAGTCTGAATCTATTTCTCAGGGAAGCTGATCTAGTATCAGAAGATGAAAAAAAAAAAAAGAAGAAGAAGAAGAAGAAAAGAAAGAAAGAAAAGAAAAAAGAAACATGTCCCAGTTTACAGAGGTAGTAAAAGCTAACTCCAGTATTTGAATACACTCTCTAAATCACTATACTATACTGACTCTTGAGCACCCCCTTGTTAGTCACGTAAGCATCACAAATGGGGAATTTGGAAAATGAGCATATCTGTTTCCCCTGAAATCTGAGATCAATTTGGGCATCATATTATTTGCACAAAGAAGAAATGGAAGAATTTATCACTTTCTTACTGAAGTCAGGGTACATAATAAACCTGTGATTGATTTCTTGCAGTGTTATCAATTCAAATAATTTTGAGAGTTGGACAAGAAATAATAGGTCTTCTAGGCTTACTCACTTTTTAATCTGAAATTCCATCGCCCATGTCACTGCTCGAACGCTTCCATTAATAGAAAACTAAAGCTTCGAGGTTAGTGGTCCTCAAAAGCTGGTCCATGTTCCAGGCTAGTGATAGCAGAGTGCCATGGGCAAAATAGGTGTTTAATACTTATCTGTTAAATAAATTAATTATTAAACATCACTCAAGACTTTCTGAATAGGAATTTTCAGTATACAGAGCCAGGTACATATTTTAATAAGTTTTTCCAGATGATTCTGATGTGGATCAGGTTTGAGCAGCATTGCTGATGTACTCTGATTAATTTATTGTGGCAAAATATATATATAACATAAAACTTATCATTTAATCATTTTAATTTTTCTACTGAGATAATATATATATGTATACATATACATGCACATATATATACACACACATATATAATCATAAACTTTGTAACCCTTTCAAATTTTACAATTTTGTAGTGTTAACCACAATCACAATGTTGTATAGCCATCACTACTACATAGTTTCAGTTTTTTCACCACCCCAAAAAGAAACTTGTACCCATTAGTCACTCCCCATTTTCTGTTTTCTCAGTTCTGAGACAGTTTTTCGTTGCACTTACCCATCCGAGTCTGTTTATCTCTTCGTAATGTTCATATTCCTGTTTATCCCCTGAGCTTAATCATATCAGACTAAGCTTACCCATATGGCATTATTTGAAGACTACACATATAATAATTTTTATCTTCTTGATCTGTTTCTATGCATCTAAATCCTCTTTAAATCGTGTTCTTTGAACATGGCATATTTTTTCCATAAAGTAAAAGCAGAGCTATCTCCTACCTGAAACCTGACATTATATTTCTTTAATTTAGCCTTAAATTGTTTTAGTTTTTACAGTGGCTATTTTACACTACTTATACATATTGAACTTGACAACTAATTTTTCATATGTGCTACTGGTAAGTTTGATTTCCTTATGTATAAAGATGTTTTAGGAATATAAATTCAGGATTTTACATTCATCCTTTTCAAATTTGTTTAAAGCATTCTTTCCCATATTACTGAGATCCTCTGAGATCTGATTTTACAATTTAATTAGCCTGATTCAAGTGAGTTTCAAATGTTATCATTAGGTTGTATCTTTCAGGGCCTCTGACAAGATTAAAGAATGTACATAATATGTCTTGGAAAGCCTCAAACAATGCTTTGGAATATCTATGTATCAATTCAACAATCCACAATACTTACTTAGAACCTAACATATGCCAAGCTTAGCAGTTGTATACCTGGCAATGTTATTGTGAATCAGGAAAATTTAACCAGTGGGACAGGCTGAACTTCTACAAAGGCTACCCAAAAATGTTCTGTCCTACCCTAATCTCTGTAACCTGTGATTATGATGACATATCACTCCTGTGATTATGTTATGTGATATAGTACAGTTAATCTTAAAAATAGAAAGATCATTTTAGACTATCTGGGTAGGTCTACTGTAATTATATGAATCCCTAAAAGCTCTTGGTAGTAGCAGAAGAAGAGTAAGAGAAATCTGAAGTGTGAGGACTCAGTGTGTGGTTGCTGTTTTGAATATAGAAAATAGACAATGTGAAAAGGAATATGGGCAGCTTTAAGGAGCAGAGAGTGGACACTGGCTGACAGCCAGCAAAGAAATGGGACTTCAGTCCTACAATCTCAAAGAAATAAATTATTTAAGCAATCTGAATGAACTTGGGAGTAGTCTTCCCTAGGGCCTCCAGATTAAACCAATACCTTGATTTGAGTCTTGTGACATTCAAAGCAGAGAATCCAGCCAAGCCCACATGAATTTCTGACCAGCAAAAACTGCAATATCAATCGGTATTGTTTTTAAGAGTCTATGTTTGTGGGGTTTTTTTATTTCATATTTTTAAATTTTTTATTGCATTAGTTTCAAATGTAGAACACAGCAATTACATATTTCTATAACTACAAGGTGATCCCCCTGATAGATCCAGTATGTGGTTATTTTTTTTTTGACGCAGCAAGAGAAAACTGATACAGTCAGAATGTGATCAGAAAACACTGTTGAACTTTACAAATAGAAAGGATTTTATTTATTTGGTCAAGACAATTAAAAACAAACTAACTAAAATGCAAATTAAGGGAATCAGAGTCAACTTAAGGATTTCAAGAACAGGAAGCCACTATCACCTTTTGTACTGCAATACAATGGGAGACAGCAAAGTTGTCAGCGAAGAGAGTTGCAATGATGGTGGGAGCAGACCAGTGGGAACTTGGGCCACAGGGAATATAAAGTTACTGTGAGAGCCACTCAAGGCAAAAAAGGAGAAAGAGAATCACTCTGAAGTTTTCCTTTTATTTTTTTATTTGTCCTCCAGTTGTCCATTAATTCTTCCTGGCTAATCTACCAGGTGGTCAAAAATAAAGGGCTACTATAAAATATAGCGTTATTCCCTGTAATCCACAACAAAGAAAGAGGAGGTCAAGGAATGGATTTGAGAACAAGAAGTCAAAGGATGAACACAGAATTTTCAGAGTTTATAGATTAGCAAAATAGACAAGAAATCATTTAGGTGCCATCTAGGATGTGTCTTATTTATTATTTGTGAAATACTGTGTCAAACACTTTAGATGCATATCTCAT
Organism: Cynopterus sphinx; assembly: GCA_030015415.1. Lineage (NCBI taxonomy): Eukaryota > Metazoa > Chordata > Mammalia > Chiroptera > Pteropodidae > Cynopterus > Cynopterus sphinx. The sequence continues at coordinate 118,100,519 of CM057385.1, read as the reverse complement.
GCTACTGTCTCAACAATCCTGAGTTAGAATGGCCTAATTTTTCACCTCTCTCCTTCCTCTTCACTCTTGTCATAGCCTCATTCTGGGCTATTTTTCACCCTGTCCCTGATTCAAGCCTCAACCATCTGATTTTCTTAGCCCAATGATATAGAGTGGTTGCAATCATGTGCCAGTTTTAGAATTCTGTTTGAAAAAGGTTCTCGTGTTTTCCACAATCTGTTTTGCCTCTTCCATCTCAGGGAAAGAATGAGTCCCACTTAATCTACTGATCCCATGAAGATGAGACAAGTGTAGTAGAGCCACCCACTCCAACAAGCAACAGGGAAAAACAGCTGCCTCTGGGGCTGCAGTCTGGAGTAGAGGTCTCCAAAAAAGCCCAGGCTCCATCAGCCAAACCCCTGTAATTGTAAGTAGGCTTTTTAAGCTACTGAATTTTGGATTGGCTCTATATGCAAAACTATTGTGGCAACAGTTAACTGCTACACGTCTTGATAATTAGATAGCAAGGGACTAAAGTGCAGATGGCTAAGAAATTCATTCATGATCATCAGAGTTAGTAAGCAGCAAATAGGGCATTTAAACTTGGTTCTACCTGACCTCAAACCCTATGCTCCTAACCATTAATTGTACTAATTATAGTAAATCTTGAGTTGTAGCTTTAGATTGGGGAATTGATGATCACTTTGAGATTCAGCATTGATTCCACCTCTTTTTCATATAGAATCGCTATCAGAGTGGCTCTTTTTTTCCTAAGAAATGAGATATCACCAGGAGAACCCAGCTCCCATGGAGAAGAAACAAACACAGGTCCTAGCAGCTGCCTAACTGAGACTGTATCATTCATCGTCTCCCAAGCTGCTCAGAGACAGTGATTCAGTGTTCCAAGCTGTCTCTGAAATAGGCAAGCAGCTGGGCTTGGGCATGAAGCCAGTGATTTAAGGTGGTGTCTGTACCATTTCATCCTGCCACTCTACTCTCAGAGGAATTCACGTAAGTGGAGAGTAGATGAGCTCTCATGGGAGGTGGTCAGGCCAGTGGTGCTGAAACACAGGGAAATTTATGGTGGTGTTTCAAATGGCTGCCAGGAAGCCAGTTAAGCTTCAGAATCCTGGAACGTGTCTTGCCTTGCTTTACTCCATTCGCAGTGCCACCATTTATTTGTGATCTTTAGGACCTCGGTCCTGGGTTATAGCAATGAGAGCCTTAGCCACTCAGGCTTCATTCTTCATTCCATTCAATGACTCATATCCTTTAATCCCCTTTGTATCACCCATCCAAATAAAAGAGTCACATAGAAGAAATACAAGAAGTCAGAGACATGGGTTTGGATCCCAAATAATAGTAATTATTATTATATAATTGCTAGTGCTGTTTTTCTTTTTAAATTTTTATTTTTCAATTATAAGTGACATTCAATATTATTTTATATTAGTTTCAGGTGTACAGCATAGTGGTTAAACATTTATGTAATTTACAAAGTGATCCCCTGATTAGTCTAGTATCTACCTAGCACTACACATAGTTATTACAATATTATTGACTATATTCCCTGTGCTGTACTTCACATCTCTGTGACTATTTTGTAACTACCAATTTGTACTTCCTAATCTCTTTTCCTTTTTTGCTCATCCCCCCCAACCCCGTTTCCCTCTGGCAATAACCAATTTGTTCTTTGTATTTCAGTCTGTTTTTGTTTTGTTTGTTCATTTATTTTGTTTTTAGATTTCATATAGAAGTTAAATTATATGGTATTTGTCTTTCTTTGCCTATTTCACTTAGGATAATACCCTACTGTCCACCAATGTTTTTACAAATAATAATAATTTTTAGTGTTATTAAATAACTATTAGCTATTAGTATTACTCTAATAATTATATATTATTTATTATGTATTATTATAGACAAATGCCTATGAGGTAAAGAAAGACCATAAACCTTTTATAAACAAAGAAACAGCAACTCATAAAATGTAAGCAACTTGTCCAAGATCCTACAGCTAATAAGGAATGGAACTAGCCTTGAACCCAGAACTCTGGCTTAATAAACACTCTTTCACGCTGCTTAGAAGCCCAACTTTCTATCTGTAAGTATTGAGAAACTAACCTATTTTTCTTTAGATTCATTTTCTTTATCTAACAGGGAAAACCACAATAGTGCTTCTATTAATCTGGATTCATTTAGTTACAAGAGACAGAAAACAACATACATTGGTTACGAACAAAAGGGATATTTTTGATTTATAGAATTTGTTTGGGACCAGACATTCAGTCAGTGTCATCTCGCAACATCATTTTTTTCTCTCGGTTGGCTTGACTCTTGGTAGAGTCAACAGCTGGTGCTTGTGGCAGCGACAAGCTTACACCCTATTGGCCAGAGAAACTCCAAATAAAAGTATCTTTTCTCTAATAGTTTTAATAATCATCCTGAGATAGGTTGATCCAAAATAAGTCCAGTGGACCACAATTACAGTAGCACGTAGGACAGACTACACTGATTGAATGTCACTATGCTATGCTTCAACACACAGAGTAGGGAGTTGGTGAACCCCTTGACTCCATCGACTCATGAAAATTGAACTGTTCTCTAAAAAAAAATCTATATGTTGCTACTAGAAGGTTAAGGAAATTGGCATATTTTAAGCATTTACTAATATTTAATCACATCACAAATCTGATTCTATTTTCATTTCTCACAATATCCCCAGGAGTACATTGGGTGGGTGTTCTTATTAGAACCATGTTGTATTTGAAGACACTATGACTTAGCAATGGGAAAGAACTTATTCAGGATCACTAGATTGCTAGTTTGTATGATTACAGTCAGGAAGAACACAGATATATCAACTCTAGATTTTGTGCACTAATATTACAACTGGAACATGTCATCTTCTTAACTGGCAGCCAGTCTCTTAAACAACACCTTCTTGGCACTTGAATCAGTACTTGTGAGCTTCTACAGAGTTGTCTCCTCACAGTTCATACAACAAGAGACTTTGCCTCTATTTATCAGGAATATACCATTCCAGAAGACTTAAAGATTGAGAATTGCCATTAACATATTGAATTTCTTACCTCCTCTATGCCCTTCCCAACTGGAATACTGAGTAATTTGAAAAGGATAGAGCCAAAAAAAATCTTGACCCTCTGTTGTCTATTTTATCAGCTCCACAGAACAAGGGTGATGCCAACCCAGGAGCCATGCCAGCAGACAGATTTTGCTTGGTGAGCATAAGTTCTTGGCCCAGAGTTTGTTATCTTTATAGATATGTTGTAAGGAGGTACTAAGGGAAATAGAATCTGAACTGGAGTGTAATCATCATGAAGCAGCAGCTGTGCGAGCAAAGCTCCAAAGCAAAATCCAGCTGAGAAATCACCCAGCAGAAAGAAAGCAGACAGAGCAATCTGCAAGTGGTAAATTTCAGAGGAATCCCACACTGTCTGTATATCCATTTATATTAAATCCATTGGAATATTCTATAATTATTTAATACAGGTTTTGAGATGTATGGTCTTTGAAATGAAAAGATGTTTAGATTATAAGCAATTCACATCTGCCATCTCTTTAATCCCCAATCACTTCCTGAGGTAGTTACTATTATCCCCATTTTGAAGATGAGAAAATCAAACTTAGGTGTATTATATAAACAGTTCAACATTTTAGTCACCACACAGATGAGAGCCCTCACTGACTCACTGTACTATGCAGCCCTCAAAATATCCAGAGAAGGGCCATGAAAGCCATACCCTAAATATTAAGACCCTCTATCTATAAACAGCTAGTATTGTGTGTTTGTTTTCTTTATTTCTCTTTTGGACTATTTTTATTAAAATAAAAATTAAAATAATAAACATATTACTTTAGTAACTCAAATCATTATTATAAGTCAAATAAAATATACTTAATTTCTATTAAGAAATATTAAAATAAACTTTAAAATCAAACAACTAACATATATCACTTTAGTAACTCAAGTTATTATGAATAAAATAAAATTTATTTAATTTCCATTAAGAAGTATTAACCATATAAGTAGTAAAATAGATTCTTTCCTTTCAAAAACTCAACATCTTGGACTGAAAAAGTATGACTCATGAATAAATTATAAGCAAGCACTAAACTGGTTACAGGAACCTAGCTCTGAGAGTGATGGATGACTGGATTTCTTTGCATTCATAACTTTGATAATTGCTAATATCGATAGAAAACTGAGATGCTTAAAACTCACAAGATCTATTATCTCACTTAATTCTGAAAGCACATATATAAAGTACTTAGGCAAAATATTAAAGCTTGCTGATTACTCATGGGGAGAGCAGAACCCAGAGAAACTGAGTGACTTCCTGGGGGTTAGACAGCTAATACGAGGAACTAATGGCTTTGAACCCGACGAGGCTGACCCTAAGCTCAGGGCTCTTGTCATCACAGAGTGCAGACTCCTATATAGCATGTTATGCTTTTCACAGTGTTTCACATTTATCTTATCTTTACTAAGACAATTAACTTGTTTATGTAGAGTATTTACTGTATAATAAGAAGTTTATGGGGTTCTGGGAATACAAAAGTGAATAAAACCCACAAGAAAATTATATTTGGGGGAGTAAACATTGAAAGTACTAAGGAAACATAACTACAGAAAGAAAAATATTAGTTTTTCTACTTTTCATTTAGTTCTTTTACAGTTTCACATTTCTATAAATATTAAATTAAATACATTCTATTTTATTATATACATAATAAACTTCTCACAATTCCCTATCCTCTTTTTGTCTAAACACTGTATATAATAATCTACTATGATTTCTTTTTAATATACATAGAAACACAATCACAGAATATTAGATCTGAAAGAAACATGAAAAGGAATACAGAGTAAATGCTCAAATATTTTTCTTTAATCAACAAGCAACTGAATGAATGAAGGAGATGCCTGTTATTCAAAGGATCCAATGACAAGACTGAATATTTTCTATTAAATTTTTGTTGCAAAATCTCTTATATGAGCATCAACTGGCTATATTCTATCTCTGCCTCCTTCTACTCAAAGGCTTTTAATATCAGGACAAGAAAGCACAGTTGAAATTGGTGAAATATAAATTTATCTCCCTGTAGTATATGTATTTTCAAAAATATGGCTGTTTACAAATAAAATTTAAAACAATCAGTCTTGTGTAAAATTTTTACATGATAGTCACTTTTTACTACATCCTGATCTTATATCTATCACTGGCATTTGACAAATAAACACTGATGTCTTTCTATGTATATCAATCATTATTTTTATATTATCATTTTAAATTTATTTCTATTCCCTATTTACAATCATAGAAATTTCTTGGAAGGAGAAGTGACATCATACTGTACATATTTTACTACAAATAGCTTGCTTTCTTAGTTTGAAGAAAAACTATTGTGTTAGTTTTAAATATTTCTTGAGGACCTCCTATGTTTGTACTGATAGATAAATGATGTCCTGGTTGAGAGTATGAGTTTTGCACTCAGGCAGATACAGTTTTGATTCTGTACTACCTATGTCATCTTGCACAGTTAACTTACTCTGTGAGCTTTTGCTTCTTCATCAATCAACAACAATAATAAATATAGCTTCCTAATAATGTTGTAGTGAAGAATACTTTTTATAATCTGCATAAATATTTAGCACACAGTACCTGGCACACAGGAACTGCACAGGTGTTCACTATAATAATATCATTATTTGTAAAATGAAATATTCTGGACCATTGATGTACTGGGTTAAATGATTAAAGTTTGAATTCTCTCAAAATGAATGTCTACCCAAAACCTTAGAATGTGAACTTATTTGGAAATTAAGTTAACTTTGCAGATATAATTAGTTAAGATAAGGTCATACTAGTTTAGGGTGGGCTCTAATCCAATATCTGGAGTCCATATAAGAATAAGTAAATTTGGACATAAAAATACATATGAAAGAGAAAGACAAAGGGAGAACAACATGATGTTGGAGGTAAAGACAAGAAGAATGCATCTATATGCAAGCCAAGCATAGCCAGCAACCACCACAAGCTGGAAGAGGCAAGGAAGGGTTATCCCCTAGAGACTTCAAAGGGAGCATAGCTCTGCTAACACCTTGATTTTGAACTTCCAGCCCCCAGAACTGTGAGGCAATAAATTTCTGTTTTGAGCCACTTAGTTTATGGTAATTTGTTACCACTGCCCTAGGAACCTAACACAATTAATATATTTTTAGCCATTTAAAACTTGATATACATTCAGAGTGTGTTATTTATTTGTTGTTCTATACAACCTTACAGATTTTCTGTGACAGATTCCAGAAAGACATTTGTTAAGCCAAGGATAGATGCATTTAAATTTCTGATATCTACAGCCAAACTGCTCTATAAAGAGATTGTATAAAATTATACTCTCACATCAGTATATGAGAGTGCCCTTTTCTCTATAGTCTCACTAACAATGGATAGTGCCAATTTTTGCACAGAAGAGCTGTGGAGTATTTCACCAATTATTTTAACTTATCTGTTAACTTTTCCACCTATGAAATTAAGATAGAAATAGTATTTAGCGTTTAAGTGGTTGTGAGAATAATATGTGTCAAATACTTGAAATAGCACCTGACATATAAAAAACAGCATAATATGGCTTGTATTTGTTATTGTCATAATTGAAGTCTTTGAGAAGAATACCCTGCAGCTCAGAAACCAAAGCACCTTCCATTTAAGAATTCTTGCAAATTACTGGTGATTATGAATAATTCTCAGTGCAGCTGCTTCCAAGTCTATTTCTTATCAAGTAGAGGTTTTCTTGATCTTGGTCAAACACCAAAGATGCCATTAGAGAAAATTACAAAAGAAAGGCCTTGTCTCTTTTGTTTCTGCTATGACCGGCCACCACCTAGTTTTTTTCCTGCCTTTCTTCCTTCACTACCTCCTTTTATTCTTTCGTTTTCTTTTTTTTCTTTCCTTTTTCTTTTATCCTTCTTTCTTTTTTTCCTCCATTCCCTTCTTTCAAATAATAAATGAGATTCAAAGAGATAGTGTTATATTTGGAGTAACTACACCTCCTCAAAATATACACTGGAGGTAGAGTAAGAAGAAGTGATTAACGTTCAGTCTCTGCCATTGCAAAGGACATTTAACTGGTATAAGTCATTTAATTACTTTGGATGTTAGTTTCATAATTCTTTAATTAATTTATTTCCCAAGTATTTCTTGAGGACCTCCTGTGGGCTGATAGGTAAAGACACAATAGTGAACAAGAGAGACATAGCAATTGCTCGCATGGGATTTAATTTTATTGTGAGAGATATTAAAATCTAAAATTCAATGATTTCTTTATTGTTGTGATAAATCTACACTAGGGAAGTAGAAAATTGTGTAGCAGGGATGTTTATCTCAGGCTAGAAAGTCAAGAAACACTCCTCTAAGGTAGTGACATTGAATCTGACATTTGAAGTTTGACTGAGAGTAATCTAGGCAAGATAGTAGAAAAGACATTGTAAACAGAGGGAACAGGACATCTGAAGGCTTGAGGCTAGGTGTGCAGCTCATACTTGGGAATCTAAGAGAAGGTATGTGTAGTTAGAAGGCAGAGAGAATAGTTAAGTGAAATGAGGATTGTTGGGTAGGCAGGGGTTAGATTATGCATTATGGATTATGGATTATGTTAACAAATTAACTGCTTGTGTGGGAAATAAAGAAGTACATTGCTATTGAATGCCACAGTTGTGCAAGTGATTTTATGACTCTACTACAATGGGTTAATAGTATCATCTAAAATCATACCACACATTTTTAGGATTTTTCATTATAACAATGGGGGAAAGAAAGGACTGGAAGCAAGGTAAACCATTAAAGAAACTCTTATAATTGATAAGAAATAAAATAATACAAACTTGGACTATATATTTACCATGATGATGAAAAGGAACTGATGAGTCGCCTGTAATAAACGTTAAGGAATAATTGCCTTTTATAATTAAAAAAAAATCAAGACCATCTAGCTCCTATAAGACAATTAAGTCCCAGGACCATTTAGTTGGCCATGGCTGCCTGAAGCACTACATTAAGAAAGATTCTGAATATACAACATAGAAAGAGAAATGTGTCCTGAGTAATTAATTACTAATGGCTATGATGGGTGTAGGAAGGATGAGTGACAGCAGGGATTCTCAGATACCCTCTAACTGTCACTTTTTTACAGGCTAATAACTGAGACTAGAGAGACAAAGTAAATTTTGAGATTTCCAGTTTCACAGCCTGTACTAAAGCGAGATTAGCTCTTGTCTCTTTCTGGTTTCATATGCTCCCTTTATGTGGTTTACTCTGCTGGACTACATTCACTTTAAGGCTATCATTCTTTTCATTCATTCTTCTATAACTCCCTTCTAAGAGTGTGAATCAGATGACCCACTCCCTCACATCAGCTTTAAATAATGTAATTAGTAATCTAATATGTTCTCTTTTATAAAATAACCATAAAATACTTATCAAATAACTAAGTTATATTGTAAACAATTAATTGACTTTAGGTGTTATTTCTCATGTAAATAAGAATGAAGTATTGTTGTTAAACAATGTTTTATATTGAATTTATAGAAGTCTGTAATTTTTACCAGCTTGTTTCCACTGGTAGTGAAGGGTTTTAATGAAAAGAGAGGCATAGTCAGGCTGAGATTGCACCTTCTTTGAGAAGTATAGAGCAAGAAGGGAGGGGGTAGAGAAAGGAGCTGGGAGAACAGAAATAAAGTTGTGCAGGAAAAATGATGAAGATAGTATTCTAAATAAAGATGTATATGTATTAGAGACAAATTCTGGTGGCAGAATAAAGATTCATTGCAGAATTAAACCTACTTAGTTTATTCTAAGAGTGCCTTTTCAGACATTCATATTTTTTCCCCAACAGGGGTGAAATTTTGATAATAATGCCTAACTCACAATGTTGTTCTAAGACATAATGAAAGAGCACGTGGAAATAACTAGCTATAGCGGAGACCACAAAATGGTTTTCTGTCAAATAACTTCACTAGACTTATGGGCTTTATTTCCTGGAAAACAGCTCTCAGCTCCACACTCACCTTTTTTCTTTTCCTCCTATATAGGCCCTACACTATACAGTATATCCTACCCTATAGTCATTTTGTTTTGTAATAGATCCACACAGAACCTCAACTAAGAACAAGTGATATCTGGGAAGTAGAGATTAAGTTGATCAGAATTTTAAGAGATACTTGGTAGGCTGACCACATATCCCAAAATTTGCCTAGGACAATTTTGTTTTCATCTACTATCTTTGTATCATTATTAATTTCTTCTGCTCCCACTCTCAAAGTTTGGATGATAAATTATACAACCATCTACCCTTTGAAGTTTTGTATCTCTCCCTTTATGTTATCTTCCTCTTTTAATCTCTCCCACTCACTCTTTTTTTCTATCATGCATTTTAATCTCACTGTTTTTCAGTTTATTTTTTGAAGTCTTCCCTTTACTTATAGTTTATTTTTCTTTACTTTCTCTTCATTATTCTCTTCATACCTTTCTTCTATCAAATAGCTGTCCCCATTTCCTGTTCTCCATTCCCTCTTAATCTCTTTTTTATTGTTGTTGTTTCTCTATCCTCATTTCCATCTCTCTATATACCTTCATTCTATCTCCCTCCTACACTCTCCTCCTTCCTGTTTATTATTTTCATCTAACTAGTCACAATATTTCCATCTGTATCACCTATAGTAAAGCCTGAGAGAAGCACCCCTATGAGTAAACCAGTTGTCTCAGTTTACCTCTGGTCTCCATATATGGGCCTAGGAAGGGAGGTGGACTCAGGGGAGGATGAATAATGACAAGGAAGTGATATATTTGTCACAGCTTTCTAGCTACAGAGGAGAGTTCAGAATTGGATTTGAAAAGCAGGGGTGGCCCAAACCTGGAATAGATGGCCTCCAAGCACTGATGATTTTAAAATTTCATTTTATTTACCAAAGGCTTGGAGTGAGGTTACTCAGATTTCACCGCAGGCTCACCCTCCTTTGGGAATCTAATCATAGAGCAATATCATCATAAAAATAAAAATAGCTCATGCATCTATTTATCATCCCTTAGGATTCAGTTAATCAGAGCATCTCTGAGCGATAGACAGAGAGCAGGGACATTAAAGCAAATTTGTTGGTGCCACACAACAATTGAGTTCAAGATTAGAAGAGAGGGCAGGATGGGTTCTATGACTTATGATGAGGCATATGACTCAAAAGGGCTTGCATCTTCCTAAAATGTGAGCACTTTAAACTTAGAGTATGACTGTGAACTCTATCTTCTGACCTTGGAGTCAAGAAAGCTGGCTGCATCTTCCTATCAGTAAGACATAAGGATTTGGCAGCTGACTCAGGACATGTCCAAGTTTTTCCAGAGAAGATAAAGGACCACCCAAGGTGACTTAGGTGACATTGGGTACCTTGGATATGAACCAGGACTTTTCCACTTTCTATGATAACACACTACCTTATTTCAATGAAAAACTGAAGGCAGATGTTGCCCAAGGCTTAAAGAATGTTAGACTTAAAGAAAAGTTTAAAGACCAAGATTAATATTTCTCAACATTAATGTGCAAACCAATATCTATGGATACTGTTTAAAATGCAGGTTATGTTCCAGTAGGTATAGGTGAGACTATGCACTTCTAACAAACTCCTAAAAGCTGTTGATTCTACTTATCTACAGACCTTATTTTGAACAGTAAAAATTTTAAGCTATTTTATCTTTTTATGGATGTGATGTGAAGAAGGCTTTAAGAAGGATGACAATTTCAAGTATATGATATGGTGATTAGACATTTATATAATATTGCATGTCAACCATGAATAAACAAACAACAATAAACAAACAACAATATAAATAATTTTTTTTTTAAAAGGAGATGGATGAGATGTGCATTGTTGACAGAGCTGGACTAGACTGAAAGAAGAAACAGTGGGTCCTTGATTGTTTTTTCTGGCATGTCGTATTCTTCTCACATGTACTACCTTTGCAGTCAGAAAAGTCTAAGTATAAACACCAAGTATAAACACTAAGTTGACAAGTTTTAATGTCTGAGATGTTTTAATGTTTCAGTCTTCTTCATCCCTGAAATGGAATTAAACATCCTTCTACATAAGCACTTTTTTATAAGAATTAATAAGAAAATACATATAGAGTGATTGGCATACTGTCTGGCACATAGTACATATTTTTATAAAATATTGTTCATTTTTTGTACCATATTTAGGTAAAAAAACAGAATTGCAAAAAATTTTTTAAAAGTTACTAGATATTAAAGAGAAGAGAAAAGAATTACTTACAGAAAAGTTTCTCTGCCTTCTAAATATTTAATAACTAAACATAACCAAATTTCCAAATTGAAAGTCTGGTTCTAAGGGCTATAACCCATGACTGCAAGTCAAGCCATGTGTGTACCTGGCAGCCATCATTCATATCATAGTTACCATGAAACTGTACGTTCACCACAGTTGTCTGGCATATAGCAGTAAAGTGTGTAGAGTAAGATGTACTTTTTTTTCTGATTTGCACAAAGGTCCCTTTGGATTAGCATCAGGACTGCCTTTACCAAACTTCTAGGCATAATCCCCAGGGGGCTGTACAGCTTAATGAGCATCTTGCCTAATCTTCCTCTGTATCTTGGGCCCTTGTCTCTCCTCAGAGACACAGGAAAAATTGTTTCTAAGTTTCTTATTAGTCAAGTGTCCAACCTGTTTTGTTCATAAAACAAGGCAAATGTAACCATTTCGCCTCTACCACTCACCTCACTTTAACCCAGTCAATTCTCAAAAAATTCCTGAATTGTGGTTGACTAATGAGATCAGTCTCACTTAAGTATGAACCGCCACAACTAAGATGTTAAAGATGTCCCCAAATCTACCTCTAATAGGAAGCCAAAAAAATCTATAATCACATCAACTATAGCAGCAATCATACAGAAATTATACATAAAATACAAAGACAGGTTAATTTTCTCAAGAGTTTATAGTGAAACACTGGACGATGGTAAAAGACTCATGGACCCAGCAATACCAAAATTCTGCCCTCTGGCACAGAAATACATCCCTGTATGGGGTCCATACTGTTAAAAAATAAGACAATAGGCTCAAAATAAAGTTAATTATGTCACACCATCAAACCGAAATTTAATTATAGTTTTGGCTCTCTCAGAAATAGAATCTTAATCAATTAGGGATCACATGATCAACACTAGTCAGGTCATTTCCCTAACAGACATCTGCCATCTCCAAAAGGAAAGTAATTGCACTAACTAACCGGCTTATTTGCCTAGTATCACTGCCTTGTTCTGCTCCCTTCTGCTTATGAAAGTCTTTCAATTCGTACCATTCCTTGGAGCTCCATTCTTTCTTCCAGACTGGATACTGCCCAATTTGAATCAATTTTTGCTCAAACAAACTTAAAAATTTTAATGTCTGTTATCTTTTTAACAACACAAAGCAACATAATAGTTCATTAATTGAGTATATTTTTCTCCAGACTCCCATGAAGAACTCTCATAAGCTGGATAATATAAGTGCCATTTTGAATCAACCAACATTCTGTGGTCTTAAGCATAATTAATGCTTTCTATATATTCTTTTATTAAGTCGCACAACAACACTGTGTGTCAGGCGTTATTAACATTTTACCACCAATGGAACAGGACCTCAGATGGGTGAAACAGCTTGCATAAGATCACCAGCATGTAAGTCATAGAGCCAGGATCCCAAAGCACTTCCCTAGGATCCTTCTTGCTTTTATTTTTATTTTTTCCAGATTAGGGCACCCTAGAGATTTGAAGAGACTCATTGGAGACTAAATGGGTGGGTCACAGATGTTCCAACTTCTTCCCCACAGTCCATGCCACCTGGCACCACCTGGCCCTATGATCCATTGCCAGGTGGAAAGGCCACCTCATTCCATAACAATCGGAGGCTGGAATGAAAGCAGTAAAATAGGCAGCTGCCCTTTCCTGTTCTGTTTTCATTGCAATTGCTGCTGAGATAATCAGATGTTTGCTCCAAGTGATAATTTCTTGTTTGTTTACACTGCCCATTTGATGCCCAACCTAGGTTGTGGCTGGCAAGATGAAAATTCAGCAGGGTGGCTGGTGACATCTGAGAGTGGGGAGGCAAAATTGGCACCAAGAGATGTTTTCACAGCCAGCAATGAGCAGCAGGTAAGATTCAGTTTTTTTCTAATATTCAAGAGGAGAAGCAAAGCCTGGATCATAGGCATTTGCTCTGAAAATTTGAGTTCTATTATCAAGACCAGAAAGACCATTAATGGTGGGCTCAGATAACTTGAGGGTGCCTCTTAGAGTCTCTTACCCTCTCTTACACTTTTATCACTGATCTGTAAAAAAATTATGCTGAGATCATTAAACTATAAAATACATTTACCTTTTTAAAAAATAGATATTTATTGAGTGTTCCTATGTTTTAGGCACTGGGCTAGTTGCAGCAGAGACAATGAAGAATAAAATATGGTGGCTACTCACATAAATGTCAGTTTTGTGACTATCACAGGCAATAAACAGTGATTGTTTTTATTATAAATAATAATATAGAATACTATTAAATTCTTCTTGAAACCCTCTTGTCTTGGCTTCTAGAATGCTACAATCTCCTCATTCTCTCCCTGACTTACCAACCTCTTCTTTATTTGCAAACACTAAGAACCTTTACAGTGGCCTAAAAAGTTCTATAAGATCTGGCCTCTATTAACTTTCTCCTTATTTCTTTTTACTCTCCTCTTCACTGAGTCAACTCGGGTCACATGATGAAATACTGCTAAGCCTGCCCCCTCACCTGGGGTTCAATGTGCTTGCTTGTCCTCTGCTAAAAATGCTCATACCCTAGGAATCTGCATGGCACCATCTCTGTCCTCCCTCAAGCCTCTGCTCTAATTTCACATTTTCAGTATGTCCTTTCTCAAATACACCATTAACAAATGCAACCTTCTTCCCACAACTGCCAATTGTCTCTTTTATTATTTTTTCCCAAGTCAGGTACCACCACCTGACATGCATCATGTAAAAATATCAAACAAAATATGGTAAACTAACAACTATACATGCATGCTCAATGTGGAGAGGGGTCTTTACCTATTTCCATTTGTTGCTATATCTCCAAATACCAGTATAAGGCCTGGCACATAGTAGGTATTTGATAAATATTTATCAGATGCAGATATGAATGGATGAATGAATGAATGTGGTGCTTAACAGGAAGACCAAAACTTGTCTAGGATTATTCCTGAATCCATATTTTTTTAAGCTGTAAAAAATTAATGTAACATATATTTTAATCAAAATTATAATAATAATTAGTAGTAGTAGAGTTAGTAGGCTGTTGTAATATCTTCTTTAAGTAAATTGAATCAATTTTATGGTGACTAACTTTCCCTTTCCCCATCATGGTATCAATCATTCAGTGTGATAAAATTAATTTTCTTCAATGGAGAAAATACCTGTCTCTCCCATGTACATTTTGTGCAACCAAATGTAGCTCTCAAACACATTTGACAATAAAACTAAATTATGTCATATCCTAACAGGTATCATAAAAACTAAAGGAAGTTTATTAACATTTGCATATATTGCAGATGTTCCCATGTATATTTTGAAAAAGATGTGTTATGTATTTGATCAGACTCAGAAAAGCCATGTAACAGAGGTTAATCTTGTTTTGCCTCTATTTCATTCATTCCAAGGACAGTTTCAAAATGCATTGCTTGTATTTAAAAAGCTGTACAATGCCCTTGTGAACTGAACACAGATCTCAACTTTATTGCACATGGAAAGATAGCGGTTTAGTGAAAAGACAAAATGGCCAAGTTGGGAATAAACCTGAGGTCCAAATTTATTATGAAAGCATTATTTTATACCTTCTTGCAAACCTGCTTTTATTTTCAAAAATGCAGAAATCAGATGGAAAGATGTTGGGTTACCTTTTGTGATACATTGTATCAAACTTTTAAAATTGGTCTAGGATACCAATCAAGGATGCTTGCCCCATAAAGAAACAGTGTGACTTGGTGTAGAAACATCAGTAATAAAGGAAGAATAGATGTCTGTTCACTTCTGCATCACAGCCAAAATTTTCTGAACAATCCATTTATAATTTCCTCAGTCTATAATAATAGGCATTCCAAAAAGGAAAAAATAAACAGAAATTGAAGGCTCAATCAAACATTAATATTAAGTAGGAATATCACTTCAAATACACAGCCCATTGGTCTTCAAAAGTTTCTGTTGAAATCTATTGATTTGACTTGCTAGATAATCATGGATGATATTTTTTGTTATCTGTAGAACTGAGAGAGTAAGATAGGGTTTGATTTTCATGAAAAGTGAGTTGAAAGGTCAAACGAAATCATATATGTAATCATTCTTTATAAATTAATGAGATCTGTATAGTTATTTGATTAAGCACTATATTTGTGGTGAAAGAAAATTGAACACCATTTTGGAAACATTTTTTACTCAAAATAATGTGTTAGATCAACATTTCAAAAAATTATTCTTTGCAAATACCATTCGCTTGTTACAGTTTCCATGTAAAATGCAATGATCCATGAGCAGGGCTACACATCTATCTAATGCAGATACTAACTTTAAAAAAAAAATAAAAAAAAAATAGAAAAAAAGAAAAAAAAAGAAAAAAGAAAAGAAAAATAGAAAATCAAGAATGAGTATTGGAGTAAGACATGGGCAAAGATAGAATTCATTGAGAAATATAACTTTGTTAATTTTTATAAGTATATACAATCATCTCTTGGTATCCACAGGGGATTGATTCCAGGACCCCCATGGATATCAAAATCCTTGGATGCTCAAGTCCCTTATATAAAATGTCATAGTATTGACCTATGACCTATATTCACATATAGGCCACTGCAGAGTATGCCTACACATCACTCATTCACTTGGATTCAATACAGTGTTCATAACGTAGTAAAATCAAGTTTTGCTTTTTGAAATTTAAAATATTTAAAAAAATATTTTGATTGGTTGAATCTGCAGATGTGAAACCTGCAGATGCAAAGGGCTAACTGTGTATGTGCACACATGTGTGTAGTTTTTTATTATGAGATTAGTTTAAATGATTAAAGCCTTCATTAATATCAAATGCTACTTATTAAAAAGTTAGCTTAGATGTTAAAAGTATCTTAAAGCTTTAGTATACTAAATTTAAATGATGGTGGCTAATATTAAAGAAAAAATAGCTCTGTGGAGAAATATTTTAGTGCATTTGGTTAAAACCTAAACAGTATTTGTAATGTATTTAAATAATGATTAAATTAGACCTGATGGATTAGATGTAGCATTCAATTTCATAGTAATTTGATTCTGATAGTTTACTATCATCATTACTCTTGGCCCTAGTGTGATCTCAGTTCTTTGGGGTAGCACTAAAGATTTCCTGGTTCACAACTTCTGAAGAATGGAAAACAGGGAAGTTTGGAGACATCTACTACTTCAGGTGCCTACAGAGCAGGTGCCTTTATATTTATGAAGAAATCGATGACCCCAAGCCCCCATAAAACTATCTTTTAAACTTAGGCCCAACCAAACAAAACAATTTTATTAGGCTTAACATTTTGAGTTTACAAAAATTATATTTACTTATGCGGATATACTGTTAGAATATTGAGTAAGCTTCTTCAAACCACATGACCTGCTTTTGTACTGGCTTACTCAGAAGAATGTTGCCTGCCAATCCAACTTGAACAGCTGTGTCTAGACCAGTCCTTGCCTAATCTAGTTTATTTAAGTCACCTGGACTATGACATTTTTCCTCAAATACAAATATATTCCTGCTTCAGAATCTTTCCTGCTCAGATCCCCATGACTAACTCTAGTAGTCCTTCAAGTCTGCTTATGTGTTATCTTATTAAGAAAAGGTATCTTGACCATTACCACCATCTGTTCTTCCTAGCCCTCTCTTTCCCTTTCCTTTTCCTTTCTTTCATTAGTCTTTATAGTAGTTACATTCATCTGACATATGATATATGACTTTTGTTATTTGCATACCGATGATCATATGCCACACTAATGGTAGGCATCACAAAATTGGGGGAGTTGTCTATTTTATTTACTGCTATATGCTCAGAGCCACCAATGGTGTCTGGCACATAGTAGGTATTTTTTTATATCTGTTAAATAAAATGATACATATAAATAAACCAGTGAGATAAGTCCAGATGATGATATGTGCTCTGAAGAAAATAGCAGTGACATAAAATACTGATTGGCCATTATTGAGACATGGCACTAAGGAAAGGCCATTTGTAATATTTGTGATTAGGCCTGAAATGATGATAAGGAGCCAGCCTTGGGAAGAAATGGGAGCAGAACACTACCCACGGGAAGAAGAGAGTTTGTTGAGAACCTAAGTGGGGAGGAAGTAAGCTCAATAAATTTGAGGGACAGAAAGAAGTCCAAGAAAATTTATGTGTAGAGGATTAAAGAAAAAGTAAAAGATAAAAATTGAGGGAAAGACAGGGGCTAGAGAGTGCAAGATTTCATGAACCAGAATAAGAAGATGAATTTGATTCTCATTGTAGTGGGGAGGTTTTATTTACATATATATAGGCAAAATCATGGGAGTTATACAATATCATAGAGATTTTTAAAAATAAACTTCCTCACATTCCCTACCAATTAAAAGTAAAACTGTCTTTTAAACTTAGGCTCATCCAAGCAAAACAATTTTATTGGGCTTAACATTTTGGGTTTACAAAAATTATATTTATTTATGCAGATATACCATTAGAAGCTTCTTCAAACAACATGACCTGCTTTTGTACTGGCTTACTCAGAAGAATGTTGCCTGCCATTCCCACTTGAACAGCAGTACATTTCAGTTTTTCTTATACTCAGAAATTTTAGTCAGTTTCCTTTATGTGACTGAAAAACTTGAACAAAGAATCCTCAACACCCATCATATCCACTGTTCTATAGATAAAGGCTGATTTTTGTCTACCTTTTGCATGAAAAATTTGGCCAATATGCTCATCTCATTTAGCCTACTATTAGAGTATTTTCTGAACCAATTAAATAATTACACTGTTCAAAATTAGATGATTATAACTAATAATGTTAAGACTCCTTCAGTGAAGAAAATAATGTAAAAATCAACAAACAAAAACCTTGAAACCCAGCAGAAGGCACTTATAGAGACATCCATATTTTGATAAATAAACACTGAAGAGTTGAGTATAAATAAAAACAGAATTAAGATTCCTTTGAAAAGAGCACAGTATTCCAAACACTGCTTATTTTTTTTAGAAGTTAGAAACCAACAATCCTAGTGAGTAGAAATGATTGAGAAGATATATAACTGAGTGTGTGCACAGGTGTATATAATATTTTTCTTTTTTTCTTTAGTCATTGTCCATTTGCCCATGTGTAGATAGATACTACCAGTGAGGTTCCTCAGCCTATGACATAATATAGATACATAGTAGATGTCCTTTGCATATCTGTGGCATTTTGTAGCTTACCCAAATCCATCACATATACTATCTTGCCTAACATGAGTACAAAGTGGTTTTATTCTCATTAGCAACAAAAAATTCCCATAACTTCAGGAATGAGAAAAAGTAAAGTTGCTGCAAAAATGTAAGCCCTTAGCACATGTGGAGCCCACATCTTGCTCTCTGCTATCATTGACCAGTTAAAAAAAAAAAAAGACTTCCTGAAGAAATGGTTAATTCTTTGACTTAGGCAGGATATATACAAGATGAGCCTAGAGTACACTGTAGTGGCAGAAAATAAAAAGAATGCTCAAGAAAAGAAAAAAAAATGATGAGTTTGTGTCAAACAGACACAGAAGCCAATTAAAAGGACTCCCACTGGTTAAAGCTGGAGTTTTAGCAACAAAATAAGCCACGTCAAATTGAATTATTACCCAAAGAGTAAAAGTAATGTTTATGAGTCAGTATTGATACAGACAAATGATTGATTGAATAAATAGATTGATGGGGGAAGAGATTCATGCAGATTTTCAAAGGATTTATGTGGACACTTAGCCATTATACCACCTACTCTTCAAATGTGGGATGTACATTTGTGATTTCCTTTATGAGTACAGTACAGAAAGGGAAACAATTGTATCTTTACAGAGGAGAAACCTGACAAACATGACCTTAGCTAGTTGATCAATGTCATGTGATAAGTCCTGTGGATAGTCTATATCCTTGATGCAAAGTCATGAAAATGGCACTTTACTTCTGTGGCCTTGTCCCCCTAAACATATAATCCCAGTCTAATCATGAGAAAAACATCAGATAAATCAAAATAGAGAGATATTCCATAAACACCTGATCAGTACTCCTCAAAACTGCTGGAGTCATTGTCTAAGTTGGCTTTGGCAGCCATAACAAAGTGACATAAAATGAGTGGCTTAAATGACAGAAGATTATTTTCCTACTGTTCTG
The DNA here is from genome assembly GCA_030015415.1 of Cynopterus sphinx. NCBI lineage: Eukaryota > Metazoa > Chordata > Mammalia > Chiroptera > Pteropodidae > Cynopterus > Cynopterus sphinx. Next base: position 118,081,053 of record CM057385.1, on the reverse strand, counting down.
AAGGCTGGAAATCCAGGATCAGGATTTCAGCATGGTTGGGTTGTGGTGAGACTCTTCCTGGCCTGCAGATGGCCATCTTATCACTGAGTCCTCGCATGGTAGAGGGTGGCATTGGGGTTTGTGGGGAGGCTTGCTGGCATACTCTCCGGTGTCTTGTGTAATCCCATCATGAGGATGTTAACTCTCATGACTTCATCTAAACCTTATTACTCTCAAAATCCCCACCTCCAAATATCAGAGCATTGGGTGTTAGGGCTTCAACATACAAATCTGAGGGTAGGACATACTTAGTTCACTTCGTAACAGCTATTGAAAAGAAGAAAAATTAGATAAACTGTCATAGCTAAGAGGAGTCTAAGGAGATGTGATAACTAAATGTAATCTAGTACCCAGAATGGGATCCTGGAACAGAAAAAGGAAATTAGGAAGGAAACTAAGGAAATCTGTATAAAGTATATATAGTAGTTAATAATATATCACTATCCATTCATTAATTATAACAAATGTAAAATTATAACTAATGTAAAATGTTAATAGGAGAAACTGGAATATATGGAAATTTTATGAATTAACTTTGCAGTTTTTCTATAAATCTAAAACTGTTCTAAAAGTAAGCTTTATTTTTAAAAGTGTAAAATTAGAAGGTCATTTGAAAAGCCCAAACCAGGATATGCTGGTTAACTGCAGATCCTTTTCTCATTACAAACTGTAATCCCTTTTAAATATTCTGTCTAATTTATCTGCTTTGAGACCATTAGGTGGCAGAGGTCCCCACAGGTTAATTAAATTGTTGTGTGTGATTTTTTAAGCATTTGCATTTGTGTGCTATGCAGTCTTTTCATTCTTTTATTCTTTTTGGCCATTTGACCCTTTGCCCTCCATTTTACCATTACAAAGTGCTGGTTAAATGGGAAAAATCCAACTGGCACTTTCTGCAGCCATTATTATTAGGTAGACCTGGTATTGTATAATCTTTATCATACTGCAAACATCAGCTTATTAATCAGTGTAGTATCCTTCCAACATGATTATTCCAGTCACTTTTTCTAGAGTGTAGAAAACTAATAGCTGAGTGAATTTTTCAACCTACCTAGGTGAGTTATTAGGATGCTAGCTAAATTCTTCTCTAAAAGTTTTAACACAGACAAAAGAAATTGTTTGACTTGAAGAGAATCTTAAAAAATATTTTAGGTCATCTTATTCAAACATTTACAATTTCTCCCTTGACTCATTTGATGGGTCATTTCAGGTTCTCTTGAAATCTTTTCAACGCCAAAGAACTCACCGCCTCATAAGGTATCTCAGGAGTCATTAGAAACAGTAAATGAGTATGGGAATAGAGCTTACTTCCCTGTCATTATTGCTTTTATTAGAAAACATTTCTTTATGGTGTATAATGTGCTTCCCTATTTCACCAATTTGGCTCTAGTTGTATCTTTCAGAGCAATACAAAGTTTTTCTATTCTTGAGGTAGTCAAGAGTTGTGAAATGAGACAGTGAGATCCTAATTCTACTTCTGAAGCCATTAGTAAAGATAAAGATAATTTACAAAAATAAGAGAACTTAAATCGCTGATGAAGAATCACATCAGGAAATAGTAATACAATATAATCAATACCCAGATATATGCTCCTAAATTACAGAATTCAAGATATTATTCAAAATCAGATTGTAACACCAGTGCACCAAAAGTGGTCTGGCTATATATCCATAGAAGATCTCAGGAATTAATTATACACTCAAAATAGTTAATAGCAATTTGATAGTCTCTCTTCAGAGAAGGGAAGAAAGTCATTGAGAGTAGATGAAATGTCTTGCATTTAACAGTAGACACTTAGTTCTCATTAAATTTTATGCTTTTGCATGCCTTTAACATTTTAAAATGTGTTAATTTAAAAACAGATTGGGGATTTGTGTGTTACAAAGATAAATAGGTACATGTTTGAGAAAATACATAAAATCTTGAAGAAGAGAGAAAACCTACTGCATTATCATATGCTTTAAAATTATGGCTGTTGGTCATGTTTTGATAATTTCCATCTTATTCTTTCGAATGTGTTTTAAGTAGCTGAAGTCATGCTATAGACACTAATTTTACCCTAATTTATTGGCTTAACATCCATTTTGTGTACATGCATTTTTTCATTTTATTTGAAAATTATTATAAATATTTTAATGGGTACCTGATATTTCAAAAAATGTACCACAAATAAATCAATATTTTATTCTTTATTGGATAGGCTTCATAATGCTATATTTAGTATTTCCTTAGGATAGATTTCCAGAGATAGAGTTCTGTAGTCAAAATGTTTCAGCATTTTTAAGATGGCTAATACGTTTGTGAAATTGATGACATTTGTTTATAACAAAGGTCATATGTATATTTCTTTACAAGATGCTCAAGGCCAAACACTCTTTAGTAAAGCAATATTTTATTAGAGTTTATTGACCATTTGCCAAGTGAATTCCGAACCATATACCCTTAAGAGTGAGGAGAGAGAGAGAGAGAAATAGACAGACAGACACAGGTGAGGACAGGGACAAAGAGAAGGGGAGGGGGAGAGAATGCAAATTTTTATGTGATTATTGCCTGGTGACTATGTACAGATATCTTTGACCTGATCTAGGATATGAATATCTAGATGAAAATCAGAAAATCAAAAATCATATATATATGTATGACATTGCATGAAAAAAATTGACTGAAATTTTAAGAAGTAGTAAATAAACTGTTTCAGACAAGGTTTTATTAAAACCAAAGCTGGTGTGGTTTTTAAACATATATCTCTGAGAAAATTTCAAACATTATGTGTTCTATTTATTGAAACATGAGAAGTGTATCTTTCTAAGAATGGTGCACAGTGATCTTATAACTTCAGTAAAAGTTATAGTTTGGAGATTTTACATTTTTCTAAAGAAAGATGAGCATTCACTAATTTTGTAAAGGATCCTAGGGATCTTCAGACATCTAAAGGGAAAGATTTACCCATGGTTTTATACACTAATTATTTACTTATGTCCTGGAATCTTATATCTTTATCTACAAAACAAGGAAAAATAACATTTTCAAATGGATATTCTGAGGAATAAAAAGAGATATTTCAGTGAAAGCCTACAGTACATTATAGAATAGATAATATAAGCTTAAACACATACCAACCAAGTTCTTCTCTTTTCCTTAGATGAAGTTCTACAATATTTGAACATGGCTAATTGCTGACCTTATGTTTTCTCTTCTTATGAAAAAATACAGCCACATTCTTCCTCCACACTTAAATATGGCTTCTAGACCCTTTTCTATAATGATAGCCCTGTAGACATATTTTAACATGTTGAGTTGGCCATTATTTCTTTCATTTGTTATTTGAGACAAAATTTGTTAAATTTAAATGTTGTTGGTCTCCTGAATGGGTCACATCATTATTCTAAAGCTATTTTTGTTTCTTCTCATTAGTGTTATTAACCTGAACACATAATCTATGGGATGATTTATGTAGCAGCTAAGTACTGTTCTCTCTTTTTATAAAACTCACTTTGCCAACTGCTGGGTTTACCAACCTCTGAAGTCTTATTGTGCTTTTTGTCATGATGTATCCATCTTTCATAAAGAGCTTTCAGCTAATTCAGCAGCCATCCTCAGGTAAAAAAATCACTGAATCCATAATTTCAACCAGCCAGCACATCTTCTCATCTATTCAGAATCCCATCTGTTATTGCCTTGCTGACTCTCTTGGACCTCTTAAATATTTCTCAGGTTTTGTCAGAACTAATTACTTTTACACTAACTGAATTAGATCATCTTCTGATTTCTACCTCCCCAGATATATAACATCAATATGTTCTCTAGTCTCTTGACTCCTACTTATCAATGAATAGATAGATGTTAGAAATAATAGCTTGTCCCAGTGCTGTGCTTCTCTTTATGAGACTTTGGTGAATCACCAAAATAGACCTGATATACTAGGGCATCACCATATCCCTTTGCTACTTTTCCCTTTGGAAGCAGGTGGCACAGGCAGATAGTAACTATTATCTAGGTACTTTCTTGGGCTTCATTGTGTGTAAACTTTCTCCTAGAAAAAAAGACCACACTGAGGAAAGAAAAACAAATATAAAACCTGCAGAGTCTTGAATCTGTTTGGAGATGGTACCATTTGCTTTTCAAATTTGTTCCTTGGTATATGAGCTAAGATAGTCATGGTTTCATGTCATTTTTAGCCAAATTCTTATTGGGAGAGGGCAATGACAGATCAAAGTATGTCTCTAACTTTATAAAAGTCTGTAGAGACTTAGCGTCAAGGAAAGTGGCTCCTTTCTGTTGTCCATATTCAAATATCAAAAAAAAAGTATCTACCAAAAGATCAGATAGATTCATAGAAAAAAAGACTTCTGCTTATGACCAGAAGGGTAATGCTGTCTAGAAAATATCAGAGTGTTTATTACATTGCATTTATTAGTAAATGTGGAGGCAGAATCTTTGACTGGCCTCTTTGTGTATTCATGTGTGCATGTGTGCGTGCGTGTGTGTGTGTGTGTGTGAGTGCATGTGCACGTGTGTGGAAATTTACATATCAAAGTTATTCAAAGAATTGAAGTTCTTCCTCAGCAAGTTCTGGTGCAAGTTGGGTGTTTTTAAGATAGGAGCAGATTACATCCCTATGATAAATATCTATTCACTAATTAAAGAGCTTAAGTAGGATCCCTGGTAGATTGTACTGTTTAGTGTTTTAATATAGCCCATTTATTGACCATTTATTTTACCTGCAACACAAACTAGAAACCAACATTCATAAGTTTCATTTCACAAATAAAAAAACTGAAACAAATTTGAATGAGTTTTTTGAAAACAGATTCATAGATACAGAGAACAAATTGGTGATTGCTGAAGGGGAGGGGGTTTTGGAGGCTGGGTGAAAAAGGTAAAGGGATTGAGAAGTACAAATGGTAGTCACTACATAGCCACAAGGATGTGAAGTACAATATAGCAATATAGTTACTGATACTGTAATGGTTGTGTATAGTGTCAGGTAGGTACTAGAATAATTGTGTCGAACACTTGTAGATTATATAATTGTCTAACCACTATACTATACACCTGAAATTAATATAAGTTTAAAACAAATTAAATAAAGGAAAAAATGTGTTAGTTTTTCCACATTAAGCAAATTAATCAAGGAGTTAGAGTTAATTCTATGTTATTTAAATACTAGCCTTATGTTTATTTTATACTATTCTGGTATTTATTTGATTGATTGATTTTCACTTTCTCTGTCAGGAAAAAAATTGTTAATTTTGTCTTCATGACCATTTCTTACTGAGTTTCCAAAGAAAATATTTGTTCAATAAGCTTAACATTTAAATAGCAATAATTATTAGCATTTTGGTTAGAGGCCTTCCAAAACATTGATTTTGTGGAGGCACCATTGTTATTCTTTCAAAGGTTTTATTACATAAAGGCAAATTTTTCATTAATTTGCAACTTCTGCTGAATTCTAACTTTGAAAATCAGGCTGAAACCACAACCTTCAATGCCTTAAAATTATATTTTGTACTAAAGGTTAGGATATTTTCTTTGAATAAATATCTACTTAACTCATTTCAGCTACTCCACCATTTTCTACCTCTGTGCCCCAATTCTTCCCATAGCTTCAACCTCTTAGCCGCACACACCAAAGTTCTACTTTTTTGTTGTTCTGTACATGACAAAATTTTGGGGATTCTCATAACTTATTCTTAAACCCATTTCTTTTGGATTCTGTGGATTTTAATTTTATAACTTTCCCTTTAGGCAGTTTCTAACTCACTCTTTTTTTTTCTTAAAATTTATTGAGCCAGCAATACCTGATATGATCTACAGTGAAGATGTCAAACTTAATTATATAACCATTATCGTGCCTTAGCACTGAAACCCCTTTTCATGCTGTTGATGACACCAGTATTTTACTCAAGATGGAGTCAAGAATAGCTCCTTGTCTTGTAAGCTTTAGTGCAAACTTGTCCAGGAACCAATTGTTTATGGCACTGTGGAATTAGTTCTACAAACTATGCCCCAATGTGACATTCATCATATCCATTTTATTGCAGCCCACTGTTTTCTCACCATTTTGAATTTGCCATCACTTTTCATTTGTTCATTTTCTTTACCATGTAGACTGTGATTTAGTGGAATAATACACACCTGGGTTAGAATTTTAGCTCTGTCACTTACAGCATGTGTGACCTTCAAGATGTCCTTTAATATCTAATAGACTCAATTTTCTCATTTAGAAAACAACAAAAAAAAGATAATTATACCTGCTCAATGGTGCTATTTTAAATATTACATGATATAATAAAGGTAAAAAGCCTCAGCATACATTTTCTGGAATGTAAGAGGTGTTGAATAATATTCTTTCTTCTTCTTCTTGATTGAAGGTGCCCATGAAACCAAATTCAAAATTTCAATTTCTGTATGCCCTATGGCAGTACACTAAAATGGTATGTATCAATGAAACTGGATTAAAATACACCAACATGTTATTAGGTTTGGAAGAATTCTAAAGAAAAATTTAGTGTAACCCCTTACCTACAATTGTCTGTAGGAACCTTTTCTATGAACTGTAGGGAACACTAAAGCAGTTCTTCTATAGGTCTATAATCACAATGAGTTTATAATTTAGAAGGAAAAATTGGATGTCAGCCAATCATTGTAAGAGGGAATGAATATTTTTGATTAGCAAGAGGCAAGTAAGGCTTTTTGGAGGGTATTGCACTTGATCTGAGCCTTGATGAATTAGTAGGATTTTGGCAGATGTGCATGTGAAATGTCTGTGTGCACAGGATGTTTAATTAAGATTTAATTCAAGTGGGATTATTTGGACCTCAAGTTGTATACTCTCATGTGATAGCAAAAATCTCCAATATTTCCTCTATTCTTCATCAGAAACTCCATTATAGGGTAAATATAAAGGGCAGAGATTTTCTATCCTCATTAAAATATAACAATCAAGGTCTTAAAAAAAGACACTTTCGCAACTCAGATAAGCCTTTTTCTGAAGGATATTTTAAACAGAAGATCAAAGTAGATCTTCTCCCTTCTTGTGACAGCAGTACTTGGTCATAGCTATACATGCTACATTTACGTATCTGTCCTCCACTGGGTTATGAATTTATTTATTACTTATTGAGTGTCTACTCTGTGTCAGATAGTACTATACAAACAAAAAGACAGATTCTTCCCCTCATAAAGGACCCATTCTAATGAAGAGCGATAGACAATAAAGGCAATGAATAAAATTTATTATGCCACAAGGTAACATAATCTAGAAGACAAAAAAAGAAGGTAAGGTATTAGAGAATGTTTCAGTGCATAAGACAGTCTGTAGTTATGAATAAGGGCAGCAGAATAGGTATCCTTGAGGAGAAAGCATTTAATTAGACTTGAGGAAGTGATATTTTCTAAAATCAGTGGAAAGAGAATTTAAAGAGAACAGCGTGTAGAAAGACCCTATGTTATGACTGTAATTGGTATGTTGCCAGACAGCTAAGAGGCCCAACAATACAGAGAAACAACTCGCTAGGATAAAAGTAGTAGGAAGTGACAAAATATTATCTTTGAGCAATGATATGGTGATGATGTGGAAAAATTGAATAGGACCTATAGGTGATTAAATATCTTAGTCGTCTATGGTGGGTGAAGTGTGAAACAAATGCATCATTTTAAACAATGAAGTGACACATTATGACATACATTTGAAAATAATTATTCCTGAATAAAACCCCCATATATATGGGCAAATGATCTTTGACTAAGAGCCAAAAACATAAAATTGAAAAAGTAAAGCCTCTCAAATGGTGCTGGAAAAGTTGGAAAGCCACATGCAAAAGAATAAAACTAAACTGATCTATTACCACACACCAAAATTAATTCAAAATGAATCAAAGACCTGAATAGAAGACCTAGTACAATAAATTGCATAGAAAAAAAACATTGGAACTAAACTCATGGAGCTTGGATTTAGAGAGGATTTTACGAATTTGACCTGAAAGCCAAAGAAAGTAAAAGCAAAAACAAACAAACAAACAAACAAACAAACAAATAAATAAATAAATAAAGTGGACTAAGTCAAACTAAAAATCTTCTGCACTGCAAAAGAAAGCATCAAGGCAAAGAAGCAACCATTTAAATGGGCGAGTATTTTTTAAACAGTGCCTTTGATAAAAGCCTAATTTTCAAAATATATAAAGAACTCATACAACGCAACAATTAAAAAAACAAAAAATCCAATTAAAAAATGGGGATAGGACCTAAACAGACACTTCTTCTAAGACTTATAAATGGCCAACAGACATATGAAAAATGCTCAACTTCTCTAGGTATTAGGGAAATGCAAATCAAAAACCACAATGAAATACCACCTCAAACCTGTTAGAATGGCTATCATCAACAGGACACATATAACAAGTGTTGGAGAAGCTATGGGGGAAAAGAAACCTTCATACACTGCTGGTGGGAATGTAAACTGATACAGCCACTATGGAAAACAGTATAAAGCTTCCTCAAAATACTAAGAATAGAATTACTATATGGCCCAGCAATCCATCTTTTGGGTATTTACCCAAAACACCTTTAAAAAGACATCATTTATCGGCAAAGATATGTGTACCCTGATGTTCATAAAAGTACTGTTCAGAGTGGCCAACACATAAAAATAACTGAAGTGTCCATCAATAGATGATCGAAGAAAAAAGATGTGGTACATATATACAATGGAATATTACTCAGCCATAAGAAAAGATGAAATATTGCCATTTGTGACAACATGGATAAATCATGAAATTATTATGCTAAGCAAAATAAGTCAGACAGAAAAAGTTGAGAACCATATGATTTCACTCACACGTGGGATATAAAACTAAAAGTAGCAAACAATCATGACAAATAAACAGAGGCTCATAGACATGGACAGTGAATTAGTGGTTCCCAGAGGGAAGGAAGTAAGTAGATAAGGGTCAAAGGGTTCAAATATTTGGTGGCAGAAGAAAATTTAACTTTGGGTAGTGAACACAGTGCAATAAGCATATGATATATTCTTGGATCATACACTTAAAACTTGAGTTTTTTAACCAATGTCACCCCAATAATTTTAATTTAAAAAATAATTTTTATTCCTGCCCTTTCATAAAATTAGATTGAGAGTGGTAAAGGAAGGCAAGTATAGCAGGCTAGGACAGTAATCCAGGTAAGTGATGGACGTGATGAAGTACAGGATGGCAGAATCAGTTTTGGACATAATGTAATGATAAAGCCATTGGGGTTTGTGATATATTTATTGAATGCAGTGGTGTAAAAAAGGGCGGGGAGCCAAACATTAATCCAAGGAACTCCAACTGATTGGGAGAAGGTATTCACAAATGATGCATATGATAAGGGGCTAATATTCAAAATATATAAAGAACTCATACAACTCAACAACAAAAAAACAAACAATCCAATTAAAATACGGGCAGAAGACCTGAAGATATACTTCTCCGAAGAGGAAATACAGATGGCTAATAGACATATGAAAAGATGTTCAAGGTCACTAATCATCAGAGAAATGCAAGTTAAAAACACAAAGAGTAATCCCCTCATTCCTGTCAGAATGGCTATCATTAATAAATCAAAAAACAACAAGTCTTGGTGAGTATGTGGAGAAAAGGGAACCCTCATACATTGTTGGTAGAATTGCAAATAGGTGCAGCCTCTATAAAAAACAGTATGGATGTTTCTCAAAAAATTAAAAGTGGATATACCTTTTGACCCAGCAATTGCTTTTCTGGGTATTTATCTGAAGAAAACCAAACTATAAATAGTAAAAATCTATGAGCCCCTATGTTCATGGGAGCACAGTTTACAATAGCCAAGATATGGAAGCAATCTAAATGCCCATCAACAGATGATTGTATAAAGAAATTATGGTTCATATATACAATGAAGTATTTTCAGACATTAAAAAGAATGAAATCCTACCATTTACAGTGACATGGATGGAACTAGAGGTTATTATACTGAGTGAAATAAATCAGAGAGAGAAAGATAAATACCATATGATTTCACTTATATGCAGAATCTAAAAAACAAAAAGAACAAACTAATCAAAAACAGACTCACAAATATAGTGTATGATTTGGTGATGGACTGGGGTGGGGGGGTGGGTAGGGAGCTGGGAGAATGAGGTGAAGGTTAAAGAAGTACAAATTAGTAGTTGATAGATGGTCACAGGGAAGGAGAGCAGTGCATAGGGAATACAGTGAGCATTAATATGATGGCTAGGTGTAAGGCCAGGGGAGGGAGGAAGCAATTGGGGGAATCATTTTATGAACTATATAAATGTCTAACCAATATACTGTATACTTGAAGCTAATTAAAATAAATAAAATTTTAAAAGGAGTAAATAGAAGAAGAATCAAAGATAATAATTATCAACAACTAATTTGAGCATATTTTATCCTTAGGGGAATAAGGAAATAGAGCATAAACTCAATCTTTATCTTTACCTCACAGAATTTTTGTAGCAACTAGAACAATGCAGTCGATAACAAGTGATTTTAGATGAATGAATGAAGAAAACAGAGACAATGTTAAATAAATTAACCCATTTAGCTCCAGGAGAAAAAGTGTTTGGTTAATGCTTTTCCTTAGCACCCACACTCATTTAGGTAACCCCGTGCTGTAAATTTTATATTTAAAATAAGCACTTTTATTTTTTAAAACATCTTTTTTTTTAGATTCTCATTGAACTCAAGTACCCTGTACAATTGCTTCCTAACTGATCTTCTTATGTCCATTTTCTTACTCTTCTATTTCAACTTGTAAAAACTACCCAGTGATTTTTTCCTCAATCAAGCCATTCTTCACTTGCAATTCTCCCACATTACCTGAAAACCAATGTTCAAGCTAAATGAAACAATACTTTTCTATCTGTCCTAGGAATACTTTGATTTTTCATTGCCACATTTTAATTCATTCTGCTTCCTCTTTTCTACTCTTTTAAAAAATATAGTTATCTTTAAGTAATTTGTTATAATGACCTTCCATTCTAAAATCTCTCCTTGTACCACAAAGTTTTCAAAACCCTCAAACTTTCATAAAATTTTTTGCAACTTTATTTGTGACTCTTCTTGTTATTCTATAGCATGTATTAGTTATTTGTATATTTTAATCATTTACCCCTATTTATTTCCAAATTTAAATAAAACACTTATCTCATTTATTAATTTATTTTAAACTTTTTAAGGACATTTACAACTTGGGTTGGTTATAAAGACCACAATTGAGAAATATAGATTCTCATTTTATTATCAATATTTTTATCTCTTTTCTTTAAACTATAAAAATTGGACTATAAGTCAGACAGAGAAAGATAAATACCATATGATTTCACTTATATGCAGAATCTAAAGAACAACAAGAACAAACTAATCAAAAACTGACTCAAAAATATAGTGGACAATTTGGTGACAGACCAGGGAGAATTAGGGTTGGGGTCTGGAAGAATGGGGTGAAGGGTTAAAGAAGTAAAAATTAGTAGTTGATAGATGGTCACAGGGATAGGGAGCATGGCATAGGGAATGCAGCTAACATTAATATATTGACTAGGTGGAAAACTAGAGGAGAGAAGGAACAATTAGGGTGATCATTCTATAAACTATAGAAATGTTTAACCAATGTACTGTATAATTGAAACTGATTTAAATAAATAAGTAAATTTATAAAAACAAACAAAATTGAACTATAACAAAAACATTAAAATTAAGAATCTTCAGAAATATGACATGCTATAAAATATCAATGTAATGTTAGTTACTATTACTATTAATTGTAACACACTATTAGTTTATTCATATTACTATATGCTGAGTACTCTTTAAGTTTTTCAACCTCCAAGGATCCTCATTTTCTAACATTTATGCATTTGTGTAGTCTACTCCCACATTTAATAGAGCCGAGCTTGTAATGAAGAGGGCATTACAGAAATCATGGTATGTGACATCAGAAGTGAGGTCTTAAAAGATATTTTGCCTTGATCTCCTTTGGATCACTCATTCTGGGGGAAGCCAGCTGCCATATTAAGGGGATATTCAAGCAGCCTATAGAGAGTACTATGTGGGATGAAACTGAGGTCTCCTGCCAATGACCATTAACAACTTGTTGGTCGTATCAATGAGCCACTTTAGAAGCAGATCCTTCAGCCTCAGTCAAGATTTCAAATGACTAGCTCCAGTAACCATATTATACACTCATAAGAGATTCTGAAACAGAAAACCCAGTTAAATCTCTCTAAGATTTCTTACATAGAAACTGTGATAGATATTAAAGGTTTACTGTTTTGTTTTGTTTTGTTTTGTTTTTTAAGCTATTAAGTTTTAGGGTAATTTGTTATACAACAAAAGATAACTATTCCTTTGGATCATTCTATGACATTGAGTAGATGACATAACTTTAAACTTCTAAATTAATCTACTATTCCTTTATCTCATTCTATGATGTTGGGTAAATGACATAACTTTGAACTTCTAAATTAATGAAAGGATTGAAACAGAACTTACAAAAGGATCCTTATAAGTAGAAAACCACAGTTGTTCATGACCTGCCTTACCATTTGTCAGGGGAAACAATTCAGTATTCCCTAAGAATAGCCTCTGTGGATGACGATTTATTTACTCTGCAATGGGCTTTTGCCATATCTAACTCACTGGTCTTTAATGCTGTTTTTGATATATTGCCCAATCCATCCATAAACCTACCCCCTGAATGTTATATGAGCTTGGCATAATATGAACTCTTTTAAACCCTAGTAAAAGCAAATGCTTCTAATTTATGCTGCCTTTTTAGTCCATACATAATTTTAATTTTAATGCTTCATCTCAACCATATTAATATTCTTTTGATACTAGCAACTGAAAACAAAAAGTAAATGTTTCATTACTCCTCTTTGCCAACTAAAGGGAAACATGGCTCCAGGCCTTGATATAAATGGAGGGGTTTATGATTAACATTGTAGGAGGAAGGATTTAATATATCAGGAAGCACTGTGCTTGAAATCTAGAGGTTTGGATGCTGGTTTCTACCCCATCACTACCAACCTGCAAGATCTTTGGCAACTTTTTTTTAAGCCATCAACTTATAGTGTTGGAATAGTTTGTTCTAGGCCTCAACACACACAGAGTAATTAGAAATATATTGAGTTCTAAGGTAATTTACAATATGACAGAGTCCAGTGGTAACAGGATCTTTATTAAAATATAGCTCGATGTCCATAACTCACTGTCATTGGAATAATGTAAGGACTACATCTACATTTGACTCAAGAGGAAAGAGAGACAACAAAAATGTATAAGTACTGACATTACAATATCTTTCTATATCTCCTCTCACTTCACACCCAGATTGTGCAGTTTTTATATCAGAGGGTGGGAGAAGTAAAATAGAGAAAATATTATCAGTATATGATAAATAAGCTTTTAACCTTAAAATATTTTTTCCTATGATGTTCTCCCCCGCCCTTTTTCTATGTGATCTCTGGGCATATCAACTCTGTCCATAACCACTCAGGGATATGTGGACATAATTGGATAATTACATCTAACACCAGTGAGTTGGTAGTTATTGTTTTTCTTTTTTCTTTTTCCAAAATCAAATAGATTATACATATCTGCTACTAAGATAAAATAAATCTACTGTGGAGTGTCTCACCACTAAAATATAGGCTGTAAATTTTAGGAGAAACAGACTAAAGAATTGTAGTATTGCTGAGTACAGAATGGCACAAAGCTGAAATATTGTTTAAAATCCCAACAGCTACAAATTCAGACTTCAGATACTAAAGAGGTGGGCTTATCGGTACTTTCTCAGTGCCAGTGAAGCCAAAACCAATGGAGATTTTAAAAGTCTTATGCACTAGCATTTAGTACTTAAATCATGATAGACCTAGAGGGTATTATGCTAACTCAAGTAAGTCAGACGGGGAAAGACAAATACCATATGATTTCATTTATATGTGAAATCTAAAAAACAAAATAAATAAACAAAAGAAACAAATTTGTAGATACAGAGAACATACTGATGATTGTCAGATGGAAGGGGGTTGGAAGGATGGATGAAAAAGGGGAAGGGATTAAGAAGTACAAATTGCCAGTTGCAAAGTAAAGTTCAGCATAGGGAATATAATCAATAATGTTATAATGACTATGTATGGTATCAGATGAGTATAGACTTATCAAGATGATCAATTCATAAGTTATATAAATGTCTAATCACTATTTTGCATACCTGAAACTAATATAATATTCTATGTCAACTGTATTACAATGTTCTTTAATTAAAAAAAGAAAAAAATTGGTTGTCTTTCAGGTTTTGTTTTACATTATTAAAGCTATGATTTCTGGTTGATATTTCCGAGCTATAGAAGACCATTTTGTGAAGAGAAAGGTTTGGGACAAATGATATGGGGTACTTTCCAACTGTGACAGCCTATGTCTTTTAGGTTTGTACTCTTTTTAATTTGAGCCCCAACTAAGTAATAATATAAGTGAGAACACTTAAAAAATATTATCTATTGGCAACTAGGCAGGATATATTAAAAATATGTATAACAATTTTCTTCTCATGACCTCACAATGATCTGAGTAAACCTTCATAATGAATATATAAATTAGTATGTGATCACTGGTACTTAGATTAGAACATGGGATATTAGTAAGATCAAAGTAGACCCTAGAGTACATGATAAGATAGGATTTCTGAATAGAACATGCAGAATCACCTAAGAACAGATATTTGCACTAGGACTCCACAATTCTGACTTCTTCGAGCATTATTGGCAAGTATGGTTTAGTTGGCATGATGATTCAGCAACCTCTTTGGTTACTGTGGAAATAATTCTTTGGTCATTTTAACTCAGAAAGGAAAGGTGGCCTATTGCATTAACCATGTCTGTTGTAGCCATAGGATTGGGCAGTGATAAAATATATAATAGGAACATGCCAAACCTGGACAGCAATGAAAAAGTTTTAGGATAAATGGGCTCTTTGAGAGCCAGTGTTTTCATTTTACAGATGAAGTGGTAGAAAACCAGAAAAGTGATCTGATATGCTTAAAGTCATGTAACAAATTAATCTCAAAGTTATTTCTAGAATTCAAATTCACTGATTGTGCCCTCATTTACCATGTTTCCTACTTTATAGTTTTGTTTTCAATTAAGAAAGTAAACAAAAAATGATAGATACAGAAAGGTGTAATTCATAAGCTGATTCACTATTGCAAGGTCAAGTGCCTTACCTCAGTACTCTAACTGAATAATAACCTTAGATGGATTAAAGGGTTAAAGGAAAATACTGTAAAAGAAAGAATAAGTGCAAATGAGTCTGAATTTAGGAAAAAGAAACACCTTTTCAGCAGAAAGCCAGGGAATAAATTACAAAGAAAATGATAAATTTAAGGTGAAAAAGAAAAAAAAAACTAACATTGATAAGTAACATCTTGATGTTCTTAATTAAAAGAAAAAGAAGCTTCATTCCAAAAGACAAAATATGACTTAAAAAAAAATAAAAACCGGTGTAAGGATCCTGAATAAACCACACCCAAGTGGCACAAACAATGAAAATATTCTGCGTCTCACAATTAAATAAATGCATGAAATTAAATAAGACATGTTACCACCTTTCCCTATCAAATTCCAAATATTTAAATTGTCATACTCAGTGAAATGTTGATGTTGTTTTTGTTGCAGCATAACCTAGCATATTTAGTATAGTGGAAATATAAACAGCACAACATTTATTAAAAATATTTTAGCAATATACATCAGGAACCTTAAAATTAGATGATAGTATTGAGTTACAAATTCTTTTCCATGACTCTATGTGACAAGAAGGCCATTGCAACATAACTTTTGATGCTAAAAGTTAGAAACAAGCCAAACAACAAAAATTATGAGAATGATTAAATAAATCATGATATAGAGCTAGTTAAATGGTATTTCACATAATATTTAGTGGCATAACAAAATAGTCTCTATATAATAAAAGATGACAAAAACAGTGTACAAATTTATAAATGTACAATGATGCCAGATTTGTAACATACACAATAGCATATGAGAAAAAGTTAAAAGGCTATATATCAGCATTGTTATGAGTATTATTACCTGGATGAGAAAAAAAAGGTTTATTTTATTATCTTCTTTATATATCTCTGTATTTTAAAAATCATTAACAGTAAGAATATTTATTCTTATAATCAGAAAAAATATACTTAAAAAACCCACCAGATTGACCTCATTTTGCAAAGAAAAGGATGGAATCTCAGAAAGATTGAGTAGATCTTAGAGGAGCCAGATTTTAGAACCCTGTTCTGTCTATGTTTTTAATCATTACATATTTATTATTTTAACATTATATTGTCTTAACTGTTATGTTTCTGTTCAAATATCTTTATCTCACAGATGACAACCTAATGTCTAATCTAATATTAACCTACTTATCACTTTACAAAAAATTATACCAAAACCAGAACAGAAGCATTGGTCTTATTTTATAATTCAGGTTTCCAACATACATATACATATTCATTCATTTATTCATTCAAAAAATACTAATTTAGAATTCCCCACATCTTAAGGACTATGCTGGGCTCAGGGAATTCAACAGTAAAGAGAAAAAAACACACCATCCCCGTCACTGAACTTCAGCTAGGTAGGTACAATACAATCTTTCTTCTTCATTTTACCACCTTCTAATTGCAATTATCCCCTTATTTCAATTTCAAAACATGACTTTAATCACCAGAGTGAATTTTACATTCTAAATGTTTAGTAAATGTTATTCGTGTATTTTTTATTTGATTTTAAATGCCAAAATTCATCTGGCAGACTGCTAGCATTTTTTCTTGTAAAGCATATGACAACATTTACTTTAGAGGAGACAGCAAATACATCCTGAGATTTTCCATCTAATTTTCTATAGATTTATTAATTCTCATTAATCTTTCCTCTTGATAGATTTTATTATCCAATTTTTACTTTATAAACAATGCTTCCGTGAACATCCTTCTACAGCTAATCATGTACTGGCATTAAAAAAAAAAAAAAAAAAACAAGTGGTTTTTTTTGTACACGTTTCTCTTTTAGAAATGCCTTTTCTAATGTGTAACCAGTAAACTCATCTTCACTCTTGAGAGAATCTCTCAGACACTCTCTCTGAAGATATTTCCCACTCATTTGCTTTGCTAAGTAAACATTCACACCTTAAAGCCTGTATCAATTAGCTAGAGCTCCTATAACAAAATACCACAGACTGGAGGTGGCTTAAACAATAGAAACTTATTTTATCAGAGTTTTGGAGACTGAATGTCCAACATCAAGATGTTTTCAGTTTGGTTTCCTTTCAGGCCTCTCTTCTTGGTTTGCAGATGGCCATCTTCTCTCTTTGTCCTCATACATTTGTCCCTTTCATCTCTATATTATCTGCATTCTAATCTCCTGTCCAAGTAAGAACACCAGTCTTATTGGATTAGAGTCCACATATAACAGTTCGCTGAACCTTTTTAAAGGCCCTACCCTCCAAGTATAGTCATATTCTAGGTACTGAAAATTAGAATTTTAACATATGAATTCTGAAAGTCCACGATTCAGCCCATTAGCTCGCGAGTTTGCCCTCCTGCCTCGTATGTTAACTCAGCTAACAGCCAGGTCAACTCTCACACATTGGCCAGTACCTCATATATTGTAGGTATTTAATAAATGTTGGATGAATTGGACTATAAATAGTACAGATCACAGAAACCAAAAGAATACCAAACAGAGAGAATACAAAAAGAAATGAGAATTTTAGGGAAAGTTTTATGAGATATGGACTAAACTTTGAGTAAAGGGTAGATGTGCACCTGCAGAACACAGCCCTGCCCACTCTCAAAATGTTATATCCAGAATCATGGAAGGTGAGATGATTTGACAGATTAATGGAATGGTGAGGAAAATCAAGACTTATGAGATTGATGGGGGAGTAGAAATCATCTAATCCATAAGGATGCTTCCATTATCTCCACACAAGCTTACTCAGCCTCCTCGTGAACATTTGCAAATGTGAAAGTGTACTTATTGCAGTTGTAAGACTGAATTATTTTAGTCACTGGCATGGTATTTACCAAACTTCCCTCGTTCAAATATCATCTGAATGAATTTGGCTGCATTTGCATACCATATCTTTTATTATTCATCCGATATTTATTTTAACCTTTAAATTGACTCCCATTTTTCATACTGTGCATATAAAATGGAAATTTATATTGCCATAACTACTTATACCAGTATCTGTTGTCTCAAATACGAGGTATCAGTATAAATCAATTCATAGCTATACCTATTATTATTAATATAACTATCCATACTCACATACCTAAAAATTATGTTACTTCTCATAAGTGATAGGTGAACTGTGCTCTTGGAAAAAAATATTAGAATAAACCTCTTTAAATAAAGCTTCAATTAGTCCATTTCCTTTTGGCTACCTAAACAAATGTAACATTTCCGAGTTATTACAAGTAATCATAGCTTTGGATGGAGGTTGGTGAAGGATGGGAATGAGTAGTTGGAAGCACATCAGTCAGTGGGACAATTTTCCTTGGGATTCTGCCAAAATGCAACAGCCATTAGGAAGAAAATCACTTTCATGGCAGCACTAAAGGTCAGTCCCTTTACTTAGAAACAGGTTCCTCTCAGTTCATGCTTTAATTTAAGCTCAAAAATAATAGAACTCTATTTTAACTGATTAAATACAGATTAAACATTTCCCCTACAATCTGATTTCCTCTGTAAATTTGCTCAGCAAATCCTTTCTCCATAAAGAGAGAAAAGGAAATTTTTAAACAGTTCCAATTTGAATGAGAACTTTAAAAAAAAGCTTTTGCTTAAGTCTCCTGAATTCCTAGTTCTGCCTAATTTCAATTTGCTTTGTGACCTTGAACAATCATTTCACTTCATTGAATCTCAGTTCCCGAACCTGTGAAACAATAGAATTGGACTAGACCAGTGGCTCTGAGTGTGGGCTCTGGGACAACCACAGCCGCAGTATCAATAGGCATTCAGAAAGAAATGCAAATTCTCAGGCCCTTCTCCAGAGCCACTGCTCCAGAAAAGATGGGATGGGGTGCAGCAAGGTGATTCTGATGCCATAGTTTTGTAGCCACCGGACTAAAGGATATAAAAATCTTCCTTGGCCCTGCCACCTTGGGGAAGTGATGTGATCTTGTAGTTGTTGAATGAGAGGGAGCAAAAGACACCCTGCGTTACATAAGTTCGGGGAGGGGGACAAAAACTGGTGTCCATAAACTGGTTGGAGAATAAATTTGGTCTTCCGAGGACAGTTACCTGGCCTAACTAATGACTACAGATCCCACAGGGAGAAAATCCCGGGAAGGGTTTCTCTGGCTACCTGGGAAGAGAGCAGTGGCAATATGGAAGAATTCTCTCCTGGTGCTTATGGAGGGCAACAGGCAGGTGGATGTCTTTATTAGGAGCAGCTTGGCGTGCATCACGCATTGTGTACACAAACAGAAGTGATGTGTGATTGCACACCTCGAATAGGTTTCTCAGAGATATGAAAACTCCCCAATACCTCTGTCCTTTTTTTTTTTTTTTTCTTTCTAAATTTAAGAAGAGCGGAGTGTTAGGTGAAATAGAAAGCTATGGGGAAGTAAATCAGTGTAAGACCAAGCAAAGAAAAAAGTTCCATAATAGCCGAGGCCACGAGGTATTTTCTGTCACACAGATTCCTAAGGGAGAAACGATTTTCCCAGCAAACAAATTCATCACAACCCCAGTGGAGCCTGCGCAGATGCAAGAGGAATGGGTGGGCGTAGGAGGCACTGTGATGGGGAGGAGGGACGCAGAGAGGGATTCTGGCGCCATCTAGTGGCCGACTAGACAAGGCTCTTAACAGTTCACATTCAGGGATGGCTGACACTGAAGCAGCTTATTTGAAAGAAAGCCTTTGATATGGTTTAATTGTCATTCCCCAGGGAATGAAATAAACCCTGCGCTCCCTACCATGCATGAGCACGAAGCGACAGCCCTGACGGTAATGGCACAGATTAGTGGGCAGGACGCTGCTATTGGATCAAAGAATCCTGAATAGATTAACAATTCCTTTCAATTGAAAAGCACTCCAAAATTTACATGTTGAATAGCTCATTTCATCATCAAATTAACTTTGAGAAGCAGGCACCTAGGGATGAATCATTTCCCATTTTGTACATGAGAAAACTGAGTTCCAGAGAGAGGTGACCCCAAGTCACAAAGAGCAAATGGTAGGGTCAAAACACCAAACTCGAACAGTTCTGTTTTCTAAGAACAAGTGCCTAATTCTCTTGCCACACTAAAAGCATTCTGTCAAGCTCTGGGTATGTGAAACCCACAAGTCCATTTTCTCTCAGAGGCATACCTGAATTTTCTAGAGATTTCATGTCTTTCAAATGCCAGAATCAAAATCGATATTTCTCTTTCCTCACCCCCTTGGGATCTCTCCTGCTCTTTCCATTCTGAAGAGTACAGAGATGAAAGTTGCTCTTTTCAAAATGTGTAAGTTGAATGAGCAGCCAAGATTCAAGCACAGGACACATTCAGGTAAGAAGACAAGACAGGATCGTATTGAATGACCTACAGGATTGGGTGGGAAAGACTGAAAATGTTTAGATCCTTTAGGGACAAGGAGAAAGTAAGGTTCTCCAACAAAAAGAAAACTCTCACTTGAACACTCTGATGATGAGGGTGTCATCCTTGAGTTCCCTGCACTAAGTCTTGGGGACCACAGCAGCAGAACCCCATCCCCTTTAGATTGGATGCCTCTCCGGAGCCACAGCCCACATATTTTCTATACACCCGTGGAAAACAAATTATAACATTTTTTTCTATTAAAACTCTCCAATGGCTTTCCATTGCATCCTTAGAACGAAATTAGAAACCTTGTACCATGAATGTGGACCCCAGGAGATCCTGTGCTTGCTTTATGCTCCTCTATTATACCATTTGCTGTGTCATTCATACCTGCCTGCCATCCCAACCTTCTGACAGTTCCTCAGTGAGAGGGGTCAGGTACTGCCTCCGCTACTATGTGGCTGATTTTTCTTATATCAGAAAAAAGTATTTCCTTGAAGTACTGGCATGATTCTTCAGGTCTCTGCTTAACTGTTAACGTCACACAGATTCCTTCCTCCCCCTCATCTATTGGACTGTCCTTCCTTCAATTCTCTGTCACAGCAGCCTTTCTCCTTCTCTTTTCTTATCATTTCCTACTTATCATATGAAAAATTACTTCATTTATTCGATGGTTTACTTATTTATTATCGGTTTCTACAGTTAGAATATAGTCTGGAATAGAAAAGATGTTTTCTGTCACATATGCAGTAGAGGACTCAGATCAAAGGACAAACCGAATAAGTATTTTATCTCTCTTACACAGAACTCAACACAGAATCTATCAATGAATATTAGTTAAATATATGTTGTCACTTGATTGAAGGAAAATGTAAAACAGAAGTCCAGTAGGGGAAAGAAAGTCTTTCAGTAAATTGAGCTGGGTGGGTTGAATGGATAACTACATTAAAAAAAAAAAAAGGTGTGGAGTATCTACAACTCTCCATTACTGCTTGTGGGCTATAAGTAAATCCAGCCACTTTGGTAAACTCCTTGGTGATATCTTTTACAAGTGAACATACTTACCCTATTGTCTTACTACCTCTTTTATGCTTATATACCCCAAAGCAAAATTCAGGAATATTTATCCCGAAAGAAGGACTATAATGCTCACAGCAGTACTACCGGCAATACTTGTTAGCACTATTACCAGTATTATTAGTGCTATCATTAGTATTATGAGTAATAGCCCCAAATTGGCAATAAGCTAAATGCCCATAAACAGTAGAATTAATAAATGTTGATTTATACACAGTATGGAATAGAACTCAGGAATAGAAAAGAATGATTTACTGCTACACCAAACAACTTCAAATAAATTCCACTCACATAATATTAGGTAAAATAAGCCATATGTTAAACAATACATAAAGTATCATTCCTTTGATTTAAAGTCCAAAAGTAGATAAAACTAATTTCTGGTCACATGACTCAGGATAATGCTTAACTTTGGGGGCAAAGATAGTAACAGGCCTGAGAATTAGTGTGGAATTTTGGTATGTTGATATTATTTTCTTTCCTAATCTAGGTAGTGGTTACATGGGTACATGATCTTTGTGAAAATTTATCAAGATATACAGTCAAGATCTGTGCAATTTTTTTTGTATATATGTATGCTTCAGTAAAAATAAAAATATATATATTATTTTGATGAAGAAAGAAAAAGGGGAAAGAAAGAAGAAGGGGAAGGAAAAAAGGGAGGAAAAAAGCAAGTGAGAGAAGGAGAAAAAGAAGGAAGCCATTAAGGGAAAGAAAGAAAACAATATTGATTCGCTTTTGTTATTTCCCATCAAACTGTTGGAATTCGCACCACCTCAGTGGAAACCTCACCTTCTACTATGCCCCATTTTGCACTTAAGTGTGTGTACATATAGGCCATGGTAGTCCCCTCTCCTAAGCCTTCCTCTGTCAGTTGCCTCAGTATCTGGCAAGGTGATGAATGCCTCAGACCAAGCCCAGTTGTTTTAAACGAGACCCCTTCTAATCTTCTAAAGCCATGCCTGGAAAAGAATAGATGTTGAATGCTAAATTGTCATCAACCTAACTAAATCGGCAAAATCCTTCAGGTATAAGCACGAAGAAGGAGCACTGTGGTCAGATCTTCAGAGAAATGGTTTTGCAAACTGAAAAAAAAAAAATGTGGTCTGGGAAAACAACTAAGGTGCTCATGTGTTGAGAACACTGATTATTTAGCTTCTCTTTTGGCTCGCACTATCTCATTACAGGAAACCCCTACAGCTGAGGTCTTAAACTGACAGTTGTAAAAGTGACCTTGACACACTAGTAGCCTAAGTTGTTTTGACTAAATTAGGTTATGAGAGTCTAAATTAACAGGACCGAATCTTGCTGCTATCAGATTCACCTAGGGAGCTGGTTCAAAATCCATTCTCCAAACCTTATCTCACACTTACGAGTTCAGAAACTCTGAGTATCTATAATATTTAGCAAGTTTACTAAGTCATTCTAATTAGCAGAGCATGGGGCCTAAAAGCACCTATTCTGAATAGTCAGACCTCCCTTGGAATCCCAGTTTTATCATATCCTTTTTGTGTAGATTTGGGCAATTTACTTAACTTTCTCAGCCCTACCTTCCTTACTAGTAACATAGAGGTAATAAGTGGATTTATCAGTTAGTGCTGCTTTGAGTTTTAAATAAAATGCTGAGCTCAGCAAGATATTTGACAAACATAAAATGTTAAAAAATATTGATAAATGTGTTCAGCAGTGGTGTAAAACCAGTACTAGGAAACCATGATTTAAAGTCTTCCCCTCCCTCACTTACCTTGGGGATATTCGCACAGTGATTATTGGCTTCTACTGTGAATTGACAAATTTACACATTAGTGATACCATCTCCATCCACATATCACTCTCACACTTCAGGATCCTTCCCTAATAGGTAGTTATTTACTGACGACACTGTAAACTAAATGAAAGAAAAGTTCAGATATATTTACCTTACCATCATATTAGATATATTTAGCTTTTTATGTAACAGTTTGCCTGACAGAATAGGCATGCAAAAATAATGTTGCATAAATTAATTAATTATTGAAGCATGAGCAATTACATGGCACTACCTCTTAGGTTTACATGACCATACAGTTTAGAGCACAAAGAAGGAAAACAAAATGTATCTGACCACAAATTTCTCTGGGGGGAACTTAAGACACATAGGGTTGGCAGGTTTTGTAAATAATAGTATAGGATGCCCAGTTAAATTTGAATTTCAGATAAACAACAATGGATTTTAGTATAAGCCCTCCCCGTGCAATTTTGAGGACATCTTATCCTGAAAAACAGTCATTATTTATCAGACATTCAAATTCAACTGTTGCCTCCTGCCGTTTGTGTGGCAATTCTAAACACTAGTCTAGCCTAGTGTTTTTAAATGAAGAACTAATAAATGCAACA
Source organism: Cynopterus sphinx (assembly GCA_030015415.1). Classification (NCBI taxonomy): domain Eukaryota; kingdom Metazoa; phylum Chordata; class Mammalia; order Chiroptera; family Pteropodidae; genus Cynopterus; species Cynopterus sphinx. The sequence continues at coordinate 118,056,928 of CM057385.1, read as the reverse complement.
GGGATAGTAGTTAAAAAACAAACAAAAAATCCAGTACTGTATAAAGATGTGATTAACTCTTTAGAGTGCGTGCCTGCGTGTGTTTGTTTGTGTGTGTGTGTGTGTGTGTGTGTGTGTGTGTGTGAGAGAGAGAGAGAGAGAGAGAGAGAAGAAGGATTTTCAATAAAAGTTCATTTTTATTAAAGCCTTATATGGCCACATGTAAAAGGTTAGAATTTTAAATATTATGTTTTATTTGTTGACAGTTTTCTTATGCTAGAAAAGTTCCAGGTTCTCAGTCAATCCCTTGAAACGCTTGGAATGCGTAAGACTAAAACAGAGGCCCACATTTTAGCTAACAAGTAATTAGCCTTTGTAAGAGATCTATAAACAAATCATTGACTCATGAACTTTCTAATTGTTCTCACCTATTATTTGATCTGAGCTCATTGTGCTACCATAGAAAACATTTAATGCTGGCTAAGGGATTAAATAGATTATCTTTAAAGATAGGTCTTTCTTCTAACCAAGAGTTATACATTCATATACATTCATATGCATTTATGTGTAATCACATATGTTCGAAGATATTTTTCAGAAACACACTGTCCAGAAAGACATGCTAAATACGATGTTTAAATTGGGAGTTCTGTGGGACCAGGGACCACACCCATCTCTGCTCCCCTGGTCTACAATAACCACTTTATTTAATATTGCCTTGTGACCTCCCTTTCCTCACTTTCTTAATCCCCCTTACCCTGCTCTATTTTTCTCTCTTTGTTTTAATATTTATGACCTTCTAGCTTATTATAAAAATTGACTAATTTATTACATGTATTGTTTATTATTTATCTCCCCTTGCAAGATAAGCTCATCCTCTGTAATAGGCAGTTTCACCATGGATCCTGTCTTAAGGGGAAAAAGGAATAGTTGATGAGGAGAACACCTAAGATCTTCCACTTCCCACCCCATATTATCTTTACCACCAATGAGTCAAAAATACCTAAAACTAATCTGCTCTTGAAATTCTTTTAGAAAAAGCACTACCTCCCCATTTCTACTGTCTGCTCCTATGAAGGAGTCAGCCTAAGACAATGTAAGATATGCATTAAGTATGGATTCCAATGACCTGTGTTTCAACTTTAGCCTTATGTACTAAACAGCTCTGTAATCTCAGACAGTTCACAGCAGGTTCATTCTCTCATCTTTGCGATGAACTCAAACACACTTTCTATACTTAAAGGTACCCCGATATAAAGTTCCTAAAACTCCACATCAATGTTATAGCTACTAGACACAAGAGGCTGAAATAAAATCAGTGTGCATCTGAGATGAGGCAGGGCAAGTGAAGTAATGATATCACAAGGAATAGAGCAAGTGGGAATTTCACCTGCTGTAGTGGACCAGCTGTTTGTACAGCTGGATTTAGAAGTAGGAGATATAAAACACTTGTTCTCAACTATTAATAGAAGCAAATACCAATCTAAAGTCATTAGTTATAATTAACACATAATTTTGTATAGTCGATTACTCTATGTGACATAATAACACCTTATTTATAATAACGACAGTGATAAATATGAAGACTTACTGAGAATAAACAGTATGAACTAATTACTTTGCACACAATATCTAATTTTAAGCTCACAACAGCCCCTGTGGAGGTATTGAGTGTGATCCCCATTTCACAGAGGAAGAAACTAAGGCTTGGGGTGATGAGCTAATGTGCATATTATCACATGGTTTGTAAAACAGAGCTGGAAGTTGGTCTCAGGCTGATGTTGCCAGGGCATGACCTCTTAAACCCTCCAAAGTGCTTACTATCTGCTCTAGCAGCAATCAGACTGTGTCATGACTGGCCATGTCATGTTTTTCTCAAACACTAGTATCTCCATGTCCTTGAGCACAGGTAGAAATAATAATTTTCACCACTACCTATCTTTAGTCCAAAGGGAAGTCCTGATACATCCATAGCAGGGACAGAATATGCCTATTGGAATATCTTGGGAACTAATGATACTTTTATCTTCTCTCCTGCATCTTGAGAGCTGTGCCTATATCATACTTTGTTTCCCTAATTATGACAAACAATAATCAAATGACCCCTAAGTATTTAGCAATGTGAATTAAATTATTTAACTGATGAGAATTCAAGTTTTTTTTAAAAAGAGGAGAGAAGTTTGGGGGATAATAAAAGTTTAAATGTTGGTTTGGACCATGATCCATGAAAATGATTATAATAATCCTTAAGACATTGACTTAATGCAAAATTGATTTTGAAGATCATTAGGAGAAAGCCCCTCCATGAAAAAATAGTAATTCATGTATGACTCAGGCATTGCATAGATAAGTGTTAGACACTGAAAATTCTAATGTCAATGACAAAAATGTGTTTTCTGTCCTGAGGTCTCAACCTTTTCTCATTCTGGCTTCTCTAACCAGGAGTTTGTTTGTATTTGTGAGTGTGTGTATGCAAGTGTATGCGTGGGAGGGGGGCTGGCTTTTGAGGGGGGGCATACAAGAAACACTGATTTAGAGTGCAACATGAAAGTGTTATTGTAAGAAAACCTCAGAGGCCTGTGGACCCCAGGGAAAAGGGCAGTTAGCTCAGACTTGTGGTAGCAGAAGGTCAATCAAAAAAGACCTCTAGCATGAAATAATATCTGGGTTAAGACCTGAAGAGGAATAGAAGTTAGTAAGGGTAAAAGTATAAAGCTAACATTATCCTTTGCCTATCAAAAAGTCATCCTCTTTTTTGTTGTTGTTCAGAGATATTAGATCTAGGAGATGTCAAAATAAGTCTACCACAGGGATGATGGCATTCTGAAAAAGGTCTCTTCCATTTTTTTAAAGGAAGGCACATACAAAGAACCTGCCTGCTTTGCATTTAAAACCGCTCGTGCCTCTGAATGCTGTTGTGTAAGACTGGAGCTTCTGTAGCTATCTTGTGACCATGAGGCAAAGGCCAACAGAATCATCAAGAAAACCATCTCATAGCTCTTATATTCCCGGGTTACTGAATCAGTGCTACATTCATTTTTAAAAGTCGCTTCAGATGGGAAAAATAAATCTCAATTGGTTTAGGCCATGGTTGTGATTTTTGTTACTTATGGCTTGAAAACATTTCAATCAAAAAGGGAGCTATCATTTATAATTGAAAGATTGTTAGAGCTTCCCAGACAAGAACAAGCTAAAGGGTTTATCACCATCAAATCAGTATTACAAGAAATGTTAGAAGAAGACAGAAGAAAAAAGATTTTAAAAAATGAATAAAATGGCAAAAACTACATATCAATAATTATTTCAAATGTAAATAAATTAAATGCTCCAATCAAAAGATAGAGTAGCTAAATAAATAAGAAAACAAACATACATTGCCTATAAGACACACACTTCAGATTGAAAGACACACAAGGACTGAAAGTAAAGGGATGAAAAAGGATATTTCTTGAAAATAGAAACAAAACAAAAATGAAAAATGCTGGTCTAATAATACTTATACCAGATGAAATACACTTTAAAGCAAAGGCTATAACAAGAGACAAAAATAGACACACTAATCCTATGTCTGGGTATTTATCCAACAAACTCCCAAGAGATGTGTAGATCTATATGTTTATTGCAGCACTGTTTACAGTGGCTGAGATATGGGGGTAGCCAGGGTGTTCATAGGTGGATAAATGGATGAAGAGGAGGTGGTACATATGTGCAATAAAGTATTGCTCAGCCATGATGGTGGAATGAAATCTTGCCATCTACAATGGCATGAATGAGCCTGGAGGATATTGTGCTGAGTGGAATAAGTCAGACAGAGAAAGACAAGTGTCATTTGATTTCAGTTACACGTGGAATCTAAAGAACAAAATGAACAAACAAAACAGAAACAAACTCATAGATACATTTTGATGGTTGGGAAGGAGTTGGGGTTGAGTAAAAAAGGGAAGGGATTAAGAAGTACAAATTGGTAGTTACAAAATAGTCATGGAGATGTGAAGTACAGAATAAGAGATATAATCAATAATACTGTAATAACTATATAACTATATATTGTGTCAGATGAGTACTAGATTTATTAGGGTGATCACTTGGTAAGTTATATAATCACCATATTATACACCTGAAACTAATAAAATATTGTATGCCAACTATAATTAAAAAACAAAAAATATATATATTTTAAAAAAGGAGGCACTAAAAATGGGTACAAAATGAACAATGAAAACACTTGAGGATAAAAATACATTAGCATATGTCAGGCTTAAAAGAAGTTTAGAGGCATTAGAATGATCGTAGGCAGTTGAGAAGAATAAGAGAAAAAAGAGGCCATAGCTGCCCTAGGTTTCATTCTCCTAAATTCAACAAACATTGAACGAATGACTGTTTTCTATTGGGTGTTATTTCAGGCAAAGAGAGCAGAAAACACAAAGCTCTGAGGAGAGATGTGCATGGCACTTTTGAGGAATAAGGAGGCCAGTGTGGCTGGAAAGAAGAGAGGAAGAGTGTCCTGGGAGATAAGCTCAGAGAAGGAGGGGGAAGCCACTGAAAGGCTTTTATTTCAAACGAGCTGTAAATATTTTGGGGGGCTTTGAACAGAGGGGCAGCACAATGTGTTACATATCACATTATTACATCTGTTAAGTTCAAACCAGACATAGAAGGATGGGGGCATAAGTAGAGACCAGTTGGGGAGTTATTGTAATAAGGCAGGCAAGTGATAATAGTGGTTTGGCAAATGTGGTGAGAAGTGTTTGAGATTTCGATCTTTTTTGATAATTGAATCCCAGAGATTAATGATGGACTGAATATGGATGCTAAGAGAAAGAAAAGAGTCAAGACTAATTCTAAGGAATATACACCTAAGAACTGAATGGATTTGCAATTTATATTGATGGGAAATACTCTGGGAGAATCTGAGTTGTTTTTTTCAGTTTGTTTTTTGATCTGTTATTGTTAAAATGTTGTTTAGATATATAAGTGGATGGGTTTCTGAGTCTAAGATTTAGGACAGTCTTGAACTGGATATAGAAATGTGAGCAATCTTTTAAGTACTGATGGTATTTAAAGCCATGGGCTGGAAGAGATCACCAGGAGAGTGAGATGAGGGAAAGTAGAGTTTCAAAGGCTCACAGCTGGTATATCCCAGTGATAGAAGATGTCAGAGATAAAGAGAAACAAACAAAGGAGCCTGAGAAGGAGCAACCAGGCAGAAAAGACAAGAGTTATGGTGAGCTGAAAGTTAAGTGAAGAATGTGTTTCAGGTAGGAGAGAGCGAATAGTGAGTTGACATCACACCATGAGTTTAGTTAAGGCTCATTTTAGATCTTTAATCTACTGATTCTTACTCTGAATACAGGAAAATACAGGTCAAAACCCCCAGCTTGCTTCCATCAGAGACTCAATGAATGAATGACTAGAATATTTTCGTGAGAGAGCATAATAACATTGTCAAAATTAGTGGATTTTCAGGGTATCATAATTTTTCTTTGTTTTGTTTTTGTTTTGTTGTTGTTCTGTTTTGTTTTCAAGATAAAAGGGTCATTCTGCAGAAATGACAGAGACTGCTTTCCCAGCCAACTGATGAACTACGATTGCATAGGAAGCATACCAGCAAGATAAAATAGTGCCAGTGGTCTTTATCACATAACCATGCATGTCAAGTAATGTGAGAAATTCCTTAAAAATAAAGAGAGGAGGAAAAACTAGAAAGGGTTAAAAATCTCAGCTTTGAGCATCATTAATGAATAAGAAGGAAAAAGAAACCCATCTGTCTCTGGTAGAGAAAAATGATGGAGCAAGAAATCTTATCATACCACTCTCTGTGCTTCATAAAATATGAGTAACTTTTGGCAACTAGTCAAAATGAAAGAGAAAATATGCGAAACACACGTACTCTTCTGCACACACAGGGTGAGATAGGAGAAACAAGAGCTTCAAGGTTGATTTGTTGAGGACGGGAAGGCAAACTATTATATATAAACATATATAATATTCTGCATGTTTCGGCAAATGTCAAACACATTTTCTACACTGGCTATCTTAGCTTCTGCTTTCACATTCTACTTTTGGCTTCTAAGAAACAAAGTTACATTTTATTGAAAATGTTTTATATCCAGTACCCGTGAATTTTGGACCCAAGAACATTCATTCAGGAAAGGGCTATACTAAACTTTCCCTTAGTTTAAGAAAGTACTTTTATTTTCATAAGTAGAGAAATCGGTTGTGTAAGTACTAAGCAGCACAAGATAATTTACTATTCTGAAATATTCCAAAGCATATTAACAGCATCCAGGAATACACAACGGTTGACAAAATAATTATGTGTGCTGACAATGAATCATTGAAATAGGTCCCTCAAGAGCTCCTATCCCACCACACTTCATTACGCCTGTTTAAAAGGGAACTACGAAAGGTTATATTTGGAAGGGCCTGTGGGTGATATAACCAATTTTTGTTAAACCTAACTTAACTAAAATAACTTTATTTGTTAAAAAGCACTCTCATATATTGTTTCTGGCATCGGTCCTATAGTAGACTTATCACCAAAATATGACTGGACTTTTCCAAGTTCTGTGCAAGTTAAAAAGATTTGGCTCAAGTTGTAAATCTGTGTTATGTGTGGAAGAAATGTGTTTCAGCTATGATCTGCATGTCTATTGGGTTTATCATAAAATTTTTTTTAAAAAAGTTAGAGCTGGTGTAAAAACCTCAGAGATCATATAATCGAAACTCTTTATTTTACTTAGGTGGAAACTTTCAGAGAGGTTAAGTGACTTGTTTAAAGTCACACAGTTAAGTTAACAAAATCTATGGCTGTTTCACTTAACAAGGACCATTTCTCGAGTAAGTCCCTTAGCTCTTAGTGTGAATTCAATCTGCTGAGTGTACTCCAAGGGTTTTGTTCTGTTTCCTTGTGGTTTACTGAGAAGTAAATCCGTTACCTTTTAATATTCTTTGGTGTAGTCATGATAATAACCACTTAGGTTTACAGAGAGCTTCACAGAGTTTCCATCTGCAAAGTAGTGCACATTTATTCTCTATCATGACTTCCTATGTGAGTATGGATAGATGAAATTAACCTGATAACAGGGAAACTGTGGCTTACATGTAGAGATTTGTCCTCTGTGACTTAGCCAGGCAGTAATGGAGCTAACCTAAATCCAGGTAAATGGTTATAACAAGTCAAATTACCTGAATGTTTTTCCTAATTCCTGTACCTAGATACAATAGACAATATTGTCCTCAAATGCCCTGTAGTTTGAGCTCTTGCAAATTCATTTAATTCCTTGCTAAGGTAACTGAGCTAAAAGAAGCAGCAAATATGGAAACCCTGGTTGAGGTCTATCTTTGTTATTCATATGTATATGATACATGAGCTTCATCTACATTATGCAAAAAAAAAAAAGGTTTATTTTTCCCCCCACAAACCTTTCCTTCTTCCAAAGAGCTACTAAATAAGATGGTTTGTTTCTCATGATTGATTATAGAAATCCTGCTCATATATCCAAGGGCTGACATTTTAAATCACATCTTCTTTTCAATTGAAGGGAATGAAATGATTTTCATATCTTGACATGATTGATTATCTGGAAGCTGAAGCCAAAAATCTATAAGAGTTCAATCTATAGCTCCTACCAACTGATAGCATATTATCAAACCTTATTAAAATCATGCATGACTTGCAACTGCAGCTTCATATCTGACAGTAAACAAATATAATGGCCTTCTGCCTTCAGATTGCACTCTAGTATTAATGTAGTGGTTGATATATCTATTTTAAAAGGATTATAGGTGATGTAAATCTTACCTCTACAGATAAATGGTAATTCCTTTGTGTTTAATCTTCATAAAAGATCGGGAAATCTAAAATAGTTACGGAGCTGAATGTTTATCAGAGGCAGATCTATAAAGACTTTCTAATAGCAAACTGCTAGTCCCAATGGAATACTTCTTCCTGATTTTTCTAAAGGTCTCCTTCTTTAATCCAAACTCTGAGAAGTTTCAGCTATATAGATAAGTCATCAGGGCATACAAGCTGGAATTTATGCACTCCAGTGTGAGTCGACTTATTGAAAGCAAAGGTTTCACTCATCTAAAGTTACACAGCAGCATATGGAACTTTAGAGACCAGCCACTATTCCAAAGGTTGGCATATTTATGAGAAAATCAATGCTTATGTTATCATTTCTCCTGCTTTAATTATAATTTCAATTTTATTTTTGGAAGGTACAGATCAAATAAAAATAGGCTGTGTCTCCTCACTGTAAACAATGCTCCATAAATCTGGGCTCTGATACTGCTGGACTCTGTCACAGAGATTCAACTCTCATCTTTTGTATTTAGAGTTAATTTTGGCTGTGGGGTTTGCAATGTCAAGTTGCAAGTCTCCCAGTTACCTCGTGGCCACATAAATCCATCCATTAAGACAACACCCAATTATTCTAAGAAAAGCCAGAAATTTAAAGCTGAGACTCTACTAAGAATCTAATAAATGAGTAAAAACTTTCCCTTTAAAAAGTTACTTGGTAGACTATAAATGTCTTTAAAAAAGGCTTTTCTATTTTTATACTTCCCATATCTAGTAAGATGAGTTATAGATTTTTATCTTACAAGCACTGCTCTCAGTACTAGAGATAAGTAGTGAACAAGAATGGTGTGCATTGCTCCTGTACTCAAAGAGTTTCCTATCCAAAGGGTGGACAGTACAACAACAACAACAAAAAAAAGAAAGTGGAATAAGGAGTGATGGATGCTATATTGGAAAAAAAATAAAGGTTAGCAAGGAGTACAAAGAAGGGCCCATTTAAAGAATGCTTCATGCATATGGGAACAATGAAATGGTGTATTGGTGGGTAAGGTAAAGGGGCAGGGAGAGATATTTTAGGAAGAAGGAGAAGAAAATAGAAAGATAGCATGGTGAGTTTGTTGCAGACCATGACTAATTTGGTCAACCTGGGCCAGAACAGGAATGGCCCTAGAAGTTATGATGAAAATGTTTACCTTATCCTGAAGTTAATAGGCAGTCATAGAAATGTTTTGAGAAGAAAAGTTACATAATCATTTTTATGTTTTAGAATGTAGAATAGATGCAATAAGTGATTCTAGAATGAATTAATGAAGAAATAAAAACATTATTACTATTTATGATAAATATTTTGGGGGCACTTCTGATTTTTCAACTTTTTCCCATCAAAAAATCCTCTTATTCTCTTAAGTACCTTTTGGTGAAAATGATTTAAATATTGCAAACATCTCAAAGAAAACTGAGGTTCCTAGAAAACTGTCTCAAATGTCACAGATTTAGTTATGAGTTGCTAATTGACATAAATCATTTCATTCTCAGTTCCCCCAAATAACATTGTACCTTAGAATTCCAATAACTTGATAAAAACATCAACTTAAAATGAAAAATTGCGTATCTTCAAGGGCTGAGGTACACTTAAAATTTTACTCATTAATCTTATTACACTAAAGATGGATTTCCTGCTCAAAACAGCTAAGAAATTACTTGGGAATTACAGAAAGAGATGAATTATTACTTATTAAATGAGTATTCAGTGTTTTGTATAAAAGGTTAATTTTTTTCACTGTTTTTTGTTCATTTTATTCTATTTTATTTGGTGTGCATGGCTAACGAGATTAAGAAAAAAGTTGACTGTCATGGCTGAGCTAACAAAACAATGTCAGACAGAACCAGTCCATTTGCAAAGTCACCCATGTTGCCAGAGGTGAGCATGAGGAAACATGCCCTTGGGAATTTGTAAAACTTTAGAGAGAGTTGTAGACTTCCACAGAGCACAAACTGGGAGGTGGGGGGGGGCAGGTGAAGAGCATACAATCTAGAGATTCTCTAGACAATCTGGGCTAGAAACAGTTGCACTGAAATCATGTCTCATCTTCTAATATGATATTTGACTCTCTTCCCTAGCGAACTTCTCTACAACCATAGCTACACTCAACTCCTCCATGGTGACGGCTCAGACATTTCTATTGCCAACACTGATCCTACTGCTTAGTACTAGATTCAATCTCCAAATGCCTGCTAGACATTTCCATGAGAATCCTAGCAGCTCTCCTATTCAGTAGTACCAAAATTTACTTCTTACTCAATATACACAACCTAGTCTTTATAACTTTTAGTTCACAGCATTACCAATACCAAATTCCCCAAATAGAAATTTTAAAACTACCTTTATCTATACCCTATTCAAACTACCATTACTCATGTCTAAGAAATCTCTAAGACCAGTTAATTCTACATTCTTAATGGTCTTGTCCCAAATCCCTCCTCTCAAATTTCTCCTCACTACTCCTGCCCTAATTCAGTGCCCCACTATTGAAATAACTAGTGTAAAACCACATGGATTGTTTCTCTTACCCTTGAAGACAGCTGTCTTCAATACCCTAAAGATTTTCCCCTATTATCTTTCTAGAATAATATTATATCCACACAAATATCTGTAAATGAATGTTAATTGTAGCTTTATTTGTAATAAGCCCAAACTAGAAACAACCCAAAAGTCTTCCTTTTGATGGGTGAATAAACAAACTATGGTACATCCACACAATGGAAGAGAACTCAGGTATAAAACAAAGAAAATATTGATACATATAGGAACTTATATAGATTTCAAGGGCTTTATGCAGTTTCTTTATAGTAATAGAACAGTTCTGGATCCTGATTTGGGTGGTGGCTATACCAATCTACATATATGATTAAACTGTATAATAACATACATCACCACCAACAAAAAAAAACTGAGTGCATGTAAAAGCCAGTGAGACCTGAATAAGTTCTGTGGTTTATTTAATAATATTAAACCCATCTCAGTTTCCTGGTTTTGATATTGTACTATAATTACATGAAATGTTACCATTGGAGGAAGCTCAATGATGGGCATGAAAACTTTATACTATTTTTGCATATCCTTATCAAGTCTTAAAAACTTGAAAGTAAAATTTTTTGAAACATTGAGTATCTTCTTTCTCATCTTCTCTTACCTTGTCTTTCCTTTGACTTCAGGATAGAGTCCAAATGGATGAGCCTGAGATGTAAGATCATAGTTTTTCTCTTTTATACAATTTTCCTGTAGTTATTTTATTAAACCAAAAATTATTCCCAGAATAGGCCATATACATCCCCTAACCTGTGATTTTTAATTGTGTTAACCTTAATTTGAGATAACACTCTGCATGCATTATTTTATGTAATCTCCATGATAACATTCTAATATGACTCAGTTTCCCCAGGTTTATAGCAGAAGTCAATGAAATGAAAGGACGTTTACATCATAGAATTAGAAAAAGAACTCAAATCATTCCTTTTTGACTCCTCTGTCCCATATTTATTCATATATGCCAATATTTAGATTACTTGCTGTATGCAAGAGACTAACACAGCCCATGCCTTATGCTTACAATTTCTTGTATTGCTGTATTGTTAAAGTAAGTATTCAGTGAATGACTGTAGATTGAAAGTGACCTGGACCCTATAATGTACTGTTTTTGACACATATAATTCATCATTTTGTAAATTGGGTTGAAAGGGCCCTCATAAGTGCAAATAGAGACTTGAAATAAAAAAAATGACTTCTTAATGGAAACAACCTAATGATCTAAAATCAGTGGGCGAGGGCCTGTGTATTTTCAGAAGCTTCTCCAGGCCATTGGGTAGTTCTGCCACCCACTGAGATGTGAGTCACACTAGAAATGATGGACTTGGCACTAAAAACATGAAATTTCTTGCTCATTGCTTCCTGTGAAGGAAGCCTCAATTTTCACAGACCAAGCCAAGAGATAGGAAAAATGAGTCAGCAAGGAGTTCAAGTATGAAACCTGTAAACAAGCAGGTCTAAGAAGCTCAAAAAAGTCCTTTTATAAATTTAAGGTAGATTCCATCCATCTGTAGGAACCAGATGAATCAATAGTGTTTCCATCTCAAATGTTCATCTACCTATTAATTGTTGACAACATGTCATGATATAGTAAATATAAACCATGTAATAATGTATACACAAACAGACACACACACACACACACACACACACACACACACACACACTCAAACACAAGCAACACTGTAGTTTTAAAGGCTTCGCAGGATACCCTGAACTCTTTCTAGGTCCTCTAGTATAAGATCTTTGATATAGAGAAAAGTCTCTAGTTTGAAGGTCATATAACTGTGCAATGCAACTTTGAGACAATTATTTTATTTTCTGACCCTTTACTTGACTGACAAACCAAAGCAAATAATAACTCTTCTACCTAAATTGAAATGAAAACAATTTCAGAAAATATAGCTTCATATATACTGCAAAGTTATAGAAAATAATAAATATGAATGCAATTATTTGGCCTACTACACTCAGCAAAGGTAAAAGCCTTTGAAAAATAATAAGCACTGAACTAGCTGTAAAGCCCAGAATAAAAAGGTGGTTTCCAATTTCTCAGTTTTTTCTAAATTCAATCTGGTCCCAAAGTATGGGAATTTATAGGATATGGCAGAGAAGTATTAGGACTATTTCCAAATATTCTGATACTCCTTCTGGGCACAAGGCAGGAATCTAGTCAGAGCAATATGACTTAACTTTGTACAATGAGATGCAAGAAAAATGATGTGTATCACTCCCAGGTGGAAGCTTTAAGATACGGAATGCAATGTATTATGTTTTCCTCTTCTGCTACATTGAAACTGGAAATGCTTCTGGAGGTAGAGTCTAGTGAGATGAAACTCCATCAGTGTGAATGCCTGAACAACTACCATAAGCATACTCCCCACTGACCAATTTTGTACACACAGTGTGAATAAGAAGTAAGTTTGTTAAGTCTCAGTGGTTTGGGGCTGGTTACTTTAACACATAATATAATCTACTTTGATCTACACACAGTATATCAAACTCCCATGCCCTGTCCATCTTTAATCCCCATTGCCACTAGTGGATGTTTCATAAGCTAAATGAGGTATTTATGAGGAATTTTTCTCTCTTACATATTTTAAGATCACCAAGTAATGGGATTATATCTACTAAATTGATATATAAGACTACAAAGATGGCCACCATTCATTACCACTTTTCCTTAGAAAGGCATGTTATACCATATCAAAACATGTCTAATTCTCCTCTCCTTGAACCTTAGTTACTCAAGATGTACTTAGTTACTTGCTTTACTAATAGACTGTGGTAGAAATGATATTCCAGGATGTCCAAGAATAAGTATTAATGAGACCTAAAGCTTCTGCCCATGCTTCTTGGAATGCTCTCTCAAAAAACTCAGGGGCCATGCTTGAAAATCCTAAGGCACATGAAGAAACTACATGAGAGATGTTCAGTTGAAAACATCTGCTGATGTTCAAGCCCCAAATCAGCATCGATTTCTAGCCATGTGCATGAGCTGCCTGGGATATTTAGCTATTTCAAGCCTACAAATAACTGCAGCCGTAGTTAACAGCTAACTGCAGTAACAGGAGAGACCCCAATTAAGAAGACCCACCTGATACTCAAGTCACCTATGCAATAACAAGATATGAGAACCTTGAGAGATAGTACATTATTATAGGTCAATATGTTTCAGTGTTGTTTGTTATATAGCAATAGATAACCTGAGTTATGTATAGTATGATTAATGTTTATATAAAAAGGATATAATGATGCATATCACACAGGATTATTATAGAGATTAGATTCTGTAATATACCTAATGTGTTTCTATTGTCTGCAATATAACATGCATCAATCAAGATGTTCTTGGTCATAAAAGTTATTCTAAAAATTTCAAGTATTAGTGGATTAAAAAAAAAACAAATTGTGTTTCTCCCTCATTTTATTTGTCTGCCAAGGTTGAATATGTTTACTCAGGGACCCAGGATGACAGGGAAACAATCACTTTAAACTTTGCTAGCTCTTGTGCAAGATGAAGGGAGCTCTGGGGGCTCACACTCTGGCACTTGAATGTGCTGGACTGAAAGTAACACACATCATGTCTGTAAAAAATTCATTAGCCTGAATCACAAGGGGCAGCAAGTAAAATCTCACCATTTGTTCAAGGAGCAGGAAAATATGCTATGTCTAAAAGCATGATAATATGCTATGGCTCTTTTTTTCCATAAAATTATTCTATCCTAACATAACATTACTTATTTATTTGTTTTGTTATTGTTTGTGTCCCCCTACGAAAAAAATGTATGCCTACATGTAAACTCTATGTAGGCAGATATTTGTGTCTATTGTGTTCACCTCTGTATACAAAACACCCAGGGATAGTTTAACTTGTACATAGCACTTACTTATTAAATACATGGTGGAAGTATGGTTTATCATCATTGTCATCATCATCATTATCATTACATCTTTATAATAGTATCCATATAAGCTACATTTTCAGAGATACTTAGTACGTAATTGGAAAGGTTAGCCCTGAGAATATTTAAGGAACATGAAAAGTAAGCATAAGTATCTAGACAGCTTCCACTTTAAAAAAAGAGAGAGAGTTGTGATTATTTAAACTCTAAAAATATAATTAGTACAAATGGACATGTATGTGTATGTGACTCAGCTATCAAGTACATATGTTTAGTGTCAAACAAAACCAACTCTGAATCTTGGCTACCCAAATTACTAGCTATGTGATTTGGGTTGTAAATCAAATGTATTATGCCAAAATCCACTTCTTATACATCTTACTCTTTTCAAAATCTTCTCATGGTGACTTGAAAGTATAAGTTTTCATATACTTGGAATGACCACTCTCCCTCCCATTGTGTGGATTCTGTGTTTTCTTCCAGGTCCTCCTGTTCTCTCTACTTAGACATACTCCAGCCCAATTTTCTCAGTGGTCCAAAACAACTCCAGTAAATAATGTTAGCTAGATGCTGGTATTTTCTCTCTGGTAATTAGCACATCCTGCTTTCTTTCACCATGGCCCACACTCCTTGGCAATACTTGACAACTGGATGAAGAGGTTTCATATAAGATGACAGACTTTGAGAGGCAGGAGCTGAGTGGAAGCCAGTCGTTCCAAATCACAAAAGAGAGGGCATCGAATCATCAAGCCATCCTTTTGAAACCAACTCCGTGATATGTGAAATTTGAAAAATAGGAAATGCGTCACCAGAAATACACTGTTTTCCTCACACACAGAACCAACCATCTTTGGTTTACTTAAGAGTTAAAGATCACCAACCTTCACAGTGCAGAAAGGTTTAAAATATTATAGAAAAAAAAATCTTTATAAGTTCTAAAATAAGAGTAATTAGAATTTTTTTTATTTGGGTGGTAGATAGGGGATGATGTGCTAGAGGTTAATTTTGCCAAAAAGATCTCTTGTGGCCCTTCAGAAGGTAAACAAAATTGGGGAACAATTACAAATTAATCTCTGATTAATCAGACTCCAGGAATATCAACCCTATAATTAACCTGACCACGGGACCAAGAATTTTAAGAGGCAAGTGGCAGTCAGTTATCAGTAAAATATGTGATTTCCAAGGACATTTTCTTTAACTCAAAAAGCAAGGTCCTGGACTCACTATACTTTTAATGCACATAGAAGCATATGTCTGTTTCCACCCTGTGTTCTTTCATTGGCTAAAAATAAGAAAAATATATATTTGTAAATCAGTGCTTTTATGATACCTTCATTTATATTTTCCGCATGCTTTTTTTCAACTGCAATCTATAAAGATAAAAAATCTACAATACTGATAAAAAGTCTACAGTATCTCCTACAACAAGACAGATATAAGTCCAGGTATGATCAGATCAAAAGATTCAACTGATGTCATCACAAATTAGTTTTTTTTTTTTCCTCTATCTTTTTTGGGGGTTGATTCTCAGCTGTGCTTACTTCTATATAGCTTCCTTCTCAAGCAGATTTTCCTTAGGTGCTGGAAAAGATGGCTGTTGGCAGCCTCAGGCTTACCCTGGTCCTTAGTGTCACTTAGTGTCACTCTCAAAAAGAAAAACTTGCTCTTTGTGGATGGTTTCCAATTTTTGATTAATCTGACTTCACCTATGTTTCTATTTCTTAACCAATCATTTTAGCCAGAGTTTTTCAGTATTCTAATTGGCCAGGCAGCATCATAACCTTACCTGTAAACCATGAATAAACTTAGATGCTTATGAAACTCAGAGGTGGAAAATTGCAGCATGTTTTCTATGCTGCAAAAAGATATTTTCAGTACATTATTTTATGTGGTTATTATAACAACCACATGAGAAAATGTGATCAGGATTTTTGGGAGAGGTAGCTTGAGAAACTAGAAAGATATAAGTCTTAGAGGCCGACAGATATTAACGTATTTCTACCTTTTCTAAACTGTTTAGCTATGTGCTTTCATTTAAGCTATATAACTACACAATATCTTCAGTTTCTTACCTCTAAAATAAGTATGGCATGCATGATTGTAACAGGCACTAAATATATATTTTAAAAGAATTGTACACTGTTGTAATAACCCTATGTAATAAATAACCTCAAATTCCAGTGGCTTTACAACAGGTTTATTCCTCAACTCTGTGGGTTGGTTGTGATTCTGCTTTGATTGACTGGGTTTGGCTCTTGGCTGTATATATGTTCACATCTGCTCAACATGTTTCTTCATTCTGTGACCAACCGCTACCCAGGGTATGTTCTTCTTATGGCAGATGGTAGAAGCATCAGAGGATAAGGCAAACTATATTAACACACTTAATGGCTCTATTGATGTTATATCTGCTGAGATCCCACAGGCAAATCAAGTCCCATGGCCCAGCCTATCCCAGGAGTTGGCAATACACTCTCCCGACCCTGGTGAGAAGCACTGAAAATTCACTTGGAAAGGCTGTGTGTGGATAATTCTACTAAAGAAATGGAATAAAAAATTGTGAACAATAACCTAATCTACCTCAAAACCAGAGTTGGCAATAAAAAATATTTATCATTGTAGTTCGCCCTTTTGAAAACCACTTTAGGATTTAGAACAAAGAATTGAAGATTAGGGAAAGTGTATAAAATCTGGTGCAACTCTCTTCATTGCCCATTCACTCTATACTCTTTCCTGTGATCACCAGTCTTCCCACAGTAGCTGGGTTACTGGCTTCTGTCTCTACTGGCACTTCACTTCCAGTTTATACCCTGGCTACATACCACAGGTCTCCTAAACTTACTACACCAAAATGGAACCATCTATTTTCTCTTTTGGGGCTCACAGTAGGGTAGGCGGTATATGTAACAGATTTTTTTTTTTTTTTTTTGCTTCCTTGCACACTGCCTGTGACATAGGAGATTGTCAATATAATCATAGACTCAGGGAATGGATGATAGTTACATGTGGCAAAGACTACTGGTGACTATACTGGAAAAAATGTATCCCTCCATTTTTCCTTACTAATAGTAAACAAATTAAATTAGGGGTGCAAGTAGAGCAACAAAGAGCTTAAATTAAGATGATATTTTCTACCTCCCAATGTGGTGAAGGATAGTCAATAAAATTTAAGTGGATAGTATTGGGAGGGGCTTGCAAAACTGTTTTCAAAGGAGTCCTGCCCTCTTGCTATTTCCCTTCTTCCTTCTGTAACAGACTTTTTCGTCAGAGTTATAGCAGTTATTTTTAGCTTATAAACACACCTAAAGATGATATAATCAAAAGCTGAAAAGAACGTAGGTCCCTGATGACTGTGAGCCCAGGACTATCAATCGCTGGACTTCTTTTGTGTGAGAGAAAAATGAACACTTAATTTGTTTAGGCTATTTGTGTGGAAGATGTTCTGATACTTGAAGCTGAACACAATAATGTCTTATGTTCCTGGTAGATGTTAAATTGATCTGATTTTGAAAGTAGAGATATAACTGGACTCGAACAGTAACAGAGCAGAGGCAGAAATTGAATCAATTTGAGGCAAAAATGGCTTTCTTGGTCACAACTGAACAGGAAGTCTTGACAATCAAGATCACATTGAGAGTTATCATCAGCACTTTCTTTTTATTTCTTTCTGCTGTGATTTATTGTGTGCTTCCCATCAACTCACATGGAGCTGGGTATGAAGCATGAACAAGAAAAAAAAAAAAAACTTTGCTGTCATATGCCACTGAGAATTTTTTAAGTGTTTGTTACCACAGTGTAACACAGCCCATGCTAACTAATACAGAGATGCACTGCTTACAATCTCTGTAGCCAATGTTCTTAGGCAGTGGTCTGTCATCAAAAGGTATTTAAGAAATTATCTGAACGAATATAACTACCCAAAGCAAAGTTTAAAGAGGGCATAATGGGAGAACAATTTTCTTTTGGTTTGTAATATTGAAGAGGAATTTATGGGAATGGTGGCATTTGAACAAGAAAAAAGTATGAAATTCCAATGGGAACTATAACCTTTGGCCTTAAACCGACCTGGGTTTGATGCCAGATCTACAACCTACCTTAGAAAAGTTACTTAATCTCTCTGAACCTTAGTTCCTTTGTCTTTATAATGGAGGTAATGCCTACTACTATTTCATAAGGATTAATTGAGAAAACACTAGTAAAGTGTTCATATAATGCCAATCCTAGTAAAACAGATATGAAATTGAGGGTTTTGAATGTGTTAATGTGGTCACAGCAATGGAACATTTGGACATAAGAGTGAGAATATGAGGGGCTTACCTGGCAAACAGGTACACCTATTTTAGCTACAGCTTCTAGCATAAAACTTAATAACTATGCTTTGTGTTTATAAAGCATGTTATAGTTCCAAAAATACCTCAACATATACCATTTCATGTATTCTTCAGACCAATATTCTAATATAGTTTTTTTTAATGTCTGTTAGCATTTAACAGATGTACATTTGAAGTGCAGAAACATACAAATAATCACCAAAGCATACTAATGTCAGTGTTGGAACTGAAGTTTCTGTTTTCTGATAAAACACTCAGTGCTTTTTTTTTAGTGTTCCAAGTTCCTTATGTAAGAAAGCTCTGAGCACATGGGCAAAACCTTCTTTGCAAGGTACTCTTACTATTTCGTAGGTCAAGGTTGACTTATGCAATACTATCCTGTTGCAGCTTCACATCTGCGAGTGCTGAGATGTCCTCATGAGGTGACTGCCTTGAGTAAATCAGGACCAAATAAACATGATTTTTGTAGTGAGGTAAGTGTCAAAGGTGACAGCCAAGATATCCATCAAGTATCAAACCTGGACTTTTATGGTTTTGTAGGATTTTAGAAATGGAAGGTGCTTCATTTCAATTTTTCTCCTTCTATGCTACCATTTGCTTATTTAAAATTAATAACATCACCACCTTTAGAACATGGCTTTCTCTTTGAAAATTTCTCCTATATCTCCTAGGACTGGATACTAGGCTCAAAAAAGACATATAACAATCTGGTCAACAGTCTCTCTCTTTCAACAATTTCAAATAAGACATGAAAGCCTGGGAGACTGGGAAACTGATTCACTAACCAAAGGGACTATAAACAACTGTTTGTATCTTCGAAATGCCTTATTTCTCTGATCTGGCTTTTGAAATTTTCTTTGGATTATGTGAGAGACACCATTATCCTGCCAAAGTTTTTCTTGCATATACTTAAAAGAGTTTGATAAGGCTCTGCCTTTTTCCAACCACAGTATCTTTAAGATACTAGTGATTTCAGGAATTCAGGATAAAGCCTCTGTCATTTCTCAGTAGTCTTTTCTCCCCCAAATTGCCTATGAAACCAGGTGCAAATGCCAGTTATTCTACCTTTCAAATTCATTCTCAACTGTGCACATTCCCACAGTTCCTGTCTTCATGTAGGTTTTCATCTCTCTTAACTAGGGTTCCCATCTCCAGTCTTGCCTCCTCCCAATTGATCGCCTGTCCAAAAGAAAAACTAAGTTTAATAGGAGGATAAAGTAAACCAGCATTACCAAGCATCCCATTTGTTTGGAGATTTCACATCCCTTGCCTCATTTAATTCTAAGTACTGTGAGATAATATATTTTTTTCTAAAAATTTATGCTCATTTTACAGATGAAGAAAAGTAAACTCAGAGATGTTAAGCAAACTTCTCTTGGTCACATACTTGGTAAATGATGGAGTCCAAGTTCAGGCCCGGGTAGGCAGACTCAAGGGCCATGCTTTCAACCATTTGCTAATTTCTTTCCCAGTGAGGTATGAGCTAAAAGATATTTTACAAGCCTACACTTTTAGTGAAGTCAGAGATAGCATATGAATCAAGGTATGACCCATATGACCCATGCCCTTTACACTATACTATAATATGGTCATACAATTCTCTAGCTTAAAAATTCCTCTGGCAACATTTTTCCTTTTACTGACATCAAGATTCTTCACAGTTTGTCTCTAATTAAACTTCTCAAACTTTATCTTCCATTTTTGCCTTTCTGCAATATATATACACACTAATCATTTGCTAATGACATTTTCTGCTTTCATATTTCAAGCTAGCAAACTCCTCTCCATCACAGTCTAGCTTGAATGTTTATGAATAGTGTGAAAATATCCCATTAAACTCAAACTATTCACATATTCTAAGGTAAGACTTTCGTGGCTATCCTAAAATCTCCTACTTAAATGGGGAAATGTGATGGAGAGGGAGCTATCAGGGAAAGATACAGCGATCTTACCAAATTGTCATTAACTTTCAGGGAAGAAAATGCAAGGTCCTTGAAGCTTCATTTTAGGTGGTTTTGTCTCTGATATTCATTTTTGAACTTCCTTAGATTTGGAAATGGCTTCTACCTTTCTTTACTATATGTGAGTAATTAAAATTTCATTAAGCATGTAGTAAAAATAAATAATTGTTTTATGCTTTAAACTATGTAGGTTTACTCTGCCTTTTTTTTTTTTTTTTTTTTGGTCAACATTCTACCCTAAGGATGATTCATCTGTACTATTCTCCACATGAGTTTCAAATGACTGAATTTGAATAATCTTAGTGATAATGATGGGGTGTGCTGCAATCTATTCCCAATTTGACCCCTGCTATTTACAAGAATTTTTAACAGTTGGGTGTTAGTTCATTAATCATTATTTCACATTGGGGGTTAAATATGATTTCTGCCAGAAGAAGAGGAAAAGGAGGAGAGGATGAAGAAAGAGCAAAGAGGACAGGAAAACGTAGCAGGAGAAGTGGAGACAAAAGAAAGGAGAGAAGAAAAGAAGTGGGAAGAGAAGGGAAGAGACTCGAGACTATGAAGCAGAAACATGACAAGAAAAAGAGAGACTACATTTAATTAATTCTTACTAAACACCAGACACTATACTATATATGTTTCGCATATGTTTGACCCATTAATTTCTACAATGGCACTGTAAGGTACATATTTTTACTTCAATTTTGCATATGGTGAAATTTAGGCTTGCAAAATTTGAGAGTTTCCATATGGTCATAGTCTGGTATGTGCCAGAGCTGGAGTTGAACTCTGTTCTGTTTCATTCTGTGTTCTAATCATTCTGACGCATCATCTCTCTTTGTACTGCTTTTACATCACACTAAATATATACTCTTCATTTTCCCTGTGGCAACACTACAGATATTTGTAGGAAGTAACATTTATCTTTAGTTGTTATTTCTCCAGTTTAATATCTTCACTTTTTCAATAGATTTTCAAACAATGTGTCACTTCTATTGAACATTTAGGTCACTATCTTCAATCACTGCCTCTCTTCCTAAAGTTTTCATCATAACCATTGAAATGCCAAAGTGTTACTCATAGTTCCTTCTATAGACACTGCCCAACAAGGTCTAATGTCTCTGAATGGAAGGTTATAATTTACCATTTCTGTCTTTTCATTTGGATGAAGAATGAAGTAAATAAATTACCATAACTGTAGAAATCCTATTTAGAGAGAGAGCTTTGGTGACAGTGAAATCTGGATTCTAACCCTGTCTATTCCACTTACTACTTGTATGACTTTGGTTAGGTTATTTAGAATATCTAATATTTAGATTGCCTTTGTATATAACAAGATATTATTATCTATGAATAGGGTGTTGAGAAGATTAATCAGATAAACACATGCTAAGCAAAAGCTACATCGTGAGCTTTAAGTAAATGGTCTTCAACATTATTATTAGTCCAGTGCTCTCACGTTGTAATGTAAATAGCATCGAACTATGTTTATTAGTGAAGCACAACCTTCTGAATTCATTCTAGGCCATAAAATGACTTGTGGTTATAATTATGTCTTCATAGATTGAATAATGCATAAGCTAAATAGACTTAAGGCATTTCCCCCCATGACTTTATACCTAAAGAAACAGCATCTAATTTTTTTCCAGGATTATATAGGTATCTAAAGGAAGAATTGGGACCAGAAGGCATGGTTTTTGAAAACTAATCCAATGTACTTACACCTAAATCACAGTGATTCCCAAGATTCAAACTTGGCTGACAGGATGATGTTGACTAATGGGTAATCAATCCAAGTATCTTATTTAGTTCAATGCTTTTCTTAAGTCAAAGGAACAAGAATTATCATGATATACATACATACATACATACATACATATTTGTTAATATGTATATATATTTGTTAATATGTCTATATATTTGTTAATATGTCTATATATTTGTTAATATGTCTATATATTTGTTAATATGTATATATATTTGTTAAAATATATATATTTGTTAATAGGGGCATGTGAAACACATCTCACCAAGTCAACTGAGATCCCTTCCTCACCAAATTTAGCCATAATCATGGTGGGCCTGACCCCTGGTGACAGAATAAGGTCACTCAGGTGCCAAACTTGGCTCCACTATTCGTGAAGTAACTTTGAGAAAGTCATTTCACAACATTTAGATTGCTTTATCATCTGCACAATGAGAAAATGAAAGCACTATTAAGATAATTAACTGATAATAAATTTTTAATTTTATTTTGTATTAGATATAATTATTGAAATACATTTATATACAATTAAGTGCCCAAACATAAGGTATTAAAATAAATAAAGTTTTACATATCTATGCACTTTTTTCCTTTGTGAATAAAATGGATCATATTCTATACTTCAATGAATTATGATCACGTTCAACTAAGATAACTCCTTTGAAGTATAAAGTTTTTTAATAAAAACTATCATTTATTACATGCTTACTAAATATCAGCTTTTGATAAGGCAATGCTATCTTGTACGGTGTCCTGTTTAATCTTAGCAAGACTCCTGAGGTATGTGTTTTATCCTCATTTTGAAGATAAGATGTTGCCAGGAGAGGTCAAGTAGCTTGCCTAAAATCACAGACTTAAGTTGCAAGTGTGGACCTAATTACCTCTAAAGGCAACGTGTGCAGCTATCATTACCACAGTTGAGGCACAATCACTAAGTCGCTGTAGGAATGCAACCAGTTCTCATAACTGAATAGGGTTGGAACAATAATTTCATCTTCCTTAACACCCTACAATCTATTTTTTTCTTCTAGTTGAAGAGAGAAAATAAAATAGGTATTATATTTCTTAAACTTTAATTTGCAAGCCCTACTCATATTCGAGACATTAGTGAGGATTACTATGCTTTCACTAAGGCAAAGGGAAATGAGTGTAGGGGTGCACAAACTCTTATTCTTCCCTGGGAACATCCAAATAAGAATAAACCTAAGAAACCCTTCTTCCCTGGGATCCCCAATTATGTTTTAAAAATAGGCCTACCAAGGAACCACTAGTAGCCTCCACTTTAATAAACCAACCTTCAGGTTCAGCAGAGCACAGGTTACTGGATGTTTATCCAGAGAGTTACTCAATTTTGCCAGCTTCCTCGTTGTTACACAGTGACTTTGGTGTGTTCATAAGTGTTACATCCAAGATGCATGGACCTGTGCAGTATGCACATGCTCGGATTTATCTGGCAAGAGAAAACACTCTGGCTGAATGTACAATGAGCTGTGTTTGCAGACCTCATCTGCCTGGTTCCCATGAAGACTCAGTGGAGATGGAAACAGTGGAAATGAGAAGGATACCAGAGGCTAAGAAATGATACCTGCTGGCTTGGCAGGAGCTGTGGCTTATCCATGAAGACATAGGAAGCCTTGGAAAAACAGAATAATTCTAATTAAGAATACTTCTAATTTTAAGTAACTCTAAAGTGTACAAAATGCATTCCCACCAACCACCTCAATGTCCTGTGGGACTCAGAGAAGTGTCGTCATTGTTTCTCTTCTTTGGGTGAGGATAGTGTGGATCAGAGAGGTGACACGGACTACACATCTGATGAGAAACAGGACTCCAGTTCCTGGATCAGCTCATTTCCCATCATGCTTGGTTGTTTTCAGAGAACCAGAGAATAAAATGTCCCCAATAAAAAAAATAGGAGTCTGAAAAAAGCAAAGAGATGGAGTGAAAGGCAGGATATTATATAACCAGAGAGTCAGAAAATGCCATGATGAAAGGCTTGGAATGAAGAGGAGAAAAAAAAGCATTGTATTCCAGAATAACACAAATTAGAGTGGGAAATCAAATGGCATCTTGCAGGATGATGCAACAAACCAGATCCAGGACACCCTTACTCTGAAAAAAAGTTCATTACTTAATTAATACCTGTGCAATGAGTCACTCTATGCCACTGAATCCCTATTTCCCCCAGCATAAACTGAAAGAAAGAAAATCAAAAGGGAGGAAAGTAAGAAAAGAAGAAGGGAACAGGGAGAAAACAAGAATATCTAAGGATCATAGGATAGTTAGATGCAGGAATAGAGTATATAAATAACACAGTAGTTGTGAGGTGAAATAATACAGAACTTTGTCCAAGAACAGAAAAGGATGTTTGGAATTTACTTATTCAATTATTCATACATTCATTCACATATTTATTTATTAAGTTACTCATTTATTCTTTCAGCAATTACTGAGAATTAATTTGTTATCTTCAGTTTTGAAACTGAAGACAAAGAGGTGGATGAAACACAGTTTTATCTTGAAGGAACTCATGTCAAAGGTGAACAAGTAAGCATATAAATACAGCATTATATTGAACAAGTACCTGGAAACTTTGAAAGCACAGAGAGGTCCTTACTTAGCTTTGCATCTGGTGCATGGACAGCTGAGTGTTTAGAAGGGGTGGGGTTGCTTAGGGCAGGTACCTCTTGGAATAGGTGACAGCCCAGGATAAACTTCAAAGAAGACTCATAATTAACCAGAGAAGGAGTATAGGGGAGAGGGCTGAGAAATGCATAGGGCATTTTCAGTTAGAGAGTATATAGAGGAGAGAATACAGAGTAAAAAGTGACAGAGAATGATGAGTTCAAGAAAATGTAGTAAGTTTGGTTGTGCTGGAATTAAGGGACTAAGGGGAATAAACATGAGGCTGAAACGGAACAGTTTAGCTGAGGCCAGATTATGAGCTGCATTGGGACATGCAGACTTTATTCGGAGGACATAGGGCAGTCTCTGAATGATCTTCCTCTGATCAGTGATGTGATTTGAGTTACAGTGTTAAAAGGCCATTTTGGACTCATTAGAGAAAGAGCCGAGAGTGGTGAGTCTGGATGCCGGGGATCTAAGATGGGAGGATAGAAGTGATACAGACCTAGACTTGGATTTGGTCTTTGAAGTGGACACCAGCCATACAAGGCATGGTGTGCAGGCCTGAGTTAAAAGCACAGCACAGGGGAGACATGATCTCAGGTCTCAGGTTATCTGACTTCCTCTGTGACTCACCCATGAGGATGACAATGAGGTACATGAAACAAAAGATCTGAAATATCACTTTTAAAAACAGTTTTTACCTTTCTACCTTTTGCCATTCTTTCCTGGAAAACACCTATTCAAATTATTTTGGAGTTCAAATTTCTTTAGGAAAAAGCAGCTGCATATATCTTTCTCAGCATATGTAGCAGCCTGAATAGCAGTGATTGAAAATCTTAACCACCCCCGCTTCTCTGACACACACATGACCCATCTCCACCCAATTTTAGAGAAACAAAAGATGTCTCAAGGACTCCTTTGGAAAAATAACCATTCAGGAGGATGTGACTAGGCTGTTTCCATGGCAATTCAAGCTTTTTTACATTGTGATACTTTCTGAAAATGGAAATTTCCTTTTGTCTCCTAATGTTACTTCCTTTTGTTATATGCATGTATTCACACTCACATGGAGGTAGTTTGGGTCAAAAAAAAATAAAGTAAAAGATTTAAGTCTCTTGGTTATTTTTCTGTTTCCCACAGCTTTACTAGCCTGAGGAAATTGTTGAGGTTTTTACAGGATATATCAAATAGAGTGTCAATATGGGGGTTGGAGAAAGGATTATCCTAGTATTTAGGATTTTTTTTAAAATACAGGCATTTCAGGAAAATAGAACACTGCATAATACCCAACTAAACTCTCTAGAGCTCACATCATGCCCTCAAATAGCAGTTTCCTCTCAATTAAAAACTGTTGTAAGGCTAGGAATAGGGCATCAAAACAGCCAGAAAAATCTACCTCAGAGAAAACGATGTCACCTGATCAGGGATTCTCAGCTTCATCCCCAGCTACAGGACAGAAGTTTGAGGACTGTGATAAAAGTTTGTTTTCCTATCACTGCTTAAAGCTGTAACTCCCTTTGCAGGAGCGATGTTCAGCCAGGCAATTTTGATTCCCATGGAACATTGTGCAATAGCTGGAGACATTTTAGGTCAGGACAACTAGAGAGGTGACAGAGGTCAGGGATGCTGCCCACCTGACACCCAGTTCATAGAGGGATAATGCTAAACATTCTACAAAGCTCATGACAGCTCCCCATGATGAAGCTTCACCTGGCCTAAAATGGCACTAATACTTGGTTTGAGAAAATCTGCCTTTAATGTTGGGGATGCTGCAAAATACAGTGACAGAGGTCAATTGACAAACATATTGGCCTTCAGTGTCAGAATTGGAAAAGTGTACCTAAGTGTGGCAGTACAAAAATTATGAAGAGGCTCAAAGACTCATTTCAAAGTCTGGAAATGTCAAGAATTAGACCTCAAAATAGACATGTGAGGAAAGACATCCAGGAATCCATGAGCCACATAGGTCCACTCATCCCTTTATTCACATTTGTTGATTTTTTTTTTTTAATTAAATTGTAGGTACTAGCTTGGGAGCCAAGAATTCGACAATAAACAAAGCAGAAGTCTCGTTAATCTCCTATTCTGATAAGAAATAAAGATAATGATAAACAAATGTACAATAATTTTTAAAAATAGTTGTAGTAAGTGCTATGTAGAAGTATAGCTTTTTAAAAATATATGTTAGATGACCTAATCTAGAATACTTACCAGAAGATGACTTTAAACTGAACTTTGATTAATGAATAAAAATGTAGTTATGGATCTTGGAGATATGTCTACAAACTCAGGTCCCCAAACTGGCAGGCAAATTGTGGGGTAAAGTCTAGGCCACAGGAAGAGGGCCGTTAAGAGTGTCTAGAATGTTTCAATCATGTATGCTTTTGTTGAGTTCAGTTGTTTTAACTGTTTATAGAAGGAGAACGAAATGATAAAGACAAATATCAGAGAGATTTAAAAAATTAGACAAGCTTAAGCCAGCTTGGAAAAATATATTGATACCTACAACTGTCTAACTATGCATCAGAACCTAAGTTTATATATTGACGGTAGGTTCCAATAAATATTGAGTTCATCCTTTATACCATTTAAAAAATATATTTATATTTATATAAAAGGGGTTGAGGTAAGAAAGGATTCAATAGGAGGCCTGTAGCCTTATGAGTTACAGGGTCTTAAATAAAAACTCATAGCTGGTTATTCTTGTTGCATTCAATTGTATAGAAATGAGGATCAAGGATACCTGAGAAAGATTGACATATTCTTCTATATACTGCCAGTTAAATGCTTCTTTCCATCATGCTTTTTGTTTTTCTTAGACAATTTACATGTTTTTACACAGAGATTTTAAATAAAATTTTATATTGATGTAAGTATACATACTGGAAAGTATGCAAACTATGATTAAATAGTTTAATGTTTTCATAAGCACTTTTAGAACTGCCAGTCAGATCAAGATATAAGTTATTACTAATACTCCAGATACTTTTGTGATTCTTCCCAGTCAACACCCCACCAACATAACTACTGTCTTGATTTCTATCACCTTAGATTAGTTTGATCTGTTTTTGAAATACTCTATAAAATACAATATTTCCTCACTTGTGTCTGGCCTTCTTTTTCTAAAGTTATATGCTAAGATTTACCCACTTTGGTGCATGAAGTTGTTAATTATCTTTGCTGTGTTATACTATATTAGAGGCAAACTTCGGTATATTGTGATTTTATTATTATTTAATTTGAAAACTTTTATTAGTTTCCACTATGATTTCTTTATTGATATTTGAATTATTCAATTGTGTATTTCTTAATTTCCAGATAACTCTAATTTATTTATGACTTTTGTTATTTATTTCTAATTTAAATCTTTATCTGTTCAAACAACATATTCTGTATTTTGGTGCTTATACTTGACAGCTCCCAGTCAAGTAGATTTACTAGGTAAACTTGATGGTAGACTTTACTAGGGTCTTCCAGTTATGGTTTCCCTCACTTTTCTGATGGCAAGAGAACTCTGAAAGATAGTGCTTAACTTCTATGAGGACTGAATGTTCAGTCTTATTCAGGCAATAATACTTCAGAGAGTTATTTTTGTGAGTCTTTTTCTGTGGGAATGATTCTTATATCCAATGATGTACAAAAGTCACTAGATTTATGTGTATGCATGTATCTGTGTGTGTCCCTATTTTTTTAACTTATGCCACAAGGCAGAATGATGGTATCATTATTCATCACTGAGGAATGGCAACTTTAATGGCATGAGTTCCTCTTGGGAGACAATTGTCCATAGAGTTCATATTTCTGCATATCTTGTGAGCAGAGACATTGAGAGATTTTGGTCCAGAATATCTATTCAAGGCTCTTTTATAATAATTGAGCAGAAATAATGTCTCCTGGGGCAGAAGACAGTTTTGTTTATTCCATGTTATAATAATAAAAAAATCTTCTGTCAGAATAAATACTGGACATATTTGCTTGCAACCATTTATAATTGTTAGGATAACCTAGACTCAGGATTCCTTGGCTATGGTGATTCAAGCATACTGCATGTAAAGCATCTAACTGGGCTGCTCTCCATCAGCCTTGTGGGCCTGAAGTGCAAGAGGAATTGATGTTAATAAAAATTAAGCTTATGATGCATGCTCAGCAGGGAATAATAAAATTCCTTATCTCTGATCCAGGAGTTTCATGTTTTGCCATTATTCATGAAACATTGCCAGGCTAACTTCTTTGCGTGCAAGTAGGGTGAAATCTCAGTCTCTTCACAGTTCTTGGTAACTAAAAAGGAAGCATAGTCTGGTATCCCTGGAATATTGGTAACACTTTGGTAATCTATGTGGACATAATGTGGGGATAGATAATTTGATACCCTTGTTATTTTGGCTTTATTTTGCTA
This sequence comes from Cynopterus sphinx, assembly GCA_030015415.1. Taxonomy (NCBI): domain Eukaryota; kingdom Metazoa; phylum Chordata; class Mammalia; order Chiroptera; family Pteropodidae; genus Cynopterus; species Cynopterus sphinx. Next base: position 118,027,572 of record CM057385.1, on the reverse strand, counting down.
TTCTAATAAATTTACTTGTATAAAATAATTGCCTTATGTTTATATGTATTATGAAAGGTTTATAGAAAAGATTTTACAGTCCAGGACTCTTCTTCAGTAGGAGTTTTATATATATATATGTGTGTGTATGTGTGTGTATGTATATATATGTATAATGTGTATAATATATATAATGTGTATAAATATACATGCATATATACTATATACATAATATATACATATATATACACATATATATGTACACACACACACACACACACATATATAAATTTATGTGAATACTATGAATACCTTTGGCCATTTGATAAAGCCCAGGGATTCATTTTCATAATAACGTTTCTGTATCCATAAAAATAGAATTGCAAAGGGAGTTTATTATACTGAAATAGAGTTATCTATATATTTAAAATCAGTTTGCGATAATAATAATATATTATTTTGTTAATGTATTAAATAGATCTAGCATAAAACTAGTAACTATTATAATTGTCAAAGTCATAATTACAAATGTTTCAAAACATCTGCAACAATTTTAATATGACACGAAAATATCTGTGACTTTATTAACAAAAAGTTAGGATTAGTGCACAATTACTACAATTACTAATGTTAGTTTGTTTTTGACAATAAAGGTATTACTAAATTTAAATTATAGGATAGTAAAAATAAATATGATACTTCTTCCCTCCTCCCTGATTCTTATTAATAGATTCTTTGTTTAAAATTCCTGTCCTAGAGTCTCTGGATAACCTAAAGATAGTATTTAAAAAGTCAAAGCAAAGCAGATTGTATTAACTGAATAGTATTATCCTTCTGAAGTTAATGTTCCCTGTAAAATATAATGATTTGATATTTCAAGCACACCTTAAGGTTTAAATTTTTTATATGGGTTCATGTAGATCAGAATACTTTTTCTTTCCAGAGTTAACAGGTAGAGAGTTTTTATTTGTTTGTTTATTTGTTTGTTAGCCTTTCTTGCTTCTGCAGTAGTACAAGCTTTAAAATACCCAGAGGAATCTATGACTTGGGTCTCTTTCTAAATATCTCAGCCTTCCTGGAGTCAAAACTTGAGAATCCTGAATCTTTTAATGTGTACAGGTCAGAGAGAAGTCTAGTGTCTGACATAAACATCACAAGCACATCTCAAAATAATTAGTTGGGCCAATGGGAGGAACAAAAGGAAAAGCAGATATATAAACATTTAAACTGTTCTGTTTCATATTACCTGCTAACTTGTAAATGATTAAGGATAAGGATAAGAATGAGGAAGAATTGTAGTGTACTTCCATTTGTATAATTTTATTCAAATCTTATTAGCAACTAGGTCTCAAAAACATGAATGCATGTCAAAAGATTAAATTTTAATATACTTGTTTTTTTTCTAAAAAACTATTTAAGAGAACACAGTCTTTTTAGTTTCACACAAAATTTTCACATACATTAAATCTTCAGAACCACCCATTTTGGAGTAGAAATTATAAGTTCCAAATAACACACAAAAACACTAAAATTCAGAAATTTGGTTTCTTGAATAAAGTCTCTGAAAGTAAGTTTGACCACCTTTTCTTGATATTGTTGTACTGTGGCCAGGCCAGTTGAGAAATCTCTGTTTAAAAAGCTTATTTTCCTATTTTGAACTATGTGCAATGAATCTTTTTAATTTGCACATTGCTTACCTAATATTAAATTAATGATGTTAATGGCAAACAAAATCTCAACAAAAACTTCATTGCATATAATGAGCACATAAGATAAACAATGAAACCAAAATGCAAATCCAGATTGACTGGCTTCAGAGCCCTTGTTCTTAGTCACTGTTATAAAATCTTCGCTTTGCTTTGTCCTTGCTCTCTGAGGGGTCCAATGCCCTTATCAACATTCTTTCATTCTCCAGGCCATTACCATTAATCAATACAAAGTTCTCCTTCATCTCAGATCATAAATCACCAGGCTATCCTAGTGTTGCTAGGTAATGGTTCTGATGAGCTAATTCACACCAAGGTGTGAATGAATAATGATGGTTTTATAAGTGTTCCACTTGGGAGTCTGCATTTTAAGGAAAGCCACAAACACTCCTCCAATGAAGTATAAAATATGGAGATTTCTGAGAGACTATTTTCAGGCAGGTGAAGGGAGAGGGAATGTTTGGTCAAGAGGGTTTAAGTACCTTTCAAACTGCCTGGTTACAAAAATCAGAAGAAATGAGGGAATTGGCATTTGGAGGTTAGCAAGAGAGAGGCAAGATAAGCTTAACCTTTCTGTCAGATGTTGATGACTGATACTGCTGTCAACAAAGAGAATTTCTGGTTATCATTTACCACAGAAAAGATTGCTGCATGTGCTCAGATGCTTCTTTAAGATAGATATGCATTCTTACAGATCATTAACATAACAAGGTTTCTGACAGAAAGGTTCCAACTACCTTTCTTGGTCTTGGAACTCCTTGCAGGGCCTCTAGAATCTTTTTTTGAGGGGAAGGAGGTGATAATGAGTTTTTCCCCAACTTTAATGAGATATGATTGACACATAACTGTGTAAATTTGAGGTGTACACCTAATCATAATGATACCAAAATTCCAAACTTGTTGATTTGATACATTTTTATAATGCAAAATCTTAATTTATCCCCTCATGAAATGGTTCATCTCCTCTGTAAAGGTCGTACACTTAAACTAATTGAAATTTGTAACCACCACCACCACTGTTGGAACATAATGACCCTTAACTTTTCACCCCCTCAAACCCTGTAACTTTCCATTTACCTGAAGTGAAGCTGACGAAATCCCCTATCCCAGGATGCTTAGCAACCCCACTGGTGCGAAAAAAGCCGCCCGCCTAAAAGCCCCCTCCATCTTAGTGAAGGTCCAAGAGACCTATCAACACTAGCCCCCCCTACCACAATCCAATCAACACCCTACACGAACACTAGCCGTCCCCAACCGGATCCTCCCCCTATATAAGCTCGCTCCTCCATTTAATAAATTGGAATTCCTCTCGGACTACCGCGCGTTCTGGTGATTTCTTTCATTGGTGCCGAAACCCGGGACACGGAGTGCCTGCAATCCGCCCCTTGACGCCCGACTGCCACCGAGAACCACCCAGTCCGGAATCCCCCTGCCCAAGTGACCCCGCGCTGGCTCGTCACAGGCACCACCGACCCCCCGGCTATTCCGTGAGTAACCCCTCTAGACGGACACTCCCGGTGACTACAGCAGGAGAACTAGCCGTGACCATCCGGTGGCCTCCTGTCGTTACCCGAGGAGAGAGGAATACACCCCACCACGGGTCTTCATGACTACGGTGGTCCCTGGTGCTACCCTACAACAATTTATAGGGTCAACTCCTGCGAGGGGTAGAAAGGGGCTGGCTCCTCCTTCTCCTATACTTTTCCTCCATGTTCCTTGCCTTCCTCCTAAAGCCCGGTGCAGCACTCTCCGAATCCTGAGTCCTGGACTCAAATTAGGAACCTCCACGGTGGCGACCTCTGGGAGGTCTCTAACCCTGGTTCTACTGAACCCTCCGAACCCCCACATTGTATAGGGGCGCCCTATATATTTGTCGGAGGTTCTCCGCCTGCTCGAGACTTTTCCTGCCTCGTATCTCCAACATTATGGGAGCCTCCTCTTCCTCCCCCCGCCAAAGACTCTCCTCTCCAATGTCTTTTAATGAAACCTTTCCACACTCTCTTTAAAGGAGACAACAAACCCTAAACTCATCACCAGATTCTGTACTCAAAATTGGCATAATACCCCTTAGATAATCAGTCCATTTGGCCTTCCAGGGTCTCTTGACTCTAACCTCATCCATGATCTTTTCAATTACTGCCAGCGCCTGGGCAAATGGACAGAAATCCCCTACGTTCAAGCTTTCCGTCTCCTATCTCAACACCCTGCTCTCTGCTCCTCATGCTCTCCTCCCAACTCCTCTTGGCCGTCACTCCAAAGCCATCTCCGCCCACCCCCTCCTCCTCCTCCTCCCGCCTGCTACCAGCAAACCTTGATCCTGCAGATGAGCCTCCTCCGTGTCGATCTCCACCCCAAAATCTGGCTGTACCCCTACCACTACCTGCCTCTAACACACCTCCCCAATTCATATCTCTTCCGCTCCTCCATTCAGCCCGCCACACACACGATCCGTGGCCCTCCCCTACATCCGGCCTCCCTCCCTTTCTACCCCTTCCAATCCTCCCACCTTAATGGCCCCACTTGAAGTGGCAGGGACAGAAGGGGTAGTCCGTGTCCATGTGCCCTTTTCTCTCTGATCTCTCCCAAATTGAAAAAAAGCTAGGCTCCTTTGGCTCGACCCCACCACCTATATTAAAGAATTCCAATGGGTGCTCCAAACATACAGCCTTACTTATCAGGACATTTTTATGCTCCTGGCTAATACTCTCCTATCAGGAGCACATAGGGTATGGGATGCTGCCCAAACACATGCCAGCAGAGAGACGAACTGACCCTACCTTTCCCATTGGACCTGAGGCAGTCGGATAGAGATCCTAATTGGGACTATAACACTGTTCAAGGTGTCCAAGCCCGAGACCGATTTGCCTCTTGTCTGGTAGTGGTTCTAAAAAGGCTGCCCGGAAAGTAGTTAATTTCCAGAAGGTCCAAGACATTATACAAAAAAAAAAAAAAAAAAAACTAGAGCATGGCCCGGCAACCCCTCAGAGCGAAATCCTTTCCACTGCCTTTAAGGTCTTTCACGGCCGCGAGGAGGAAAAAGAAAAACTCCGTAATAAAAGGCACGCCAGGCCGACTTTCAGATGGTGGCTCAACTAGTGTCCAAACAGACAAAGGCCAACCCTACCACAAAGACCCTCCGGAGCGTGCTTTTAAATGCAAGGAGGGCCACTGGTCGGCGTCGTGTAATCACAACCGGCCCCCACCGGCCGTGTCCTAAATGCAAACAGATGGGACATTGGGGATCCGATTGTCCCACCACCCGAAGGGGAGATGGAACAACGAATCTTCACTCTCTACAATCCCCTCCTGTGATCGCCTTGGCCGGCAGAGCCCAGGGTTAGTCTGGTGGTAGATGGTCAGCCTATCTCATTTTTAGTGGACACTGGGCCACTTTTCACTCTTGAGGGAGTTCCGAGGCCCTACCACACCCAGTTCAACCCCTATTGTCGGGGTAGGGGGAACACGCATACTCCCTCATAGAACCCCCCTCCTATTTTGCCAATTACAAAATGCTCCCCACTCCTTTTCACACTCCATTTTAGTTATCCCACAATGCCCAGTTCCTCTGCTAGGAAGAGATGTACTTTCTAAGCTTAGAGCTTCCATCTCAATTCCCTCCTCAGATCCCTCCAGTTCCTTCATCCTGGCCCTGACTTTATCTGACTCTCAAGAATCCAATAATCCTCCCTCATACCCTACCCTCACCATACCCAACACACCAGGGGCGGGGCACCACCCCTGCCACTGATTGGCAGATTGACTTCACTCATATGCCTCCGGTAAAGCACCTCAGATATCTGTTAGTCTTTGTGGACACCTTCTCAGGATGGGTCGAGGCGTTCCCATGCACCAATAAACAGGCGTCCACGGTCGCCAAACACCTGCTGACTAATATAATACCTCGGTTTGGGATGCCTTCTTCCCTTCAATCTGACAACGGTCCCGAATTCACTGCTCAGATCACTCAAAATCTTGCCTCGTCTCTCTCTCTCCCCTGGCATCTTCACTGCCCATATAGACCCCAGGCATCAGGAAAAGTTGAAAGATCTAATAGGACCCTAAAGGAACTCCTTACCAAATTAACGCTTGAATTACATCTCGACTGGACTCAGTTACTACCACTCGCTCTTCTAAAGATTAGGCTCTTTCCAAAAAAAAAAAAAAAAAAAAAACCTACCAACCTTTCTCCCTTTGAAATTATGTATGGGCGTAGCCCTTTACCCCCTGGCATAGTTCCCTCCAACTCTGTCATTCCTTCCTCCCTCACCATTCCCCTCCTGTCATACATAAGAGGTGAAATATGGAAATATCAGGACTGGCTATTGCCTGCACCCCGTAAGTCAGAAATACTAACTCCCCTTACAACCTGGCGATCAGGTCCTCTACACCCCTCCTGAGGAGAAGGACCTCCAACCAAAATGGGAGGGTCCTTACCCAGTTGTCCTAACCACTCCAACAAATTACTCCTTCCAGACAAAAATCTAACTCCTTGGATTCACATTTCCAGGTTGAAGGCATACACCTCGAAAACCTCTCCTCCAGTCAGATGGCGGAAAACACCAGCCACTGCGATACCCACGCCTGCTCCCCACACCGTCCAACCCCCTTAAACTCAAAAATCACTCGCGCCGGAAGCCTGTCGCCTATCCCAGAGTAAACTATGACCCCTTTTTCTTATTTTTTCTTTTTTAGTCTCTCTCCCCTACCTGGGCTCTCCTCCAGTCAGTTTGTCTGGAGGTTCAAGGTTCAGGAAACTTACACTGAAAACAAATCCAACTCCTCATGCCCCGCCACTGCTGACTGCCCCCTCATGGGATGTTCCGGGGCAGTCACTATACCCCTGACAGACAGTAAGCTTATCTCCATGCCACCCGTCCCTATGTCTGCTTTTTATTTGACCAAAGACAGGATTATTGCAAACGATGGCGAGGCTTATGGTGGATGTCCTTACTGGGCCTGTAAAATCCATGACCCATATCTCCAACAGGCCAAGGTAGGTGGCAGTATTTTACAGGTCTCAGGTGGCTCCTTCAAACTCCACATCCAAGATTCTTGGGACTCTAGATGGGCAGGGGGTAGTTCCTGGTGCCTTTTATTGTAATATGGCTATGCTTCACGCCGTTCACGGACGCCTTACTATCACCCGCCAATACATTCCCATTAACCACTCGGTTTCTCTGGTATCTACTGACATCAAACATCAAGAGACTCAACTCATTTCAGCCCTAGGGTCCACTGACTCCGACAAGTCAACTACACTTAAACACCTACACCTGGCTACAAATCCTCTCCAAGATGCTTATCTCTCTTAATCACACTCTCCCTTCCATATCTCCCAAAAACTGTTTTCTTTGTGCATCTCTCAGATGACCACTCTTGGCCGCTGTCCCTCTAAACTTAACTTCATTTCCTTCTAAAACCTCGAAACATACACTCCCCCATCTCCCTAATGTTCCCTTATATGGGAACCCGAGGACCAGTCCAATCACACCCTTATCCCCAGACTGTGTGCCTCCTAGGAAACTCTGCCCCTCTCTATCATCGCCTTTCCACTGCGACTATAACATCACCATTTCTAATCCCACCGCAGCATCCCGGGTTCTTTTTTCTGGTGCAGCAGCACTCTCTACACTGTCATCTTTCCCAACGTTACTACTCCCTGCCTCCCCGTCACCATTGTTCCCCAGCTCACCCTCTATTCTAACTCTGAACTACTCTTCCTCCTCAACCTGCCCTCTAGACATAAGAGAGCAGCCTTCCTCCCAGTCTTGATTGGAATCTCTCTTATAACATCGGTGGCAGGAATTGGATTGGGCGGGAGCCTCGACACACTCTATGGGCCGTACACGATCTTAATTCTAAACTCGAGGTGCTCTTACATCTACTGCTGAGTCCTTAGGCTCTCTCCAACGACAAATAACATCACTACTGCAAAGGTTGCCTTGCAAAACAGGAGGGCTCTGGACTTTAACTGCAGAAAAAGGTGGAACTTGCTTATTCTTAAAAGAGGAATGCTGCTACTATGTTAATGAATCAGGTATTATTGAAACCAACATAAAAAAACTTGAGGACCTAGCCACTTCATTCTATAAAACTAATGCCCAACCTGCCACCTGGACATCTCTTTTACAAAACCCCCTCCTCACCTGGCTCTGGCCCATTCTAGGGCCGCTCACTATAATCCTTCTCGGCTGTCTCTTCCTTCCCTGCTTAATTAAATTTCTTCAGACACAGGTTGGAAGAATTTCTAACCAAACCTTTAATCAGCTTCTCCTCAGGAATTATAACTACTGTCCTTTGGCTCAGGATCCCGTTTCTTTTAAAGAACAAATCACTGAATGCTGATGGCTACCTGGGTACAGTTCCTGGAGGCTCTGGGCTCTGACCTGTGGGCCCTCCACCCAGGATTCCTGGGAAGATTTTCATTGAACAGATCAACGATTTCTGGCTGCAGGAGCCCTCCAGGAATTCAAGCCAACAGAAATTATCCTCTTCTCACGCCTAACATGGGACTATATACAGGTCTTTTGTTCCAACTTTCCTTCCGCAGCAACTCCCTCCTCCCCAAACAGCCCTAAAACTTCGCCCCTTTCAGCAGGAAGTAGCTTGAGACAGTCATCGCCCCCTTTCCCCAAAAACAAAGAGGGGGGAATGTTGGAACATAATGACCCTTAACTTTTCACCCCCTCAAACCCTGTAACTTTCCATTTACCTGAAGTGAAGCTGACGAAATCCCCTATCCCAGGATGCTTAGCAACCCCACTGGTGTGAAAAAAGCCCGCCGGCGCCAAAAGCCCCCTCCATCTTAGTGAAGGTCCAAGAGACCTATCAACACTAGACCCCCCCTACCACAATCCAATCAACACCCTACACGAACACTAGCCGTCCCCAACCGGATCCTCCCCCTATATAAGCTCGCTCCTCCATTTAATAAATTGGAATTCCTCTCGGACTACCGCGCGTTCTGGTGATTTCTTTCAACCACCCCCAAGGAGATAAAAAGCTTTAAAAAGATTCCCATTCCTTCACAGTACTCTAACAAGTTTGGAGATTGCAAGCATAGAGAAAGTTTTCATTACTTCATAGGTACCAGAGTTTCCACTCTTGAAAATGTCTCAACAAAACTCTGTGATGCAATGTCAAACACTATTGATAAACTCATTGACCATATGGACAATAGAATAAAGCCCTTTCTTAATGCTCACTACTGTTATTGTTGAAATTTTGATATTATCATGATGAAAAGACTCCCTCTCAGGTAGGATTCTGAACTGAGAACTCTATACAAGAAACAAAGTAAAAAAAATGATAGAACTACCTTATGTGTTAATTGTTGAATAAGTACTCTCCGCTCCTGCTGAAGAGTTATCTGACTAAAGATACTTTTGAAAATGCAGCTAAGGCTCAAGGCCTTAGCGAAGTTTTCTATATCCCCGTCACTGAATGTAAAACTCATAGTTCTACCAGAGATAATGCTTATCTAATTTTCTAATCAGCTGCAAGCATGGCAAGAGTAAACCTGCCCAAAACAGGTCAAAAGAGGAAGGCTCTTCGCAGAACTGAGACAACAAAGAACAAAAAAGAATGTGGACTTGAATAGGTTCAGTATAACCTTCCACTATTAATTAACTGATGGCAATTTAAATTCTTGAATGTTTTAATAAGATCGGTAAAACTTCCTCCCTTGGATGGAAGCTAATAAGGAATCATGGTGATATAAGGAAAGAGGCATGAGAACTAAACAAATTAATTAAATATCAAATCAAGTTCAGAGCCTGCAACAGTGCTGTCAGACCACTGGAAGCCTACAGAACAAAAGAAAATTCCCACCTTGGTCACTAACAAACCATTTCATACCTGAAGGAAAAAGTGAGTCTTTAAGTTGTATCCCCTACATAAAATAAACACAACCATTCGTTCCTTATGGCCAGACCATAGGAAACCTTATAGATCAAAGGCTGAGACTGCTAGCATACCTTTCACGCTGTATATCCATGCCTTTCAAGTTATATACCAATACTATAAAATAAAAATGGATAAACAAAGCCTTTAAACTATAATTCATAGAAACCAAGAATGATATATAAACTGAATTCCTCAAACTCTCTTTGTTCCTCTTAGTCTCTCTCATTCTATCTTTGAGAGGATACCATGCTCTGTCTACAGAACATTATTCCTTCTCAAATAAACTTTCCTTTTAACTCTAACTCTGGCATGTGTTTGAATTCCGTCTTACACACAGTGCAGGACTTGAGCTCTTACTTGGGGTTTTGCTTCATCTTGTATCAATGGTATGAGGTTCCAAAAACATATTTCTTAACAAAAAAGTCAAATAAAAGCACACCAGTGTTTTTAAATTATTATTTAATTCAAGATATATAAATTCAGAAATATCTCCTGATTAGTAAAAGGAAGAAACATATTTAACAAAGTTAAATAAAAAATGTATACTTTTCTACTAGCTTAATGGATTTGTAAGCTTCTCTGAAATTTATTTTTTCTTTCTTTCACCTAATGTCTCAAGGTGTTTATTTTTTACATGAAGAATTATAAAATCTATTTCATAATAGGATTCAGACTTTTAACTCTAATGATGCAGGCAAAGTACTCAGTAGAATGTCTAGTACATAGATTGTGGTCAAAGCTTAGTGACATTGGAATCAGGTAACTGTCAAATGAATTCTTAGTCCACCCACCAGTCATGTAAACAATATGACTCTGGACAAGTTATTTGCTTTATCTGTTTCTTATTTGTACATGTATCATACAGATAAATAATAGGCAATATATACTAAGCATTAAATAAAATGTAATAAAGAAGTTTAGTGCAGAGTACACACTAGAGACTTGATTAACAATAGCTATTATTATTACTAACACTACTTCAAGGCATGTGTTCTTACTTGTATTTATCTGTTGGAAGAGATGGGTTGAGGTAAAATTATATATATAAAAGTTACACATATGGAATTTTAATTCATTTACTTTATTTAAATTGATCTATGTTGTTCCATATATGCCATATTAACCACTATTATTAAGTTTGTCAGGCACTTCTGATCAGTTGATATAAACATAGTATTCTTCCTAAGACCCAGGTGGATTAGGGTATCTCTAATGTCTCATTTATTGAATTTATGCATTGACTATTTGACCCAAAAGTCAGTGATGTACATTCAGATAAGGGAAAGTTGTCATCACTCTTGCAAAGATGTTACATATATTATGTTTCAATTTGTTCTAATATCTTCTGATATCTAACTTAGCACATGGCCTAATGCATTCTCGTAAAATCTGACTAGAAGTCCAAGTATGCGACTTTGAAGAGCTCACACAAACAACATGTGTGTGAAGAAAAGCAGTGTATAAACAAGGAAAGATCAAAATTCTGAGAGTTTGTGTCAGTCCAGTAGTGTGCACATCACCTTCTAGCAAGGCTCTCTAAGAAATCCTTCGCTTTGCTAGCTTCTCTCAGATTAGTTTCCTCTGGCAGCTACAGGTATTGACACCGATTTAGAACTTTTGTAAACCTCTGGAGAATTTCATTTTCCCACCCGCCTTTAGCTTCCCCAGCTCAATCCCATATACTTTCCTCTGGGAATCTTAGTTTCCCGAGTCACTCAAAACTTTCTCCTAAAGGAGATGACTGTAATACCACCATCTCTCTCTCTTGCATTTCTTCCCATTTATTTATTCGAGGCTGCCCTGTTTGCTTAAATCATACAGTCTTGATTGTTAAAGGAACTAAGTACTTATTCACTTAGGATCCATGTAAGTATAGGATAGAAAATATTTCTTATAGGCTTTTAAAAAGATTCTTTCTGAGACAGACTAGAAGTCTTGGTATAGAATGAGAATTGTAAATGCTCCTCATAAAGACCAGGGTTTGTTTTCTGCCCATTGCCCATTCACTATTTTATTGTTTGTTCAGTGCATGTAGCAGAGTTCTCACACTGTATGGCCCAACCTCCTCTGCCTGCATAAAACATGATACTCTACTCTGAACAATACTGGAATACATTACATAAATTTCCCTTTGATATCTAGCATGTTTTCTACTCTAATAGAATCTGAGCAGAATCACATCTCCTTTCTCCAGTGTTCTCAATGTACTTCATAACTCTCTCTGTGAATCCAATAACCATCTCCAAGCCATTAGAAGGAATACATTTCAGTGAAGGGTATAAGGAATCAACTCAGTAGGGCAGAGCCAAAGATGATATAGCAAATTTTTACATGATAGTGTGAGGGCACACCGTCAAAGAATCAGGAGGTTGTATAATCAACCTTTATTACTCCCATCTCTTGCAGAAATGGAACATTCAGGTTATAACATGGTGTGAACCCCCAAACCTTTGCATACCTGATTGCAAATTTTCCTAAATTGTTGGGTTTCTTCCTGTGGAAGATTCTGCAGTTTGATTCACACTTATTCTCCAGCCTCATGACAACTTTCAGACTCTAATAAAGGCAAACAGTCTTCCGCAACCTGCTTTGCAACTAGGGGAGGCCACATGTACATTTAAAACCAAAGACATCTCGACATCTGTTATTAGGCTTCCTTGGAAAGCATTTGCCTTCTTGGTAAAAGTAAATGGACAGCTAGATAGCATGATCCTTTACAAACAGAATGTTTCTGTGATACCTGGAGCTACAATGCCCATCAGTGACCATGAGGATAATCACAGAGACAGCAGCCTAGATATTATTGAGATACTGAATCAATGTCAACAACTGCCCAATTCCTAGAAAATAACTTAATGAAAAGTCTAGCTTGAACCAGATATATCATTTACTTAATTTGTTTTACCAATTTCAATAAAATGTATTTCTGTTATAACTACCATATCTTTCTAAGTAGAATGGACTTGAAAATATCTTGTTTACTGACTGGGGACTTTTAGAGTTTTGCAGTTTTTATTTTAAATACCATGGCTTTATACAGTGTTTGAAAAATCTCAACAAATCATAAAACCCAATTGTCTAGAAAGGTACATAGTATAAATAGCATCAGACTAGACCAGTCTCTGCTCTCTTCAATCTCAGTACAATCTTGAAAAAGCCAATTCAGAGACTGGGCTCTCAACTCCTAAAAGTTAAGTTTGAAGTTGAGTTACATTACATTACATTGCTAGTCCTGAGATTTGATGATTCTGTCTCAGCACAGAGAGCACACTACAAGATTATAATTTACACATGCGCTCCACGCCCAGGTAGCGTGTGAAATAATAGCCCACTGGGGATGTGGAAATTTGTGTTCCTACATCATTGATGCCATTCACACATAGCATTTATTTTTCTGAATCTCATTTTGCTCATCAGCATGAGATTGTAAGTAAATAAAATATATGCTGGTGGCTCTTGGACTAAATTTAGTTTACAATTTTGTTGTTTGTATAGGTTATTTTTAAAGTTTTTTTTTTAATTGGATTAGTCATGTAATAGCTTTCTTTCTGAGTTTTTTTTTTTTTTTTTTTTTAAACTGACCTATTTGGCAATACGGGGCACACATTCTTCCATCAATATAATCACCTGGAGAAAAAAGACTGCTGCCCCATTAAATCAGGCCTGCATCCTTCACTCACAATGTAGCTCACTTCATTTACTTATGTTATATACTCCAAGGTCATAGTTATTTCCGTGTGTAAGCCTTGGAGCAAACAATTGCCCAAATTCCTTTCTAATTCTGAAATTATCTCTAAAGACACCCATTTTGTAAACTGGATGCACTAAACCATTAGAGAAATTGATTCCATAGACTGAAAGAGTTGATGTCTTCAGCCCTCCTAACTCTAACATTCTGTTATTCCGTGTCAAGCTAAGACATTTCTGAGACTTTGATGTATTACTTGACATGTCACTAGGCCAGCCAGCCTTGAGCTGGTCTTAGAAGTCACAAAAAGGAACAACTTCACTTGTCACCACTGATCCAAAATGAAAACATTGACAGGTTAAAATCAGCGATTACAGGTACACCCTTCCCTGCAGTTTTAAATAAACACAATCAGTCTACCCTGTGCTAAGCAACTGTTTCTTAAGGCGTGTTTGTAAATGTGTTTATAAAGCAAGAACCTCCAATCCATCAGGCCTCAAAGAGCTAATCAATACATTCCAATCTGATCTCAGAGAAGTTTTGCCGCTGGGAAGTTTAATTTATTTCAACTCATGGCCATGAAAAAATGAGCAGCCTCAACATGTTGACAAAGAGAAAAAGTGGATGATGTTGTAGCCAGCAACGGTTCCATTTCAATTTTCCATTTTATCTGAACAAATTACCCAACTAAATGGAATGACCATGAAAACTGATCAGGTATGGGGCTAGTGTAAGGGCCCAGACAGGAAGAAAGGGAATCTAGATGGCAGCCGCAAGAGACATTCTTAGTCACAGACTATACTCCCTGTTAAAATATTTTTGGAGAGAGAATAGAAGCCTGGGAAAGAGTTTTGGTAGGTAATCTACTAGATAAATGTCCTTTTAACAGCGCTTGTATCTAGATATAATCACTTCCCATAGCTAGAGTGTTTGCCCCTAAAAAATAAATCCCCCTGATGTCTGTAAGGGATGGATATCGAGTGCCATTTCCCTTTTAGAGTTTGGCACAGTAATGACATAAACGAATTCCAGGGGAGTATTTTTTATTTTTATGTACCCGAAACAGAATCCAGGTCTCTCATATATCTAAAGACAACATAGCTTTCTGGCTGGTCCCAAGGGAAATACGCAGAGTGGCAGAAATGGAAATATGTTATCCTGAGAACCCTGCTATATTACAGGCTGCATCAGTGGAATATGTTTGCATAAGTGATACATCAGTCCCCACTCTCCTTATGCAGATTTAATAAACAACAGTGTTCATTGTCTTTAAAATATCAAGACACAAGCCTTCAAAACCAAAAGACAGAGAAGGGGACATTTCTTAAGCAGAAATCGTTTAAGCAAGTTTATCCAGAAAAGGGAACCAGAGTTATAGAAGAGGTCCAGAAAGCACAATGTACATAGGTGCCTAGAGAGGTAGTCTCATTTCCTGGAAGTACAAAGATGGGGTTGCAGAGGGGAAGAGGTAAAATGTCCTGATGCCCTCCTGTGCCCTAATAGGATGACACCTCCATTAAAGAAAAGCCATGAAGCCAGAAGTCCAACGGGAGATTATAACGAGGACCTCAGAAGCCAGTCAGATTCCTTTTGAAGTCTCCCTGAATTCACAGTTATGGGAATACAGGAAAACCACCTAGGGATTGGAGAAGCAATGAAACATGGGAAAATAAACACCAGACTCAAAACAACTAAATATTAGTTCTAGTCACTGCTTTGGCACTAATCGCCAATGTGACCACTTTTTCATGACTGTTTCCTCATCTCTGGAACAAAGTCATTACATTGCACTAACAACTTTCTAAGGTCCTATATAGCTAAAAAATATCACTATCCTCATCTGTGAGCTCTTGTAAGACCCCATATTCACATTTCTCTATTTTCTATTAAAGCACTAGCCTGTTAAATATATAATGTAATCCTTAGGATTAGGATGACAACTGCATAGGTTAACTCCAAATCTATTAATTTAAACCTCTACAATGTTCTTTCACAAGTAGGAGACATCTATTTTCAAGGTCATGACATAGGATTGGTATAGAGTTGATTTATGGCATTTATATTTTCTAAAGGTATCCAATCTCATTCAAAAGTTCCAAAGATTAGAGCAGCGTGACCAGAAAAGATCTCTTGAAGAGTGACTTGTTTTAAAACACACTTTGTCAAAAGGGAGAATTTATCTCTAGCATTATGTGTGGGCTCTTGAATAAGAATCTACTCACTTATCTTCTACAGAAGTAGGTATGGTTGGACTATGTTGATTGAGAGCTCTCAGATAATTTTCTACAGCTATGACAAAACTTACAACGTATTGTCCTTCTGATTAAAAAAATACATATTTTAGATGATGCTAAAATATATATGAAAAGAAATATGGCATTCAAGCATAAGGAAATGATCTTTTTCATTTGTTTGAACTCTGTCAGATTGTTTTTAATGATTATATTTAGTTTTTATTATTATATTCTTAGAAGAATGGGGACTCACTGGAGAATGTTAAAACAAGAGTATGGGTGACATGAAAGACAAAAACAAAGTCTTATATTAAAAAAAAAAACTAAAAAAATTTTAGATGTCTACTTGTAAGAAAGACTTGAATTATTTGTCTCTAGCTTCTATGATATGAAAATATAAAAAAGGGAAAAAATACTATATATCTGAATGACATGAAAGTATACTTTAGCTCTTTGAAGAATGAACAAGAGGACTCCAAACCAATTCATAAAATATATACTAAGCAAAGCAATAAGTTTGGTGCTATGGCTCAGAGAGAGTTCAAAAGAGACAGAGAGAGACAAAGTAAAACCAAGATGCCAAAATGCAGTCACTCATTCTTTAGAGATGAAGAAAAACTCATGAACATAGTAGTTAGATCTTTAGGCTCCAACGTAGGTATAGGCCTAAAAGACCTGTGTTTATGACCTTATGACATTATTTTAAAGATAGAAACAAAACAAAAACATGACATACCCTTGTTACATTTACTATATTTATCCTGGGTCTGAGTCTAGGAATTATGGTCAACTGTGTGGAAAACAGAAGAATAAATTACTGTTTAAACAGGGGATGGAGTCTGGGTTTCAAGGACTCCCCTTTATTCCCCTAATACTTAGTATCAATGCCACCTGCAGAGAGGGGCTCATTAGATCAGTTCACCACATCTAACTTGGAGGGCCACCACTGGGTATAGTTTTATCATGAGTCACCTCAGGTGTACTTTTCCTCTTTCATGTGCAGCCTGTATTTCATCAGAGTATTGAGCCCTTGAATGATTCAATTGCAAGCTGAACTTCAGGGTTGATTTCATCCAACACAAACTGCACAGGCCTCTTCAGCATATCTCAGACAATGATCTTTGAGGTAATGATTCTATTATCTAAGAGCAGATATTTTGCCTCCTTTTCCTCTGCCAGCCCCTGATCCTTGCACCCCAAGCTTAGCTCTCTCCTGAGAGAAGAGCTGTTGCTTTCTCCTCTTAGCATGAGCCTGCAATATGCATGCGGATACGCTCTCTTTTCAGGCAAGTTTATTCTCCCTTAAATGAAGAATTCCAGTTTCCTTTTATTGCATTTCTGTTCAGGCCTTTGGTAAAGTCAGGCCCCAAGGCATAGTGCTCGTCTTACATCTTTCTCTTTTATGGCAAGTTGCTGGCTGTATAAGTGGATTAAGAGGTTTTCTTTTCCCACAGGCATGAATGAACATGATATTCCTATGACTGAAGAGGAGACTCTTATTTAATTTGGGGGGTAACTAGTTAGTGATTATTAGGTACCTGTAAAGCCATTAAGAGTGGAAATTTTTATTTACTTTGTATTATCACTTCTGTTATATTCTCTTCCAGAACACTGTGGAAAGTGTTGCTTAATAGGGTATGACTCGATATTTATGAATCTCTGATCATATCACTATTACAGGACTTTACCCATGTATTTCTTCTCAGAGATCAAAGTTGGCAGATAGTGATGTCTTATGACAAAGAACATTCTGTAGGAAAATGAGGTGATACATTCATTCAAATTGGAAGCATCTGCAATAATATCATTTTAGGCATGTCACATTGCATTTGTCTATTAAAAAGTCTTATCTTGAGGAGTAACCACTGTGTAATGGTTAATTTTTTGTGTCCATTTGACTGGCCATGGATAGATGCCCAAATTAAACATTATTTCTCAGTGTGTCTATGAAGGTGTTTCTGAATGAGATTAGCTTTTAAAGAGATGGATTTAGTAAAGTGGATTGTCCTTCCCAATATGGGTGAACATCATCCAATCCACTGAGGATCTGGACATAACAAAAGGCAAAGGAAGGAGGAATTCTGCTCTTTCTTTCTGGGACAAACCTCTCATCTTCCCCAGCCTTCCCACTGGGATTTAGATAATTAGGTTCCTTAGTTCTCTGGACTTCAGACTTGGACTAGATTATACCACTGGCTGCCATGGGTTTCCAGCTTGCAGAGAGCAGATTGTGGACCTTCTCTGCCTCCATAATTGTTATGTGAGCCAGTTCTTCACAATCAATCTCTCTCTCTCTTCTTTCTCTCTCTCTCTCTTTTCATCTTCCCCCCGAACCCATCCCTGCCACTTCCCTGAAACTGGTACTATTTCTCTGAAACACCCTAATATACTCTGAAAAGATTTTCTAAGTCCCTAAATGTGACTACTATTACAATAACTACTGCCTTTACTTTAAAATTACCTTTAATAATAATGGTATTAATATTTTTATGAGCTACAAATGTTCAAAACTATTGGGTAGTTTTTCTTGTATGTTTGTTTTTTTTTCAGTTAACATTTTTATTACAGTATTTCTTTTTAAATTCATTGAGGACAAGACAGAAAACAATGACAATGGTCCTGGAAAGAATGCATGACTCGCTGAGTTACAGCAGGTTCTTCTCTTAGTGGGGATTGTGCTCTTGTTTTCAGCAATGAGTGAAGGGAAAGACCTTGCCCTTTTGAAGTTCTAGCTGGAAACGCTGTCATTGTAACACTTCGGGTGTGGAATAGTCTCCCAATCACCATGGAGTCCACCTGCTATTGGCGTTAGTTCCAGATCTATATTAATGCCAAGATTATCTAATACCTATAACAGTTAATGGTGTAGGTATGATTATTAAAAAATTCTGAAGTTTATGAAAATTGTCCTCTCACATAGACTTATTTACCTATCACTTTATACCCAATTATCCCAACTTTAGAAGCATATAACCAGACCACTTATTATTCTCTCTCCTGACATTGGTGATTCACTGGGCTCAGATAGATGGTTCTGACTTTGAGTTTTGCATGCAAAGTCAGATATTGGTTGGTGCTGTAACCATCTCTAAGACTTCTTCACTCACATGTCAGAACCTGGTCTGGGAAGACTCAATAAACTGAGGACCAGAAGAAACAGGACTGCTAGGGCATTTTTCTTTATTTTTTATGTGATCATCCCATGTGACCTTTCTTGCATGGTAGCTTCAGGATAGCCACACTTCCCACATGGTGGTCACTGTGTCAGCATTGCATTTCGTGACAGAGTTAGATAGGAGAAGTATCACATTCTCTGACTTAGGACCAGAAGTTACAGTGTCACCTCCACCATATTCTATTTGTAGAAGCAAGTTATTAAGGTCAGCCCATGTTGAAAGGGAAGCAAATGCAACTCAATCTCTTGATAACAGAAGAGTTAAAGTTCTAAAATCTTTATTTGAATTTAAGTTTTCCTGAATCAACGTTCATTCTTAGCTCCACTAGCTACACTTTACCAGGTTTTTTTTTTCTTTTTTTCTTTTTCCCTGAAGAAAAATTGTCCATTTAAACTGGATGATCACACATTAAATGAAGTTTTAGATATAGTCAAAATAATCTATTAAGGTCTCTGTCTCTCTGACATGAATGCTGAAATATGTTTTTAAATCCTAGAATTTTCAAGAACTGCATTTTTGATGAAAGATGTAAAAGACTTCAACACCAGGATACACTGCCTTTCTCTGGAAAATTTCCTCATTTCATAATACGTTTCTGATTTCCTTCTCCTGCCCTCTCTATCTCCCTCCCTCTTCCTTCTCCCAACTCTCTTTCTCTCCACATCAGTGTGGTTTTGCCTACTTAGCAAGGTTTATATTCAAACTAACTAAAATTAATTTTCATGTAAAATTCCCCCAATGGACATGGTTTCTTAAAAATCAAGATACATCACATCAACACCATTTCTCTTGATAATGATTCTTCTATTGAAAAACTAATCAAGTTTCCCTTGAACAATTTACTCTCTATAGAGCCAGGTTGTTTATGTCTCAAGGACCTGTGATCACTGAGGCACTATAAGATTTCTTGATTCTTTATATTTGTTATGGTACTTTGGCGAACCATCAATGGTGGTCCTTTTCTATTTGGAACTCCTATTTCTCCTGGTGTCTGGCTTTGTGTACATTTTCAGAGGTCTAAATTTTAAAAACAGATGAAAATGAAACAGAACAAAATCACACATTAAATGCATTAATGCCTCTTCCTTTTGCATAAGAATTAATAAGTTAGATGAATTCTCACTTATCTAACATTTACAAATGCCCATATTTATTGCCATATATACAGCAAAATCTTGTCTACGTTTCTGGTGATACCTGTGCACCAGGTGTAAGAGATCTGGCTTGGAACCAATAGCTCAGGCTATGCATAAATTATGACAATCCACTTAATGTTTCTGAACCTTAATTGTTTCATCAGTGAAATGGGGAGAGTAATTTCTCAAAGCCTAATTCACAGGGCTATTACTAATGAAACAATGTAATGCTTCTTACCCTTTGTTAAGCCACGTTTTTCCTATTGGATGAAAAGAGAGATGGCATATATTTTGTTGATGTAATTTTAAGATTAAAATACTTTAAATATTATGATCTAAAACAGGATTTGCGTGTACTTATGCACACGTGTATGTGTATAACTGCTCTTCTTCTAGAGGTTTTTGTGAACCAACTTCTCTTGGGAATCGCAGAACTAAAGTTTTTAAAAATGTCTGATAAACTAAGTGACCTACAAATACAAACTTTCAAATATATTATTTCATATACTCATAAAAACTTTGTGACATAGGGCATATTACTGATATTCTAAAGTTAGGAGATTCAAAATTATAAAAAGCAGCAGAGCTAATAACCAAACCAGTTTCCTGACAAATTTATCAATATTCCTTGTTCTCAGAATATTTAGGATTATTTATTTGTCTGTATAAACCACAATGAATTTTGAGCCAGAACATGAATTTTTGAAACGTTATGATTTTGTTTTTCCTGGAGAATACAGTTCATCTCCCATATTTATTGTACGCATTTTGAAAGAACACTTCTCTATTTTTATCTAGTGCTAACTTGATATTGAAAAAGCTTTGTTCTTCAGCAAAACTAAAATTTAGTTTAGTTTTTTTAATATGTTAGGCATTGTTTTTCCTTCCCATGCACTTTCATATTCATGATCGCCTGCCTTAGTTACTTATTCTACCAGATGTGTATATAGAAACCTGTCTCTCTTTAAAAACTGATTTTTATAGGAAGAACAAGGAAGATGATCAAATTCGGTATCTAAAGCCCACCCAGACCACACTTGTACTTGAATAGTGAGAGTGATATTTCAGGCCAGTCTGATATAACTTTAACATTATTCTCTTGGTACATGAAGATGAAAAAATGCTTTCAGAGCATCTAGCAGATGGTAACTTCACAGGTATTGAAAAGTTAAAAATAAACAAAACTAACACCCTGGAATTCGATAGAAACATAATACAATTGTTAGTTCTCACGGTCTCTATTAGCCATTGATTTTCATCTGCTATCTCATGTAGTAACAGATTAAAATAGAACATTTCTTTCTATTAAAAAAGTGCAAGCTGGTTTTAAATAATTATTAAATTAATTTTGAAACAAGTACAATATGATTACCACACTTTTCCATTTACCAAATGTTATTCATTTTACAGTGTCCTTCCAAATAGGTTATTTTACTTTGCTTTCCATACGAATCCAGTGAGATCAATAGAGACCCATAATGCAAGTAACAAAATCAAGTAATAAATAAGATCAATGACTTAACACAGCTCATGAAGTTAAAAGTAAAAGAGCCAAGGCACACATTTTAGCAGTATAGAAGGAAGCTAATATTTTATAAGTACATATTTCATTCCAAATAACTGGTTAAATATCTAGAATATGCTATCTCATTAAGGTCTCATAATTCAGCCCCCAAATTAACATTTCTCCACCTAATTTACTCATGAACCTCTTAGCTTTAATGTGTCATACCTCTGTTTCCTAGTATCAATGAACACCAAAATGTAGATATGACAATAATTCATGGCCATGGGTTATTAACATAAATAATGTTGCAAACATTTGAAGAAATTAGAAGTTTCTCCAAATATCACTTTGGGGGGCCAACTATGGGACTTGTGGCTATGTTATGTGTCCCTGAGGCTGGGCTGAACTACTTTCCCTAGAACTCTCTTTTCTCTGTGTCTCAGGTTAGAATGTGCCACAAGAGATATTATGGCTTAAGTAGAAGTGAAACAGCAACCATTTGGGGTTTTATGCCCTAACAAAGGTCTAAGTAGGTACGTTTGTAGCTCACATAGATTGTCACTTATCTGTTGGTTTACCTTGTTGGTGAGAGGCATTAGTCAGGCCTGCAATAATTCTACCTCTTTCTAGATCCTCCTTTAGCTTGTTTCGCTTCAGGACTAGATGCGTGTTTAGCTCCATAATGAAGGATATCAGCTTCTCCTGCAGGACGTGCAATTATCACAGTTGGTGGCACTAAGGACTGACCTGAGTTTTGGATCATTCTCAAGTGGCCCAATCTCAAATTCTAGCTTATCCTTGCTCCCCTCACATAACATCTATTTTTAGCTTCCTGAGACAACAGCTTTATAGAGACTGTGAAACCAGTGACATCGTTAGGCAAAGTCAAATCCTTATATCAAATACATTTTTGTAGTTCAACTTCCTTGACTGAACCTTACCTGATCAAAATTTGTCACAGAGAGAGATTTTAGAGGGATGGTATTTAAGATGGGTTTTCTGGAAGATTCTGGGTAATTTGGTTTGTTCTGATCTGATTTGATTTAAAAGGTCCTAACCACCCCTATTTCTAATGCTTAAGGAGACACCAGTAGTCCATATCATAGTGGCAGAAGCATTATGCAAATTATCACCTGCAGATATCTGTAATCAAATGCCTATAGAAAACAAGACTCTGAGTGACTAAGTGTGTGCTGCCACAGAATATTTTAGTCAAAATAAGGCACTAATGGGTTGATTGTTTGGTTCTAAATTTACTAGAAACATGGAGGAAGAAAATGATGACATACAACTTTAACTTACCAGCTAAGGTCTGCATAACAGACCCCAAAGTCTATATCTGTCCTAAAAGAAACCACTAGCTCTTGACCACAAGGTCTAGATTTATAAAAACCAGCCCCAAAGTCTAAACCTTCAAGGGGCTGAATTATAATGCAAACTGAGTCCCCAAACACCTGAGATCTTTTTTATTAAAAGTTGGCCAATTGTAAACAAATAAGACCCTGAAATTTGCAATGAGGTACATAGGTATATTCCAGTAAAGCTGGGTTTTTTGGACCCCTAAATTCTGTGAGCCTTCGACAGCAGAAGAAATTTGTTTCACCTTGCCTGGATAAAATATAATAGACTGTAAAGGACAGCGGATTTGCTCAGAAACTATCTCCGCCACCTCTCTTTGCTTCCAGATGTATAAATATACTCAAATTCCATCAGGCCTCAGAGAGTGTAAAACAAAGTATGACCCGTGCACAGGTATGATGTATGCAAAATCACTGATTTTGCCAACAATGATTCTATTGATGGAAAAGTTGAGAGTACCACTTGGCCACTTTGGGCTTCTCATGCCAGTGAATAAACGAGCTATATAACTGTTGTGCCTGGGGTAATTAATCCTGATAAGCAAGGAGAAACTGATTTGCTATTACTTAATGGGAGTAAAAAAAAACATGTTTGGAATACAGGTGAATCCTAGGTTACCTTTTCCTATCCCCATATCTGTGACCGAAGTCAAAGAAAACTATAACAACTCAGCTTAGGCAGTACTGATCATGGTCCTCACACTTGAAAAGAGAAGGTCTAAATTCTTCAAATAGCCAAGGAACTAGAATAAACTGAGATTCTCCCTAAAGACAAAAAAATTATGGATTGGGGAGTGGAAGAAGGTAGTTACAAATACCAAATATGATCATATGACCAGTTATAAAGATGAGGACTGTCATACCTATGAATAGTACAACCTTATTTTTATGTAACTACATATACGTGTGTGTGTGTGTACTATTTTTGTTTTTTTTTCATACTTCTTTATTCCCCTTCCTGTAACATAGGATATGTATTATCTCACTATTTAAATTACAGAACATCAAAGGGAAAGTGTGGATTAGCTGGAACAATGAAATCACCCTAAGACTAAAAGAGGGTCTTTGTATCCTTTGGTCAGGGGGAGAAAGGGTTAACAAAGGTTAACAAAGAGGATAATTGCCTAATGTAATTAATATAATGTAAAGCAGCATGACTATAAATTTCCTAATTTGAAAAGAGGGGGCTGTGGTATCTCCGTGATGTGTCAACCTGGCTCAGCAGAACTCTTTCTTAGAATTTACTTCATTGTGTATCTCCAGTAAGTGGGCTATAAGAGACATTTCTCTACAAGACTTGGAAGATAAAAGTGAAGTTGAAACCATTTCATTTTTTAGAATGGACATTTAGAATATAAAAATATCTTCAAGGGTTTATATAATATTTGGCCAAGGGTCTTTGACTCCAGAGGAGACAAAACTTCTTAAATTCTTGTGAAACAGACTGCCTATACTTAAAGCAAATCCCTTTGTTTATTCTGATGCCAGAAAATGTAGAAAGCAAAAATAAATGTGTTGATTCTCTTTCTCTTGCATCTGCCTTGCATCCTAATGCTCTTGACTTTAATGTGTTGCTCTGGTCATATTCGATATAGCTGCTCAACATCTTTTTTATGTCAAGCCTTTGCTCCAAACACTCCATTGCCAGTTCAACTTGTCAAAATTTGGAGAAAACACGTTTTAAACATTCAGTGAGCATTTCTCTGAAAAGAAAACCACTATTTCTAATGAGCATTCATGAGTGCAGTGGATTGCAGAAACTGTTTTCTAAGATCTGTCACAAATAATTTAATTTTATTAGTTTTAATGGCCCTCAGTTACGGTCATGGAGTATAAGTGAAAATTAAGATATTTTTCATGAGATGAAAATAGATTTCAATCACAAAGAGTGTTTTCATCCCCACCTCTTTCCTTTTGCTTATTTATTTTATTTTATTTTTTGGCAGATGATTCTAGTTAAAAGAAAACCACTGTAAGAGATGAGAACACAGAGATATTATTCCACGAGAACAAAGCTCTGCTTGTACTGGGAATGTCTCTTTTAATTGTATCTAAGTTGGTTGGTCTGGCAAGCTCACAGGCATGACTACAGAGAAAGGGTCTAATGTGTTAAAGTAGAGTTTTATCCTGGGAAGGAACAGTGAATATTTTTATTCATAACTAAAGGTTTGTCTTCCCTGATAGCAGGCACAGAAACAACCAGGAAATCTATGCATTGCTTCCAATTCATAACTTTTCACTTGCTGCTTCTGCTTTTCTACTCTGTAGATTTTTTTTAAAAGTTTAATTTTTCCTCTTCTATTGCTCATCACTCACTGAAAAATATTGTAATTTGAACAGGTCTATATATCTTATGCTTCATATACAACTTAAGTGCATTTCTTAAACAGCTGGATGGGTTGGGCAGTCCATCCTCATTGTTTCTTAGTGAGTAAGGTATGTTGGTGTATCTAGGGTTAGTGATGAACATGAGGTTTTCTGTTGAAATAGCTCTGCTTTAGTATTTCTTTTTCTTCTATACCAAGGCAACTATGTGGTTCAAAAGAAAGCCAATAAGAATCTGAATGAGGAATCTGGAAGTTTGCATTGCCTCTGCCATCCATTCACTAATTTATAACCTCAAGCAAGCTAGTTCAATTTCCTGTGTCATTCTTTTCCCATTTGCAAAGTGTAGATCTCAGGAAATATAGATAAGTATTACACATCTGAAACAAACAAACAAACAAAAAAGTATTTACCTTCATGAAGACGACGATCAAATGTAGAAAGACAACAATTCAGAAACAGATATAAATCCAAATTAAATTGCATTGTATACTGAAAGGTAATAATTACTGTATAAGTTTGCTATGGTTGTGACATAGTACCACAGATTGATTGGCTTAAATAACAGAAATTAATTTTCTTATAATTCATGTTGTCTTTCTTCTGTACTTCTTTGTCCTAATCTTCTCTTCATATAAGGACACCAGTCATGTTGAATTGGGGCCCATCCTAATGATCTTATTTTACTTATTTACCTTTTTAAAGTCCCTATTTCCAAATATAGTTACATTCTGAGGCATGAGGGCTTATGGCATCAATATATAAACAGGGGCAGGGGGAGGGCATCATTCAGTTTATAACAGCTATTATAAAAAAAAGAAGTTTGTAAGAAATAGAGAATGCTGGAGAATGTTTCAACATTGATGGGGATTTTGAGGAAAGACTGGGCTGAGATGATGACATATGCACAGACTGGGAAGGAACAGAGGGAGTGTGCATTGTGGATATCTGGTAGAACAATTCACCAGAGAAAACAGTTAATCCAAAGGCACAGAGGAAAAACGATGCTATCCAAGGGCGATTGGGGTAGCTAGAAGAGATAATAGATATGTGGCTGGTGACATGGCAAAAACACTGTATCTATGAGGGCAGTGTGTCTGACTGAAAGAAATCAAGGTTTTACCCTGAGAGAATGAGAGAGCCAGTGGAAGTTTTGACCAAAGGAATAATCTAATCAAACTCATCCTGACACATACTCAGTCTGCTGTCTTGAGAAAAAATTATAGGCAAGAATCATTTAGCATCAGCATCACTGACATTGTAGGCCAGAAAATTATTTGTTGTAGGATCCTGTCTTATGCATTGCAGGTTGTTTAGCACTTCCCTTGCTTCTACCCACTAGATGTCTATAGCCCCCTACTTGCCACTTCTAACAACCAACTATGTCTCTAAACATTGCCAGATATCCCCCTGGAAAAAAAAAATTACCCTTGATTGAGAACCACTGTTGTAGGTAGAACAGAGGAAAAGCTAAGAGACTGTTTTAGAAGTCACTGTGGTAATCCTGGCTAGAAATAATGATAATTTGGGTCATAATGGTAGAATTTTGGATATGTTGAAGGTGGAGCCAAAGTGATGTGTGGTATGAGATTGGGTTCAAAATGGTTCTGAGGTGTACACTCTGAGTCACTGGAAGAATGGGTTTATCTTATACTCACACAGAGAATACTACGATTAGAGCAGGCTTAGAAAAGAAAAAAGACCCTTTATACAAGGTAACAGGAGGGAAAGCTACATATATGGATAATGACACTGATATTTAGATAAATGAAGTGTGTCAGTTTGTGAAAGTTTCTCTTAATTTATTTTTCTTTGTGAAGTAGGAAGCAAGATCATCATCAACTGAGAGTAAGAATGGGATGTGAGATGATAGAGGTTTTAGGATAAAAGACCACGTGTGAAATAGAATTCTAGGAGAATATTTTCTATATGGTATACTGTTGTAATTCTGAAGTCATGGATTGCAAGAACCTTCTAATGTCATAACTAACATTCAAGTGATTATTAAATGAATAAACCCAGACACAATATGTTTTTTGATCTATTTTTTTTCAATAGGCCAAAACAGCTTCTGTTCCTCTGGAAATATATTTATTTGCTTACAGAAAACTGATGAGTAAGATTAGAGCAAAGCAGGGCTTTAGGCTATTGTCTTAACCTCCTGAGTACTCATAATTAAGAACCATCTCCAAGGAAGAAATCATCAACTCTGGAGAATTACATCAATTTTCAATATATCTGTCTTGCACCAGAGACAGAACTAACTGCAACCCAGTCAGGTTCATGTCAGTGCCCACCCCAGCCCCCCACTGAGCTCCCATTACTGTTGATTAGAAAAGACAAATCATTCCATTAGATGCTTCTGAAAATTCTCCCTGATCCTAATGTACCTCTTCAGTGGGAATTGAATCTTTCATTCACACACACACACACACACACACACGAGAATTCTTCACAAAAAGAAAATCTCATAAGGCTGCTGGAGTTTGGTCCAAAGCCCATCCTCTGTTTGGGAAAACCTGCATGATTTATCTCTGGCCTTCTTCTGTGAGCTCATTTTGGGACACACTGTCCTTTGGTCACAATATCATTCCACACAGACTTTCTTGATGCTCCTTGAGACCTCCTTGATGCTCCTCACATCAGGTCTTCTGCACAGGATGCTCTTTCCTAAGGATTGCTTAGACAAAATCTCTTACAATCTCTATGTCCCAGGAACTGTCCAAGCTACAGATCAAACATGAACTTATTTAATCTTCACTAGCCTAATGACCAGTTATTTCAATACAATGTGAGTGAAAGTGATATATTATGTTTGGCCAGGAAATTTTTTAAAATGTCAAAAATTTTTTCATTGTTTCTTTTCCTTTCAACCTTCTGGAATGAGAGCATTCTGAGGCCCTAAGGGGTGGTAGAGCCAAGAGATAGAAGAAGCCTGGCTGCTACAATCAACACACAGAGGAACGCTAACCAAGAATAACTGTACTGGATTATTACATGAGACAGAGATGAGTTTCTATTTTATTAAGCCACTGGAGTTTTAGCATATATTTGTTATAGCAACGAGGATTATTCTAATATAAAAATCTTCACATGGCTGACTCTTTTGTAAAGGTCTCTGTTTAAATGTCATCTCCTTACAGAAGCCTTCATTTAATACTCAATGTACTTTTTAGATCTCCCGTCTTGCTCTAATTTAATATCTCTTTTATTATTGCCTCAGAACCTTTTTATTACCTGGTATATGTGTTTGGTATATTTATATGTAGCCCTTGCTTACTGCTACTGGCACAGAATCTCTATGTTATTTGAAACTTTGCCTTATGTGCTGACTGCTGTAGCTTCAGGTGCCTAGTATAGTGTATAGATCATAGAATGTATTCAGTAAATACTTTTTGAAAGAAGAATTGCTTACAATTCTCTGCCTCTGTATTCCAGATACATTCACAAAGAAAATCGTGAGTTGAGTATTATTCTGTTTATATTGTTTGTCAATAACCTTTTCATTTTCATGCTTGGGTTGTTCATCTCCCTCCTTCTCCCTTATCCTTCATTTACTCAACATCTTCATTGTAGAGCTAGAGCTGGAAATTAACTTAGATATCCACTAGCAGTACTCCATTGCTCATGGGAAATCTGAGAATCAGTGAAGTGAAAAGATTTGCTGTATACTGTCCACAATTCACCAAGCATTTCACGTACGTTATTCTATTGACTATATTATGGTGTGCTGTGTATGTAGGGTGTGAATATAATTGTCTCAGTTCACAAATGAGAAAGCTGAGTGCAGAGAGCCTAAGTTCATGTCATTTCAAATTGCTGCTTTTATTTTCCCTGAATCTCTAGAATCCTCCTCACTTGTACCTAAATTATTTGATGGTTAGCCTCATGTTTGGAGGGAATATATATGTTCAGAGGAGGAGCTCACCCTCTCTCTGGTTTTCGTGCTTCTACAGATTCTAGATAATCCTGCTCATCTCAGGCTCTGTTTTCTAACACTTTATACCCATAAGACTTTAGTTTTCTGCTTTGACTATTTAAGGTTTGCTCTTTATTATTAGTGCTCAGCAATTTATTTATCATGTTCTTTGGTGTGATTTTCTTTGCATTTCTCCTCCTTCAGGTCCATTGGTCTACTTGAGTATGTGGAGATACATATATGTGGACATATATGGATACATATATGGATATATATATATATGGATATATGGATATATATGTGGACGTATATTCATATAAATATATATATCTATATAAATATATATATTTATCACATTTGAAATTATTTGGGCTATTTGTATGTTTTTTTTATTTCCTTTGTTCTTATCTTTTTTAGGTATTTCAATTACAACCTCGCTAAATTTCTTGATGTTCTCCCAAAGGTTACTGAACGTCCATTAATTTATTTCAGTCATTTTTTCCTTTATATTTTATATGGTTTTAATTGTAATATATTTACATTTATTCATCATTTCTCCTGCAACATCTAACCTACTATTAAGTCAATCAAGTGAGTGTTTTATTTTAGGTATATATGTATCTACTCTAGAAGGTCCTCCTTTGATCTTTTTAAAATAACTAACTTTTTATTGGGTTTATTTTTATTAAGTCCTTGAGCATATTTAATACCTGTTTTGAAGGCCCCATTGCTAATCCCATTATCACCAATCAGTCTCCCTATTTCTGCAGACAGATTTATGCTGGATTTTTTTGTATTCTTTAAAAGATTCTGAGTTTGCAAATAGGCATATAATTTACCTGAAGATGCCCTTGATCTCATGCTTGGCTTTATGTCTTGTCAGTAAAGTAGCATTTACTCCAGGCTACTCTTAAAATTTTTGCCTTTTTTTTTTTTTTTTTTTTGGTGCTTTACAGAACACTCCAGATATTCAAAAGGTCCCTCCTTTTTGTTTGACCAGAACTTGAATGTCTCCCAAATGTTTGTGAACTTCAGAAATTGTTAATCTCATGGATAGTTGTTCTACAACCAATCAGTGTTCTTTGACCAGTCTCCTAGATTCTAACTCAATACATACAGTTTGGTATTTAGACAAAAGTAAAGAAACTATAATGCAAATGTTTGAGCACTCTCCACTTTGATATTTTGCCCCACAAATCCCAGGCACCTCAGCTTACCCAAATTCAGAATTCATCTTTTCAACTTAAAAAGAATACTATATTGGGTGTGCCATTCCTATGCTGAGGTGGAGTAAGTGACTTTAGGTAAACAAACAAACAAATACCAAATACAAAACTAGAGCAATCATTTAGCTCACGTTCAACTTCTCTTCTCTCAGAGATCAGAATTCTGTACTTCTGGTTGTCTAATGTCAAAAAAATAGTTCTTTAGTAGATTTTGTCTAGTTTTCTATGGGACGCTTAGTCCAGTATTAGCTACTCTGTCATGGCTGGAAGTAAAGTCATCAATGTATTTTTTTAAGGTTATATATTTACCTCAAATATTTTCCTCTGGCTAAAGTAGAGTTTAAATAATTAGTACAGTGGCCTAGATATTTTTCCTAGTTGGTATTCTACAGAGCCTCAGCATCTTTAGTAAAACAGAAAATGCTCAAATATTGAGATCATCTACCTCTCCACTTACACATCAGGAAACCAACCTGTGAAGTACAACTGATGAGTTTTTTAATGATAAACAGTTAGTTTACATCGTATTCAAAATATTAGAAAACCTCTATCTCAACATTTCTTTTTGCAACCAAGTAGTCTATTATTTAACAAATGGTTTGATCATTTCAGTTTATTATTTAAAAGCTTGTAAAAGGTTAACACGTATAAGTATCTTGCTTTCAAATGCAATCAATGGGGTGATATTTCAAGTATCCATTTTATTTGATAGAATGACAAAAATTTTAAATGGATGTGTATCCCTTTAGCCTCCTTAACAGGGGACACATAATTTCATTGTTTTACTTTGACCATCAATACATTCATTTTTTTCCCCTTAATTTTGGAGCTATTCAAATCAACAGTAACAAATAGGAGTCTAATGTCTATAAAATTATAGACAAATAAAATAAATTTATCTCTTCAAATGGCTTTTATCAATCTCCATGGTGTTTGAAATTAAGATAATTTTTCCCAAACAAAAGAAAACATCTTAAAAATCAAAGTATTCTCATATGACCTTAATGGGAGTCATTTAAAAAAAAATTTCCTAACATTCTGAAAAATATTCAAGATTAAGTTCTGACTTTGTATTTAAATTGATGTATGATTTCAGGTTAATTATTTAACCTTTAAAGGTTCCCTTTTTATTGTCAAAATGAAGACCTCGCAAGATGAAATGAAGATAAAGTAATATAATAAGGAACACCATAAACTGATATATGATAGCAGAGGTCAACATCTGTCTTAGTTTGAGTTTCTCAGAAGTAAACCCTGACATAACTATTTCTGCACAAATGATTTTCTCAGGAAATACTCTCAGAAAAGCCTACTAAAGGAGTGGGAGTTTAGCATAGGATAGAAAAGAATGTTATGTGATGGAACAATTTCAAGCAAGAATCAGTGGAGGAAAATCTAGTATAATTTATTATCTGAATTTGTATACTTGTAACCAAGGAGCAGGACTATGAAACACCTGTACCCAACATTGGCTAAGTGCCATCACTGGCAGATGAAAATCCCCAAGCACTTCTGTATCTGTACATTCCAGCCAAGTGCTGTGATAACCCAAGAGCATCAGTGTGTCACAGGTGCACTGTTAGAAACAGATTACACAGAAGGTAGGACAGAGGACACAGAACCTGTACAAAGAAATCAAGGCAGTCTTGGCAGAGAAGACAGTACCCACTTCATCACATTTTGTTTTTTGTTTATTTCACATCATCAACTTCTTCACTGTTATTTTGACATCATTGTATTGTCAAAATTTTTGTAGCATTTTTTTAGATTTTAAAAGCTTTCCAGTTTTATTATGTATGTTGATAATCAGAATAAAGATTTAGTCTTATTTGTGGAAATTTGGAATATGAGAAACAGAAAGCTGTTTACATAAAAAAAGTCTGCAGAGAGTCCAAGCAGTCAAGTGTGTCTCTTAATCAGTTCTTTGCACTCTCTCTCTTTCCTAATACAATGGTATGAATATATATATATATATACACATTTATATATATACACATATATACATACACATATACACATACATACCTATATATATGTATACACACACATATATACATATATAGTATGTGTTTTCTTTGATTATTTAATAAGAGTTATTAATAATTTTTGAATTCTATAAATTCCATATGAGACTATCAGTATCTTCATTAATTGTCCTTTTATAATTCAACTCTAAAAGCTTTTAGAAAAGGAAATAGATCCAACTTTTCCAATCAGTCAAATTCCTAATTTTTTTTTCTTAATATGGGAAGAAACATTGTTATTGTCTTATTCCAAAATTCAGTTATATTTAATAAAGATAATTTCCACTGTTTATTAATTGTTATTCACAAGAGAGTAGTCTGTATTTTTCTATGTGTCCAGAAAAATAGGTAATATGCCACAGGTTTCTTATTTTCCTTATAAATCCTATATTACTTTTCTTAACCTCACAGGTATATGTTCATACTCCCTTTTGTCTTTGCTTCATTGTACCAAGGATATATTTGGATTTTAACTTAAGGGAAGGGAGAGTCCTCAAAGTCAGCTATGTTTCAAGTCTTAGGCATTTACATGCCACTCGCCAAATTGCTATAATATGTTCTGTGGCAGTTTAGGGAGTATTTTGGCAAATAATTAAAAATAGTTTATTTTTCATTTTTATTATCTGTTATATGTATATATTTGGGAGGGATCTTTAGAACAAATAGTACACAAATAAAATATGATGCAATAGTTTCATATACATCATTCAATATCAATTCAAGCCTATCCTAAACACCATCAGTGAAAGTAGAATGGCTATGTGAAACTAAAATCTAATAGGCTCAAAACCTACTGCAATTCCTAGCCAGTTTATTTAAAAGTACAAACTTTATCAAGATGAAAAAATTATTACATTATTCATTATCAAGATGAGGAAATTATTGAATATTATTACTCCACTCATTAATTCTAACATAGTTTCATAACTTTTTAAGCTGAAAGAGCAAATTATATCTATAAAGTCAATAGCCTTGATATCAGAATACATAGTTCCCATCTCAGTTTTAGTCATTCACTAATGAAATAACTTTAGTCAACTGTCTTTAATATAACTAGCCTGTAAGATGAGGATAGATATAATTACTCAAGATTGTTGGAAGGGTGAATGAAGTACCAAAGAAGAAGCTTCTCTGTAACCTATGTGTAATATAGGAAACATATATGAATCTAATTAATAAATTTTTTATTGACAGTTCTAGTATTGGCTGGTTATATTAAAAATTAAAAATAATTTTTTTCACTTTTCCTCATTATTGACATTAACTTACACCCAATATCGAAGTCTATGAAGACCAATACAAACAAAATTATTTTTTTAAAGATAAAATGTCCTCAAGTTTAATTAGCAAATAAAGCTCATGGTGTGGGGGTGAGGGGTGAGGATGAGGAGGGAGGGAGGGAGGGAGCTGTCAATTAAATCTTTGAATCTCATAGGATTTCACTTACTCTAAATCTGGCTATTAATTCCACATTCCTGATGAGATGAGAGCAACAAAATTATTCCAAGAAATGTTATCGTATTTTTAAAACAGAAGAGAATTGAATTGAGTAAAAGACTTGAGACTATTAGTGCTAGAAAGATTTAATGTCAAGGTTCAGACACAAAAAGGTCAGGATAAGGTTGGTGCAATGTTTTGAACTTCTTAGCAACTCTCATGCTCAAATTTGTTAAATTTGTGTATCATCAATCACTTAATGGTCACTAACTTTAAAGAACAAAATTGATCCAAAACCTCATGATTTCAAATTGCCTGTTTGTAGAAATCAGAAAAGGTAATTTCAAGTTTACAGAAATTAATGTGTCCTATTGAACCAAGCAATAGTAGAAGGAACATTGGAGCAAGATGCATAATGCATAAGATGTTAAAAAGAGACCAAGTACTATTACTCACCAGCTTTATGAATCTTGGACATAGTAAATCTACTGTAGCACTGTTTCCTCATCTGAAAGATAAAATAGGTAGACTCAAATATGTATAAGTAACTTTCTAAGGTCAATATCTATAAAACTGTAAATCTAGACCTACCTACATATAATTAAAGTTAATTCTTTAAGTGGTTTAAGAACATAAAAAATATTTTGTTTTTGTTCTTTCTCATCTACTATCTTCCACATTTCTACTCAGAGGTTAAATGATCCTTTTATTTAGTCTATATAAAGTTAATAATCATTTTACCAGGTAAAGCTAATTTGCAATCAATGTCATATCCCAAAGAGTAGAATCTGAGGCAATGAAAGTCGGAAGACTATAAGAAAGAATACCTTTTGAGAGTGTAAATTTCCAACTACAGAAATGCTGGCATATTTTAAAAATTCATGTGGAGACTTTACACCTTGATGGAGTAACTATTACTAAATTAGTCTTCTTGCTATAAAATATATATACATATATATTACTATATATATATATATATGTCTACATGTGTATATATATGTAAAAAATATATGAAGTGCTAATTTTCAGAAGTGATAATTTTCAAACCTACTGTATAATTCTGCGATCAATGAAAGAAGAGTCTCCATAATAGCCCCAGCTTGTGTAACTATAGGACATTTTCAGGATGTGGTACCAGTGGGTAGAACACAAGTATATTGTTACAGACTTGATGATGTTAGAAGGACTGGAATAGGGTGTAAAGCTGCTGAGGTGACTGAAATTTGCAGAAAAGGACAGCAAGGAAAAGAGAGTGGCATAGAGAAGATGCTTCAGAGATTTATACAGGTGACCATGAATTCAAAGCTGTGAATTCAAGGGGTCAGACTCCACGAGGTCCATCAGAGAACAGATACTGGAAAGCTGTGAGATGATCAGGCTTTCATAAACCACACAGTGCTGGAAAACAGGCATTCTAATCAGCCAAGTGGAGAAACCTCACTGAGTGTTCTGAGTTCTCAATTAAGACACCAGAAGGCCAAAATTGAAGAAAGAATATAATTTAATCCTGGATTAAGAACTTTTCTTGGACCTACCAAAACAACTACAATCAAGCCTCAAAAAATAAATCTCAGACACCAGAAAATTAATTGTCTGCTGGAAGAAAACAACACTCTCTAAAAAAGACCACAAAATTCCAAATCTAAAAATTTTAGCATCTATGATGTCCTCCTTCACATAATAAAAAATATAAATATGTAAAGAAGCAGGAAACAATGACCTAAAATGAAAGAAGGTACAGTCAGTAAAAACAAATATAGTGATGATGAAGATGTTGAAATTAGAGACAAAGTCTGTACAAAATATTTATATAGATATTTAAGAATTTTAAGAAAAAGATACATATGATGAGTAAAGAGATGAGGAATATCAGTAAAAAAGTGAAAATTTTCAAGAAAAACTAGTGGGAATTCTAGAACAGAAAAGTGCAAGATTTGACATGAAAATGACAATGAAAAGGTTAAATAAAATATTTCAAAGCAAGGAAGAAAAGAGAGCAGTGAAACTGACTACAGAGTACGAGAAACAATGCAAATGTAAGCTCAGAGAGAAAAATGTCTGAAATAAGAGAATAAGACCCTACAGACCTATGGGTAAGTATAAAATAGTCTTAGATCATTTTAATTATAGTACTACAAGGAAGATATTAGCATAAAATATTTAAAAACACAGGGAATAAAATATTATATGTTTGATGGAAAAATATCAATACCTAAAACAAGAAAGTACAATGTATACAAGTGAAAGAAACACACACACACACACACACACACACACGTGCACACATGCACAGACACAAATCACACATACAAAAACATATCATAATTAAGTTGTTTAAAATTAATAATAAAAAATAAATGTAGAGGAAAAAGACATTACAGGAAGTAAGAGGAAGTAAAACTGGTAACAGAATCATATTTAGAAACAATACAAGGCCATAGATAATAAAACAGCATCTTTAAAATACTGAAGGGATAAAAATACCTTAAATTATAACTTAAAATTATTGTCTTCAAAAAGATTACTCAAAATATTACTTTCCCACATTAATGGTGAAATGGAGACATTTTCATACCAACAAGAGCTGAGAGAATTTTTTCCCAACAGAATTATGGTATAAAAAAAGTATAAAAAATGTTCTTCGGGGTAAGGAAAAAGGATTCCAGATAAAAACAAATTTCAACAAAGGAATAAAGAGCACTAAATATAATACCATGGTAAATATTTTTTAAATCCCCCTTTTTGATATTTTTGAAACACAATTAGGCACATGAAGCAAATATAATACGACATTATGATTTATCACATAACAAAGGTAAATGTATAAGAATAATAACATGAAGAACAGTAAGATTCTAATATTCTTGGTTTATTATCTGAAAGCACATTGTGATAAAGGAAAAATACACATTGCAAACCCTAGAGCAACTAATAAAAATAATTAAACAAAGAATTACATTAAGTTCTTTATTGGCTTATTTATATCAAATAAGTTAATAGATTAAGTAAAGCATATTAAAGAAAACAATATGAGGGAAGGCAGGAAAATTAGGGGTAAAGAAAAAACAAATAGAACATCTAAAAATAGCAAAATGATAGACTTAAACCCAATAATGTCATTAACTGCGTCAAATGTAAATGAACTAAAACACTAATTAAAAAGCTGAGACTATCAAGCATAATAAATACTCAAGCTCATTTTTTCTACAAGAACTTAAAATAATATACATTTTAAAAGTAAAATAATATAGAAGCTGGAGTAGACATGTATTAGACAAAAGACAATGAAAATCAAGAAATATTATCAGAGATGCAAGGCATTTCATAATACTAAAAGAGTCAGTTTATCAAGACACCATAATGCACTCTTAACAAAGGATCTCCTATAAATGTCAAACAAGAAATGAACAAAACTAATAGGAATAACAAATAAATCTACAATTATATTATTAGTTTTCAGCATTCTTCTCTCAGTTATTCATGAAATAATAACTTTAAAATGAATGAAATATAGAAAGTTTAAATAATACAAAAAAAATGATCTACTTGATAGTAAGAGTTTCATACAAAATTGCAGAATACACATTTTTCCATATACAGAAGGAACATTTAAGTAAGTATACCATATCTGACTCATTAAACAAGTCTCAATATATTTTAAATGGTTGATATTATACATACTATGTTCTTTGACAATGATG
This sequence comes from Cynopterus sphinx, assembly GCA_030015415.1. Taxonomy (NCBI): domain Eukaryota; kingdom Metazoa; phylum Chordata; class Mammalia; order Chiroptera; family Pteropodidae; genus Cynopterus; species Cynopterus sphinx. The sequence continues at coordinate 117,990,251 of CM057385.1, read as the reverse complement.
CAATTAATTAGAAATTAGTAATAAGAAGATACCTAAGAAATCCCCCCAAAGAGCTAGCAATTAAACATACAAGTTTACATAACTTATGGTCAAAGGAGAAAGTACAAGGGATATCAAAAAATATTTTTAACTCAATGAAAAAGAAAACAAAACGTAAAAATTTATGGGGTGCAGATGAAGCAGTGCTTAGAAAAGTTATAGCTTTAAATGCTTATAGTAGAAAAAAAATTTTAAATGTCATATGTTTTCATTCTAAAAACAGAAAAAAGAGCAAATCAATTTAAATATAAGATAAAATAAAAAAATAAAAGTGGATATTAATAAAACAGAAAATAGATAAAATAGAAAAAGTAAATAAAATATAAATTATTTTTAAAGTTAAATATGAAAAAGCACTACTTAGACTGACCAAGAACAAAACAGAAAACACTAAATTTCAAATATACAATATTAAAGAAAAGTTTCACTACCTGTTCTACAAACTTTAAAAGTAAAATAAAGGGACATAATGAATAACTTCATGCCAAAAATCAGTGACAGCTACATGAAATGAACAAACTACTTGAGAGCTACAGATTACCAAAATTAACATAAGAAAAAATAGAAAATCTAGCTACATAATAAAAAGTTGAATTTATAATTTAAATTTTATTAAATACGAAAACTATATAACTTCATAGTAAATTCTTTCTAACATATAAGGTTGAAATAATATTAATCTTACACAATCTCAGCTAATGAAGGAAAACAGGATTTTTCCCATTTCTTGTACGACATCAGCATAATGCTGGTACCAAAAGTATACAAAGGCACTTTAAACATACCATAAGCCAACATCCCTCATAAAAAGAGATACAAAAATACTCAACAATGCATTAGCAAAATAAATTCATCAATATATAAAAAGAATGAAATAGTATAACAAAATGTGGTTTTTCCAGAAATTTGAGATTTAAACTAATGTTTTAAAGTCAAACAATATAATTCATAACATTAATAAAAACAGAGAAAAATCACATGATCTCTAAAGATACAGAAAATGATTTGATAAAAGTCAATACTTATAAATAAAAAAAAACTCTCAGAAACCAAAGAATAAACTGAAATTTATTAAAGAACATGTACAGAAATTCTACAGCTAAAAAAAAAAAAAAACAAAAAAAAAACAAAAACAAAAAAAAAAACACATTGACTGGGGAAAAAATATTTTTTTCAAAAAACAGAATTATGCTAAGGGTTTCTACTATTGTTGCTTCAATTTAACTTTATACTGGAGCTTCTAGCCACAGGGGAAAAGAAAAACAAGAAAATGAATAACAAGGATATAGAGACTTTTGTTTTGAGTCAATATAGTATAATAAGGACAGGATTTACCCTCCTACTGAAACAGAAACAAACAAAATACTGGAAACTTTTTTTTTTAAATACCAGGCAACAAAGGAGAGTGACCTCTAAGATATGAGAAACTACATGAGCCCCACCATTTCTTAACTTACTATCTTGAGAGTTTCCAGGGTCTGATACAGTTAGTGGCAACACAAACAGTCCATTGGATCCTGAATTTAGCAGATGGAGCTGAGAGAGTCTGAGAGAACAAGATAGCTATAAGTTTATGAGACACAATGGCCTATAGGAGACAGCCACACTGAGAGTTCTGGAAAACTGCAGAAAGTTATCGTTGCGTATTCAGAAGACTATTGAGGGATGTGAGTGAGGAAACTACATGAAGCCAGGAGAAGAATCATTCAAAAGATGTAGAGTGAATTAGTGCCCACACAAGAAAAGGCATAGAACTTGTTTTGCAACCAGCTGGATTGGAAAACCTGAAGACAACAGCAATATCTGGTCAAAAAATTAGAAAAGATACTTCAGAGATACACAGCTAGCTGTAAGCACAAGAAAAGATGCTTTATGTCATAAGGTTTTAGAGATTTGAAAGTTAAAACCGGTATACCTATTAAAATAGCTAAAATTAAAGACTAGGCATACAAATAGTAGCACAGATGTGTAGAAACTGGAATTCTCACACACTGGTGGACAGAAGTAAAATGATGCAACCACTTTGGAAGACATTGGCAGTTTTTTGAAAAGTGTTAAATATACACCTATGATATGACCCACCCATTCTACTCCAAGATGCTTACCCAGTGAACACAGAGCATTTGGCTATCAAAACTTTGCACAGACATGCCTCTTTTCTTTGCAATAAGTATAAGTGAGAATAACCCAACTGTTCATCAACATGTGAATAATTAAACATAATGTGGTTAATTTATACAATAAAATACATACTCAGCAATAAAATAAACTACAAGAATGAACTTCTGATACACAGAACAGCAGAAGGGAATCACAAATCACTATGCTGACTAAAAGAAATCAGAAAATACCATATGATTTCACTTATATGTGGAATCTCAGGAACAAAAAGAACAAACTAATCAAAAACAGACTCACAAATATAGTAGACAATTTGGTGACAGACAGGGAGGAGGGAGGTTGAGTGGCTGGAAGAATGGGGTAAAGGATTAAAGAAGTATAAATTAGTACTTGATAGTTGGGCAGGAGGATGGGGAGCATGGCAGAAGGAATGCAGTTAGCATTAATATGATGGCTAAGTGGAGGGCCAGGGAGGAAGAGAGCAATTGGGGGAATCATTTTATGAATAGTATAGATGTCTAACCAATGTACTATATACTTAAAACTAATTTAAATAAATATTTTTTTAAAAAAGAAAATAATGCCTACTCTATAATTCCTTTTATATAAATTTCTAGAATATGCAAAACAATCCATACTGATAATAAGCAAATGTTGGTTGTCTGTGGACTTTTAAGTGAGTTTCTGGAGAGTCAAAAGCAAGAGAATACAAAAAGGCATGAGAAAAATTTGAGGGCAATGGGTATGTTTACTATCTTAATTGACATGATGGTTTTACAGGTATAAATATTCGTTGAATCTTAAGAGAAAATCTTTGCAAATTTGAAATAGGCAGATGTTTTAGAACACAAAAGGAACAGTAAGTGATGAAATGTTAAATTGAATATCTAAAGACATTTAAAAAATTAAAAACCTGGTTACTTAGAGAAAATATTGCAAATACATATGCTTGACTAATGATTTTTACCTAGCTATGTTACAGACATTTGCACAACTCAATAATAAGAGTAAAACAATCTGACAAGGTGGGAATATATACTTTTTTAAAAAAAGATAATGTAATAGCTGATAACCACATGAAAAAATGTTCAACCAAATTGGTTATTAGAAAAATTAACTTTCAATCATACACTCCAGAATAACTAAAATTAAAAAGTATGTCAAAACCAAGGGTTAATCTGCATATACAGAAACTGGAAATGTCATGATAAAAAAAAATGGTACTTTGGAGAACATTTAGTCATTTCTTACAAAGTGTATCCTTATCATGACTCAGTAATTACAATCTTAGGTGTTTGCCCGCAACTAATAAAATATATATGTCCACATAAAAAGTACACAATTATTCATAGCCAGTTTACTCAAAATAGCCACAAAGTGGGAACAAACACATGACTATCATCCATAAATGCATAACCAAGATAGGGTATTTCTGGCCTATGTACACCATAATATACAACTAAGCTCTAAAACAAATTACTTAAAACTACATCAGTGAGTCTAACAATTAGGCCAGAGACAAAAGTGTACATTCCATATTACTTAATTTTTACAAACTTGAAGAATATAAAAATTAATTAATTGTAACAGAAATAATATCAGTTTACCTGGAATAAGTGGTAGAGAACAACATGGGAAGCATATCCGGGAGATGAAAGTACTGTATTCAATTGGTATTATGATTTTATGGCTGTATACTTTTATCAAACTCTTCAATCTGTATACTTCAATGAATTGTTATCATGTATAAACTACATATCCATAAATTTTATGTAAAAATTAAAAAACATGTGCATTAAAAATAGAAATAATTAAAATATTAGTGTCAAATGTCATAAGATATGACATCTTGATATCTCAAAAATTTCAGAAGCTTATTTAAGAAAGCTTCTACACATTACCATACAAATTTTTATAGGGGTTCCTTCCCACTCACAGAAACCCAGCTTCTTACCACCTATGCTACATTTGCTCTTTCCCAACAGAATCAAATAGTATATATGAAGAGTAATACAGCAAAACTACAAAGCACATTGTGTAATTGAAATGGACCCTAATCACTAATATTAAAGACAGTGAATCATTCTAACAGAGCTGTGTTCAACAATGAAAAATTATGTGCCAGAAAAGCTAATGCTGGTTTCAGAATGAACAAAAATGAAGCAAAATTGAACCTCACTTGTTATTATGAGGTCAATTTAATGTGATTATTGTTTTCCCAGCATCACAGTTTTGTGATTACTGTTGTGAACCTGAGTGCTATTTTATAAACTAATAAGAGCATAAAATAACCAGCTGCTAATGATCTTGTTTAGAACTGAGCTTAAATATCCCCCTAACCAGCATCAAGTTACACATGCTACTGGTTGCAATCCAAACAAGTTCCAATGTATGAAAAGTCAAAGGGAGTATGAGGAATTCGACAGTTAGATTTTATTTTAACAATTTGAAAGGAGAGAAACACATAAACATGAGTTACTCTTTGGTGAAATATTACTTTTCAAAACTAACTATCACTCGTTTACCACCATCTATTCTATAACATTTACCTTTAATGCAAATCTGCTTTGTATTCTAGAAAGGAGTGCCTTGAATTAGACCCTGACATGGCATAGAATGAATGCTGACATTAAGACTTGCTGATCATTTCCAGAAAACTTTTGAAATCTCAAATACAGAAACCTATATAAAAGTTAATTAAAATATGCCTGAGTGATTCTATCACCAACACTATGGGAAATAATATTTGGATGGCAAACAAACTATTAGGTTAATGAAAATTTCTCTTAAATTTAGCTTTATCGGAGGTCTCTATAGATTCTATCGACAAGTTTATTAGTTGTTTTCCTATAAAATTTATCCAATTTTGTGCTTATCTTATTTTTAATTTTACTAAAATCCCAAAGAGACAAATTAATAAGGTGGCAGAGCCTGGCTGAGTGGCTTCATTAGCTCAGTGCTAATAACTTCTTTCAGCACCACGGATAGCGCCTGACATCACAACTCAAGCTTATCCAAAAGCTAATTATTTTCCCTGTTATAAAACAAAGGTTCTATATCAAAGGTCTATAATGCGACACAGAATATCCTCTAGATGCACTGATTTGCAAAATAAATCAACTGTGTCAAGGAGGAATTTAAGCAGAAATTACAACAAATTGCAATTATACTTGCAGTGGTGCCCTATCTGAATGCATTGTCAGTTATTCACGGCAAGATAGCACTCATGTCATTCTGAGAGATCAAGAAAAAGGCAGAATTCTCATCTGTTCCAGTAATAAACACATACTTTTTTCTGTTCTTGCAAGTTATGTATTCTATTATAGCTTAATTCATAAATATTTAAATAATGTCACTGGGGGAAAAAAAGACCCAAGGACCTCTCACAGAATAAATATTTTAAACACACACACACACACACACACACACACACACACACACACACACACACAACTGCATACACACCTTTTTTTTAAAAATGTAGTTAATGTTATTGTTTAATTTCTCCCTTGAATTGATAGTTATTCTCTAACAACATGCAAAATGTATTCTCCAGCTCAATTACCAAAACACAAGTACTTCACTCCCAGAGGCCACATAGCCTATCCTTCAGATTTACACCACATCCTCAGAGATTAAGGAGAGAGTTAAAAAATAGATCAAAGTGCACTGAACTGAAAATTACATTCAGATGCTAACTAGCACCCCACAGAATTTCCCATGGGCCTATGTCTATATTTCAAAAAATAAAGTAGACTTCAGGAAAAAAAATAATGTTTTCACTTCCTCCTTTCTCAAGGCAGAAGCTGATAATTTGAAGCAATCCTTATATGTTTTGGTTTCCTTGGGGTGAGCTCTTTAGTGGTCTCTCTGACTCTGGCTCACTTTGAAAAGAAGGATGGAAGAGAAACAAGATGCCCACAAGTTCCTTCAGAGAAACAACATTCAACCTAGGAAGTTCAGAATCATTTCAAGTAATTAATAATATTCTCCACATCTTACTAATATACTTTAGTAATTTAAAATATTTAATTTCCCCTTATTTCTATTTTATCTTGATCGTGTAATCACGGTTACCTGTTTTTCTCCATCTCTCACACACCTAATATTTTTACTTGCTGATTTAAAAAGAAAAAAATCAAGTAGATAAACTGTCATTTATAATTTTGTCCTATTTTCTCCTTGAACTTAGCCTATGGAACTTCTTTTCCATATTAATATCAGCTGTTTGTTTTACTCACCACATACTCTCTCCCTTTCATTTCCCTTGGTTTGTTTCCTAGGTTTTTATCTCAAAATCTTTTGTTATATGCCAGACAGAAGTCTGCCCCTTGAGTTCATTTGTTATTCCAGTCTCATACACCTTATCGAGTTATTTTCTTTGCTGCAATATCTTTAAATACAATCCAGTAAAGACACAGCAATGATTTTTGACAACCTGACCTTTCTCTGCTTTCTTACACTTGTTTAATTAGGTACTTCGTGCAGCTGTGACTTGATCTTTACAGTTTTCTTCTGGAAAAAAGAGAAATATGTTGTTTAAAGAAGGTCAGATTTGGCAGGTTTCTAGTTACTTCAGGAACTGACATTGGAGACTTAGAAGCCTGGGGAGCTAGAGAATGCTATACTGGTTTTCTTAAACATAATTTAAAAATTTGATTTGGACAAACCACTTGACTCTAAGTTATGAGATTCAGAGATTTTCACTTTGCGGTTGACAGCTTCAAGTGATTGCAAATCATGACTCTGCAAGTGATCATCTTTGTTCCACATTCAAAGAAGTGGCAGACTAAAACTTGGGGTCTAATAGTGAAGAAATCCACATTGAGTTCCTCAAAAACAAAGATATTGTGCTAATCCCAAGGTGTCACTTGTTTTATTGAAAATGTGGAAGAAGGCAATACAAGGGTATGGCATTAATGTTAGGAAGAAGTATAGTAAAGTCTTGAAGACTTGGTTGAAGTACAACTGGATCCAAAATAAAGACATTGAGTTCAAGCTCAAAAATTGTCACCAATAATTTTTATGATTTTATTGAAATCATTTTACCATCTTGGTTTTAATTATTTATGCTATTATAACTAGCAATTGCTTAATTCATAATTACATATTAATATTTTGTGATAGTCAATCTTCCTATTAGGCATTTATAGCTCTTATTATCATCTCCTTTATCTTAATGAGGTTCAGTAATTTATTCAATGTAATATTATTGGAAAGTGACAAAACTGTGATTTATACCTAGTTCCATCAATCAAAAATCCTGTTTCCCTTTTGTTATTACACAATGATTCTGCTCAGTGAGGAATTTTGTTTATGAACATTATATGTTTCCTAGAAATTTTTAAGTATATATTTATTTTATTAGATCACGCATGAAACAAGGGTCAGGATCTTTGAATCAGACCACAGTAATATTCCTCTCTGGTTGAGTTGTAACCTATATTTCTGCTTATATACCCACTGGTTTTCTTTGTTAGATAAGGTATATCTTGAAATCATTTTTTTTTTTGTAAAAGGTTCCACTTTACTTTGTGCTTCAGAAAGGTATGTTTGTTCAGAGTAAAATAACTCTATATCATGCCCCAGAAAATACTGATGATCCAGGAGAACCAATTCAATTTGATTTAATTCAATTCTGTAAGTACTTTTACTGCATGCTTATCTTGTAATCAGTCCAATGATAGAATGTATGAAAAATACAAAAAAAAAAAGAATCTGATTGTTTCTGCCTCACAGAAATGTAATATTTCATTGTAATAATATGATACTGACATATGCCACATCTCAATAAAACTGTAGGTGGTTACTGATTACGTTCCAAGAGGAGTAATCTTCTTATGAAATTTCAAAGCAGAAAGAATACAACAGTAGATGAACTGGTCATGGAACAGTATATGGAAAAGCTAGAGTTCAATATGTGACCTGAATAATGAATAATATATGGCTAGATAGAGGTGTAAGAGAAAGTAATTTCTGTAGGTATTAAAGATGCTGAAGTGAAGCTTTACATAGAGTTTACACAGCATAGTCAGTAAATATTCTTCCCTGGAGAGAAAGGTATATTTGGAAAGGCAGGATGAGAGAAAATTCAGTGAGTTTTCTTACCATTCACAGAAGCTTTATCAAAAGTTAGTGAAATTGTCAAAATATAAAATGACACATGTACATGTTTATTACATCTTACTTTTTGTAATTACAGTAAAACCTGCATCTTATTTTTTGTAATTAGAAACATCCATATGTCTTTTAATGATAAGTTTTCAAAATGGAATACTACAAGCATGTATAAAAAAATAAGATTTCCTGATGGAGATTATGAGATATCTCTGATCTAATTGTTAAGTAAGGGGGAGGGGCAGGTAAATATTAGTATTTTAAACATGCTACCTTCTGTATATCTAAGATAGAAACATACATGCACGCATGAGTACATACATATAAATGAGGAAAAAATAAACAAAGCTTAATATAAATGGTTATTTATAGGGCCATGGAGAAGGACATGTAGAGAGGGACAGAGTAGAAAATTATTATTTCCTAAATGTATTTTGTTTATAGCTTTTAAATTTGGAACCATGTAAATATTTTACCAATTAAAAACAAAACTGAATTTTAAAAAATGACTCAATAACAACAAACAAATGATCCAATCAAAAAATGAGCAGAGGACTTGAACAGATACTTCTCCCTAGAGAATATACAAATGGCCAAGAAATGTATGAAAAGATGCTCCACATCACTAGCTATTAGGGAAATGAAAATCAAAACCACACTGTGATACATCTCATATCTCACACCTGTTAGAATAGCTATAATCAATAGGACAAGTAATAACAAATGTTGGAGAGGATACAGAGATAAAGGAACCCTCATACACTGCTGGTGGGACTGCAAATTGGTACAACAACTGTGGAAAACACTATGGAGTTTTTAAAACAAACAAACAAACAAACAAAATAAGAATTGATCTACCATATGATCCAGTACGCCCTCTACTGGACATTTACCCCGAAGACTTGAAAACCCACATCTGAAAAGGTATTTGCACACCGATGATCATAGCACCATTATCCACAGTGGCAAGGATGTGGAAGCAACTAAAGTGTACTAAAATAGATGATTTGCTAAAGAAACTGTGGTACATATATACAATAAAATATTACTCAGCTGCAAGAAGAGACGAAATACTACCATTTGTGATAAATAGATGGACCTGATGATAATCATGCTAAGTGAAATAAACCAGAGAGAAAGAGTTAAAAATTACATGATATCACTTATATGTGGGATATAAACCTAAAAGCAACAAATGAATAGGACAAACAAACAGAAACTCATGGACATGGACAATGGACTAGTGGTTACCAGAGAGAAGGGGTGGAGGAAGATGAGAGAGGTAGATAGGATAAAGGAGGTCAAATATAGGAGGGTAGGGGTAGGATAAAGTGGGTAAAGGGGATCATATATATGGTAGCTGAAGGAAACTAGACTTTGGGTGGCAAACACACAATAGAATATACAGATGTCAAATTATAATGTACTCCTAAAAATTATATAATGGTATTAACCAATGTTACCTCAATAAACTTAATTAAAAATATTTTAACAAATGAAACAAGCCATTTACCAACTTGATTGCATTTAAACAGAGAAATGCCTTCAGTGGGTTTATAACACATAATTTTGAGTTATTTTATCTCTGTTAGTATATAGTCTAAGGACAAAAAAATACTAAGTTATCTTTAAACTACATTTACATTTAGTAGTCTTTAAAGCAGAAACAGTGATTTTTTTCAAAAGTGATTATACATACATATGCATATATATATACATGTAAATAAGTGATAATGTAAATTTTGTTGATTAAGAATCAAAATAGTCAACATAATAGATATATAATGTACATATAAAATCAAAGAAATTAAGTAAAAACCTTTAATTTTAAATTTGAATTGGAAATATCACATGAATTTATGGTAATATTTACTTAAAAATTCTTAATTCTGTCTACTTAGACCCGGGAGCAATGACAACACAGTGAAGAGAGAACCAAGATAAAGTAGATAGTTAAATTTGGAAGGTGTGCTACTAGACAGGACAAAAAAATCAATGCTATATTTGAAATGGCAGTCTCAATTATAGAATAAAAGATTTAAAAGACAGAACAAATATAATATGTAGATCTTATTTATATCCAGAGTCAAACATACCAATTAGAAAATGTATGTATTCGATAATTGATAATAGTTGATGATATTTAAAAATCTTCATCTTTGTTAATTATAAAAATATAGCAAAGTATTTAAAAAGGGATGATTGAATGTCTGGAATTTGATTTGAAATATTCCAGGAAAGTAAGTTGAGAAGTTAGATGCCTTAGATTGTCAAAATGTTACTGAAATGATTCAAAGTGAATTATGGGTATATGAAGGTCCATTACACTATGATCTGCATTTTTGTGTGTATTTGAAATTTTCCACAATAAAACTAGAAAAGAAAAGAAAAGAAAAGAAAAGAAAAGAAAAGAAAAGAAAAGAAAAGAAAAGAAAAGAAAAGAAAAAGAACCAGGTGATTAACTTCTACTCTGACTATAGACAGTTTCAGATTACAACATGGAAGAACTTTCTATGAGGAGCAAGAGCATCCTTCCAAGCATCTTCTCAGACATTTACAGATTATCATTAAGCTTTAAATGACTCTATATATGCATTTATAATTTAAAAAATTAAGTATGCTAGTAAAAACTTAAGCATTTATTAAAGGTTTACGTTATAAGGTACTAATGTTAAATTGCTGGAAAAGACAAAATTCTTTGACTTCATAGAGCTCACATCTGGTAGGAGAGAAAATGACAGAAGGAACCAGCAAACAAGCAAAATGACAATGGATTTTGATAATTACCATGAAGAAAACCAGGAAGGAGCTGAGATAAACTGTCGAAGAGAGTAGGATTTTAGGATTATAAAGGAAGAGCCTCCAGATGGCTCATATTGAAGTTCTGACCTAAATAATGTCAAGAGTGAGAAAAATAAAAGCTTACCAAACAAAGGACCAATAAATTCTATCATAGGCAGAATTTTGAGAAAGCCGCCCATTCAGCCCCCAAATTCCTACATGTACCTTCTTCCAGTTATGCAATCAATACTGATCTACGTACTGGAGTGAAGAGATTGTGCACATGTAATTAAGATTCCAAATCAATGGGCAAGACAGGGAAATTATGTAGGTGGGCTTGACTTAATCACATGAGCCCTTTAAAACAATGACTTGTGGCAGAATAGAGGGTCAGTGAATATGAAACATGAGAATGATTTGATGTACTGTTGTTGCCTTAAAGATGGAAGTGACCATGTTGCAAAGAATACAGGTAGTATTTAAAAGCTAAGAGCAGCACATGACTGACAGCCAGGAAGTAAATAGTAAACTCAGTCCTATAACCATAAGGAATTTAATTCTGTCAACAAGGATGAACATGGAAGGAGGTTTGTTTTGTTTTGTTTTTCTCCAGAGATTGCAGAATAGCATTCAGTCTGGGTGACACCTTGGTTTTAGCCTTATGATACCCTGAGGAGCACTCTGCCACAGTGTGTCAGACTTCTGACCTACAGAAGTGAGTCCTTTTCACAACATTTGAAAAGATGCTATTCATGGGAAGTATTTTAGTGGTGGGAAATGAAATGTTCTTATCTTTAGAAAAACTAGCTCATAATAAGTGTGAATGGCACATTTGTCAAAGGAGATATTTGAAGCAGGAGAATACTTTAGGTTTCACTTCAGTGGTGCAAATAATCTGGAGCTCATAAATCCAGGAAGTGAGAGTTTGAATGCAACAGTTAATGTGTATGTAGATTTAATACAAGGCTCAGGTACTGGTTAGATGTAGGAGTGAGGATGAATAAAAAGTCAAAAGTGTAGAGTGTGGCATTTCGAACTTCGTTTGTCAGAAAATTTGTGATGTCAAAAATGACAAATTAAAAGGGGCTGGGTTGTGTGAGGATGATAATATGAGTCACATGCAAATATAACTCAGGGCGTACAGCAGAAAAAGGGTGGAAATGGTGGGTAGAAACTAAAGAGAAATTCTAAATGGAATAAAATAAGTGGTAGTCAATTAAATAAAATATATAAATATCTAAGTGAATAAATCTGTGAAAAAAGAAAAAATGAGAACTATTTCTTCCTAACTCTGTATTCACTGACTTATCACATTGGCAGCTTGATCTAGGCCATATTGGGAGAATTAAAACCATGAACATCAGCAAACACTACAAAGCAGGTACCTTTTCTCTGACTACTCTAGAGAACCAGTTGTTAAACATTTGTTTTCACACGACTGAATATAAAAGTCAGGAACTTTAAGTAGAGCCAGCTCCAAAGATATTTAAAAAAATATCTAAGGTAGTTGGCTGTCACAGAATAAACTATCATGATGTGAGTGTCCACTGTGTAAATTTTCAGGATGTCCAAAAAGTTATGAATACTCTTGGTGACTATGAATTTATCATTAAACTGAAGGCATTTTTTAATAAACTAGTGGTCAAATGGCAAGGAATTGAGCAAAGATTCTATGCTGGGAAAATAGGTCCTAAGGAGAATGCTATTATTTTATCCAATGATATGGCTTAGTAAATCATTTGGTGGGATAAAAATCAGAAGACCCGAGTCCCTTATGGTGCTACTATCACTTATCTCTTTGGGCCTCAGTTTCTCCTTTGTAAAATCAGGATTTTGGACTAAGTGTTCTGTAAGGCCTATTCCAGCACTGTTAGTTGAGAACTGATGTTCCAAGATATCCAAGAAATTAATTAAAACAAAAGAAATAAAACTCCAGCATCCTTACGCCCACCTCAGCCTCCTGCAACCACACTTCTATAATTGCATCTTTTCCCCTATGAACTCTGTATCTGAAGCAATCTCTTTTAGGAATTAAATACATGCATCATCTCACATTTGGTACAGGTATTATTTAAGAGAGAAATGAGACAGTCAACTGAGGCTGATTAATGTGCTGTCTCAGAGGTGGCAGGAAGGGGGAGAGGATTAAATTAAGCAAAACTACCCCTCCCACTTCATCCCTTCAGCTCAAATCATTCAGTCAGTGCTGTCAAAACAGTGAAGTGACTCCATGTAGTTGAAAAAAGCAAATTTTCTTTCTCATGCTAAGTTTTTAAACACCTTTAAAATTATTTTTATCAAATATTCATCCAGAAAAAGCTTAGCTCTTCTATGTCTCCTGGGGGCTTCATGGTTAACTTGTAAATATGGAATCTCCTTGGGAACTTATTGATTAGCCAGGTTTTCTATGAATGTCTGACATTCGACAGCTTGCTCTGCCACTAAGTTTGAAACCTTAGAATTACCTCTGAGTTTTAGAAAAGGGTGTTTGGATACCTGTGACTAAAATTACAAGGAGGACTGGAAACCAAATAAGGCTCTAACATTCACTGAGGGAGAGGATGGGCTGCAGGGTAATTTGAGTACTCACAGTGGAGCAAGCACACTTACCAGCTACTTCTGAAGCAGGTGGTGGAGAAGGATTTAGGAGCCCTGGATATGTTTGAGTCTGATTTCAATGTTTGGGAATATCAATGCCAGAATACAAAACACATGGACATATAAGATTTATATACTGAAGAATGAAGATGAGAACAATAGAAGGAGGTGAAAAATAAGAGATACTGAGGAATATTTTGGAAATAGTGGCTGAGTTCTTACCACAAAACGCTTTTACCCACTACAATAATATCTATGAAGAATGTGTCCATGTTGACCTTGGTAAGAAGCACAGATTCATGGGGCAGATTTGCAGCCAGTGTGACCCCAAGAGTAGATAAAATCACCCAAGGATCTGTAGATTACACAAATGAGAGAGAGAACAAAAACTCCAGGGATGACATTATTATTTAGGGAAAGAATAAATTGAGGAGTCAATAAACACATTCACTAAGTATATTGGTCAGATAGGCCAATAAAGCATCACATGAATATGACATCAAGAAGATAATAATAAGTCATTGTTGTGACAGCATCAAGTGTCACTAAAGGTTCAAGAAAAATTTTCTATAGATTTGAAAGTAGAAAATACTGGTTAACTTGGCAAGATAATTGTTAGTTGAGTCTGGGTTTGAAGGAAGGAAAAGGGGTGAAAACCTGAAGAAGTAGAGAGAATAAAAAAAGCTGTTTGGGGGTTGGTCATAGTCTTCAAAGGAAATAATTAAAATGGTGGCTGGAGAGAAATATAAGGAAAAGGATTATCTGTTCATTTATTTACTTTTATAAAAGAGGATATTACATGTCTACAGGACACAGTAGGTTAAAAATACAGAAAGGGAACTGGTTTGATGAAGTAATATTACAGGAAATTTATGACTAAAAAGAAGTCCAGTTTTATAGGATGTGAAGTTACTGGGAACAAGTTACTATGGCTCACAAATTCAGTATTAATCATAACATTTGAATTGGACCAAAAGGGGAACGAGTGGTGCTACTACCATGACATGGTATTTGTAATCACTAAAAAATTTCCTTCCTAAGAATGATAATACATTCAGTCATAAAAATGTCCTATTTCAAAGGTGTGACTCCCCATTATTAGAGATGCTCAAACAAAGAACGGTGTCCTTTGGGGGAAGCAATTTAGGTCAGATGACATCTCAGAAACTTCAAAACTCTATGTCTATGATTTTTTTAAAATTAACCACAATCATTAGTGCCCTTATTGACCAATATAAATAACTGTCATTTGTTTATCTACACTTTCAGTGAAAGTTTATTGATAACCTACTACATGCTGGGCACTATTTTACAAGTTGGGGATACATTAGTAGAATGAGAGATATGTCTTTGTTCTCAAATTGCTTATATCTAGAAGATACAGAAAAACAAACAAATGTAGAGTATAATGTTAGATAGTGACTGAGTTGGCTAGGACTGCCATAGCAAAATACCACAGACTAGGTTGCTTAAATCAGGGGTTGCCAAACCCTTAGCCATGTACCGGTACCAGTCTGTGGCATGTTAGGAGCCAGGCTGCACAGCAGGAGGTCAGCAGCGGGCAAGCAAGTGAAGCTTCATCTGTATTTGCAGCCACTTCCCAGTGCTCAATCACCATCTCAGCTCCACTTCAAATCATCAGGCATTAGATTATCAAATGAGCACTGGTCCCTGGTGCCAAAAAAGTTGGGGACTGCTGGTTTAAATAACAAAAATTTTCACAGTTCTGGAGTCTAGAAATCCAAGCAGGGTTAATTTCTGGTGAGATCTCTTTCCTTGGCCTGTAGATGACACCCTCTAGCTGTGTCCTCACGTGGTGTTTTCTCTGGGCACAAGGAGACATAGATCTATGGTGCCTATTCTCCTTATAAATTATAAGAACAGCAGTCCTGTTGAATAAGTCCCCACCCTTATGACTTCAATCAACCTTAACTGCCTTCTCAAAGGCCCTGTCTCCAGATACAGTCATGTTGGAGGTTAGGGTTTCAGCATATGACTTTGAAGGATGTACAATTCAGTCCATAACAGATAAACATATAAAAATTAGAGTAAAGAAAAGGAGAATGATAGAAGGGTTGCACAGCCATAAAAGAAAACTCTGTTAGACAGTGATTGTGAAGAGAACCTGAATGATGTAAGCAAATAATAGGAAGGCTGGGGAAGCATATTCCAATCAGAGAGAACAAAAAAATAAAAATAAAATGCAACAGTTCTGAAGAAGTTGAAACAATTGAAAGGCCAAGATGGCTAGCAAAAAGCAAGTTTTATAAAAGAAATCTAAATAATTATGTGAGCTTGCTACTTAGATGTACTCAATAAATATCTACTGAGTTTCTAGAAGTATCTACATTCTAAATCACACACTAGGTACTAGGAATATAGTTTGTGAATAAAATGTTTTGTATGCTAAAAGAAAATCTAATGGAAGATATAATATAACAATATAATGATAGAGACATGTAGCCTTTCAGGCTAAATAGAATCTAGCAGGCATTTTCATCTAACGGCTCATCTACGTGAAGTTAAGCTGAGAGAGTCTGACCTATATCTTTTCTGCTCTGCAACTATGTAAATTTGAGCACATTACTTAATGTTTCCAAACCTATAATTTCTCATTTGTAAATGAGAATGGCAAGGTTCCATTTCTCATAGACTAGATGGAATATTGCTTATGTTAATTAAAGCACACTACCTAACAAAGTGTCGTCATGGAGTATGCGTTCCATAAACGAGAGTTCTCTTTCACAAGGTACCCGTATACACTTGGAAGTATCCGATTCAAAAATAATTTGGGTCAGGAGAGTAATTATGAAGGAAAACACTTTAAATCAGAATGGAGGACATATCATGAGAAATGCAGGTGAACAAATTAGATTCTATAGAGAAAGAAATCGTCAAAACATGCCTTAAATCACCTTTCAGAATTCCCTACTTCATTCTTCAATAAAGTCAGTGCTAAGTCTTAACAACATATTGACACAAATGGAGATAAGCCTATTAATTTTGTTATTGCCTGTGATCACAAATCTCAATTCTTCAGAGCTAGATATTTCCTAATAGTTGGAAGCAGAAAGAAATCTGAAATAAAAAAAAACTTAAATCAGATAGTAGTTTTATAAAATTTTCAATTGTGTGTACATAATGGGGAAAATTAATTTAATTAAGAGATAAAACATTTAAAATAGGTAGGATGATTTGGGCTTGATATTTATTAACAAACTCATCTATATCCATGCAGAAATGATGAAAAAGTTTTCTGACCTAAATAACTTCGGAAATAGTGAAATCTGTAAGACTAACAGCAAAGTGAACTGTACTTAGCCATGTACTCTACTTGACAAAATTGCTTCCCACAGGATTATGGGTTAATAATTCTGTAAACCATTATATATGTATACTGGAATTGAGTAATTATGCTTATGGATGACAAATGTTAGAGTTAGGATAGGAGATTATTAGATAAGCAAGGAGCGAAGGCTGAAATTATTTGTGTAGTAATGAATTAGAACCTGAGATAGCAGGATAGAGTCTCAGTTAGCTTAATATTATTAAGATACAGATTATATAGGAAGATATTTATAGATATGTGTATCTACATAGGTTAGTGTAAACACATGTATTTCCTTGCTCTGTCGGCTGAGAGCACCTGGAAATAATGACATCCCAGCAGCAACAAGCACACCTGTACGCCAGAAAGCCAGATCTTGTTTTTTGATACTTTCTCTAAATAAGCAAACAAGACTCCTTGGAGAAATTATTGATTCTAGGACAAGGACAGGGAGAAAAGATGAGTCAAAAAATTCTCAGTAGCAATGAATACATCTAGCAGGAAAATACACAAGAAGAGCCTGTAGTATTCTGTAGTACTAAAAAGAAAAATATTAAACAAATATACAGCAATGCATACCACACACATCATACACAATGATGGGGTTCAATCAAAGCGATACAGGACACAACTGAATAATCTGCCAATGATCAAAGCTATTACATCTTATTAAAACTAAAGAAAGTAGTATTGGGTTTTAATCTAAAGTATAAAATAACTATGCATGAGTCTATACTGATCTAAATAAACAATTGAATAAATAAATATATGAGGGGGTAATAAATAGAGCTCCCATACAGAGGAATTACAAATAGTTTATAGAATAAACTGCCTTTAATGCAGGGAGACATAACTCCTCATATCTTAAGTAGAAAAAGGAAGGAAAAAAGAGCAACTTTATAGTGGTGAACCTGACAAACATTACCTGGAACCAAGTGATCGAAACGATAAAACATTAATAGTCTATACCCTTGATATGATGTGATAAGAATGACATTTTATTTCTGCGGTCCTTTTCCAAATACACATTGCCCCAGTCTAATCATGAGAAAAAAAATCAGATAATCCCAATTGAGACACCTTCTGCAAAATATCTACCAGTATTCCACAAAAACTGCTAAGTCCGTCACAAACAAGGGACATCTGAGATACTTTCAATAGCTAAGGGGAGCCTTTGGAGCTATGACTACTAAATGTAATGTGATATCCTGGATGAAATTCTTAAACAGAAAAAAGGACATCAGAGAAAAATTGAGGAAACCTGAATAAAACATAAACTTTAATTCATAATAACATAGCAAATCGATCTGTTATTTGTGATATGTGCCATATTAATGCAATATACTAATAATAGGAAAAGCTGGGTATTCAGTAATCAGGAGGTCTCTGTATTATTTTTTAAATTATTCTGTAAATCTAAAATTAAAAGTTTATTTTAAAAAAAGTAAAATCACAAATTTTTTAAAAACCAAAATATTAGAATATCAAGGGTTATAACAATGTTGGCTTAACATTTCTAAATGTGTTTTCCATGAAACACTAGTAACATAAAATGCCCTAGGAAAATAAAAAAGCATTTCTTCATTTAAACAATTTTGAGACAAGCTGGATACAGCAAGAGCCTTCGGAGATTCAGAAAGCACATTAGAATATTAAAAATTCTATGAAATCTTACAGAAAACACTATTTAATGTTGTTTGCCACAGTATTTCCCAAACTTATTTGTAACTTTTTAATTTTTTGTTCATATCTTTTAACTTTGTGATGACAGCATTCCTGAGAATATACTTTGGGTAGCTGTATACTTACTTGTATGTACGTTATTGAAATTGGTAATGAGCTGCCTATGGATGAAGTATGTGACATTCTTAAGCTATGGAAAAAGAGCTGTAATGGAAGAAATTTTGGATGGCTAATCTGCCAAAAAGCTTTGCTAAGACAGTAGCTGCTACTTTCAGAACTTTCAAGAAATGTTATGTTGAAGACAACCTATATGGCTGAAGCTTTAGACCTAATACAAATAGTGAGAAGTCACACACATACAGGAAAAAGTGACTTCAATATGAAGAAAACTTCTCTAGGAATTAGAGCTGTTTGGAGTATATTTGGTAGGTACTGAACTCCCAGTCATGGTAGGTGTTTCAGCACAAGGTATGAAAGAAAAACATAAAGAAGTGAACTAGGTTAGAAGAGATGACCTTTGACATCTCTCCTAATTTTATGATTCCACTTATGTGTTTTATCCATTCATAAAGTGGTTTGTGCCTATGACATGACCAGTACTATGTTAAGTTCTTGGCATGAAACATTGACTGCTATGGTTCCTCCCCTTCATTACAGTTTAATGGGAAATATGGAGAAAATGAATGCTGTGAAAGAATAAAAGTTGTCCCTGTTGGGGACCATAAGTAGGGCCTGAAAAAATTTTCCAAGAAAAGGATATCTAATAAGAACTGCAAATGCTTAGGCAGCTCTATGTGCCACACATGGACCACACTGATATACTGACTCCTTTAATTTTCAATTTGTAAAGCTGATTTAATGATGTGTGACCCACTTCTTAAGTGACATGCACTAGATGACTCAGCCACTTAGTATCCGGTGGTCTGTCTCTAAAACTTGAACTCTTAACTGCTTCATATTATCATCCAAATTCAAAGTTAAAGAATGAATTGTCAACAAAGGTGTGTGTGTGTGTGTGTGTGTGTGTGTGTGTGTGTGTGTGTGTGTGTGTGTAGCAGAGAAAGGGAGGTGAACAGGAGAAAAAAAGAAGAAAGCAAACATTTAAAAAACAAAGGGAATACCATGTTCAATCTCTGAGAAGTGTGAATAACTGGGGAGCATTTTGTAAATTTAAAGTAGTTTTAAGTTATTTTCTAGACTAAAACCTACAATCCCTGACATTAGCAAAAAAAAAAAAAAAAGCCTTCTTCTACCTTTAATTCTTTAATTTCCCCTATTCTACCCAAAAACCTTCCCTCCATGTTCATACACAAATATAAACATCTATTCCACTGGAGTTTTAACAGGGAACACTAAAAAGTGGCACTAATTCTCTTTAAATTCAAATCTCTGCAAAGCTGAGATCAGTCTTTCCTCCCTTCTATGTACCTAGGAAAACCAACTTAGCAAAGCAAAACATAATAAAGAATTTATTAGTTTATTTGTTCTAGATTTCTGTAGCACTTAGAAACTTGAGAGAGGGCCAACCTGAAGGTGGCAGTGGCACACCTGGCAAGACCTACATATTGCATATGCTCTCCAGCAGCTGAAACTGCATATTTGAAAATGATTGAGTTACTCCCAGCAATTATGAAATTGGGTACCACTCAAGTCTGTAAGACTCTTCATCAGACACAGTGATTCAGAGTTTATAAGGCCATAAATCCCACCTATAAAGAAATAGTCTGGGCCCAGACAAGTTTGTCACTGTTTGGACATGGAGCAAATTGTCCAGATGGTTGACTAGTGACTGAGATACTAGAAGGTAGAGCTCGAAGAAAGTGTTTTTTGACTCATAAAGCTCTGGTCCTCCATACTTTGTAAAAGCTGTTTTTCACATCCCATAATTTAGTATATTCTCACTTGTGGGAGACAAAAAAAGGGGAGTTTTTAAACTTCATTTAATTAAGGAAAATTAGTTTCTATAGATGAAGTGACTATCCTAGATCAAACTACTTCTAAGCTATAAATGCAGAGCTGGGCAAGATACATAAAGCTTTTTCACCATAACCCTGAGAGACATGGTAGGAATTAGCAAATCCTGTTGTCCAAGGTGGGTGAATCAATTATGGACATGACAATGCTGAGTAGAAAACAGCTAAATAATAACAGCTTATACCAATAGGCCTTTGATTTAGTTCTTGAGTCTGAGTGCTGTCCAGAGGTCTGCTGAGCTAGATTAGGATAAAAGGGTTCTGTCCCCTGTGCCTTTATAATTTCCCTGGGACCAATAGGTCAGCCTGGGCATGTTCTTACAGTGAGTGCTAAAGTTCAAGAGCATAAAGAAGAATATATAAGCCTGAATTGCAGAATAGCCACTATCATTTTCACTACATTTTATTGGCCAAAGGAAGTTATGTAGCCAAATCTGTAGTCATAAAACAAGAAAGTACATCTCACCCTCAGTGGAAGGGCATTGCAGATTTACTTGGAAATGAATATGGATACAGAGAGCAATAAAAAAAAATCTACCACATTGGATAGATGACTGTAGACCGTGAAGAAAAAAGGGTGGAAATGCACATATATCACCCCATATGGTAAGTTTGAAGCACTTTGAGGAAGAATCAAAGTAAGAGTGATGGGCAGGGAACTCATTCGGTAGTTCCCCACATATTTTAATACGATTTAAATAAGTTGTTCCTAAGTATAGTAACAAGGTATTAGAAGGTTTAAAGTAGAAATGTGGTGTCATCAAGCTTACATGTTCAGAAGCTCAAGATGAGAGGAAGATAAATCAGTTAGAAGGCACAGCTCTCAGTGGCAGTAGGAATGAGGGGGAAAGTCTCACGATTCTCAAAACATCAAAAAATATTTTGAGTTACAGATGATAAGTCTTAGACATCATCAAGATGTAAAAGAAATATGTGTTGAGGGACATGGCGTGGCATAAAATGAATGAGACAAGGTTCTGGCTTGAGCAACCTGGACATGGAAGTGGAGAGGATTAAAAAAGTAAAGATTCAAACTCTGCTTCACTTGCTATCTGCACCATTTAAAAAAAAATGAAATTTCACATTCTGTGTGAATCTCTAGGGCTGGGCACCAACCAAGGCCTCAGATTCAAGTGGACTTCACTCTCCGAGACAGCATTAAGTAGCATTTTTTTTTAAAAAAGGTGTTATTATGAAAAATGTCAGATGCATATAAAAGTAGAACAAGAACCACTCACATCAATCTTTCAGCTTCCACAGTTAAACTCAGGGCCAATTTTGTTTTTTATGTACCCTCAACCATTCTCCTCTCAGATTAGAGTAAATCCTTGACATGTTATCTTTTATAAATATTTTAATAGGCATCTCTAATAAAATGATGCTTTAAAAAACAAAATACTTTAGACCTAAAAGAAATTCACAGAACTTCTTTTAAAATATCAGATAACTCAATGTCTAAAGTTCCCTGATAGCTTCATATTTTTTTATAGCTCGTTTAAATTAGGATCCAAATAAGGTCCATACATTATAACTCATTGACATGTCTCTTAAATTTCTCTTAGTCTAGAGGCTCTACCTCTATATTTTTTCATGCAATGTGTTTATTGAAAAAAATAATGTGATATGTTCTATAGTAGTGGTCCCCAACCTTTGTGGCACCAGGGACTGGTGCTCCTGTGAGAATCAAATGCCTGATGATCTGAGGTGGAGCTGAGGTGGTGAAGCTAGTGCTGGGGAGTGGCTGCAAACACAGATGAAGCTTTGCTCATTGGTCCACTTCTCACTTCCTGCTGTGTGGTCCAGTTCCTAACAGGCCACAGACTAGTACTGGTCCATAGGGAGGGAATTAGGGACCCCTGTTCTATAGCATTTTCTATGATCTAAATATTTGCTTATCATATGTGGTGATGCTGTTCACATTTTTCATGATTTTGTATATTACATAAACTCATCATTTTATATAGACTGATCAACTTCAACTTTGATTTTGTTTTTTGTCAAGAATAGAAAGCAGTATTTTGATAAATGAGTAAAGTGAAAGCAGAAATGTAAGTAGAAGAATATTGTCTGTATTATAGCCATCTGTTTCTCATTTTTTTTGCTAGCTGTGATCCTGGAAACTTTATAAAGCCATCCCACATTTTAGCTATCATAGTGGGAAAAAAAAGAAATAATGTAAATTACTAGTGTGAGATTAATAACTAAGCATTTCTTATTTTGGATTGTATACCAAAATTATCTAATTTTCTTGTTTGTTTTGAAGTTCAAAGGCCTGAGCCCTACATTAAACAAACTGAATCAGAATTTCTAGGATGAGCACCCCATGCCCATGTTTTTGAAAATCTTCATGTGCATCAATATATACCACTTTGGTGGAGATTTTTACACTATACAATAAGTTCCCAAAGGCAGGGACTGTGTCCTGTTCTTTAGGTTCTGGCTTATAGCTATCATTCAATAAATATTTTTGAATGATATCATGAATGAATAGATAGATGGATAAATAGATGCATAACTGGTAGTATGGATAAATGGGTAGATGAAATAATTAAAATGAGTTATATGACCATGAGTTAGTAAAAGTAGCATTAACTATAGTATAGAATAGATAGCTTTATATAAGAAGTTATTAAAATATTTGTGATGTAGGCCAAAATGTAAAACACTCTTGACATAATTTTATTAAAGGAATATTAGCTATCAGTTCAAAGTAGAAAGTGGAAAAGTTTTCAATAAAATGGGACCTGGGAGTTGGCATAAGTAATGCCAGAATATCTGAGTAAATATCTTGGGAATAAATGGAATTACAGAAAGTAACCAAGACTACTTTTTCATCAGTAAAAGCTGAACAAATTTCATTTTTTGGGATATGGTGTTCAGGACTATAGCAGAACTGAAGAATCTTACCACACACAAAAATGTGTCCTGAAGATATTATAAAATTGGGGCTGAGAAAAAAAAATATTTTGAAGAAAATTCCATACCTTATCCTATGCACAAGTAGGACCACATTCTTTAAAAGTCAGCATGGGCAATCAGCTAGACCTAATCTAATCAATTCTGGTAACCATAAAGATTTTTAATCTAAAAATTTAAAAGCCAGAAATTGCTGAAATAAGTGGGTATATGTGTTTGGGGTTCTAACAATAATTAAAATATTGTATAATTCTACCATCTACCAGTATTTGTCTTATGATCTCCCTCTCCATGTTCCCATGTTGCAAATGTTAGCCTTTGCTATCGCTTTTATTTGATTTGATTTTGACATTTAATTGGTGAAGATTGCAAGCATCGATCTTTCTACCACTCATATTACCTGCTCTGCTTATCTAAGATGGTTTTCCTGTGACAAATGTAAAACAATATGTGAAGCATGTTAGAGTTCATTAAAAATGCACAAATGGGAAGAACTACAAAGAAAACCATTCATCAACATCATCATCATCACAGCTGCATTGTAACTGGAGAGTGGTGGCAGGGGTTATGGAACTATTTTTTTGTTGTTGAAAACAAATGACAGCTATGCCTCTATCCAATGATTCTCTCTCACTCATGTGGAAAGGAACCAGGCTAATTATTTTAGAAATCCCATAAGAAAAACACTTGCATGGGCATCACGGTGGACTAGCAATACAATTACCCAGGTAGAAAATAAAGGTAAAAGGAACAATAAAACTGCTGCCTTCTCTGATCTAGTTGTCTCAGGGTGGCTTGCTTTCTCTCTCTCCAAATTTCTGGTTAATGCCAACAGAAAGAGTATGAGAAAGGTCACCATCAAGTATAAGAAATGGTCACTTAACTCTAATGATGGCAGTGTATTTGGCAAGCACAGGCATTTTTTTCTTCAGCTGCACTTGGGAATTAGGAGCGATACAGGTAGATTAATTGAGCTCTCAGTGGAAACTTTCACTGCTTCCTTTTGCTTCAGTATTGTGAGCCTGTGAGCTCAACTCTTCTTTCCCTATGGATTTTTTCTCTGTGATTTTTTAAAAATACAGATCTCCAGTTCCCTGAGCTACTATTTTTTTTTTTGTCTCTAATTACTAGATGTGTGATCTTTGGCAACTTGCTTAACTTCTCTGAACTTTTATTTTCTCTGCTTTAATATAGACACAATTTCTGTCCCACATCATAAGAATCTTAGTAACTAATTAGAAAAATATATTTGAATATGACTTATAAGTTGAATAAGACAATCAAACAAATGAAGTATAATTATTATAATTTAGTGTCTGACAATTCTTTATTCAAGTTTGGAAGTCTTCTATCATGCAAGATAAAATCTTTGAATGCAGTGACTAAGTCCCCCTTATCTGGAATGTCTTCTTGTGCACTGACACTGAATGGTTGGTAGTAGGTGCTTTTCAGTGCCTGTTAAAGAAGAATTCTAAGTTCTTTTGTAGATTCTGTGGGGAAGAAGTCTATGATCAATGAGCAGCATCTGCCATGGACACAGGAGAGAGAAGCAGTGTCAAGCAGAGTGTAAAGGTGCCAGCTCTGTGTAATGGTCTAGAACAGCAGCACATAATGGAGGCACATGAATAAAATTTGGCCCCAGGCATGTCTTCTATGACCTGAGCCAATCTTTAAAAATTGGAAGATTTCACATATAATCTGGATTTGTTTATGTTCTCCTGAAAAACTAGAAAATTCAATAAAAGTATGTCTGTACTTTCCCCATGATGACAATGAGCAAGAGCTAAATACTGTTTTATTTCTCCTTTTAGATACTATGTATGCTCTCCAATTATACCTCATTCCTACCTCTCCCTATGGTCTTACTCCAGTCTTTCTGCCTCATTGACTTTATTACCTAAAGTTTTGTAGGTGTTATCATTTCTGATTACTGCTTTAAAGTTTTCCTGCAGAGATTTGTAGAGTATTAGATTCATCTTCAAAAGTCCAACTATGACAAACACAATTTGAGCACCATATCTTAAAATAGAACAAAACCTTTTTATGCTCAGAAATGCTGTGTGGTACATACAGGCTTTCTCATCTCAAATCCAGAATCCTAGATTTGTCAATGCCATGAATGCATTGATCAAGCCTTTTAGCAAAAGCTCTATTAAATGAATTATGGCCAACATAGTGTAGCTGACTCTAAAGTTAGGAAAAGAGTTGCCCCTCTTTCCTCCTGCCTATAATCCCTCAACACTTTCAGGCTCCAGCCAAAAGCAAAGAAAGAACAATATAAAACAAAGTGAGTAATTTACCATTTTCTGAGGGAACATAAATTAGCAACTTGTTATGATGTCGCTTTTTTAAAAAGTTAAAAACACCACAGATAAGTTTAATGTGTAGAAGGGCATTTGTTTTCCACTAATAGGAAATGTTTACCACCCCCACCATCCTCCTACATCCCCTCTCAGATCCTCTCTAATTGAACAAAGTGGACTTAATTTGTATTAAACTGTCAAAAATCTTCCACTTAAATTGATGTATCTACTTCCCCGGTTAAAATGGATTCATTTCTGTGCAATATATAAGAACTATTGATGGATTGTATTTTGGGAACTAGAAATATTTTGTATGCATCTCCACAGCATGCAATTCAGGTATGAAAAGCAAAGAAGAAGGTGGGAGGAGAGGTCAATGAAGAAATAGAAGCACAAGGGTGGGTAAAAGGCAGGGGGTGGGGAAGGAGACCGCTCTGTTTGCATTAAAACAAGAAAATAATAATGCTCTTTGGATTTTTGGAGGCAGAGTAATTTTTCAAATTGAATTTACAAAGCCTATCTTAAGTTTGATGCAGTTCACCTTCAAAAGCCCCATACCATGCATTTATTAATGCCTTCCATTTATCAGTACATGACTTCATGTATGAGAACAGTATTTACATTAAAGAAAAGAAAACCTGGATTTTGAACATTGTGAATTTCATAGCAAGTGGTAATTTAAAAATGTAATATCAATAGAATCCTTTGTGTACTTTATAGTAGATTGTCAGCTCCATGTTCACCCCTTAGGGGTCTACAAAATAAAAGTATTCAAATATAATATCTAGTTCTACCTTCAAAAATGTTATAATTTAATTGGAGGAAATAAACCAATTACTACCATATTTGAAACAGAAAATAATTTAGCACTTAAGCCTATGGTTATGGGCTATAAATGATGAAGAGAACAGAGAAAGAAAATCGATGTGAGTTTGTATAAATCAGGAAGCTTCACCAATGAGGTTCACTTGTGGAAGATGCAAAATGTTTCATGCTTGTTGGGGGAAATTGGAATATGTCTCATCAATCTGCCTTTGGAGTTTTAACCAATGCCATATATATTAAAATAAAATTAACTAAATAGGAAGCAAAATACCTGTTTATAAATCACTGGGTGAATACCTAGATCTCTTTTTGTAAAGCTCTGGGAAAAAGGGGGAGTGAAAAATTATGCAATCAAACTGTGTCACAATGTAGTGAGCATCCAATCACAGGATAAACGTAAGCAATGATTTTTGATAACCTCCCAGGAATGTTGTACAGAGTTATTCTTTAGAGGAATAATAATCTAAAAGTTTTTTAAGTTACCATATAACCCTAAAATTCTACAATTATAGAATTTAGACTTCTATAAGTCTCAGGATATTCTAAAACCTTTTCAACCATTCCTAATATTAAACTCCAGTAACAGTACATTCAAATCATTAACTTCTACCAATATTTTTCCTTGAATCTATGAGTTTAGGGTACAAATTATTGTTTTGCAAGAGGGATATGAGTCCACTTTTGGAACTTGAACACCATTGGACTTGGTTGAGACTGGTCTTTGTTCAAAGAGAAGAGGATAAGATTTTTGAAGAAGCAGATTCATTCAATATCATGGCTTTAAATACCAATTTTATGTTGAAGAAGCTCTAATTCATTGCCACTCAAGCTCACCTTTGAATTCCCAATTTTTAATACTAACTGTCAAACAGAAATTTCCTCTTTGATATGACAGGCATCACAAATGGTATTTCCAAATAGAAAAGGTAAACACATGTGATATGTATATTTCACTAGCCCCATAACCTCCTAACAATATTTAAAAGGGCTTTTCATCCCCCTATATTTCCAGTCTCTCAGTTTCAATAAATGATACCTGTATCTACTTGTTAGCTCAGACCAAACACATCAAATTCCTTTTTCTCATGCTCTACTTCCAAAGCTCTTAAGGCTCTTTCAGGTCTACATCAAAAATATATTTCTTCTTTCTATTTCCTCTGGTTCCATTCCAATCAAGACTGCCATTGTAGATCCCCTAGATTACTACTATTGTCTCTAACTGGTCTCCCTGTTTCCACTCTAGGTCTCTCTGATCTATTCTTCATGCCACAGTGAGAAGAGGGAAGAGAAGGCAAGGAAAGTTAAATGCTCAAGACAGTTGTTTTCCAAACAAAAACAAAAACAAAAATACTTTTCAGTTACAAAAATGTTGTTGTCATTCTATCTGTATTTTGATGACTTGGCTAGTGTTCAACGTAGTGGAAATTATATTTAAAAAACTCAATTTTCAGTCAGAAAATAATTTTATCTCCAGAACTTGGGATGAGGAGGGGCAGGTTAGAACATCTCTTTGACCAAATACGAATTGGTCTTTACTTCATCCCAGTCAGATCAAACATTTTTTACTATTTTCTTTCCATGTTCTTTCAAAAATCTTAGGTTTGGAAGGAAAAAAATTCACTCATTCAATCGTTCTACACATTTTTTTCTAACATATATTCCAGTTATAGGCTAGTGAACAGTGACATATATATATATAGGCATTAACAAGTGAGACAATTTCTGCTCTCAATCCTTTATTTCCCACAGGATTACAGGCCTGTGGGAAATAAAAAATAGTTAACATTTATTTATTTAACTTCTTGGAACAGTAGAAAACACCAGAGGAAAGAAATAGTGCTGAGGTAAGAAAATGATGAGAGTCACTAGGTAAGTTTATTTTTAATACAATATCCTTAGTTACTAGTGAAATTATTCTGATAACTGCCCTAGACTATGGTCATTTAAGTAAGCAGCTTCTCCTCCCATATCAATTTTCCCCCCACCATTCCTAATTTTAGAAGTAGAGTAGACTTTATTTAAACAATATAAGTGGTACATTCAAGGCACAGAAATGTGGAGTGAAATCGAAAAGAGAAATTATGACATTTATCAAGCACCTAATATATGTCATTAGTTTATTTATTTAATTTGCACATTCAAGAAAAGTAGAAATAACTATTCTGCACTTTTCTCACAAGGAAAGAAAGCATCACAGAGACAGTAAGTTCTCAGAGATACGCAGAATGCCAGGACAGACTTAAACCCAAGTTCATCTCCTTACTTCCAAACCCATGCATCAATTAATTGTACTCTAAAACATTTGTATCTTCCATGAATCTGGCCAAGTTCCTGGGTTCTATGTGGAAAACGATATTAGGACCTTAGAAATAAGCTAGAGATTCAAAGAGGTCCCCAAGACTTTGAGATCAAGGTTCTTAGTTGCCAGTTAAGTTCTCTTATAAACTACCTATCAGAGTCCTCTGGGACTTTCCATAATTATGCTCTGCCTCTCTCCAGTTTGCTCCCTTTCATTTCCTGCCCCTTGGCTCCTCTCAAATGGGAATTAATCCAGCTTCAAACAAGCTGTCTCTAAATGAAGATTTTACTGTGATTATTGCTAGGGAAAAGGATGTTGCCTTTCCTCCCCCCTCTTTCAAATGGCTTATTTGCAGACTAGAAGTCATGGAGCATGTGTCCAATTGATACATCTCCCTTCAAATAGCAGATCCAATGCAGAAGTGGGATGCAAATTTAATTATTCCACATGTACAGAACAGAAACAGAATCTCATTGTTAAATTTGTTCCCTATGTCGGAAAGATTAAAAACAAAAGATGTTGAAGTGGTTTGTGTGAGTGGAATACATTTCAGCTCATAAAAATGTGAGGCAGTGAAATAAGGGTTCCAGAGGGCTTATTTCTACCACATGAAATTATTATTTCTAAACGTTTCTTCTCAGGAATTTTTGCTTCTCACCTGTACACTAAAAAAGACTTTAATCCCTTTCTCTGAGGTAATTTCTCCAAATAATCCTCTCCAAGCACCTTAACTTCCAGCCAAATTCTTCAATTTACCATTTTAAATTAATTTGTTGTAAAATGGGGATATAATTAATTAATTAGAACATAAATGTGAGTCTAGCGGCTAAGAGCTTCCTAGGCTGACTACTTAGAATCAAACCTTGGCATTATTGTTTAATAGTTACATAACCTTGGGAAAGTTACTTGACCTCTCTATGCTGCTTTCTCTTGCTCTATACATTGGGGACAATAATGATATTCATCTTCTAGGGTTTTTATGAGAAGTAAATCAGTCAATACAAGTATTTTGCCTACAACAGTGCCCAGAATTTGGTAAGCAATTATTAAATTGCAATTATTATCAGAACAAATCCTTATACTTGCTTCCTTTTCCTCTTCAGCAGGTCCTTCAAGACTTAACTCAAATACTGCCTATGCCATAAATCTCTTCGTCCAGCCAGAAATTAACCTTCTCATCTTGAAATTCCCACAAAATATTCTGTCCCACTTATCACAGTTTATCATGTTCTTTCTATCTGATGCCCATAGAGCAAAAAGAAGGGATCATCTTACTCTTTTATAGACTAGGGAGAAAATATATGCTTGCTGATCAAATAAACAAAGGGATAAGGAGTGTTTTAATTAGAACCCTTAAGGATTTATTATGTACCCAGATCCTGTGACAAGAATACATTACCTAATTTAATCTTTGCAACATTTGTAGATGTTGGTTTTATCATTTGCATTATACAGATAAGAAAATGGAAAGTCAGTGAGCTTAACCTTGTGTAAGGACAGCAAGGCAGGCGGAGGCCACATGGGTATTTGAAGCTATGTACCTGTCTGGCTAACTCAAAAGATTCTATTTGTAACCACTAAGAACACTGCCCAATGGACCCCTGGCCTACAAAAGGGCAACCTGGGAAGTAGTGCTGTGTGAAATGTGAGTTTTGAATTTACTGGATTTGTTACAGGTGCACTCCTCTGTTAACAAGAAATGCTATAGGTCAGAATATAGATCAGAAACATTGTTTGAAGATAGATCAGAAACTTTATTATCATGTTCCTTCGATAAATTCTTGTTTGAGATCAAGAAAAGGACAATAGGGGATAGCATCCTTCTCCATCCATTCCCTACAGCTACGCCTGTTTCTGTTTCTGGGAGAGTGACTCCTTTCTTGATTCCTCCAGGCTCTCCTCTTCCAACTCCTGGTCATTTCTCAAGAGTCATATCATGCCACCTTCCTCTTTCTTTTCTGCACAAATCTTTTTAAAATTCTTTGTATGTCCACCCTTCTTTGTCTTTAAGCTTTATGAGCCATGCTTCCTCCAGTTCTTAACCTCACTCAAAAATTCTTGCCTAACCAAGTCTCATCCCAGCCAATTCTTCCTCTGGAAAGAGTTTCCTTGATCATTTCAAAGGTTACACTGCATTGTATTTGCCTATTTATTTACTAATTGTCTCCTCACTAGTCTGTATTCTCTCTGAGGGTTGGGGCATTGTCTACTTTATTCACAGTAAATTTCCCTAACAGGCCAGCTACTTAAAGGGAATTAAGAAAGAGGAGGAGGAGGCAAAGAGAGGAGAGAAAATGGTCTGAGATTATAAAAAAGATCAGAGAAAGAAGGTAACTTGAACTCAGTTTTGTGGATCCAGATCCAGAGCACATATTTGTCTCTACAGAACACTTCCAAAAAGTTCAAAAAGGAGAGAGAGAGAGAGAGAGAGAGAGAGAGAGAGAGAGAGAAGAAAATGGAAAACAAAAAACAACCTTTTTCAGGTTATCTGAAGCCTTCTTGGTGTTTGAAAAATTCCTCCAAATTTTAGAAAGCAGACAACTATAATTCCTCTTCTGCCTACACCTCCCTCCACTCCACAAACAACAAATAAAAGAGAAATAATTCAAGGCTGAGATTACCTGGAGAAAAGGACCAGGACGTTCCTTTCAGAAGAAGATTCTCTCTAGCAAGGAGAATACAGACCTCACCTTTCTTCCAGCTCTTTTTACAGCTAACAATTTGTGCTAACACCTTGGTCTAGGTCCAGTGCTTCTCAAACTTCAATATGAAGAATCACCTGGAAAGCTTAGCTAAAAGATGTGTTACTAATGAGTCTGTCCTAGAGAACCTTCTAGTAGCACTGATCTAGTCTAACCAATAGTGTCACCAGTTACTAGCTGGGTGACATTGTAATAAAGTGAGAGTGAGCTGTGGACCAATTTTAATGTTTTTGGGTTTTGATAATTTAATTAGTGTTTTGAGCCCCTGGAGATCCTGAGTGGACGCTAGAAAAAAAATTAATTTCATAGATTTTAGAGAATGATGGAGGTTACATTAAACGTATTTATTTTCAAGAGTTCTTGGCACAACACTATCATTTGGAAGGACTGCATAGTCCCAGCACAAAGTGGGGTTCAAAGCACACTGGTTTTCTGTGTCAGAGAGACTTGCGTTTGAATCCCATCTCTGCTCTCTCTATCTAAGGCATATCCTCACATTTTCCATTCTCTCACATATAAAAATGGTTTCAATTGTACCTACCTCATTGGTCCCATGGAATACAACAGGCACTCTGAAAATACTGTTTATCAGTGTTAATTAATAACTGCTAAAAAGAACTTTACAAGATAAATATTATTGTTGCTCTTTTATTGATTGAAGATCACAAAGCCACTTAGTGTTAAAATGAGGGTGCTTGCATGGATCAGCCTGATTCCAAACCCTTTGCTCTTAACCATTAGGCTAGAGTTGAATGGGATCTTTGGTATTTGTATATTATGTTTTGTTGAGTGCTCTCCAAGTCCTGAAGACCTTATGAGTGAGAGATCTCCTGTCTTCAATAGCCTGCTCAGCTCCTGTAGACACATGCCTATGTCTTCTTTGACAGAGATAATCCACCTAATATTGGTCTTTCTCTTTTCCTGCTGCCTTCTATTTTTATCATCTTTTCCAAGGAACCCTGCCTTCTCCTATGTGCCCAAAGTAGAATAACTTCAGTTTTGTCATTTGTAGTTGATGTGATCTTAGGGTTACCTGAGAAACCTAAAAGTTATCAGCTTTGTGTAAATAATCCTGTAATTCTTCAACCCAGAATAGAAATCTCAACCCCACAATAGAGCACAACGTTAGGCATTGTGAGGCTTTGTGACCCTCCCTCAGTGCTTCTTTATGGCTCCTCTGCACCAGAACAAAGAAGGCAGCTGAAAATCATGTATCAATTATGGAAAATCATGTCTCCATTTAGCACAGTCAAGTGATTCTTCATCGTCTCTGTCAAATATAACCAGCCCTAGTTCAAATCATTTCCTCCAGAAACCACAGCTTCGTTTTCTCCCACCCTGAGCTCAGCTAGATTAACATTAATGATCTTTCCTCTCAGATGAGTCCCAGAGCATCAGACCCTGCCAAGCCATTTCCTACTCAGAATGATCCTTGCTCTGGCCTCTTGCTTACAATGTGGCCCTTTCTCAGTTTGGAAGTAGCAGCTGTTTAACAGATGCTCACCCATTTGGATTTGGAATAGAGGCCTTGGAAGATATATAGAGAGAAAGAGTCTGGTAGGCCAAGAGAAGAGAGCAGGGCTTTGCAGATCCACTGTGATGAGTATAGATCAAGCCAGGGAAAGCCACCCGCCATAGGGCTTGATAGTGGACTTCGAGTGATGAAGACAGAAATGTTATTTCATTTTTTCAGAAATGGCTATCAATATTTAAAATAATTTTAACTACTTATTTTTTCTTACTTAAAAAATAAAAAATAAATAGAAAAGTATAAAACCCAAAGTAAAAGTCTTCATGTCCTAACTTCCTTCATTCCAGGGGTAATCATTGCTTAGAGTCTTATATGTTTTAGAATTTGTATAAGTATCGAAGCATTTAATATAAATAATTACTGTTTTTGAAATCACAAACAGCATTACATATAGTATTCTGTATGTGGTGTTCTAACATTTTTCTTGAAGTATAAGGTACATACAGAAAAATGCATGTATTTTAAATTATTACTCAATTTTTTTATAAGCTGAATGCTCAGATGTAACTAGTGAACATAGACCAAAAAAATAGAACAAAACAGAATCCCAGATATTCCCTCTGCACCTTGCTTTTCATTTAATAAAACAACTTGGGGAACTCTCCATTTCAGCATATATAGATCTACCATTTTCTTTTAATAATTATAGGGTATTTGGCAATACGAAAGAGCTATCATTTATTTATTTAACAAATTGGCTATTGATAGACATTTAAGCTTTTTCTAATTTTGCTTTGTAAATATTACCATGAATATTCTTGTAAGTGTATCTTTGCACAGTTCTGAGTATTTTTTGAAGTATATTTTTGAAATATAATTGCAATCTATATTTTAATTGTTAAGAATGTTTTTAAATGGCTCTACAAGAAGGTTATACTAATCTACCCTCCCACACTGGTACAACTGTAGAAAAATACTTTTTTTTAAAAGAACTGCTTGCTGAACATGTATCATTTAGAACATACTGAAAACAAACAAACAAAAAAGAGGTAAAATTACCAGTCATCATATTACCTGGGAAAATAACATTATTTTTATAAAGATGTGAAACATTTTTCTTAGATTCAAATGAGGAGAAAGGGGGTGGATTTGAAAGGGCATCATGAAGAGACCAGCCTGAGGATACAAACTAAGCTGATGATCTAGAAGAGAAAGCTGATTTCTTTCAGTTTAGCATCAAAACTTTCCCATTGCATCATTTTGTCAGCCCCTGAGGCTTCTTTTCCTCTCTCTTTAGACTATCATACATGTGGCTTGGGAGGAAATTCGGGACAGTACTTTGATCCATAGGACAGAGGCCCAGGTAGCTGGCTAATGGGGCAGTAGGGCTTGTTAGGCTTCCTGTGCAGATGATGGATAGGCATTGCGAGATCCATTCATTAGAGTCTAAATTCTCTGATAAAGGAAATAAATCCTCATGAATTGTCACCAAGAAGTAAACTGCTTTCTTTAGGCCTCCATGCATTTCTCACTGCTGACAATTATTGAATTATATCTCTACTTCATAGATGAAGGAGGAAAATGTTAACAAAAGCAGTTTTTATGAAGGATACAATGTCACCAAACAGAGCAACAGATAAAAAAGAAACACTCCTGCTGTATCCATTTCCCTCTCCTTTGCTGCTGATTCTGTTTCTACCCGTGGCATCCTATTTCTACGCAAATAACTTAAATGATTCCTCTGGAGATATTTTCTTTTTTACCTTCTGCCTTAGGATTCTTGGCAGAAAGAACCCAGCACCATGGATATTTTCAGAGCTGAGTGGGGTCTTAGACTATGTGCTATGAGGATTCCCCAAAGCGTAGAAAATAGAAAAGGTAGAATCAGTTGTGGACCATGTTTAAACAGTTGCTCCTTTAAAGCTGGCTTCTGTAGATAGATATACACGAGAATGTCCCCCTCTGATGCTAAAACACTCTTACTCCATCCTAGATGACAATTTGTCTTAGATTTTTTTTCACTTCTAGACTAGAATATCTATGAACACTTATCTTCTTTGTGGCCAAAATATCAGAACCTAAAGTAGCTTCTGGCCTAAAGCAGTTATTTTCGAAAAGTCTGCTTATTAAATGAATGAAAGAACTAAACTAACTTTACTTCAGTTTTAGATAAAAACAAAAAACATTTCTTCTCTTATTCGCAAACATTGTGCATTACCTACTCTAGATTACTATTTTTCTTTCCCAATTGATATTTGAACACTATTGGTTTGGGTAGTATTTTGGCTATCTTGTGGTACTTCATAAAGGTTATAAAAGGAGTTATTTAGAAACACCATGATCAGGACAGACTAGACTTAGTAAACAGAAACTAAATATGACATTCATAAACACTATCGAGTTGGATTCAGCTGCAGGTGCTGGAGGAAAAAGCAGGCTGAGGTATGAAACCTGAGCAGGACTTGGTAAGAGCTGCTTCCCAGAATGGGTTAATGGGTGGGCAGAAAGCACTATCAGGAGGTAATTTAGTGATAAATGGATATCCTGCTGAGCAGGAAGCAGGCAATGATCAGACAGAGATTTAAAAACAAACAAAATAAAACTCCAGTAGGACTTCAAGTTCAGGAACAGAACTCTGTTTCTGTTAGGTCCAGGAAAAAAAGGTAGAGCCCTAGTCTGAGAGGAGACTGTGATTGGTTGGAACTTTTTCTTGGTTGGGATTCAAACACTGAGAATCAAGGCCTGCACGTTATAAGCCAAACAGGGGTATGAAGTTGGCTTTGTTCAAATCAAGGTAGAATCTTAGTTCCTGGAATGAGGAACTGATTCTTAGGCCCTAGGCAGGGTTGTTACTGTAGGGATGAAGCATTCCCACCAGGCAGTATTAGAAAGTGAGCTCGAATAACCTGCAAAGGTCCTCTAATTTTGTTTACATAAAGACTATACTCTGCAAGGACTTACAAGAAATGTCACATTTGGTTTGCTCTCTCTACTCGAGCCTCACCTCTCTACATTTTTTTTTTCATTGTCTCTGTCTTAGTTCATTTAGGCTACCTCCCAAAGGGTGCACCTTCAAATACTATAGCATTGGGAAATTAGGGCTTCAACCCATAGATTTTACGGAGTTATAGAGACAGTCCATAACAGGCTCCTCTTAAGTTTCCTGCACACTGAGCAGGAATCCTTGAGTTCAGATAATCTCGATTTTAGGACACTAGAAAAGTTTATTTACTTGACCAAGTGAGTAGTATGTTCTTGAAGTCATATCTTTCATGAGTGTTATTCAGACTGAATTTTGTGTCTATTTGTTTTCCCTCTATGAAGACAGCATTCATGAGTTTATTCTCTCATTTTGCCTTTCTCTCTTCCACCTGCCTACTCCAACTCTCAGCATCTCTGCTGCATTATTAACTAGAATTTGTTTAATTAAAGGGCTCATGGACCTTCACTTTTCGTGGTTGTTCAATAGCAATCAGATTGGCAGGCCCAAGAGGAGCTGCAGTCTCTGAGACACTGGCTGCATGAGCTAACAGGAAAAGATGAGCAATAAAAAGGAATTTTGAGAGAAATCAATAGGCTCACATTGGCCCCATATGTCCATGAATGTCATTTCGCTGTTGGAGAATTACTGCTATGATTGTAGGCAGAATTTCTCTCTCTCCCTCTTGTCTATCAAATACCTGTCTAGAATCCAGTTTATTTGACTCTAGCATTTAAAACTCTCTTAAACTGTTTTTCAGATTTCTAGTCTTTTTTCTTATTTCCTCACTACAAGACAGACTCTTTCTTCTTTAAATGACTGACTACAGGCCTGAAATGGTGTCAGAATTGTAACATTCACAGGGAGCTAGGTCTTGATGATTTTTCAAAGTTTATTCTAATTCTCGGTTTCAAGAATTCTATGACTAAACAAATGTTTTGTCTCTCTTCCCAAAGACTGAAAGCTTGCTACTGTCCTCATAAGTATTTATTTATCAAATATTTATTGAGCATGTTTTACAAGGTATTAAAGTTACTGCTTTTGGTTTCATTAATCACAGCCACCTTTCATTTAATTTTAGATAGAGTCTACCTGGTAATTTGCCCTCAGGTATCACACCTCCCTACAGCAACCACTGTCTCTGAGCTTCCATATTCCATAGTTATTTATTTCCATGTTTCAAAAAGTGATGTACAGCTTTCTGACTCAGAGAAGCCACTTGAGTATAGTAAGAGATTAAAATAACGACTTCTAGAGTTGAACCTTACCTGAGCCACCAGTAGCTATGATACACTGAGCAGAGCACTTAACCATTTAGAACAAGACTTGGTAGAATAAATCCTATATACATGCTAACTATTCAAAAAGTCTAGAGGTTCTGTGAAAATGTACATTTAGAGATATTTAAGTGATGGAATAAATGTCTGCATTTGTTTCGAGGATAATTCTTATTTATTGACAGTTGGGAAAACTACCGAATTTTATACCCTCCCCTTCAGTTTCCTCTTTCTCCTTCTTCTTATCCCTGTGAATAAATAGACCCAAATCCCATCCTATTTGTGAGCTCAATGTGGGTGGGGAACACCCCACACCACCAAGCAATTCTAAAATACCAACTGAGTGTCCTACAATTCAACTCAATTCTGACACTCCCAAGAGACAGCTTCAGATTCCATAGGTTAAAGGGTCAGTCACACAAGACTGCTTGTCACTTCATGACAGTCCCAAATCCAGGTTGTTACTTGGCTGTAAATCAGAGTTTCTCACAACCCCTTCTTGGGATCAATTAATTTGTTAGAGCTAGAACTATGGAGGAAAACCAAATGTACATGGGAAATATATTTTGGTCATCTGAATAATCAAATAAGTATTTTCTTTAAATTACAGTGTCACACTTGTCTTTTCCAAGATGTATCATTCAGGAAAGTTGCTTGAACTCTCTGAACTTCAATTTTTTTCACATAAAGAAAATAGAAGCAATATTTCACATGTCCTTGGTAAAGATTAATGAGGCAAAGATCAAATAACATAGAATATACAATTATAGCTATTATTTGCTACCATGTATCAGACATTGGTTTGTCATTTCTCTCTTAGTAATGTAGGTAGGATGCACATTTCACAGACGAAGAAGCTGAGACTCAAAGTGGTTAAGCTATCTGTACCCAATCTCACAGATAGTAAGTGGCAGAGCCATGATTTGAAAGCAACTGTTTCTAAACTCTAGGTACCTTATTAGTAGGTTAGTTTCTACTTTTCCTGAAATACTGTAGTTGGGTTTCACCTCCACTAAAAAACATGGAGATAATGTCCCCCTGGGAGAGGACTTTCTGAAATCAAGAAGTAGGTAGGAAATTTTTCTCATTATGTATTTTTTTCATCAATAAGTTTTACATTTATGAGCAAGACAGTAAAGCTCTCTGTGGTAGTACACTTAATTTTAATGTGGAAGAAACTCATAATCATAATTGATTTTCATAAACGCTATGAAGGATGGCATAGAATTCAATTGAAAAAAATGGAGAAGGAAAAAAAAATTACCTGAAAATAAAAAAGTGTCCAGAGGTTTTGGGTCCTCTCCTAACTGCTAAGCTGTTATTGTGCTGTTAATAAAAATTTAAATACATAATGCTGTAATGTTTCTTCATAAGTTTCCAATGTGTATCCAAGTCCTTAAATTTAAGATGAAGACTATCTCATCTAAAGCAATGGAAGGACTTGGAAAACACTGTATCTTCTAAAACTAATACTCGTGACAGTCAAAATAGGTAAATTTCCTCTGACTTAGAATGTTTGTTATGATGTTGATATCTTCAATATTTTCTCTTTAAAAAAAAAACTATAAAACCTTCTCACTCACAGTATTCTTTACTAAAATAACTCCAGAGTAATCCTTTTGAGAAGATAACACACTTTTGTTGCCAAGCCTTGTTTACCAAGGCTACATGCATTTCATGGATCAGGGTTGGGCAGTGTGCAGACTGGTCAGCATTTCATGAAATGGTCTAGTATAAAATATTAGCTGAACAAGTTAGACTTCCACTCTAAGAAATCTGGACCAGTAAACAGAGGATGACATTGATAGCTGTGGGGAAGCAAATATGGAAGTGTTAACAAAGCTAATGTGGTAGAGTGGTGTGGGCCCCAGGAAATTCTGACAGTCACATGATAAGGACACAGGTATTAAGAGTAAGTAAATATTATGAGGGAAATGGTAGAGAGTAAAGGACAATGAAGCCAGTCTTTGGTAAACTAAGAAAAATGAAAGAAAAGTAAAGAGCCAGAGAATATTTCAATTACATTAATTTTTGAAAACTTGAGTAAATATTCACTAGTGCCTGCTTCCACAATCTTTAGAACTTTGCAATGGTTTCAGTCTCTGAGAGGGTAAATGAGCACTTGGCTGGCATGTCGCAAGGGAATTCAAGAACCAAATTGAGAATAAGTTACATAAACATTTAGGTGTTTCCTAATTATGAGTTTACAATCAAGATCTCAAATCATCTACACCCACACAGCTTACTGTCTATATCAACATGACTTTGCTAATCTAAGTACCTTGCTCAGGAAAATTAAAAGTGCAAATAATTTTATTGTCTATTCCAGTTGTTTTTTTTAAAGTTATTTAAATGAACATCAAA
This sequence comes from Cynopterus sphinx, assembly GCA_030015415.1. Classification (NCBI taxonomy): domain Eukaryota; kingdom Metazoa; phylum Chordata; class Mammalia; order Chiroptera; family Pteropodidae; genus Cynopterus; species Cynopterus sphinx. The sequence goes on along the minus strand of CM057385.1, from coordinate 117,950,474 downwards.
TGGTTAAATTCTTTCATAGCATTAAACAAAAATGTTCACCAATTCTAAACAATTATATCAAAGTTCTTATCCAATTCCAGTCAAATTTACCATTAAAAGACTCCAAAACCTCATAAAAATCCTAACTTAAATTCCACACTCCAAGACTTTACTAAGAGTATGCCAAAATAGCATGTTCCCTTATCATGTTAAGAAAAACTCAGGTTTTCTATTACCAACAGATAGTTTTCTCTTTTAATTCCATGTGGCAATATATAGAAGATCAACTTGGGGGAAAAAAAAATTTTTAGTGCCCATTTAACTTCCAGAATCTAAAAGCCTTTTAACATTTGTTCACTTGCATTTTACATTATAAGTCTCTGTCAAGTGACTTGAATTAATCAGGTATTTTACCCCTTTTCCCACTCACCCTTGTTTATTCTCTTTCCATAATTCTTATGCCATGTCATTTCTATCACTCTTTCTCTTTGAAAATGGAGGTGCTTCTGCCCCATTTCATTTTCTATAGGTCTGTCTCTGAATTATTCTAAGGTGAGCTTTTTCTTCATCTCTATAAATCTATTTCTATTTTATTTTTGTTTCAAATTGTAAATATGTAAAATCTGTAATATATCAAACCTTTGTTGAAATCTCTTTCAGATTATATTAACATTAGGCTGTGATGCCTGGAAAAAAATGTCATTTCTTTCTGTTTTTCTCTCTCTCTCTTCCGCCTTCTGTCCCTCCCTTCCTCCCTTCACTGTATGTATGTGTGTGTGTGTGTGTGTGTGTGTGTGTGTGTGTGTGTGTGTGTGTGATGTCAAGATAAAAAATCACACAAACACATAAAATGTCTATCAACATCAGCCCTTTCAACAAATAGTAAACATATTTTTTTAAAAAAGATAAATTCAGGTCCATATTTCAGAAAAGTGAATGAGAACCTCTTTATTTCCAATGCAATAGAAATGCAGAGAGGAGGAAATCAATGCAAACCAGTATGTCTTGGATCAGCACATTTTAAAACAAAATGTACCTTTGTATCTAAAAATCTGAGAGCCATGAATATTTAACAGAGAGAGAAAAGAATGATTCTGTCAGCATGTAAAGCAAGTACCAGAGAAGCTTAAATTCTGCTGCCTTCTATTAGCTTCTCTGCTCAGTAAACAAAATGAGTCATTCAGGGGAAGAGAAGGAAGGAGGTAAGAACTGGAGGAGACCAAGAGGGGACCTCTGAGTCTTGAGCAGGCATAGACTCAGGAATAGTAGTGAAGGAAAGAAAATGATGAAGTTCAATGCCAGCCAGTGGTCATGAGCTCTCTGGCTGGGGATAGAGCAGCTGGAGACAGTTCGTGAAAAGAATTTTCAAAATCCTGCCAATTCTTGAAGCCAAAGGAAGCAGGGAATGGCTACTGTAAAGGGATCTAAGGAATTGATTTGGCTACTCAAGGATGCAAGTCTTGTCCTGTTAATCTCTTCAAGGCTTTCTTGCCTCACCTCTTAAAGGGTAATAATACCAGTTCCCTGCTTTAGAAGAATATTTTTGAGATAAGTAAGATGTATTAGCCAAAATCCATGCTAAATATTTGATGGCTGTGTCTGAAGCCACACAAGGGAATATTTGAGCAGCTTAATGGCTTCATAGGGAGAAGAGCCTTAATGTGGCATAACTCAGGACTTTCATTATAGGCCTACCCTGTCATTATGACTCAAATAATGCTCCCAGGAACTTGCTTGATACCAAGAAAACAACATTCTGTAGGCTAATGATGTATTGATTCCTTGGCTATGAAGGCTGCACAAAAGGAAAGTTCTGATCAGTGGGCTGGGATGGTGTAAGTGGGTGTGTAGCTGTATTAAGCAATACTAATCAACAAGTTCAGCTGCTCCCTCAGGCTTTTTTTTCTCCCTCATAACTTTTAACAGATGAATCTTGCAAGAGGCAGCATAGTGTTCTGTGAAATGAACTTTGAACTGGAATCAAAGTTAGAATTGTCATCCTAACTCTACAATGAACACTACTCATAAATCTGAGAAAGTCACTTCTAATTCTTTTATTTTTAGAGTGTCAATTTTTCAGCCTGCAGAAAAAAAAAAAATACCTTCTACAGTTATCTGTGTGATAGAGGAAGGAGGGGAGAGACCATTACAGATAACACATACCACTTTACTGTTTCGCTTTTCCTAACCACTCTGAGTTTAAAGCCTATAAGGCTATAAGCTTTGAGTATAAACTAAAGCTTTATTGGAGGCTGTCACAGCCTGAACCAACCATTAACTAATTAAGAGGGAGCAAATCAGGTTGTCAAAACCTGTAAGACAAAGTCTTCGTAAATCATGAGATTTTTTTTTTTTTTAATTTAAGTAGGTACACAGCAACCCCATCACTTCAAGGCCAGGCATGCTTAGCACGAGGTATCAGCAGAAGACCCCTGACAAGATTTCTCATTAAATACGATGGCCCTGAGGTCATTGCTTTTCTCAGAGCTTGTCCTTGGTGCCTTAAAATTGGATCAAAATGCAGATATTCAGAGGAACTAAGAAGGTATCCAGGATGTCTTCTAGGAGTTTCTTGAGCTCTCAGGAAATCAATCTAGAAGAAAAAGTCCTTTATATAAAGGGACACTTGACATCCATCAATTATCTATCTAAACTGACTGATTCCTTTTTATAGCTTCCTGGTGATCACACTAGAGCAGAGGTGCCATCTATATGAAGGCTGACTTTGTATCAGCTGAAAAATGGGAACCACCGAGGAGTTATAGAATAATGGATGCTCAGGGCTTGTCATATTAGAGGTGAGAAAATTGGCACAAGAGCATCTTACTGGGACCATTACCTGTGAGTAAGACACATTGACCCTAGTGATGTGAATAGAATCATGTGGATTCACACTTGTATCTGAGGACAAAGGATAAAGAGTTGAAAAGACAGGGTACCCTCCACCCAAGTAAATGCCTGAGCATCTGGTGGGAATGCAGTAATGTGAGCAATCCCCTGACCGTAGAGAGCCAATGAAATCAAAAGCATGTCTACCCCTTTCATTGCATGAGGTGATAAGAGAAGACATTACAAAAGAGGGTGTATCAGAGCTGAGACTTGAAGTGTGAGTGGGAATGATGCAAGAAAAAGAACAGAGTGAAGGCTATTCCAGGTGAGGGGAACATTACTCGCAATGGCAAAAAGGTCTGTGAAATCCTTCATTACTTGTTTAAAAGCAGTTGGGAGGTTCTTCAAAAAACCAAGAATTGATCTACCATATAATCCAGCAATTCCTCTACTGGATATTTACCCGAAAGACTGGAAAACCCATATCTGAAAAGATATTTGCACACTGATGTTCATAGCAGCATTGTTCACAGTGGCCAGGACATGGAAGCAACTGAAGTGTCCTATGATAGATGACTGCCTAAAGGAGCTGTGGGACATATATACAATGGAATATTACTCAGCCATAAGAAGAGATGAAATACTGCCATTTGCGACAACATAGATGGACCTCAAGATTATCATGCTAAGTGAAATAAGCCAGACAGAAAAAAATTTGATAATCACATGATATCACGTATATGTGGGATATAAACCTAAAAGCAACAAATAAATAGGACAAACAGAGACTCAGGGACATGGGCTATAGACTAGTGGTTATCAGAGGGTAGGGGATGGTGGGGAGAGGGGAGGTAGACGAGGTAAAGGGGGTTAAAAATGTGGCGACAAAGAAATCAAACTATAGGAGGAGAACACACAGTGTAAATATAAATACACACACACACATATGTGTGTGTGTGTGTGTGTGTGTGCCTTATTGTTAAAATGTATAGCTGAAACTTATTGGATTTTGTTAACCAATGTCATCATAAAAATAAATAATTTTTAAAAATAAAAAATAAAACAGTTTGGCATGAAGAGGCACTGCTGAGATACTTGTCTGCCCAACAAAATATCCATGATTTTATTCCAGGGTCTAGAAGAGCCATCATCAAATACTGAGCAGGTGCATGCTTGATTTGGATTTTGGATGCAAATAATAGAAACATCACTCTGGAGACTGTGGGGAGACAACATAAAGAATTGTCAAGCTCCAGTTCAAGATGGAGACAAAGAGTTTTCTGAATTCATTTCCCCCAAACAAACACACTGAATCTACAGCTATAAGTGTATCATCTTCCTCTGAGGAAAAAAGAAAAAAAAAAACTGGCAGAATGACTTCTAGGCATCCAGCAAAGGAGAGGAGGCTCATATCAAAGCAGGTAGTAGAGGCTGAGAAAGAATCTTGCCAAAAACCCCAGCAGCAGCATGGGGACCCTCAGTCTGGAGGAAACTCCAAACCTAGAACTTCTCTCTGTGAAAAGTTTGAATCCCACATCAGGTACACTCAATTTTTATGACCTGCACTGTACAGACTTTTTGGACTTTAAAAAATGAATTCCATGGGAGCCATGACAGTAACACCCTTAGGGTGTCACTGGACCTCCCCAAACCACAGAAGCATTAGCCATGATTGCTGCAGATAAGCCCTGACTTCAGGGGCTGATAAGCAAGAGTATCCCACCATTCAAGGTGCATACAAGCTGAACACCTTAGACAGAGGATGCTGAAGTCTGACCTGATAGCATCACAAATGCTTGTGCCAGGAGCCAAAGACTTAAACCCGCATGTCTTACTTAGCCTCTGCCTTGGGACCAATATGAAACCATCCACATCACCAGTCACGATTCCTTTGGAGATGCTAAGGACTGTCATCCCTTCACTCTGTCACATAAGACTGTCCTTCCTCTCTCTGTGGGTTGTTATTAACCTGCATGGATAACTGATTAGTTTACCAAACTCAATAAACCTGGTATCGTGGAAAGACACAAACACATCCAAAAGGAGCCACTTTCCCTGCTGGTGACATGAACCTAAGAGATAAGATCCCAAAACAACCAGCTTTGAAAATAGATGGGGCTCACTTCCAAGAAACCCAAAGGGTGAATAGCAACCTGAGAAATGGACTCACCTGCGACAGTTCCCAGGCTTAAGCAGCTGACAGAGTGACCCCGGACTTTGTGCAGAAAAATCTCGTTTGCTGGTCTTGCAGCTTTGCCTTGAGGGTCAGGCATCTAATCTGACACACATTTGGAGGCCTGCTGGCTGCTCTCCGGTGCCATCTTTGTTCTCCCATCTTGCTCCAGCTCATGGATGCCACTTTTTTTTTTTTTTTTTTTAATAAAACTAGGCTTCTTTTCTTTTCTCCCAGCCCTTTCTCTCTGTGGTTGCTATCTCTATACTCTCCCTCAGCCACAGTCCCAAGTACCAATATGTTCCTGAAGGAGGAGCTTTTACAGGCATCTGGTGCCTGATTTTACGACTGAGAGTTTGTTTTACGTCACGTGTCCTCGTTTTACGTCTGGTTCCCAGGATTTCGCAGGTGTCGCCAGTGGACACCTCTACGTTTCCTAGCTCTGGGGCTTATGCTCCTGGGTTCTGCAGGATTATAACCAACAGAGACAGAGTTCTTCACCTGCTGACATCTCCAGGGCACAGTGAAAGGTAAGAAACCCAAAAGCTGAGTCTTTCTGTAAAAGTAGCCTATTAGCTTATTATCATGGTTGCAGGATGCTCGGACAGAGAGAAGGGACTGCAAGGCAATAAGCAAGAAGTAGCATTTATTGATGCTGGCACCAGCTCAGCGAAGTCCTATCCAAAGGCCCAGGGCTTTCTCTTTTATACACATCTTTTACGGCCTCATAGTAAAGTGTATTTTGATTGGTTGGTGGGCCGTAAGGGACATGACCAAACAGGGCCTGGTGGTCTGTGCCACGTCAGCTGTGACACTGAAAAGTCCCTTACCTACTATGGGAAGGGAAGTGAACAACCTTCAGCTGTTATAGTAAATGGTTAGCTCAGGCCTCACTACTCTATCACAGCTGAGCCTGAAGGGCAGGCTTAAATTAAATCAACTTCTAAGGGCTGAGTGTGATCTTTTCCAGCAGCCTCTGAGGGCAAGCATCATCTTTGTGTCCTCCCTCTCCCACGCTCTAGACAACAGATATCTCCCCAGAGGGGAGCTTTTAGGTGCATCTGGTGCCCAGAGAATACCCCTTGATTGCCTGGCTCTGGTGGCCAGGGATGCTTGTATCCCTGAGTCCCAGGGCACTCTAACAATCACAGAGATAGTTGTTGGCCAGCCACCACCCCCAGGGCACTCTGCAGACAGCAGACTGAAACATACCCTCAGGCTTTCTGTGAAAGAGGCCTGTTTTCTTGTCCTGGAACTTCAGCCTGAGGGGCAGTCTTCAGATTTGGCACACAACTAGAGGACTATGGAATGTAAGCAAGTGAATGCCATCTTGCACTACCTGCTGCCTCTCTACAGCTTTCTGGCAAATTCCAGACAGAAGCTTATACACTCGTTTGAGGCTGCTGTACACGGGCGCCTCTAGATCACCTAGAACTAGTGGCCCTGAAGGACTTATGTGTTTTGCTTTAATAAGACTACACACACACACACACACACACACGCACACACACACACATTTATTTATTTATTTGTTTATTTATTTAATTATTATTATTATTTTTTTGCATACTTTGAAAGCTGCTGCCTGAGGGTCTGGCTTGCAATAAGCCTGAATCTAAGTGCTGACTGAGGTTCTCTTCTTTGGGACACTGACAGGGCTGGGTGCACCCTCAACTACTGGGAACCATTGAAAATAAAATAGTCTGCCTGAACAATCACAAAGGTTTGAGAGACAACAAAAAGCTAGGGCATAGTTGAACTATAAAATATGTCTCCTGCACTAAGCGACTCCTTCATGACCCAGGAGAGGTGGCTAATGCATAGAAACCAACACAGTGTCAAACAAAATGATGAAACAAAGGAGTATGTTCCAAATGAAAGAACAAAACAAAACCTCAAAAGAATTGTAAGATCATAGGTAGTAGGGTTAGGGAGACACTATACAAATAGGAGACGAATAAGGATTACATTTCAACAATGTCAGGTGAAAAGTGACACTGTGAACCAGGGTGGCAACAGCCAGGACAATGTCATGTAAGAGCGACTTAGATGGTGAAATTAGCACGGAAGTTTGTGATATGGTGAAGTGGATAAGGAAGCTCAAAGAACATCTTAACTGTATTTAGGTTTTTAAACTTCCTCAAATAATTTTTTTTTATTTCCATAAGTAAATTTGGTGCCAATATGTGTTAATTCAGGTGATACCATCACAAAATGATGGTCTACTGGGTTCTCAAATTAGAAAGAATTAGAGAGCAGGGAGCTTTCTCCTCAGCTTTTTTAGTCAACATCCCTTGAACTTCACTGAACATTCTAAGCACAGCACAAGTATTTGGGGGAAAAAATGATAAAAGGCCATGAGACTTTTGTCAAGTTTTTGTGGTTGAATATGTTACTCGTATGTGGCCTGATTTCTTGTCAAATGAGTCCATTAAAACGAGGGTGCCAATTTTGGCAGCCCTTTTCAGGGTTCACAGTATAGCTCAGAAATAGGTCAAAATGAATATTTTAATGTTCATTTTGACTGGATAGTGCTCTCTCTGAGTTTCTTTGTATTTTTGGAATGTACTTTAAAGAGCTGAAGTTGCTGGGTCCTTAAAGAGCTCATCATGCAAAGTGTATATACACACACATAGAGGACAAAGGAAAGATCTGGGAGTAAAATGCATAACATATAATGAGACAAATGCTAATATTTTGTGTATAATTTGTAGAATAAGAATGCATAGATTTTCAGTGCCTCCAATTGTACCCCTGCTGTAATGGATATTCAACAAAAGATTACTGAATGAATGAAAAGATTACTGACTCACAGGAAGAGAGTGTTAATGGTACCTTAGAACTAGCTTCATCCCCCCCACCCCGGTTCTATTCTCTGTGTAATTTTGCACAACTTTCTTGACTTGTCAAAGGTTTAGGTTCATTATCTATAAAGTTAGAATAATAATAATTAGCTTGTTCTGAGGATTAAGTGAAACAATTATTATAAAGCATTTGGCTCAATTCTTAGTATATGTTATACTCCTAATAAATTACTTATATTAAAACTATTGCTATTAATTACTGTTTTAACCAGAGCAAGGTTCATCCTCCATAAACTTTATTTTTTCCATTATTAAAATTTAAAAAATGGGAATATGAATTCACATCTTGTCCTCCTTATAAAACTTTAGTAGTTATCCAACTAAATATTATATATTAGAGTACTTTTAAAAATATAACAAACCATAAAATTGTTAATAATGATTGTTATATTTCTGAGAACCTTAGGTCACTTGGAAGACATGAGAATGTGGCTATAAATTCTTTGTGACTCACATGAAAACTGTTTACAAGAACTCAGAATACTGTTGTAGTTGATTCTTTGTCAACCAAGGTTAAGAATTGTAGGTAAGATTAATAGAGTCAAAAGTTTCCTCTTAATCATGGTTCACATTATAAATCAGTTGTTGCATTTTCTCCTGTACCAATAACTGCCTAAAGTAGGTAGACTTATTAGCTGCTCCTCTGCCTCAGACTCCACATTTGTACCATCCTAATTAGTGAGTCCTGAACTGATAAGATGATTAAAGAGTATTTCTGTCAAGACTTTGTCATTCAAGATTGAAAAGCATCCAGTTCCTTATAACTTGCCCAGGTCTTTGTGTAAAATCTTGAATAATACTGGAATAGACAAAGGAGCACTTATTTTTATTTTACCAATAATTATTCAGGACCCTCAAACATTTAGCAAAAACACTAATTACTAAAATAGTAAACCATGAATATCTACCCAAAAGCTATGTCTCCCACAAGACCCATAGTGGTTGGTAAAATAATGGAAATGTCTTTCATATAGACTTTGCTAACCACTGTGGTCTACATCATTTTTCTCTATTCCTATTAAACCTACAGTGCATTCTAATTGGTTTCTCTCTTAATTGCATGTCTTGCAATACAACTGGAACTGTTCCAAGTGTGTATTCAGCTAGATGATTTACTAGCCAAAACAACTTAAACATTACAAGCCCCAGTTTCTTTATCTGTGAAATGATTATAATCTTGCCCTGCCTATGCCAAAAGTTTGTGTAGTTCAAATGATATATTGAAACTGATTTTAAAAAGGAAAATAATTATTCAGCTATTAGATGTTGGCATTCCATGGTTTAAAACAAAAGAGTTTAGCTCTTCTTGTTTCAACCATTCTCTAAAAACTCCTTTTACTTCCCACAGTCTTAATTATCATTTTTTGGAGATAACTTTTTGAAATTCATCTTTGTATATCATATTGCTCTTCATGATCTCATCATCCATCTAACATGTTATATAATCTAAAATTTGTCGAATTTAACATCTCCAAGTGTTTGCTCTCTGTATGTGAATTCTTTATGCTTTCCTTGCATTGATTAGTGGCACTCCCAACCACCTGGTTACTACAGCCATGAGCCAGATGTTCTTGATTTCTCCTTCATCCTTACTCCATACATCCAACTGTCCACTAGAGCTGGTCAAACACTCCTAAATCAGACTTTTTTTCTAATCTTAGATCACTATAATAATACATAAAAAATTCTCCAAAGACTTTTAAAATAATCTTAAGTAATCTTTAAAGAATCACTATACAATCTCTTTAACTGGTTTTTCTAGCTCCTGATGTGGCCCTCTCCAGCATGTTCCCTGCTCTGCTTCAGGGACTTTTATAAATAAAGCAAATGTGCCTACTCCTACCTAATGCTATGAAGAACAACAATTGTGCCCCCAAACCATCTCCCAACTCAAGCATGGCTTACAAACCCTTTAGAACATTTTTTCTTAAATTTAATGTGCATATACATTACCTGAGTATCTTATTAAACTAAAGTTTCGATTCCAGTGTGTCAGGGGTGCAGGTCCTGGACTAGGGTGAGTCAGTGAGACACCCCAGGTGAACAATTTAGGGAGGTAGTCTCTGTCAGGGCAGTTCTGGTGCCAACCCTATACTTTGCATGAATCTGAGAGTGAGTGCCTCCTTAAATTATGTGTTTTAGATGCTATACTTCTCAAGCTCCCAGGTAATGTTATCCTCCTGTTCTCAGCTGGACCACATGGTGGGAAGCAAATCTTGAGTGATCAATACATATGTGCTATGTTCATCTCTCAGAATTTCTCACTTCAAGCCCTACCCTCAAGTTATATTAAGTAATGTGTATTATTTCCTTTGTTTCTGGGGACATGTTTCTTCTTTAGGAAGTAATTTGTACCCTTTATCTTCTTTTCTTTGACTTCTACATGTTCTCAGATACCACTTTTTCTAGGTTGCCTTCTCTGACTTTGACAAATAGATTAGGTATTTATCCTCTCTCCTTCCACAGCATCATTTACATTGTTTTCTTTTGCATTTATTCATTGAGAGAATGCTATGTTTAGTTATCTATCTCTACAAACAAGTTTTGTGGATTAAAAACATGGACTTTTTTTTCTTATTTCACGCCAAGTAACAAATATATTTTCTATATATACAGAGTAGATAATTAGTACATATTTGATAAATAAATAATTGATTGTTAAATTTTATACTTGTGCTATTTTCTTAAATGGATTTTAAAACTCTTTAGTAATGTCTTCTGTAATTCTCATCTTACCTTAAAGTGCACTGTATGTACTCAAAAAATATGATTTCATGTAAAAAACAGACCATAGTTTTCCTTTACTGAAGTCATTCAGTGAATAATTATTAATTATGTACCTGCTAGGTTCTGTTAATTCAGTGGTAAACCACAATAAACCCTTGCTTTCACAGCATTTATTGTTTAGGTATTTTTAACATTAAACAACTTTTTTATATTAACAAAAATTTGAAGATAGGACAGAGAAAGAGAAGGGCCTATGAGAACTGAACACAGGTCATGTAATAATTAAAGCTAGTGAAAAAATGGAAGTAGTGGGAGAAAGTAAAAGAGATGGTCAAGACAGACATAAAACAAAGGGGAATTTGAAGCAGACAAAAAGCAGCATGTAGTGAAAAAGGCAATGAACTTGGATTTGAATCTTGGCTCTTACCAGTTGTGTAACAATGGGTGAATTACTTTATGTCCCTGAGTCTCTTACCCTCATCCTGCAAAGTGATTCAAGCATTGCCTGTCTCTTTTATCCATTGTGTGAATAATAACCTTAACTCACTCAGGCTGCAGACATTAATGTTGGTTGGATCTGAGAGTGCCGAAGGCAGTTCTGCATGGCCTTTTCTTCTCTGTGACATAATATGCCCCCCTCCCTATGACTAAGGTGATTTGCCACATTAGTATGGATGAGTGCCTTTGGAAGAAGCAATGCTCCAGAGGTAACTCAGGAAAGAGGGGAGCCATGCAAGAAGCTGAGAGGAGCAGGCAGAGAAGTCATGAGCAGCATTGGGTCACAGAAAAGAGGGCACTCTCTCACAGTCTAATGCATATGGACAGGGATATGATGTAGGGCAATTGGGATCTGTCTTCAGTGTTAATTAACCTTTCTCACCCTTACATTGCAACAGACAGTAGTAGTTCTCTTACTCCCAAGAAGGGGATGTAATTAGAACAGATGGAGAAAATATAGATGAAAAGAAATAGAGCACTTGTTCAATTCCAGGGTGCTCATGCTCAGGGATTGTGCTTAGTGAAGGCAGGGATGCTTTTTACCTTATAATCCAGGTGTTTTTTCAAGCCCCTGAGGTAAGCCAGCTGTTAAGGAGAGAAAAAAAGAAAATAGAGTCTATTTGGAATCAAACTTTCTTTTATTTATCTTTCATTTTATAAAGGCTCGCAGTTTTGGGGATATAGATACTGAATAGATTTTTAAAATGTGTGTATGCATAACAACTCCTATAAAAGTATGAAGTCTGGAAACCAAGGAAGACACTAAGAGGCCATTGAATTCTTAAATGCTAGGGCAGGGATAATCTTTAGAATCATCCCGAATCATCTTATAAATTTTGGAGAATTTTGGAGAAGCAAAAAAACTAGCCTAAAGCCACACAGCTGATCAATGATAAAGCTGGAACTAGAACCCAAATTTATACTTATTTATTATAAACAGTGATTTATTCACCCCTATAGAACCACATTTGATCATACATTTAAGAAAGAAGCAATAGTAGGACCTATAGAAACTGTAAATACAGGTAAGAGAATGATGTAGTCAGTTACCAAGATCTCATTGACTACATTTTGAAGAAGCTTCATCAAATTCAGTCTATATGTAAGTGAGCCTGGCAGGTGATATCGGGCAACCAAGGTACCCAAAGTAATAGCTCATGCAGCAATTTGGTGTAGGCAAAGAGCTTCTGAAGACAAGTACTAAAACAAGTTTCTTTTTACTCTCATATTTATGAAGGGTAATTCACAATGAAAATTGTATATATTTAAGTTGTATAACTCGATGATCTGATATATATATAACTATACATATCTATATGTATATATATACACACACATTGTGAAATGATCACCACAATTAAGCTAATTAATATACCCATAACCTCAGTTAATTACTATTTTTTTATTACACTGAAAACACGATTTACCCTCTTAGCAAATTTCAGAACACTACAGTATTGTTGACTATAGTCACATTATTGTATATTAGATCTCCTGAACTTATTCATCTTGTGTAACTTAAACTTTGTACCCCTTTGTACTGAACAGATCTTTTGAGGAAAAGCTTTCTTTGTGAATCTGAACGTCATCTCTATAATTATCTTCAAGGTTATAAAAATCCAGAGGGCTTCTATTTTTTTTTTTTTTTTTTTTTTTTTAGTGGTGATTCTCTCTCTAAAAAAGCAAAACCAATTAAAATATTTTGCTGGCTTTCCTATGCTTGTTTCTAGGATTTACTGGGTTTCTATGTAAGAGCTTGTGAGTCAGTCTGTGGCCTCTTCTGATAGATGTTTATGGTATTCTTTGCTGCCTTCTACTGGACAGTGCCCCCATTTCATAGAGCAAGAGAAGAGAAGAATATGTTCAGCTACATTTCCACTCCAGTTGTCAAAGGTTATTGGTGGTCAATAGTAAGTGCTTGATGCAAATCAGGCCAATCAGAGTTCAGGTGGAATTGGCATTCCTGCTCCCCACTGTATCTGAGGATCATCTTAATTTTTCCCCTTTTAACAGCTTTGTTACTTAAAATTTTCTCTCTCAGACTCTGAGAGACGCTGGTTTTCCTTAAGTTAGGTGATCTATTTCCTCTCTTTTTTCAAGGGACCTGATAAAGATAGAAATAAGATAAATACTTAGGAAATTCCAAGGGTTTTGGGAGCTCTGTGCCAGAAATGGGGACAATACCAAATATATATAGTTATATATATAGCTATATATATGTATAATATATATTGTATATGCATATATATGTGTATATATACAGACATACATATGTGTATATATACACATAAATATTACATGTACATATATATGTTTATATATATTATAAATCACAACATCACAGTCCTAAAATATAAGAAGGTATTTCCTTTCATGAGGTCAACATAAGCAACAGCTAAGTGAGTAAAAATGCAAAATGTGGCAGGAATTTAGCATTCATGGAGGACCTCAGTGGGAATGAGACCAGAAAGGTATTTAAGAACCATGTTATTGAAGTTGTTAAAGTTTTCTAAGGAATTTGGACTTTGTTCTGTTAGCACTGAGAACACATGCAAGGCTTTGAGAAAGGGAGGCAGATTCGTCAAAGTGTAGTTTGGATTATTGATGGGAAAGAATGGAGGTGTGTTTATTATTTCAATCATCTTCCTTCGCCTAGAACTTCAATTTTCTGCATCAGAATGGAAGGGCATGCATTACGTCTAGACTGGGAGCTCCATTTATATATCCATTCTCTCCAAAATTTAGCTCTTTGATCTTCTGAGCAGCATATCTCTTATTCTTAAAACATTTACCTCATTTTAATGAGAGTGTGAGGCCACATCTCCAATACTCACAGTTCCTCCCAGGTCACCAAAGGTGATTTTCATACTGTGCTTCAAGACTGCTCGGGGCCCACCACCTACTATACTCACACTGCAACTCCATTTTCTGCTAAATAGAATAAGTTCTTCCTACGCCTTTATAGTCTTATTCACAGCTCTGCTTTTACCTTTATTTTTTAATTTCACTGCTCTGGAGGGATAGATAAGAAGTTTTCTATTTAAAATAGTTGTGTAAACATGGTTTTTAAAAATTGGGATCGTTTCATTATGTCAATGTTCTCAAATGTTACTTATATAGACTAATTTTCCACATTCTTTTTTAAAGAAAAATTGGAGAACAATTGAAAACACCTTTTACTTCAACTCCAGGTGTTTAAATTTATGGGAAAATTTCGGAGGACAATAGCAAATGAAAAAACCTGATTCTCTTTCAAAACATTTTCTCCTCACTTTGAGCAGAAAGAGTCTTTCTCTACGCTTCTATTGTGTCATGTAAATCCCTGGCTGTTGTTAGAGTCCTTTTATGAATATGCCTACCACCCCGATTAGATAGTAAACCCATTAAAGGTAGGAGCTGGGTTTTACTGAACTAGAACCCTTTATGGACGGGCTGCCTGTCTCATAACGATTTTTAATCTCTGGGAACTCCTAAGTGATAGACCAACAGTCTATACTATCTGTCTGCCTACCTCTGGCCATAGCGGTTTTATCATTAAGTAAAGATCTGGCTCAATTGGAACAGTCACATTCTCTCTTATAGAAAATTGTAATTGCAAAACAAGAGATGAGCCATATTGACAATAGAGAACACTGTAAAGAGAGAGAGGGAGAGGGAGAGGGAGAGAGAGAGAGAGAAGAAGAGAGGGGAGGGGAGGGGTGGGGAGAGAGTGCATTGTGTTTCTTTTCTCTAGACTTTACTGTTCCCACTTCTCCTGAATCTTAGCCATTCAACTTTTTGGACTTAAGAAGATAGCCACCTAAATATTCTTTCAAAATCCCCACTTTTTAAAGTTAGCCTATGTTGGCTTCTACTACTTTACTCATGAGAATCACATCTAATTTTGCTTATCATTGTCTTTTCCATAACACAGATCTTAGAAATTGACACACAGTGAATATTCAAGATATAAGTTAAAAGAATGACCTCAAAAACATTGACACAGATATTGGCCTTTTTAGGGTTCAAGCACTAGAATCAAAAGTCGAAGAAGACCTGGATGTTATTATACTTATTAAACCACAACCTTACCTAGAGCTGGTCACCTTCTGAGATCATTCCTGTCTGGGCATTTCAAATGAAGAGATTATGTCACATAATCTTTTAGGTTGCTCTTAGGCCCAATACCAGAGTAGTCTCATATAATTTTATAAAAAAAAGATGCAAGGCTTGACATTAGTTCATAAATTTTGGGGTGACAAAATGTGTCGTATGATCATTTATCTTAATGCTAACCTCCATATGTGCAGGTCTCCATATACAGTATGAGAGCTAATTATGAGTTTTTTATATGGTAAAGTTAGAGCTGGGATTGAATCCAGGTCCTAGAGCTTCTGGCTCAGTGTACTTTCTTTCACCCCATGCTGCTCCTTCAGCTCCACTGCCACATGTGGAAACATCTGTCTAACAGTCACCCAGACAATCTTTCCAGATTGTCCTCATTAGTCATTTAACATAATCAACATTCTTTCCAGAGAAGCAATCCTTACCAGTGACGCTTAAGTTATCAATACTGTTCTAGTCAACTCAAAGCATTGATGGAAATTCTGGTAACAGACTGGTGGTACTGAGAACATATTGGCTTTAAGTGGTCAGAACTGCTTTCTGTAAGTTGGAGGGCAGCTTGTGTTTCGATAGCACATACCTGGCATAAAAATTATGCTTTTTCAAATCTCAGTATATAAATATTTGATAATGGATGATAGAGAGTGAGTGCACTGGAGTAAGAAAATGTTGGATCTTCCTTGAAGATTACTCAGATATGATGAATTCACTCAAATAACTGAAAGTGACTTAATTTCCCTGGGCTTTCTGTATAAAACTGAACTTAGCTGAGTGGTTTTCTAGGTGTGTTCTGGGGGATTCAGGTTCCATAATAGGGTCACAGAAGGTACCTTGGCAGAAGCCAGTGTAGAGAGAATGCTGCACAGAAACGACTTCAAGGAACTTCTTTTTTTACTTCAATCAGAACAGCTCTGCTTTGGAATCATACTCAGTGCATTCTCTAACACGACTATAAAAATAAAAGTTCTAGAAACAACTCATTTCTTAAAGTTCTGAAAGTAGGATCTCTCTCTCTCTCTCTCTCTCACCTGTCTCACCTCTCCATCTCTTAATCTCAGTCATAAATGGGGAAGACTAAAGATATTACACAGATGTTCCCCAGTGCATCTCTAGCAAGTGCATGGAACAAAGCAATTTTTTTTTCTTTTTGAAAAACAAATGGATTCACACATCCCAAATTATTTATTGAATTTTGCCACTGTGATTTCTCACTATCAGTTTGTTAAGTCAAAATTAGCATCTCTCTCTGGCCAACCAGCTTCTCAAAACACAGCTCCGGGCTCAGTGAAAGGCAGTTTGTTTATTTATTTTTTTATTTCCCGAGGTAGCCACCATTAAACCCTTAACATTGTATTTGATCTCTCTCTCTCCTTTCAATGCTGCATATTCTTATTTACCTAGCCATTGAAATACTCCTTGTTTTATTGCAATGTCATATACATTTGCTTTTTGATTTTTAATTTCTACCCTTAAAATTCTAATTGAAAAAGCATCTTATTAGAGGCTAAAATTGTTGTAACAATCTCCCAAGTACCTGTCACTATGCATAATCATTCTAAATCTCTCAGTCCACACAATCAAATCCTCATGGTCACATTAATCTTTCCAAAATGCTGCTCCAGATATGTAGTCAATAGAAGTTGTAAATCCAACACTTCTGGATTAGATTTTAAGTCTCTCCGTACTCTATCACCATCTTACATTTTTATGTATGTTATCCAACGTCTTTTTTAATCCAAAGAATTCACTCTGCATTATCGATTCCTTTACTGTGTAAAAAACACATTTATCATTTGGATTCAAACAGAGTGATCTGATTTGAAATTTCAGCTATTGCATTTGGTAGGACACTTAAATTTTACATGTATAAAATGGAGAATGAGACACCCACAAAACTTTCCTCACTAGGAAGCAGGGAAGACTAAATGATATGAGTAAAGGATCATATGAGAAATTGATTAAGTTAGAAGTATTTAAGACACACCCTCTAACATACAAGGGCATTTTCCACATTTCTATGTTGCAGTATTGCTGCACTTATCTAGTTCACAGGTTAAAAAGTCAACACACTACATTAATTGAGGCAAATTCAATATTTATCCTACATTTCTGTGATACTATCAAAATAGCATGTGTCTTTCAGAGCATCCTTCTTCTAAAGTATTGGTTATTGTTTTACTTATATATTCATCACTTTTATAACATCCTTTCCAACTCTAATACCTCTTCTATTTCAGAATTAATTGAGAGAGTTATGCTAAAAAAAAATCATTGTTTTGCCTTCACAAAATTGTTCTTCTATATTATCTTTGTAACAGTCTTCACATTTTATAAAACCCCTGAACCAGTCTCCTTGAAATAATCAATGACTCTGGCAATAGTCAGAGTGTAAGCAGGAAAACATACCACAACGGATATTTTTAAGAGAAATTTAATATGGGGAATTGATTACACAGGTGTTGAGGGCAGCAGAGAAAGAGAGAGAGAGAGAGAGAGAGAGAGAGAGAGAGAGAGACAGAGACACAGAGACACAGATAGAATTAAAGGCTATAGGAATCAGCTATTATCCCTAGGATTAGAAGACCAGAGAGAAAAGGTTGGGTTGATTATAATGTAGACCCTAAGTTAGAAGATGCTCCACAGAGCTAGGCTCCAACTACTGAGAAGGCGGATGTTGGCAAGCTCTGCCTCATACCTCTGAGAAGGTGCAGTGTGATTGCTAAAAGAAGCCAGAGTTTAGAACCAATTATGCTGCCATGGTAAAGTGTCATTTCTTGATCATTGCTGGGAAAAATGGGAAGCAAGAAAGAGCAAATCCCTCTGCTTATCTCCTGGCTTCTTCTAGTGGTCCTTAGTAGCAGAGCCCCTAGGAAGCTGGGTACCAGAAAAAATGTGCACTTTTAGAAGACCAATCTTAGCATCAAAACACAAGACTAAAAGGTGGATTTGCAATGGTAGCTTTTGCATCCAAGTGATCACCAAGTCCTGAAAATTCTCCCTTTGTCATGCTGGAATGCCTTATCTTCCCATCCCCTATAACTATGTCCCTAGTGCAGGTTCTCATTATCTCCTGTCCAGACTGTACAAATAGTCTGGTGACTTGTGTCTCTTTCTCTTTCCTCTATCAAATATATCATTCATACCTACACTCTAGTTACTTTTCTAACAGACTATTATCATGTTACAACCTGTTCAAAAACCTTTCAAAATATCTTATGGTTCCTTCATTGTATTGACACATTTCACTCTGGGCAATCTGAAATATATCCTGCTCCTTCTCCACTTACAGAACTCTTCTAAATAGCTGTATTCCATCTGCAAAAAAAAAAAATTTTTTTCTCACAAAACTTGATAGTGTTCTCTATTCTGGTTTTTAGCACCACTGAGTATCTATTATGTGTCAGACATTTGAAAAATGTGCATTTTAATTTGTGAATCTGTTGCCCTTACTAAATATAAATGCCCCAACAGCAGGTTTCATGTTTATTTTTGTACCTACAATACTCTCTAGAGAACCTGGCATGTAGTAGTTGCTATATTCTATTTATAGAATGAGTGAATGAATGAATGATAAATATGTATATTCCATAGAAAACTGAGCTATTTGTTTCTCATCCTGCTGGTTCTGTACATTGTTTACACGGAAGTTTCCAGGAGATCTGGATTAATACTACTTAAAAAGCAGCCCCTGAGACCCACAGTGCACATTGTCAGGGCCAAGGGCACGTAGTAAAGTAGACGCAACCATGGTTCAAAAGTTTTAGCTTGAGTTATAACAAAACAAATGAGTTTTTGGAGAAAACAAGTTAAAGAAAGAAGGTGACCTAATGGAGTTCTTCACTATTGTTACCCTTCTCCCCTCCTCTTAGAAATCTGAAATTAGTTATTCCCTCCCTATAACCCCTGCCTTCTCTCCATTTCCAGTGCCTCATTTTTAAATACTGCTGTTTTAGAGAAACGTAGTGTACTTCCAGCTGCAGACACTAAATCATTGCTGTTCTTGGGATGTGTGGTGTGGAAGGGAGTCTTGTGATAAATGGGGCTGTCCGTATTTACACTAGGTGTGCAACAGCTGTGGGGATCATCCTGGGCAATGAGTATTCTGGGCAAACTTGGCATGTCCCCACCCCTCTTCCTCATGCAGTGACAATGACTGATTGGCCACTTTAAAGGAAAACTGCCTTTTAGAACAAAGGAATCACAATACCCTGTCTTGTAAAAGCACATACTCACATGTTCATGTTCTCTCTCTCTCTTTCACACACACACACACACACACACACACACACACACACACACACGCCACATGGTACCCCTCTTTCAATCTAACAGAGCCACATGATTTTTGACAATTTTTTATTTCCCTGGAAAACCTTGCAAACAACAAAACTCTTTGAATGTTGGCAGGTGGTCCAAGGGGAACAATCTCTGTCTTAAAAAAAAAATCCACTATGCAGAGAAATACTGCATCGGTCATCCTTAAACTTGGTGCCCACGGCAAGGTGTGTTAAATACAGGTCAGCTAGCGCCCCGAGCTTTCTGCCTGTGGGCAATCCACCTTCCAGACAGTGTTGTGCTGACTTGAGTTCTAGTGCCAAAGAGAGAAAGACAAGCAGGAAAGGTGAGAATACAGATAACAAAGATACATCACATTTCTGTTGTTCTCTACTGTTTATAATGCATACCCTTCCCTTTCTCTCCCCAATGATAAAGCTTTTCAAGACTGAAGGACAGGTATATATGAGGGAGAAATTATTTGTTTAATGTTAGATTGGCTGAGTAAATGGCACTAATTCAATTAGGTAAAATATTTTAGATAGAGAATATATATTTGGTCTTCAGGCTTTTTTTCTTGTATACTTTTAATTTCACTATTTGCCATGTAAACCAAACTTGAGGAAGATTGCCACTCAACTGTATTCTTTTATAAATCTCCTTTGGGCCTAGGAGTTCTTAAACATTCTAATAGAAACATCAAGGAACAGAGATTATAAGGATCCCATGGGTGAATTGCATGATGTAGTCCACTCCCACATTCTACCTGAGTATCTAACTAAAGAATCACTGGTTTGACAAGACTGATTCCAAGTTTTCAGATTACTCATCAATACCTTTATAATTTCTTTTTAGAGTTTATAATCTCTATTCTTAGTATTTTCCTTCATATGTTACAACGTATTTAGAGACACTTCCTGCGGTATATAGCAAAGAGGTTACAGAATCTATTATAATTGTTCCTAAACTCTATAAAATTCTAGTGATTATCAAGGCCTTAGAGGTATCCCAGACAACATGGTAGCAAGAGAGAGGAGAAGACAAAGCTAACTGGAGTAGCTCCTCCATCCACTGTGCTCCCACATAAAATTTTATTTAAGAAAAATGATCTAAATCTAACTAAAAAAAAATGGGGAAAACCACTTAACAGGTTTAAATGTCAGTTCTCTCCTAAAATTCTATTCTTGAGCAAATAATTAGAGACCTCCAAGCCTCCTTTCCTAGCAGTAGAAGAAAAATGGCAATGATTTGTACATCAGAGTCGATGTTTAGGATCTAATGCTAAAGCATCTTGGACAAACCATACTTCATAAATTGTAAAACATTACAGATAGCTAGGAAGATGTTAGTGTTATTAAAATTATTCCAAAGCAACCTCTTTTGCTCCTATCTACCCTGCCACCACCACCAAAAACAAGACCATTAAGACCTGCTGTGGGACTGCATGAGGCAGCTACACCTAACTACTAGGTTCACAGTATTGCCTGTGTTCACACCTATTCTGAAACCTAGTTCAATACATAAGAAAAAGGCAGAGCTGGAGGTGAGGTCCAGAACGCATGGGGCAGGTTCAAGTCCATTTTTTATTTGTTATATAATCTTTAACTAGTTTCTTAACCTAGCAAACACTTTTTTCATGCATAAATTAAAATTATTAATTTATCTGCAGAAAATTATGGTGAGGACTATGTGATATAACGAATACAAAGAAGTTGGCACTAGGTCGTGATTTAATGAATTGTCTCTTTACTTTATTTTTATGTCACTTGTTTTGGTAGGAGTTGTGAATAAAAAGCTAGGCAGCATGACTAAGATGTAAGAAAGACAAAAGGTTGGCAGAGATTCCTTCCATTAGGTTTTTGAAAAACTGGTTTAGGTGGGGTTTTTAATGGCTAGATTTTTTATTCTTCAATATTTCTAATATCAAAGAAAGATGTTTTATGCAGCATGTACCAAACCTACTTGACACTAGAATTCATCTCTACTAGACGTTTTCAGAGTTGGCAGTGTCCTATAGAACTTTCTGTGATGATAGGCATGTCTATATCTACTCTAAACAATATTGTGACCACTAGTCACATGTGATTATGGAGCCCTTATAAAGTGGTTCATGTGACTATGGAACTGAGTTTAAATTTAAGTCATATCAATTAATTTACAATTTAAATGGTCATATGTGTCTACTGGCTGTCACATTGGACAGCACAGATCTAGAGACTAGTGTTTCAGGAAACACACTTCAGAAAATGCTACAGCAGCACCAACAGCTGGGCAAACGGTTAAAAGCTGGCAAGGCCAGAGGAAGCAGGGTGAAGCAGACAAAAGTTATGCATGTTTTCGCTTAGGGAACAAAAATCATGAATAACTCATCAAGGTAGGTTACGTCATTGGTCCTCAACCTTTTTGGCACCAGGGACAGGTGCTCCTATGAGAACCTAATGCCTGATGATCTGGGGTGGAGCAGAGGCGGTGATGGTAGTGCTGGATAGAGGCTATAAATACAGATGAAGCTTCGCTCTCTCACTTGCTGCTCACCTTCTGCTGTGTTGCCTGGTTCCTACAGGGGGTTGGGGACCCATGGTTTACATAAAACCTTCTCTTACATTGGTTGGTGACTGTGTAGCTGTGTACATTTTTGGAGTCTGGTTAATGGGAAGTTGAGTTGGTGATACACAGTGTTTGGATCTCAGTGAAATATATTTACATGGTTCAGAGTCATTTTTGTAAATATGTTATTTTTAGTCATTCCACCATAGAAATGGCTTTTAGTAATACTTCTAATTAGAACTGTAAGCTCAAAAAGCATATAAGAAAATCTAAAATACTTTTAAACTTATAGCTCTTATGTGAAACCAATTTTCTAGACTTTCTCAAATATGAGGACAATCTTAAAAATTTATATTACAATAATTAGTGAAGCCCTCACAAAATTCTCTAAATTATCTTTAATGGAAAACAAATTTTAAGCAACATTATTAGACAAAAGATCAAATCATCATTTAGAGACCATTACAGAAATATTACCATAGGAAGGTTTAAAATAAAGCCAAAAGAAAAAAAATTAAGAAAAAAATTATGACAGACATATGACAGAAAGATAATTGTTTTATAAAAAAAATTACATTTTTAAAAAATTCAGGGACACAAAATATTTGAGTTTATTACAAATTCTATTATAACTAAGATTTATTTTATTTGTAGTTGTAATTTTGTAAACCTGTTTTAAAGCAGGTCCCCCAAATTTTATAATTTTTAGTATCGACAAAATCAAGATAAGTCTGTAGATACCATTTAAAATATTCTTATATTTCTCATTTAGATCTTGCTACATGTATTATCACACTGAATCTTCTCACTAGACCTGTGTAGGAGGTCTTTTTATTATCTCAGTTTTCAGATGAGGAACCAAGTCACAGATTTTGCCTCAGCTTCCATGGCTGGTAAGTAGAAGGGGTGAAACTCAAACCGAAGAAGACATCTACTTTTGGTTTGGATGCAGAAGGTAGCAGCAACCTATTGTTTGTGTTGAACTACTAGGGAGTAAGCAAACTAATTACAAAAAATTTTAACACATTTTTTAAAAAAATGATCAGATCTGTGAAAGTTAACGAGTGTGGAAGAATTAAACTCCAGAAGGAAAGGAGTCTTTCTAGGCTAGCGGAATCCCTGTTTTCTTCCCTTGGTCATTTGATGAATCTAGGCTTAGGCCAAAGATACATGGTTTGCTGGTACATGGTTTGCTGGAGACAGAGACCCTCCTGTCAAAAATCCAGTGAAATTTTTGACAGCCATTGTGGGCCAGCATCAGAAATTAGAATCTGAAGGTGCCCCCGATTCTAGGCTGATTTTCCCCCAGGATCTGCCAAGTGCTACAGCAGAAAGGGGAGCGGAGTAGGGCTAAGAAAATAGGTGAAATCCCACACAGTGTTTCAGTGCTTAAATCAGAGTAGTGTGTATTGTTCATTTGGATGAGTTGCAATTTTTGGTTATTACAGTGTCACTATGAACATTCAATTGCATGTCTTCTGGTGGGTACATTTATGTTGGGGATGTAGCCAGGTGTGGAATTGCTAGGCCTTAGGGATATGCGTATAGTAATTCCACCAAATAGCAGAAGGAACCAATTTTTTTAATGTGTTGTGACTTGGCTATAGATTATTCACTCTCACTGAGGCAGAACTAAGTTAACAACTATAAAGTTAACCTCATTACAATGTATCCATATTCATTTATCTCCTTTTTATATATCCATGAGGAGACAGTTAATATGGAGAAAATAAGAGAGAAGAGAAAAAATAAAGATATAGAAACTACAGAAAAGAGAAATGCAAGAAAAAAAGAAAGAAAACAAAAGGAAAGAAAGCAAGAAAAAAAAGGCAAAAAAAAGAGAGAGAACAAGAGATACCTGGGATGATAAAGATCATGTTAACTAGAAAAATAGAAAATAAGTGAAGGGGCAGAGGTTTTAGAATCAATGCATATTTATATGTGCATTTCTTTTCTAATCAGAGCAGAAAAACTATTTTGGAAAGCTACCTTTGTCTACTTTGTGTATGTATTTTTTAAAAATTAGTTGGTGCCTTCAATGTATTGATTATGTTCTTTTAAGTGTGTTGACTGTCAAAGAGAATGTGTATCTGAAATAATTCTTTATATCAAGTATTAGAAGTAAACAAGATGTCACAGACTCTGCAAGACAGGAGGAGAAAAGAACAAGAATAGCAGAGAGAGAAATATATATATGTATACACACACATATATATGCATACATATGTTAGTATGTACCTATACATATGAATCATACATTACATATGTGTGTGTATGTGTATGTATGTGTGTATGTGTGTATGTGTGTGTATATGTCCACACATATGCACACATACACACATACACCATACATATGAGTTTTACAAAATTAAAGATTAGGATGGAGGCAGGGACAGAGTGTGCATTCTTGTGTTGGATGGTAGAGGCTGAGACTCCGATTTTCAGCTCCTTTGCAACACAGCTTACTTTACGATGCATATAGCAAAATAATTCGCTTTTAATTCTTCTGCTGTTTGAACTTATATTAACTAGTCTTAAGCTGTTCTTGTCCAGTCCCAGAATGTCATAGCCAGGAAAAAATTGTAAAGATTATTTATTCTAAGCTATCACTTTACATATGAGAAAAACTGAGCCCTGCTAAAGGAGTATGACTTGCTGAGAGAAAGCACAGTCATGGTCTCTTATCTTTTCCTCACACTCACGTTCCTCTATGGTTCCAATTGCTTTGCTGTTTGGGGCTGTATTTCCTCTCACTAAGATGTGTGTGTGTGTGTGTGTGTGTGTGTGTGTGTGTGTGTGTGTGTGTGTGTGTGTGTGTGTGTGTGTGTGTGTGTGTGTGTGTATATATATATATACACACACACACACACACACACACATACATACATACATACACACACACATACATACATACACATACATACATACATACATACATACATACAGACTTGTTGTTGCTTTATTAATTTTCTATTGCACTGCATTTAACCCTGTTATCCCTTTTCATCCTGGTCCTATGTAGGACGCCTTCTTGAACACTGGAACAGAGCTATATGTTCTGGTTTCTTTAATTTATTTGGAAAATTACCTAGACCTAAGAGAAAAAAAATAATTAAATATAATTATAAAATTAAAATAGAAATATATTAAAATAAAGACTGAAATATACACTTTATGTTAGAGGTGAAAAAACCATGCCTAGAGAGCTCTTGTATGTTGGACTTGTCCACATAGATGATGAGAAACATAGGTTGGGGTAGAACTCAAGATATTTACTCCCAAGACATGAGGTACAAAAACCAAGTCTCTGCTATGGAGTAAGGGCTGTTGCAATGCCATCTAAAATACAGGGATTGGCTTCTATCCTCAAAAGGCTTTGTAGAGGCCCATATTCTACACATGGTATTTTTATTGAAGTCCTAAATGATCTTGGTAAGCTGTGAACATTACCCAAGAGAGTGAGATGAGAATACCAATGTACCTCCTGTGTGTGTGTGTGTGTGTGTGTGTGTGTGTGAGAGAGAGAGAGAGAGAGAGAGAGAGAGAGAGAGAGAGAGAGAGAGAGAGGGAGGGAGGGAGGGAGGGAGGGGGGGAAGAGGGAGAAGAGGAAAGGAAAAGGAGATGAGATAGTTCAGGCATACTAATAAGTACTCACTTCATGCCAGACATGCAATAAACAAAGAGGATACAGTGGTAAATGAGACAGATGATGGTTTATGATCCAGTGAGAAAATAAAAATAACAACATCTTTTGAGAAAGAAGCAGGCACTAGAAAGAGAGCAAACAAGGAAAGAAATGACTAAGGAGAGTAATTACCAAGGAATATCTTGGAGGTGAAGTAAGTAGGATAGAAGGGCAAAAATAAGACGACTTTTGAGGAAGGGAAAACTGAAGTGTTTTAAGAGGTGTTAGAGATTGATGAGAAAGAGTGCCCCAAAATAGCTCTTTTCTCTCTCTCCCACTGATCCCATGTTGCTCTGCTGAGTGCACACATTGAGAAAATGGTCTCTTTTTCACTCCCTTTTCCATGGGTTTTATTTCTAGTCACACTCTCAGCTGGTTAATTCTCTTCTCTCTCTCTGAGATCAGAGATTAGATACAGCTTAGATTTATTGCTGGAAGACATAAAAAGAACTAGCCCTATCAAGGATTTAAATGATTAAATATCCCAACACAGAAATACTTTTAACTTCCCATATGCTAGAATTTCACTCGCCATAAGATACTAGGTCTGGTGCTACCTCAGGGCTCTGAGTAATGGGGAGCAAGTACAGAAAACAGGGAAATGGAGGCAGCAAAGAGAAAAGGGCCAGGAATTAGAAACAGGAGTTGGCTTTAAAAATGGGGTAGGGACAGGCTATAAGGAAAAAGCTGAACACAAGATAGAAGATACAATCAAGAGATATGAGTAGCGTTGAAAAGACACTGCTTCTGGTAGCTTTGGACTAAAATTGGGAGAACTAAATCTATCAAACATGAAAACAAAAGCAAAGCATAGAAGAAAAAATGGCATTGACCATCTTTCTTAATCCACACTCTTTGTCACTCACCCATGATTTTCGTGTTTATGTCTAAGACCTCTCCATTCTTTATGTTGCAGAACCCTAGCATTGGAGAGGATGAGATGGCCCTTCTGTGAGAGCATTTGTTCCAGATGTTGCATGCTGCAACCTGGGGGCTCCATTCATATTTAGGGGGGAACTGAAATATTCACTCCTGTTTTATTTGATATTTGCATTTTGCAAAGGAATTCACACTTCTCTTGAAAACATTAAAAGATCTAATAATGTTTGACTTTTATACCCACTCGTGCAGATAGTTGAAGTCCAGTACCATCCATCTCCCTTCGTGCAAGTTACCGCAATGCTTGCTCTCCACAGTCTCCACCTTGCGTCCCCACTGACTGCTTTGAGTAGGCTCCTTTGGGTGTGTGCCAAACCATCTACCTCCCATCTCTCAACCTCCTCACACAAACCCACATGTATACTGCATACATTAGAAAACATAAGCCAAGGCAAGTTAAGAGACTGCCCTTGGTCACACAGCAAGTTTCTGGCAAAGACCAAAGCAGAGACCCAGCATTTTTTCCACTATCTTAGTGTCAACTTGTAGCTGAGACTCTTTGTGATTAGAGATTTCTCCACCATAGGGCTCATCACAGGTCAACTTATCATGCTATCCACAGACTCATCCTGAGTTTCCACCCACCTTGGATCGTCAGCCTCAGCTTTGAGATTCCAGTATTATATCAGAGTTAGGAGGGGCCTCATAAGTTACCTAGGCCATTCCTCACATTTCACAGAAAAAGAAACTGTGGTCCTTAGTGTTTCCTCAGCTTGCCCCGGTGACACTTCACAAATGAGAGGACTGACTTCAGAACTCACATTTCCTTCCTCCTAACCCCATGTTGTATTTAGCTAAACCCCAGCATCCTGTAGGGCTTGCTTTTGACTTCATTTCTTCTTCATGTTGTTTCCTGGGTCTTAGACCCACACATTTCCAGAGCTCTCAGGCACTTCTCTTGTCTGATTTTTAAGTACATGTCTGCGCCTTTGCTGAATTTTTTGTTTGTTTTAACTCAATCCCTCATTGCCCTCTGCCCCAGTCCCCAGCTGTCTGGTATCGCCCCCTCCTCTCCTCTCCACCTCTTTCTATTCTATTAGATTTCATTTTACCATGGTATTCTCCAATTTTTTCTAATTCAATCTGATGTTGACTTTGACACAGTATTATTTTCCTTGACCCTTCACTGAAGCACTTACCATCTGTCCCAAGAATTTAAATTATTCTTTCTATTCCTCTTTGTTCTCTCTCTCTCTCTCCTTCCCTCCCATTCTCTCTCTCCCTCTGCCTTCCTCTCCCTCTCTCTCCCCCTCCTCCACCTACCTCTCCCAACTCTCTCTTTTTTCCTCACTTCCTTCCCCTTCCCTCTGTCCCTCCCCCCCATCTTCTCTCCTTTATAAAGATTTCAGACAACTTTGTTTTCTCCAAGAGAAAGGTTGGATTAGTTTCTGAGATACGGGAAGAGCAGTAGGAAAGCCCAAACTCTCAGCTAGAATCCTTGTTCCCATGCGGGTTATGCAGGAGCATCTGCTCTAATAAACAGGGCACATTTCTCATGGGTCCTCCCTACCTTGGGGAGAGATGTTGTCTTATTTGCTCTCTCAGATTTCTGGTCCTTAGATGTCTTCTCACTTTGAATTTTGTGATTTATATAGGAATCTGAAGTGGAATTTATTCTATTCTCTGTTAAAAGTTTGGGAGAGATCAATATCTCTAATATAATGTAACTCAAGTATAATGTAATTTGATATACCAGGAACCCTTTCCATCCTTGAAAATCTTATTGCGTGAATAAAATCATTGTGAAAGGATATACAAGAAAGGTAAAGGGTTAGGTCATAAACAAAAGTGACTGTGAATGTTTTACAAACCACAATCACTGAAATACTCTTTCCAGTCTGTTCCCTTTTAGATTTTAATAAAACAATTTTAACTTTAAGAGAGAGAAAAAAAAAGGAGCCTTAAGATAATAGAAAAAAGAAAATACAGGAAAAAAATTGCAGTGGTCCCTTGGGTTTTTCTAATGGAAATTGAAGAGTTAAATTACAAAATAAATTAAAACCAATATATCAAGCTAGGGGTTAGATTATTACTGCTATTTCTTTTTATCTTCTCAAATATGGACACTCAATAATTAGTAATAATCAGATCTTTTCCAAATTTAAGATTCTAGGATGCCATCATTATCATAATTATATCTGAAGAGCAATTTGGAACTTAGGAAAGTTCTCATATACCCTATTTTAATGATAAGATTAAAGGGAAAGGGGGAAGGTTCTTTTCTGTCTCCAAAGCTTGAATCCTCAGGCCATTCATTAAAGAGGCCTTTTGCAACTAGGGGGACCTTGATAAGATGATTAGGCAGTTTCTAAATTTAGTGCAGGCATACCCCACATTTGTAAGGTTGGAGTTAAAACACTTTGCTTTTATGAAAGACCTGTATATTAGCACATGTTTTCACTCACCAGTTTTCACTTTTACAAAAAACGGTAAAACGCCAAAACAGTGTCTGGCATTCCTTTTGAAGCAAGCAACGTGTTGTAGAGGCAGAGTGGACCCCTAGCAGCCAGTGGCCCTGTCCATTCCCCTCTAGGGAACTACACTCAGGATCTTAGCATCAAGCTGTTGTGGCTTTGAACTATGTCTGTGAGCATCTGCGCTTTAAGTGTACTTATTCTGTGTATCCGTTAACAAGATGTGTCCTGAGTTGCCAGGAAAACCTAAGAGAGTTCATAAGGGTATTATGCTTAGCGTAAAACTAAATATAAATTTTTTGTGGTGAGCAAAATAAAGACATTAAAATTAACGGTAATTGCTTCTTCACTTTATGCCATTTCAGCTTACAAAAGCTTTTATAGAAACCCTCTACTTTTAGATAGCCAGGGAACCTGTCCTCCAAACTTCCCAGATGAAATTATATGTAAATTGGCCTGTGGACAATTTGTAAACTGCCAAATGCCCTCAGGGCCCCAGCTAGCTGGAGATTAGACTTCCAAGACTCTTTAAAGAACAGTTTGCTGCATAATGATCATATCCACTGTCATTTACAAAATTCAACAATTTCCCAGGCACTCACATTATGTTTTCATTCTTCCTTCAAGTTTGTAATATCCCCATATTTGCATATGAGGAAATAGAGGTTTCAGCTAGATTTGGGGACATATTGAATATGTTTTACAGAGAAAAAATCCACTTGTGGAGTCATCCTCATCCTATTAGAACACCTGCTGGATTGCAATCAAATTGCCAATGAATAATTAAAAGCTAATTTCCATAAAGTGATTTACCATTCTTTATTGGTCCCTGAATCACCCTCAGATAAGCTTCTCCTTAAAGGGATATTGACTGGTTTTCATGACTTTGCAGCAATCCACAATGGCCACAGTGTCCCCCAAAGGAGATGCAGGCATAAGACTTAAAGTTCTTTGCTGGTCATGGGGGAAGGCAGGTGTTCTGGAGCCCCTGAACTGAGAAGAGCACAGAAGGTGGTAGTGAAGCTCAAAGACGTGAAACTGATAAAAATAACTGCTAGATGACAAAAGCCACCTTAGTAAGAGCTTGCTTGGTGGTTTTTAAACCACAGATATTCCACACAACTAAAAACAGAAGGGGAAATTTCTAGCCTCACTCTTTGACTATATTCACTCAGCCACACCTGGAACAGACCTTAAGTGCAAAAGTACTTTTTATTTACTTTAAAAACAAAACAAAACAAAACAAATAGACAAAAGGAAGCTCATTCAGAATCTTGCTATATAAGATAGATACAACTGGAGCTTCTGTAGTTAAGTAGGGTAAGAAGGTCTATTTTTATTTTGAGGTCAATTTGTAAATCTTTGTCAAAATTTAAATGTGTGTATTCTTTGATGTAACACTTCTACTTCTAGTATTTCAATATCTAGGAAAGCTCACACCTGCACAAAATGTTGTACACAAGCACTGTCCTTGCAGTATTGTGTGTAATATCATAAAGGGGAAATAGCTTAGCAATAGAAGAAAATTCAAATAAAGGTTTGTGCAACTTTTGAAACAAACGAGCAAACTTTATATGAGTTAACATCAGAAAATATCCAATAACAATTGCTGTTATACAAGTTCCATAATACAGATAAAACCTTAATGTGGCATAAATTAAAACACTCATATACATCTGTAAATATACACACATATATATTGAACATCATTGCCTATGGAGAGGTATATAGTTTAAAGCAGTTCACACGCTAAAACATTATTCTTTGTATTTCCAGATTGTTTAAATAATTTCTAAAATGTCAAACAAATCTGTAATTTTATAATTTTCTGTGTTTTGCTTTTATAATCTTATGACTAAATTTTTTATTTCAGAGATAAATTTCTCTTTCAGATCAGTTTTTTCTATAGAATCTATTATTTCATTGTGGTTTCTATTTGTCACCTCTATTTATTTTAATTATACTTATTTTATTGTTCCTAGGTATTTTACATTTTTAAGTTAATGAATTTCTAATCCTCTTCTATTTTCTTACTATCCCTTAAGGAGAATGGGTTTGTAATTTTCTCCAGCTATTTAGAACCCTAGAAAATCTCTTCCTGTTTTTTGGACTATTTAAGTATAATCCTCTTAACCCCCTTTCAACAATAAAGAGAACAGTACAGGCTTTATTGTTATGTACTAACTCCACCTTCTTGCCTTTTTTTGGACTTCACCAAGCTCCCACTCCTTTTTCCTGATGGAGGATGGAAGGATGGTAAACCCCAATTACCAGCCTTTAGAAACTCAGATTCGCCCTAGGGAATTAGCCTTGCACATTATTGCATTGGTTTAATTTCATTGTGTCCATTACCTAAGTATTGTCCCCTGCCCCCTCAAATTCTACTGCTTTAAAATATTTTTGTTTATTTTTCTAATAGTTTCATATTTTTGCAGTAGAAAGAAGGATCTATCTTAGCTCAGTTCATCCTCTTGTCAGAATTTCTCCATTTTTTCTGCAATTACAGAATAATATAAAATTTTGAATTAATCTTTTAGCTCTCTGAAGTTCTTTGCTCAATCTTCAGGTTCCAAGTCATAATTATAACAACAGTTAATAATAGTGATAATTTACCAAGTACCAGGAACTTTTCTAAGTAATTTATGTGCATTAATTTATTTAATCTTCATAACCCTGTGTGATTGATAATATTATCTCCATTTACCGATGAGGAAACTATGGCACAAATAGTCCAAAAAACTCGTTCAAGGTCATACATTATGTATAAAGCAGAGCTGGAATTTGCAGTCTAGACATTTAAGCTCTAAATCACTATGCTAGCCTGTCCCTCAAGTAAACTGAAAATCATTGCTATGGTTCTCCCCACCTCCTTCCCAGACTGGTGTTGGTAATGAAACATAGAAATTCACCAGTAAATGTTATATATAAAATTCTTGAAATCTGAGCAATCAGAGCTAATAGTCACAAAGTACAGTACTATCTAGAACTTCACATTTCATCTGGAACCCATATCACAGATGACACCTGACAAATCTCAGAGCTACTTTTCAATTTGGGTCACTTTTAGCCATTTTTTGGAGCCTCTGTGGTATCTTATAAATACATACCCCTGCATCAGGTAGATAAATAGATGAATAGGTGAATAGAACAATACAGAGAAAATTGGGCAGATAACATATTAGTAAAACATTTTATAGGTAACACAGAGTGCTGACATTTTTTTTCTCATCTGCTATAATCTGCATAGAGAAAAGGAAAATAAATATTAAATAAAGAATCTTTAACTCTATTGGTCAAGTACAGTGTCCAGACTATGTCTTCAAAGATCAATTCCTGGCTTCATTATGAAGAACTTTTCCTAAAAAATGGGAGACCACTCTGAATGAGGTCAGTAGAGAGAGAAATGGTCCAACATAAAAGTATAAATGAGATTTGGGAAGGACAATAATTTGGCCACAGTATTTTACCAGTAGAAATCCTGAAAAAAAAAAAAAAACATGAAATGTCTTTCTTGATTAGCACATCAATAAAAAAGTGAGATAAACTTATAATTAGTTTAGTAAGAGATGGGGCTTCAGTGTTACCCTAAAGACTTTGGATAGTAAGTTCCTTTTACAATGTTTTGTAAACTTAAGGGTATTTATTGATAATTGATAGAAATAATTAGTAGTAGTTGAAGCAAAACTCTAATCAACAATGTTATTCATTTGGAACTACATAATGATCAGAGCAAGGACATCATTTATAAGACTGATATACAAATGAAATATTTACTCAGGCTTCTTAATTAAGTCTCACTGTATACTGTCAACGTGTGAGAATGAGTAAGGGTGAAGTAGAACAAAAAATTGTCTTGCCTCCATGCTACACATCCCATATGAAGCATAAGTAGCACTGAAAAGCAAGAGTTTGGAGAGGAAGAAAACATTTACTATTGCCAACACAAAGAACATCTTCAGGACTTTCATGTTCCAGGGTATCACTAGTATGTCCTTAGGTAGAACAGCACTGCCCAAAAGAACTTTCTGCACTGATGGGATTTTTCTCTATCTCTGCCATCCAATATGATGGACATTAGCTATTGGCTATTGAGCACTTGAAATATAGCTAGTGTGATTGGAGAACTACATTTTTTGATGTTAAGTTTTCATTAATTTAAATAGACACATGTGTCCATTGGCTGCTCTATTAGACATATAGGTGAGTAGAAGTGACCAAGTGTCTCCCAATGGGCAGGCTGCAGTTGGTAAGTCTAAGAGGGAAGATAATGCTATTCTGGAGCTCAGACTTTCAAATGGGCATGGCTCTGGGGATACTCTTCATCTCCACCCACAGAGTCCCTCCTTAAGTGATGGCTGTTCTTACTTGTGCATAAAAAGTCACCTTACTCTTAGATTAATAAGAAATCACTGGGACCAAAACTCAGTCCACTAATGCCAACAAAATCTATTCTTGCTCACATGATGAAACAAGATTAGGAAACTGAATCCCACTACCTCACATACCTTTCCTCTGACAGTTACTTAGGTTTGAAAGAAGAGAGGAAGGGGGAACCCCAAAACAATGTGTCCCTAAAAGAAAAAATTCTACCTTTAAAAGCTCTCTTTTGGGTACAGGAACTGTATTCTCGAAAACCTTTTGGAAACATAAGAATATTATCTAGCAGGATGAGCACATATAATGAAGGGAATCTTTAAACCTTAGTAGAAATCAATTTATCAGGTTAGCTAGGCCTCTGGGAATGTGCTTGCTATAGGACCAGTAAATTGCTCTAAGTACCTCTGTCACAAAATGTTAATGTGAAAAGAGAACTTACAGTTGATTTAGTTCAAAGCATCCCTTTTAGAAATGTGGAAACTGGTGTTCACAGAAAATTGAATGACTTGTCCAGAGTGAGTTAGGAGTGAAATGTAGGTTTCCGAAATTCTAGCCTAATCCCTTATATGATACACTCATAGTCTTCCCTAGGAATATCCACACAAAGACAGCAAATTATCTTATATTCTTTAGATTCAGAATAGCAAATTCATAGAATTTGGAGCTCTCTGTGCTGAAAACGATTCTGAGGCTACACTTGAACTCAATGGGAAAGACTCAATAACTCTGTAATTAATTGGTGATATCTGTCATGTGGGTAGAAAAAATGGCACATGTACCAGGTCTTTGCCATCCCTGTTTTCAAGTGTCTGTGTATGTACCTTGGGAAAGAGGAAAATTTGGGCCAGTAAAAACATAAATATTATATATATTTAAGTAATATGTGAAGAGAGGATTAGAGCCCATATTCCAGTAATATATTTTAGGGATAACATTGAGTAGGAAAATGATAGTTCTCTAGAATAAAGAAACATGGATTTTAGTCTTAGGTCTAACCTGTACTTGCTGTGTATTTATGGAAGAATTATTTTACTTCTCTGAAATCCAAGTCTCTCTTTTGTAAATGGTGGGGTGGAGGGTGAGAGGTGGAGGGGGTTATGGAACCTACTTCTCAAATTTTCTGTGGGAGTTACCTGAGATTAATGGATGTAACCCACTCTTCAGGGCACAGCACCTAGTAGGTACTTAAGAGAGTCGTTTGTCTTTTTCATGAGTGGGTCTGTATCTATCCACAAGTTCCCTAAGCATGGGATTTGCCATGAAATTATGTCTTGATCATGTCCCATGCCCACTCACCTCCACATACCATCCTGTAGTACTCTTGGGACTATAAACATAGAGAACCATCAAGGTCTTTATAAAATCCTAACCACAACAAACAACAAACAGAAAACTACAGAAAGGGCATTTCTAGCTAGTTCAATATAAAAACCTAAAATTTTCTGTGTCCTCCGTGTCTCACCTTTTGAAAGCCTTCATGGCATCCTCAGTTCCGAGAAAGATGGCATCCACCAGCTGCTTCTTTGCTTCTCATCTACCCTTCAGGTTGTGTTCTTCAATGTAATGTTAATGATCTTTTAGCAACTCTAAATCCTCACTTGAGCATCACCTTCATTATGAATCTGTGTATTATTTCAAAAATCTTGGTTAAGCCCTATACTTTGTGCTTAGTGATGGGGATATAGTAGTGGTGAACGTAAACATGGCCACGAAGCTCCTGAAACTTAGGTAGATTGAGGAAGAAAGGGAATTAAATGAGCTAGGAGAATGCTAACACATCTTTACCTGTGTTCTTGGCTCCTTGGGAATACTGCACATTGCTCATCTGAATCCCCACAACTTGAATATCTTTATACTTCACAATCTTTTCTCTTGTGCATTGCCATCTTTTTCTCTTGTTATACACAATCCTTGTGGTTGTCTTGCTAGACGTTCTTTCTAAACAACCCACAGACTTATTTCTCCAAAATGGTTTCCAGGCCTGAGGCGTCTGCTGTGATTATGCCATCGATTGGCTAATCAGAGCACAGCCTAATTATAGACATGTTGTGAGTGATTCTCTATCTTGATCAGATAATCAAAGGCAACTCATTACCCAGATATTGAGGGAGAGGGGTGTGTTATGGTAATGATGCCCTACTATGATAACCCTGACTGAACATGCAGGATATCTTGGTGGTGGGCGGGCAGGTAGAGTATTATGGGGGCTTGTTGCTACCAAACTGGACTAGAAAGGATGGCAGTCCATTAATGAGATGTTCTAAAGAAAAGATAAACTGTCTCTAAAATGAAATTAGTGGCACTGTAGATATTGATTTTTACAAAACATCCAAGGAACACATTCTCTTTTGTAATGGAAGGTTTGCAGGCCAACACCATTACAGCTTTATTTAGATGTGTGTGAAGGGACCATCTGTTCCAGCTCACAGGAGGGCCACGTCTGCATCACAGGCGCCCCTTCTCAAGGTCCAATCTGGGCACCCGATGCAAAAGTTTCCTGATGTGATGCTTGACTGAAAGCTAATGACAGGGAACACTTCATTTTTCAAAGTGCGCTTTTTCTCAGGAGCAAATGTGCTCTTTGGTGATTGCTTTTCTCCTCCCTGCAGCCTGTTAGAAACAGCAGGAAGAGCAGAGGACCTGTGAAATGAGGACGATGCTCCATTTATTTTTTCTTGTATTTATTCTTTCATCTATTCAATAAATACATGTTGATTCCTTCTATTTGAGATACGCAGACATACTTGCGAGCAAGGCAGATGAGATTGTCAAGGTGATTACATGTGGAGAGAGGGAGTAGACAATAATCAAATACACACAAAGGGTTTTTGTTGTTGTTTTTTTTTTTTTTTTTAATGTGCTACCTGGTAGTAATCTGTGCTATGGTAAAATACATTGAGCTGATGAAATGAAGAGAGACTGGCTGACCTCTCTCCATTGTATGGTTATGGACAGATTTTTTGTAAAATGACACACTTGGGAAGTTCTGGAGAAATGTTCATACGAGGTGGAGGTGACTTCCATCTTCAGCCTTCTACAGTCAGAGGAACTCTGATGTGTTTGAGGTACTGAGATGGCCAGTGTGGCTGGAGCTGAGAATTCTATGAGATGAGGTAGAGTGACAGACAAGGGGCAAATCACATAAGACCATGAACATCGGGTTAGGGGCTTGAATGTTTTTCCACACATAAGTTTAATCCTGGACATGACGTGACCTGATTTAAATGTTACCAAATGCTGTTGGTCCTCAGGAGAGATGTCTCTCTGACATATGCATCTGTTACTAAGTTTCCCCCTCTCTATAAGTGAGGATTTGATATCAGCCTTCGAAGTCTCCAAAAGAGAGAGAAATAACAAAATAAAATTCAAGGCTCCAGTGCTTATGTATACAAACCTTTCCTGATTTCTCCTCCGTTTCTTTCAGGCTGGAGTTAGTACTCTCCTCAGGAATATCATTGTTTCTTGCATATTTTTGATACTGGGTTGTTGTTATCAATTACCAGAGCTGCCTGGCTGCCTCTCTCTTTAGAGTGTAAATTTACTGTGGCCTGATTCAACTGTGCAACCTCTCTGTATTGTCAGCCCTTATTCAGGGTTTTGACTTACTGTGTGCCCTTTGTAACCTGGCCCCTGACCTGTTTCACTGCCTATGATTATTACATCATAGTTAAACCCCTAGGAAGCCTCAAGGTTCAATTTATTCCTCTTTCTGGACCATCTTTCTCCCCCTGAATGCCTCTTCATAACCGCAAATTTATAAAGTTGATAAGTGCCACATCAGCTTTGGTTGTCTCCATCTCCCCCAAACCTGGAATACTTAATCCCGCTTCTGTGCTTCCACAGAACTCTGGGTTGCAACTATCCTATGCTTCGAAGTGCTCTGGAGTGACATATATATGTATCCTGCCAGAATATAAACTCTTTAAAAAGCAAGTCCTTTCTCTTCATTTTCATATTCCTGTTATGCTGTTAATCTTAGCACAAAGGATTCATGTAGTAAATATCAATTCAATAAAAAAACAAACATGGGAAGGATGGCTAGATGAATACTAACTTCAGTTTAGTATTTGTGGCCACCATAAGAATGTACCTCACAGAACTCTACCTTCCGAGAGAGTAGTTGATGGAGGCCCCGGTTGTGACCTGAAACCCGTCCCTGCTTTCTTGTCTTGGCCACACTTCCCATGGGCTACTCCCGGCCAGGAGCTGAGCACAGCAGAGTTCCTAGTGCGAGCACATTTCTGGCAGAAATGGGTAACCTTTTCTGAATTTCCCTTTAGCTGCACCACAACATTGCATGATACCTCTTCCCTCTCCTTCACTTGGGGTTGGGATTGAATTTTGGTCTGATGGCTCTTCCATGTTCTTTCACAGACACTTCCCCTAAAAGAACCTCTGCATTATTCAGGACCCACCATGTCAGGCGTTTCAATGGTGTCCTGGAATTCAAATATGCCCAAAGGGGCTACACCCAGGCATAGCATCTATTGGACATACAGCTTAGCAGTCTGGCTCATGGGTCTGGTGGTTAGACCAACATATTTCCAGATGATGCTCAAATCTCTGGTCTGTCACTCATCAGTTCTGATTTAAGACAAGTAATTAAGTCTCCCTGAATCCAAGTTTACTCATCTGTAACTCGGAGATAGTTATATTATTTTTAAAGTAAAAATAAAATTCAGCACTTTTTAAGCAAGTCTTTGTGCCCTGCAGTATAATCGGTGCTTCACACGTTTATTTACTTCGAGAAGGAATTTTGCAGAATAAGATATTGCAATTAGATGGGTAAGAAATATCCCAAGGTCACAAAATTGATAAATAGTAGACCTGGCATTTTATTTGAATGCATTCCATTAAAAATGTACATGTTTTAAGTTAAGTACTTTTCAATTAAAGTGATGTGGCACTCTGGTAAAGTGTACTGGGCTTTCAGTCCCCACTGTTACTCCATAATTCTCCTAGAGGATATTCATATCTTGATTTAAGAGGCAAAGACTTAAGAGGTCAAGGCCTGAGAAAAAATTCAGAGTCAGATTCTACATTTAGCAGGATAAGAATCAAACAAGGTGCAAGGAAAAAAGGCAGAAAAGGTCCTGGCAGGTCCATGAGAGGCAGTGAGACACCAGGCCTCCGGAAAATGAGGAGACAGATGTTAACAGGACAAGAAAAATGGGATGTAAGAAAGAAAAAAATGGACAGTCACAGCTAAGTATTTTACTTGTCAGAAAATTACTCAGACCTACACATTAGGCTGTAAAAATATATCTTACATCAAGAAAAGTAGGGCTCTTTTCCAAAGGTGATTCAGGGCAGTATCTTCCACACATCTCACAAAATTAATCTGAAACACACACACACACACACACACACACACACACACAGAAACACATCACGTGCACACATGCACATGTGCACATGCACACCCTAGAAAACTGGGCAGAATGGAAGTTTTTTACAATCTCTTCTCATCTGTCATAGGTGGGGAGCAGTGACTGAAGACTCAGTCTGGGCTCTGACTTCAGTATGTGAGAAAACATGAAGCAGATGCTGAAGGGCTGTAGGCATCCTGCAGTTCTAGTTTGCCCTCTGTTGTTTTGTCTTTTAAAACTATATTCATAATTACAATTATAAAATATTGGAACATAGATAACATTTATATGCATATAGTCATTGTGCTTTTAGTATGTCTGTAGCAAAGTGCTGTTTGTTATATATGTTACCTATTTCCTCACAATAGCCATATGAGGTCAGTACTATTATTAGCCCTATTTTACTTATAAAAATACTGAAAATTATAGTTGCTGGTCAAAGTATGTCTCCATTTAAAAGACATACCTTACATGGCAAGTGAGAAGAACATGTCCTGGAATTAGGTTCAAAGACTAAAGTTAGATACCCAGTTCTGTCATATCCTAGCTTGGAGACCTTGTGCCACAATACTTATACTTTGTAAGTATCTAACAATTCTTTCTGTTTCTCTCCATCTCCATCATTAATACCCTAAAGCCAAGCCATCGTTACAGTATGTTTAGATTTTTACAAATCCTATTTTATCATCCGCATTTACTTCATCCTACCTCTAATGCATCATACCAACTGTATCCAGAGTTAGTATAGGTGTAAAGATAGGTATCAAAGATGGCTTACAAGTTGTTGCTTGCACCACTATTTGGATGGAGTGCCATTAACTGAAGTAGGGGTCATCAATTGAGAGAGAAGGGTAGTTAGAACTTAGTCGTTGTGAGTTTGAGGTATGATATATAATCTGTGTTATTAATTTTTTTGTCACTTTTACCTGCATGCACTTTGTTGGGTTGTTGTGGTTCAAATGAGAAAGCTCCTTGTAATGGTGGAATATAGTACACATACAAGGATCTATTACTAGGACTATTTTCTTTCTTTTGTACCACACAGAATCATTGGGCGGTTTTGCAACAAATACATGCAGAGCGCCTGAATCTGTTTAGAGGAAAGCTGCCTTGAAAATATCAATTAAGATGAACAAATAAGTGGGCAGACAGTCTCTTGCTGTCTTGTGAGTCTTTCTTTTTCTTGGCTTGCATGAAAAGAACAGCTCTTTTTTATTCAATTTATCTCCACATGTACAAACTCTGTTGTTTGATGAAAGATGTGTTAGGTGCTAATTCTGAGGAGTATATCAGAAATAGGCACTGACACATTCTAAATTCTAATCCCACTTCTAAAGCAATACAAGGTGAGAAGATATAGAAAAGGATGATGATTTATGGATAAGTAGGAA
This sequence comes from Cynopterus sphinx, assembly GCA_030015415.1. Lineage (NCBI taxonomy): Eukaryota > Metazoa > Chordata > Mammalia > Chiroptera > Pteropodidae > Cynopterus > Cynopterus sphinx. The sequence continues at coordinate 117,910,303 of CM057385.1, read as the reverse complement.
TCCACAAGGCTAGTTACAGAAGTTGACATTGTTACAAGTTAATTTTCAGGGATCAAGAGACCATTTTCAAACATAGACCAGAGAATGTTACCAATATTAATTATTCCTTTTATATCCTCAACAGTCTTAGATGAATTACCTCAGATTAATTTAGCACTAGACTTATTCTGTGATACAGTAGATAAATATTTTATTATAAATATTTAGGTCTTTGTCTTCTCGAAAAGTAAAATTAATGCTCATTTATCAAGTGCCTGCTTTATGCCAACCACTGGTCTAGGAATATTGCATGTATATTCTCATTAAATTATCACACTACCTCTTTCCACTTTATAGACAGAGACAGTGGGGGACTGAGATTTAAAGTCACTTGTTCAGAGCTACTTAGGTAACAAGTGGGGATGCCTTGATTCAGATTCATATCTATTTGTCTAATATCTTGGATTCAGGGATATTTTATTTAATATGTTTCATGGGCCTAATAATCATATATAGCCAATAGGACTTTGTTGCATGCATGGTCAAACTTTCTTCTCAAAATGTTTCTGTTAGAGGAAGAACATGAAAACCAGAAAGAGTAAATTCTGTGTGAAAACACATGACCATGGTAGAGTTGTACTTAAAACTCAGTCCTTTTGGCTGATTCAAATGATTTCTCCAGACCACACTCTCCTTCCCAGCAAGTCCAGAGATTTTGGGAGTAATCATTCAAAAAAAATCCTCTTCTTGGCTTTCAATTTCCATTTCTTTCATAATGATGAGAGGAATTCCATAGGAAGTAGTAATTTCTCCATGATCTGAGATCACAGCATGCAGCTAATTATAGAAATAAATAACTGGTGACTGGAACCATCTGTCCTTCCTCTGGCAACACCTTGCTTTCTTGTGAAATGAGTGCCACCTGCAACCTGCAGGCCCTTTGGAGATGTAGGGGATGCCCTCTCCACATTCAGAGGTTGACTGCTTTGTTACTCCCAACCCACAGTCATAATCCAATGGCCTGTCACACCTCCTGGGAGAGATACAACTAAAGAAGCCAGTTGCATTCCTGAGCTCTCCTCTCCAGAGCTGAACCTGAAGAAATCAAGAACGGGGCTCAGTCCCTGGGAGCATTATGTGGTCAGCATGGGCATGCAGTGTAGTCACTTGGCATCTTTCTGGGCCCAGGGCAGCCCCTGTTCCTCAGGGCAGGGACACTTATGCCCCTTCCATTCAATAGCAATGTGGATTCTTAAATCATCTCAGAAATCCCTCCACTCTGCCTTGCTCATTTTGAAAATAGCTATTTCTCCTTCAATTTCCAGCCTCCTAACTGTGCCATCTTGAGTCAATCATTATACTGCTTTCAGCCTCAGTTTCCTCATATGCAATTTAGAGGAAATAGCAAAACCTACCTATTAGGGCTGTTGTGAGAATTATATGAGATAAAATGCATGAGCAGGATTAGTATAGTATAGGAGCACTCAGTATAGTGTCTTTTCTTCATCAGAAGTGAAAACTAGTTATAATAGAACATAAGGACTATTAATTTGAGCTCCAAAGACCCCAAGGAATCTACAAAATGCCCTGAAAATATATGAAAACTTTGTGCATATTATGCTAATTTTTGAGGGTGTCATATTGCGATGTATAATAAGAAACAGATATTTGAGATCTTCCCTATTTCTGGTACAAAGTTCTTAAAATCCTTGTATTTTCTAAGTTTGAGAGTGACCATGGTGTCTTCTGTAATGTTCATAAGGAGACTTTTGAAAAGCCCCTCAGGATGGGGGATGGTTGCCAGTGGAACCAAACAACTGATTAGAAAACTACAACTTTCAGTCTCAGCCCCTAACCTCACAAGGAGGAGAGTGGGGCTATATGTTGAATTGATCATCAATAGTCAATGATTTATTCAACCATGCCTATATAATGAAGCCTCCTTAAAACCCCAAAAGGATGGGGTTTGGAGAACTTTTGATTTAGGGAAAATGATATACCTAGAGAAGGCGTGAAAGCTTCGAGTTCTTTCCTCACACCTTGCTCTATGCATCTCTTCCATCTGGCTGTTCCTGAGTTATATCGTTTTATAATAAACCAGTGATCTAGTAAGTAAAATGTCTTTCTGAACTCCAACAGCTGCTCTAGCAAATTAATTTAACCTAAATAGGGGTCATTGGAACCTCTCCTCTATAGCCAGTTGGTCAGAGGAGCCCAGGTGACAACCTGGACTCATGATTGGTATCTGAAGAGTGAGGAGAGGAGGACAGTCTTGTAGGAATGAGCCTTTAACCTGTGGGATCTGATGCCATCTCCAGGTAGATAGTGTCAGAATTGAGTTGAACTGTAGAACACACAGGTGCTGTCAGAGCACCGCTTGTTTCTATGGGGACTCCCCTCCCCCACAGTGGAATTGGGTGCAGAACCCTTAGAGGGGGTGGAAACAATTTATATCTTTAATCAGAATCTCAATGGCATCCTCTGACCTCATTCTACTTTCCAAATTTAGAGATTGGAAACTTGGAGGATTTCCCCCAGGTTTTTCAATTAGATTTTCTCCTGCTGTGAAAACTGCTCACTCAAATCAATTCAATGTCTGTTAAAGACCAAGAAGTAGGCTTAATCCTTCTGTTCTCCATCTATACCACCAAAAGAATAAAAAGCAGATACATAAGCATTTCACTCCATGTAAGTGATTCATTAATTTTATCCAGATGCATCCTGTATGACTTTTTTGGTGCTGGGAACAACATTGCTGTGAGCTCCCTGGCATCTGTTATTACAGGATCACAATTTCAATTATTGTTTCCTTGGCAGAGAGCAGGGACTTAAGTCAATAATTCTACCAGTATTGGTGACATCTAGCAGTTTACAAAATAATTTCATATTCATTATTGGATCTCACTGCAGGTCTTTTACGTATTGAAGGAAAAAAAATTCATTCCCATTATATGGATAACAAAACTGAGACTCAGTGAAGATAAGTAAATGTTCGTATTAAATTGTTTTTTTAAGAGCACTTTCTTATAATTTAATATCTATTTCTTATTATTTTTTGCATTTATTTTTGGAGAGACAAGAATTCAGAAAATGTTTGTAGGGGCTCAGGTACTTGAATCCTCTCCATCCTCACACACCCACCCTCCCCAAGATGCAATTATTTGATCAACCTAGCTTTGACTTTTCAGTTATCTCTAAAAATGACTCCATCATCTTCTACCACTAGATAATTGTTGCTATATTTTTATTTCAGCATATAAGTACTAATCCTCTCAATAATGAAATATCAGGATATGTATAGTATACATATGTGTTTCTTATATATACATTTTTATATATAGTTTTAAATTATTTCAGTAGAAAACAATCTCATACTTTGAATATATATAAACACTATAGTATATTATAACTATATGAAAACACCATATGTGTGTGTGTGTTTGTGTGTATGTATGGTTTTTGTTTGACATCCAGTATTCTGAGAATCTGCAAATCTGCTTCAGAAGGTCAACAAACTGCTATGACCTCAGCTTTTAAGAATGGCTACATAATATTATGACATTCATTCACACTTACAAAACTCTACTGGAAAGCTAAAGAAGTAGACATTGACAGGGTAAAGGAGGCCTTAATGGTAAGACATTTGATGGAAGGACCAAAAAGAGATAAAAAGGTAAAAAAGTGATGTGTACAAACTCTGCTTATCTCACTGGTAGTTAGTCCAAAACACAGCTTCAGAGTTATGACTATCAATTCCCCTGGGAATTGATGCAACATAGACTTTTCTTCATATATGCATGGACTCATTAGTAGAAATCTTATTTTCATATTACCAGGATTCAGACTACTACCTGAGGCAGTAGAAGAATTTCTTTATCTAGCCAAAACCTCATTTGCTAATTCATTCATTCATTCATTCATTCATTCATCTAATATTTATTGAGCATTGAATTTATAGCTCATTTGGTTAAAATCATGGAAGCAGATTGGAGGAGGAAACAGACAAGGGAATCAATAAATACCATCCAGTGATAAGCACAATGATAGAGGCATAGACTGGTTGTTAACAGAAAGTAAAAGAAAGAAGAAACACATACATCAAGCTGGAAGCTGCAGGGGATGTTTTGCAAAGGAAGTATTGCTTAAGATAAGTCTTAAAGAATGTGTTTAGGTTGAACATCACAGATTGGGAAAATAGAAAACAGAAATTTCAGGTAGCGGATATAGCCTGTGTAAATACAAAAATTGGAGAATGCCTCCTTGCTCTCAACTGCTTCTGATTTAACCACCTCTCACACCCACATCTTCCCACCCTGGTCATCCATTCCCATGCTGACATTAGCTACTTTGCCCTCAGTGATAACTGCCAAGCTATTTCTTAGGTTAAGCAACCTCTTTTTCACAGATAACTATGCTTATAAACCACATAAACTGTAGAGCTGCTTTTTCTGCACCTTTTAAAACATTCATTTGCTTTACAAAGAGTATCACCGCTAGGTTCGGCGTAGAATGTACTCTTAATGCAACAAGCATGTACTGTGATTTATAAAATGATTGTTACTCTCATTTCTACAGAAGCACATGTTTTAGGTTAAGGGAGGTCTGCCTTCCCTAAACATATTTTTAAGTTACATGCACAAATATAAAGATTCCAGAAACATATTTTTAGATTTTACCTATATTTTCCTTGCTTAACCAGAATCAGTCTAATCCATCCATCTCTCTCTCTCTCTCTCTCTCTCTCTCTCTCTCTCTCTCTCTCTCTCTCTCTCTGTGTGTGTGTGTGTGTGTGTGTGTGTGTGTGTGTAGGGGGGGTGTTATTTGGTTTATTTTGGTTTTGTGCTGAACATCATCTGTCTCTATTCTGTATTTTTTACTATCTCAAACTCTCTTGTCCAACCACCAAAATCCTCAAGAGGTGCCCTCATAAAGAAAATCTGTTCTCTTTTTTTTTGCTTATTTTTCACTTCTCCCACTCCCAGTCTCAGCAGAGAGAAATGGGACCTCGGATCAATTTTAAAATCATTATGAATTATTTGCATTTTGATTTTTTAGTAAGAGCTCAAAAATATTTTAGGATTTTAGAGCGATAATTAGACCTATCATTTTAGACAAATGCCACATAATTTGTCCATTCCTGAAGCAAATCTTGCTTCTGAGAAGGAAGGCAAATATTTAAGAATGAAATGAGACCGATACTCACATAAATTAAAAAACAACTGGTTTAAATCTTTAAAATGATTTCCCTGGTTCTTGCTCATTAGTCAATATTGCAAAGAGTCCCGTGCCAAAATTTTGAGCAGTCCCAGAATCTCAAGGACTGTTCCTTTTTTCCCTCTTCATTATTAATGCTAATTTATTTGAGCCTTGAGGTAAGCAATTGCTAATGTTCCTATTGTACCAATTCCAGCCCTGAGAATTATGAGTGAAACACAGTGGAGTCTAATTCATGGTTATTTCCTTTTTCGCCTGAGAAAAGTGGGAAATGGAGCTTTCTTTCAGCAGGAGATAGTGAGTGCAAAGAGGGCACTCTGGGAAATGGCAAATAAAGACAGAAGAGAAGAACCTCTCAGCCAAAGTGGTAATCAGAGAATTTAAAAATTATTTTCTTGACAATACAGACAGCACTTGCAGAATGCCATTCCCTTTTAGATGAAGTTACTCAGTGAACCAATACAATAGAACAAGACATAAAATGTCAGACGATGCATAAAACAGAAATTATTTCTCTTTGTACATCTTATTTCTAAACTATAGCTGAGGCTATCTCAGAATATGACCCAGAATTTCAGGTGGCTGGAATAGCACCAGTCTCACACAGTAATATAAAACTAAACAGCTGCAATGACACTGTGGCTGAATTCCTCAAGTTTCACTGCCATGTTGTTTGAAAATCTATCTCTTGCTTCAGTGATAATTTTGATGATGATGATGATGGCAGCATAGGTTGGTGTGATCTGTCTGGTTATATTTTGATTGCATTATTTGGACATAATAAAAGAAACATGAAAAGAAATTTCCCCTTTCCTTGCCACACCTTGCCATTCTTTTCTAGATAGTTTTCTGATTAGTCTTGCAACATTCTGCCTTCCAGAGTCCAAAGATCTGCCCCTAGACCCAATCCTGTACCTGGTTCTTAGTCTATTCTGATAGGCCACTTTGCTGCTGATTAACAGCCTACTTCCAGAAATAACTCCTGCTTCTTATTCCCTCTCCTTGCTATGACAACATTCCAGGAAGCTGAAATTTGCTCAAGAACATACAATGTAATATGGTGCCTTCTGTAGGCAAATTTCAGATGGATATTACAAAAGCATCTTGTTGATTTTGGTCCTTGTTCAATGCTCATTTCTATGCAATATCTGGGCTTCCTCCTAGCTAGATCTGTTTCCCAGAACCAATCCAATGTGGACTCACTCATGCTTCAGTCTGTCCCACAATATTTCCAAATTTCTTCAGGTCTTGTTCTTATCCTACCCTCAGCCATTCCCTACCGCAAACTCTCTTTTAGCCTACAGTCTTTAGGCCTGCACTGCCCAATAGAGTAGCCTCTAGCCATCTGTAGGTATTGAGACTTGAAATATGGTTAGTTTGATTGGAGATATACCATGAGTATAAAACACACATTATATAGTGAAGCTTTAGTACAAACAAAAGAGTGGAAAATATTACTTAATAATGTTTGGGTTGATTTTATGTTGAAACAATAAGATTTTAGATACCTTGTATTAAATGAAATATGTTACTGAAATTATTTTGATTTATTTTCTTTATTTAAAAATTAAATGACTACTAGAAAATTTTAAAACACACATGTGGCTCACATTTGTTGTTCACATTGTATTTCCAACAGAGAGGTCAGACACTTTAAGAATATAGCTTGACCATTCTATTTCCCTGATTAAAACCCTTCAAGGGTTCTTTAGAACAGTAATCAAATTCCCTAACATGACCTGAAGACATTCATGACCTGGCTCCTGTTTCTTTCTCCACTTCTCCTTATTGACCTGTACCGGTGAATTACTTGCAGGAATGCAAATGGGTTCTATCCCTCCTCACCTCTAGACCTTTGCTCATGTGAATTTCTCTATCTAGAAAGCCCTTCCATTCCATAGTCCATCCCAAGTCATCTTTAAATTTCAGTTTAGATGTCACTATACTTTAGGTAGGTGTCCATCCTCTACTTTCCCATAGTATCCAGAGCTCGCTCTTCTCATAGCCCTCATAGTATTTAATTCCCCCTGTTTCATTAACATCTCTGAGCAGGGGCTCTGTCTCATTCACTGATGTGTGCCAAATGCCTATATTATTGTCTGGCATATAGTAGTTACAATATTTTAAAACTAAAGTACAACATATACATTTTTGAGTAAATTAATCAATCAATTAATCAACATTCATTCTTTTAAATCCATAGAGTTTGTCTGAGATGCTCAGCTTATCAAAGAGTTGGTGAGAGAGAGAAGTAGCATTACTTTGGTGCTATCCCTAAAGACTCAGATTGCAAGAAAGCAAGTGCCTGATTCCAGTTTCCCAAGGGGCCAGGGAACTCCTTTTGCCCAGGAGCTCAAATCCAAAGTTTGTCAATATCATAGGTGCTAGAGGCCACTTTTCTCAACAAATTTCTGCATGGCTGGCATTTGCCCTGGAATGCCTTGTAAGAAAATCTCTTTCAAAGTTGTCCTTGCTCTAATATCATAGAGCATGAAGAGAATAAAATGTTCTCCCTAAGATTCAAACCAACTATGTTTCCAGAAAATCCTTCTGGCCCTAGACCCTTCTCTACATGGTGTGATAGAATGTGGCATTTTTCTGACCTTTGGCTCATATTTCCCCAATAAAACTTGGCTCTTACTCCTTAATGTACAATGTTGAGCTATGTTTTTACCTACCTTGCCATAATGATGTAGTTCAAAAGTAAAAAGTATAGGTGATCCCATATCAGAACAAAATATTAAAATGTTTTTGGAAACCTCATTTTATGCATTTCAGTTCTCACATCTGGGGCATGGTATCCCAGAAACTCTTACTCTCCCATTTTCTGATCCAGACAGTCCTTTCTATATACCATCTCTTCAATTTACTTTGATTCACCCATGTGCTTCTGCTTCTATTTGTCTCTTGCCTGGTTTATCCTAATATCTTCTCTTTATCTTAGAAAATCTTAACCTATCTTTAATATCTCAATGAAAGTTTTTTTTTCCCTTATGAAACCCAAATAGAAAAACTCCATCCTCAATAAGTTCTTCTTATCTCCCATAATATTTATTACACTTACTGTTCTGTTTGGCATTTCAATTTTGTCTTAATGTAGTCTTGTGATATTGATTATATTGCTGTGTTAGTATTACTTAACCTTTCAAAAAATTATGTCTTGTGTCTTCAAATATATCATATGCTCCCTGAGGGCACAGTCTGCCTTGTGTGTCTTCATAGTCAATGTAGAGCCTAGCACCTGGGTCAATAATAAAAATTTTTTTTGACTGACAGGTAGGTAATAAAAAGAAAGCAGGGTAATATCAAATATGAATTGAGTCGGTAAAGCTAGATCAATGGCGTTAAAACTGATATACTTGAATTTAATAGAAAACCTTGGCTAGTGGGAGGAAAATGGGTTTAGAATCATCCATTTTTCAGATTTATTTCTCCCACTGAGTAACTCTGAGTATATGCTTTTACCTATGTGCTGAGGATCCAGTGTTGAACAAAACAGAAATTTTGGCCTTCAGAGGGTTTAGAATTCTACTGGTAGAGACAAGTAAAAGCAAATAAACAATATATATTATGTTAGAGAGTACAAAGAAAAATAAGACATAGAATGCTAGGGGACAGATGCTATAATTATGAACTTAAAATTTAAAGTCCAAAAGATTTAGGTTCAAAACAGGCTCAATTGTTTATACAGATTATGCACTACTAAGTACTTAAATGCTGTAAGTTTATCTTTCTATAAAGTGTGTAAAAATGAATATTTACTTGCACATTAAATGTTGCATTTGAAAGTATAACATTTTTTACTTTTGTAGGCATTTTTTATTATGTCAAATACGTGACTACAGAAAAATCTATAGAGATGGAAGTACTCACATATCTGTATAGTTATAATTGTGTTCACTCCTCAATCTCTGTATCCTAAAATATAGCCATACATTCCACCACCTCTGTGAAGCCTTCTTGATATCTCCAATACAAACTGGGCTTTTTCTGTGCTCTCCAAACCTCTTTAGATTTATATCTCTCTTATCTGTGCACATATTACCTTCCTCTTAAGGTTACAAAATTTTTACACTCTGACTATTGGAATTTTATCATTTTTGACATGATCCTCACTCACCATCTATGCACAATCCAAAACCTAGTCTCAGAGATTCTTCCTGTAGAGTAGCTCTTCATGTTGCCCACTTTTCAACAGTACTACTCAAATCTAAGCCTGCATCCTCTCTCCCTCGATCTCTGACCCGGCAGTACTCTTTCACTATCTCCTTATTTTCATTCCTAATTTCCTTCACTTTATTTCTACATCACGGCAAAACCTATCTGCTTTAAATATGAATCTAATTAAGGCACATCTTTTTCTTAAAACCTTCTGTAGATTTTCATTAGACTTAGAATACTATGCAAACTCATTATGCAAAGCCCTATGTGACCTGGCCCTGTCTGCATTTCACACCTTATATCTCACCAGCCTCCTCACTGCCCTTCAGCTATTTCTGTCCTTATATTTCCTTAATTTTTTTTTTTTTTCTTAAAGGATTCTACCAGAAAAAGTCTTTTCTCAGGTCTCACATCAAAAGTTATCCTTTCGGAAAAACATTATGTAATTATTAATCTAAATTATTCCATCTACTTTCTTTTATCTTAAAACCCAATTATGTTTTTTTATAATACTTATCACAATCAAGTTGTGAATTTCCTTTTATTCATGCATTAGACTGTAAGTTCCATGAGGTTGGAACAACTATGACAATAAAAATTTGTGGAATAAATTGATGTTGTAGATTTTATTTAATCTCTTGACACCTATTTGGTAGATGCTATTAATTGTTTACTAATTGGATTAATGTTTACTTCATTTTTAAATTAATTTAAAAACATACCTAGCATTAAATAAATAGTATTAGTAGAGGTTCTGATGTGTGCAGCTATGGTTAGGAGCCTAGTATTTCTTCCACTACCCTACTAATTGTCAGCAGCCTTGCAGCTGGACATTGATTATGTGTTTATTCAACCTTTTACCTAAAGTGCATCTTCCTTTAGTGTCCTGTTCTAATATTCTTTTATTAGCTAATCTGGAAGGAGAAATATATGACTGATCTAGTCTCTACTTTTCTGTACATAAGACTATATGCTTGTTTACATTCTTTATAAATATCATTCTATTTTAATTTATGACATGACTTAAGTAGTAGTTTTTTGGTCAAGTCAAATATGCTGCAAGAAAAACTTAGTATCTAAAGAGGTTTTCATAACCTGGAATGATGAACCTAACCAATTAGATGAAATTTTATATGAAGAAATGTAAACAGTTGCCACTATTCACTTAAAAAATGTAGAAGGTGGGAAAAGCATAAGTTAAATGCAGAATGGATGAAATAGGCTTGAGGCTTTAAGCTGTCTCAATATGATTCAGGAATATTATACCTGTGAAAACCAGAAAAAAATGTTATTTGCTTTGGAATGAACTAAGAAATAGAAGATGGAGAAGAGAGGCTACTTCTTTAGGGGATCAGATAACCTCAACTAAAAAAACAGTTCAGGAAATAAAGAAAGATGTTTACAAAAGAAAGAACACCAAAGGTCACCAAGAAGGTAAGAGGGATGAAAACATAAAATTGGAGTAACATAAATATGTATCTTAAAAGAGAGAGAAAGAGAAAACATGCAATAAATAGGCAGAATAGCAGTTGAAGAAGCAAAACTTAGGAGTCCTTCAAACATTGATTTAAATTCACACCTGTCTATATTCTTGACATATGACCCTGTGCTTTTGTTTTCTCATCTGAGAATCAGGTATATCAACTTCATTAATTATTTATGAGTATAAAATGAAAGCAGTTAGTCTAAGCCATAGCAATTATGCAATAAATATTAGTTTTCACTATCAATATTAATGCAAATAACCTTAGAATGAGTATACTCATGAGGGAGTGAGTTGTCTGTCAGTCTAAGCATTCAAACAGAGATTGGATGAGCTCTTGTTGGGGATAGGAGTAGGAGATGTGGAAGAAATTCACTATCAAATGGAAAACTATACTAACTTCTAGCACTGCTTTGCAATTGTTTAAAAATATTAGTATGAGGAAAGAGAGAAGGATGAGGAGAGAGAGAGAGAGAGGGAGAGAGGAAAGGAGGAACGAAGTGAGGGAGAGAGAGAATCTTTACTCAGTTGCTTTCCATCTTCCAACATACTGTGCGACCTTTTTAGTCATCTCTTTATCTGAAATCTCTCTCCATTCACTTTACAGATCACTTCCTTACCCCATCTTGTTCTGACTACTTCGACTCAGAGAAGTTTATATTCCATGCCAGGCCTCCGGGAGACAGTGGGACCTCCTAACACACCCTGGGTAGCCTCTTTTCTGGAGGAGAAGAGGGTGGAGAAGTGGAGGATTTTGTTTCTCCTGCCTTCTTCTTTACTCCAGCCCCTCCCTCCTGTAATAGTTTCAGTCAGTGAAAATCACCCTGGGGACAGATAAGGCTCCTGTAACCCGTGGCAACCAGCTGCCTTTAGATAGAAAATGGCTTTTCCATAATTTTATAATGTGCGTCAGTGGAAGGGGTAGAGGAAGAAAATGGGGAAATAAATAAATAAGTGTAGCTCTGAAGGCTGTTGTACTCAGCCTGGGAATGAAGGGTTGTCACATCCTCCAAGTTCATTATGCTGCCTTTCATAGGGAAATTGCTGTCTCTTCCAAGAAACTCAGAAAGGCTCTTCTTACTGTTCAGCCCAAATGAGCTCAAGGACTACCCCACATTCTAATTATTTTTAATACAATTGTGGCAGTTTGATTTAGAGAGACAGGTGGACACCAACTTTAAGTTGTCCTCAAGTTTTCAGACAGGCCCTTAAAATGTAACTGAAAAGTTATTTTCCCCAACAAGGTACTTTCTTCAAGCCTATTTCATTAGTTCCCACCACTCATATATTTAGAATCTCAGAATTGGAACTAAAAAATGCAAGAACCATTATCTTGTTCAACCCTTAATTATATTACATGATATGATTGAGGTCCCCTGGATGAAAATGACAGTCTTAGGTGGCCAAGAAGGTTCTGAAACACAGGTCTCCTGATTGCAGTATAATGTTCTTATACTTTTGCTCTGGGAGTATCTCCTTTGTTTCTTCTCTCTTTATGTCCTCTACTTACAGTTTCTCTTTATTTTCAAATATTGGTAAATTTAACAAGTAGTGGCTTAGAGAAGGGGATGCATATACATCCAGTAACCTAGCTTTAATAAAGAATAATAAGGGCATACCTCAGATTTATTGAATTATTTTATTGTCCCTAGACTTTTTGTTGTTGTTCATTAGGATTCTAGTGGTTTTCAGAATGGCTTTCCCAGAGTTTTCAATAGATGTCTTACAGTTTCACAAATAGTTGATTAAAATATCATTTTTATTTATTCATTTTTTTATTTGATAAATACTTATTGAGGACATACTCTGTATAGAGTCTTATCCTAGATCTTCACGGAACAACAAATGATCTAAAACCTATAAGACTGACAAAAATAATAAATAACATCCGCACCAAGTGTTATAAGCCACATATTAACAGAATGAGAAACTGTGATTCTTAACTTTAGCTACTTAAGTAACTTGTTCAAATGTAAAAGATTGCATTCAAGTTCTTTTGCCAAATCTTTTTATTTGAAAAAGATTCTGAATACTGCTCAGTGCCTAGCTTAAAGCTTGTTAATATTTGAAAGTACTTTTATCAAGATTTTATATTCTACCAAAAAAATTGTACTTAAAAAAAAATTCTGAGGGTGACCCAACAATAAGGACATTTGAAATCTTATGCCTCATTTTTTTGTTTATCAAGATAACTAACCTCATTTTTATTTAGAAATAAATGTTAATCTTTAGTTAGATGTCACAATTTTTAAAGAGTCTTCGTATACTTAATGTATGAAATATTTATAAACCAAATGATATAATGAGGGAGATCTGCTTCAAAAAAAAGTCAGTTTGTAGTGGAGGGGAGATTAAACAGAATTGGTCAAGTTGACAGTTATTAAATCTGGGTGCTGGGTACCTGAGATTTATTATGCCATCACTTATACCTTTGTGTATATTTCAACTTTTTATTTAAAAACATTATATTAAAAACTTTTTTTTTCTCACTGAGAGGCTATAAAATAAGCAACATACATTTGGGTTTATAAAACACATTTGTACTAATAAAAAACTAGTTTTTGGGTTTTTTTTAGTATCCACACACTAAGATTTGTTTGAAGTTTTGTTACTTATAGATGGTGAAAAACACTGTGATACCTCATTTAAGTCCAATACCCTCAGAGATGGATGTGCTGCAACCTATGGAAAGGAAAAGAGAAGGGCCCACGGGACTGGCCGCACCTCCAGCTAGAGATGGAGCTAGGGTATAGCCTAGATTTCCTAGCTATTCCTCACATGTGAGAAAAAGCAAGCTGCCCCTTCACAAGTTCAATTATTAATGGAACAAAAGTTATGGTCTTGTGATGGATTGTAAATGAGGTCTATATACAGTAGTCTTTTTTTTATGTGAAAATGGCATTATTATATTTTTACCATCCAAAGATCCATGCTGACTTTGGACCCCTACACTGTATTAAACACATTTATAGGCAAGGAGCTATTTCCCTCACAAACACAAGTTTATAGGAGAACAGTCAACAGGCATTTGATGTGATTATGGAGAACAGGAACTATGTGTTGACATTTTTGTTATTCTATGTACTCTGTATGTATGTGTGTGTGTGTTTATGTAATTTTTTTTACATTAACTTCTTTAAATATATCTTCCAGCCAGCTACATAATTGGACTTTCTTTTGTTATAAGAAGTGAACATAAATTACTCCTGTTGGGTACAGATTAGGTTACACGATTTCTTCGCCTCTGTCATCGTCAAATCCTGCATGTCAAAAAACTTTAATATTTAATGCAGGACTAATTAGTCTCAGTTGGGCCCAGGGCACTTAGCAAAACCTGACACCAGCCATAGAGTCAAGTTCATTTAGAGAGCATAATTACCAGTTATTTCTATACTGCAAAATGCCCCTATTAGGGTAGCCTCCCTTCTTACCCCCTGATTTTATAAATAAGTTGAAAAATAACACGATGACAATAAGTTGAAAAATAACTGATGACGTAATTTATTTCTGGCTGTGACATTCATGAGATAACTAAAAAAATTTAAGTATAGAAAAATAAAATCAGAGCCGGCTAGATAAACCTGGAGAAGATGGACCCGTAACAGGTTATTGAAGGAAGTTAGAGATTCATGAGGATAAATTGTTGCCCATTACCAACATTATGAAACTAGCTTTTACAAATGTCTGACAAGTCATTTAGAAAATGTCTATTGAAAGCTATTATGAAAAGGCATCATACTGAGTCCTAAGGTTACAATGGTAAAAAAGAAAAATATTTCTGCTCTTGGGGTATATATTCTAGCAAGAAACAAACAAACAAACAAACAAACAAACAGTGTTTAAACAGATCTCCTATATAATTTGTATTCACACTTCTGGTTATTGCTACAACAGAGCATCATAAGATGCTAGGAGAGCAAGGTGACCCAACTCCAACTGGGATTTCAAGAAAAGCTCCCCTGAGGTGTCGATATTTTACTTGAGATCTGAAGGAGGAAGAGAAGTGAAGAGGAATGAGAACAGAGAGCGAAATATATGAAGTCTCTGAGCAGAGAAGAAGCAGAGAATGTTCAGGGAATAAAAGCTCTGTGTGACTCCTCTGGGGCACGAGAGGTTTAAGTAGATGAAAATCAGACAATGCAAACCCTGCTGGGCCACATTAAGGAACCAAACAATTGATTGTATAATTAGTTGTATAATGTCAGTCTTACTTGGTACAATATCTGTCACATTCCCTTCCAAAATCTGAGAACCTAGCACACATGCATTGAATGATTCAGTTTAAATGAATGAAATGATGAATGATAATCACAAAGCCCAACACTCAAAGTCCCATCCTACTTGCTTTTTTTGCTCCATTTTGTAATTCAAAAATACCCTCTCGCAATATGATGTAGTCCTCAGTACCATTATTTAAGGCAAGTAGAATTATTGCCATTTAGATACAGGGAAGTTGGGTTTGTCCGAAATCAGACTACTGTTGTCTGAGCTCAGGAAGAAGAATAAGTTCACTTTCACCCAGAAAGAAAGTTTGTTTTTCTAAACACTGGAATATGTTTCTGGAGAAGCACATCTAATTTCTTAAAGCAAAATTACCTTTTCATGCCTTCTTCATCTTTTCCCTCTTATCACTTTATAATAATACCCTCAAGTCTTAGCGTAGGACTAGACTTCCATTATGGGGCTTCCCAGCTCTTTTAACTCTCATGAGCCTTTATAATAGTTCAAGTCTGAATTATACATTTTATCACTTGAATGTTCATTCCCATCTATAGTTCTTCTGATGGTGTCTTTCTGCTCTAAATGTAGCAAGTGTCTCATGAGAGAAAAAACATGTTTCATTTTGTTCTTTTGTTTATTGTTTCTGTTTGTTTTGGTTTTGGTTTTTGGTTTTCCTGTCTGAGTTTTTGTTTTGGTTTGCAGCTATTACACAAAGCATAGGAAGATTAGAATAAACACTCAATGGGTTGATCCCTGGGAGAAATAAAATTCCTTGGCTAGAGTACTAAGAGTTCTTATCATACTTTTTATCTACCTACAAGATCTAAAATTTTTCATGAGATTGAGTGTGGTTGAGTGGATCAGATGAATAGTGATCTGCAAGCAGAAGGGTTTGAGCTGGGAGAGGTTACATTTTTAATTTTCTCTAAAAACCTTTCCAAGCCAGAATCTGAAGCACACCCTCTGAAACAGTCCTTTTGATGGCTATCATAGTCTTTTAGTAGTCAAATCCCATAAAGTTTAGTCTTCACCCCTACTTGAATCTCTAAAGCATTTCTCACTGTTGAATTCTACCCTCAGCCCCCTGCTTTTGTTTTTTAGAATTTCATCCTCTTCCATCTTATAAGAAAGTTTGATTATAATTTTATTTACTTTTACTTTTTGGTAATTTTTTCATTGTTCCAAATGCAGTGCTTCCCCAAGTTTCCCACCTCCCTCTTTATTAATGTATTTAATCAAAATGTTAATGATTTAGAAACTTAGTCATTCAAGCTTTCAAAATAAGTTGTCTCCTACTACATTTCTTCTCAGAGTTCTTACAGCATTTTTAAATGGTTTCTTCAAATATTTACCTCCATATTTCTAAGAAGAGTATACTATTTTATTTGTGTATAAAAATGCTTAGCTATCTTGAAGTCATACTCTGAAGAAAAGAATTTGATTCTCTTACATGGCCCACCAATTAAAATTTTTTTCTTCATCTTCCCAATATAGTTACATCAATTTTATATTAGATTTATATTTATAGTTTATATTATTATGATGATATAAATATAGTAGACAGCTGAAGCATATAGCATACTGTGATTATACATGTGTTTGTGTGTGTGTGTGTGTGTGTGTGTACATTCATACATACTCATACATTACCTTTCTAAAATTAACAATAGACTCATTTTTTTATTGGCTGACTTTTTCATGTTCTTATAACTAATTTAGTCTCAAATCTTTTTCCCTAATATTCTGAGATGTCCTAGGTAACAATAATGCATTGATTTCCTTTCTTTACCTTTGTCTTGGAGCTATCTGCCAGGAGCCCTCTATCTCCTATAATCAGTACCACTGGTCCACAGCCTGCTCACAGCATTTGACCTAGGACTCTCCTCTGCCATCATACTGGGTCTTTCATGTTAGGAGGCCTGTTTCCTGATGCTTGTCTTTCTTCTTCTTGGATTACTCTCTCATTTAGATGTCAAAAATCCTCTTTTTTTTGGGGGGGGGAGGGATAAAATGTACACAGAGGTTAAGTTTTTGAGTCCCTAGCTGTATGTCCAAAATATTGTTATTAATATTACATAATGGTTTGTGTATAGAATCCTAGTTTTGAAATAATTTTCTTCAAAAAACTTTTAAGTATTGTTCAACTCTCTGGTAGGTTCTAATATTGTTTTGAGGAAACCTAATGCATTCTGATTTCCAGTTCTTTGCATGTGATCTGTTTTATATCTTCTGGAAGCTTTCAAAATATTTGATTGATTTATCATGTTCTGAAATCATATAATGATATGCTTTGATATGCTGGGTATGCCATGGACTCTTGTTGAATTATTTCTTTGGTAAATATATTCCTCCCATTTTATCTGTTATCTGTAAATTACTTTAGTCAGATATCAGACTTCTTGTATTAATCTTCTATGCTATCTTTTATTTCCTATTTTATATATACTTTCTGGGTAATTTCCTTGACCTTAACATTGCATATATATATATATATATATATATATATATATATATATATATATATATATATATATATATATATATAATTTATTTATATTCCTATATAATTATATATGTAATTTTTGCTGTCATGTTTTCAGTTTTCAAGATCTCTTTCTTTCTGTAACATTTTTACATTTATTTTTGTATCTTATTTCTCTCCAATAAATTATTAATTTTTCCTTGGAGAGAAATTATATATTTCTTTTTTGCTCTCTATATTATTTATATTCCTCATAATTCCTTTTCTAATATATATTTTTATCTCTTTTTTATATGAACTTTAATTTTATATCTGTATTCTATATCTACTCTATCTGTCTGTCTACCTATTTGATCCGTTTATCTCACTAAATTGTATCCTCAGATCACTATCTAAGGGTGCAACTTGTCAGTGGCAGGTTTCACTAAATGGTGCTTGGGCCATGCCCGACTGACCTGGCCTTTATGTTGGCAGATGTCTTCTTACATAGGTCTTTTCTGTTTGACCAGTCATTTTCCCATGGTATGAATGTATAGAGAACATAAACTTTGTTTCCAGCATCCTAGAAACCAAGTAGGAGCAAACTTCCAATCAATACATTTGTCTTTTCTGCATTGCCTTTTGTCTAGGCTCAAACTAGAAACTAGAGTCCCCCTGATTAAACATTTTAAGGGACTAAGTTTTCTGCATTTTTTTGGAAAGAAATAGGACACATTTGAAGGAGATTTTCTGAGAGTTTGCCAGACCCTCATATACACTTTCCACCAATCTTCTTATTTCCAGTCCCACTGATTATACCTACTTCACAGGTGCAGGTCACTTTCAATTCCTGACTCTCTCCAGGTTTTCAAGATGCCAATAACTCAGGCTTCTCTGATGGACTAAGCCTGTCACCACTTACAGGCTTTTACCATTGATAATTCCATTCATATTTCTTGTAATCAATCAACTCTTTTTAAATTCTCTTTTATTGGATAGATTTAGTTCTTTTTTTGGCCAGTCACTATCATTTTAGCAAGGTTTAAAAAAGAGTAGGAAAAAGTCTGTGTTCAGGCTACTATGCTTAATTCTAAGTCCCTGGTTTTCTCTTCCAGGCTTATTTCTCTTTACACAAGCATTTAGTACACTTAGAGAAGCCTTTTATGTACAGTCTAGCCCAAGCTAGTCCCAGTAAACATATCATTTTCTTAGTTAGAACTCATGTTTTGCAAACATCTTAAATTTATTGTATCTAAATTAGATGAACACATCATCATTCTTGATCACAAAATTAACTTTTGGTTAATACTTTTTTAGGGTAAATAACTTTAAAGAAATATTTTTTAAAATATTTATGCCATGAATCAAATTAATGTCATGTATCAAATTTTAGAGTTAAGACAGGATTAAACACTGCTTCGCCTGTTCTTTTAAAGTTTACTATAGCTTATTGTAGTTTATTATAGCTTATAATAGCTTATAATAAACTATATAAACTATAATAGCTTATAGTTTATTATAGCTTATTATAGTTTATTATAGTTTATAAAACATTTGGTTAATACTCAATAGCATAACACAAAAGAGAATTAATCATTTTGCTTTTAAATGTGATCAGTATAACTTGCAAAGCCTATGATGAAACTTAATCTGTACTTTTTTATTTAACAAGTGATCATTGAGTGTCTCCTCTGTGTCTAGCACTGTGTTAAAACTGACCAATAGATAAATGAGACATTCACTCTGCTCTCACAAAGTTATATATTCATGAAGGAACCAAATACATAAGTAAAAATTGCCATGCAATGTAATAAATGCCATGATGGAAGTGAGCATAGGGGTTATATGGGAAGGGAAAACTTCCCAGAGAACAGAACTGGGTGGAATGTTACCGATTACAATTCTGTAGGTATATAAGAACATGAAGAATACACTTGGCAGAAGCAGTATGTATGAATTCTCAGAGGCATAAAATGAATGTGGTTTATTAAAGGAACTATAAGTAATTTGGTCTTACTAGAACCCCAAGTAAGAGAGTTGGGTGGTGGGAGAGGGACCCAGAGGTTGATCCCAGACTAGACCATGAAGGCTTTGAATGCTATTTTAAGGAAATTGAGTGCATGAGTAGATTTAATTTTTCATTTGGTAGAGAACATTAATGAGTCCTCCAGTCTAGTATTAGACACTTGGATGTTTAAACAAATAGACACTCATACACATGTGCTCACAAATACATGCATTCTCATGTCTCCTATGAGGGCCAGATTCCTCGACTTTCATATTCTTCATGTTAAACTGGATTGTCTGTAGGCAAATGGAAAAAAAGGCAGAAATGTTATGTTGTCCTTCTCAGGACAGGTAATACAATGTAGGCAAAAATCACAACCAAATTAACCGGTAGAAGAGTCTATTGTGTGCACCATGGTGGGAATCAACAGAACACACATCTGGAAAAATATGAGGCTCTAAAGGAACCAAACTGAGCTTGTTTACAATTAGATTTTCTAATGATAATGCATAATGGGACTTACTCTTGTGATTGTCATCAGAAGCCACACAGGCATTCTTAGGAGATAATGTATACAGAATTTGTACCATGGGTGATATAATCTTTCCAGCACTAGGGAGGAAAGGTGCTCTAAAGCATACAAAGAAAATGATTTTCCTGATTTCTGGGTTCTAAAAAGCAGCAGAATGCTCAGAATTTGGGGAAGTCTATACCAGGAGACCAGGAGGACAATGTCTGATAACTGGAAGATGATAAAAGAAGAAACTATAGCTTATTGCAGTTTATAAAATATTTTCATACTTTGCTTTTAATTTGATGTTTTTTAATTAGAAACAGCCTCTTGAGAGAGATGGAGCAGTTTGCATCATCCCTACATTTACAAATATACACATGTAGAAATATATTTCAGGAAGCTGAAATTCTCTCAGTTTCATTCAAGTACAGTGTCAGCCTGAATTAGAATCCTAAGCCTCAGTCTACTGTTCTAGAATCTACCCTTCACTCTTCTTTGCCCCAGTTTTCTCACATGCTGGGAATAGGTACATGGAGGTGGGTTTAAGATGTAAGGATTCAGATTGGGTAGTGCTTACCTCATGGTTTTATGGCAGCCCTGGTAGCTGACATAGGTTCCAGGGCTATTTTATAAGAAACTCAATGTTCCTGAGACCATGTCTGCAGTTTTTTTTTTAAGTTTTTAGAGAGCTTACATGCATTGGACTTTATAAGAACAGGCAACAAGTGGTTAAAGATGAGAAAGGAGGGAGTATAATTGACATGTGGGTCTATTGGTCTTTCCCCAGGCCATCTGGGAACTTAAATAGCCAACAGTTAATTAAAAATAAACTGACACTTTACTTTAAGGATAGTTTTAATAACCATTTATAAATGTTACATTAAAAATTCATACACTGTTATCAATTCCTGCTAAGGATTTACAGCACAATGAAGGTGTTATGAATGTTTTATAGGTACTGGGGAGAAGGCTCTTCCTGCAGAGATATTTTCAGAAGACTATTTGTCTTTTCTAGGCCACATCATAAGTACTTAAGACAATAGCAGCTTGTGGAATAAAAACAACTCCCAAAGTTCAGGTTGCAATCTCACCCTCATACTTCTAACTGGCTACAGCTCTTTCCTTAGGCATCGTGTTTCTTAGCAGAGTGTTTGTTCCAAGTTCTAGAGGATGTAGAAAGGAAAACTGGGCTGGCAAGGACAACTCATAAATGACATGAGTGAAAATGCCCCTGCCCCACTCTCCTCCCCCCAAAAAAATCTTGCATGTCATTGATGGAGAAAATGAATTGTACTGAAGGTGTGATATAAAAATCAACTGGAAAATTATCATATCTGGTGACCTAGAGATTCTGCTAAAGAATGATATTCATTTCTGCTTTTAGAAATTTTGTTTTGTAACATGAAGTACAGATTTTTATCTGCTCTTCTTTGGCCACATCTTGTAAATTGTGTAGCAACTCCCCATGCTGTAGACACAGCTTTTTGGCTGTGAGTTTGGGTATATACAGGTTCAGTTTTCAAATGGCAATTGAGCAGAAGTGAGGCTCAGAATAGGGACTAAGTCTCTTCTGATTGTTGCCTTTCCTTTTCTCTAAGTGGGAGCAGGAATGGCAGAAGAGAACCCCAAATTGTCTGCTTCGCCATTAACAATTGGAAGATACATTCCTTGTTCATGGACCAGAAATTACAAACTTTCTCTCTTTGCAGTTTAAGGCCAGTGATTTTGCATGACTGAATTTTAAAGCCCTGGCTAGTTGCCTCCAGTGGTAGCCTACCTTTCATGGGAAAGCAAAAAGCGATAGAGATCTATGGTACGTTTATTTTATCGTGTGTGTGTGTGTGTGTGTGTGTGTGTAAACATTTAAATTCTACTCTCAGCAAATTTCAATTATACAATATAGTGTTATCTAGTTGCCATGATATACATTATATATCCTCAGACTTTATTCATTGTACAGCTGAAAGTATGTGCCCTTTTACCAACCTATCTCTATTTCTCATAAAACCTAGGCCCTGGAAACCACTCTTATTCTGTTTCTATGAGTTTGACTTTTTTTTATATCCCACGTGTAATATTATAGTACATTTGTTTTTATTTCTCTGTTTTTCTTGTAGTTCTTTAAGTACAGGTCAGTGTTATTTACACTTCTACACTCCTTGATAAGGAAATTCTGAACTGCGGAGTAAAATCTATCTCTTGATGCCATCCTGATCAAAAATATCAGTAAGAACCTACAGGTGGAGAAACACAACTCAAATTTTATTGTAATAACCTAAAAGTACTTACTATAAAAAATGTATTTAGATGTGCATCAGTTTATATTGTAGGCATCATTGGATTCTGAGTCTTTTTTGTTTGTTTGTTTGTTTGTTTGTTTGCATTGGGACTTGTTATGCCCCTCCCTTTGTAATCATTCTATTCTTTGGAATTTGTGCGTGTGTGCTTTTTCATATATCATACCTATTTTCCTTTTTCATTGTGATGTAGAAATAAAATATTAGGATTATTATCACATGTTATAGGGCATAAATGTATCTTGGGATCCTGTTTTGTTTGTTTGTTTCTGGACTCCTAAAACAAGCAATACTAATCTTTTAAAATTTCAACATCGTATCATTTAAAGTTAGATTTAACAAAAATCTATATTTTAATTTCTTCCAGTGAAAATAGACTGAGAAGAGAGAGTAAAACAGATGGGGAGGAAGCCAGAATGGGAGGAAGTACAAGGAAGACAGAAAGAGAAAAAAAGAATGTGAGAACAAGAGAAAGACCACATGTGTAAGAGAATATGAGGGGCAGAAAGAAGGCACAAGGAATCCAGAAAGTGAGAGAAGAAGAGACAGAGGTAAAGTCGATTTTACATTTTTAAAACCAGTTAAAATAATGCCTGCTCATTTTGAGATTAGATCTGAAACCGATTAAATTGGTTTCATAATACCGTTGAAAGAGTACTGTATTTGAACTTGTGTTGTGCTTTTCTTACCACAGTAGCCATTCTCCTGCCTCAGTTTCCTCATTTACAATATCAGAATATGTATAAAATATTCTCCCTAAAATAAGGTAATAATACCTTCCCCATGGTATCATTGTGAGAATCAAATGAGATAATGAACATAACTTAAAAATAGCGCTTCATAACTGACACATTTTTATGACTAATATTGTATCTTAAAAGTAGCACCTTATAACCTACAATTTTCATATACAATATATTATTATTATTCTATAAATATAATGAGGGAACAATAGAATTATGTGTACAGAAACAAAAGCAATGAACGGTAGATACCCTGGTCCATCCTCCACAGTACATCCCTTCCCTTCCTTTTCCCTATTTTCCTTCTGAGACTTTGCCTATAAAGCTAGTTTTTCCATCTCCACGACTACTTTGTTCTTTACAAATCTATATCTGGGAGGCCAAATTCACTAAAGAATATACAAGAGGGATTACTGCTGCCTTGGCTTCAAAAAAAGTTTGTTTCATTTATTTCATCCTTTTAGTCGAACAAACTGGATTGGACTCCTACTGCTCTTAGCTTTATCAGTCACCATATTTGTCAAGATTTTCAGGTAGTGTCAGAAAAAGAAAAAGAGCACTTACTTTTGGCTGCATTCTTAACATTCTTATCACATATACAGATAGATTGCCTTTCAATGAGCTATCTAATATCTAAGCTCCTTC
Organism: Cynopterus sphinx; assembly: GCA_030015415.1. Lineage (NCBI taxonomy): Eukaryota > Metazoa > Chordata > Mammalia > Chiroptera > Pteropodidae > Cynopterus > Cynopterus sphinx. Next base: position 117,886,577 of record CM057385.1, on the reverse strand, counting down.
CCACTTGCACTTTTTCACATGGTGACCTATGGAAATATATAATATAGATGTGTCTTTGTATGCATTTAAAAACAATAATTAGCTGTTTGCACTTAAGAGTGTTAAAGTTTTATAATTTATTGCTCTTTAGATAAGTGAATAGAATACTAAACTTGTATTGAGGGCAGAGGCCTGGATTTTGTTTTGTGCGTACCCATAACTGGCTGCTGTCTGTGTGATCTCAGGAGGATCACTTCCTGTTGCCTCTAAGTTTTCCATATATGAAATTAGAGAGAGGAACTCAGTGGTGACAGATATTTGGAAGTGTGTTGCTCCTACTTACATCCCAGCCCACAGAAGCCAATCTAGTATTAGAAATTTTATATATTCACTAACCTTTTTGGATTAAATATCTGTGTTCCCCAATATTCATATATTGAATCCCTAACCCCCAATATGATGACATTAGGAGGAAGGACCTTGGTAGGTGATTAAGTGGTGGGTAGAACCATCATAAATGGGATTTGTGCATTTATAAAAGTGACCCCAGAGAGTTCTCTCACTCTTTTGCTGTGTGAGGACACAAAGAGAAGACAGCCAACTGTGAAATTTCAGAACTAAGAAAAATCAATATTTTTTATTGAAGTCATTCAGTGTACGGTATTTTTGTCATAGCAGCCCAAATGAACTAGGACACTATTTCTATGTTGCTTCAGGCTGAGAATTTAAAAATGATGGCCATAGCTTTTGAACCAGACCTTAAATATTGAGTGGGAATTATATAGGTACAGACAGATATAAGGCATTTCAGATGATTTTTAGAGACAGGATAAAGAAGGATGTTCATTCATTTTTTTTTACTCATCAGCATCTATTAGTTGAGTGTCTACTCTGTGACAGTGACTGTTATAGGGGTTAGGGGTTCAGCATTAAACAAGACAGGCAAACATAATTCAGTTCACAGGGAATTTGCATTCTAGTTGGAGGAGAACTTGAAATTTGATTCTCTGGAGCATAGAATATGTTAAAGAGAGCAATGGTTGTTGTGTGAAATTATATTGGAGCTGGACAGTGGAGGGCCTTCAAGTCCAGGATGTTTGAATTTCATGGTGATGCATTGCTGCTACTCTTAAGACCTGATAACAGGCCATGAGAAACAATGGAGACCTTCTAACCAGGGTAACCAGGTGCCTTGCAGTGATACAGTCTCCAAGAGTGATCACAGGCAGCTATAGGTGTGGGATGGCTGACAGAGAAGAGAAAGTAGTCCATCATAGTGGAAATAATTCAGGTTTCAGGGTCATATTAATAGAAGTTGTGGATCTTTGGAGGAGTTACTTAATCTCTCTGAATGTTGATTTCTTCATTTGTAAAATAAACCCCAATTTATATACTTATTGTAAGTATTAAATTATAGCTCCACTCTACTCAAATTTTGCAAAGTTACTCAATAAATACTAACGAAGTATTTTAGTGCCACCTTCTCCAAGGTGGGTTAAGAACTTGTCAGAGGGAAGAGCCTTAACAAATGTTGCTGAGGAAGCAAATGAACAAGAAATTGTACTGAGAAATGAAAGAGATGTTCCTTGATCTGAGACGTCTTAAGGGTTGCATTCTGCTTTGCTGAAGAGAAGAAACAAGGGAAGTAGTAGTCTGCTGAAGCATGACAGACATAAAATCTATATCACAAGCATGTCTTCTTAAATATTTTCATTGTCAGCTATGTAAATTTTAACTAAAACATTTACCAGCAGATTACATTCTCTCTATAAAGAGTTCACTCATGAAATATGATCACATCCTCAGTGGAAATCTGTGAGGAAGGCAGAGGTAGATGGCAGAGTCTTTCTTACAAATTTAGAAACAGAGAATCAAAAGACAGATTCAAATTTTAACCCATGGCCATACAGTAAAATGAGGATGGCCCAAGAATGTAAGTCTTCTGATTTGGATTTCAAAAGTTCTGCTAGATCCATCCACATCTTTTCTGTAAAACACTGTTCAATGAGGAATATGAATTTTCTGTGCCATTTCATTAATACAAACCATTAGGTGGAGAAGAAAATAGCAACCAGCAGAAACTATAGATAATGGACTCCATGAATTAGAAGATTTCATGAATTAGATGGATGCCATGAATTAGAAGACTCCATGAATTAGATGGATGCCATGAATTAGAAGATTTCAAAAGCCTAGTTTCAAATTCTAGCTCTAAATGTTACTAGTCATATGAAGTAATAGGAGTCTCATATACTTGCAGTGATAAGGATAATTATGTTTATCAAATAAACGTAATTATTTAATAGCTCTGTGCCTGGCTAGGAAGTTCAAATATATGAATGGTACAAATAATTCTGCTAAAGCATCACCCAATGAATTGTACCATACACTGCTTTTTTCTACTTTCCAAAATCATCCAGTCAGCATTGATTTCATCAAATCAACAACAAATTGCACAATATTTTCAAGGCAACTTGTTTAATTGCTGCAAAGCACTCATTAGGACATACTTTTTTGCATAAGTATTATCTACTTTGTTTTCTCACTTTTGTGATACCCTTTCTTCTCCTCTTTCTTTCTCCCTCAACTTATGTGTGCTTCTGGCCTCTTATATAGGTGGTCCCCAACCTTTTTGGCACCAGGGACAGGTGGTCCTATGAGAATCTAATGCCTGATGATCTGAAGTAGAGCTGAGATAGTGATGTTAGCACTGGGGAGAAGCTGCATATACAATGAAGTTTCGCTAGTTTGCCTTCTGCTCACCTCCTGCTGTGCAGCCTCGTTCCTAACAGGCCACAGACCAGTTCTGGGGGTTGGGGACCCTTGTCTTAGAGTCATACTCTTTTCCTTGACTATTTTGTGCATGCAGTTGAATTGATTACTATGCATAATATTTTTAACGTCTTCATCTTTTTAGAGGTTTTATCAATGGGTATAAAGGTCTTATCTTTAATTTTTGTTCTTGCTACAAGTCTGATTTTTAATCAGCCCTTACTACTCAAAAGCCTTCTGGATTTCATTCTTTGCTCGTTGGTACTGAGAAGTAATTTCCTTTGCCAATTCTGAAAATCCCTGAATTAATGAATTACCTTTATCCCTTTCATTTTTTTCTTACCAGCTGGGCCACACTTTGAAACCATCTATCTCTTTTTCAATACATTATTAGATAGAACCAGAAATACTAAATTCTCTTTTCTGGCTATTTCTCCTAGATCCACAAGATCATAAGATACATGATTTTCTTTCTAAGTTATCAAAAATGAGGGTTTTTCCAAGTGTTTCACCTCTGCAAAATAGAAAATATGATCTTTCCAACTTTGATCAGCTCTCTTACCACCTGTCAGACAATTACTAGGTCAATGCCTCATGTTTCAGAGTTTCATTACAGCTGTCTTCCATTTCTAGGAATTCTCTACTATACCAGTCAGGATAGGGGAGGTGGTACTACAATAATTAACAGTCTAAAACTCACAGTGAATTAAGCAACATCTACATCAGGTAAGCTGAAGGCTCAGCTCCATGTCATCCTCCATTTAGGATCTAGCATAATAAAGGAACTTGCATTTTTCCAGTTGCTGTGGCAGGGTTCTAAAAGTTGCTACCTGGAAGACACACAATACCATTGTCCAAATCAAGCTGGATGGACACAGACAACTTTGAATTTGGATAGCAGCGAAAGGATCATAATGCAAAATGAGGAGAGACAAGAAAGGAAGGATCACAATCAAGAGAGTTTGATATCATGGAATTCAGTGCATGAACATATTTCATAAAAAAGATTGCCATCAGCAACAGCAAATATGAGTGAAAAGTGAAGATAAGTACTTACAGGTAAAATGTGACACAATTAGTAATACTTGAGAAACAGTAAGAGAACATTGAAAGACAGAGATGTCTCTACCGTCATGAATACAAGTTTCAATTTACCTAAATTGCCTCAAAGTTTACCGGTGTCCAATATGAAGACTTCTATAGACTAGAAATTCCAATGTGTAGAAATCTGTCTTAATTTTCAAATAAAAGAGACTCAGGCCCCCACAGTATCTTCCATTCAGAGCTTCTCACTTCCCCTGAATGATAGAAGAAATTAGGAGGCCATGTAATTCAAAAGAAAATCTAGCCTCCTCAACAGAAGTCAGCCACTGGTGGTGACCATCACACACAGTCTTGTGAGAAGAAAGAGGCTCAGGCCCACTAGTGATGTTGGTTGACTGCTGGTCCAGTTCCTTCAACAGGTTTTTAGATCTTCAAAGAAGGCTCATGCTACTCCCTTAGTGCTAAAACAAGCCCTAGGTATCCCTGACAAGAGTTTTAAGTTTCATGTCCTGTTCTTTGCTTCTTTCATTCCTGTATGCTGCCTTGGAGTACTGGCCTTCTCATTAACTCTAAGGCACATTTAGTTTATGTTTCTGTCTCTGGCAACATATGAACTACTGTCTCTTTTCCCAAGAATCTCTTAAGACTTAAGTGATATCAACTTTCTAACATTTGAATTCCAAACAATCCTAGCTCATCTCCATTCTCAGATAATGGGAACCCACACACACTTTTCTAAGGGCTATTTACATCCTTCTAAGGTCTTGTATGTGTGGAGAATGAAAGTAGCATACTTTCATGAACTCAAAATGAATGTATTCTCCTAAATATGACCATGTGGACTTTCTGTCATAGCTCTCTCCTGGGGGAAAGCAAAGCAAAACAAAACAGAAACAAATCAATAAAAAGGAAAAACCTAAATAAGCCTGGTGTTTTGCAGAGCCCTCCCTACTCAACCATCACTAATAGTTCAAAGAAGGATTCTCCATTAGTGACCATTATATGATTTGACCTAATGTTTTTAAAATGCAATATTTTTACTAATGGAAAGGTAAGTTTAATTATCAAGATATACCTGACCATCAATGGTTGTGGAAAGGATAAATGCTATGTATCCACTATTACATACTATTTATAGCTCTAAGCAATATCTTCAGTGCACCAATGCCATACAAAAACACCTGAATTGCCTTGTAATATTACAGCAGCTGCTACATCAGCAGTTATTTTTCCAGTTGTTTAGAGGCTGTGAAAATTAACAAGCTGGCAGAAACCCTGGCACTGTATCTGGGAGCCATTTTTTGCCTAGAATAAAGGTGATTTCTTTAGAAAAACACTATCTGCAGGATCATAGAAGATGAGAGGCACACTGAGCAGAGATCAGCTTCAAACAAGTACTAAGAACAAAACACACCATTGGAGAATGAGATACCATGTGCTGCTAAGCAGACTTCTACTAAGCTCTGATAGCACACAAACATATAATGTGCTTAATTATGAGGAGGAAGCATATGAATATTTAGGTGGTTTAAGATAACACTGTTAAGGAGAGGATGCCTGAGTTGATAGTAAGGTTTTCATGTATGGATTCAACAGAATAGAATATATGGGGAGTATTTATCATGGATCAGACACTGCGTTCAACTTTTGTCACACTGGAGTAGGTAGACCTAAGACACAGCCCTGCCTTCTGGAAACCTACTATCGTGTATTTAGCACCTACTTTATAAAAAAGTCCCTTGACAAAAAAGGTAAAAGAGAAAGAAAACTCAGAATGACTTTGGCCATTAAAGCACAAGGTCAGATGTTACAACATATTTGCCGACGCCCAATTCATGTCCCTCCTTCGCATCCTTCTCACCCCTCTTGCCCAGGGATGCACATTTCTTTTCATAGTCCGTCTTGGTGACTGATGACCATACCAGCACCACCCATTTCTTTCTGGGTCCCAGCATCTTTGTCTTCCTTCCTTCCCTCCCTCCCTTCCTCCCTTCCTCCCTTCCTCTCTTCCTGCCTTTCTTCCTTCTTTCCAGAGTTTGTCACTCTGAGATCACTCACCCAAGTCTCCCTGAAGCACTTTTAATATAATCTTATTTGTAACTCTGAGGTGAGGGTCACTGATATATATATTTAATAAAAACAATTTTTCAAATAAAATAAAAAGCAAAAGTTGGTTAGTAGTGGTCAAAAAGCCCATTAAGGCAATATCTGAGGTTTGTCTCCCTCTGCTGTTCAGCTAGGGGAGCAGCAAGGCGTTTCTCCTTGTCTATGCCGGGACTACCTGCTGCGTTGACACATGCCTGATTGTCCCTTTAAGGACAAAAATGGGACTGGGAATGAATGGGAGAATCACACTGCTACTCGGATCGGATCGTCAGTTTGCTAATCCTACCGCGGTTATCACTGATGCAAAATTCAGTTCTCCAGAGCTGACAAAATAGGTTTTACTTTCACCAACTCTCTAAGCCTTCAACTGAATTCTTTCCCTTGGTCAGGATTTCAGAATCTATCTAGAAGGAAGACTGTCTCAGTGACAGAGGAGGAAGGCACAGAATTATTGAGCAGAAGCCATGCCCCCTTTCAGACTCTGTTACTCTCTGGTTGTCTGTCTTGCCTGGCTTTGGGGAAGTCTCATTTACTATCTAAATCTCAGTCTCTTCACCTGTAAAAGGAGAAAGTAATTGTGAATGAGAGAGTGAAATAAGCAGAAAGGCAAAATTTAGGAACTGTGACTTTTAAAGATTACTTAACCTAACTTCTTTGTCATTCTTATAAGCAAACTAAAGCGAAGGGGATCACAAACCTCTGGCTCATGGGAATGAGTGTTTATAACACTGCCCTTGCCCAAGTCCAGTTTACAGAAATCTCATTTAAATGGTCCAGGATAAGGCTCAGTATGAGTCCCTTTTAAAGGCTTTCTAAGCGATGCTAATGTGTAACCAGGGATTAAAACAAAACTACACACACACATAAACAAAACAAAACAAAGTAGCAAAAGCCACTGTCCTATAAAGGAAGAAAACACTGCTCAGTGTCTGCCAAAGGAGCTCCTGCAGATCAGGAGCAAGACGTGAATGCCGATTTCATGTATTCTGGAACAGTGCTGTTTCTGTATCCTCAATGGGCAGATAACCCACCGTACTCCCTCCAACTGGATAGTTTCTCTCACTAGCAACCTCCCAGAGCAGTTATCACTTCTTCCCTCTTATGCCAGTGATTTATTCACTTTCTTTATATAGACTCTAGAAGAGTGTAAACTTCTTAAGAATACAGACCACTTCTCCATTATTCTATATATTCTATAGAACCAGAGACTGTGCTACCACACTTTGCAGAAAGAAATATGTTTTAAACACTCTGTTTTATCAAACCCTGTCTTCTTTCCACTGTCTATCTTCATCATACCTAGACGTCTTTTCTCCTGGGCTAAGTCATCCAAATTCCTTTTATTTTTCTCACTGCTTTAATTTTTTAGGCCTTTCTTCACATCTCTGCCTGACATCGCTCTTTTTCTTCTTTTCTGAGGCAAAGGAATCTAACCCTTTGAACATACCCACAAATTACCAGCCACAATGACTAAAACAATTAGTGCCTCTTTAGTACTTTGGGATTAGTTTCACTCTTCACTTAATATTCTTGGGATTATGGTTAAAGAGCCATGAATGGATAAGCTCTTTCCTCCAAGGAGGCAAATGGAAGTCCCCTGAGTCAGCTCCAAATCTGTTGCACATTCTAATATTTGCTATTGCTCTATTCTTTAATTATGTTTTGCTCTTTGCTATGAATATGACTGACCTCCACTTGCTACTTCATCCCCCCCACTACCTTTGGTTTTGTTATTTATCCAATATCCTCTTCCCTTTTTAAATTAATCTACCCCTTGCCCATATTTCCAGGGGCAGGTAAGATTCTAGCTTTCTTTTTTTCTTTTGATTCCTTCTCTGACCTCCCTAGCCACAATAGATTACTGTCATCTCAACACAACTGACTCAAAATCACCTGTCTCATCAGGTGAACACTTACTTACACAATCATAGTAAGAAACTATTTTCTTAATGTTTTTTTCCAACCAGAATGTGAACTCAAGATTAGAGGTCTTTCTTCTGCTTCTTCTCTATTTCTAGTGTCTTCCAAAACAGCGTTGGGAAAACAATAAAATAGTCCTGAGAGATCAGACATTCTGCACACTGACTCTGTGCTAGATCTAAGTCTGAACACTTCCTACAATTGACTAATTTAATCCTAAACAAGCCAAGGACATCATCACTAATATTATCCTCACTTTACAGAGAAAACAATACACCAAGAAATCAACTATCTCAAGCTTACCCAGCTAGAAAGTGATAGAGACTGTTCTCAAGTTTGGACCATCTGACTTCAGAACGCACACTCTAAATCACCGTGCAGTACTTAAATACCTATTGTATTTATAAACACAATACTTGCTTAGGAGCAAGAAAAATGACAATGTAAATCCCTCAATATAGGGCCTGGCTCACAAGTCTTCAGTAAATGGTAGATATTATTATTATGTAGAACAATTCTGACTCTGCTGTTTACTTTGTAAGGAGATTGCTTCTATCACCAATAATCTCTACACCCAGAGGGTCTGTGCAGACTTGGACAATCGGCAGTGACTTCTCAAAGCCGGTATTTTAAATGCATGAGAGAATTACTTTCACGAGAGGAGGGATTTCTGGTTGCCATCATGACAGTAGTGCCATTGGCTTTGAGCAGGGGAAAAAGCAAGGATGGCAAACACCGAATCTTTTTCAGGCCTACAAAACAAAGATCGCTCTTGCCCAATTCTCAGACTGTACTCACATTAGGAAACACAGGACCAGATATTTCTAAATCCCCTTCAACATTTTAAATTAATACTGCAGTATTAAATTTCTTTTTTTTTTTTTTTGCTAAGATATGATTGCCTGTCACAGTTTTAACCTTTATCACTGACTAAAAAAATGAGCTCTGCACTACTCATCAACTAGCCAGTATTTAAGATGTAGGATTATGTATTTATAATTAATATGGATTAGATACTATTTTCCATGAAGCATGGAAGACAAGTCAATTTGGAGAGCCACACAGCTGCTCAATAATGTATACGATGCCTGTTTAAAATAGTGTGTTACATGCTTTCTTAAAGTATGAGAAGCAGCATGGCATAGTTAAAAAATCACAGTCTGGACGCATAGAAACCATTTTCTAATTCCGGACCTATCAATTATTAACTGTGTAAACTTAGGTATGTTATTTACCTTTGTGGGACCCTGTTTTCCTGAATGGGGTACAGGAGCAATATGGTTTGTTTTAAGGATGTTGTAAGAATTAGAATGACTCTTTAGAAAGGCTGGCACGAATTGGTAACTCAATAAATGGTATCCATAATAATTTTTATTATTCTTTTCATCATGCAGAAGATATTTATTGGTTCCTCCCACTGTACTAAAACAGAAAATGTGATTTTGGATCTGGGCCTTGAAAGATAATTAAGTTTTGGTCTGGTGGTTAAGCGAGCAACTTTATGGCCAGAGAATGTAATGACTCTAATGTATGTTTGCACAGATTTGATAAATATTTCTTGAGTTGCTATTACATACCAAACACTGTAATAGGTCCTAAAGATAGAATAAAGATGGTTTTTACATGCATACAGTTGGTATTCTGGAGGATTTTGCCTTATATCTCTACAAGAAGTGGTAAAAGCATGCCACATTTTCAAAATTTGTTTTTATAAATTTTGGGGCATCATGCTAGACTTGCTGAAATGTTTCTATTCATCAGCCTTATTGCTTATACAAAAAAATTATAAATCCTCCAAATTTGTTTAATCCAGCAGTCGCTCCTCCTGTAACGTAGCACGCACGCATGTGTGTGTGCACACACACATTCACACGTACACATGATACCCCTGTGCCTCAATATCATAAATGTCAGTTGGCACATTACTTACTCATGGTTTTCTTGATTTTTCTCATTATAAAATTTGATTCGTAAAGCTCCTTGGTCTATTACTTGAAAAAATTGATTTAACAGTAAAAAATGCTTAGGGAATACAGGACTTCACTGAGTCTCTAATGTGCACTGGGATTTTTTAAGTGGCTGATATGCTGCATTTTATTTCACAAATAAATTTAACCTGGAAGCCCTCTTAAAAATATTTTTCCCATTATATCTGACTTGCTAACAAATGCTGGTAAATTCTTATATAACAATTACTCTTGTCTCATGGCTTTCTCTGACAAATTTAATGAACATTGTTTTGAACACATGGCTTGAAAGATTATATTTCTCTTCCTGGAAAAGTGGGAAGTAATTATAATTAATTTTCAAATCTGTGTCTAGAGCAAGCAAATTTTATTTTCAATTTAAGGAGGAGGCATTGAAGCCAATATTAAACGTTTGAATTATCCCATTTAGGTCTCTTATTTGTCTCTGCTCTCAAATACCAGTGATCTCTGAGTGACAGCCAGCAATTGCTCAATCTTATAAATTTACATTTAGTAAATAAGACTTGGGTATCCATTATATCACATGTGTTGTAGTAGGCATTGAAGAAAGAGGTAATTTAATTATGGCTCATGCCTCAAGGAGCTTATAATCTAATAGTGAAGACAGTTAAGCTTATAAGTAATTATAATATATTATAATAAGCACAGGTTAGAAATGAAATACGTCATAGAGAATGAAGTGATTATCTGGTTGGACGAATATCTGAAAAATTTTCTTACGACTCAAGCAGTTTATTGCAATTGAACAAATACTATTTAAACCAAATTCTCTTGACTTGGAGTTTAGTGAGAAACAAGAAAACATCATAAACAACAACAGTTCAGGACACTTGAATTCCTCTTATTCATCTCATTTTTTTTTTACAAGAATGACTAAAAGATTTATTGCTTAATAGAACCCATGAGGGCAACTATACTTTGAGGAAAGAGAGTCATATCTTCACTTTAAATCATCATCTCATGTGGTAACAACTATCAAAGCCATTCTCCCCTTCCCCACCCCCGCCCAATATCCCCTCATAATACTTTCTTTACGTTAAACCCAATTCATCAAAAACATATCACTGAACAACATGATAATGCTATTGGTAATGACAGTAGTACTCTGCTGCATTTTGTAATGTCCCATACCCTAATATTTAATCTGTACCAAAATCCTGCTCATTGACTTATATAATTTACCCTTTAAATTTGAGAGAACTAAGACTCAGAGATAGTGAATGAGTACTTTCAATTCAAATAGCTACAAAGACATGGAAATAATGCAGTGTCCAGTCATTTGATTTAATTTTGGTGTTTTTAGTTTTCTTTAGCCAATTTTTGTGAAGCTGATGTATCTAAATATTGAGCTGCCAAGAAAGCACACTAAATATCAGTTGTGACTTATGGCCATCATGATGTATGAGTGAAAAGTTGTTTTTGTTCTCAAACTATCATTATGCAAAAGATGATATCAAAACTCTTCTCAGACAAGAACTACCTCTCAGCCTAATAGACCCATTAGAATTTTTATAGAGTTATAATTGAAAACAATGGTCTTCAAAGTTATATAACTCACTCAACTGACTAGATTATGAATTCTCAGTGTTAACATGAATGCATTCTTGGGGTCATCTTCAGGTTGTATGAAAGAGCCACCCAATTAACTATAAATCCACCTTTTTTTTCACTCACTCGAGAAAATACATTGGAATTTAAATGAATGACAATATGATGTATAAACTTCAACATGAGTGATCATAAAAAAAGTAAGTTATTGTAAACTTTTGTACCTTAATTGTTTTTAAGACATTAATTGTCATAGTCATGACAGATTAAGTCTCACCAGGGTGCCACAATACAACCATTTAAAAGATTGATTTATTCATGTATTGCATAATATTTGTGATCTGCTTTATCTTTTTATGAAGTCATTTAAAAAGTACCTTTAAATATTAACATAGCTATTTAATCCTCTGCTTTCACTCCATTTTATTTAACATTCACAGAAAGGAAAGTTGATAACAATCATAATAGAATGACTAGATAACTAGCATTATGTGCTTTATAATTTAACAAGCATTTTATGTCTATTATACTTGATCTCCAATAACCTTGTAATACGTTCAGTAATTCCCATTTTAAAGACAAAGAAGCTGAGATTCATAAAGGAAATATTGAAGATATGAGTTAGAGTGTTTATTGACAATTTTATCATTTTAAGGATAGTGCACCTATAAAAGAAAAAAAAAATAGAAACATACAAACTCAGGGAGAATTACCTCAGCCACAAAACCAGAAAGATTAGCATTAACCTGGGATTCTTTATTCCAATTGGTTTGTTCTGCATCAATACAGTTAATTAATATACAACTCCAAATTAGCTTTTGCAGGCAGGGAAATGTCAGCGGGTTTCTTCTTGTCCTCCTGCTAAGTGGAGGACATTAAATCATTATTACACATAATAGTTCCTAATTTGCAGGTGAAAATATTAGCTCCCAAATGTATAAAAATCATCCTGTGCCTGAAGGTCAACAGTTGCGTATTAGATTGTTTTGGTTTCCTGCTGGTCACTTTACAACTCAGTTTAATAGTTACCATAGTACCTTTGGTCCAAAGTGAACTATGGCCTACTCCTCATCTCTTCATCTTTATTTACCAAGAGGTAGCTAGGAGACCAGACTGTCAGCTGTACTTTTCTGACATAGAAAAGGAAACCCAGAGAGGTTAAGTGACTCAGCAAAGGTCACATAGAAAATTCAACCAGTCAGTGGATCTTCCAGATTGAGATGGTACAAGCCTTGGAAAGAATCGATCATCTATTTCTTTTCAATTATCTAAGTGCCTCCATACTCTCCTTATAATTCTATATTCCATGCCATTCAAGGGGACAGTGCATATGATAAGAGGAAAATGAATGACTTTTCCAGCAGCAAATGTACTCTGTAAATAAGACTGCAATTACTGCCTGAGAAGTTGGGACTCGCTATTGCAGTATTTTATCTGTTGGGTGGCCAATTTATTAAAACAGATATCTTGCGTTTTAATCACTCTGCCAAACCACCATCTGTTTCCAACCCAGCCTCTCCCCAATCCTAAACATCCCCCATACCTCCTGCCACAGTCTTGATCAGGTTTTGGTATAGGAATGGACAGCTTGTGAGTGAAATGTCAGGGGACTGTACAATAATTCATCTTTTGGGCATGACAGAACAAGCTGTTGGCTGCTGTGAATATGCATAGCAGGCCTCGCTGGGCAAAGTCCTGGATCTGAAAAGAGGATGGCTCCCACTTGGTAGAAACAAATGCCTCCTCACCCTCTACTCAGAATAGTTACCAATCTTTCTAGAAAGTCTGAGAAATATTTCAGAGCCCAGGAATCAGCATTCAGTTTAAGGAGCTCTGAATTTCAGTATTATTCATCTGAATTTCAGATGAATCAAAATTAAATGTGTCAGTGTTTATTATTAGTAATATGACTGTCATTTAATAGGTTTTTCTATGAGTTAGGACCATGTCAAGTACTTTACTTATATTATTTCATAATTTATTCCTAAATTAACCTTGCCGAATAATACATTGTATCTCCAGTTTTACAGATGAATCAATTAAAGACTCAGAGTGCTTAGGTCATTAACTCAAGGTCACAGGCATTCGATGACAAGAGATTGGATTTGAACTCATGTTTCTTTGACACCAAATCCTGTACTCTCAATGACTATATTACCTGCCAAGCTTCATAATGCCACAGAGGTACTGAGGTACTAGCACTGAACTGCCTTCAGTAATAGTTTTATGTCATGAAATGTGGGTTACAATATCATTGATTTTTTTTATTATCTTTGCAACCAGTTAAGGCTTTCTTTCTTTCTTCCTTTTTTTTCTTGTTGTTGTTGTTAATTTTTTTTTTTTTTATAAAACAACAAAAGCACCACTAAGAACAATAAAAATTTAGGCTCAGAAAGTTAAATTAGTTTTTGTAAAACCACTGAGCAGAATCTCTGTAACAGGTTTTTTGGTACCACAGACTAAAGCTTGAAAAAGCAATGCTTAGCCATGAATGCCTTTCCAAAACCTGGCTAAGCTGGACAAAACTCTTCTAAGTTATGAATGAGCCTCAGCTGTGCCACTTCACCACTTCCCTAACCTGCAGGTACAAGGTGTGCACATTCATGGCCAGCAATTTACTGGAGCCGTCTCATACGGGTTCAACATTCTGGCTCCATGAAGTCAAATTGGTAGGTCAACCAGTTTCATTGTAGGATCCAAAACAACATAAAACTATGAAGCACTTTATTTCAAAATTATTAATCATTTCAAAACGGCAACTCTGGGGCATTATACCAAGCATAGGAACCTTCTGAGTGTGGAATCCTGTGCATCTACACAAGTCACATGCTAATAAAGCTGACCCTGAAAGTCTCAGTGTCTAGAAAAAGCCCTATTTTCCTCTATCTTTTTCTTTTCCAAGAACCCAGAATAGAAAGAATGCTGGATTGAGAGATTATGGCCCCAGGTCTTGGTTTAGATGTATGGCTAACTGGCTCTGTGACTTTAAATTTGTCATTTAGCCTTTGGTACTGAGAATCATAAACTCTGGGAGTTGGATTAGTTAATCTCTAAAGTCCATCCACGATACCTAAATCTACAACGTTTTAGAGCATCCAGTTGCCTCCCTCCCTCTACTTAACATCATTTATTTTTTCAGTTTCCCCCTCTGCCAGTGCAACTTTAAAACTAATCAGGCCCCCTAACACCTGCACCACAATTGACCACGCTCAGATTTCACCTCACCAGCCTCACCTCCATGATTGTGAAGCACTCCTCCCACTTCAATTTCCAGGTCACCATTGCTCATGCCGGCCCTTCTCATTGACTCAGATGCCTACTCTGAGCCATTTAAAGGAAGTTATTTTGAGACTGTTAAGGGGAGAAAAATTGTTCCAGCTTAATCTACTAACTCCATGATAGTGAGGAAAACAGCAGGAGATTTTCCCCAAAGGGACACATTTGTTAAAGTCATATGTTTCTCGTTTCCTCATTTAAACAAAGATTTCTGTATCATGAAGATAAGCAAAAGCAAACCAAAATTACTTATTAATATATACTTCGGAATAAAAGCCTTACTTCAAACCATAAACTCTATACTATGAAAAATTATAGTGATACCAACTATCTTTTCTTCATCTCTAACTTCTTTTCCCCTGTCCTCTCCATTAAAAATGAATAAATCTATTCTGCTTTGATCTCACTCCTATTCCCAGATCTAGATTAAATGACATCCCTTTCTTCCTATAAACTCTTCTCGAAACTTGTTCAGATTCCTCCATCAACCAACCATCACCACTACCACCTCCTACCCAAGATTCTCAATAACTTTTTCATTCTTTTTACCTTAGAGAACATATATTCTTTATCTCTGTATTAAAAGAATATATATATATATATATATATATATATATATATATATATATATGTCTTTTTATTTGAACAAGATTTTGGATTATTATTATTTTTTTTTTTTTTATAAAACTTACTACTCCTTTAAAGAAGAGCTCAAATTTCTACTTTCTGGCTAAATTTCCTCCATTTTCATCTATCCAAATTGGTATCATCTTTCCCTTAATATGACCCTTTCAGAATATTACCACTTCTTAAAATTGATTTAAAATATGTATGCACATGCCTCATATCCCCCAGCAAGCTTATAAGCAACTTGAGGACAAGAAATAAGCTTTCAGTGGCTAAAAGCATGTTTTGATTAGATTAGAGTCACAGTGAGTGTTTGTTGAGTGAATGACTGTGAATTATTATCAGAGAGACAAGTTAAAACAGGAACAACTGGATTAGCATCTTATCTCAGCTGACCTCTCACCTTTGATGTTTCTTGTTCATGTTTCTCGACTTCTGAGTCTATCAAAAGCCAAGTGAAGAAGCTGTTTCTCTGAGATCATTCATCTGTCCTGTTAATTTGTGTTAAGTGGTACTTTATCAGAGCCAGGCTTTTAAGTCCATTAAAAGTCTTACAGCTTGTCTCAAAGCTGGGAACACTATAAAAGACAACATCAATTCTGCAGCTCTGCCCTACTCTCAGGACAAGCAGATGCTCTCAGTCTAGGTCTTAAAGTCAGCCTCCAGGACCTCCAGAATGACGAACCTATGACAGCAGGCTGTGGAGTGTCACCTCTTCTGAAATATGAAGCAGCTGTCCTGAACTCAAAAATTCTTTATAAAGATATTAGCTGAAGAAGAAGCAAACTTCTGTGCAATTATCGTCAAATATAGTATCCTCATTTCTTCAGCCTTTATAATACACTCTTATAAATTCTTTAAAAACAACGAATTTGGCAGGCTAGACACAGCTCACTAACTTGGGAAATTTATTTTAAAAATACAGTTCTCATACACCATTTGTAAAGAAAGTCTGGGGGGAGGCTAAAAGTTGTTCATTTTTAAAAGGTTCATACATGTTTCCTATTTGTAGCTAGAATTTAGAACTCTGGAAGCCCACTGCATGTAATTTAACATCAGTTATTATTTTATAGATATAGCTAGGAATATTATTCCCATTTTAGTCATGAGCAAAGAAAGGAGAGAGATCTGATGACTTGCCTAGCACAAGTCTAAACTTTGGTCTTAAGTTAGAACATAAGCTCAGATCTCTGACTCTTAGTTCAGAGCCTGTCTACTGTTCACTCTGAGGCCTGGCAACTATAATTACTAACCTATTAGCATGAACTAATTTATCAGGTTGCTCTAAAGAGAATGAGAAAACCAGGGTAATACATTTTAATTAGAAAGAGAACCATATATGCAAGAAAAGTTCAAATCATCAGAAGCTCTTTAAATGCCCCTGCAATCTGGGAACTAAAGAAGGGGGAAAAATACTATCAAATAATTATATAAATGATCAAATCTTCTAATTTTTTTTTACTTCCCTTTTTTCCATATCACATTTCCTTTTCTTCCTTCTTTCTTGGCAATGACTTAGATCCATTAACAACACAGAAAGTATTAACTCACATAGACTGAGCTTAACAAAAGAAGAGGATAGAAATGAATTTTGCACGCATGTGCCAGGATTGTTTGTTCTGAACCATTGCCCCATTTACTCACGCTTGTTGACTCTATCTTTTTAATAACTCCCTTTCCAAGAGAAAAGTAGTACTGATTGGATTGATTAGAATTCAGAGCTTTTATTGGGCCATATTTGACTAGTGGATGAGTTCACTCTGCCTTAAATATTACCACCTGTGCGCATCTCTTGTCTTTTCTCAATAAGACCTGCATATACAAAATATACAAATATATGAAACTTTAATCTATGAGTGGTAAATAGGATCAGTGGAGAAGGAAGAGACTGTTCCTAATTGAGCTGAATAAAATAGTTAATCATGTAAAAAGAATGAAATTAGGCATCACTATAATTTCACATATGTAAGAATTTAGGTACAGAAAAAAATAATTTATAAAGTCCAGAATCCAACTGTTTCTCCCCAATGTGATCTCCATTACCCAAAAGCCCCCTAACTGGTTTCCATCTTGACCCCAATGTCTAATTTCAGTACAACAACCTTACTGATACTTTTAAAAATAACTCAGATTACAATAGCTTAAAATTATTTAATGCTTTCTCAACTCATTCACTACTGAATCTAAAATTCTTAATGTGGCCCATGAAGGCATTCTCTGCCTCTACCACAGACTGCCTGTCGTACTTCAACTCAGGCTCCCCTTACCGTGACTCATACTACCCTAGCATCCTAGCATCCTTGCTTTTTCTCAAATTGGCAAGCTTGTTTTGGCCTTGGGGCTTCTGCACTTACTCTTTCTCATCCCTGAATACTCTGATTGTAGACATCAATACGGTCTTCTTATTTATCCCAGTGAGGTTTCTGATCAAATTTATTATTATAGAGGTCTTCCACAACTACAAAGGTATATTTATAGTTACCTGTTCTACCTAACATTTTGTCAGAAATGGTATTTGCACTTAGAATTCACGGATTTCATCACTCTATTCATTAGTTTTGCTACCTTTTAATTTTATTTATTAATTTTTTTTACTGTCATTGGACATATGCGGAATTGTTCTGCATTAGCAAGCAACCACAAATTCTTGGTGACTTAAGTAAAAAGAGATTGATTATACCAAGTTCTTGCTACAAGTCCATTTCATGCTGGTGACAGAGAGAGGAATTTTTCTATTCATCACAGTCACTCAAGGACCCAGTAAAACCAGCAACCACCATTGGAACATTTCTAATTACTGTGTCAATTAAAAGAAATGAAAAGATTCAATCTTGAAATGACCTTAAAATCATTTTATTGGCTAAATTTATTCATTTGTGAAATTTCCTGCTTATATCTCGTGCCCTTTTTTTTTTTTTATTGGGTTTGTCTTCTTAATAATTTGTAAAAGCTATTTATGTAATTTTGGTACTAATCCTTCTTTAGCCATGTGTATTATAAATACCTTCTCTCAGTTTCTCTCATCTTTTAATTTGCTTTAAGGTATCTTTTGACAATAAAGAAAAAAAGTTAGTTTTGTCAGTGTTCAAATTATCAGTCTTTTATTATCAAGGTAGAACCATGGAGACCAATTAGGAGGCTGTTGAGTACTTGTGATCAAATTGGAGAGAAATGGTTAGCTTCTGGATAATTTGAGGATAGAACTAAGAGAATTTGGTGATTAATTAGGTATGGGAAAGACACATGAGAAAGAGAAGATGAATCAATTATGACATTAAAATTTGGGGCTTTATCAATTTTAAGAATGAGCAATTTGTTGAAATAACAAATGTGGAGGGGAAGACTTAGGGGAGAAAATCCAGAGTTTGATTTTGGCTATGATAATTTTGATATATCTGTCAGACATTTAATGTTAATAGATGACTTATGTGAATATATAAAACTGGGTTCATAGAAAATATCAGATTTAGACATAAACATTTGGAAGTTGACAGCATAAATAAGGTATTTAAAACTATGTGATCATAAAATATATATATATATATATATGTATATATATATATATACACACACACACATATCTACAGAGGTAGGTAAATAGAGCAGAAAAAAGTCTAAATACTGAGTGCTGGGTAACTCTGATATTTATTGATTTGGACAAAGGAGGATACACCAGAAGAAATTAAAAAAGAAATAGCCAGTAAGGTAGGTAGAAACATCAAGAAAAAGCAGTACTCCAGAGAGAACAATCAACTATATCTAGATAACAGAGCAAGACAAAGACGAAGAAATTATGATTGCATTTGGTAATACGAAGATGATGGGAAAGCTTGACCAGAGAGTGATTTTAGCGAGTTTTGGTGACTAAAATTCAGTTAGAGTGATTTGGGAAAGATTTTAAAGCTACGGGATTATTTTGTCTTTTTACTTTTTGATTTTTCAGGGAATAGAAAATTCATCAATAATTACATGGGGTATGATGACAAAGGAGATTTTTTTTTCATGTAGTGAAAAAATCACATGGCATGTCTGTATGCTGATAGTAATGGTTCAGTAAAGAAGAAAAATTTGGTTATGGTGAAGTGATGTCCTCACGTCAGTAAAATGGACGGGATGGAAGGACAGCTCATTTACTATAGTTGTAAATAAAAGGGAGGGTGGGTAATAGAATCAGATATGTAAATATATCTACCGAGGGAGACTTTTCCTTTGCATTATCACCTGTTTTTCTAGATCCATGATTCCATGATTATACCCCAATACCATCACATAACTGATTCCATTAAACGATGGGGAAAGTGATTTCTCAACTTGAGTCAGAAAATTTGAGACACATTTAGGACCAGAACCTTAATCTTTTCTGATGACTACATCTCTGATTTTTAGTTCATTCATACATTTATTACATAGATTGTTATTGAACCTCCTTGGTCAAGGACTCTTCTAGACACTGGAGATATGTAGTGAAAATCTGATTTCTTTCTTTCAGAATATTTTCATCTATAGTATGATACAGGCATAAAATGCATAATTAATTAATCTGAGTTGCCATAAGTAAAACAAAATCAGTTTGCAATAAGAGCAAAATATGGGGGCTGACTTAAGTTCACTTAGAAAAGATAAATAATTGATTATCTGTAATTTGAGGGATAAATAAGATTCATATGTATGAATTAAATGATAGAGAATGTAGGTAAGAGCATTGCAGAAAGTACAATCACCACAAAATATTCATAAACTGTGGCAAGAGTTATGAGAACAAGAAGTATGGTAGAGAAATAGGCTGAGACTAAATTATGTGAAGGAAATGGTTTAAAATTTTATTTTTATCTGAAGGGTATTAAGAAGAAATCAAGGGGAGTTTAAGCTATGGATCACCTAAAGCAGTTCTGTGTTACAAAAGGAAAACTGTTGGATGAAGAAGGAATTAAAGAAAATAAATACATATATGGAGAGACTGGTTGGAATATTAATAAAGTCATTCATGCTTGTAATGATGGTAGCACATAGCTAGTATATTGGGAGCTGAGGTGAGGGGATGAATTTGAGAAGTATGTAAGAGTTTGGAATGACGGGATATGGTAGTAGGTGGTTGATAAGAGAGAGAAAGATACTTTTGAGAATGACTTCCAGGGTTTGGACTTCCAGGTTGATGATGTTGCCCTTACAAAGAAGAGAAGATTTTGGAGTTATTAAAGTAATGAGTTGATATTGGACAGATAATATTTGAGTTGTCAGTGAGATTTTCAGGAGAAGATGGCAAAAATAATGCACCAAATGTCTGCCAAGTGCTATACTTAGATTTTTGAATACAGAGATAAATAAAGGTCTCTTTCTACTCTCAAAAAGTTAATTGTTTAGCAGGTTATACTACTCTATTTTGCTCTGACCCCTTTCTCATTCAAATCTTCCGCTAGATGTGAAAATAAACTTTGTTCAGGAATGGTTAGAAGAAAGAAAAAAAAATTTCCAAGTTGTTATCTTTTAACTAGGTAACAGTCACTCATAAAAAAGATCAAAGTTTGGTGTAAATATGCTAATATCATTTATGCAAATGAAGGTTCACTGTTTTAACTGTAAGATCAAGGGATAACTGCAAGTAATTTGGTAATGGGCTGTAATTACCCTACCATCCATAGCATGGGGGATCAGGGTGATACATGAATCAAACACTGTTACTGAATGCTTTCACATTTCATCAGTGCCTTCCCTTTATCACTGTACGTAAACATACCCCAAAAACTATCAAGTTCAGTATTAGGTTAAACAGTAGAGAAAATGGTTTATTCCTACATTTTTCCTTTCCGTCTTCTCCCACCCCTTATTTTTAACTTGGTAATATCTGACAGAGAAGAGGTCTTTCTTAAATTATTAGTAATTAGAGTTATAATTCCAGGTATGCCAAGAACTAGCTGTGTGACTTTGGGTTAAAATAACTGCACTCCTTTTCCACTGAGTTTCCCAATTCTTTGTTACCATTTGTAATAATCTCTTCAAAAGGTGTCAGAAGTGACTGGTTTTTTTTTTTCTGATTTGGAAAGAATTTTTAAATTACAAAAATTTGCAGAACAGTGAGCTTTCCCCCTGTTTCTGAATCGTTTGAGAATAAGTGGTAGACATCTTTTCCCATTACCCCTGGAATACCTAAGCATGTTTCCCTGTATCTATGTGCTATCCTACATAGTCATGGTATAGTCTTAAAAAATTAGGACATTAACACTGATGCTATCTATTTTCTCCTATCAGATCCACAGAACACATTTGATTTCTGCCAGTTGCCCCAGAGATATTCTTTGTAGCAAAAGGATTCAGTCTAGCATTGAGTGTTACACATAGTCCTCATGTCCCTTTAGTCTGCTTAAGTCTTTCCTTGAATTTCATAATCTTGCTATTTCTGAAGATGAAAGCCAATAAAGATTTTTTTATAAAATGTCCCTCAATTTGGATTTGTCTGATCTTTTCTCATAATTAAATTCAAATTGTGCATTTTGGGGGAAGAAATATGACAGAAATGATGTGCTCTTTTTTTTTTTTTTGCATCATATTGAGTGGTACACAATTTCAATTTGAAGTATTACTGGTAATTTTAATCTCTTGATTAAGATGGTTTCTGCCAAGTTTCTCTTTTACAGAGTTATCTTTTTTCCCTTTGAAGTAAATAAGTACTATGTGAGGAGATATTTTAAGATATATAAACATCACATTCATCTTCAGACTTTTATCCACTATTTTTTGCATGTATTTATTTTTTATTTGCTGATTTAATTATTACTCTGATGATTGAGATAGTACTTTTTACAATTTCATCATTCAGTTGAAATTTATTCTTGGCATTTTAGTATAACGAGATGCTTTTTCTTCTCATTTTCTATTTAAGTTATACCAGTATGAACTCACAGATTTCTATTTCATTCAAAGTATTATAATTTGTTATTGTTTTTATTTATTTACATTATCTAAGATTTGGCCAATGGTACCTCTTTAAAGATAGATTCTCTTTTTATAAAATATGTTTTCATGATTCTCTAAGTCTTACTTTACGAACTTTCCAAAGATCCCTCATTTCTTTTAATGGAGGATGGAATTTTAAAACCAAGATCTGGGTACAAGATGTGCCCACTTTGGTGGGTGATATGATACACCACACAGTTTCCAGCCACTCTGAGAGTACTGCCCCAAATATCCTTTAGCTGTCAAACACTTTCAAGTACAACTTCAACTAAGAAATCTATCTTTCCCTAGGTACCCACACTATATATTATTAGAGGTTCTCCTACAATGAGTTATTATTAAAAGCTTGGGATCCATGCTTCAAATCAGGGACACTGGCCATCCCAATTCCAGATCCCGTAGAGTCAGCTGAGGCCTTTGTTGGATCAGCATACCAACTTAACTTTACCCTTTGCCCAATCCTGCTTCTTTTTTCTTTCTTCCATAAATGTGACTTCCCAAAGTAATTTCTATTAAGTGTTCTGTCTCAAAGTCTGTTTTCAAGAGCAAATAACCCTAGGAGATGTGGGGTGTTGTTGTGCCCATACCCTCTCAATGGACAGAGATAAGAAATATATGCATGTATGTACCTCTACCTATACTTCTATCAATATCTATTTCTCTATATATTTATCTATATATTGAACATCACAAATGTGGTAGGAACAAATCTTCTCTCCTACTCTCCCCACCAGAAAGTAAACTCCTACCTCTGGAGTGTGTGACGATGTTAGGTTGGCTGACCTTAAAATAGGGAAATTGACCTGGATTATCCAAGTGGGCCAAATGTGGTAGAAAGAATCCTTAAAAATGGAAGGGAGAGCCAGAAGAAGAGAATCTAGAGACATGACTACAGAAAGTCTGAGTGATTAAAGGTAAAGACCTGACTCACTATTGATAGCATTGAAGATACAGGAAAGAGTCCGCAAGCCAAGGAATGTGGGTGACCTCTAGAAATTGGAAAAACTGGGAAAGGAATTCTCTTCTAATGCCTCCAGAAAGAAATTTAGTTGGTCAACACCTTAACTTTTGCCCCATGAGAACTCCATTGAAATTGAGAGTTACAGACATATAAGGTAATGAATCTGTGTTGTTTTTTTTTTTTTTAAGCCACTACATTGTGGTAATTTGTCACAGAAACAATAAATAACTGGTATAATGAGTTTATACTGATTCCATAAATTCCAATCCAACACCACAGGGTTTATTACAGTTTTTCCCTTTCCATATTTGTAACTCCCTTTTCCAGCACTGAGAGACTTGGCTCTCATTATGCTTAATTTATTTCCATATTTGATCAGTCACAAATCTGATAGGGTGCTTCCTTGTGTGGTGATCTTTCTCCTCTCCCCAGCCACCACCATTATCTCATACAAATGTCTTCCATGTTATGGCTCCAACTAATGGCTCTTAGGCTAAATTATTAAGAATGGAGGTACAGAAATAAGGAAGGAAGGAAGGAAGGAAGGAAGGAAGGAAGGAAGGAAGGAAGGAAGGAAGGAAAGAAGGAAGGAAGGAAGGAAGGAAAATAAGGAAGGAGAGAGTGAGAAAGCAAGGAAGAGAGAGAGGAGTCGGACAAGAGCAGCCAAGTCAGGGTTAAAAGTCTATGCACAGAGTCTACCAATGAACCTTCAATTGTCATTGTATTATAAACCCCATGCCCAAAATTTCCTTAAAAAAGCAGTGCTTATGTTTGTGTCTTCAGGGTTTATATCCAGGATTTTCATCACTTTCTCAAAAGAGATGCTTGAGCTCTAATAAGTTAGAAAGCACTGAGTTTATAACTATTTAGATAGAAAGTAGAGTGATGACCTAAATGTCCTTAAAAATTTATTTACAAGCCTCGAAATAGACTGCAATAGATCTTTAAAACACTCACAACAGCCACTCTCAGTAGTAGTTGCTAACATTTTATGTTCTTCCTCACTGTTTCATCTAAGATTCTAAGAATCAGGACAATACCACAATCCCCACATTTCAAAGAGAGATAGTAGACCATTTATAGAGAGTGCTATAGGATTGGGAACTTAGTTTTTAAAGCTAGTGTTGCCAACTTCTGCTTCTACGAGGACCCTAGAGACCCTAAAGCATGAATTTATTAAGGAGAATTTTAAAGTGTGCACCTACCTCTCTCAATCTTTGCAATCCCAAACTATGGGTCAGCCATTGAAGGAAGTTCCAGTTAGAAACTCTGAAACTTCCCATGGAAAAGCAAACAAACAAAAACAATTTTCAGTGTCAGCCAAGTGCAGATGACAATGGTCCTGGCTACCAGAGTGTGTACTTTCACTTTTCTACTTCTTCCCTGAGGCCCACCTTACAGGGGTCAACAAACATGACTTCCAATGGAGAGAGAAGATGAAGCAAAAAAGAAGTTAATTGACCACAATTCCCTGGTCCCATCGTAGACATCTGTGATAAAAACTTGGTCATCATTCAAGTGGGAAAAGCTCTAAATTAGTCAAGAGTTGGCAGCCTTGGGATTATTCTATTGGGCTCTAGATTTTAATCACAGAAACAAAATTATGTCTGCAACTGAAAGTTATCAAAGGACTACTTTATTTTCTAAATGGAGGAAAACTATGATACCTGGTCCAAATTATATACAAGCATTAGGGGGAAAGTATGTTCGTGTATCATGCTTGAGTAATCTGTAGAGGAAAAGTAAAGCTGTCTTCTTATTTTGGGGGACAATTCCTGTCAAAATGTATCCTTTTTATCAAATATGATATTGATCAACTCATAATTTTCTGTTGCCTGGTGGGGGAAAAAAAAAACCCTTAGAAGCTTATTTTTTCTTTTATTGACATATAGGTGGACATGTTAGCTTAATTCTAATCCAGTATTCTGCTGTAACATATTTTAGTAAACTTATTTTGTTTTCCTCACCTGAAAACCACTTAGATACAGTTAAAGTTTTGGGGATTAGTTATTTTTCTTGTTCAAATTTACTTGCTAAAGGCCAAGGCCATTCCACATTCCTTCCACCTGCCTTCCCAATCACCAAGTTACCTTTTATGTCATGAATATGCAATGGTTATTAAGAGAAAAAAGAAATAAATAAAGGGTCTAGAAGTCATAAGAAATCATAAATCCTTTCAAGGAATTATTTCAGTAGTTTCTCTGCCCTTAAGCTTGGTGCCTTAAATGTGCTTCAAGATATTAAAATTTAATCATTGAATAAATAATTATTTATGAAAAATCTATGTTGAGCAAGGCCCTGAGCTAGAGATTCAGTGGAGTACTTCTTCAATTAAAATTATTATCTTCATTATCTAAAGTAATGAAGACATTGTCATCACATTTCTTTCATAGTCTGACAAGTCTTGTTGTGACTAACCCATTTCTAGTACTACATGTTATGCCTCAGTCCTAGAATTCAGAGGACGTTGCTCTTTATTGCTTGAAATTACCCATACATAGTCTTGTCAAAAAGGTGTGCCTGTATGTATACATGTATACATAGATAGTATGTGTGTGTATAGATATATATATACACACACATACACATGCACACACATCTACACACATACATACATATATACACATATGGATTGTACTATTTATAGCATGGGAAAGAAGGCAATTCTGAAATAGCTTTCCTTTATGAATGAATGGCTAAAGAGAAATTTGCATTTACATTATTTGAAGTACAGTGGCTAATCTCCCTAACTTGTGTGTCAGACTGACCTGGGATTAGTTTTATCTGTGTCTACTCATCAGCTTTATGAACTGACACAAGTCAGTTATTTCCTGTCAGCCTCACTATTCTTATCTGAAAAATGTGAAATATAATCTACCTCATTGAGAGTTATGAGTTATTTAATGAGAGAACATGCAAGTGCTTAACCTAGTGTCTGGCAAATAGTTTATGTTCAATAAATGGTAGCTTTTTAGTGCTTGCTCATGATCATGATAACCTTACACAGTAGCATGAATTCATTTGCTATGACCATTCTTTTCCCCAGATGAAGAAACTTAGACCAAGACCATTTTGATGATTGCCTACATTTATGTATCTAGTAAGCAACAGGATCCTAGATTTCATCCTGTCTGTACCCACAGCAGCCTGCTAACTCCCTCTCTATCCCTGATGCACATGTTTTCCCATAAACACATAAGCACAGGTGAGCCTAGTTCTTCCACCTTCTTGTCACGTTTTAGAACTGGGGAATCCTGGAATTACAGAGATGGAAGAAACCATCAATGGTTATATGGGAAATGTAATTCTAAATCCTTCACATTCCTGTGGAAGTTGATGGGTCTAACAGACTTTTGCATATTTTATGTATTTCATTTCTAAACTTCCCCAATATATCTTGAAATGGACAGAACATACTCTATTAATGCCAGTCTACAGAAGAGAAAAAATAAAGATTCAGTTTTCTTTGGCTCTTCTTGGTTCTCAACAGAGTGACTTGCTAAAGACCATCCATCTGGTAAGTGATGAAACTCCAACACCAACTCAGTCCTTGTAATTTCAGTACAAGTACAATGCTCTTATATACACATTACTTAATACATTAATTATAATACCCTCATTTATTGACAGTTTCAGAATTTGCTCAATATTCTTCTAGGGTTTTATGTTCCTCAATTAATTGAAGCTTTGAAACAAACTTTTGAGGTGTGTATTATCAGTCCTTTATTTTCCCAATAAGGACAAAAAAATGTCTTGGGGAACTAAAGTAGACAACTAAAGATTAACAGAAGAGTTTTGGAAGCAAGCACATGAAATCAGGTTATACTACAAATGTTAATTTCTAACCCTCTACCACAGGGCCCAGACACTAAGAGACCAGAGAGCTTCATCATGGGAGATTTTCAAACTAACACCCCACTGAAAACTTCACATTGCTACTTCTATGCATGGATAGCTTTAAAACTAAGTATGTTGTTCAAGGTCAAACAACTATTTGGTAGATTCCTTCTCATTTCTATTCAGATTCAAGCCATCATCCAATGTGCATAAAAATTGAAATTAACTTTCATGGAAAAAATGCAATGTACTCATTTCCCTGTCACTGCAGCCTTTCCTCTATCAGTATACTCAATTAAAGATGGTTGAAGGCAGTGGAAATAATTTTTTTAAAGCATGGTGTCCCAAATGCCTAGTTTTAGTTTTCTTATTTTCTAGATTCAAAGTAGCCACTAGCTAAATCTGAAAAATGTAATAAATGACTGTGGAACATCTCTGGGCTTTTGTCTTAAAGGGACAAACTGAGAGAAAAGACATTGCTTTTAACATCCACTTATCCCCTGACATATTGGGTGTCCTTGCTGAAATACAAGATGGAGCAAAAACTGTTTAAAATGACAGAGCATATTGGTGGGAATATAAATGTGGGCACCATTTCTGGAGGGCAGTTTGGCAACATAGATCAAACTGAAAATGTGTAGATCCATTAACACAATGATCTTATTATAGAAATAAATTATAAAGAACAGTTTGCCTAAAAGTAAGAGAGAGAGAAATTGAAATATTGACAAACTAGAAGGAACCTAAATACTATTCAGATAGGAAATTAGTTGAATAAGCCAATATAAATCAATTCAATGGATTTACGTTTTTTAGAGAATGATATAAACCTATATGTAAATGCAAAAAAAGTTGTTTAAGAATTTTTGATAAGTAGAGACATAGGTCACAGATAACTATGTATGTGTATTTACAAATGCAACACACATGTTTATTAAGCAATTATTAGATGCCAAGCATTTCTCCAACGTGATCAAGATTTTTGTCACAAGTATTTTGTGTATACTTCTGCATTTTACACAGTGAGAGAGATATCTAAAGGGCTGTTAATATGATGATTAAAAGTATGAGATTTGAGGAACACATCTTGCTCTTATTCTATTTTCTTATAAAAATTGTGTGCATTTCAGAAATAATTAGCATGTTTTGCTTTTATAATTAGAAAAGACAAATTCATTTAGAGACAAAGTGAAAAAATAGTTCATTGGCACATGCACCTTTGCCATGATGGTTCTATTCCAACAAAGTTGGAAGAGAAGGCGACTGATCCTCTTGTTTCCCTAGAAGGGAAAAGATAATGGCTCCTCCCAGTTCTACTCTTTAGGGGTCATATTTTAGATGCAGAAAAGGGGTCCAGGAAAGGATGCCTAGATTTCTTTACATGAAACTTACTGATGAGGCAGTGAAATTCTCAGAATTAGAGAAGCAACAGCATTAATTATAGCTAACAACGTTTACAAAAGGAGACCAGAGGAGGCCTGGGTCAACAACTGTCCCCAGAGCTCAAAGTCATTTTATTATGCTGGACCTTAGCCAGAGCTGAGATCTGTTCATTTGGCCTCTATAATGGAGGATATTCTTGCTCTTGAATATTAGGCCCAAACTTACATGCAGGGGGCCATCACCTGAACTCTAGAAATTCCCACCTCTGTTTTAAAATCATTTGGAAGAAGATTTTCAGAAAAAAATTAAAGCTTGATTTAAACAAGTCTTGATTCCATTATTCTAGTTTGTTTTGAGCCTGAATACAAGCACATTTTAAAAGGTGGTTGAGAACATACGGTCAATATTGGAAGGAAGAATTCTTACATTCTTTTCTTATCTCCTGTACTTACTGGTTGGGTGATTTTGGACATAACATTTAATCTCTCTGAGTTATCACTTGAAAATCAAAAATGAAGATAAAAACATCTGTTTTACTGAACTCATGGTTTATTTGAGTATTACATGAGAGAATATGTATACAAATCTTGTAAAATGTTAAGTTAATAATATTATAAGTCTAACAAGCTCCCCCCCACCCTCACTGAAATATATCACTTAATTCAAGGTCAATATACAAAAGCACTCAATATGTGGAATGTGAACTGTCTGTATCAAAATCACCTGAGCCACTTGTGAAAAATGTAGAGTAAAGCTGAAATAGAATCTTTTGGAAATGGAATTCGAATCTGCATTTTAAATAGGCAATCCAGCATGCTCTCATGAAATTAGATTGAGAGCCAGTGCTAAGTTTTTGTGAGTAGATGCAGTAGACTGTGGCAACTCTGTGGTGTAAGGCAAAGACTGGCAGCAGTTCAAAAGTAGCAGCCCTACCAACATCCAGTTAATATTAATACCAAAGGTAGATCAGAATATATAAATTCACTCTTAGCTTTTGACCATGTCAGAATGGATTCTCTTAGTGCCCTGTTGACTTTCTGTGCTGTGACCTTGTGAAATAGATTTATCTCATTACATTGGAAAGAAGAATTGTGTTTGACCTAACACAATAGAATGGCTTGCCATTGGTGAAACTGCACATAAGTTAGATGCATGGTGTCGGTTACTTTTACATCACTAACAGTACATTCCAGGCCTTTGTGAGTGGGTAATTATCTTCACCCTACTTTTAGAGGTCTCTAACACCATCGACCAATTCAGCACCTTATCTAGCAAAATGCTTTCTCATGTCTGATCTTACTGTCTCTTCTACCTAGAGAGGTGTCTCTGTGGGTTAAAAATGCTCTGAGAGCCTCCTTAGGAAATATTGAATTCTGAAGTGCTATATCCTGCCTCCAATAACACAAATAATCTCCCAAGATAGAGAAAGAGCTTATAATACTTGCTTCCAGCATGACCAATTCTTACTTTCCTAGAACTTAGAATAATTGTCTAGGAGATGGTCAGTTTCAGGGGTTCAAGGCAGCACATACTCTAGAAAAGTCTATCAAATATGTCATGCTATAGAAATAAAGAGCACCAGGCTGGGTAGCTGAAGATTTGGTATCATGTCCTTATACTTATCACTTATGAGCTAAATCATTTTACCTCTCTGAGCCTGTTTATATATCTGTAACAAGAAGAAAGCAAACCTATTCAAGCTTTTCTCAAGAAACAAAAGATTAGATTAAAATTAGAAAATGACCAGATAATGATTGGAAAACTATTAACTGCTATACAAAGTTCTACAAGATTTTACATGACTGCAGGCAATGATGTGATAGCTGGTCATCCATCAACTTATCAATACTCTTCTCTCAAAAAAGTACCCTCTTCAGGTGTTCAATGACTCCTGAAATTTCTTTACATGAAACAAAATCCTGTCCCGCCATAAATTGAAGTTATAATTTGAAGTGCAAATGACTTGCAGAACATTTATTCTCAAGAGGACTTAATGACACAAGGCACTAAGAGCAGCCATGTGCTTCAACACTTTCAGGGAGAGTATATAGACTCATATGGCCCCAAAGTAAAGCTGATATAGGAGACAGGAAGAATAAGGGCAGGGAAAGGAGGGAGATTCAAGATTCCTGAGCATGAGTGTGTTAGGAATGTTCTTTTATACAAAATTCAGATTAGGTTTAAAATTAAGAATAACCTTCTCTTTCAAAACCTCTTCTGACTTGGGGGAAGCCTGACTATGACATGGGAATCTGAGAGAGCCCTGTATAGAGCAGATTTGACATCTTATCTCTGGGGTCATAGTGACAAGAGTAAGAGGTATGGTCCTCGGCCTAGCATTGCAGAGCAGATTAGTGGCGGGTCAGCCCTTTCACAAGGATATGCTATTTCATGATGAAAGTATGCTGCCTGACAGAGGGGAGAAGGAAACACTAATTCACAGGCTTTTAGTGGCTGACAGACACTTCACATCCAATAACTTGCTCTTTGCTTGCAACAGACATTAAACTAGCAACAAGAGGCTTGGGCCTCCAAAGAGAACAAGATGACCTTGGTCTGAGTTGGAGGAGAGGAGGAGAAAGAAATAGCATAAAGAGATTTGAGATCTACTTTTATAAGAATAAAAATAGAATTAAATATAAATAGCTCACACCATTGCTGCTTAACCCTAAAAAACCCTTACTCAACTGACCTGGGTTTCCACTTTAAAAGCTCAGCGATAGATGGTCACAGTAGGAAAAAGACAAAAAGAGAATCTAGTTTGCTCCCCTCTTTTACTCAGTTTTAGAGAGGACAAGTGACCTTTCCTTAGATATCAATATATTCAGACGTCAGTATATTAGATACCAATATGTTCAGCGGCATGTTCAGAGTGGAAATGGTGGTATAGGAATATTTATTGAAATACGTCATTTAGCAGATCCGAAATTACTTCAGAGTAATTGATCATGCTACATTTTGAATGTACCCTGTGATTTTTAAATGTGAAATAAGTGAAATATTTTACTGAGCTCTCTCAATCATAGGCAAATGAAATATATAGTTATAATAATGCTAGTATTAAAATGTGTATTTGATGTTAATGTACCAAGCATTGTACTAAGTGCCTCACGTGGATCATTTCATTTAGCCCTCACAGGAACTCCATGAATCAGAGTAATTTATTTTCCTATTTTGTGGAAAATAAAACCTGGGCTCAGTAAGGTTAAAATACTTGTTTATGATCAGACAGAGATGATAATCACACTCAACTCATAGGCCCTCAATAATCCAATAGATGTATTCAGATTCTAATAAGAAGCAGCCATATTCAATGATTATGAACATAAACATTTGAGGCCAAAGTGCCAGGTTCATTATGGGCTTTGCCATTTACTAGCTATGAAACCTTGGATAGGTTGCCTAATCTTTTTGCTTTAGTTTCTTCATTTGTACAATGGGGTTATTATTGACACCTGTGTCAGAAGGTTGCTGTGAGAACAAATTAAGTATGCAAAGGATGTAGAACAGTATCTGTCATAGAGTTTAGGTCTTATACACATTAGCTGGTATTACTATTAAATGGAAAATCAGAAGAAAAAAATTTTAAGTGAAATATGGCCTAGATCCTGGACCTGGTCCTTATGATTCAATAAAGAAATATTAACTTACTGTAGGCTAGGTATTATGGTGCCTGCTGGGCAAATAATGATGAAAAAGTCTAATATGGCCCCAGATAACAAAATCACAAGTTTAATAATAAGTAAATGAAACCTATCCAGCTGTCACAAAACATTGTATTTCATAGCTAGCTACTTTGCAGATAAGAATTGAGGCCTAAGAGGCAAACTTGCCAAAGGTGGCAGAAATAATAAGGGACTGGATCAGCATTAAAATCTGAATTGTGATTTTTTTTATTCTAAAAGTCTGTTCTCATCTCCTCCAGTATCCTGCATCATAAATGTCTGTGTATGTGCATGTGTGTCCTAGCTTAAAACAAACAAACAACCCCCCCCAAAAAAAAAAACCCAAAACAAAACAAAACAAAATGAACAACTGGTAGCCAAGATGATGCAGAGAATCATATTTTTGATACGTAGTTCTAAATTCTTTTATCCACATTATCGGTAAAGGGTGTAAACATACTAAAAATTATAAAGAAAATGTCAAGGTCATCAAAGCTACTTGGATATCAGAACTGAACTATAATTAGATTTAGATTAGGTTATAGTAAGAAATGATACCCATATCTGATGGTTAGCCTGCCCATCCATACTGTCTGCTATGTGGCTCTTTCCACAATTAGGAAGCACAAAGTCAACTACCTTAATGATTTAAAAAGGCAGCATTATTTACATCACATCCTATACAAGGACAATCTCCAGATAGGCTAAATGAGAAGGATAGAGTAATAAAAGTTTAAAAGGTGGATATTTTTATGACCTTAATATTAAGAAGCATTTCTAAAATTTAGGCCCCCAAATCATAAACGACAAAGGAAAATGTTGATGGATACATTAAATTTAAATATAATTGTTTAGCAAAAGATAGAATAGGCAAAGTTAACAGACAGGTGCCACACTCAGAGAAAATAAAGGGCAAATTAATAACTGACAAAGAATCAATTAGAATTCTCACAAAAGAGCAAGGAAAAAACTATGAAACCCAAAAGAAAAGTGGAGTAATATTTGAATAGCACATGAGGAAAAAGTTGAAAGACTACTCTCTTAGAATAGATGCTCAATCTCAATACTGATCAGAAAGATGAAAATTACGACAGTAATGAGACATGATTTTAAACACTCAGAATGGCAACAATTAGAAAAAGTGATTCCGCATGCTTGTGATGATAGGTCAAAATAGGAACCCTCGTGAGCTGCTTATGGGATAAGCTAATAGGCCACTTTAGAAAAAAAATCATGTTCAATTTGTCCCATTAGGTTGTCCATAATCTAAAATATAGCAATTATGCTCCCATGTATAGGTCCCAGAGAAGCTTTTACAGGTGCACGAAAAGCTGTGTGTTCTATTGTACACCGCCTTTCTTTCACATTTGCTAGTAAAGAGTTGTATACAATCTATGGTCTATCAATGAGAGAGCAGATTAATAAAATAAAACAAATACCTAAGATTTATAGTATGTACTGAGCAGAAAAGACTGAACTCTATTTTATATGTGGTGATATAGTTTGTTCCCCAAAATATGATGTTAAGGAAAAAATTATGAAAACAATATTTATAACATAATACAATTTGTCTTAATTTAAATGTCATATAACCATCAACAAACCATATATTTTTCATGCTTTCATATAGGTAAATAAATATTTAAAAGTATATTGGAAGGAAATACTCGAATAGAAAATTTATAGGTCCCCACCAGGAGAGGAAAATAAGATTATAAATGTAAAATGCAGGGGAAATAATAAACTATACACTGAAAGTGTACCATGAATATTAAAGTGGTTATGACTGCCTGAAGTAAAGAGAAAAATAGTAAAGGAATTGCATTGATCTTTTAACATTTGTTGAGCACTTATTATATATGCTTGACTCTGCATTATGAAATTTCTATTAATTATCATGTTTAACTGTCAAAGATATTACAAACTAAGTGTTACATAGCTACTTTACCAAGGAGGAAATTGAGGATCAAGAGGCAAAGTAACCAAAGGTTACAAAGATAATGAGGGGTTGATCCAGAATTGATACCTAGGTCACCATTTGTCTGAGTCCAAACTCTATGTTTTTCCCATTGTCCTGTCTCATAATTATTTTAAGAAAGAATCCCATGTGAAAGGGCACAAATAGGATAACAAAGTAAAAGCTTATTTTTGCTAGAGTGTCTATGAATTATTTTAGTTTTGATTTTCTAAATACTGATCACCTTGGAGAATTTTAGGCATAACAAAAGTTAACCTGGAATATGCTTTGTTCCACTTTGCATAAGGAGGCAGTGGATAGGTTGAAGTCTCCAGCCCCCAACACTATGTTTGATTCTTGTAGGTGATTGTTCTCCAAATGAGAAAATGGCTCAAATAAGAGATACACTTAAGTTGAATCTGAAGTGAAGTATAAAGTAACTCAAGTTTTCAACAGTAGGCATGTCTAGACAAAGAAGATGTGAATCAGAAACAAAATTAGCAGTTTTGTCACAGGTGGAATCACAAAGGGTTTAATTTATTTGAACACTTGAGAAATCATTATAAGCAAGTGTCAAGACAGGATCAGTAAAAAAAGTTAATTGTAGTTTCATCAATGAATAGAATGTAAGACCACAGGTTAAATGCCAGGGTTTCCATTCCATCAGTCCCATGGACAGCACAATAGGTCTTACTGAGACCAATACCTTTTTCGACTGCACTACATATTACATATTTTCTGCCAGGCTAATCCACACTGCCATCCTCTAGGCACTGAAGAGTCCATGTCTTTGAGTCAGATCCCATGTCTCAGTGTAAGAGTTTGCATGCTCTTCTTTCTAAGGATCCATAGCCTGTGCTGTGGTTATACTCTAAGGATAGATAAACATTTCAGCTTGAGAAGTTCCAGTAGATAGGTAGGACTATCTTCATCAGTAGGCCCTTGTTCCTCCAAGGCTTGTGTATTTTATCCCTACCCACTGGGTGTGAGGCAGTGGCTGATGCCTAGAATTAAAATTCCAACCACCATTTAGTGAGGACAGAAAACACTATTTTCATTAAAGCCACACTTTGTAACAGAAATGCACAGATGCACAGATTCTCATGAAGCATGTCAAATTTGTCTCTGCGTTTCCATTCACCTGTCATTACACTATCAATATATAATGTTTCCCAACTCAAAAGATGACAGAGGAAAGAAAAAAAATACTTGATGAGAGAATAAGTGGAGACAAGTCATGTCACCAGGTATCATGAAAATCAAAAGGAAGCAACCCTAAAAGGTAGCGTGCAGCTGGAGAAAGCACAGGGGCAGAAATAATTTGTGGATTCTATTTCTAAAATTTCCAGTAATTAGCTAGGTGACTTTGGGTTAGTCAATTTCCCTCACTCTGCTTCAATTTTTTTATCTGTCTAATGGGACTAATTAGATATCTTGTATGAATCACAAGATTATTGAGGGGAAAGGAGATAATACGTATGGAGGCTACTTGGAAAATGTTAGATGACTGCTATTGGAACACAATAGATTATTATTAATGCCAATACATGACCAGAGAAGATGCATTTAAATTAATAGTGGCTTAGGTATATCAAGCAAAAATTTTATTCTCACCTATGTGGGGATGCAGAAGTAGCAGAGGTAGAAGTATCAACATGAGAAATTTAGGACATTTATTCAAATTGAAGTAGAAAGATATTTTGTCACGTTGAGTTTTATAACAACATGAGAAGACCTCACAGATATCTTTAAGGCTGAGAAACTACACAGAGGAACCCATGGGACAGTCAAAAATAATTACATGTCTTCCTGAGAGGATTGAGACTGTCTGTGATGAGAAAGAGAAAACAGAGTCCACAGGTAGAACATGAGAAGCTAGTAGTGGGGCAGTTGAGAAAGATCTGATGGAAGATGTCTTGCTTTCCTTAAGAGAGGTTCATTGGATGTTGTTAGTACCTCAGGTGTGGGTACAAGAGGGGAGGGTCACACTCCACACTGTGTCATTCAGGAAATGACACTGTGTCAGACGTTGAAAGAATCTTATAATTGAAATGGTCTCAGAAATTGATTAGCAGTTTCCTAATTCATACAGAAATTATGGATATGCATTTACTTACTTTTGGAGAAGGGAAGCTACCTCATAAACTACTCTATCCCATTAGCATACAGCACTTTTTGTTCAGTATCTCTTATTTACACAGCTGACATTTGCAGCTGTGCTATGCATGTCTAACTAATGGCTTTATTCTATACTTTGAAAATATGCTCAGCCTACCTACCAACATTTGAGTTTCTGGTCTGTGCCAGGCATTGTTCTAAGCAGTAGAGATTTAAAGATGGAAAACATATCCTTAAATGATTCATAGACCTAAGATGTAAAAACAGTGGTAACTATGAGGAGAGCAGAACTGCACCCTTCTCTGGAGATTTTCAAATTACTTAAATGCAATATCTGAGTCTTTCCTTGATCTTTTATTCTCCTACGTGAATATATAACAGTTTATTCAACAGTTTACCACAAGTTACTTATTTATCATTGTTTCCAGATCTCATGTTTATTTTTTTCTGTTTTGGACATGATTCAGTTTTTCAAAGTTCTCTTTAATATGTAGTACCCAATCTTTTCATGAGCAGTTCATTTCTTTAGAACTTTGCATCCTCCTGTAATAAAAATGTACTATCAAGAACTTCATGATATTGGAAAAGACAAAGTTGGGAACTTACATATAGCCCAAATTTTGCTGCCTTCGTAGTCAAACCGTCAATAATAGAGAACAATTGTAGATTTTAGTAATTTGGAAAACATGGTAAAATGAAATAAACTTTGACCTTAGAATAAAAAAATCTTGATTCAAATTCTCTATCTTTTATTGGCTATAATATCTTGGCCATAATACCACCCTCTCACCATGTTTGATCTTATTTAAAATAGGAATTTATCTACCTATTTCATAGAACACCGAGAAGAAAAATTAAAACAAAATAAGATCATATCTATGTAAGTGCTTCATAAACAATAAAATGTAATGTAAATGTAATATGGTATTGCTATTTTTATAATCAAATGGGTTGATGCAGAACAAAATGTTCCATTCTGTAATTACCTGAATTCCATAAATGCATGTTAGATTTCAACAAATTAAAATCCCAGTAGTAGTAATAGCTACCATTTTTTGAAGTTTTATTATGTGCCAGGCAATGCAAGGTGTTTTACAGAGATTATCCCACTTGGTTCTTGAGATACAGACAATGCTATGTGTTTACCAAATTTGTTTCATTTTTCTTTTGGGCACAAAAAAAAACTACACATTTCAATTTTACCTGCAGTTAATTGGGCTCACGTGATTAAATATTGTCCTAAAAATACATAGAAGATTTTGCTCATAAAATCTTTTATGATTTTATGGAGAAGATCCTGCTTAAGCTGCTCTGTCTCATTCTCCAACAGTTAGGTGGATATAAATGCTCAGGCAAAGCTCTCGTGCCATGCACTGAAGATTCTAGCTCCTCTATTAGCCCTCAGTTCCTAAATAATGCTGTGGATCCAAGCCTGCTTCCCAAATCCCCCATGCTAACCGAAGGAGAATGTGCTCTGAGCAGGAAATCAGCTTTTGTTGCACTAAGCTACTGAAGTTTTGGAGCTGTTTATCATAGAAACTAGGCTTAATTATTCTGCCTATTAGAGTTCCTTAAAAACTTTAATTTTTGCCATAATCAGGAAAAATGTCCATACAATCCCACCACCACATATGTCAATTACCAGCAACTAGACTTAGGAAATTTGTTTTCCTCCTTTCCTGACCATTGAGATTTTTATCTGCTTTGTTCATTGCTTTATCTTAATTTCATAGAAAATGACTCAATCAATATTTGTTGAATAAATATATAAATTTATGAATATCTTTTGATGTACATGGTTGCTTTTCCAGCCAGTTTTCCAGATAAGAAGATGGTCATGCTGATGCCTATAGTATTCCAGAGTTCACACTCTTAGACACTATACCTAGCCACCGCATTTGACCATGCCAAATCTGAAGTTAGAGATAACAGCTATGTTTTATCAACTACAGCTTTCTATTATCCAGATGTGGTTACAAATCAAGGGCTGGCTTCCTGATGTGCATAAAAGCAAAAACAATGGCATTAGCTTTTAAGAAAAGAGAAAAATGCTTTACTGCAAGGTCAACCAGCAAGAAGCCAGGAGGCAGAGCCCAAATCTGTCTCCCGGATCCAGGTTCAGGGTGAGGTTCAAGAGGTTAAGGGGAACAGGCTGGTATGTGGAAGTGATATAGGACAGAGCAGATTCTCCCAGGTGGTGGAACTCAAGCCCAGAGAGAAGAGAGTTCTTGGTTGAGCGTAAGAAAGAATTAAAATACACACCAAAGTTAAAGTCAAAAAGATAGTTTATTAGAGGAGTAATACTCCACAGAGAGGGTGGTTTCTTAGAGGCAGAGAGTGAGAGAGCCTAAGAGAAACTCAGAGGAACAGAGACAATAGAGAAAGATGAGGACAGCAAGAAAGACAGAGTAAAGGTACTGAGATGAATGAGAGAAAGACACTGAGAGGGAGCCTTAGTGTTTGGGGAATCTGGTTTATATATCATTCTTTAGCTGCTGTGATTTACAGTTTAAAAACTTTGTTTACCCATTTTTCTCTGATATGGACATACAGTGAGAGAGGATGAGAGTGTGTAGCATGAAAAGATGTGAGTACGTAGTATGAAAGCCCTGCTAACAATTCCCAGCCTGTGATCTATAGGTTCTTCATGG
Organism: Cynopterus sphinx; assembly: GCA_030015415.1. NCBI lineage: Eukaryota > Metazoa > Chordata > Mammalia > Chiroptera > Pteropodidae > Cynopterus > Cynopterus sphinx. The sequence continues at coordinate 117,847,794 of CM057385.1, read as the reverse complement.
TTTTAGCCATAGGGAATGAATGATTTTCTTTTGTGTAGGGCTGATGAGCATATTTTGTAGTACAAGGTAATAGATTAAGAATAGAGTTTTTAAGAAAGTCAGAATGGGATTAAAATCTGACTGTGCTATTCACCAGCTATAAAATCTTTGCAGTTCAATGAACTTCTCCAGACTTCACTTTCCTCAGGTGTATGATGGGGGTTTTGTTAGTACTTACTGAGTTAATGTGTTACAACTCTTTCATGGTGAATATTACATAATAAATGCTCAGAATATAACTATTTTCATCATTTTTATTATTCCAGTCAGTATCCTATTGAAAGTTTTTTGATGCTAAAGATTTGCTCTTCCTTCACTAGGATTTTGAATTTAATAACAGACACTTTTCTTACTTTTGATTTAGTTCATTCATTTAATATAAATTTGTCAAGCATGTACTTAGTTCCGTGCACAATGTTAAATATCAAGGATAGCTGTATCCTTGCTTCCTACACCCATCAAACCTCACTGAAATTGCATACCGTTGGTGGCAAAGGAACAAAAAGGGACAGGAAAAAATAACAACAAAATCACAGACTCAACTCAGCACATCCCTTAAAAATATAAAAGTTCCTTTCCATGAAATGCAATTTAAAAGCATAATGAGAGCAGACATTCAATTTCAGCTCCAATATGTAAAGAGCTTGAAAGTCAACTGACAAGGAGAAAATTCTGAGATGTCCAAAATTAAATTACTGTAGGCAGAGAGTGGAAGGAAGAGACAAGAGAGGTTAATCAGTTAACAACCGCAGGGCAAAACCAACAAAAGACTGCTTACATTCCTGAATGTATGTTGAAACTCTGAATTAACTTCTAGTGGGCTATTTCCCTGTTATCTAAAGAAAATAGCTGAGTAGCCAACCCTCAGGCACCACCAATGACCTGGCAGCTCTGCTTCCTGCTTAGTAGGAACTTTTCCCCTTTATCTTTAGCCAATAAAATTTCCTTCAAAACATCATATATATATTTATGTATATATATATATATATATATATATATATATATATATTTTTTTTTTTTTGCCAAATTGTTTGCATAAAAGAGCCCATCAGATCCTCGACAGCAGACATGCTTGTCTTTCCTGTCTAGTCCTGCTGCTGATGTCTTAGACTATCCATACCTCAGGACCTGGTCCTTTCCTGGCTAGCATTTAGCCCAATAAACTCCCCTCTCCCCCACATACACACACACTCTCTTTTTGTTCTCCAGAAAAGCTTTCAGACATGAATGTTTTTGTTTATCACAATGCTCTTGTTCTTAAAACAAGTTAAACTTGGAGAAACTGAAAATCAAAGACTTTTCTTTTGGAATCAGCAGAGAATGGAGGTTGCAGGGTAAACCTTCACCTGGGAATCTGGAGAGATACCTGGAGAGGAAGTTACTGAAGCCATAAACTTGTAGGAGCAAATAGATGGTCATTTTGATGAGTATCTGAAGATAGTGTGGGTTAGCATAAGAATGAGAAAGTCCTGATTTCTGTAGTCCTAGGGGCTTCTCCACAAGTTCCACAGGCTTTATCTTGAGAACCACATTAGGTTCCCAGGGTGAAAATGTGAGAAAGATCCTCTCTTGGCTCTGGCTGGAGGAGAGAAAGATTAATCACTGTGAGATACATTCATAGCTTTCTCCACAACAAAGGCAGACTCTACAGGAAGAAAAGATTTTGTGAAAGCTTTATCATAGTGGTTGGAAAGGCATTCCTTCTATTCTATACCTCTGTAGCCTTCCTATCTCATAAGCTAAAGAAAAAATATAGTAAACAGTGGTCAAATGTACATGAAAATGGATTGGGAATGCTTCTCTCAGAGTAGGAAACATGGGTCAATTGAAGGAAAGAAAAAGCTATACCAGTGAATACACATTTGTGAAGGTCGAATGTCCAATACACACAGTCTTACTAATATATGAAGATTCAATCAGAAGATTATAGAAAACTCACCCCTTTCCGACACCTTAAAACCACTCAAGTAGGGCTGCAGAATAATATTAATGAATCACAGCAGAAAAAACAGCAAAATGATTTTCACAAAGGGGAAGTATGTATACAAAAGATATTAGGGAAGACAAAAAGAAAAAAGAAAAAAATAAAAAGAAAAAAGAAAAAAGATAATAGAAAGAATGGAAGCTTCTGGGATTTATACTTACAGAAAACCTAAAACATACTAATTTCAGTGATCACAAATTTTTATATTAGCGGCTTACCTACCTCAGTTTATTTTACCTGTTACATATTCAACTTTAAACAAATTAAAGGTCATGTTAAGTGTCAAGAAAAAACACTGATGAGACAAAGCAAGTGTCATAATTATGCTTAGATATAATACAGATGTTGGAATTATAATTTAAAATAGCTATGATTAATATTTTAAGAGTTCTGATGACAAAAGTAGACAATGTGCAAGAACAGATGGGTGATGGAATAAAAAGATGGAAGCTCTAAGAAAGAATTTAAAGAAAATACTAGAAATCAAAAACAAAGAATTTCTTTGATGGACTCAATAGACTCAACTCAGCTGATGAAAGAATCAATGAGCTTGAAGGTAGGTCAAAAGAAGCTTCTCAGACTGAATTGCAGAGAGAAAAAAGAAAAAAAGAATGTCAACAATAGCAACAAAAGCAACCATAACAGAGCATGGAAAAACCTTAGCACAATCTCAAAAGATATAACATATGCAAGATTGGCTTACCAGGTAGAACAGACAGGGAGAATAAATTAGAAAAAATATTTGAAGTACTAATGTCTGAGAAAATTTAAAAATTAATTATAGGCAGAAAACTACAAATCAAGGAATCTCAGAGAGAATAGAGGAATGAATACCTAAAACACCCACACCTCTAGTTATATTTAGAGAAGTATTCTGGTACCAGTTCCAATGTGCTGGTGTGGGTGTTCCCCCTTTCCACCAAGCAATTCTCAAGATATACCAGCTGGATGCCTTACAATTCAACTCAGTTCTTATGCTGTCTACCCTGGGATAGCATCAGATAGCACAGGTACAGGCTTAATCCTACAAGATTGAACCCCACACCCCATCCCCACCACTTTACATGTGAATCACTAGCCTCTGTTGTCACCTGTGCTTTTGACCAACTGTCCACAGATTTTAGGTTCCCAGGAGCCCCTCCTTAGACTTCAGATTCCAGTCTCTGGCTCAGGTTGTTCCTTTGATTATAAGTCAGAGATTTCCATGACCTCCATGACCTCTACCTTGGGTTGATTAATTTGCTAGAGCTGCTCACAGAACTCAGAGAAACATTTACTTACTAGATTACCAGTTTATAAGAAGGAAGGAAGGAAGGAAGGAAGGTAGGAAGGAAGGAAGGAAGGAAGGAAGGAAGGAAGGAAGGAAGGAAGGAAGGAAGGAAGGAAGGAAGGAAGGAAGGAAGGAAGGAAGGAAGGAAGGAAGAAAAGGGAAGGAAAGGGAAGGGAAGGGAAAGGGAGAGAGAGAGAGAGAAAAGGAAGGAAGGAAGGAAGGAAGGAAGGAAGGAAGGAAGGAAGGAAGAAGAAAAGAAAAGAAAGGAGAAGAGAAGAGAAGAGAAGAGAAGAGAAGAGAAGAGAAGAGAAGAGAAGAGAAGAGAAGAGAAAAAACAAACAAACTCAGGAACAGCCAGATGGAAGAGATGCGTAAGGCAAAGTATGGGAAAAGGACATGGCCTCTCTGAGCATGTCACTCTTTCCATAACTCTGTGTTCATCAACCTGGAAGCTCTCTGAATGCTGCCATTTGATGTTTTTAGGGAGGTTTCCTTATGAAGGCTTGATGGATTAAATCATTGGCCATTTGGTGTTTCAGCTCAGGCTCCAGCCCCTTCTTTCTCCAGAGGTTGGGGGTTGAGATAAGAAATTCCGATCCTATAATCCCATTGTTGGCTTTCCTGGCAACCTGCCTCATTCTTAAGTGACCTAGGGGCATTCCAAAAGTCGCTTCATTAACATGACAAAAGATGCCTTTATTACTTTTATCACTTAGAAAATGTCAAGGTTTTTAGGAGCTCTGCGTCAGAAATGGGTACAAAGACTAAATGTGTATTTTGTATTATAAACCACAATATCACAATATTCAACCTGCAGAAAATTAAAGACAAAGAGAAAACCATAAAAGACGCTAAAGGAAAAAAGTATCATATAGTTACAGGGATAAGAACTATAGCAAACTTCTTGATAAAAACCATGCAAGCAAGAAGAGAGTAGGGTGAAATACTTACAGTGCTTAAAGAAAACAACATACTTAGATTTATATGTCCAGTTGGGTTCTCCTTCAAGAGTGAAAAAAGAATATAGGTATTCTTAAGTAACTAAAAACTGAGAGAATTCGTAACCAATAGACTGGAATTTCAAGATGAGTTAGAATAAGTTCTTCAGAGAAATGGGAAATAATGTAGGCCAGAAAATTAGACCTACATAAAGAAGTATATTAGTGATGACATAAATAAAGGTAAGCTATTGTTGTGCTAGAAAGTATGGAAACCTCACCCTCCTCCCCTGACCTCTCATCAAAATAAAGCATATGTTGGGTATATGTCAAAGGAACACAGGGACTAACTGAAAGAACTCCCAAAGATCAAAGTTTGAACAACTTGAATAACCAAAGTAAGATTCGATTATAACGGAAAGAATAAAATAAATATTTCTAAGTTCATACTGACATGAATGAATGAATGAATGAATAACGCATAGGAGATAATTGACAGTTTTTCCATGCAGAAGAATTTGAAGTAATGTATAGATACTCCACCTTCAAGGGTATAGAGCATAACCCCCAACTCTTCAAGGGTATTCTCTTCAGAGGGCACAGTATTAAAAGGGGAAAATGTTAATTTCTCAAGATCTTCCATCATCCATCAGGTATATCTAAATGGGACCAAAACTCTACAGTAACATCTAGTAGTCCAGTGCCTTAAATGTCAAGTAAAATTCATTATGACTTGTCTAGGGTACAGAGCACACTAATAAGACACAAGGGTAGGGATGCTTTGTGCATGTGTGTGTGCCTGTGTGTGTACATATGTGTATTCAGTACACATATGCACACATATACACTCAGTAGGACAAGGAGGCATAAGGGTATGTACCATTTTGCATAGGCCTGCTGCCCAATTTTAATTTGACTCACCTCCTTATTTCTTTTATTCCCTGAGCAGAAGTTATTCCTAGAACTAATTCATACATGCACTGTTTAGCACATGCCATCTGCTCCTGAAACTTATGGCTGCACTCAACACGTGTCCTGTAAGGTAACTAGGTTCTGATACTGTCCTAGAATAAATACAGATTCTGCCTTTTCTTGAGAAAAAAAGAAAAGAAAAGAAAGAAGAAAAGAAGTAACTAGCTTTCACACAGTCATTTCCTCTGGCTTATGGGAGACTAACAAAATGTTCCCTTACAATAACCTCATCAGTGTATTCTCTGAAATGTTTATTGATTTCCACAGAGGATATAAAATTGCCAATTAAAAAAAAGTGAAGTCTCAATTAGGAAAAAATTCTAGTTATAAAAATTTTTTAAAGAAAAGTATGTTATTTTGAAGTATGTTAAAAAAAACAAGTTTGTATAGTATAAATTTGCTCAGTCAAACATCTCTGGTTCCCATTTTCTGAATTATTTAGTTTGAGATCTTAGATAATTTACCTGACATCTCTGAGACACAGTTCATCTTTAAAAATAAGGTATGGGGAATAGTAACAGTTATAATCTGATTATTGTAATAATTACTAGTGATGAATGCATATGAAACATTTAGTGCAGTGCACGGCACAGAGCAAATACCCAATAAATATTAGCCAATTATATTTTTATATTATTACACTCATAGAAAAAAATCAGAATTTTATAATTAAAGCACTATTATTACTGTAATTCACAAAATAATTTTTAAGGATTACTAGGGGTGAATACTGGATAGCAGAGATCAAGTCAAAGTGTGGATAAACAGGGAAAAAAAACAGTGCCCCTTTATTGTGCTATGTATATGCTAGATATTATATCGGGATTCACATACAATATTAAAGTAATATTTATTTACTCAGTTTCATAGATAGAAAAAATGAAACTTAAGCTTCTTAGGGTTAAGAAGTGTGATTTTAACCCAGATATAGCTGACTTCAAGCCTTTGAATTGAAAGAAGATTGAAGATTTTTTCTGTTTTCATTTACCTGGGCTATTTTCTGTCCCTTTTCATCACATTTTACCTAAATAAGTAGTCAGAATATAGGCCCTTGATCTAAACTACCACACTTTGCTCCAGTAAGTGTTGGGTTATAAAATGTCCAGTAAAAACATTCATTGAGTTTCCCATCAAAATTGACAGGGAAGTTCAAGAGGTCATAAACCCTGGCCTGATGTAATCTTTTTTTTTTCTGAGACCGAACCCAGATATAGAAACTAGAGCTTAGATAATTCTGGAGAGTTAAGTACTAATGAAAAAGAAAGAGTCTGGAGTCATAGAGGATGACACTGGGGTCAGTGACCTAAAGATCAGTTTTCTCTGTGCCAGTCCATAAGTAATAGGAAAAGATATGACCACTGGAATAACCCAGCAATGAGAACAAATTGCATCAGTGTTCTGAGGATGGAATTATAGGGCCACACATGCTGCTTTATGAAATTTTTACTCCAGGAAGACTTGCTCATTTCACCTTACTGTAGAAAGTATGAAAGAAACTATCGATTACTCCAATGTATTTCCTGTCAACCGGATCATAGAAGGCTGAGCAATTGATGTAATCATAGCTTTGCCAAGACTAAAAGTTCATAGGTCACAGCAGAGCTTTATGCATAGTAGAAGCTCCTTAAATATCTGTGGCCAATGATACAGTTCCATGTTTGTGTGGACAGCACAGAAAAATAAAATTAAGAAGATTTAGCTTAATATGTTTGCATCAATTTATTTTAACTCTTTGACTTATGCTTTCTCATCTCCAAATCAGAACTTAGAGTGTTGTTTAGGGTGAGAAAAAGAAGCTAGGATTATGAAAATGCTATTTGTATTTTCTGTATGATTCTCTTGGGTTGTTTATATATCTTTATATATGTTATCCACTACTGGATAGAAGACTAAGGTCTTCAACCAGTAGTTTCGATGCTTGGGTTTAGTTTGCAGATTATCAAAGGAAGCTCTGCCCCTATCATCCATCATTTGATAGACCTACAATAAGTGCCAGCCACTTAATTTCTAAGGAGCAATGTTACCTTTACTTTTGGGACTCTTTTTTTTTTTTTCAGGAGTAGGAACTAAATGTACAACTACTCAGTAACTCAAACCAGGAAGCTGATAGTCATTTTAAAAGTCAATTTTTTAAATTTTCTTTCAGCTTTATTGAGATATAACTGACATATAACACTGCATAAATTTAAGTTGTGCATCACAAATTTTGATATATGTAAAGTATATTACAAAATGATTGCATATAATTTTGGTAACATCCATACTTCACAGTTACAATTATTTTTTCTTGTGATGAGAACTTTTAAAACCTACTCTCTTAGCACATTTCCCAGAACTCATTTATATTATTACTGAAGTTGTACCCTTTGATCACCTTCACCTATTTCCTAAGTTTCATTACAAGACACTGCTTAGCGTGCCCCTTTCTTATTTCATCATGTCACTGCTCTGTCTTACTCTATGCTTCAGTTTAATTGAACTTTGCCTCATGAATGTCCTATGTTCCCCCTGAATCTGACCTAATTATCCACCAATATTTTACCTTTGTTCTCTCAGCTCTGCAAGTCTCCCTGTAAATGTGATCTCTGAGCCCTAACTCAGTTGAAGAACCTCTGCTATATCTTCTTAAATCTTCTTATCCTTTTCTTATCATGATGTTCATTGCTTTGCACCTATTCAAAACTGATAAATTGTCTGCTACTTAAAGAATTAATAAATATGTATATGTGTGAACTGAATGTTTTTTAAACCATAGTTTTTACTTTTTTGCCACAGCAGAAATGGCCCATGCCAGAGCATCATTTCTTAACTCCAGAAAGTTTCCTGGCTCTCAAAAATTTAATGAATGATTGAATTTATATGAACTAGATTTCATTAGTTCATTTCTCCCTTTCCAGTGAGTGAGCCATGAGTTCTATTCAGATACATACAGCCCAAACTTATTATCAGTTATACATAAAGTAAATTTTTGGTTCTGGTGGCCAAGCTGAGAGGGAAAAGACTCAAGTCTCTCTGTGACTAGCAAAAGAAAATTGAATGAGGCCCTTCATTTATCTTCCCTGACCTCATTCTTTATCTCTGGCCTCTTACATTTGAGGCCTGAAAAGAGCCAGCTATTTAGAAAGATGTACGTCTGTGAGTTAATTTATAACATCATAGACAGCTAGAGAGTTGGTTTAATTGAAAGATATAATTACCTGGTGTTGATGGCAAAGGGATTCATTAATTTCACAGACATTCTGTTGACTGAGCTGTCCACATTTTAATTCTTCATGACACATCAAGAAGAGGGACACCGGTGGGTCACAAGAATGGACCAATTCTGGGTTTGCAGGCACTTAAAATCCACCCCAGGGGCAAGCAATCTTTCAGAAGTGGAAGGCCAAGTTTTCTCCTTTTTAAAGCTCCTTTTTATAAAATTCTGCAATGATACTCCATTGCTGTCTCTCGTTCTGTGAAACTCTTCATAATCTGGCCTTTGCCTACTTCTCCCACTTCAGTTTTCCATACAGTCCTCTGAACCTGTGCTGTTTGCTTCAGACACTTTGAACTGATTATGATACAAATAATTATTGTTAACATAATCCTTTCTCATTATTATTGCTGCTATTAATATGCACTACACTTTCACTATGTACAAAAACACTGCTCTAAGCATTCCTTTACATTAGTTCATGAGGTCCCCACCAACGACTCCTAGTAGGTACTGTTCCTATTTTAAAAAAGGAAATGTGAGTCTGGGAGCCATCAAATTACATGCCCAAATTAAGCAGCTAAATCAGAGCAAATTAAAGATTAGTCTGCAGGTTTTTATAATTTCAAAATCTGTCTTTGAAACACAAATTCTTGTGTATTGAATCCTGTTGTCTCCTACCTTTATTTATGCATTCTTTGAGGGTGAATAGAAGTAGCGACATCTGGAAAGGAAAGGATGGTTGTACAATTGTCATCACCCAGCCAGAGATGCAAATGACAACACCTCCTGAAGTAGCAGCTCACACATATAGGGTCCTTACAGTGAAGTCTCCAGAGATGCTCAGGTAGGGTCAACAGTCTCCAAGCAGAAGCTGAGCACCAGGACAGAAAGAGCTATGCACACTTCCCTCCTTGTCTTGGCATGTCAGATGTTCTCCAACTTGTTAATACGCTTTCAAAACATGGACGTATCAATACTATCAGAGTCATGAGGTCCTCTCATATGCATGGAATTGTGAGACCTTTCTGATATTTGACTGTGATCTAGAAGAATGAGAATAAAGATAATAGCAATATTAAAAATGAAAAAAACAATTACAACTAATTATTACGTATCTACTATGTGTCTAGTGCTATTTCAAAATCACCTCTAGTCTCTCACAATAATACTTGAGGTATCAATTAATATTACCTCTATTTGACAGAGAAAGAAACTGAGAAATAACTTTCCCAAGGTTAGCTGTCACCTGAAAGAGAAGTGATTTAAATTTAGGTCTTTCTAACTCCAACAACTTTTTATAATTTTTTTTTAGTAACTATTTCACTTCTTCAGCTTTTTTTACCTTAATTTTTAAATATACTTTTAAAGTATTGATTAAAGGTATATTTTACCTAAAAGATGAACATTTACAGACAAAATAGGGAGTCTATTTTATAGAGAAAAATGACAAGTTTGAATGTTCCTGATGTTGCCGGCCAAAACTATCCACATACCCCAGACCATGTACATACCTCAGTAGAGGCTGACAGTTCAATTAACCAAATATGGGGGAAAATAGCATTGATTAAGTAGGAATCTTAGGATGTGGTTAATTACAGTTCCTGCATAACTGAAGACATTTTGTGTTTCAGCCCATCTTAATGAAAATCTAAATATATCAGGCCCTTTGCAGAAAACAGATCACAATGCATTTATTTCTGTGTCCTTGAAGCATACTTAATCAGGCTTTGCAGAATATACATACTGTCTTCTTCAATGCCTATACTATTGTTGTAGTGTTTAGTAATGATTCCTGATTCCAGAGGAGAGACTGTTTTCTAATGTTTGAAATAAGACTAGGTTACAACATCATAAAACTGAAAATTTATATCATACCAGCGAATCTATAAATAATGATTAGAAATTCATAGATCTTCAATTTTATTTTTTGAGTGTTTTAGATGTCTTCTTTTGAACTTCATTTTTGCCTTATTCTAAACCTCAGTTAAGTCAATGTGGGACAATAGATGCAGAGTTGTGAATAATTTCCTGGAAGGTAGAATAATCTCCGAAAACTGTCAGGGTGTTGTTGAAAACTGCTTATCCCTGGAGTTTATTTAAACAATAGATCTTTGGTATTTATATGTTTATACTGCTTATTGATTTGTTCTCATTTTTATTTTTACTTGCCTTCAATAATGCAACATGTTTACAAAGCACATTCATTCCTATAGTTGCAACCCAAATATCTCACACCTTACCAATCAATGTTTACAAATATGGCAACATTAATATTCGTGCTCAGATCCCCATTATTCTGAGCCTGTTCTTCTATATTCTTCAGCCCCTTTATGACCACAGTGATGATGTTTCACATGGATTTAAGAGAAAGTCCATTTATTCTCCTTCCTCTTTAAGAAGTCTTCTCAATGTCTCTGCTTCATATGGCACAGCTATCCTTACCTAGTGATTATCCAGGCTGTACCCTGGTCCACTGTGAGTTGTTGGGAGCAAGGGACTGTCCACAACTCAAACTTCACCAAACAGATTTCAAAGTAGATTTAACTCAAAGCCTTACAAGTTTTGCTTGATTACTATTTCTTCCACTTTTAACTCTTTCTCTTAGTTCAAATCCAATTCCTTTATAAGACAGAAAGGACATATGTCATCTCTGTTGCCACCCCCCCCTTCTCCCAGATGACTTCTAAAAGAAACAAAAAAAACTTTATTCATTTAGTTTCAAAACATATCTGTGAAGAACATGAAGAGTATACAGCATTCTTGTCATGTACACCAAGTGAAAGATCTCAGTCCTTCTCACTGACTATTCTGTTCAGACAGTGTGATGTGGGAAAAAAGTTGGTCACTTAGCAGACTTGAGTTAGATGCACAGAGATCAGGATTCAAGTAGTAGAAAAGAAAACAAACAAAGAGACTAAAGCTTGGGAACTGAAGTGGCCCGAACCAGATTGCTAAGTAAAGGCCATAGACACCAACAATCAGAATTTAGAGGGTCAGAGACTCATTCCAAGATGGAAAATTACTACTTGAAGCAACAAAGCTCAGAAAGGCAAATTTCGATGGGAAACAGATAACCTATACTCCTTTGGTGTCGATCTTGACTTTCTAGTAGCATTTTCATTATTATCATAAATGTAGTTTTGGAAAAAATGTATAAGGTACTGTGTTGAATCCACTTTACACATTATATTATATTATCACTCAAAATAAACCTATGATTTAAGAGTTATCCTATCTGTTGTATACATGCAGAAATTGATTCTTATTCAATGTTGAGAATCTGCCCTAAGTCAACAGCTAGTAAATGATGGGAACTTGCTCCTCAGCTATGTTCTACTGTACTTAGAGGGTAGAGCAAAGATCAATAATTATGAGTCACAAAGAGCAAATTTGGGTTAAATACAAGAACATTATAATGATGAGAGCTGTCCAACACAGAACTGGCTGCTCCAGTGGACATGTCTCCACCACTGAGAGGGTTCCAGCAAAGGATAGGTGACCATCTGTCATGCTCATTGCTGAGGTAGATTCTGAATGGCTGGTGGGTGGGACATAATGAATTTTCAAAGTCTTTCCAATCCTCAGGCTCATTTTAAATTCCTGGTAACCCCTGCAGTCTCTATTCCAATTCTGTTTCTACATCTTTATACAGCTGACTTGCTTTTTTAATATTTCCACTTTCCCTTAATTTAGAGTGAATATTTCCAGTTAAGAGTGGAATTTGGATCATCTAAACTTTAATTAATTCTCATTGGAAAAATATAGACATTCAACTGAATGCTGTGCTTGCATAACTGAGATAAATCCAGAATATAGGGTCTGCCTCTCCACCCTGTCACATTCAGAAGAAACTCTAACTTCACATGAACAAATATTTGAAAATCATATGGGCTATTTAAATATTTAATTACATTTAAAAAATGGATGCCAAGCATAATACCAAGAGAAAGATAAACTTTTTAAAATAATTTTTTAATGTGTTTTTCTTGGATTTCCGATGAACGGCAGCTGCCCCTCAACGATTTCTCTTTTCAAAAGGCCCAAACTCTTCAAAATCTAGCCCATGCTGAACTTTACCTCTCTTTTATGGATCTATTATTTTTATTTTAAGTTTATTGGGGTAACATTGGTTAATACAACTATATAATTTTCAGGTGTACATTATAATTTGACATCTATATATTCTATTGTGTGATCACCACCCAGAATCCAGTTTCCTTCAGCTACTATACATTTGATCCCTTTTACCCACTTCATCTTTCCCCAACCCCCCTATATTTGACCCCCTTTACCCTGTCTACCTTTTCCTTCCTCCCCCGCCCAAACCCTCTGGTAACCACTACTCCGCTGTCCATGTCCCTGAGTCTCTGCTTGTCCTGTTCATTTGTTGCTTTTAGGTTTATATCCCACATATAAGTGATATCCTGTGAGTTTCAACTTTTTCAGTCTGGCTTATTTCACTTAGCATGATTATCTCGAGGTCCACACAGGTTGTCGCAAATGGCAGTATTTCATCTCTTCCTATGGCTAAGTAATATTTCATTGTATATATGCACTATTGCTTTTTTAGCCAATCATCCATCATAGGAAACTTCAGTTGCTTCCATATCCTGGCCACTATGAATAGTGCTGCTATGAACATCGGTGTGCAAATATCTTTTCGGATATGGGTTTTCAAGTCTTTGGGGTAAATACCCAGTAGAGGGATTGCTGGATCATATGGTAGATCAATTTTTAGGTTTTTGAGGAACCTCCATACTGTTTTCCATAGTGACTGTACCAATTTGCAGTCCCACCAGTAGCATATGAGAGTTCCTTTTTCTCTGCATCCTCTGCAACATTTGTTATTACTTGTTTTGTTGATTGTAGCTACTCGAACAGGTGTGAGATGGTATCTCATTGTTGTTTTGATTCGCATTTCCTGAATAGCTAGCAATGTTGAGCATCTTTTCATATATTTGTTGGCCATTTGTATGTCCTCTAGGGAGAAGTATCTGTTCAAGTCCTCTGACCATTTTTTGATTGGATCATTTGGGGTTTTTTGTTGTTGTTGTTATTGAGTCATATGAGTTTTTGTATACTAGGCCCTATCAGAGGCGTTGCTTGAAAATATATTTTCCCATTTGGAAGGTTGTCTCTTTACCTTGATGACAGTTTCCTTTTTGCTGAGCAGCTTTTTAGTTTGATAGTACCATTCATTTACTTTTGCTTTTACTTGCCTTGCTTTTGAGGTAAAATTCATAAAATCCTCTTTAAGTCCAAGGTCCTTGAGTTTCATTCCTATGTTTTCTTCTATGCATTTTATTGTTTTAAGTCTTATATTCAGGTCCTTAATCCATTTTGAGTTAATTTTGGTGTATGGTGATAGACAACAGTCTAGTTTCATTCTTTTGCAGGTGGCCTTCCAATTTTCCCAGCACCATTTATTGAAGAGGCTTTCCTTACTCCACTGTATGTTTTTGGCTTTTTTTTTTTTCCAAAAATTATTTGCCCATAAAAATATGGGTTTACTTCTAGACTCTCGATTCTGTTCCACTTGTCTGTGTGTCTGTTTTAGTGCCAATACCATGCCATTTTGATTACTGTTGCTTTGTACTATAATTTGAAGTCAAGCAGAATGACGCCTCTAGGCTCATTATTTTTTCCCAGTAAAGCTTTGGCAATTCTGGGTCTTTGTGCTTCCATACAAATCTGATGATTTTTTGTTCTTTAAAAAATTATTTAAAAAATGCCAATGGAATTTTGATGGGGATTGCATTAAATCTGTATAATGCTTTAGGAAATATGGTCATTTTAACTGTTGATTCTTTCAATCCAGAAACACAGAATATCTTCCAGTTCATTGTACCTTCTTCGATTTCTTATAATAGGGTCTTGTAGTTTTCATTATATAGGTCCTTAACATGTTTTGTTAAAATTATTCCTAGGTATTTTATTCTTTTTGTTACAATTGCAAAAGAAATTATTTTTTCCACTTTTTCTGACACTTCATTATTAGAGTATAGGAAAGCTATTGGTTTTTGAATGCTGATTTTGTATACAGAGACTTTACTGTATTTGCTTATTGTTTCTTGTAGTGTTCTTATGGAATCTTTAGGGTGTTCTATACAGAGAATCATATCATCTGAAAATAGTGACAATTAGACTTCTTTGTTTCCTATTTGAATGTCTTTTATATCTTTCTCTTGCCTAATCGCACTTTCTAGGACCTCCAATGTTATATTGAGTAACAGTGGTGATACTGGACAGCCTTGCCTTTTTCCTGATCTTAGAGGGAAGGTTTTTAGTTTTTCATCTTTAAGTATAACATTGGCTGAGGGTTTGTCATATATGGCCTTTATTATGTTAAGTTACTTTCCTTCTATACTGATTTTGTTAAGTTTTTTGATCATAAATTGATGCTGTATCTTGTCGAATGCTTTTTCTGCATCTATTAATACGATCATTGATTCTTATTTTTTAATTTGTTTATGTGGTGTATCACATTAATTTGCATATGTTGAACCATCCTTGTGCTTCTGCGATGAAGCCCATTTGATTGTGGGGTATAATCTGCTTAATATGTTGCTGTATTCAGTTTGTTAGTATTTTATTTAGAATTTTTGCGTTTGTGTTCATGAGAGGTATTGGTCTGTAGTTTTTTTTGTGTGTGTGTTTTATCTTTACCAGGTTTTGGTATCAGAGTAATATTGGTCTTATAAAATGAGTAGGGAAATGTTTCCTCCCCTTTAATTTTTTGGAAGAGTTTGAGGAGACTAGGTATTAAATCTTTGAATGTTTGGAAGAATTCACTGGTGAAGTCATCTGGTCCTGGACTTTTACTTTTTGGTAGATTTTTAATGATTGTTTTAATTTCCATACTGCTGATTGGTCTATTTAGATTTTCCAGATCTTGATTCAGTCTAGGAAGATTGTATTTTTCTAAGTACTGGTCCATTTCTTCTAGGTTATTAAATATATTATTATATACTTTTTCACAGTATTCTTGCATGACCCTTTGTATATCTGTGATGTCGGTCATAATTTCTCCACTTTCATTCCTGATTTTGTTTATTTGTGTCCTTTTTTTTCTTTAGTGAGTCTAGCCAGGGGTTTGTTAATTTTATTAACCTTCTCAAAGAATCAGCTCCTTGCTGTATTTATTTTTCCTATTTCTTTTTTTTTTTTTATTTCATTTTTTTCTGCTCTAATTTCGACATTTCTTTCCTTCTGTGGTCCCAACTTGTTTCTCTGCTTTCTGCCCTGATGACTGGGCTCTGCTGCTGGCTGCTAGAAGTTCTGGCACTTCCAGGAAGGCTGATCAGGGAAGTCACCACACCTTCATCCCTCTGCTCCTCTTTCAAGGAGCTCTGGTGGCTGCCAGAAGCAGCTTCTTTATTTCTCCAAGTCCACAGCCCAACACCTGAGGTTCTGACTTGTGGTAATTCTTATGCACAGATTCCACACTCATACGTGCTGTTGTACAGTTTTGGTGTTTTTGGTTGAGTTTTAGATGTTCAGCTTATTGTTGTTTCAGGGAGAGAGATTTGAGGATGTCTCTCACTCTACAGTGTTTCCTTGCTGTCTATTATTTTATCCTAAGACTACTTCTCTACCCTTTTCAGTTTAAAAAGTTGATCTCTTCTTTACTCCCACTTTTTATTTCACCCATTTACCCTGAGTATTGCTCTTTTACAAGGCAGAGAATAAGGGAAGCTCTGAATGCTCATATTTTATAAACTTCAGTGAAATTTTTAAGATCCTCCTTGAAGAAAAGAACACATCTATTTGGACCACTTGTAGACCCTTCTCATCCAAGCCAAAATTCATCCATGCCCACCTTTTTTCTCACTCTCCTACAGGGTCCAGTGGGATCTTCTAAGGGCTGAATATTGACTGTATCCATTAAAGTTATATTTAATAAACCTACATGTGAGTAACAGACAAATCCAGAGTAAAGACCATGTTGGTTTTCAGATTTGGTCACCTCCCAGTCCTGGTTCCTCTTCCTGGGGAAGAAGGAAGAAAGAATATCCATCAAATTTGTGGTCCCACAGCTATGTTGGATCACTTGGCGTTCTTCTTTGACTTCAGTTTGTCTTTGACAGTTTCTCCTTCATGCTTGGGTCAGTCTACAGTATGCCTGGGAACCTTCTCCATTTTATCACAGCAGAAACAATTTAGGAAATGCAGCTTCTGGTTATATCTGAAGCATTAGCTTATGGAGTTGAAACCACTTATTCATACCTACCTCGGTCACATTTTGAGGGGGTCTAAATTCAGAAGGCTGTTATTCCTTCAGGTTCTTATACATTATCTATCTATAGTTTCAATTCCATTATCTTGAATTCTGCTCTTTGATTTGTTCCCAGAAAGACATAATAATCACCTTCCCCCGAACCCCCTTCTCTAATGTTTTTTACTAACACCAAGAATTCAGACATCTCATATAAGGGGTGAAGTCTGAGATAATTTTGTAACTCTTGGCTATAAATTGCTACTGCGCTGAGCTAATCTAGCAATTTCTGATCCTACAGGCCACTTTCTACCACCTCTGCCCAATTATCAGCTGCAGAAGTCCCTTCAGTCTGGAAAAGTATTCAGCTTCTAAGTCCCTGTTCTGTCAATGAGCACTTGGCAGCTAGACATGAACATTCCAGCCCCTCTTCACTCTTTCTCAAGGTTTTTTCAAGCAGTCTACCAGCAAAATAGATTGCACAGAGTGCATAAATAAATCCTAATTCTGGACCCTACAGATTCATTTAATTGCCAACATTTCTCCTCCTTCTTTCCCCTTCTGGCTCACTGCAAGTTTTATCTACAACCCAGATGTTTCATTTGTTTGCCTTTTCTTCTCAGATCATCATTATAGTTATCCCTGTACATTGTCAAATTTTTTGGATTAAAAAAATAGGCTCATGAATTTTTATTTTTTTTTGCACAAAGACCATAACTTTAAAAACATCACATAATTAAAGACTGATCCTGACACAGGGTGCCAGGTCTTCCTGTTTAACAGCTAGAGTTATTTTGCTCTGTGGCCCTATCAAAGACACAGTTTAAAACTCACTGAGCCAACTTAAAAGTTATGAAATTCTTAATGAATTGTTTTTAATTTAAGTGAGTCACAAAGTGTTAAATATTGTGCATAATGTGAGACTTACTGATATTTTATATGATGGTATTTCTAATTTGCAGAATTCAAATTCACATAAAATGTTATCATACTATAGCTCGTATCATTCAACGCATGCTTGATGGAATACCCCAGAGCTGCAGCTTAATTCTCAAGAATTTTATCTTAAAAATTTGGCTGAGCGAAAAGCCTTGAATTAGTCCTTTATGTCAGCCACTGACTACATCTTCCTTGAGAGAAGTCTATAATTCTTTAAGATGTTAAACAGCCATAGAAGCCAGGTTAAAATACTAGATATATCCAGCCAAAAGTTCACCATGGTAGCAATGGAGATACGTGGCTCCAGTCGCCTGATGTGGGAAATCTAGTTGGCAGATAGGCCCAGGTATGGCCCCATTGGACCCATCACCTCTGAGACCACACTTCCCTCCATGCAATGCTCCCAGCCAGTGACTGAGCACAGCAAAGGCCCTAATGCCAGCCCGTTCCTATGTGATGTAGGATTCTTCTAATGGGTGATGTGGCCCTTCCCCAAACTTCCTTAAACAACTGCAGTCTGAGACTGTCCTTACTGTGTCTTCTTTCTTCTCTCTCTTCTTCCCTGGTGTCAGAACTGCATCCCAGACTGAAGGCGCTCCCTTTCTTCTCCTGCTCCCCACCCTTTAGTTTTCATAGGCAGCCCCTCCCCAATAAATCTCTTGCATGTCTAATTCTGTCTTTGCATCTGGTATTCCACAATAATTTTCTTTAGCTTTCCTCAGTTTAGTGAACATAATTATAGTATTACCCAAATACTGTAATTGTGACCTCAAAGTAGAGTCGACAGTATCCCTCTGACAATGAAGAGGCATTCTTAGGACCACTGTTGCTCATGTTGGATCAACATCTATCCCATGTGCCATAAGTCCATTAATTTAGTAGCCATGAAGAAGAAAATACACTCTGGGCTCAGTGTACAGGGTGATGATTTAATATGAGTTGAATCTGAATACTGCACTTTTCATTCCAAATCCCAGATGTGTCCCTCCAAAATAATATTTGACTATTCCATTTTAGTACAGTGTTGTGTTTTTAAGAAAAAATCTGTTCTGACATCTGAAAATTTTGAAAAAAAATTTACATCTCATTTTGTAGCCCATAGTAATTCTTTAGAGAATTTTAAAAATGCAACAAAATTTAATTAAATCTCAATTCTTTATTTTTGTTGACCCTTGTTAAATATCCCATCTTCTCTTCAAACTTGCTAAAATTCTTCTTTCATACCCATCCAGCCCACAATGATTAATAGTGTTCTCAATCCTTGTACATACCTTCTATATTCTTCCTTTTCTCCAAAGAGTAATCTTGTCCCTCTCAATGTACATAAAGCTAGCATTTTGATTTTCCATTTAATCTTTTACTCATTGCCTCTTTTTTTTTAGGAAGCAGAAAATGTCAACATTACATATTAACAACTGCCTTTGTCTCCAGTACTTTATCACGCAAGTGCTTTAACTACAGCATCTTCTCACTCTAAGCAGTCATTAGTCCTGTGAGAGACTCTCAGGCTGACCTTTGGGTCCTTCCAAATAAGGGACTCATGACATTAGCCCAAATATTAGCAATTCAGCACCTTTCAAGATGAAAAATACCATAATCCGAGAAAATTCAGGAGGCAGCAGAATGCCTGTCCTTGTGGCTAATTTGGTAGTGGTCTCTCATTCCCGCTACTGAGGTCTGGCAGCTCAGTCAGTGGTTGACTAAGGCTAGAAGAGAAAAAAGTACATCCCTGAAGGCTGGTCACGGTCCTCCTCCTGTCATCCATCTCTACTTCATACCTCATAATCAATCCTGGCCACCACTGCCTGCTTGTTACTGCTTGGCCTGAATTGGTATTCTTCTTGCCTTACCAGTCTGCACTTAGATTTATGATTTATTTAGAATTGGATTACATCAAGGCTCAAGGCCAAGGCTCCACAATCCGTCACCGTCTCCATTGGGGCCAAACACAAACATTTGTTTTAGCTGCATCAGCATCCCTAAACCCTGTTGGAAGGATACCCATTGTTAATCGCTATAGCAACTGCATCTTCTAGTGTTTTTTTTTTCTTCATCAACCCCAACCTCATTGCCTCCCTCCTTCCTTATTTGAAATAAAAGCACTGACTCCATCAAGTGATAGATATTCATAATTTAACAGAATGGTGGCAAGTCTAAGTTATGCTGTTGAAATACATCACAGCCAGGGCTGCTGTGCTATTTGTTTTTGTGCTGAATAGCAGCAAGTATTTTAAGTTATGGGTCTCTCACACACATAGGAAAAGAAAGGAGGTATATGTAATTGTTGCCAGTATTGATGATGGTTTCATGCCCGCCTAGTGAAGTCTCAAGCAGCAAAATTAGGGTGCTGCTTCCCTAACTGATGTTTATATTTTTTATACTTTATTTTGTTTATTAATAATAGTGAAAAAGCCACATTTGATATTCCTGTAGCTAATCACAATTAACAAAGAGCAAACATTACTTCTTCCACAATTTACAGAATTTGGTTAAATGAAGATATTTGGGCTCTGCTTATGGATGAGGAAATGTAAATTCAGAGAAGAGAAATAGTGAGCCTAAGTTCGTAGATTTATTAAAAAACAAACAGGGAACTGAAGGCAGATTTTCAGATTACAAGCTTAAAGTGCCTTCTCTTATATTGTTATTGCCTCTTTAATGAAGGAGAGATCTAAGTGGACTAACGAACATATTAATTTAAAACTGACCTATTGACGGGCATCAAGAGTACATCTTGATAAGCTACATCTCTTTTAAATTATAGAAAAGTGGATCTACAGTGGACTAAGTGACAAAACTTTTGAGAATTTGGGGCATACTTAGCTATTGAAGAAATAAACCAAACAACAAATTATATAGAAAATGAAATGGGTTGAGGAGACCAAACTTTTAGTCAAGCTCAGCCATTAACCACTGGGAGGTTTTTTGTTTTTGTTTTTTTTCCCTCTGTAAGATAGTCTTTTTATGTGTAAAATGTGGGGATGAAAATAGATTATTTCTCAGTTGAAAAATTTGTAAATTCTCAAATTCTATTTTAAGTGCACATCGCTACTTAACCTTGAACTTGACACCCTGAGGAGTAAAAACAGAAAAAAAGAATGAATTTTCTATTTGCTAGTATCTTATAATTAATGTTCACAAGTCTCTGATATTGTCATAAACATATAGCACCAAAACAAAGGATAGAAAACTGTATTTAAATGTTATGTTTTAAGGTTCAAATATATATGGCGTTGTTTGGCTCTAGAAATAGAAGTTCAAAGAGGGCTTGAATGGTCAAGGAAAATGTTGACAGTATAAGAGAAATCTTAGCTGGATGACGAAGGGTGAGAGGAATTTGAAGGGGTAGGAAAATTCAAGTTCACACCCAGTGGGGAAAGTGATGTAAATGGAGTCTGAGTTAACAAAGTGAACTTGGACATTTTCATTGAGCATGAGTGTTGACTTTTCTGTACCACAGCTGATTTGTTGTGAACCTTTAAAGTTGAACAAAAGGTAGGTGCAAAGGGAGTTAAAATGACATTCTCCATTTGTTCAAACTTAAATCTTTAAAAGCTCATACAGAAAGAGGAAGTAAAGAGGGGAGAAGAATAGAAAAAAAAATAAAATGTAAAGCATAAGATAAAATGTTAATGTTGAGAGGGAGATATAATCCTATCTAAACTGATCAACTAAATATGAGAATAGAGGCCCAGAAAACTGAAGTGACTCTTTCAATGGCATGCAATGACCATGGCCACAATGATCCACCCATAATTTCTGTCCCCATTCTGGTGTTTGTGGGTTTTATAAAAACAGTGAAAGGAAACCAGAATAAAAAAAAAAAAAATGACTACAAGAGAAGGGTGAGGGGAGAAGGACCAGAAAAATAAGCCAATAGGATTCCCTTCAGAAGTCTGTGCCCACTTATATATGTGGGTGGTTAGTTCAAAACTGCCCATAATGATGGAAAACTGGAATGATACTATTGCTATCACCTCATTGTGTTGAGTGCTTCTTTTAGTCTTTTGATAACTGATAAACACAGGTGTGTGCCTCTTTCAAAAATTCTGATTTAATTGGTCTGGGGTAAAAATCAAGATTATGGTTTGTTTTGTTTTTGTCTTTGTTTTTGTTTTGGTTGTTGTTGTTGTTTATTTACTAAGATTCTTTTTTAAAATAACTTCAGAGTAACCTTAATCAGAATCAATATCTGATTACCTCAGACAGTTGTATCTAGAATGTGAGCCAGCAGCTCAATAGACTAGATATGGGGGTCAGAACTAGAGAAGAAAAATCATAATTCCCTTTCACACTGGAAAATTAAGGATTTTAGGGAATTATATATTCACAGTCGATGCATCCCTTTCTTGTCAGCATGTAGGACCCTCCCAGAAAGGATGGGCCTCCTATGAAAACACCATGCAAGATTAATTTTAAAGCCTTCACCTAAGGAGGCAACATCCTTATTTGAAAAGACTGGAGGAGTTATTCATAATCTGTTCATATTCTGAATTGAGAAATATGTGGTGACCAAAGGTCACTTACTACTGGTGATGACTGGTGTGAAGCACCACAATAAATATTCAAGGAGGAAGTGGAGGTCTCTCAACTGGCTATACCCTTGATTTCCCCAGGCTGGCTACGTACTTAGTAGAGTAAGGTTTATTTTTCTGGAACCCAGATCCTGAGCTTGAATTGCATCTTCCTTTCTACTAAGAATGGACATGGGGAAAAGGAAACATTTCTCTCTGAGGCAGAGAGTGAAACAGGGTCCTACAAGTTAGTGGAGTTCCCCTACCTGAATTTTAAGCTGAGAATGTCAGCACTTTGACAAGAGCAATCAGTGATTCTGAGCCCCTCATGAACTCCACACTTTTGAGCCTCAATCTTTTTTCTGGGAAATGTAGAGCTCAGTCAGCCTCACTTACCTGAAGGGTAGCTCTGTAGAAGTTTCATTGTTGTTGTTGTTTTTGTTTTGTTTTGTTTTTACATAAGTTGAATGGCATTGCCAACAGAAGAAGGGGCATCATGCATGTGCCTGAGGACATTCTGAAGGCAAAGCATCCCAGCTCCTGCCAGGGTTCTTGTGAGGACTCTCACTGAAAAATTCTTGTGATATTGAGATATTGATCAAATTGATGATAATAATAACTCATTTGTAACTTTATATTTGCTAACATACTGCATGTTTATATTTGCTAACATGCTGACATATATATACACTAACTTGTAAACAATAAAAGCTCTTACTATTAATATGTGCATCATAAGTTGAACTAGAGAATTGCATATGTAATATGCATTCATATAGTTGCATTATTATATGCATATCATTGATAAGAGCTATCAGTTGTAGTGGGATTGAAGATGTTTCAAAGAGCTGTTACTTCTGAATAAGATTTTGAGGTTGAGGTAATTAAGAGGGTTGGGAATATTGAGGAGAATACCCTTGTTGGAGTAGAGCCTGGAAAGGCAGACTTAAATTAAGAGTTTCTATATTATCCAACTATCTTTGAAGGTTTTTCTGGTGTGGCTTGAAGACACAGCCCAGGCAGCATAAGTCAGACATCACTAGCTCTTCTAATGCTTGCCTGACTCCCTCTTGTCCTTAAGACAAAGTCAAGACTTCTTAATTTGGCCTACAAGGCCTTCAAGAGTCTAGTACATGCTTCTCTACTAGGCTCATCTTATACCTCATTTCTACCCTCTCCTTACTTAGCTACCACTCAGGCCCACCTTTTTTTCCTCGAAGACTTCTTGTGTTTTCTCATCTTAATAAGTTCCAATAGGCTTTTTTCTCTACCTGGAATAATCCTCCTCCTCAATCTTCACTTTATTAATTCCTGCTCAGCCTTAAGATTTCAGCTTAAATATCATTTTCTTAAAATGACATTCATAAGTCTTATCTCCAGACCAGCCCAGCTTTCCTTCTGCTTTTCCTTTTCTAACATTGATCATCCATAATTTCCTATTTCAGGATTTCTGTCCTATTAGTCTTAGAAAGAGCCTATGTCTTGTTTTCCAGGGTGAATTTGTTACCTCATATTTTCCTTAACATCTAGTAGGTTTTTAGAAGTCTTCTTAAGAGAGATAAGGCCATTTTGTGAAGGACCATGAATGCCAGGGTCAAGATATTATCCTACAGGTGGCAGGGGTCCATTGTAGATTTTTTAAACCAGAGGGAAGCACTATGAAAGCTGAGCTACAGAAAGCTCTCTGTGCAGGTGACACCAAAATCACAGGCAGCTGAGGCCTCCAGCATGGAGAAACTCCCTGACTGTGTATCTTAAGAAGCCATGTTAGTTAGTCTATTGCTAGACCAGAGCTCTGTATTGTCATTGTTTTTACTGCAGAAAATTATTCCTCTCCAGCCTCCCTCCCTATTATAATCCCGAATGATGAAAAGGGCAGCCAATCAGGTGATGTAGGAATGAAGGAGGAAAAGAAAAAACCCTATCTTCAATCACTTCCAAAATCTCCCCAGTGCTTTGATTTGCTTTCTGAGAACACTTTAGCTCAACAAACAATTGCAAACTACCCAGTTGCAAGGTAAAATGAAAAGCCCACAGGCATTAATTATATATAGAGATATTAAAAAAGAAGCTACTGCTTAATTATTGTTTGCAAATCTCGGTATTTAAATTGACTTATTTGCAAATGTCTGTTTAGAAATTGACTTTGTAATTATAAAGTTAGTGCAGGGATGTCTAAGGCCCTGGAGGAGTCTCTAACGAGGAATGATAATGTAACAGCCAGAGTGAGACATCCTGAGCTGCATTTTAATAACTAGAGTGGTTGGCAGGGGGGCCAAGATGCTTGAAGAAAAATTCTTAAACAGGCAAATGAGGGGGCCAGGGTCTCCCTGTTTGGCAAGGGATCATTGGAGGAGATATGAAGGGACAGTCAGGAGGCAAAGAAGTCTAAGACCTGGCAAATGTGGGGGTTGGAGCTCAGGGAGAGGATAGGAAGGTGCTCTGTAATACATGAGAATGAGTCCTTCTTTGGAACTGGCCTTGGGGGTTTCACGAGGTCACCAGCCATGAACCATGCCTTTCATGATTGCTGAAATTCAGGTCCTGGTGTTATGGATTGAAGTACGTCCCCCTAAAATTCACATGATAAAGTTACAACCTTCAAAACCTCAGTGTGTAAGCTTATTTGGAAATAGAATCTCTGCAGACATTGCTAATTAAGATGTGGCCACACTGCAGTGAAGTGGGCCCTTAATCTAATGACTGACATCTTTATAGAAAGGGGGAGGTTGGACAAAGACATACACACAGAAAGAATGCCATGGGAAGATGAAGACAGAGCTTGGGGTGATGCTTCTACAAACCAACAGGTGACAAAGATTGCCAGCAAACCTCCAGGAGCTAAGAGAAAGGCTCAAACAGATTCTCCCTCATATTCCTCAGAAGCTACCAAATCTGCTGACACCTTAATCTCAGCCTTCAGCCTTAGGATCTGTACGACAATACATTTCTGTTGTTCAAGTCACTCAGTTTGTAGTACTTCCAGTCCTAGAAAACAAATATAGTTGGTATGTGTGATTCTCAATGACATAACTCTATGAAGGAATTAGAGACAGACCAACATGGAGATAAACAGAAGTTACCTCAAAATACTAGAATATTGGACATTGAAGGGCTCTGACCTCAAAACCCTCAGGGTAATCAATGGTTCTCAAATATGGTTATGTTATGAAATCACCTGTAGAGTTTTCAATATGCCAATACCTATATCCTATTCGCAGAGATTCTGGTTTAATTAATCTGGGGTGCTTCTAGGACATCAGGCTTTTAAATACCCCAGAAGAGTCTAATTGGCAGCCAAGGTTGAGAAGTAGTCTTGTAGATTTTAGGTTATTTTTCCCATTTAACAGTTGAGGAAATTAAGGCTCAGAGAGGTGAAGGAATAATTATCCCGGTCCACATTGCTAAAGAGTGCAAGAGAGGAGAGGCAACCCAGAGACTCTAACTTACAGTTCACTTTTTCTTACAGGGCAGCACTGATGTTCTCTTGCTTCTAGATGTTGAGTATAAGAATCAATTTCTCTTTTCCTGAACATCCTCTAGTTCTAGGCTAATTATTCCTAAAGGAAATTTGTCCACCACTACATGTACACAGTAAGTTTAAATATTATTTCTCACATATCACATTCTCTGGCATAATAACTTTATAATATTAAGTGGAGCAGGTTATGTTCTACCTTTTAAAGGAGAAGATGAGTAAGACCAAGAAAATGAGGGAGGGCCCCAAAGCACACCATTTGTTAATGGCAAAATTAGGATTTGAACTTGGGCCTTTTGAAACTGATCAAGTATCCTTTAGATCACTTATCTAGTGAGAGTGAAGTTAAACTTTCTTGATCCAATCTATGTTCAAAACTTTTCTAAACATATTTTACTAGTTCATTATTTTCATGAAAAAAATATATGAACAGAAAAATGTATTGGATTACACACAAATGAATGTAGTCTATTCTTTCTCAAAAAAAAAAAACCTTGCATAAATGCTGAGCCTTCATTCTAAATATGATTTCTCAAGTCTCGGAAGGTCTGGCCATCACAATGTTAGAGGAATACCCAACTAAGGATTTTCCTTTACTACAAGATGGCCATTCTGGTTCTCATTCTGTTCACCCCACTACCACTACACATGGGTGTCAAACTGGAGCTACTTGATTCTTATCTGCAATTCTAGCTGTACACTAACCCTAATCTTGTGTAGTGAATAAAATCCAGGCTTTGTACTTATACAAAGTGCAAATCCAAATCCTGGCTCCAGTATTCAGTAATTATGGAACTGTGGAGAACCAAGTATTTTTAGCTTTTATTTTCTCAACTGAATAATAGGAAAAGTAATGCCTATTTCAAGTTGTCTGATGAATAAATTGAGGTAATGTAAAAAAAATAGTTTTAATATCTACTGAGCCTTCAACAAAGTCAGTTGGAATCTTTCCCTTCAGATGATTAGCTAAAAACAATGGGTACAAGGTGGTACGGCAAATCTGCTTTGGACCATTACATTCCCAAGTACTATCTTATTTGCTTCCCAGGTTTAGAGCTCCTGCTTTTGTAAACGACCTAGGACTCAATTATTTTGCACTGGATCCAGACATCGCACTCATCCTTCCAGTGGCTTACATTTTGTCTGAGCCAGCTCTCAGCTTCTACTTCTCTGTTACCCCTCTGTAACATCACCTGCCTTATTTCATGTTCTGCCTGCTCTCTGTTATACTTCCTATTTCATCATACTAGATACACCTGTGTCTTAACAATCTGACCAAACCTGAATTTTAGTTATTGCCCAAAGAAAAAGAACATGAATAGGGGAACACTGATAGGGTGAAGATCCCCATGCTCCTGAGGAAGAGGTTGTCTTGCCAAGGGGCAACGAGCAAAGTAAAGACAAAGACGGTGGGACTCAGAAAACCAATAGAGAGTTAACCTCGCATTGTTAAGGATCAGGTGCTCAGAATAACCCTGAATGCATGTTATTAATTATGGAGGAGTGACCTTTGATCTCTACTGATAGATACCCCTTTTCTCCTAAATGTCCTCTGGACTTATTTTCCTTTACTATGTTAAACCAACCTGGAGAAACCAATTAAGCTTTTGCAAAACAGAAAGGTGTCACTTGATGTAGGGCATATTATAACTTTTCATATCGTGCAATTAGACTTGATTGACTGAAAAAAAAATTAAACTTTTTTAAAAGAAAATCTCATAATTTGAGTGAACATCCTCAACAATATGTACATATTCTTTTTCTGCCTAGTATACAGGCCATAACATTGAGAATTTGCATATAAAATAATGTTGAAATGGCAGTTTATAGGACACATTCTGTAGGCCAAGCACTTCTTGAATCATTATACTTATGACAAAAAGCACGTTGTTATTTCCATTTTACAGATGAGAAAATCGAGACCTAGAGATAATAAGTAATTTATTCAATGCAAGTTAGCTCATCTGAAATCATGCAGTAAGCAAGAAGTGAAGGTAAAAGTGATAGTATGTCACATCTGGCATTTAATGTAAGTAATTGTTAATGAAATGGAGTATTAATTATGTTACATTAATTGCTTCCCTTCAGGCGTAGCTGCTTGCTTTGACTGAAACTATTTGCATCTGAATAATAAAAAACATTGAGGCTTATAGGGGTTTTTTAGATAAGTGAAGCCCTCTACAAATGAGGAAACAGGATGGAAATGCTATTCCCAGTCCTGTGGAAATTCAATATCTGTGCTCATAACTACTAAATAATACTGTTTAGGATTTCAAAGAACTCTAATTTTCTTGTTCCCCTCATCCCTACCCCAGATCCCCTTCAGGAAAGAATAAGATAGGAATTCAGTACTATTATTTATCTATATACCTATAATATTTTCCATCCTGTTTCCTCATTTGTAGAGGGTTTCACTTATCTAGAAAACCCCTTTAAGCCTCAATGTTTTATTATTAAGATGCAAATAGTTTCAGTCAAAGCAAGCAGTTACTCCTGAAGGGAAGGAATTAATGTAACACAATTAATACTCCATTTCATTATCAATTAGTTATGTTAAATGCCATTCAATTTGTTTGCACCATCAGGTCCTGGGAAGGTGTCCATGCTTCTTGTAACTTTCCAATAACTTTCCATCACCAGCTGAGTTAATTTCCCTAGCAGGCAGGCATCAGATTTTAATTCCCACCCTTTAATATTCTTCAGCCCTTGGGCCACTGGTGGACCTACATGAGCTGATGTTGTCAGCTTCTCTCTGAATCCAAGTTAGGTCTCTTCCTTTGGGGTAGGAGTAGGCTCTCCCTGCACTGAGAAAACCAACTCTAACAGAGTCCACCGTGGTGATTTTTGGGAGGCAGGCACTGTAAACTTATGAAGGATATATTTTCAAATCTAATACAAATATCACCTCCTCACTGAAAGCTGCACCTATCACTGTTGCCTGAAGTGAAGGAATCAGAATGCTAAGTTTGGAAGAGATTGTAATAGCAACCATAATAATACGAACAGTGGGAACAGCATTTATTTATGTATTTATCACATGCAAAACACCATGGTAAATGCTTTATATACATTTTGGTCCTTAATCTTGACAATAATCCAATGAGATTGGTATTATAGTCGTCCTTACTTTTCTTCCAAGGAAATTAAATGGTTATTTATTGTATTGGTTATTGTTTATTTATTGCTAAATACCAAACTAACCCCCATATTTAGCAGCTTGAAACAATATATATCTTACAGTTTCTCAGGGTCAAGAATCCTGGAGCAGTTGAGACAGGTGGTTCAGGTTCAGAGTGTCCCACAAGTTTGCAGTGAAGATGTTGCTCAGGACTGAAGTCATCTGAATACTCAGTTGAGGCTGAGGTCTGGCATGGAAATTCAGTCATTAACAAGAGGCTGACCTCACCACATGGGCCCCTCCTCACAGCATGGTGGCTGGCTTCCTCCTGAGGAGTGAAACCAGAGAGGAAGAGGCAGAAGCTGCAGTGTCTTTCATGAACTTGACTCAGATGTGACATATCATTACTTGCACAGTATATTATTGGTCACACACACCAACCTTGGAAGGGGACTGGCTATACAAGAGCATACATATCAGGAGGTGGAGGTCACTGGGGCTTATTTTAGAGGCTTCCAATCACACAAACTAAGGTCACACAACTGGTAAAGTGGCAGTGAAGGAGTAGATTTAGAAACTCGAGTTATGTATGACTCCATAGTCTATGCTTTTAACTGCATATTGGTGGCTACCTCTTTGGAAGTTTTTCTCATGCAATTTACTTTCTAGGGTCTGTCAGTACCAATCAGTGTTTGACCAGAAAAATAGAACCAATAGAAGTGATCTAAAATCAGGGATATATTACAGAAATTTGACCTAACATAATTCTGGATGCTGGTTCTACTGTCTGTGTAAGATAGTTTCTTTGGAATCTGGTGCTATAGCCTAAAGTAGTGTCTGCATGGTCAAGAAAGATAAACAGACATGAAGTGAGGAAGAGAAAAACAAACTGAAACCATAAACATAAGCTATAACCCACAGAGATAAAGAGAAACATGTGTGGATTCTCAGCACCTCCAACCTTTCAAATGTAATGGGGTGTGGGGGTGACTTCCAGGAGATGCTAGTGCCCTTCATCATGGGAAGCTAGAGAAGTGTAAGGAGGAGATATGATGGGAGCTAAAGAAGCTACAGTTCTGCGGTTGCCAATGCCTTAAGATAAGCCAGGAGAGCCACAACAATGTGGGTCACCTGTAATGTCCCCTGGCGCCTGCACACAACTTCCAAGTCGAAGCAGACTATGGTTGCTACTTCATTTCCTCCTTTCAAATCATGTATAAAATGTCTCTGGTGGCACACAGTAATCATGGATTAGTCATGAAAGGGAATCCTTAGAGAGTCAGAACTAGCTTTGCTAAATTGCCACAATATAAACCCACTACACTATCACTTCTGTTTTATTGTCCATCTCCATTGTAGCACCTACAAACCCATGTAAACACTGTATCTATGTACACATACCACACTCCAACAAGACCCCAATACATCAGGCCTCTGCATGTCTCCGTGATTTTCTATACACCAATTCCTCTGTCTGGAATATCTTACCCCAAACAGGGCCAGCTTTATAGGCATGAGATGAGCACAGTGCCCTGTCCTAAAACCCAGAGCTTGGCTTAATGCTCAGCATATTTTAGATCTTTAATAAATGTCAGTTGAGTTGAATACTTTATAGCAGCTTTGTCACCTCACTTTCTAGACTCTGCATTAACAACTAATGGTCAACTCATTATTTCACTAAGAAGCCAACTTTGGACAGATTTGAACAGCTGTGGTTGCTAAAAAATTCTTTCTTATAAAAAAATCTGATTTCATCTGTGTATATTTTTCTAAGGTGTCTACACATTAGTCTTAAGTTCACTCATTTAGCATAGAAAAATTGAATCTGCTCTCTCTTCTAATGATATCCTTCAAGTATGTGAAGGCAGAATTTATATGATACTTATCATGTGCTTGTATTTGCATATTTAAGTGTCTCTGTGGCTTGGATCCATTTCTAAAATATTTCTGCATTATTCACAGAGCCTAAGAGTCCTTAGGTTGGCAGTGAACCTAGGCTGCTTTTGTTGGGGCAAACTGGAGTGACTTTGGCTCCTCTCCATGTGTTTCTCATCCTCTTGTCCTCATCCCCAGCCTGTCCTGGGCATGTTTTCATGGTGTTAGAGGAGGCAGAAAAGAGAGGAAAAGCCCACCTAGCCAGTTCTTTCCTCGTCCCCACCTATGTCACATACTATTGACCAATAAGGCAACCAATTATTCTGTTTATTCTGTCTCAGTAATTAATTTTTCTGGGATTGAGGAGCTTCCAAGAATGTAGGATCTCCAGTGCTAAAATCAAGACAGTCCAGGGCAAACCAGGACAGCTGGTCACTGGCCCAGTCATGTGGTCTCGTCCAGTAGAAGAGTCAAAGTAGAAGGCACTCAAAACAATAGGGCCAAGGGTACAGATTCAAGGGACAAAGAATTGGGGCCATTTATGTAATCAGTCTACTGCTGATGGGCTCTGTAGTTTTTATATTACTCCTAAACCAGCCTTTGGATCAAATTGGTGCACATTGTCTTCATTCTTTGTCTTAAATTTAAAAGATTAAAATTACTATCAAAGAAAATGGAAAGCACATTGATTAAAAAAAAAATAGTGGATTTTGTTTATTTTTTTAAATCCTCATACAGCTATATTTCCAGCTGACATCCAAGGTCTGTTGGTTAGCTGCTCCCTAGAGCATTTCCAAAATAAGCCTATGCACTTTCCAAATAAGCCCAGGTAAACTTACACATTTAGACCTGATCTGTATCTTTGAGTGTCAGGGCAATGCCAAAACAACTATGTGAAAAATGTAAAATGCAGACAGCAGAATTACTTTTTTTGTTTTTATTTTTATCTCCACTATCCAAACAATATTTTTATTGGATTTTCTCTCAAATCAGGTCAAAACTCATTGGCCTAGTGAGAGATCCTTCATCCAGTACTGCTGCCTTCTTCTCTCACTTATTTTTTTTATTATTTACACTCTGCTCCTAACAGTAAGTGCTCAATCATTCATTCATCAACCACTTACTGTGTACCTATTATTGACTGGATACTGTGATAAACTCAGGGTATATAGGGATGAATAAGTTTAAATCAGTAATATGCTGAGATAGACTACTAAACATAAGTGGAAATGTTTATGTAAAATAAATTCAAAAGTTGCCACAGGAAATATATGTATAAAATAAATAGTAAGGGAAGAATTGCTCTCTTTGCCTACACAAGTTAGAAAATATTCCAGACACTAAGTGTCTGTAGACTAGGTCCTAAAGGATGACTAGAAATGCACCTCAGAAGCAGAACAGTTAAGAACAGTGGCTTCAGAATCAATGTGGGTTTGGAATGATACACAGCCATTGGCTATCACCGTGACTTTGTGTAAATTAATAAATTTCCCATTTTCCATTTCAATTTTCTCATAAATAAAATGGCCTTTTAAGAATTAAACATGAAATCAGATGTGTGGGTGCATATATGTGCCCCCATACATAACACTTAACACCGTGCTTCTCGGTGAGAAATCAAAGTGTAGCTATTACCATTACAGTTACTTCTGATATACAAGGGGCAAGAGTGATTTGAGCCCCAAATTCCAGAAAGAGAAAACATTATAAGTTTAAGAGTGTGAAAAAGCATGATATATTCTTAGAATTAAAACAAACAAACAAACAAACAAACAAAAACTAAAGTCTGATTAGGGGCTTGAGTATTATGTGTCAAGATGCATGATGGAAAGTCTAATAGATTATTAGGAGATGAGGTTGGAGAGGTGAAGATATAACTTAGTGGAGGACTCTAACTGCCATGAATGAGTAAATACAATTGGGTGGTGTGGTTACTAGACAAGAAAGAAGAATCAACTTAATGTCCTAACAAGATCCATTAGAATATAAAAAGATATATAAATGTAAAGATCATATTGGTTTTATCACTCCCCCTGGAAACCTCACAGAGTGTCTTCCTCAGTGTAGATGCTCCACAAATATTTGAAGAATGAGCAAGTGGGTGAGCACCAGTAGCATCCAGAAGGTGGTCAAACGACAGAACTTGCTGTAGCAGTTCTGGGGAATACCAACCATTTGACTTATGCCAATGGCAACAGTAATATTTTAAGAAAAACAGAAAGTAAGAGGCAGAACTTTTAGGACTTTGTCATTTGCTGTCTATAGGTGGCAAGAAGGATGGCATCAAGGGTAATCCAGACTCTAGGCAGGACCCCAAGGCAACAAGATTTATAGGGAATCAATCCTATTTTGCTTGTTCAGGTAGAATGTTTTGCCATATTTGTGTGTAACACTGATGAGGATATTAGATCATTGATTTGCAAACATTTTGTAGAACAACTGTATAACGGGTGAAAGATATTTATTCATTCACAGATGGTTTGATTGCCTCTTATGTGCCTGGCATAATTCTAGGTGCTGGAGATATAGCACTAATCAGACAATGATTTATTGCTTATAAAATTTGCATTCTTTTGTAATAAGAACTTCTTTGATTTTAAGTTGGCCAAGAATCACACATGTACCTCCAATCGATGAGATTTAAACTCTTTTATTATTATACAAGGAGTTCTCTAGATAGAATTTTATTTAATTTTGGGAGAATCTCCAAAATAAGTATATAATCCCCATTTTTAAGGTGAGAAAACTAAGACTTTAAATATTTAAGTAGCATGTTCAGGTTTACAATGCTATAAAGCAATTAACCAGGATATGGGTACAGAGGGGGTCATAATATACTCTTTGGGGGAGGAGGAGTAGGAAAACCATGTATAATTTGGAAATGCTAATAAATAGTAAAAACATGTATTTGGAAACTAAAACCAACTTTATTTTTGTAATATAAGCTGTAAATTAAAATTTTAACCAACCTCCTCATGGGCATGGGTTTGAAAGATTAGAGAACTCTTTCCTAGATAAAAGACTGGTGAGGTTTTCATATGGACCCTGCCCAGTTAAGAACCTCAGCCACTTACATTTTCAAACTAAATCTATTAGAACAACATCTCAGCAACCCCATGGAGTTAAATACCCTTGTTAAACTGATCACATATATTTCAGTTAAATAATAGCTGTGGGAGAGGGCAATTAGCAGATTCGGTCAGGAGAGAAAAAGATGTTTTCAGATGAGATTGGAAATGAGATGGAAAGTCAATGAGGCAGAAATATACAAGACTCTTTTTTTCCCCCTGAAGTTTCCTAAATTGTGTTATTAATGCTACCTTAAGATTTGGAGGGCTTTGACCGGAAAAGTCACTGTGATAGAGAAGGTTCAAGGAGACTGAAACAAAATCTGATGACAGTTTTCTTTCTGCATAGTTCTTTCTGAATAGCAGTGTTCTTGCTCCATCTTTGTTGCATTTGTCTATCACTTGAACTGAGAAAGAGTCAGGCATTATGTCCTGACAGCTAAGCCAATGGAAGAAAGCACAAGTCTGCTTTCCAGCTCCAAGAAGAAAAGCCATCAACCTGGGAATAGCAAACAAGGCACCGCTCTAATTAGGATCCCTAATTCTTGCAAGTGTACTTCAAATCCCCCCACTTGTTGCCATAATTTTGAATTTGGACATTTTTTGGTCTTCTATTCTGGCTGCAGAATAGAACATACCCATTTGTGGTCTTTCACAGGTATGCTATACTTTTAGTTAAGAAAGGCAAAGGAAAATAGAAAAAGATCTTTGTGGATCAGTGAGGAAAAACATAAAAGCTTACTATTCCTATGAAATGGGTTCAAATTCTGACCCCTGTATTTACTACCATGTGTCTATCCCATTCATCACTATATCCAGTGAACCAAAATTGCCTGAAGACAATTCACGTATATTTATTGGGAGATTAATGTTTGACCTTGGACACCTCTCTTTCTCACTTTTGCTTTTGCACTCATTTCTTCTTGTGTGCAACATTGTTCTCTCTGACTGTCCTCATGGAAAAAGCCCATTAGTAGTATAATTTGAAGCATTAAATGAAATAACTTGTAAAATTCTGACCCAGCTCCTGATCCACAATAAATATTTTAAAAATCTCATTTTCCTTCTTCTTATAATTAGAAAAGTTCGTCTCAGCTATACTATACCTTGACCAAATTAATCACCATCTCTGAGACTCGATTTTCTTGGTGCTACAAAGAGGATAAAGACATTATCCACCTCTCACAGTTGCTCTGAAAATTACAAGAGTTTACCGAATTAGATAGATTTAGTAAACAGTAAAATGCTGTTTAAATATTTATTATCATTATTCCTATCTCGATTTTATACATTTTGGTTTGATTCTCTCTCTGGAAATATATCTTTCTTTGGTTATGGGAACATCTACTGCGGCCACGGAAACCTTACAGTCATTATTAAAAAATCCCACTATGTTTTTATTAACTAAGTCTACCTCTAAGAAGCCGGATGCTTTTTAGATCATATAATTGCACAAAGCAAAAGATCCTAAAGGAATTTATGTGGCCTCAAGGAACATTATTAATGGAGGTCCCTTCTAGTGATGTAATTTTGGAGGCAATTTTCCATGAAATTGCTGAATGTGTGTATCCATATAAATTTGAGCCCATTTGGTACAATTTTCATTTAGTCCAATGATCACACTAATGATATTTTGCAATAGATATTCTCATTTAAGAGGGAGAGATACATTTATTTGTCACACATGTCCAGGAAACATACTTTAAACTGGATTGTCAGAGAAAAGTTTCTATGAGGATTTCTAATTTTTTTTTTTAATTCACTGTCACTGAGAACACTACCTTGAGGTTTTTATAATCATCTAAGAGAAAGGTCTGGGTAACTGAGTTGTCTTCAGTTAGAGTTGAAACATATGTCAATGAAAGGAATTGCATTCTATTCCATTTTGTGACCTGACAGACTAACATAGCAAGTTGTTTAAAGGGTAAATTTTAGCACCAGAAAGACCCAGTTTTGAATTCCAGATCTTCCCTATACTGCAGATTGCACTGAGGATTAGTTTTTTATCCTTAAAAAGGAACACAGCGATATCAATCTCCAAAGGTCTCCCAGGATTATTGTCAGAATACAAAAGAAGCTAAAAATGTATGTAAAGTGCTTAGCACAATGCCAGGAGTATAATGCATTCATTAAATGATTGACATACATGACATCCTCATAGAATATTGATGCTGAATAGACCCAAAATAAAACGTGTGTATGTGTGTGTGTGCACATGCATGTTTATGTAACGTGAGGTGCAAAATGGTTCCATAATATGTTCAAATGACTTCAAAGCAACACAATTAATTAAGAAGTAGTACAGGAAGTATAAGAACTTCAAGGAACCTCAGAGATGAGTCCCACTAGTCTCCTGTATTTCAAGTGAGGGAACTGAAGTATTCCCTTATCCCCTCTTAAGTTTAACTTTTCCAACAAAAAAATCTAGCAACTTGCTTGTGCATCCTCTCCCACTTCCTCTAACTCCCCAAGGCATGACTTATGCCTCTTTTTTTCTGATGTCTATCTCTACTCAAGATAGTAATAGTTCCCTACTGATCATTGCTTTTTTTATCCTTTATTTATTTTGCCTTTTAGAACACGTGACACTGTTGATCACCCTAACCCCACTGATATCTAAATTTGAGCCTTATATGGAAAAGGGTGTCCATGAAAGAGAAAAAGTAAGAATGAGAATTTACTGATGTGACTTACCAAGAAGCCTAACAAGGAAAAACATCTGCTTTCATAGCACTGCGGACTGGCAAAATGATTTTTTAACTTAAACGTGAGCAATTCAGTTTCATAGTCATTCTCCATTATCCAGGATTATCCCACAAATCTGGTGTGTGTGTGTGTGTGTGTGTGTGTGCGTGTGTGTTTCAGTGTTTATCTTTCTTCCAGTCTTCTTGACACTCACTTTAAAATCAGAGGACTGTATTGCCCATTTGAAACAGCATGACAGCAGTATCTGGGTCTTTTCAGTTTGGGTTTTATTTGCTTGTTTAATTTCATTTTCTGATTTACCCTTACACAATTTATTTAAAAAAAAAAAAAAAAACACTTTCTCCAGTTGCATTTTGTTGATAAAGAATCCTATTAGCTGGATTTTGCTATCTTGTTTGTGTTTGCACGCCTGAGTTCTAAACTATCACATGACCTTATCCAAACCACGTTAGTGTTTGTAGTTCTTAATGGCTCTCATCTGTATCATGGGATCAAACCATTGGCTTTTAAGTTTTTAAACAACAGAATTGTTTTTATAATAAGAATTTTTATCTATGATATTGAGATTTTACCTGCAAACCTTCTTATTTTTTTTTCTAATTTTCTCTTGAGAGAAAATATAGTCAGCATAATGTACAATTATTTGCAGAAACTATTTGGATTTCATCTATCTATATGGGTAGGTAGAGACAAATTCCATCAGTGTTTCACCTTCCTGGTGTATTGTTAGATTTATTGAGACAAAATGTTCTCCTTTCTCCATTTTTAGCTCTAAATTTTAGTTTGCCTGATATTAATATGTCCATTCAAACTGTTTTTTGGTTTACATGTTCTGTATATGTTTTTCCTTTTTTATTTTGAGAGGAATAATTCTTGTGTCTAGCATCTTACTGGCTCTCTTTTTTATTAATTTTATTCTTTACCCACTTTCATCTTATTTCTCTTTTCTGCCTTTGTTAAATTGATAGTTCTCTTTCCCTTCTCTAGTTTGAAAGTTACATATTGTACTTCTATTATTTTAAGGGTTTTCCTAAATTTTTACTAGCTGCTTTTTTTTCTAGCAACATTGAAGATTAAATAGTAGCATCTATAGTTTCCATCAATTTAAGACTTAAAACTTAGTTGTGCTTTGGTCTCCAATTCTCATCACTTGGTTGATAGCATTAGAACATTAATTCTAGATTGTTATAAAAATATGTAAATATGTATTTTTTATATCTCATCTGGACACCAATATGTCATTTTTTTCTTTACTCACATTACCTAGTATTATTTCTTTCTGTATTCATTATTCTTTAAGTGCATGCTCTAATCATTCTTTAGAAATAGTTTTGCTGGTGATTCTCTAAGTCCTTGTCCATCTACAAATATTATCCTCTCTCATATTCAAATTATAATTTAGTTGGATATTGAATTCTTATTTTATATTTATTTTGTAACATATTTACATGTTCCACCTATCGCACCTGTGTATCCATACTCCATGTTTTTTAGCTTCTCTTTTATACATTTCATTTTCATACACCTGTCTGATGCTGTGGTAGCTTTGGTTTTCTAAAAATCAGATGTTGCAGTAGAATTAGAAGTGCAAAAACTTTAATGAGTAGTAACACCTGTGATATCAAAAGGGCATGGAAGGTTTGGGTTTGGGGGAGCTGTCAGAATACTATACTTACCTGACAGTCTGCCAGATCAAAAGGGAACCTCAGAGCAAGCATTGCTCATGGGAGGAGACTCACATCATGATGCTTTGCTGCATCATTGGCTGAGGGCTTCCCTGAGAATAGTGATTTTTGACTTAAAAGCTGAAGTAGCTACTTATGAAGCTAACAGTTGAAGACTGTCAGCTAAGTATACCTTAGCCCCCAGACTTTAAGTCCTTTCTTGAAGTGCAGGTAGGGGTATGCCTCGTATGGAAGAGATACATTCTGGTCAATTTCTATAGCTGGATCTTCCAGATCACCAATTTTTCCTCGACTCTGTTTATGCTAATGTTGTTTTTCTGTTCTATTGTCCCTATTATTATTACTATTTTATAACCATTTTCATCTCATTACTAAGATCTCCTGCTCCTTTTATACAGTCTCTTGGTTTTGCTTTATGAAATCTCCACTTTACTTTTTCACTGGAATGTTAATTATGCTTATTATAAATTTCTGCTTTTCCTATCTGCTGTTTTTTTTTTCTCTGATTCCCTGTCATAGTGTTCACATATTTTATAATTCTTGCCTATAAGCTTATGTTTAAGTTGGGTTTCACTGCAAGGCCAGCAGCTGACTCCTCTAAAGGTGAAAACTTCTACCAAGGTCTTTCCTTGGCTTTTTTTCCAATAAGATTAAGAAATGGATGAGTTGTAGAAGCGGGAGAAGGACTTCTTCCACTGACATCTCCAGAATTGCTGGCTGTTTAGGTTCTGCCTTGTCTCCCACATAAAAATGCCCCCTCAAACACAAATAATTACTGCTTACTCTGAAGGCCTGAAGTGAGGACAGTTCACACAGCCTGACCACCCCTCAACTTATATCAGTTTCCTCCTTCCCACGTGCACTTGGCTTTCACATCCAGGGGTTGAAATGCCTGTGGTGCCCTCTTCCTGCTGGTTTTATCCATAGTTACAAACAAGTCCCTGGGATTTCTGCTTCCTTTGGTCAGATCTCACCATCTCTGAGTCTGTCTTGTATTTCTCCCAGCCTTTATTTTGAGTATATCTCTGTACTTGCTCAATTAAAAAAAAAATTTGTTTTTGACATTTCAGGT
The DNA here is from genome assembly GCA_030015415.1 of Cynopterus sphinx. Lineage (NCBI taxonomy): Eukaryota > Metazoa > Chordata > Mammalia > Chiroptera > Pteropodidae > Cynopterus > Cynopterus sphinx. Next base: position 117,808,725 of record CM057385.1, on the reverse strand, counting down.
GTTAGAAACAGATCATGGAGACAACAGAAAGAACTCCAAATACCATGTAAACTAGACATTCTATGTTAATGCAATTTATTTTTCCCCCCAAAAGGAACATAGGGCTGCTTTCATTAAAGTGAAAGATGGGGCTTGAAATCTTTATCTCCTGGGATCCATTTGTCTCTCTCCTATGGCTCCATGGAACACAGTATTTAAAATCACTATATTGGGTAATCTTCGGGGTCACTTTTACTCATTATTTTATGATTCCAGTGTACAGGAGTCAATGTGTTATCTGTGAGAACTCTGAAGACTCATAAAGGCAGTATGAATAGAATTCTCCCTCTTAGCCTACTGTTTCACAAATAGGCTGTTACAAAGCAGGAAGATCCCATAGGCTGTTTCCTAGTTCCAGTACTAACCAAAGATCATACCCTTACTTCCCTTTAACATCTGGGACCTCTTTCTCCACATTTGTCAGGGAACATCTCTTCATGTTTCCACATTCAGTTGGTCTTTCTCCCATTTCATTTCATTATTGAATATCTCCATGATAATCATGGCTGATAGATTGAGAGGAATGCAGACAGAAGAACATTGTGAATATCAATTGTACATTTGGTCTGGGTCAGGGCAACTACTTTAGAAATGGCTAGCTACTTATGAGAAACTTGGTAAATTTCTTTTCTCATTTTTATAAAATTTATTAAGTTAAATTTGCCTTTTTTGGTAACTTTTTCACACATTTTAGTGGTGAAAGTTGAGTTCAAGGAAAGGACTCAGAAAAATACCAGTTGAATGGCTCTGTTAAATGTCTCTGGTTAAATAAAAATGTTCCCGTGGTGTTTCAAAAAAAAAAAAAAAAAAGTGAGAGAGTCATGAAATTTTTTGGAAAGAAAAGTGTGAGTGCCATTAACATTTCTCACACAACGTGGAATTACATGAAGACAGGCCTTCTCCAGATGTTCCGTGAGATTTATAACATACGAGGGTAGAAAGAAGTCTGGCCAAAATAATATTCTATAAGGAGGTCCATTGACTGCTTTTGCCCACTATGAGCATCTACATTTTGGTAATAATAATTAAGTGGTGTTTAGTTTAATGACATATTAGTCTAGGAAAGCATTTCCCATGTGTGTTGTACAGAACAGTTTTTTTTTATGAGATGTGCTATGACAAAAGACTCTGTAGTCAAATAAATTCAAGAAATACTTTATTTCAGTTCTCCTTGAGAGATCTAGCATTCATATTATTGTATTAAGCAGCTTAATTATATTAACTCAGCATTTCTTAAAACATTTTGCCATAGCATTATTTTTGATAAGGTTATTTGATATCTGTTAATGTGGATTGGTGATAAATCCTAGCAGTTAAGAGCATGAGCCATAGAAAGAAGAACCTAATTTCCAATCCTGGTCCTTCAACTGCACACTAAACTCTTTCACCCTCACTTTCCTTATCTGCAAAAGGGAAACAATAACAGTTACCTTGCAGAACTGCTGAGTTTGCAGGAATTAATGCATCTGAAGGAATGAGCTCTGTACCAGGCATGTGCAGAGGGCTCAGAAAATAGTAGCTGAATGAATAAGCAGTGATTATCTTGATGAGATTCATAATAATGATAGAAACTCAACAAAAAGCAAGACCTGGAAGACTACAGAGTGATAAATGCATGGGTATTATATTCTTCCTTCATGTAGTTCTGGTGACATAGTAGAGTAAGAACAGAGACAAAGAAACGGTTTGTTGTGGGAGAAAAAAGAGAGGGAAAGAGAGAGGGAGATAAGCATACTTCTTAAAATCAGTTTTCATTATTGCCCCTTCAGTGAAGTCCTCTCTGCACCCTGTATTGCTTCCATACAATTTTTTACAATGCTTTCTATTTTCTTTCTGCTACTTTCATATTTACCCTGACAAGGAAGTTGCTTTCTATAATCCCCATGTCTTTCCTGTCTCACTATTTGCTTTTTGGTGATGAGCTCTCAGTGTCCTTAAACACAACCGCTATTTTTGTGTAGCTGAGGAAGTCTCAGAGGAGTCTGGGGAGAAGGACATTTTTGTCCTAAGTTGAATCTTGGTTTACATGTGAATTGAGAGTTTTGAACAGCTGACCCTAGTAGGAGTTAGTAGGTTAGTTTCTGCCCTTTATCACTAGAGTAGGTAAAAATAAAACAAATTCATTTGGCATCATGCCCTATAACTCTAACATGGGTGCTTGGATTTCCAGCATTAAACCTGATGAAACATTAATCATTTTTGAGAGTTCAAGAAAAGACATATAGAGTAGTATAATGATGGAACATACAAGTTTTAGTGTTAATATTAAAGGCTTGAATCTGTTTATATTTGGATAATTCACTTGGCCTCTACAGGCCTCACTTTCCTTACCTATAAAGTGAGGGAAGGTCCCTAATTATGAAGATTATTGTTAAGATTAAACAAAATAATGAAAAGTATTTGCTCTCTGTTGGTTTAGGAGATTGTTAGGTTTCAGAAAAATATAAAATTTGAGTTTAGTATTTTTGCACGAGTCAAATTGCTATCTTAAAGTGAGAGATTTTGCTAACCATTGAATTTATCCATCCAGGTAATGTACCTCCTGTCCATTAGAGGGGATGTAGAACAAGTTGTAAACAAGGGGATGTTTTGTTCCAAAGTCAGAAATGTTAAACCAAAAGACCAAATCTTATCTGATCTAAGACCTTAACATTTCAGTTTATTAGCAGATGGGCATTTGTTTCTGAGAAGTTATAGAAGCCTTCTAACATCAAAGAATTGGAAGGCTGTTCTGTAAAATGGATGATTTAGGGCTGTCCTACAAGAAAATATGCAGGAAGTACTACTTGCTCTGATTGAGGTCTCTTTGGCTCTGGTTATTTTCAAGCACATGGGAGAAGTTGAGACACATGACATAGTTTACAGATAAGGAACCAAGGTCCTATTCGAGTCTCTCTTTGGCTGCTCCTAAACTAGTCTACCTAAACAATAGTATTTGATAGCAAATGACTATATTAATATTTATTCTTATCTACCTGCTACTTTTGATCATATTTTAGTCATGTTTTATGGTTTTAATTCCCTTCATATGTTTTTATTTTAAAAATATTTTACAGTTTACATCATGTGGTTCTATTATTTAAAGTGGTAGCAAATCTAAATCAGTTGGCTAACATATCTGTTGCCTCTTGCTCATGCTGGATCGTTTCCTTTTACCTTTTGTGATTTGGGATTTTAAGCTCTTTTTACTGTACAGCCTGAGTTGAGGGCATATTGCTCTGGAAAGAAATTGTGTTAGAATTTTCCAGGTGCCATCTACAGCCATGCCACCCTGAACAAGCCAGATCCTATCCGATCTCAGAAACTAAGTAGGGTCGGGACTGGTTAGTACTTGGATGGGAGACCACCTAAAAAGACCAGGTGCTATAGGCATTTAAAAAAAAATTTTTTTTTTTTCAGGTGCCCTAAAAAGGACCACAGACCTGGGATCATTAGGATGTTAATAGCAAAATATATGGCTTCACAAATAATAAAGATATGTAAATTAAAACCCTATGCCTAAAAGAAACAGGATTATGATTTTAATTTCATAGATTCTTGGAGGATGTTTGTTCACCCAGAGACTAGAGACAGATGGACACGTTTTTATTCTTTACATGTTTTTATACAGTGTAAATTTATGCTATACTAAAGGATGGTTTCATATACCCGCTTCTTTCCACGAGGGAGTTCCATTTTAGTGGATCTTAGAACCAATTCTCATCTTCACTCTTGCTTAGCTCAAAATCATGTTTACTGTATGCAAATGTGTGTTAAACTCTCCAGTCTCTAGTTTAGGGACCACCCTCACTCCCAGGTACGGTGTTAGCACATGCATTTCTACTCTCATTTGTAGTTCCAACTTAATTCACAGCAATGGGAGATTTCTCTTTTGTTCTGACAAGCTGAAATATGCCTTTATAAGAAAGCTTATGTCATTTTGTTGGGAATGTCTAAGCATTTATTGTAGCAGTGCTTTCGACTTCTGCATTTGACCATGTTGCTCCAGCACAGAGGATTGTTTTAACCCAGGGTCCGTCTGTAATTCTGTGGGAGTTAGCAGCACCATGAATATCTAGTATGTTGGCTCTCAGTCTTCCCCTGCTTCCAGCACAGCTACTTTGCTTTTGTCTGTTTTATACACTGGGATTCTGAATAAAAATTGATAGTGCAGAAGGGTTCTGTGTTTTAAAATAAAGTTTTAAGATCCTGCATTATATTTTGTAATAGAAAACACCAAGGTGTGGAGTAAAGAACACGAATCTCATTGTTAAATGGCATGAGCATCTAACAAATTCCAAACTGTTTCAATCATTTTATGAATAAACATATACTGTCAGTATGTTCCTGCAGCAGAAATCACCTCCCAACTTGAGATGTAGTTGAGGCAATCACATTTCCCCAGGGAGTAAACTTCTCCAGGAATAAGTTGAGCAAGGCCAGAGGCCCATTAACTCTTATGAACTAGAAAAAGTTCCTTCATTACTGCTGGCTGCAGTGGGGACCTTATGTCTGAAAGAGTCAATAATGTATTATGTTACTTGAGCTGTAAAAAAAAAAAAAAAATCATTGACAATGTCTTTTAAAAACTATTTTCAAGGATGTAATGCCAGGAAGGCAAGAATTTCTCCAGTCCCCAAGAAGGCTCCAAATAAGGTGGAATAATAGCTGTAGAGGTAATGTCCCTTCTGAAACATAGCAAAGGAAACAGAGCAAACACAGGAGGTTGAAGAAGTTTGGTAAAATAAGAGAAGGTAAAAGTAGAGGAGAGAGCAGAAGAGTGAACAATAGGAAACATTAACATGGACAAATCTTCAGATATCAGGGGTGAGATGTAGCATGTCTTAGGGTCAGGGATTTGTTAGCCTGGATGAAACAGCCTGTTAAACTATTTTTTTTGTTGTTTATTTTCAGCATTGTTTAGCAAAGAAGCATATGCAAAAACCTAAAGTTGTTAAGCCCAGGGAGAGTAAAGTATGCCTGTGTCCCATGTATATCAAGCACAGGAGCAAGGGCTTGTTTTAATTTAAATTCTCAGTCCCCCTTGTTGGTTATTCTTTCATCTGAGTTTAAGGATAGACCATACTTGTCTGGAGACTTGACTGATCCAGATTTCCACTGCTGATTGATTGTTGTGTTATAGAGAGTTTGAAACATCAAAAAAGTGTCAGATTATCACATATTTTTTTGCTGGGATATTATTTGTCAGATCATTTGATGAAACTGGCTTCATTTGGACACTTCAACACAACTGCTAAGAGAAGAATTATAATTAGAATGTGCAGTACGTTTTTAAGCCAGAGCCGAGGGGTCCAAATTAAATCAAGAGAACAGATCCCATCCTCAACTGGAAGAGTCCACAGAACCACATATGAGGGATAGGTCAACTTTCTAATTTCATGATTTCTTTCTTTATGTTTAGTCCACAAAGATTATTTGTTCTTCCCAATCCTACTTCCAAAAATAAAACTGCACGTACTCCAAGAATTTTATTTACATTGCCTCAAAGTCCATATTTAAATTTAGTCCTTTAAACTTGGAGGTTGACCCCAAAAGGAAACCTCCTGGAGGAGAAGTTAGAGTAAAAGAAAGTTTGTCTTTTGAAAACCTAATATGTACTGTTGTAGCAACCCTATGAGTGCTTACAAAATTTGAGATGTAGGAAAGGGAAGCAATTTTGTAGAAACTGAACAACTAGTAAATATCGAATACTGGCTATGAACCTGAATCTCTGTTTCCAGAGACTGTACATCCCACTATACCATACAATCTCCTTTTAAGGAAACACACAGTGCAATTATGAGTTGAGCCTATATATATATTTAGAATTATAGCACTTTCACTTGATATTTAAACTATTTATCTTTGGCAGGATAAATGGGGGCTTGGGTTTTTCCTGAAGACAATGGGAAGCCACAAGAGGAACTAAGAGGTTCAGTTTTGTTCTTTTTATAGCCATATGTAAGATGATAGCAAACAGAATTCACCATTTATAACCACAGAGGGTTAAAAACAAACTTCTCCTTAGAGATAAGTACATATGAATAGATCCACTGTCAGATGGGAAGGGCTGTTGTTTTCCAACTTTAAGAAGGATGCATAATTTAGGCCAAGATAATCACCAGTGATGCATACAGCAGAGATTAATTTGCAAATTTAATATCCAAAGATTGGAGGACTTGCTTATGAAGCCACAGCTTCTAAATTATATTGAGGCATTGGTTGGTAACAAGTGCTCAGGAGCCTCAATGTGCAGAAGAATATTAAAAGATACCACATGTCCTCTAATTAAAATCACAGCAAAATGGAGTAATGATTGCAGATGTGATATTAGCAAAGGGTAGGAGGATGATTGGAGAGCAGTGCCCAGCAGCCAACAGGGGCTGAAAACCATGGCCTCCACAGGGAGAGGCCTTTCTCCAAATTGCTGTGAAGTCCCTAGAAATTAGCAAGAGCCAGAGGGAAAGCTAATGTTCATTGCTGGCATTATAGGAAATGAAAATATTGTTCTAGCACACAATTTAGATAAAGGTTTGGTTTGTTTGTTCAGTGCAAAGTGGCAACTGGGAGCAATTAAAAACTGAGGCCGAGCTTGCAAGTGACTCACTCACACCCAACAAACAGCAATCAGACATTTCCATGCATTTGATGTCTTAGGAATTTATGGTTGGTTGACTGCATTGTCTTTGTTTGCTTTGTGATTCTTTTTTTTTAAGGGAGAGGACAGGAGAACAAAGCCATCAAAATGGAAAGTGTCCATTCATTCCTAAGAGGACAGTAGCAGGGCTATTCAAGAGGACTGGCAGACCATGCACATATAAATCTTTCCATGAAATTACCATGAAAAAATATGTCATTAAGAACCTATCCAGCATTTTAGAGGCATTGGACTGTATTCTAAGGCAATGGACTGTATTTGGGATAAAGTAAGAGGTTATTTTTGTTGTTGTTGTTGTTTGATAGTTTCTCTTCAAATTGGAGAAATCTGGTTGGAATTAACATGAACCATAATAGGTATTGAGATAATATGAAGGTGGGTAAGAATCATCATTTATTTTTTCATTGGCTCAACTGTATTTAACCCTCCTAACCAGATATTACTCCTTTTTATATGTTGTACTTCTTGGGTTCTAACCAAAGAATAGAGTGAGAGCCAGACTAAGATCATTTTGAAAGCAGTACATATTCATATATATTTAACATATGCTGCCACCTGCATTTGATGTCCACAGCAGACATCATTAATCCATCACAGCGCTCTTTCCCATTGACTCCAGAAACACACTCAAATCCTTCTCAATAGATGATTCCAAAAGTCATTATTAACCTTCACAGATGGCATGCAAGATACCATCTAGCCACGTGCTAGAAGAATCCAGAAAATTTACATGCAAAATAGCTCTTATCAACAGAAAAGAAAAATATAAACAGTGGAGCATAGGGAAAAGAGCACTGGATTAACTGTCAAAAGTCCAGGGCTTCTATTTTCTCTCCTACTTAATACTCTAGTGATTTTGGACAAGTAATAGTACCTCTTGGATCTTTAGTGGCTTCAACTGTAAAACTGAAGTAATGTTTACCAGTAATACTTGGCAAGTGATAAAACAACAAAATGCAATAATTAACAAATATTTGTGAGCTGCGCATGTTATGATGTGAAAGTGTGCTCTAATAATCACTAAATCTTGGTTATTTGACTTTCACAGCTGCAGGAGAGTTGATAGCAGAGCACCTTTGCCCTAACATCTGCTACCTTGCTTTATACCACATTCCGTATTTCATTTTCTCAAACGGTCGTCAGCATCACCTAAGGAGAAGGGAGTCTTAAAACACAGATTCTCAGGCCCCATAATCTGAACTCCTGATCTATTAGGACTGAGGGAGTGTTGCCCAAGAATTTACAGTTCTACCAAGTGTCTGGTGATGCTGATGATGCAGGTCCCAGAACAATAATTTGAGAAATGCTGCCTCACTTAAATTCTATGTTATAATTCTATAAGTTCATGGCAGAAAGCATCTGCTATGAGCCAAATCCCAGAACTTATTTTCTCAGAACTGCTATCATTCTAATACTTTTCTAATGTTCCTGTGAGGTTTCATATGTTTATATATTTTTTTAAATCTTTATCATTCTGTTTTCTTCCTGAATAATTTCCTGCTTTGCATCTGCCGATGTTTTTACCCAGGCAACCACAGGTGTTTGCTTGGAAGGCCCTGCCTTGAGCAAAGATTACCAGTTTGAGCCAGCACAGTTTGTCCCTATTGCTTATTTGTTAAGATGAGCTCGTCCATCTGTCCATATGCCACACACCCTGGGTGAGGAAAAGCAGTAAAAGAAAACTGCTCTTTGACAGCCCTCCCAGCATAATGCCTGCATGAGCAGGGGTTATTATTTTGTAACATCACTGCTATTTCCAATGGCCCCTGGTGGATCTGCTGACTGTCAAGACAAAAATTGGGGACACTGTTTACACAAGCTGCCATGCTTTGTAAGGGGCAGTATTGTGCTGGGCTTTCAGAGTGGCTTGTATTGCCTATCAACTGGCAAACTGACTTCAATTCAATGTCCCTTCTCCCATTGATGTTGCCACTGGTGTATTTATTTAATAGATCCCAATTAAATAGGTCCCAACTGGGCTATGACCACTGCAGGGATGACTTGACTTCTGTGCTTCCTGATAGACTGGAAAGAGAAATAGGTTAAAAGTATTCAGATGTTCTCCAGTCCCAGGTCAGCCATGAAATTGCTATATGATCTTAGATGAATCCCATCTCTTCTCTGGGCCTCAAGTCCCTTCTTCTATATCCCAGGTCTTATCTTAGAGGAGTTGATCCCACATGATTCTTTATCCAAGACTTCCAGCTCCTGTTGGTACAGCACAAACTGCTTCAGAAAGCCTCCAAAGTAGCAGCAAAATAATTTCAATGTATATTCTAATAGTAGCAGCTGTAGTAATGGAGCCACCCCCTCCCTGGGTTTCCTCTTTCAGGGTGATATGCCAGAATGAGAAACAAAATTACTATGTCTGTTCAGCAAATTCCTCCTGACAAAATCTTTAAGCGTTGACAAGAGTAATATACTGAAAATTAGTTTAGAAGTGTTTCAAGTTTCAAAAATCAATCAAAATCAAATTAGGTTCTGAAGATGCTGTCTGTTGAGTTTTAGGAAAAAATAAGATCCGCTTCAGCAACTCGGGAAAGTGGCTCTGACCCCAAAAGAGGTGACTCTTGTACAGAAAGTGATTGTCCTTCCTTACGTCTACCTTTTAGGCTCTCTCCAAGGACTTCACTGACTAATCCCTTGTCATCCTCTGTCATCTGAGAAGTTTATAAATAACTTGCCAGCCGACCTACATTTTAATTCTGTTTTTCTCCTTTTCACGTCCCAACACCCAAGCTAATTCCAAAGCTGAATGAGAAAGAAATTTTTAAAAGTAAAAGAACTAATCTTACTTCCCAGGGTGGCAAAAAAGAGAAAAAAGCCTAGTGGTGGGAAGAAAAAGAATTAACAGTCTGTGATCTCCCCTAACTTGGTCTGACTGTCAAGTGCAGAAAAGAGTATAATGGAAAAAGCTATATCTAGGGTGAAGGCATGTGTGTCTCCGTGGGGCGCATCTGGAACAGGAGTGCAGCTTTGGTAACTTGTAAGTTAGGGACTTTCCTAGCCTTGGAGGACAATAGTGGTCATGTTGGCATTTGTGTTCAAATTATAACACAAGGGCTCAACCACCCTGTTGAGTTGACCCTACACCCCTTCTTCATGGTTTTTGAGAGTTCTCAGAGGACTTTGCATTTGCCCACAAACCAGGCCAGCAGCCACAGTTACCACAAAGAGGGCTCCTTGATTTGTCTCCCCTATTTGTCAGTGCCTGTTTTCTGTGAAGCTGCCATAGCTGATGTGCCCCTTAAAACCTATGTATGCCTGGGCCTAGAGTTAATATTACCCAGTAGTTCCAAAGTGTCTGATCCTCTGGGTAGAGCTGAGACAATGACCCCCTTCTGATCTGAACAAACTGGATCTCTGCTTGGATCTAGAATTGCTTTGTTCACAAATATTTTGTTAAACTTTATATTCAGTTTCTGGAAAATTCTCTATCCATCAAAGCTTAGACCCAGGCAAGGGGCTGGTGTGTGTGTGTGTGTGTGTGTGTGTGTGTGTGTGTGTGTGTGTGTGTGTGTGTGTTTGAGGGGAGGGGTATATTGAAGAATTGGACTTGCATTTCTTCTTTACCTTGACCTACCATTCTCAACTAACCTCAGAGCTTACCTTTGGATGTGTTAGCATGGATTATCTCCTAAATCCCCCAATATAAAATGTTGGGATGGGGTTTGCTTTGTGTGTGTCATAATAAAGCCCTTTCAGTTGCTAATGTAGAACAAGAGAACAGTCTCTCTAAGAGAATAACCCTCTCAAACTTTTAGTAGAATAAAAGAAATGCCAATCATTTGAAACAATATTTTCAAGTTTCAAATTTCCCAAGATCTCAGGTTCTTAGAACCAAGTTTTACTCCGTGCTTCCATTATATATAACATTTCTATGATGAACTCTTCATGGCCAAATGGGTAGCTTCTAACCCATTAAAGTGAAGCTGTTCACAATGCTTCCTCCCTGCCCTGCCCCAAAGGCATTTACCTACACGCAGATTCACCTGCACACAGAAGAAAAGTTGCATCGTCAGGTTGTCATCTTCATCTACAGATCCCAAATTTCAAATCATCATATCTCCCTCTAAAGATTTTAATGACTTTTCAAGTTACAGCAATTTCTCTTGGGTTACCAAAGTCCTCACTTTGAAATTTATTTCAGTTCTTATCATTGTCAACATGTTGCTTCTCCACTGCATCAAAGATATTAGGCTTCAGCCCTCCCAGCCCTGTCTCAGCTACTCCAGATACATCTGAAAGATTTATCTGGGGGTGCTTCCTTTCCCTACATAGATAACTGTTTTTGACAAATATCTTGAGAGCCAAATGGCCCTCTTTTTGTGTTTGAGTCCTGAAGCCAGAAATATACTGAACTGGTTGATATTGATCCTCCACCAGTGACTTTGTGGCTTCAGCAGTCTAGAGGGTGCTGTCTGTCCCAGGAGCCTAGAAAAGAACTTAGCACACAGTGTGCACTCAATCTTTCTTGACTGAATGAATGGCTGGGTAGATGGATGAATTGATGGTTAGAAGGGAAAGAAGAAAGGAAGGATAAAGGATGGATGAAAGGTGTTGCTTGCAAACCTCAGGGGTTTCCAGGATAAAATTTGAAACTTGACCCAATACATGGAGGATCAGAAAGACCAAAGAAAGAGGTATACTATTCTAGATTGGCAGTTGGAAATTTTAATAAGAAAGGGAACTTACATACTAGGCTTGTCTTGGGCAACCCACAAGATGAGTAGATCACATCTGCTTACCAGAATCTAAAACATTTGTATAGGGGCCTTAATGGGGTTTAGTCACATGTACAGCCCAGATAGTCTCAACAGCACATAACCATCTCAAGGTTCTGTCTTTGAAATGGCTCAAGCTATGGGAACAGTGGGCAGAATGAATATTCCAAGGACAAGGAAGTGGTTAAAGAGCCCCTCATTGCCCAACTTGTGGGTTCAGCTTGTGTGTTAACTAGTGGTCACATTCTCTTAATGGCCTCCTCCAACAGAAGAAAAAATAGAAAATTGAATGACAAAATTTTTCAGTGATACTAATAACAACCATGATTATGTTATGACAAAAAATTATCTCATTAAAAATATAAATTTTATTCTGCACATAAGTACCATGTGTTCATTTGAAAAATTCAATACAATGTAGAAAACTAAAAATTACAATTAGTTCCTTGTCTGAATGAAACTACTGTTAAAATAGTGTTGTGTTTCTATGTGGCCATTTTTCTATTCATGTAATGGAATCATTTTCTTTATCGAAATTCTTATTAGTATATTCTGCTTTATAACCTACCTTTTTTGACACTTACATTATACCATGGGAGGTTTTTCTTCTTTAATATGTTTTGAAGTTTCCTTGTAAAACCTTTTTTGTATTCTATTATATTAATATGCTTAGGTATGTTTAACCACTAATATATTCTTTTAGATTTGTTTTTGAAAAAATTTTTTAAAAATATAAAGATGCCACAATAACCTTACTTATTTGTATGCATATTTTAGGAAATGTTGGGTTAAAGGATATAAAATATTTATCACATCAATATATACATATATGTTAAATATATGTAATATTTATGATAGATATAGATAGATGAAAATGATGATGATGATAGATGGATAGATAATAGATAGATAGATAGATAGATAGATAGATAGATAGATAGATAGATAGATAGAGAGAGAGAGGGACAGAGAGAGAGAGACATATCTACGCCCTATCTATGCCATGCAAGTAAGTGCTTTTGCCAGGCAATTCTCATTTTTCTCACTTTTGAGTACTTCTTGAAAGCAATGAAAAAAAAAGGAATACTTTAATTCTAATAGATTTCCACAAATAAATTACTTAAGGATCAAGTGATGTAAGTAGCATAAGACCACGATTTCCCTAATTAAAAGCCCAAAAATCATTTTGGTTTTTCCTCTTCTTTCCTTACATCCATTTAATCATTAAGTCTCAACCATGTTACTTTCAAAGTGTGTTCCCTAAGCCTTCCTTCTGCCCCGACCCATCTGGCACTATTGTAGTTCTGGCGTCATGCTTGCTTTCCTAAGTTATCTAAATTGAACCTTGTAAGGGCTCATTGCCTACAGTCTCTCTTTTTAATCTAACATTTCCCATGGTGTTTTTCATTGAACACTGGTCCCCATGGCTTACATGATAGAAGAAGTCTGACAAATAAAGTTATGAAAACTCACTTATTCTTTCTCCTCTCAGAGATATGCCAAGCATATCTATGTTAAATGTTCTGGGAAGTCTTATAGTTAAATCATTTAAACAAGCAAAATCAATAACAAAAATCTTAAGTAGCATGTTTGACCCTAAAATGTACTAACCCTAATTCATTTATTCTTTCAACAAATATTTGTTGTATGATGACTGTGTATGATGCCTGTATGTGAGTATCTAGGTATGAATGTGTGACATTATTTAATAACCAGTTGAATTTGTGCCTTAAGAATACACTTGGAGGATACTTTCATATTGCATCTTTCACACAGCTAATAAAGTATCTTTCTGAAGACTAGATATAATTATAAATAATATGTGTGTGTATATATATATACTTTTATATACATTTTATATACACTTTATATATTCTTTATATATACTTTATAAAAAAAAGTTAGACTCTTAAAAACTCTTTAAAAATAGTTATCCAGTATGATATAAATTTTATACTCCTGCCATGGCATTCAAGACCCTTTAAAGTTTGGCTTATTCATTATTTTCTATTCTTTTTTCATATCGCTCTCCTGTATCACCAGGAAATTCAAGCCTATCAAAGTTCTCTCCCATCTGAATATGCTATATATTTTTATGTTTTGTATGCCTTGATTTCTGGTGTTTCTTTTGTTGACATTCTCCCGTAGTGATATTAGATCTATCTTCAGTAGCAAATATCAAAATCTTGCAAAATCTTACCCACCTTCTTCAGTGGTCACTTTTTTCTTATCCTTCAAATCCCAACTAAAATGACATTTCTATGAAGCATTTTCTAATGTTCCAGAAAAAGCTGCTCATTTTTCCTTAACTTCCTCCAAGGGTGGTAAGGCTAGTATACATCATTTTCATTTTATGGGTGAGGAAACAGAGGTCTGAAAAGAGATTTGCTAAAATGATGAACAGGAAGAATAAGCAAATTTTCCTGTTTATATAACTGTGGGTTCTCTACATACAGTATGGCCTTTGCTAACCACCTAAATGCACTTCAGGGAGATCAAAGGTTAGAGAATGGAGGCGGTAGATGGAGTGAGTGTCTAGGAACTTCCTGGAATTCTAGAGTATGAATGCTTAGCTCAAACACAAGAGGCTTTTACTAAATCCTGAGTTTGTTTGTGGCTGTCAGAGTTGTGCTTGGCATGCTCAGTCCAGATTTTCAGGGATTTAGGTTTAGCTGGCAATGGAAATTGTATAAACTCTGGAAGAGAAAATATAGAGAGAAAGCCAGCTAATCAGAAGCTATTAAGTTCATAGAAAAATGTTGGCTTGTGTCACAGTTTGTAGCAGAGATGTTAGTTTCAGCTCACTGTTCAATAACTATTGACCTTTTGGGTTTCCACATTAAGTGTTGAATGACTCATTTAAGCCAAGAGTTAAAATTTCCAGGCACTGGCAAATATGAGCATCCCGGGTGTACATGATAAATACTGCTATTTACAATCTACATTTTATTGACATATAATACAACATTAAATAATTTAACATCTCTTTGCTTGTTTGTTAGAATACCCATCATCACATGTATTTTAGAGAGTCAAAAACTAAAATTTAGATGTGTCAAGAGATTCTCCAATGTTGACCCAAGCAAATAGGGCAGTGTTAGGACTTGAGCCTATGTACTCTAAATTCTAGTGATGCTAAAAGGATTCCTTTAGCAGGGAGTGACTTAAGGAGATCATGAGTCAGCAGTTATTTCTCAGTTTTTAGTACTTTCCAGGTTTTGAAGTAGCAGAGACATTTATGAGGAATAGTCAGGGAGCATATAGTTTCCATTGGTTGGTTGAGTTGAAGCTCTGCAAACATGACCTGATAGGCAGAGGATAGGGGCCAGAGTCTGTCCCCCTGGCTTGCTCTCTTGCTCCTTCCAACTCTTGTCTCTTGCATTCTCTTGTCGAGAATGGCAGCGTTATCTGTGTTATCTGTACAATGGTCTAATCTCATTAAGCTAAGATTTAGCTGCGAAGAGTTTAATGTAAAGGTTTGAGTATGTTATTAACCATGAATAGCTAGATTTAAAAATATTAATGATATATATTCTCTATTTTTATTGGAAAGAGATTTATGTGTGTTCACTATTCTAATTATCATTTTGCAAATATTCATTGAAAGTTTACACTGTGCAAAGTTCTCAGGTATGTAGAAAAGACACAGCACTCTGCATTTAAAGAACAGAGTCTAGTCTAGCAATATAGTGGTAAGATAGGCCTAAACCTTCCTGAAGGATCTGGAACTCTTTAACAGGTAGTAAAGTGATGAGTATGTCTTTCAAAGAAACACACACTCATTTACACACTCACTCACTCTCTTTCTCTCTCTCGTTCTATTCCCCCATCCTCTCCCCCCACCAATGGGAGGAGGGGATATCAGAATCTATTCAGACCCTCTAAAGACTAAGGATTGTACTCTTAGAAGTCCATAAATCTCAGATTAAAGCATTGTGAAACAGAATATCATTTGAATGAATAGATGCTTATTGCACTTCTACCATATTCAGAGCAGTGGAAATAAAAGAGCAACACCCCATTGATTATCATCATCACTACCACCTTTTCTTAGGTCACATTGCACTGTGAAGGAAAAGCCAAATTGCAATTTCTAGAACCTGTATACACAGTATGGTTCTAACTTAAAGTTTGACAATGGGAGACACTAAATTTGAAAAGCAGAAGGGAAAAGAAGCCAGTATCTGGATAGTTGTAGCCAGATACGTTGGGAGGTCATGAGATTTACAATGGCTTGCCAGAAAGCCACACACTCTCACTACTGCATACCTAGTCAGGGCAGGAACTTCACAGAGATTCTTACTAATCACAATAGTGTCATGGAGGATGATTGAGAACCACCTATTTCTGTGTTTCAAAGCGAGTTCTTCCGTGGCAACTCCCTGACCTTTGCTCCAATGATTGGGTAACCCTTTAATTTTTATATACAATCATCCTTACATAGAATACATAGAATGGTTTCTGCTATTTACTTATTTATTTATTTATTTATTTATTTGACTGAACACTGACTGGCACAAGAAATAAGGTGTGGTCACTCCTCTCTGTTCTCTAGGGTGCAAACTTTTTCCTTTAACAAATCAGATAGCAAATATTTTTGGCTTTGTGAGGTAATCTTCCCTATTGAAATTATCCAGCTCCACTATTGCATCACAAAACCTGCCATAGAAAATATGTAAACAAGTGAATGTGACTGTGTCCCAATAAAGCTTTATTCAGGTGGCAGGTGTGATTTGCCCCATTGGCTGTAGTGTGCCAACCTCTGCTTTAGAGGACTGAACTAAGCATACTGCTCAGTCTATAATTTATGGTTATCATTGATCCATGCAAGACTCTTCACTTATTTTTTTTTAACATATAGTTTCTTTCTGTATCTACTCTTCTATTCTACTTCTGTCTTTATATAAATAAATAGATAATAGATAGATAGATGATGATAGATGATTGATAGATAGATAGATCAATAGGTGTATAGATAAATAGGTAGATATAAAATGGATATATATATATATATAATGCACAGAAATAAATCCATTTTAATATAGTCATTATATATTTTCCCTTCATCTTCTTGTAAAATGTGTAATGCTTTATTATACATATTTTAAATTTAAATGGAATTAAATGTTATATCATGTTCTGTTTCTTCATGTAGTACTATGTTTTTAATAATCTTTCTTTCTGTAATGTGTCCATCTAGTTCACTAGTTTTAACTGATGAATAGCACTCTGTGATTGGCATGGTAGATATTAGTACTGTTCACCAATATCACGTTCCTGTTCACCAGTATTAGGGTTGTCAGCTGATCAACTGCTGCCCTGAAGAGTTTGTCTAGACACTCACTGCACTCTGCAGGAGTGAAAAATAAATTTCTGTTAGTGCTCATTTATCATCATGACATTACCTAGCCTATCCTAGCATGTTTCTTCTAAGTACTGAATAAGTACACCATGATATACATTCAAAACATGACACCAATCTACTATTCTAGTAATGGATCACTGAGATGCTCAGGTAACATGGCACAGTGGTTAAAATCACAGTTTCTGGAACCCCAGTGCTTGGGTTCAAATTCGTTTGCCACACTTACTAAATATGTAATTTAGGGCAAGTTTTCTTACATTTTTTTGCCTCTGATTCTTCATTAGTAATATAGGGATATTACTAATACATACCTTATAAGGCTTTTGTTAAGATTAAATTATTAGATTAATATTTTTAAATTTTAAAGTACCTTTTAGCATTTAAAAAGTACTCTATATGTGTGTTTTTTTTTTTTAATTTCAGAAAACAATAACCTGCTTGCCACTTAAAACTTCAAATATAGGATTTAACATCTAAGATCATTTCATTGTGAATGTTCTCTGCTGGTAGGAGATAAAAACAGTACAGATATTGTTGTCCCCATCCAGAAAAGGAAACCAAGACTCAGATAGGTGAAATCAGTTCTCTAAGGTAGCATTGGTCATTGTGACAGAGCAAAATTCAAATCTGTGTCTCTTAACTCCATAGCAATAGGGAATCCTGTATTTAGGGAAAGCCATCCAGCAGACGGTTTGATGGATATTATCACAGGAGCTCTAAAAAGGAGACATGTGAATTCTCACCAGGCAGTGGTGGAGGTAGGGGGTGCAGAGAGGGAAGAATGAATAAGAACTATGGGAGGGCAGAAGCCAGTGAGGTGAGATGTTTCCCCAAGGACAGAAAGAAGGAAGGTTAAAGGCATATTGATCTTGAGTAGGAAAACATTCTACTGATTTTTCATTCTGCTTTCAGATCATCTGGCATCAAAAAAGGGTTTGTTACTGAGCTTAGCTTTGGAGGTGGTGCAAGAGATTGAATAGACAAGCTAACATGGAAGGCACCAGAGTGGTTTTTGATGATATGAGCTGAACTGCAAGGTAGAAGCAATGTGGAACCTGATAAAACATGCATCCAGATGGGTGAGCAGCAGCCAAACATATGAATCCTCTCAAAAAACAATTTGTTTCTTGACCTGAGATATGACTAACTTTTTTCAAATCAAGCTGCGAAAGTACCCAGGTCAAACCCAGGGAGGAAACAGAGCATGTTACACAATCCAAGGTACTTCCCCAGCAATTACCTTGTAGGATTTTCAAAGCTATCCTGTGAGAGTAGGCTGGGCTTCATTTATGATTCTCATTTTACAGACAATGAAACTGAGGATGAGAAAAGACAAGGACAGAGGGCCAGAGAAGCAGTAAGAAAAAGAAGAAACAGATCATGGCTTCCCCATAATTGCTCAATTATCTTCGCACCACAGCACATTATATCTGGCCAAATTGACTTTTCACAAAACAGGGTTTATAACATTCCTGTATGAATATATATGCATATCTATCAATCTAACCCAATTATATATTCATGTATCTTCATTTCCCAGTCATCCTTATAATCTATTACCGATGATCAATTCCCATCACTTATTAACATTTTTATAATCATCTGTATCAATGTCTATATAATTTATCTATTATACATACCATTTGGTCATCTTTACATTGATATACTGACTAATGTGATGTATTTATGATTAATTACATCATAGGGGAACGTGAAGCAGCATTAAAAACATCAATGCATGGTTATAAACCTTGCACTTTTTGCATTGTGTCACTGATTTGTTTAACCTTACTGAGCCTTAGTTTTGTACTTTGCGAAGTAGCAATACAAATGTCCATCTCCCAGGGCTCGGAGAGATATAACAAGGTAGTGGTTATGAGATACTGAGCCTAATGTCTATATTGGGATAGACCCAATGTAATTGTTCCTTTCTGCTTGCTTTCATCAGTACCTTGCTTTCCTTCCTGGTCATCTACCTTTCTACCTTTTCACTGAGTCCGCTTAGTTTTAGTTTATCTCAATGTCTTATATAAGTAGATTATTTCAACATTTTCCACATGCTTGCAAGGATTATCCAGCTTACATCAAATATTCTAATTTGCAATTTAGCTATCAGATTCTTGAGGTAGAGCTTTTCATTTACCAGTTAGAAAACTAAGAAGTAATTCTGAATCCACTCTTGTGAAACATCTGAAGACTGCTGTATAGGGCTTTCCTCACAATTGGTGCCAATTAAATATTTGATAGATTGTATAGAGAAGGAGGTCCCATTTAGCATTCTTGAACCTGGGAGAATTTGGTGATGGAGGCACAAAGGCATTGGTTCTCCATGTACATAGAATAACTGGGATAACAGAGTACCATGCAGTTTTAACAGACAATTTATTTATCTATTTCTTAACCTGTGTTTATTGAGCAAGTAACATATATTAGAGTCTGTGATATATACTGGAAATACAAAAGTGAATCAGATATGTGTGTGCAATCTGGAAGAGTAAAGACAGGTTTATTCTAATGTAAAAATCTCTGTGAGGAAGTGATACATGAGAAGCCTTGGGAGCACAGAGATGATAGATATCTGATACTTCCAGTATTTCTTTGCCTCTTCCTCTGGTAATAGCAACCCTTTACTTGGAAGAGCTGACTCTCTATCACTCTCTGTAGTTCATGTCATTCATTCCTGAGACCAACTCTGGCTAATTATAGGCCCTTTTCTTGGCCAGAAGCATTGACTCAAATGTGAATGTATGATTCAAAGTTGTCCAATTAGAGTCCTTTCCTGGAAATTTAAAAGCAGATGCTGATAGAAGATCTCTCATTCTTCTACATAACCAAACTCGCTTAGTATAAGCTAAGAGATATATGCTGTTTGACCCCTCCGATCTGAAATGAAATTTCCACTCAGGACAGTGGAAATAAAATAGTAATACTCATTGTATAGAAAACCTCTTCGATATAAGAAAAGTAAGTCAAACCTTTGGGTGATGCCAGTAATAGAAATAAAGAATAAACAGGTACTGGATACTTTTTAAGTACCTAGCACTCCCTGAGGCCATCTGTACCTTTGGGTTTCCTAATTACATGAGCCAATAAACTCTAATTTTTGCTCAAATTTGAATTTTTTATACAGACATTTTTATACAGCCCTTCTATTACTTTAAATCTGCACAGAATTTTATACTGTTTCAAAGCCATTTTGTTTATATCATCTTGTATGACTTTCAAGACAATATTGTGAGATAGATTGGTATCATATTATGATTTCACTTGAAGAGAAACTGAAATCAGGAAAGGAATATTGCAGCTGAAGCTGAAAAAGTTAATTGTGGTTGAAGCTGAGAGAAAAAATAAACTTTCTGATATTTAGGCCAGAATTTTCACCACAATCATCCCGAGGTCTGATTACCAGACTACACATTTAAATTTCATCCTTGAGACTAATTGATCATATGGAGCCGGTTGCAATGGTCTATTCTTTCATGTCCAGCAAGGTGGGGATGGAGTTTACTCAGTCCTTCAACATCCTTGACTATACGTGGGTTGACTTCCTCTGTCTGTCCGTTTCTCTATCTTCTCTCTCTCTCTCTCTCTCTCTCTCTCTCTCTCTCTCTCTCTCATTAAAAAATATGTTTGAGGGTTTTAGTCAGAATCCTTTGCTTAGTCTCCTATGCAAATGCCATTTAGTAATGAAACTTTCATTTATGTTGTTAAAATTTGAAATGAAACTGGCTGATAAAACTTGACCACATTACATCAGATTGGCTTTAGGTATACGGTGCTATGTCTGAAATATAAGAACACAAAATTGGTTTTAGCAATCTATTTTAAAGGTTTGGTGAGTCATTTATTTCTAGACATTGCAACCTCTGAATTCTGGGCATGCTTGTGGTATATGGTCAGCCCATGCCTGACCTCTATTGAAAAGAGGCCAATTACCTGGCTGCAAATTATTTCAAAGTGCTTTTAACTGACCTCAGTCCTGGAAAGGAGTTCGTTGGGAAGGTTGTTATTGATCTGGTCTTCCAAATATTCTTTCTTTGAATCTTTTATTAATTTTATTAATTATCAGAATCTTGTTAATTTAGAATCCATCCATGTAAATTGATTAAGTTTTTCACAGTTTTAAAATGTACATACATTTATTAAGATTTTAAAGCCATTATCTATGTAGTCACTGTTATGGGGATATAAGGGAAAGTATTTGCTGATTTGTTAGTAGCGAGTCAAGTGTATAAAAAGGAATATTTTGGAAAGATTGAATTTTTTTTTCAGTCAAAATATTGCCAAAGACTTCATTTAAAGTGCTGTTCATTGACTTTTTTGAACCACCTATATGATAGCATCTATCTAAAATTGAATCCCAGGAAAAAAAAAGTTGTGTTATCTCAAGAATGGGTATGCTTACTTGTGTCGGGTCAAGTTTTACCTGTCTGTTACCACTTTCCTTGAAGTTGTAGTCCAAATTTAATGCTATATTTGGGGTCAAACAGCATTTCCCCAAAAACTTATTTCTTCAACAATTATTATACCAAGACCACCTCTCACTGAATGGCAACTGCCTGCTAAGCCCTTTGTTCCCTTTATTATCTCATTTATCTCCTCAATGAAAATTTTCATTTTTGACTTTTTATTTTACAATTTAATCAAAGTATGTACCTGACCATAGTTTGATAAAATGACCAGAAAGTTTTATTATAAATCATGATGTACCACACCCTGTTCTCTATTCCTGCTACTCAAAAGGAACCTCATTTCTTAAAATTATTATTAGTATTATTTTCTAGTATGTAGCACTATAATTCTCAACATTATATTCCTAGTAATGTTGCTCTATTTATCAATTTTAGGCATTCTTTGATCCACACTTACATTTTTCTATAAAATGAACATAATTATAATATAATTTTAATTTAAATAAGATAGCTGTGTTAATATTATCTACCTATCTAAATGATCATGAAATTTTCTTTTTCTTTCTTGACTATGGAGTGTATTTTTACTAGATTTAATAATTGCTTATCTTTATTTTCATAATATTCTATTAAATTAACATTACTGTTACACTGATATATTCTAATTCTTACTGTTTTTATATGGATGATCTTCCTCATCTAAAGTGGAAGGTTTTAGAATTTTCTATTTGCCCTTGATAAAGATCAAGTTATAAAAGTTTATGATTCTGAGGTCTTTACTGGGGGGTTTTAGCTTTTTTAAAAAAGGTCCAGTCACTTATTGGGAACTTTCAATCTGAAAACTCTTATCTTTTAATTCAAAACATTTTCTTTGTTTTTGTTTTTTTTATAGAATTCCTATTATCTGTATATTATTCTTCCCAAAATGGTTCTTTAATGTTTTTATCCTTTCTCTCCTACCAGAACCCTTAGGTCCAATCAAGAGCCAGAAAGCACAGAGTAATTTTAACAGGGAACATTTGATATGAAGAATTATAAATTATAACATGGCATTGCAGTAATGAGAGTGGTTAGTAAAAGGTAAAGACGACTCTAGAGTATGTAGGAATAACTGAAATAAGTAGGGGCCACTATCCCTAGCACTATAATTGCACACCAAGGAAGAACTCTCTCCTCTGTCCCTTGTGTGAGATCAAGGTCTCACTGGAGAGGTTGTGCCATGGCTCAGCAGATAATAGAGAAGAAGCTCACTGAGGTGTTTCATCAGCAGGACTCACTGCAATCTCTTCTTTAGAGTGGAGAAGGCCTCCACAGGAAGGTACTGTGTCTAAGAACACATCACAAAAACACATAAGAGGATTCTAAGGGAGGGTTCATATATTACTGACTGCTGGGATTACTGGCTAGCATGCTCTACAGGAACTGGGTGCTGTGGAAGTTGTGTGCATATAGGAGCCTGGGAAAGGGGCAAACTAGAATCTGAACAAAAAGCCCTTCACTGTTCAGTGTCCTTTCATTTCCCTCTACTGGCAAAGTGTAACATCATGTCAAGAGGCAAACGAGAGAGATTTAAGACCCAACCCCCTCATCTCAGAGAAGACTGTGAAGGCAGCATTTGGAGCTGACAGACAATACATGAACAAATGGCTTGCACACCTTTTTTAAAAGAAAAATCTTTATTTTTTAGAGTAACTTTAGGTTCATAGAAGAATTGAGCAACAGGTACAGAGACTTCATACATTCCCTGATGCCAAGATGCATAACCTCCATTATTATCTGCATTCCTCACCAGAGTGGGACATTTTTTTTGACAATTGATGAACCTTTCTTGGTAAATCATTATTCCCCAGAGTCCACAGTTTACATGACAGTTCACTCTTGGTGTTGTATATCCTATGGGTTTAAGCAAATTCATAATGACATGTACCCATCATTATAGGACCATACATTCTGTTTTCAGTTCCCTAAAAATCCTCTAAGCTCTGCCTATTAATCCCTTTCTCCTCTTTAACCCCTAGCAATCATTGATCTTTTTATTGTCTTTATAGTTTTGCCTTTCCAAAATGTGTTACATACTTAGAATCAAACAAAATATAGCCTTTCAGATTGGCTTCTTTCACTTAGTATCCATTTTCAGTTTCTAAAACTTGTTGAAGTCTCTCAATTTAGTATCTTATTCTATCTTCCTCTTCAATTCTCTTGGTTATCTTTAATTCTTTGGTTCTTGATTTATGTGATTTTTTTTATTCTATTACTATCACTTGAGAGATGCATTTGGAAAGAAAAAGATAAATGTATTCTCCTATTGTATTTCATTTTCTAATTCATCAGCCCTGTTGAACAATCATTTATTGAAGCCAAGATTCTTCTTAGAAATAATCTGGTCACAACTGATAAATAGTCTTAAAAATTGTTGTTGAGAAAATGATAGTATGGGACAATGAGAAAGAATAAATAAATGAGGAAAAATTGGGTAAGCAAATGGGGCAAAAATTAAACAAAAAGAATAATTATTAATAATTACTAATTATCATTAGTGGACAGTAGATTGTGATAAAAAAATTTATTTGTATCTCACTTGATGTAAAGGCTTGGACACATCTTGTATCCAGTTTGATCTGAATCTTGTCATCTGCATAAAGTTTGGGACTAGTAATACAAAGGATCCTCTCAGGGCTTCTTGTTCTTTAACTTCTTTTTAAAAATTAACAAATTTTAAAAATAAAAAAATCCTGGATTTCTTAGCTCACTAGCTCACAACTATTGGAGTGACATAGACTCCACTGAAAACCTAATAAATCTTTAAAAACCTCTTCCTAGAACAGTGCACATATGCAAACATACAATTTGTGTACAATTTCTGAGGACTCGCAGGAATCCCGAAGCTCACAGGAGGATCCCTATGGAGTAATTTTGATCTCAGAATCTTTGTGCATTTCCAAGGAAACCTCTGGTCTTTGCCTTCTAAAGGGGACTGCTGGTGTGTATTTCCTTGGGAGTCTAAGGCTTCCCAGAATACAGCTAGAAAATTGCAAAGAAGATTTCCCTTGCATACAAACCTTGTCATTCAGGTGAACCAATTTTCTCTTTGTAAATCAGGACGTTTGCAAATGTTTCATTAGCTTTGGCCCAGATAGCTCCATAACAAATCCTTTGCTGTGTGGTGCAGATGATGTATCAGCATAAACAGCTCACTGGGACTCCATTAATTATACAAGGAGAATAAAGGGACTATTTAAATGGAGACACAGAAATTCCACTCAGGGGACATTTCTCTGGGACAAGAAGGCACTCCGATATTGCAAAAATTTTATGAGGTTCTTGATCTATTTCTTTTCCACAAACATGACACTGAATCCTTCATTCATTTTTTTCTTTCATTTATTTACCTAATCTTTATTGAGCAACAGACAGGGATGCTAGATGTTGACAATAAAGTAATAAATAAAAGAGATATAGCCCCTGCCCTCATGGAACTAACTTGTGGAGATGTCAGAAATAAAATAACTACAAATAAGAATATAACATGATCATTAGTATCAGGAACCAAGAGAACAAATGAAGAGGTGGAGATGGGGCTGATGTAGCAAACAAAAGAGGTCAAGAAAATTTTCCCAAAGGGAGTGACTTTAAAGCTGAACTCTTAAGGTTACGTAGGAAGTAAACTAGCTGATTCAGGGGAGTGGAGAGAAAAAACATCCTGGGCCGAGGTAAATGTGCAATATTTTTTGAACAGAAAGAAATCCTGTGTGGCAGTAATATAAAAAGAGTGTAATTAGAGAAGTCTGCAAAGTACATGGGTCACCCATTCAGGGCCTGTAACCATGTGAAAACTTGACTTTTAATGCAAGGGCAACTATAAGCCTATGGTGAATTGAAGGAATACAGAAATTACTCAGAAACCCATGCAAGGAATGTCAAACTAAGAATTGGTGTGTGAAAAGCATTTATTGAATGCTTCTTATGTTTTCCATTAGACCAGGGATAAGTAAACTTCATTTTTACTAAAGGCCAGATGGTAAATAATTTAGGCTTTGCAAGTCACATACAAGTCTTCATCTCATTTACTTTCTTTTTCTTAACAGCTCTTTAAAAATGTAACACCAATCTAAGGTTAAGGACTGTGCAAAAACAGGCCAAGGGCAGGATTTGGACCATACACTGTGCTGTAAGCTTGCCAACCTCTGTACTAAACCATAAGCAATATTAGGGCATGGATAATCTCTCTCCTATTCATTGTAGGACCTCCAGTGCCTATCACAGTGCCAGGCACATGGTGGCTACTTAATATACATTTATTAAGTTAATTAATACCTGCACTAAGTGTTTTAAATATTCGATATCTATTTATGGCAAAACCCCAGTGAGATGCTGGAATTGGTGCTGACTTTGCCGTATTTGTTACCATTATTATTCTTGCTGTTGTTTTTGACATACCAAGATAAAACTAAAATTAAATAAAATTAAATTAAACTAAATTTTAAAATAAAATAAAATAATAAAATAAAACAAAAAAATAAAAATAAAATAAAATAAAATAAAATTTGCTCAAGATCACATACAAATGACAGAGCCAGGATTTAAACCAGGCCCGTAAGTGTGTATATTCTTCCTTTTTCTTCTAATCATTCTGCCTCTTTGTAAAGAACACACAAACAACTATATATAATACAGATAAACATCAAATGATAGACACATGACCTAACATAAGAGAGACACACCATTCAAAATAGGGGTTAGAAAACCTGTATTAGTCTTCCCTCTGTCTCA
This sequence comes from Cynopterus sphinx, assembly GCA_030015415.1. Taxonomy (NCBI): domain Eukaryota; kingdom Metazoa; phylum Chordata; class Mammalia; order Chiroptera; family Pteropodidae; genus Cynopterus; species Cynopterus sphinx. The sequence goes on along the minus strand of CM057385.1, from coordinate 117,782,778 downwards.
GCCAGTTTGGGCTCCTATAAAAAATCATCATCTCCTGGGTGGCTTTAACAACAAATGTTTATTTCTCACATTTCTGAAGGCTGTAAGTCCAAAATTGTGAGATCAGGGAGCCAGCCTGGTTGGGTTTTTGCTGAGGGCCCTCTCTCTGGTTATGTCTTCATATGACCTTCCCTTGGTGTGTGTACACAGAAAAAAAAGAACTTATGCATCCTCTTCTCTTTATAAGAACATTAATCCCATTTCCCATTTTGAGAGCCCTGCCCCTGTGTAATGTAACACTAATTAAGTCCCAAAGGCCCCATCCCCAAATGCCATCACTTTGGTGATTAGGGTTTCAACATATGAATTGTGGGGGCACCCAAGCATTCAATCCATAGAAACTTCCTCCTGAAATTCTTATTATAATAAATGTAAAGGAATGTTTAAAGGCAGAACCCTTAAACAAAAAGAAAGGAAGAACGAGAGAGTGGGAGAGAGAGAGAGAGAGAGAGAGAGAGAGAGAGAGAGAGAGAAAATGAAGGTAGAAGCATCAGAAGAGAGATGTTAAAATGCTTTCAGGATTAGTCGGAACTGCTGACTAATAAGACAAAGTGAGAAAGCTGCATCCTAGGGCAGGCACGAAGCAGACTTGCTGAGAAGGAATTGACCTGCCCAATATGTTACAAATATGAATCCTTCTCAAAATCTCTTACCATGTGTTCCTTCAAGTTCTGTGTCTTCTATTAGGGAAGGAATATGTCAGACTTCCCTTTAGGCTTTCCAAATCCTTATGAGTTATTTTCTTTGTATCCACATTACCTGGCTCGGGGGATGTTGAGAATTAAATTTTTCTTGCCTTCTTAAGGTTTCCTTTTCCTTGAAAAGAAAAAAACACTTATCAAGGAAATTACACTTTTCACAAGGCCAGCAATGACTCAGGTAACTGTTGATTACCATCCCTTTTACCTACCCTAGTCATCTTAAATAGACTGAAAATAAGGAGGAGGGATGCTGGTTTCTATGATAATATGATTGGTTTCTGCTTCTTGGAAACAGGTATGGCTCACAGAATGGGGAGCAAAGTTGGTGATTCTTAGGTTTCTCTTTTACAACATCAGTGAACCCAGATATTTTAACTTTTGCTTTCAGATTTAGATACAGTTTAAGAAAACAAAAATAAATGTTTTCTCAAATACCTTATTATAGAAATATTCAGTCTAGTTTGAAAAAAATAACACAAAAAGTTTTAGGAGGAAGTTTCCTGAAGGATATTGATGGTGGGGTTGATTTGATAGAAACTATATATAACTGCAAGCTTGGAAAAACTTGAAGCTATAACAAAGGGACAGAACATAAGAAAAAGAAAGATAATGAAAAATTTTGGAAGTAACACATAAATCAAAAATTAGCAACAATTTGTTTCACATATGGAGCTAACTTAAGCATGATGTGATTTTGAGCTTTTTTTTTTCTGATTAGGGCTGTTTTTGTACTGGTGTGAGAACATCCTCCTTGGAATAGCCTTATAGTAATCAGTGACATTACGACCAAGACAAAGGTAAAATATGAGCATACTCTCTGTCTCTGTGTTAACTGAGGTTTCAAATTTAATTGTTAGAATCAACTAAACAAGGAGGCAGCCTCTCTCAGGTTCCAGAGATTGCAAGGTCAACCCTTGCTCAAATTTGCTTCCTCAGATTTTACTCCCTTGTCACCTTGCTTGCCTGAATCCAGTCTCAGTCCTATTTATGCAATCCTAATCCCTATGCAGTACTATGTTAATTAACCTTTCTATCATCACCATGATGAACTGACTGAGATCCCCTAGATTTGCTACTCAAGAGTGGTCCAAGCACCAGCAGTATAAGTTTTCATCTGGAACCCTGCTTGAGTGGCAAAACCTTAGGTCCTGCCCCAGACCTCCTAATTCAGTAATGTGCATTTTAACAAAATCCCCCGATGAATTGTATGTTCACTGAAATTACAAATCACTGCCCTAATGTACTTTCCTTTCTTACCAAGAACCTTCCCACTTGGTAGTCTATTAAAACTAGTGGCTGTTGTTTCAAAACAGTCCCTGTAAGATATAGGAAAATCTCATGGAACCAGAACTGTAGAGGAAGAGTAATATAGTGGTAAAGATCACACAGTTTAGAGTAGGAGAGAATGGACTTCAAGTTTCAGTTTTACCACTTAATAACTAAACACCTAGTCAAGCTCTCTTAATGTATTTCTCTTCAAATGGTGTGTTAGTTGGTTTAGGCTAGGCCGTACTGTGTAACAAAAGATCCTAAAACCTTGGGATTCTTTTTTATATGTCCACATATAGATATGACTTTCCTTTGTATTGTCTTCGCGTTGAGACCCAGGCTGACTGGATAGCTTCTGTCTGGGACCTTGTTTTTTGAATAGCAAAGAAATAAAGAGATATGACAAAGCAGACTCGGAATATTAAAACTTCTACACAGCAGTAATACTTGTCACTGCCACTCATCTTCCACAGCACCACATTTGTCTTTGATAAACAAGAAACGCAATCCTGCCACAGGGAGAGTCACTGCAGAAAGAGAAACAAGCAAGAGCAGTAATGCAGTTGACAATGGGAAGAGTAATAGTAGCTACCTCACATTATTGTTTAAGAATTGAATGAGTTAAAACATAAGAAGTCTTTGATCCTTTGCTTAGTAGCTTGGTAGCTACTTTGCCTTTTTGAACTTTAGTTTTCTAATTTGTAAAATAGGGACAATAATACCAGCGTTTAATAAACTTTGAAAGGAATGCCTGTGTGGCATAAAGTAGGTATTTAATGGAAAATCTATGAATATAATAGAAATAACTATCTCTTTTTAAGATGTGAGAACTAGAAACATGCTCATCCTCACAGAAAACCCTGAATTAGAGATGGTGGGGGAGGTGGAAACATCCATAAGTTGCTTTATTGTCTGCTTCCTCTGAGTCTGCATCCTTCCTTGTAATAGTTTGGCAGAAAGCATGCTTCTTTGGAGACATAGGATAGAAGAGGGTGTGTGCCCTCAGAGATAACATGGGACGAGTTCAGGGGTTACTAATTGAGTTTCTGCTTACTTTTCATATCCACTCAGAGTCCCAACCAGAAGAGGGGTTAGTTACAGCAATCTCTCGCCCTCTCTCTCGAATCCCTCCCTCATCTGCTGACAGAACTCACTTTCCCACTCAAATTGTAACTAATCAGAAACTGATGTGACTACAAAATTGCAGACAAACATGTAGCCTATGAGGATATTCTTAGGTTGGATTTGCTAGTACAATAAAAGTTTCTTCAAGGAATTTTAAAGTCTCTTCCAGCAACGAAATTTGCCAGAACCCCAAGCCTGGTCCACACAGATACTCCTTAGATACTTACTATTCATGGTTTGAGACTGGTTCGGAGAGTCGAGAGTATGATGTCAAGTTGTAAAATTTTTTAGAGCGTGCAAATTGCTTCAAAGTGGTGTGAATCATTTAATCCTCCCATGGGCTCTAAGGAAATGAATGTAGCTATCATGGTCCCACTTTATGGATGAGGATACAAGAGGTCAGTGAAGCAAAGTAATTAGAATGAGGGCACAATTAGAAAGTGAAGTGGTAAAGGCAGGGCAAAAGTATCTTCTGCTCCTTTGTCATATTCTCATTTACCATACCATGTTTTCTCCAGAAACCCATTAACTCTTTGATGGAGAGGTAAGTTTCTGAAACCACAAAACCAAAAGATTAGTCTTCAGAAAGCAATGACACCTCTAAGGCCATCCCTCCATTCTCAAGCTCTAAGTGATGAGGTTTTTCATTTTCTCATCACTTCTGTCCCTGCCACCACCTAGCTTTCTGGCTTCTAGCCTCTTTCAACCACCATCATTACCCACAGAACAACCAGAGGAAACTTCCTAGTACAAATATGATCATGTCACATTACAGCCTTCAAAATAAGGGACTCTCTGACATAGCCTGTGAGGGCTACTATGCCCTCCTATCCTCTTTAGCCATAAACCTCTCCATTTCTCCCTTTACACATTTGAGTTCAAGACGGATTGAACTACTTCAAGAAATTATATCAGCCTAGGTTTCTTCTTCCTCTGCATTTTGCTAATGCCATTTCCTCTGCCTATATGGTCCTTCCTCCATTTCTCTTCCTGTCCAACCACTCACTTGTAGTGGCTCAGCAAAACTGGCACATAGACGTTTCCCATCATGTGCTTCTCATCAGAGCAGATGTTCTGAAAATACCCCGTGCCCCCTCTAACTCAGTACTCCCTGCTGCACTAGAACTGTTGCATTGCAACCCTCCTTTTCCACCCTCAGCATACACACTAGACTAGAATTTCCTTGAAGACAGAAATGTTCTTATTTATTTCTGTACCCATAGTTCATTGCAGTGCAGAGTGAGGCCCACAGAGATAGCCCAATAAATGCCTGGAATGAACAAATGAATGAATGAGAAGACCTAGAATCAAGGGCATGTATTTTTCTAAATTTCACATTCACCACCATGTCTCCAAAAATCTGAGGACAAATTTTAAGTTACTTTTTCCTGCACCTTTTGGGGTGAGCTGGAACCAGCTCTTTACAAGTTGAAAATTGGAGAATTTCTATAGTATTTTGTAGGAAGCTAGAGAGAAGTTGAAGATAAAATTCATACCACTTAGTATCTGTAAAAATATATATATCTCTGGGGCAATTGAGGAAATTTTAATATGAAAGAGTCCTTGGTATTAAGGAATTGTTGTTAATTTTTGTAGTTGTATTAGTAGCCTGCTCATAGGTAGACAGGGTACATAGATAAATAGATAATAGATTATAGATAGATAGATAGATAGATAGATAGATAAACAGACAGATAGACAGATAGATAATACGCATGCAGTAATCCATTAGATAACCATACTAAAATATTTATAAGTAAAATGGCATAATATCCTAGATTTATAGAAAATAAGTAGAAATCCATAGATAAGACAAAATTGGGAAAATGTTGATAATTGCTGAGGATGAGAGATGGGTACATGGAAGTACATTATAAATTTCTCTCTGAAAATTTTTCTATAATAAAATGTAGAAAGATATACCCTGCCAGAGTTATGTGAAGTTGATCTTTATAAAATATGTTGAAAATGATTCCTATATAGTAACTGTTAAGGTAGATTGAATGCATATACCTCATTTGCTTGCACTCACATATTCCCTTGCTTTTGCAAACTTAGTCACATTCCTTATCTGTACAGATTCACTTACTACAAATTATGCCATAATAACAAACACTGAGGTAATAAGAATGTCAGCCAATATTAAGAAGGTATTTACTCTAAGGCAGAAATGCAGAAGGTACATTATTTTCTTTTGTCCTCACAGAAACCCCAGAAAGTGGGTACTATTTCAAACTCCACTTTATAGATGAGAAAGTTGAGGTACTAAAAGATTATATATCATTTGCCCTAGGTTACCCAGTTAATCAAAATTAAAGTGGAATTCAAACCCACATTTGTCAGATTCCAAAGCCATGACTGGCATAAACAAAATGAAACTCATGGTATAAGTAAGGGTAAAATTGAAAGATTTAACTGCTTTCACTCAGGCTTCTTTGTTGGCTTGGTCTAGTGTGAAACCCAACCACTTACTAATTCCTACTCCCTTTTGACCCAGTCACCTGAAGGTGAACTTATGTTACATGAATGACCCCAATTCTCAGAAAAGTTAGTCTGCTAGCAAATCTCTGTATCAATCAGTCTGATCAAAACTTTTGACAATTGGTTCATATTCAATCCATAGAAATGTTTTCCTGATCACAGAAATTTAGAACATGAAGGTACTTCAGGCTTCATGTCACTCTCCTGCTTTAAATCATCCAAGTTGCCTTGAATTTAAGGCCCAAGATGATTTATGTGCAAGCTGGACACTCCAGCTTCACCTTCCCCTCTCCTCGTTTATCTACCACTTCCTCTAACTGAATGAAAACAAAAACAAAAACAAAACGTACCCTATGAATGCCCAGAGTACTTAACTTCTCTGTTTGTTGCTGCATCTCTGGAACCTGGAAGAGTGTTTCTTCAAACCTGGCTAATATTACAATTCTCTAGGAGGTTTTAAAAGCATTCTGATGCCAGGGCCCCACCCTACATCAATTAAATAGAATTAGTTGAATGAGCCAGAGATTCGTTTCTGTTTTTTGTTTTTTCATCTTTTTTGTTTGTTTTTAAATGCACACGTTTATCCTAATATGCAGCCAGGATTGATAAACACTGACACAGAATAATGCCTGGCATAAAATAGGTATTTAATAAACATTCACTGAATGAATGAATAAATGAGTGAATAAACATTCTATCTTAAAAGATACTTACTTAGTAATGTGCATTCTTAATCAGTTCCAAGCCCCAAGCATACATGCATATACCAACTGTGATCTGCTTGAGGGTGGGCACTCTGTTTTATATATTTTTATTCTTTAGTTCTTTAAAGCATGTAATAGAATCTCAGTGTTTATTAAATGAATGCGCTCTCTTACACACCCAAGACAAGTAGCAAGAACATCTATTGAACAGATGGAGAAAAGTGATATAAATGAGGCTACATGGAAAGAACACACTTTGGGAGTCAGATGGAGCTTAATTTGATGAGCTTTTCTTACCTACCAACTCTCTGAGTTCTGAACATATTTTCTCATTTGTAAATGTGGGTAACTTACCTCTATCAGCATTATTGTGCAGCTTAAAAGAAAAGACAAACACAAAAGTATACAGCCTAGTGCCTAGTATATTAAAGATACCAAAATAATATCGCCATCTCTTTATTCTCCCTTTTTTCCCTTTGACAGAGCTACAGCTAGACAGTGTGTGTGTGTGTGTGTGTGTGTGTGTGTGTGTGTGAGAGAGAGAGAGAGAGAGAGAGAGAGAGAGAGAGAGAGAGAGAGAGGTGGGGGGAGGGAGAGAGAGAGAGCAAGCAAAGAGTAGAAATGAGTCAGAGGGAAGTCTGTGGATAGCAAGTGCTATGAACACTGTAACAACATTCATCACCGGGTAGGCAGCTACATATCGAAGTAGCTTGGTCCAAGCTTCCAACCATTTGGAAAAACTCTAATCACTATGCCATCTGTCCTAATCTTTCTTGGAAGGAGGGGCATGGTGCTATTGAATGAATTCTGACCAGGGAACCTGAAGCAACTAAGTCCTAATCTATTCATGTGCTAAATGGAGACAAGGACTCAATAAAATGGTCTCTTGACATCCTTTCCAGCATTCCATAAATCTTGGGCCCTGAGACAAGTTAAAAGTTTTTCTTATCCCGTTTTAACATTTAGTGATACATTTAATTATTTCTCTGATGATTAGTGACCTTGAGCATCGTTTTTATGTCTATAACAATGCTATTTTTAAAAAGATTGTAATTGGTCTCAGCAACACTAAAATTAGATAAGTTTTTTTTTTTTTTGTAACAGATTGATTTACAAACTTGGGTGGCAAGAAGGTCTTTAATTTTTCTGAAGATTTGCATAAGCTCTCACTTGTCTTAATAGTATGAATTCAAGTGTCTGTCTCTTGAAACTTCCCTCAGCCTCTGATCTGACCAAAACTACAAGATCCGAGTATTCCAAGAGAGTAAGTTAGACCAAGGTCTAAGATAGCCCCAGAGCTGCATCCAAGGGGTTATTGGTTATTGATTTCATCCTTGGAGGCCCGAAGTGAACATCTTTCTCTGTAATCTTGAGACCAAATGTTGTCTCTCATTTATTCTCTTTCTTCTCTTATATATATATATATACACACACACACACACACACACTATACTTGAAATTGTCCAATTTTCATCTACCTGGAAACTAGACAGAACCAAGGAAATCCCCTATGTTGACATTTTGATCAAGTAAGCTCTCAGCCTTAGGGACAAAATACTGCATCTCTATATATATCTTTTTTTTTATTTTCTCCTTCCATTTGCCTCTTCTCATCATGGTAGTAATACCTTGGCATGGGGAAAAGTAGTTACCTATGTGGCCCAGCTTAGCCTGCCCTGGAACCACCTTGTGGTTTTGAATAAAGAACATCAAGAGTGTACTTTGCTTCTCTCTTTCCTCTGGGAAAATACCTTTCATTGGAATTCTCATGAATACTGGCTAGGTAAGGATTGGATTTGAGCATTCAAGAACCCTCAGTCACATCAATTGCCACCACTCACACCACAATTTATAGACACTGGAGAAGAAACAGTATGAATAATATGAATTTAGAAAACCGTTAAAGTCCAAACATCTTTTTAATGGAACTTATTCTGCTCGACCTGTCAAGAATTTTTCTTTGGATCTTTAGTTTTTAGTTATTTTTTTTTTCATTGCAAAATTCTGTCTCTCCATATACATGATACGGTTTGCAAGATCTTCATGATTTCTAGCTTCTGCTGCCTTTCCAGACTCATCTCCCACCACTTTTCCCTTGCTCACTCCACACCATCTACACATCTCCCTATTTCACAAGTATTCCAAGATACTTGCCACATCAGGACCTTGATACATGCTTTTCCTACTGTTGCAGAATATTTTGATGCTGTTTTTGCATCCACCAAACACCTCCTCTGAACAAACACATTTTTTTTTGGTCTGAATTTTTTTATTCCAGAATGCAAGCCTTCTTATCTGCTTTGCTATTGTTATATCTGTGGTATTTAGAACAGATTTTGACACATAGTTGGTATTCCATACATATTTGTTGAATAGATGAATGCTAACATATTTATAGTCTCTATTTATGAAATAAGGCAATTGGGCAATTGGATAGAAATAAAATTTATAAATATAATAATCAGCAGGAGCAGCTGGGAAAGGGGACACAAAGAGATATGCTCAGAGGTCTCTTGGTCAGCATAAAGGTTCTTGTTGGGTGTGAAAACTCCTCCCAACAATCTGGCACCAGTCTTCTCTTCATAAACAAATTCATTTGCACATAAAAATAAATAAAACTTTATTGAAATATGAAATTGCAATGAAATGGCTAGTTGGGGCCCTTTGTAGCAATTATGCAAAAGCTATTCATTTTCTTGTTTTTATATGCAAGTGAAAAAGATACTTTATTTTTGCAATTTATTTACTCAAGGAAGATTAGCAGGGCTCAGAGGTTTGCATGCATTTTGGCATCTAATTTTCTGATCAGATAGAAAGACAATATGGTTTTGTTAAGCACCAGGATTCTTCCAATGTAGGAAGTGAATTAACTTAGAACCCATGATCCCTGTGGATTGCATGGATTGAAAAATGTTATGGTCAGTTAACAAAATAGGGTCTTCTTTATGCCATTAAATTGACCATCTATAGAAGCATGCAAAGCATGTTACATTTTTCCCTTCTTGCTCCCAGCTCATCTCAACCTCAGATCTTCAGGTAGCTTTTCAATAGCCTTGTATCTGAAATGATGGGGTTTGAATCACAGTATTGGGTATATGGCGACAGTGTTGGTTATTAGTGGTAGCTGCAGCTGGGTATGGTAGCAGCTAAGATAAATATCCCTGGAGTCAGACAGACCTGGGTCTGAATCCCATTTCTGTTTTTTTGCTTGCTATAGGACCTTAGGCACATTGCTTACCCACACTGAATCTCACTTTCCTAGTTGATAAAATGTACTCTGTGTTGATGGTAGCAGCAAAAAGTAACATTAAAAAGATATACGCGAAGGAGCAGAGATTATGAAGTCCAGACAAACCTTGTTTACAATCCCAGAACTAAGACTTACTGCATAATCATGGACAAGCCACTTGACCCCAACTTTCTCATCTGTGAGATAAAGATGAGATCTAAATTTACCATATTGTTCTTGAGATTGGCTTTGTGTGCTTTCATGCTTGTAAAACTTCCTACATAGAGCTTGAAAGGTACTAAAACAAAAAGGCAGTTGGTGGTGTTGTTACTATTGTCTTTGCTCATTAGTCTCTTTGTGCCTTGGTTTCCTTATTGATAAAACATAATGATGAAAAACCCGTTTCTAGTGCTGCAATTTGTCCACTCTATGATTCATCCCTCCCAGGTGTAACTTTATTGCAGGGAGCACTGGCCTTCAGCCCAGACTCTCAGCTCCTGTTTCACCTTCTTCCCCTGCGCTCTCATTAACTACTACTCTTCACAATTAAATTGTGCAATGAATGTCAAGTACTTGGGTTGAAAGAATTCTAGCTCACCACTGTGAGTATAAATTTTCACCAACAGCCTTTCTGGTCGGATCATAATTCAGGGGCTATTAATCACCTTGCTGGCCTCCAGGACTCAGCAGAGGCAGAGGAGTTAATAAAGATCTCTTAGGGAAAAAGAAAAAGCATCGCAGCCAATGTTGGGAGATCCTTTGATGATCATGGAGTGACTGGAGATTGCTGGAGAAAGCCATGGGTAATTAGAGGCCTCAGAGCTAGATATGGTATTGAATCTACCAGATATAGCAGAGTTTACTGTCATATATGAAGGCATAGACAATTTTTGTCTATTTGGTCTAAACTAAGAGTCATTTGGCAAAAATACCACCTGCTATCTATAAACCCCACCCCCATGGCCAGTTGTTATAACAATTAAAATTCTACCAATAGCGATTAGTTTCTCTGAATCATTATTAGTAAATTTAATTAAAATGATAATGTTAATCCTACATAATATTTCAAAGCACTTTATAATTTATAAACTGCTTTCAGTTTATCATATTTAACTGTCAAATCAAGTAGGCGGGCAAGAAATTGTTTTCTCATTTCATAAAGGAAGACACTGAGGTACTAAAGGTTTAAGTGGTTTTCCAAAGTTCTCCCAGATAGTAGATGGGAGATCAGGGATTTCAAGCCATGCTGCTAAATAGTACATCCACTGCTTTCTCAGTGAGCACAATGTTTAGACTGGGAAAGAATTTGCAGGTCTCAGGGTGCTTAAGGACTGATAGCAATGATTCGGGAAGGTTGTTGTAGAGACTCAAAACACATAGAATAGATGCTAATCTTTCAGAAAGTAATGAGCTACAGCTTTGACTTAAGACGAAGAAATATCACAAATGTCTTTGGTGCCATGATTTATTTTGTCTCATGAGAAAAGCATAATAAATTGCATAGAGAATATGTCCTGGTTTTGATAGACCTACATTTCCTTTTCAACTCTTTCCCTGAGACACTGAACCTCAGTTTTCTCAATAAAAGACTAATATATAAAGCAACCTTGCTTCATATGAGGCTTAAATGAAAGAATGTGAAGTGACTGACACATAGTAGGTACTGAAATAATGATAGATTTTATTTGTTTTATTGGATTTGGGTGTTTCCCAGTTATTGTTTCACACATTTATAATAGTATGGACACTTTTGGCTCAAATGAGAAAAATCAAATTCAAACCGTGGTCAAGTAAATAAATTTTATTGGCAGAAAAAGCTAAAACTTTCAATTACCACTGGATTCCAGTGCACATCTGATATTATTTCCAGGATGGAAAGGCATCATGTGTGTAACAAATAACCCTCAGATATCTTAGTGGTTTAACATTCAAAGGCTTGCTTTTTGGCTTATGGTACATACATGTTATAGTTTAAATTACTGTTTCATAGATATTCCCTTCCCTTTCCCTCACACTGTGACAGAGTGTATACTGCACCCCCTTGAAGTTGAGTTAACAATGACTTGTTTGGCCAGGGGAACATTGCAGACGTCGCTTGAGCAAAAACCATACACATGCATATCCAGTCCACACTCCTGTGATATACCACAAACAGAATACAGCTTAGGTAGCTACTGGCCATCCACCTGGCCCCAGCCTGGGACACACAGAGCATAACTTATGGCCCAAAGAGCTGCTGCTCTAAGGAGAATAAATGACTCATGAAACCTATCTGATCCCAACCCTTAGCTTAGGTCCTAAAGTCCAACTGAAACTAGCTAAGTTGTAGTCAATCCACAGACCTGTAAATGTGATAATAAGCAGTCAATGTGTAAACCATTGAATTTCGGGGTGATTCATTATGCAGCTTTATTGACAAAAGACACATATCTAGCATAGGTCAGCTGTTGGTGGGAGGGGGCTCTGCTCTACCAGGAGACTCAGGCCAACACAGGCTCCATCTCCCTTTAGCAGCTTCACTGCACTATAATTGACTTATAATAAATTACACATGTTTAAATTGTACAATTTAACAAATTTGATGTATGCACTGCTGCAACCAAGATAATAAACATCCATTGCCTTCCAAAGTTTAATCACAATACCCTAAAATTCTTTTCTAACCCAGTTCTTGCCCCTCACCTCTGTCCTCAGGCAACCATTGACCTATTTTCTGTTAGTATTAATCAGTTTGCATTTTCTAGAAAATTTTATAAATGGAATTTTTTTTCTGGTATTTCTTTTTGGTCTGGTTTCTTTAACTCAGTATAATTATTTTGATAGTCACCCCATTCATTGTATGTATGTGTTTATTCCTTTAAATGCTGAGTAGAGTTTCATTTTATAAACAGTGCAATATTTTAATCCATTCATCTATTGATAAACATTTGGATTGCTTCCAATTTTTGACTGTTATGAGTAAAGATACTATGAATATTTGCATAAAAGTCTTCATACGAATATATGCTTTCATTTTTATTGGGCAATATCTAGGATTTGAATGGCTGCATTATATAATATTTGTATGTTTAACTTTTAGTCACCTTATTTTTTGGACATGTGTCTCATCTCCTTGTAGGGTACCTCACTTCTACTACATATCATTGACCTGACCTGGCCACACTGCCCTACCTCACTGCAGAAGGCTGCAGAATGTGGGGGTATCCATATCTCTGCCCTATCAGGTTTTTTTCTGTTTGTATCTGTCCTGCTTTTCTCTCTGAAAGCTTCATTCTTAGGCTTTAATACAAGATGATCAGAAGGTCACTGACGCATCAGAGTAATATTTTGTTAGAACAACATCTCCAGGGAAAAGAAAGTATCTTTATCCTACATATTTAGCAAAGTCCAGTGTTCATTCTCATTTGATTGACTAGGGTGCCATGATTATTCATGAACTGTGGCTAGGAAGATGGAGTAAGCCAGTTTTTAGGCTGGGGCCAGGGAATGGGATCAGCCTTTCCAGATAATATCTTCAGAGAGTCTAGGAGGGATGGTTCTGCCAAAATAAAGACGAGATAGGCAAACACGTACTTCAATAAACAAACAAACAGAAATCGTGAGATTATGTCAATATTTATGCCTTTGTTTTGTACTAAGGGCCACTCAATGCCAAATTTAATCATTCCACTTGACCCAGTCTCTTATTCTCTTTCTGTTTTTCAGTGGACTCAGATGTTCATTATTATGTTAAGATAATACCCAATTTTGAATTCATCCATCTCTAAACATCAGTACAATATAAAAGGAAGTTAAGACTATGGGACAGGGGGATGTTGCAAAAAGTAAAAACTAAGCATAGTAGGATATACCATATTGTTCCAGCCACCTCTAAGACTCTATTAGTCTATAGTTCTACAAGTCTCATTGTATTTCTGTAGGATTCTCTGATATTATGATTTCAGCATGCCTCAATTCTTGAGGTAACATGTGCTCCTGAACAGTCCGTACTCTAATCTTGTTACTGTTCAGATCATGAGGTTGGTACACCCCTGAGGACAGATTGACATTTTGATGTTCCTAGTTAGCAAAAACATGAACTAGGAAACTGTATTAATGAGCAAATAAATTTATGGTGTGCTGGCACTAAAATGAATCTTGCTGTTTGTCGGCAGTTTTTAAGAAGTGAAATATGTATGTGACCAATAAAACTGGGGCAGCTCTCTGTTTAAAAAAAAAAATCTTTCTCTTCTGTTTCCCTAAGATGTGGAGAGAAGGGAGAGAATGCAGCAGACACCATGAAGCCACTGAATTGTTAATAAGAGACCACCCCAAGGAATCAAAAGGACCTTTTGTTATTATCTCTCCTGCTTTTAATTGAATTTCCATAGTACAGACTGTATCACTAGGCATTCCTTTTTTCTTTCCATAGACCCCAAAGTTTTCAGCCTGGTGCCATTTTCTAACAGTGACCACCTCATATTCAGTTTTTCAGGATTTCTTTCCTACAAGAGGGTACTATCTTGCTTTTCTGAGAAGTTAGCATTGTATTCAGGGAATACAGGGCTTTGGTGTTAGGACATCTCAGTCTGAATTGGTGATCTGATGCTGACTATCTGAACCATTGAGCAAGTGAGGACAAGCCAGGGTATGCTCATTTGTAACAACTTCACTGAGAACATATAGTCAATCATATGTAGAATTTAAGGGACAGAGGAAGAGTATGATAAATGGTAATTCTCTTCTACAACTCCTTACTGTACCTAAGGAATTTAAACAAGTTCCCTAAGGCATTTAAACTGTCTTTAAATAATTTTAGTATAAAGAACAGAACTTAGGTGAGTTGACAAACCATGGAGACTTGTTTTAAGATTTACACAATATCTGTGTTTTCAAACTATTTGACTTTGGTTAACATAGAATTCAGGGGAGTTTTCCTATCACAGTATAGTAATTAAACCAACTGGATTTTCTGTGATTATCATGCTTTCAGATATCTACTCTTTTATGTAATAAACCAATAAAGTATGGCTGAAAATCTAATGTTTCAAAGTATAAACTATATCTAGGACTTATACATTGAAATAGTTCTTGCATAAAAAATATTTTTTGAGAATTTAGGGTCATAAATATGATCATTTAGACTTTCCTTTCTTTATGCTTGATCCAAAAAGCTAACTAAAAACCTCATATTATTGGCCACTGCTAACCATTCTTGATTATCCCACTGGACTTTTTATAACCCTAAAAAATAGCGAGAACGTTCTCTACTTTATAAACAGGGAAACTGAAACAAACGTATGAAACAACTAACTCTAAGTCCATCACTTAGTAGGAAATAGTGTTGTGGAAATAAAAAAAGAGAGAAAGTAGGTATTAAAGAACTTTGGAAACTGGGAGAAAAAATATGCATTAGTCTACCATAAGTGATAATTATTTTGATTGGTACAAAATCAGCAAGAATTTCGGTAAGATGCTAAAGAAATAATCCTTTTTCTAATGTGTATGTGTTTGATTACAAAATATGGCCACAAATTCTTCTATGCATGCACCTTTGCAATGTGACATTACCCATCCTCCCTTCAGGTCATAGAGTCTATTTCTCTACCCACTGGATATGTTGAACTTTGTTAAATGTGCACTAGCCTGTGACATGTTTGGACCAATAGACTAGATGTCATGTGACTTCTGAAGGAGCTCTCAATAAATCCTGCAGGTTTCTATCACAGTCTCTTAGGATCCAACTGCCATGTGAGGAAGCCTAAGGTAGCCATGTGAGAAGATTTCACTAAGGACAATCAAGGTGCCTATGTCAATAGCCCCAAAGAACTGCTAGACATGTAAGTGAGGTCATTAAACACCCTTCATCCAACCTGCCAAAGTACTAGTCAAGTAAATATGTATTTAAAGGTAAATGAAACGCTTATGCATAGGTCATTTCTCACTTCTTTATAGCCAACTCAAAATTTATTATCCACAATATTATTAGAAGTTTCTAACTTAAATTCATATAGTAATAAAATTTTAGTATTAAAAGGAACCTGAGAAATCACTAAGTGTGTGTATAGGATAACCTATGGTCCCTTAGTATACTCTCAATATTATTTATATGCCTTCCTCTCACTTCAAAAGGATTCCAGTATATAATCACTCTATCTATGGAGAATCTCATGTATTGTTTTTCCAGTAAATTCTGCTTGTATACTTCTAGTCATAGGATGCTCATGACTTCAGAAGCTTTACCATTCCATTGTTGAATAAGTGCTCCAACTAATTTAAAATATTTCCTTATATTAAGACATAACTTGCTTCCTCATATCTTCCTCTTATCAGTCTTTAGTATTTGAAGACAACTATCATGACTACCTTCCCTCATTACTAAACTCAACTCACACACGTCACAAAGAATGCACACACACACAGCTAGCCTTCTTTTCCCTGAGCTAACAATTCTAAACTTTTCAAATTTTCTCAGAGGCAAAACTGGAAGGATTCTTAGTTATCCTTTGCCATTCTCTTCTTTGCATATAAGCTTATAATAACATTTGTGAGTTAATTTTTGAATGATAATTCAAAAGTTATGATAAGATGATAAGTTCATTCTCTGTAATGAGCTTATTATGTAGAAACTTCCTATTTTGTGGAATTCTTAGTAAAACTTTCAAATTTCTTGGCAGCCATATTCAAGTGTTATAGATTTTGTTTATAGAAATATTGAACAGGAAATTTTTATCTATGGAGAATGGAATAAGAAAAAAATGAGTTTATTTTTAAGTTTAAAAACTAAAACTTTGGTTGGAGCAAGGGGTGAAGAGTTAAAGTACAAATAAATAAATTTTTTTACTACCATAAAAGTTATGGAGGCTTCAAAGGAGTGTCTGAATCTCTGATAAGGAACTTGGGCTCCAGAATCTCTTAGAGCCAAGTTTAAAGGAGGCTCCACCATCTATTCTCCAAGTGTGCTTGTATGAGTTATTTTTATTCCCTCTGACACCATGCATCTGAGGCTGTAAAATACAGATTGTGATAATACATACCTCAACAGTATGGTTGTAGTGTAAACCCTTAATACATTGTGTGGCACTTAAAATGTTCTTAATGAATGCTTACTTTTATTACTTGGAATTAGACTTAATTGAAATAAAATTGTTGCTAGTTTTAGATAATCAAAGTGTCTAATAGTGTAATTTGAGTGAGTTTCTTAACCTTTTTGAACACTAATTCTTTATTTTTATGATCTGATTAATACAACTTACTTCATAGGGATGTTAATTAGGAGAGTTGACAATTGATAAATCATGGAAAAGAGCTCTGTAAAACAGAAAAATACATAACTTTGACATAAGTCCACAACAGATACAGTCCTTGCTTTCATGGATTAGTATCTGGTGCAGGACATGGCTGAGAAAATTGTCATCTAAGAACAGAGTGCTTTAGGAACCTGGAGAGATGCCTCTCAGTCAGACTTAGGGAAATGAGATCTCCCAGAGGAAATGATGTCTAAACTTATATGGTAAAGAAGAGTAAATGAGAGCCAGACGAAGAGATGTGTTGGGGGTGAAGAGCAGAAAGCAACAGTGTAAGAGTAGAGAAAGACTTACAATGAGAGAGAGCCTAGCAAATTGAGAATTAAAAGAAGTCCATTATGACCAGGGCTACAAATACATACCAGAAGCGATTTGAAGCTTCTTAAAATTATTATTGTAATTGACCCTTCGATAGCCCTATGAAATAGAGCCACAATCTCCATTTCAAGAATAAGTAAATTGAATCCCAATTAAAAGCCATGACTTATGAAAGGTTTAAATAAAATAAAGAGCCAAGATTGTGCCTTGGGTATTCCAGTTCCAAAGCCATTACTCTTTTCATTGACCAAGAGAAGAGCTCAGAAAAAAAAAATGAAGTTGGAGGACTCAATATTCTTTGACCCCAAGGTTTCCAACCATTAGTCTTGAGCGACATGGCAGGCAGGTAATCATCTGCCCCAGATGCATCCTTGTTGATGCTTGGAATGATGGAGACAGGTGATGCCAGTGCCGTCCTCCCCAGGGATCACTGAAAGCTTAAACTTTCTGGGATAAAAAATAGTCTTTTGCAAGCATGACTCTCAGATGGTCCAGATGCTTAGGAAACTAAAGAAGCTGTGAGAACAGAATAGGCAGGCTGCCCAGTGAGAAACATGTCTGTAGACAGTCTCCTAAATATTTAGACCTGATCAGCAACTGCGGTCTTGCTGAGAATTTGTGTCCCACCATGAGCGATTATAGCTTTTTGTAAGCACAAGTGGCCTTCCTGATAAAATGCAGCTCCAAGGAATTAAGGAAGAGCCTCTCATTTGCTTGTTTTTTTTCTAGGTCTTTTCTATCACAGGCCAACAGCTTTATTGTTCTGTGGTTGCTTCAAAAGACCCTCTCTGGAAAGACTCATACATTCTCTCCCCAGCCTTATCGGCCTCCCTCAGACCTGCTCATTTGCCTAATGGTTCCTCCACAAAGGCAACAGAAAGCTCGAAATCTGTGCTAAGCAACTTCTCACTTTGGGCGAACTGCAAAAATTCCCTTGGCCTCTGTGTTGGAGGCTCAGAACTCACCAGATATCCCATTTCTTCAAAGCTTGACCTGGCTGTAGTCAGCTGCAGACCTGAGAATTTCTTGGGACTCAGACATTCAAGACCCATTGAGTTCTCCAATATGTCATGTTCAATAGACTGGCATTGAACATAAAGCCAGCTTACACACTGCCTGCTATTTCTCTCCTATATTCAAATATGAGAAGGGATCAGGGAATAGATAGAGGCCATGTTGCATGATGACAGTTTTCTAGTCAAATAAATCTAAGGAATCCTTTGATAACTGGCTGTTGAATCTTGTATGTTATTTAAAATTTTAGAGTCTCATTCCCATTTATAAAACAGGAATAGCAAAACTTGTTTTATAGGAAGAATGTAAATGTGACATGATATTATGCCAGAAAAAAATGCAAGATTAACTTATTTAGTTAAGAGATTCTAATTTTTAATTAATATCAATATGATTTTCCTTTGAAGAAGAGACAAAGAGATGACATGGAGTCCAATAACAATGGTTTATTTATTTTCTCCCTAGTGTTGATGTTTGATGAAGTAGATGTTTGAAAAGTATTTGTTTAAATTGAACTAAATATCTATAGAAGACTTTGGAAACAGAGAAGATGGTTAGTTTAGAGTCAGAACACCAGAGTTTACTTTACGTGATATTAAGTGATCTGAATTAGGGTCTAGCACTTTGCAACAATATTTGACATTGAGTAAATTACTCCAGTTAGTCCTTCAAAATGGGTCTCATATTTGTAAATAATAATCATAAAACAATACAATTGGAAGTCCTCTATAAAAGAGAATGCTTTCAACTCACTAATGAAGAAAAATACATAGTGAACTATTGAATTTCTCCTATCTTAGTCATTCCACTTATATTCTCTGACTCCATTGTAGAGGTCTGTGAAGCAGGATTTAGTACCTTTAGTATAGAGATACAGAGACTGAAATGAGAAAAGTTAAGTGTCTTGCCACATGTCACACAATGATATCCTATCCTTCTTGTTGCTTGAATCAACATGGGAGGCAGCCCAAATATCACTTTCTCATCCTCCCAGATCAAGTTCATAAAAAAATCATAGTTAGTTCTACTTCAGATTGCATCCAGAATCTCATCTCCTATTCCATCACCTCCACTTTAGTCCCATCATTTCTTGCCTAGCCCTCCATGTGGTCTCCCTAGCCACATCTCTTATCATATCCAAGGATAAGATTTTGAAACCTCAGTCAACCTGTGTCACTCCTCAAGTCCAAACATACTCCTGGTTTTCCATCACAGGCAGAAAGCCAGGGTCCAAGGAGTGGTCTCGATGGCCATATGTGTTTGGATTCTTTTCTCTCTTTAAGACCTTGAGTCAGCCTCATTGCTCTCCACTTTGTATTCTTTGCTCAACCCTACTGCCTTGTCCTTTTGCCTTCTGTCGTTTAGGACAATGCATCTCTGCTTCAGGGTGTTTACACTTGCTCCCCCGTTGATTCAGAATGCCTTTCTTAAATGGCTCACATTTTCACTTCATGCAGGTCTTCTCAAAAGTCAGCCTATAGACAAGTCCTTCTCTGATCACTTCACATAAAAAAACCCAAGTCTTCTGTTTTCTGCTTAGCCCTTAAACCTCTTTGTTGTTCATCTTTACATCTATTACCACCTGCTATTCTATCAGGTAAATTTAAAATTTAAAATTTACTTTTTGTCAACACTAGAAAATAGTTCTGTGTAGGCTGGGAATAAATCTTTCCCCCAACTTTATAGAATTATACTATATAAGAAATTAAGTGTATTTTTTATTGTACAGTGTAATGAGTTTTGCCAAATAAATATACTATAATCAGATATAGAACTTTTTTATCACCCCAAAAAGTTTTTTGTGTCTCACTTGTCACCCCAGGCAACAAATTGTTCAGATTTCTAGAATTATGAATTCTGGAATTCATATAAACGGAATCATAAAATATGTGCCCTTTTGCAACTGAATCCTTTAGCTCAACATCATGTTTTTGAGATCCATTCATGTTCTTCTGAATATCAATAGTTTATAGTCTTTTTATTACGTAGTAATATTCTATTGTATTGACTATCTTACAATTTGCTTATCTATTGAGCTATGATGAATATTTAGACCACTGTCAGTTTTGGACTATTATGAATGAATCTGCTATGACCATTCATGTACAAGTCTTTTTGTGAACATCTTTTCCTTTTTTTTAGGTGAATACTTAGGAGTAGGACTGTTAGGTCATAAGCTAAGTGTGTGTTTAACTTAGCTCTAAATCTGTTTTTCCACTGAAACATCCCCACTACTTGGAACAACTGTCTGGCATGCAATAGGCACTCGATAAATATTTATTAATTGAAAAGCTTCAACAATTAAGAGTGAGAGTGAATATAAGTCCAGATCTCTCTGAGGCTCAAATTAGAGTTCTGTCCACTGCTCCAAACTGAACAATGAGAGGAAAATTGTTGATGCGTAGCATCCACCTCAGATTCATGTGTGCAGTCCTGTGTGAGCAGCTCCCGTGAGTCTCTTGATGACACTATTCCTGATGGAGCCTGAATGGAGACAACTCTGACCCAAGGCAAGGTTTCCCCAGCCTCTATGTTTAATAGGCCTTGCCTGACTGTTTCCTTCTCACCAAGGAGCTGCTGTTATAATCCCCAGAGTCCTCTCTCTCCCCACTCTCAAAATCCCATTATCTTCCTGCCTGGTGAGACAAGCAACTCCGACAGACAACACTGCCAGCACAGAGACATGTGGATGTATTGAATTCACCACCTGGTGACTACAATTAAAATTCCTCTCCTTTGATTTATTTTGGTCGGGGGAAAGAAATCATTTAAGTTCTTGGAGATGGAGATAAGAGATGATACATGTCCCATCCATTTCCCTGATAGCAACACTTTCTGCTGCTAACGCAGGTGGAAAAGAAACTTCAATCACACCCACACTTGTCTACCTTAGTGAAGGAAAGATGAGGCAGTGACGGCAAGCAAAAAGAAGAGATGAGAAAGAATAGTCCAGAAGAAGGAGATAATGAGAAACATTCAAGGTATTTCTGGGAGAAGGATTTAAACCAAAGAGAGATGTACGTCTGCTTGATTCAAGGAATTGTCTTTTGCACTGAGAATGCAGCCCCCCTTTTCAGTCAGTTGAATAGAGTCATATATCACCTTGAAAATGATGTAATTCAGGAGCTTTTACCCTGGGGGTCTATGGATAGGCTTGTAGAGGATTCACAAACTTTCTGACATGAACGGGAACAGTAAAGGCACCTATCTTTCCTGAGATATTCAAAGGTGTCTAATGACCACAAAAAGTTTAAAAAATAAACGGATCCAGTAAGCCCCTACATTTTACATTTAAGAATACTTAAATGCAGCAAGGTAAAGAACTTACTCAAATTCATATTGCTAATCATATTTATGCCAGTCAAATTAGCACCCAAGTCTTCTCACTTTCATATTCAGTCTATTTCATCTTGCCATTCTAATCTGCACACCTGCTCATAGGAGGTGTTGTGATTCTGTCTGTATTTCAATCAGACCACCATAACAACTCCTGGAGGTGTGCAAAGCAGATGTAGCTGATGCCATTTGACAGATGCGAGAAGGAAACTCATAGTAACTTCATCAACTCAGTTCTTCAAGATGTGCTTGGTAAACCTAAATTGGTGTGACTTCAGGGGGTCATGATTCTAAGCCCTTCTTCTTACAGCAGATCCTTTACCTCCATGCATCTTCCCTCATCTCCACCACTATACAAGAGTGGGTGTGACACTCGGGCTCGGGCTAATCACAGTATGCCCCTCGCTTGGTGACTATAAATGGCACAAAAGGGGGACACATGACCGAAGCTGAGTGAATCAGAAACCTACTCTGGAATTTTTAAAAACTGAAATTGGAAGTGGGTCTCTGTCTCTGTCTCTCTGTCTCTCTGTCTCTCTCTCTCTCTCTCTCTCTCTCTCTCTCTCTCGCTCAAGAGGTTGAGGAAGAGACTTCAGATGAAATGGAAGCTGCATAGGGAAGGCTGGGAGAATATGACCTACTCAGCAAGAATGAGGGGAAAAACACCAAAACACAGTGTTCTGATGCCCTGGTTATTTTTATCTTCTCAAGGCTTACTTTTTATATTGCTTCTTTATGTCTGAGCTACCCAACTATGATCTTAATAATTCTCTTTTTTGGGGAGGCGAATTAGGGGAGAATGTTTGGATAACCGAGTTGCATAAGATGTGTCATTTGTAACTGAATGAGTTCTGCACATGTGCAAATGGGGTGACCCAAGCATAGTCCCTTGGAAACAGTTTCTTTGAGAAAGTCTTTGTTATTTAAAACAACTACTAAAACACTTTCAATGCCAATATGGAACAGGGAATGCCTGAATGCAGGATCCCCAAGGAAGGGCATTCATTGTTTTTTTTCTAATTTCGAAGTTACAGAGAGAGTTTCTCATCCCTTTTCTCTAATTTCTCTTTCAGACTCTCTCCTCACTCTTTTCTAGTACTCTTTCCTCCCTCTAGCATCTTTTAAGATCCATGGAGTTCTGACGCCCCCTGCTGCTGCCTGCTGGCTTCTTACTGGCTGCAAAATCCACACGTTTCCCTGGTTGCTAGCTTCTCTCATTCTTGCTTTCTTCCGCCTCCAAGTCATCTGTGTTAGTTTTTTCTTCTCTGGTTTTGTTTTTCTCTTTAGTTATCTGGCTCTGTTTCTTCATCATTTTTCTGTGCTGTTTGTGTCTTAT
This sequence comes from Cynopterus sphinx, assembly GCA_030015415.1. Taxonomy (NCBI): domain Eukaryota; kingdom Metazoa; phylum Chordata; class Mammalia; order Chiroptera; family Pteropodidae; genus Cynopterus; species Cynopterus sphinx. Next base: position 117,759,940 of record CM057385.1, on the reverse strand, counting down.
TCCCCACCTCTTTGCTTCAGCATCTCTCTTCCCACCTCTCTCATTCTCTTTAAATTTCAGCTTTGGATTGCGTTCTCCTCTCTGCCTCAATCTATGTCCCAGTACCTATCTTGAATTCCTGGGTTCCTGTATCTTGGTCTATTTCCCTGACACAGTTTCCATCACACAAACCCTCACCCACTCTTTGGTGGAATGTTACTTTCACAGAAAAAAAAAAGTAACATGTTACTTGCATTGTTCTAAGACAATTTAACAAGGGGGTAGTCAGCCTTACTGGACAACTGGGATAGTTACCCCTTTGCATTCAGAATTCCTCTAACCGAGGAAGAAATCACTTTCACTAGGTTCTAGAAAGTTAGATTTCTTCTATAGTCTTCACCAACCAACCAACTTGCTGCGTGACACTGGGCAAGTTCTTTTCTCTTTCTGAGTCTCTGATTTTAAACATGTATGTGTGGTGGGTACTAAAGGTGGGGCAGGAGGATGCATCAGAGACTCTAGGACGTCTGCTGGATCAGAGAAGGGAGCTAGGGGTCTTGGTTCTTGGGCTTCTTGGGCTCCCCATGAGAGGGTAGAGCTTGTCACATCTGTGCCTCTGAAGCTCTCTGTATGAGGTGCCTACTCAGGAGGTCCTGTTGACAGATAGATTCTTTTGTTAATAAATAGAACTAATATTCCAAGAACCCCACTGGCCTGGATTTGTTTTTACTGCCAAAGTGAGCTATTGTTAGCATTTGAGATAAACACCCAAACAACCTAATGAAAGTGCATCTCCATTTATCTGGGTTCACAGGAGGGAGGACCCATCCTGTTAAATAGAGGGCACGTGATTTGCAATAGTCCTCATGACTTACAAAGGAGAATGCTGAGGGTATATATCAAACAGTGCTGTGTCAGATGCACTACACACCTTATCTTCCTGTAATGCTCCCAATCGTCGTGAGTTATTTCGTGACTAAGAAGACTGAGCTTTACAGAGATTAGCTGAGTAAATGGCCAGTAAGTCTGAGCGAGTGTTTGAAGCCGAGTTTTTCCAGTGCAGAAACTCAAAAAATGTGAGTTGAATGCATAGGCCGGTCATGAGAAGACCTTGGACTCACTCTTTTCTCACCTGGGCTGAAGTTCCTCCATCTGTGCGAGCTGGGGAACCCATGTTATGGTATTCTAGGATCTCTTGAAGTTGAAATATATTGAGGTTCTGTCACTCTGTCTATTACTCACTACCTTTGCTGACTTCCCTTGAATAATTGTTCTGCCATCCATTAGCTGGGACCTGTCATCAAGGTCCTCCTGTACTAAGGACTGGAGGAGGTATGGGGGCAACAACATGAAACAGACTTTGGGGCACACTTCTTTCTCCTCAGAAGGAGTCACTTACCTACTCTAAAATTCCAGTTCTATTTCTCTACCGATGAGTCCAAACTCCCCGTCTCTGTGCAAGATTCAGGTACTACAGCCCTAATACATGACTGGCCATTTGCACTTGGGTGACAGAACTGATTTTCTATTACGACTTCTGTTTCCATCAGTGGTCTCATGAAACTTTGAGTGAATGAGACTTACTTCTGAGTCAGCCTCGACTTCTTCCTCTGCTCAGCTTTTTATTTTTAGTCATCTTATTTTGATTTGTCTTCTAAATCTAACCCCGCCTCTCCATTATCTTTGCCTCCCCTCTGAAGAAACACTTACTTATAAAAACATACACATATCTGTAAATTTTACATCAGTGGGTTTCTCTGATGCCAAACACTATGTCATAATCAACTTTTGATTTCCCACAATGCTTAAAGTCTTATTGTTTTGAATGTGGTAGACATTCCATTTTTGTTTTTGTTTTTGTTTTCTGAAGATCAAAAGAGTGAGAGGAAGCAATTCAAGCATGAAAGAGAAAGAAAGAGGGAAATATAAAACACAGAAAAGAAGGAAGGAAGTGAAGAGAAATATTCATAAGTGTTGTATTCTGTTACAGGACTCATTTCAGACATAAAGCATGCTCTATTATTGGTTCACTTTTTTGCATTTAAGTGAGGGTTGCAGAGAATGAGAGCCAAAAATCCCAAAAGATAAAGAATTAGGAGCCAACTGAATATCAAATTGGGAAAGACTGTTTCCGATCTCTCAAGTTCGAAAGTCATTCAGTAAGAAAGCAGCACTTTTGTTCTACAGGGTTCTGCCTTTGAAAACACCTTTTGTCGGTGCACGTTTATCTGCAAAGCGAGATGCTTCTGTAGCCCAGACACACTCTTTGTGCCACGTCAGGAAATCTGCTCAGCGTGCTGGAGCCCGTGGTGCTGCCATTCCTACCATTATCGTTGCTTTCCCCACAGCACTGCCTGCCCAGGACGGATGCTAGCAATCGATACCAAACGCCTCACACTTAAGTCCATCGATGAAAAGGCTGTTACAATAACAGCAGCTATTTTATGTGGCTACTGATTTCTTTCAGGCCTCCCAGACCTGAAAGGTAGGAAATAATAACTGGTCATTTTTCATCAAGACAGAAAATACAGAAGGACAATTGGAGCAGAGGTGCTTCCTGTGAACTGTACCGCCCATGCAAGTGCTGCCTGTAGGAAAGATAAAAAAAGCTACCTCCTGGGAAACCCACCTTTCTGTGCACGTGTCCATGAAGGACAGCAATAGGAATTTTCACCAACGCAATAGTCAAGGCAATACTGGGTGGTCCTGGCTAACCCATCACTGTGACTCCTCATGAGCCTCCAGATGAGGCCGTGTGACTGATAAAAAGGCATCATCCCCATTTCATAGATATGGTAGTGGAGACACATAGGGGAGAGGCTTATTGGGTGGCAGAACTAGAGCTAGAACACAGAGCTTCTTTCTCCTAACCCACTTCTTCCTTTTTGTTTCTTCTTTTCCCCTCAAATTTTCATATATCATATACACATGATAGATCAAATGAAAACTATCTCTGGTGATATTCTTTCTTATGCTTTCCTGTGTTTTATATATTTTTTTACATGATGCATATATTCATAATACTTTTTAAAAGTTAATTTTAATATGTAATTTGAATTAATATTTTATGTTTGTACACACACATATCAGAACCAGATAATCTCAGGAGAGAAAAATATTTTTATTTATTTATTTTTTTTACTTTCTCTTGGTTTTCCCTATGGAGGCAATAAAATCACAAAGTGATAGACTCCAGTGGTTGTCTACGTCGCTATCATTGGTCACCCCTGGACTAAGTCAGATGCTTTAGCTCTCAAAGTCTCATATTCTTCTTCGATCAAAAAGGCATGTCTATGTCTTACCTGATTTATACAATTTTTGAAAAACAAATGAAGAAACCAGATTTGTGCCTTGAGCTCAAGTATGCAGGCAGACAGGAAGAAGGGGTATGAGGTAAGAGGGGGACCCCTGCTATTAAAACCAAAAATGTATTCAAGATCTCTTTATGTCTTTGCCAAGCTGTCAGCTGTAGCAGCCCCATGATTATCTCCTCACAATCAAATGGGTGCAAATCTAGGACAGCAGAATACAGCTCCAGTGCAGGGGCGGGGAGCCTTTAATTGCAGGGATTTACATGGGATGAGATTTCCCTGGAGGCAGAGAAACAGACTGCAGTGGAGACAGCAGTCATCATTTCCTGGAGCAGAGAAGGATAAGGAAGCTCTGAGGAGAGGCTGCCCTGTTTTTGGCCCTTAGTGTTTTCATAGGAAGAAAAGGAAGTTAAACCTGATACTGCGTGGCACATGATTGAATTAAATTTAAAAAAACTTTATTAAACAGCTATTTTCTGTTAGGCACTATGGGACCAGGAAGGCAAATAATACAATAGTAAAGAAAGGGAGTTGAATTAGTATTTTTCTAGTGACCACCATGTGTCAGATACTCCATTAGACTCATTTTTTAAATTATCACATTTAATTGTAACAATCAATTTGTGAGGTAAAGATTAAACAGGTCACTAGTGGTCACCATGCTGTCACCTGTCTCAGTGCATTTTTATATGCCATTCCTATTAGAATGCCCTTCTCACCTTCTCCACTTAAATTAATTCTCCTTTAAGAATTAGTTGGACTGGAACCTTCTTTAAGAAGTTTTCTTCCACCCACTGATTCTCAGGCTAGTTGAGATTTTCAACTCCGTACTCCAATTAATATTATTTTTCATAATCATGCATTTGCTTGTCTGTGTCCCTCAGTACATTGTGCACATTTTTTTTCCTTAGAATCCCTGGTGCCTAATACAGTGCTCAGAATATAGTAGGTGCTCAATAAATATTTGTTTTCTGAATAAAAGCCCAGGCAACTTCATGAAAAGAAATAAAAACAAATGGATGGGTAAATGGATAAATAAATGAATATGTGAATTAAAGCACCAATGAAAGATCACATGAATGTTTCAGACAGAGCTCTAAATGCAGATACAGATGGTGAAAGGAGGTACAAATGACTGGAACTGAGCAGAAATGGCAGAAACTGAAAGGTCCAAAAGATCGACTTCAAAATAATGCTACATCTAGGAAAACTGTGACTATCTTTAGCCTATAGTTTCCTAAAAGTGGCATCAGATTTCTTGCAATTGACCTGTGCATTTTGAAATGTCCAGCCATACTTTCAATTTTTTATCTGGTGTATCATCTAAGGCTATTGTAAAAGCTTCAGGCCCCCAAATGTGGACAGGGGCAAACACCTGCTCTCATCCTTCTGAATCAGTCTGTGTATATATGTATCTTCCCAGACGATTCTCATAGTCATATTTAGGATCTTCTACTGTAATGGAAATTTTTATATCAGAAAGAAAGCTACACCAGATAATCATTCACACTCCGTAAAATCTATCATTTTATGGTTTCATGGTAATATAAACACCAGTTCTAAATATATTCTTTTTTTTTTTTAACTATCTTGCCATTCACAAAGGGCTAGGGTTAGAGATATGTGCATTTTCTTATTTAATCTTCACAATGTCTTTAGTATGGTAGATGAGATTACCTTTCTTTGAGAGAGGAGTAGACTGAAACTCAGTGAGACTGCTTACTTTTCTTTTGTCCTCGCCCCTCAAATATGTTGTGTTTTTTTTTTTTTTCCTTTCTCATTCTCTTACCTCCTATATTAGAAACTGTTGGTGCATGCATATATCCTGTCCTTCTCTCCTTCTGTACACATAGAAGGATTACCCTTTCTGGATCTTCATTGTTAGAAAAGGCCACGTGATCCCATAAAGCATTTCATTGTTAATGCAAGATCTTCCAGTCCCCCCTTCCCCGTCAAAGTCTCAAGTTCCTTTCTTCCCCTGTTGAAGCCTCATGTTGAGAAAATGGAGTCATAAAATCCAAGCAGCCTGGATAGCTGGGCTACTGTCCTCAAGAGAGGCATGGACTTTATGTAAAGCGAGAATTAAACTTTAGTAATGTTAATCCTAAAATCTTTGGAGGTTGTCTGCTAATGCAGTAGAACCCATTCTCGCCTGATAAATGTACATGTTTCTATGAAAAATGGCAAACCTAACTTATGGATTCTCAGTCCTCACCCTAGATAAGAATCTCTGTACCCACACTTTCTAGCACTTTTTTCCCCCTTTTTTCAGTTTTCTACACTTAGTGCTTCCCTGGTGAGATTCTACAGACCATTAATCATGGCCCTTTAATCATTTGTGGAAGTGCACTTAAAATTCAGTCCCTGATCAATATTCCTTCCCTAACTTCCCCACTCCTTCTCCCTTTCTCTGCATCATTGAAATAAACAAGCTGGGCTATGCCCAGGTGACCCAATTCCAGGCTGCCACACCTGCCAGATCCCCTTCTATACCATTTCAGACTCACCGAGCTAAGAATTACAGAAAATACCATAAAGTCTAAAGATATTTTGCAAATTTGAAAACCTTTAGAACTGGAGAGGTCATCTAATGATAGAAGTAAGAACATAGAGAACCCACTTTGTCCAACATTTGCTCTCTGCAGCAGAGCTGCAAGAAAACACTGTTTCCTACACCAGGACCTATAGGTGCAAGGTGTTTCCTAGTTCAGGAGACATCTTCTTTAAGCTTTGAGCATTTCTGATTCTTTAAATAGTTCTTCATTACTTTGTGCCTTTGTATGGGCCCTGACCATACCATGTGAGAGTCAAACTGACAAATATGCTCTTCTTTCCTACTACAGCTCAAGAATTTGAGAAAAGTTGCTGGGTCTTCCTCAGCCGTCCACAGTATCCCCCTTTCAGTCTAAGCCTTCTCATTTTCCACATAAGAAAATAACCCCCAGAAGGACAGAGATGTAACCAAGATCACACAGCTAATAACTAAAGCTTTTGACTCTCAATCCAGGGTTATTTGTATTTATATATTCAACTGTTTATTCAACAAATATTTTAAAGCACGTAATATATACATAACAGTATAATGCAGGGTAATGCAGGGCTTACAATTTGAATATGATTCAACCCCTGCCCTAGAGGAGCAAAAATTCTAGTAAAACATGTAGACAGTTGAAACTGCTATAGTTAGAAGGTGGTGGTGGAGATTATATTTGTTAAATGTCTTCTAAATGTCAGGCACTGACAGGCACTTTGCATATATTATTTTGTTTAATTTTCAGCTACATTATTCCTCCTCTTACCCACAGAAGATAGATTCCAGGACCCCCAGCAGATGTTTGAAACCTTGGATAATCATGACCCCTATATGTATTATGATTTTCTTACACATACAGACCTATGATGAAGTTTAATTTATAAATTAGTCACAATAAGAGATTAATTATAAGAAGAATGAAATAGAACAACTGTAACAATATACTGTAATATAAGTTGTTTGGATGTTCTCGTTCTCTCCCTCCCTCCCTCCTTATCCCTCCTTTTCCATTCCTCCCTCCCTCTCCCTTCTTCTCTCTTTCTCTCTCAATCTCTCTCCCTCTCTCATTACCAGTCTTATAACTGAAACAGCTACTAAGTGACTCACCAGCAGATAGCATATACAGAGTGGATATGCTGGGCAAAGGAGTGATTTCTACTCCCAGTGGGATGGAGCAGGATAGCATGAGATTTCATCATGCTGCTCAGAAGGGCACACAATTTAAAATTTATGGATTATTTATTTCTGGAATTTTTAATTTAATATCTTTGGACTATAGTTGACCATGGGTAAATAAAACCATGAAAAGCCAAACTGCAGATGGGGTAGGGTGCTCTGTACCCACTAAGGTTGGCAATATCACCCCCATCTTGCTGATTTAAAAACTAAAACCCTATTCTAGTTGTCTGTTGCTGCCTAATAGACTCTCCAACCATATCGGCATAAAACCATTTTATTCTGCTCATGGATTCTGTGGGATACAATTAGGATCGAGTACAGTAAGGTCAGCTTGTCTCTGCCACATACCAGGAGCAGTGGTTAATACTCAAATGGCAACAGGCTGGAATCATAAAGAGATTTCTTCACTCCAGGTTTGCAGCCTAAGCTGGGTTGAGTTGAGATGGGACTATCAGACACCTACATTTGGCCTCTCCATGTGGCTTGGCCTTCTGATGACAAATGAGTTCTACTGACATAGCACTGGAAGTCACACAGTGTCACTTCTGCCATATTCTATTGGTGTCCATAAGGCAAGTGTGGATTAATTTTGAAATTAGACTCCAGTTTGTAATGAGGAAATGGCAAAGCCACACTGCAGAAGAGATTGTGGGATGGGAGGTACAATGGTGACAGGTAATCAAGGTTAAGCTTTACAGCTGGTACATCATGGACATTGGGGTATGAATTCAGGACAATCTGGCTATGGCAGATTTTGTTATGAGACTTCAGAAGATGTGTAGATCATGGTACTATTAAAGAAGGCTCCCTGGAGAAGTGGTGATTTGGAATGAGCTATGAAAGAGGGGTGAGATTTTTACATGGAGACAACAGGTGTTCTAGATATGGAATGAAGTATGACTGAAGTCACAGAGGCAGCCATCATGTATTTCCTTTCTTCTCTCTGGGCCCTTCTCTATTCCAAATAAGAAAATATGTATAATGATCCTCCCCCAACAGTGAATAGGAACATGAGACACTGGATAGCTATCATAACTAAAAGCGAATTGTTTGCCAGATGGCAAGGTCCCCAGGTGGCCACTGCCCATTACACAGGCAACTGAACTCATGACAGTGCCCAGCCACAGGCCAAGAGCAAGGCTGAATGAAAGAAAGAAAAGAAAATAGCTCTATTTGGGAGACTCAATGTACGCTGAAATTCTCCATGAGAAGGCAGAGTGTAATGGTAGCAACAGTCCACTGTTGTGTGGCAATGGCTTTTTGAGTCTCCAAGCAACTAAAATTAGCTCAGAGAGTATTTGGTATAAGAATCTTAGGGTATTTTATGGGCTGATAGTGTACCCCATCCTGAGGGATTCAGGCAAAAGTTAAGTTCAAACTAAATCATAGATGAGACTTTCTCATCTCATGTTATAAACACCAAAATTATAACAATTTTCGATGTTTGCTTTCACCTATTCTATGAGCTTTCCAATCCATTTTTATAGCCACTGACACCTGCATCAGAGCTCATTATATGATAAATTTACTTTATTACTTGTTTATTGACTGTCACCCCCATGAGAATGTAATTTCCACATGGAGAATCACTTGGTTCTGTATCCTCAGCACCAAAGATAATGCCTGCATATGGTGATTACTTAATGTTTGTTAAGTAAATCAGTCTCTAGGGAGTGAAGTGGAGGGGGCTAATAAGCTTACTACTGTAACTTTTCCTCACTCCTTAGTCTTGGGAGGGTATATATGACCCTATAATATTGTAAATGAACCAATATCATTTTCCACCCACATTGCAGTTCCAAAGTCTGTGTAGGAAACCTGACTTCAGACATGTTTGGGATGAAATCCCAAATCTACTTAGTATCTGTGTGACTCCAGTCACTAGTTAGCTGTTCTGAACTTTAATATCTTCAAAAATATCTCCATCAGAAGGTCGCTGTGAGGGTTCCTTGAAAGTGACAATGAGTCAGCAAGCTCAGTCATCTGATCTGGCAAACCCCATGTTACCTACTACCAAGCTTGGATAAGAAAAAAAAGGGGGGGGGCAAGAAAGAAGAGAAGAAGCAAAGAGGGAAAAGAAACAAACAGAAGAAACAAGAGGAAAAGAAAGAGGCCAGAATATAGGAAAAAGAGAAACATATACAAAAGGTAGGGGGGATGAAGAGCAGAAGAGAGAAAAGGGAGGTGAGTAAGAAGTGGGTGAGAAGTGAGGAGGGAGGAAGTGAAAACATAGGGGGAAAGAAGGGATAAGGAGAGAGGAAGTTTGCAGAGGGAAATGAGATAAGAGAAAAGACTGAAGAAGGTGGGGGGAATAATCTGATGACAGGCAGAAAAGAAAGGGGACAAAGCACATTTAAGAGAAAAGCATATAAAAAACAGGAAAATATTGGAAAAGACCAAAGGGGGAGAAGATAATTGGGAGAAAGAAAGAGGGAAGAAAGAAATGGAAAGATCTCTCAAAGAAGGATCCCCAAATTCCCACAATGACGTTAGGACTCAGTGGATACTTCCTGGCCCCAGAACCCTGACAGTTAATCCATCTGTAAGAGCATTTGCCCCTTAATCTGGCTGTCCATGCCTTGGCCAGCCCTCTGACTAAGGAGCAGTAGCCAGCCAAGAGACAGAGCCAGGATCCTCAGAGAGGGTGGGAGCTCACCTCCCTGAACTAATTTCTCCTTCCATGCTTCCCAGCCCTCTGATCAGGCATGACAATTAGTGCAGCCTTGGCTCTGTGTTTATGGAATATGCAGGCTCCAGCAGACACCATTAGCCCTGATTTGTGGGAATTTATTCAGCCTATTACCATGACTCATACTTTCGTAATAAGGTTTCCCTTTTTACGGGTTTGCTTTTTCCCCCAGTGGCCCCATTTCCATTATGCCCCACCTGAATTTCCTAGCTTCCCTCTTTCTTGGCCTCAGCCCCCCATTCTGGGGTGTCTGTAACTCTATCTTGCAAAGCAGAGCTTCCCAGGGTCACTCGGCTAGACCAAGTCTAGAAACAATGAGAAAACACACAATATAAAGAATATGGGGCTTCTTTTCTAGAGAGAAGGGAGTCTTGGACCTGCTACCAAGAACTCAGATCTAGAAAAGTGCTTATATCCTTTTATGCTGCTGGATGTAATTCAGAATGTCAAAGATGGAAGAGGACTTAGAGACAGTCAACCGTCTCCATGCATGGGTGGGGAAACTAAGGGGGAGAGGCAGGAGTGGACCTGCCCAGATCTCACAGTGAGTGGCAGTTAGACCTTGAACTCAGAACTTTTCATTCCTCCTTTCTCCCTCTGCTTTCAATTTATCATTCATTTATCCATTCAAGAAAATACCTGAATCAGGCCTCAAGGGCCAGCTCTACTTGGAAACCCGCCAAGACTCAGGCTTAGCCTGGTCCTTACCTACCCTTTGCACCATCTGAAACTTGTACGTATTTAGCAACATTATGGACTTAACACTGCATTTATAGTCTTTCCACAGGGAGAGAGACAGTCTCCTCCCTTAGACTGGGATCTCAGGGTGGAGCCCTGGCCTTACTCGTATACACCTGCCACTGCAGGAAGACTGGAACAAAGTAGATGCTGAGTAAATATGATGAATGAATGAATGAATGAATGAATGAAAAGTTTCTCTTCTAATCACCCACCAAGTATCAGAGAGCACTATAGATTTAGGAGACTAATGCCTTTTGCAACGCTATCCAGAACATAGTCCCCAGTCTTTTGTAAGTAGACATCACCTTTCCGTTTGTGCTCTTGATCCTTGTTTTTCCCAAACTACCTGCCTCTCAAGAGACCAATTAGTGCTGATTTTGAAGTTCATGGAGATTTACTTGAATTTCTTGGGGGAAACAATAAGCCCTTGATCCCCTAGAAGCTCATATGAACATTTTCAAGGTTAGAAGTTCCCTTTGCCTATTTTAGTGAATCACTGAGGACTTTCCCAGGCAAACTGAAACAAATACAGCTTTTAAAAGAAACAAAGCTGGGTCATTAAGACCCACGACACAGAAGGGAAGAAAGAAGTCAGAGGGATATTTAACTCACCTGTCAACCTAATTTGGATGCTCTGACATTACCCGATGTCTCTTAAATCCAGGGGGGAAGGTGACTTCTGGAGAAAAGATCTCACTCCCAAGACAAAGCCCCACAGTGGACTACTAGTGGGCAAGATACAAGCAGGCAGCCATTTATGCCAGGTGGGCTATAAATTCAACCTTTATTACCTTTTATTATGTTATTTCAACAGACTCTTAAAGACAGCACAACAGTCGGTTGATAGCTACACTAAATCTCTTTCATTTTCTCCGCATATTACTTTTGCCTCCTGGATTTTTTTTCCCTCTTTCTCTCTTCATGAGTCAAATTTTATTGGTCCTCTCCAGAGGATGGAAGTAGAAAAGAAACATTGTTTATGATTGGGAAACAGAACCCAACAACCCCCAAACCCCAAAACTGTAAGTAAGTAGTGAATGTGTGTGTAACCTATATATGTATACATTTTATTTGTGTAGATATATTTTTGTGTGTGTGGATATATGTGCATGTAAACACACACTTATATCATAAAGGGCAGAAAGCAGAGAAGAAGTATAAATCCAATTATCAAAAAATTGAGGTAGGGGGATTGGCAGAAATGAACTTAAGAGCAAGTTACTGCCGAGATATCAAAAGGCTGAAAAGGAATGAAAATACACTAAGGATCACAATTCTTAAAAGCCTTGCTTAAAGAACAAAACATTTTAAGGGCTAAAAAGTAGTTCCAAGAATGCCATGAGATAGTGAAGTGAGGCAGAGAGGCAGAGGGAAGGGAAAGGGAGACTGAGAATGAATTAGGGAAAAGCAACTTCTAAGATCTTTCTAAGCTCTGAAGTAAGACTCAGAAACATCTTCAGTGCACTTGAAGAAGCAGTTATTAAGCAGATTTTGAACAAACAGTTTATCTTCAATGAATTTTTCTTTCCTTTACAAATCGATTATTAGTGCCTCTTAGGGGACTGACTACTAGCTGCCCATTACCTTACTAGCCATCCTTAACTGTGACTCACATGCGTATAAACACTCTCACAGCAGATGCTGACAGTCGTCTTTCTTTAAAAACCTCTTAACCTACCCTGCATTTTCCTTTAAAGAGTTAACTGTTCCACCTCATTCTTAAAACTGTCCCACCTCTCTGATCTTCCTCTGAGCTCCCTGCCCTCTGTTCATACTGTCCCTTGAGGTCTCTGGTCTACCAGACCTGGAAGACCTTTTTCATCTTTGTATCTGATTGTCAGTTCCCTGAGGATTTAGAATCATGTGTATTCTTGACTTAGGCTGCCTTGTCCGAAGTCTGGAACCATTATTTACTAGCTGTGTGATCACCAGCAAGTTACAGTCCCCCGAGAACCTCTGTTTTCTCCATCTGTTAAGTGAAGAAAATATCAGCCCCACTGTGGGGTTGTAGCAAGGATTAAATGAGACAACAGATAAAAAGTGCTGGCCCTGCCCTGTTGTCCAACTCTGTGCCACTTACTGGCTGAGAGGCAATAGGCTTTGAAGTTTGCTTTACTCATTAGAAAAATAAGTGTAACCACTCTTTGGAACCTCATAAAGTAGAATAATACAGTGGTTATAAGCTCAGACTCTGCAGCCAGACTTCATGGATTCAAATACAAGCTGTTCCGCATACTACTGTATGACTTTGGGCAAATTGCTTCACCTCTTTGCCTCTATTTTTTCATTTGTTAAAGATACTAGTAGTGACTACTGTATAGAGCTCTTCTGGTGATTAAATGAGTTAATTCAAGTAAAGCATTTAAAACAGTGCCTGACAGAGATGAAAGGTTTCATACATGTTAACTAGTATTATTATAAGTTAAATGATGATATACACACAGTAGGAGCGCATCATTTCGAAGGTAAAGTCTTTCCACTCCAAGTATGAAAGTCTATTAACCCAGATAACACATTGCAAGGGAATGGAAATTTTATCTCCTACACTCAAGGTGAATGATAGATCTCATCTTTACCAAGTATTTGCTTTTCATTTGTATTCCTTATACTTCAATATTCTGTTCAGAGAGAGTGCTCCATCAAACCGTTTTCTAGAACTTGCATATTCACCACGTAGGAAACTTTTGTTGTTTCTAATGAGGAAACCAGTTCCTCAAGCCTTGTTAGTGTTGCCAAACAGGGCTTCCTGCTGGGTGGTTACATTTACTTGGTATCTCCTACTGAGAGACACCAGGGCCATTCACAGAATGGGGAACAGAGAAGACAGTCAACTGAATGAAAAATACCTACTAAAACGTGTCATCCCTTTTCAGAAAAGAAGAACTTTTTTTTTTTTTTTTGGACAAAGTGAATTTTAGGAGTTAGACATATTCATTGCAGTTATGTGCTTGTAATACGTCAGACAACAAAATCTTAGAAATCATCTAATCCTACATACAATGGCATAGTTCCAATTGATTGATAGCAGCTGCTGGGGGCAGAAAAGAGAGAATGATTTTGAAGCTACTACCTAGCTCAATGGGAAAGCACTGTAATTCGTTAGTGATGTCTGCCTTGGACAAGGAGTTAGACAGTGTTGGATCAACTTGCTGTGTTTTTTCTATTCCTGGTCTAGTCCAACTTCTTTTACAGATGAAAAGATTAACTGCTAGTCTGCTGATGTTTTCAAATCTGCATTGGGAAAAGAGAGGTTGAGACTATTTTTATTTAAATGCCATTTTAGTACTTGTAAATTTACTGACATATGAAGAAATAAATATAAATAAGAAAGATTTGTCTATTTTTGGCAAGCAATTGGATATGGCTAAATAAATTTTAAGAACTCTTGAATGATGTCTAATTTCTTCAATAATTTAAATCATCTTTTTCCCACTCCCATTGGTAACTTTGTTTTCAATTTTTACTGAATACAAATACTATTAAAAATAGTCAGATACTTGTTAAAATCTTCACTGATTCTAAGATATTAAGATGTCCAAATAAGTTAGACTTTACTAGGAATTCAGGAATAAAGATAACAAGAAAAGCAAATGATATTCATGGAGAGTCTTAAAGAGTTTTAACTTAAAGAGAATTTTTAAGATAGTTAAAGGATTCATAGATTTTTGTTACAGGTTTTGTTTTTGCCCTAACAGTAATAATGATAGGATTTTTTTAAGCACTCTTCCTTATATATTATCTCCTTATCTCATCTGATCATCTTAACCCTGTGAGAGAGGCATGAAAAGTAGTTTTATTCTCATTTAACAAAGGAAAAAATGAGCTTTAGAGAGGATTGGTTGGAAATATCAATTAAATAATTTGCCTCTCTATCTCATTTTGTGAGAAAGTCAGAGATTGGATAAACTAATGTTTGTTCAAACTAATGAAACTGATTGCATTCCAAATTTCAGCCTTCTACATCTCTTCCATCAATCTTTATATCCCTGGACATTAAACAGGTATAAGTCAAGTTGCAAAATATTAAATGCTAGATGAAAGGCACAGAATTCCAGAATAATAAAGAAATAAAGAAAGTAAAGTCCCTTCCAGTAGTGGAATCGGGGAAGCATTCATGGATTAGAGGGATTGAATTTGATTCTCAGAATTAGATACAACATAAGGAAGGAGATGGGGATTAAAAGCATACCAGAGGAGTTTCAGGAAAGTGGTATAAAATCTTTGATCTTGAAATGTAGTAGAGAAAAAGATACCTAACACAGCCCTTTGTAGCCAAACAAGTGAAAGGCTATATTTGACTCCTCAAGTTTCTTGGTTGCTATTTTCAAAACTATATGCAACAGTCATAAGAGGTTCTACTGCAGGCGAGGACCCTGCTCAAACATATCACATAGTTTTGGTGACAAAAGAACTTGTTTCTTCAAAGAATCTATTCTTTGTCATTTGCTAGATGTATTACTTTAAGTGTATGATTTTACTCCTAGACCTTACCTTTCATTTTCCTTTTTTCTCCTGCTTTTTACTTAATCTTCCCAAAAGGAACAATGATATCTATCTCTGTGGGTTGGTATGTGGATCATTACCAATATGCAAAGAGCACTGACATAGAGCATGTTTTCAGTGCAATTGTTTTCTTCCTCATTTCTCACAGTCAAATTTGCCTATTTGGCTCAAGAGGAGATATTTTATTTTCCATAAGTAGAACTAAGTCTTTCAATAAGAGTATCAGTGCCGAAATTGAATATTATGTGTATATGTGACATAGGGTAGAACATTTCATTGATGTCTAACACTGTTCAGCTAGAGATTTAGGATAGAGCTACAGGGAACCATGGAAGTGACTCTAAATTAAATCAACCTGGTAAATTACTCAGGGATTGTGGTGCTTTGTTATTAAAGAAAAATGAATCACTTTAAACCTCCAATAGATTCCAGCTTGACCCAGCAGAAGTTATTCTTTAGAAATGTTACTAAATAATTATTTAATGAGCATGAGGCAAGACACAGTATAATATATATGAGAACAGATAATGCCTGTTGTATTAGGTTATATTTCATTGAATCAAACTTAATTCTTATTCTTGAAACAATATGAATTCAATGAATGAGGTAAGAAAACTGGAATTTTAGAATTTCATGAGGAAAAAAATATATGCGTGCATCTTTACCTGCATGCATACTTATGTATGTATGCATGCATTTATTTTTTCAGTTATAAATAGCAAGTCAACCTACAATGTCAAAATATTTTCTCAGTGAAGATCTTTGTAGGATTAATAAGGTACTGCTTTAATGAACACACCATTTAATACCACACACATGGATGTTTTAAATACAGAGAAGTCATTTGTGCTATTAAGCTATCATATCATTTTTTGTTCCACAATCTTTTTAATGCTTTATGGTTTGCTAAATAAAACATTATTAATAGTATGTATGAAGACTTATTTCAGCCAGCAAGCTATGTTTTTAGAAACTGACTGTTACCACTAATTAGCATTCTTTGGATAGAAATGTTCGATCAGATATTAGAATAATTTTTTTTCTTAGAGACGTGGTGTGTTGATCCACCATTACTGGTTAACAGTTTGACTTGAGAGGCTCATTAGGTATGATTAGGGTCTTTGTAGGAACTAAAAAAATAAGAATAGAACATGTGTCGCTGGGAAGATGGGTGGAACATAAAGGCTACCTAGAGAATGTCAAGTGGTTAGTTGGAGTGGAGATTGAGATAGCGTTGATCATCTGATATGGGACAGAGATGGATAAGAGAAGAGGAGTTGGCCCTAGGACAAGAACCAGATGAAAGGCACAGGTTTCCATCCTAATTATTTCATTTACATTTATAAATATTTTTTGAGCATGTACTATGTGAAAATAGGTATATTTATATAATAGCATCTGTAAGTAGCAATAATAAATGTAGAAAGCAGAGCCCTTACCCTTAAAGTTTATGATCTAATGCACTCTTCCTAAAAGTGTGGTTCCTGGAGCAACATCATCAGTACCATCTAAGAACTTTTTAGAAATACAGATTCTCAAATGCCACCCAAGACACGTTGAATCAGAAACACTGAGTCTGGGCCCAGTAAACTGTGTTTTAATAAGCAATTCTGGAAATTTTGAGTACCACTGGACATTTTCCCCTTAAAGCTCTCCTGGCACAGAAAGTGTGAATGGGAGGCAGAGCTTAAAGAGATAGGAAAATTATTAATAAGTTTCCTTGATTTCTTGCTTGTCTCTGCCTACAAAAGTCATTTGATACTTTTGTGATGTTTCCTGGTACCTGGAGTCCCAAACTTCTCTTACCACGAGAATTACTGAAGAGCTATTTATCCATTCCCTCATTCATTTATTTAGCTTACACTGTTCAGGCATGAAGATGCAGTGGCAAAAAGAGACAAGCATTATCCTTGCTCTTCGGGAGTTCAGGGTCAAAATGAGATCTCAGAATATAATCAGTTTCAATAGTAAAATAACCATAAACATTACAAAAGAAGAGAAGATGTTATGAGACAAAACAGTCTGCATGTGTTGATGGTCAGGCACAACTAAAATGCAGAGTCAGAAAGCACCTCTCTGAAGAATCGATGTTTTAAGGTGAGCTGAGGATGACACAGTATCCAAGAAGAGAGACTAGCCTTTGCAGTGATCTTGAGAGAGGCAAAGCCTCGGCATGTTTAAGAAACTAAAAAGGACAAGTGCAACCAGACTGCAGAAAACAGGGAAGAAAGTGTCTCCCTTTAGACTGAAACTGTATATGTTGGTAGAAACTAGAGTATGCAGTCTGGGAGGATGTTGTGAGCATGAGGAAGATTCACTTTCAGTTTAAAATGATCATTACAGTTGCACAGAGGAAAATATATTAAAATAGAGCAATGGAGGCAGGAAGACCACCTTGGAATATAGGTAATACAGGTAATACTGTGGCTTAAGAAACAGGATCCCTGCATTGAGAACAGACTGTCACTCACTGGAATGGCTTTCAAACTGTTTAAACTGAGATTCCTCCCCAGACTTGATGACAGAATAGAGAGAAGGGTGTTCACCTACATGGTCATTTTTCTGTGACCTTAGGCTCAAAAATTCTTCTCTCATGTACCACAAGCTACTCTTACCCTCTTAGTTTCTTTTTCCTAAATGTTGCCCTCTCACTGTTCTTTTAAAGTGCAAATCTCCCGGGGAATTAATGCTCTGAACTGTCTTTAATAATGCTGAGCACATCAGTTCCCTCCTGACACAGGCAGGTTACAAGTTTCCTTGGTTAGGATTGCTAAATTCTCTGACATGACCTTGGTTTCCCTCTGACCCAGGTCAGGACAAGGGTGTGACGTGACTGACACTTCTTACCCCACATTTGGCCTCTGGTGACTGGAGGTTGACACCTTCACCAGAACTCCCCCTCGGGTGCCAAGTCATCTCTCCCTGAGGAGCTGACAGCACATTGGCAATGCTGACAAATGACTCATTTCCAGCCACATAAAATGGCTTCAATCTTCTCTTCTTTGAAGTCTCAGATTACCTCTTTCACCCCCTCCTTTTCTGACAACTTCACTCCAGCAGTGCATTATGTTAAAAATTGCACTTGTTATGCCAGAATGGGTCTGGCACAATTAGAGTTCAGTTTTCATCACAGGTGTTGATATGCTGTAATGACCTTGAATGTGTGCTCTTGTGGGGCCTGTGACTGTCTGAGTGGAGTATCTAAGACCCATTGTCTTCCCCATCATACAGAACTGCCCCCAAAGGAGGTAGAAGCAAACTATCCCCCCCCCCCATTTTAGTTCTATTTGATTGTGAGGTGCCACCATGAGTTAAGTCACACAAGTGAGAACCCAAGGTACTAACTCAGATTCCTTCCCTGCCTTGTTCCCTCTTAGCCAATCAGTCACTAAGTTTCCTTCTTTCTGTTGCTTTGACATCCTTCACGCTCACTGCGATGCCCCTGGGTCACACTGTCAATACCCTTTTTAAGAATACTGCAAAATCATCCGTGTCAGTCTCTCTATCTTCAGTCCTGCCAGTGTGAAACAATTCTCAAAGTAATTGTTCTAAAATGCAGATTGGTTCATCCACATTCATTATTCTCAAGCCTTTGATAACTTCTCAGTGACTTTAGCATAAAGTTTCATCTTGGAATTCAAAGTTCTCTCTGACTTCCTCTTCTGCCTCTTTATCCTAGGCCACCTGCACCTGAATCCTGTTATGCTCCTAAGGTACCAAGTCCCTTGGTACCCCTGCCAATGTCCTACTCTTAGATTTCTTTATATTTTTGCTCAAGTTCATTCCTATCTGAAATACTTGGTTTTCCTCTTTTTCAACCTCACTAATACCTTCTCATTCTGTAGGTGTTACCTCTAAGAAAATTTTTATGACTGCCACCTCACGGATATAGGGCCCTTTTCAGAGTTTCAAAGACTGTAACCCATCTATTCTCCCATAAATCTCATTAATATATTAGTTCTTTTACTTGTCTTTTGCCCCACTGACCTATGACCTTCCTGAGGACACAAAAAGTGCCTCAGGCAACTCAGTATACCCAGAGACACAATACAGTGAAAAGTGATTGACTATGGTGTTCATCCTTCAGGCCTGTAACTCAGCTTTGATAGTGGTTAGTGTGTACATCTTGGTTTTCCATATATGACACACTTTAGAATCTCTCACCCCATTTAATCTTTGCAACAAACCTATAAGGAATTCATTTCAACCAAATTTATGGATAAGAAAATTGAGCCTCAGAGGTTGAGTAACTTGCTTTTTTTCATGCTGTTAGTACAAGTAACGTAGTGCCTGTGCACCTGCCATGGCGAATTTACATGGATCTGGAAACAAAATGGTTATAATTATAGAGCTAGACCAGAAAGGATCAGAAAAAATTTGTCAGGTGAAGGGTGATGATTAGAAAAGTTATTCCAAGCAAAACAATAAATGTGGTTTTACAGGTTGACATCAACACAGGCACAGAGTTATGAAGGAGGAAAGCGATTAAGAAAAAGTTTTGTCTGACTGCATCGGTGCCAATTACTGGCTATGTGATCTAGGTCACTTTCCTTACTTCAACTTTCTCCTATGTATAATGGGAATAATAAAAGTTCTGAAGTCCTAAGGTTATTGTGAGGATACAATGAAATAGTGTTTATAAACCCTGATGAGCATTCTCTGATAAACAGCAATGGCTCAATACATGGCGTTTATTTCTAGCACTGCTATTGCAATTATCTATCATTGTGGAAGAGACTACACCAAGAATTAATGCCGTCAACCATTTTACCTTGTGCGTTAGGCTTCCAGGAAGAGCTCAGCTGGATAGTTTGTCTCTGACCCATGTGGTATTGACTGGAGCATCCACTCCTAGGATGGCTTCTTCAACTCAACCGTCTGGAACTCGGCTAGGATGCCGTTAGTGTAGGAAAAGAATGCTAGTTTTTAGCCAGATGCTCAGTTCAGGCTGTTGACCATAGTGGCTACAAAAACCAGAAAGACCAAAGTGGTTTCTGCAGTGGGTTGGGTTTCTCTCAGTTGTGACTTGTTCCTCAGAGAAGAAATTGATCTTTGCAGAAGTCACAGGCTCTAATGAGTTAGCCTTAGAAGTTTCAGGATGTCCCTTCTGACACATTCTCTTGGTCAAATAAGTCATTCAGGTCAGCCCAGGTTCAAAGAGAGGCAATTAAACATCACCCTTTAATGGGGGTGGGGTGACAAAGAATTTGTAGCTGTCTTTAATCTACCATATAAATAGTATTATGGGTATAATTATGACATTTAGAAGCAATAGCAGATTCTTCATTTCTATGAACATATAGAATATATATCAATCAGGGATGATTGTGGAGCATGCGGCTGCTGAGAAGCTACTGTACTATAGAAAAAGTGCAATTTCAACCTCCAGCTACACACTGCAAAGCCAGTGAGAACTAAGCAAGTGGATTTCCTAGCCCCAGGGGATTTGGACTTAGGGGTAGCACTCTCTGAATAGGGACACTAAGAGCATCCCTGGATTTCTTTTCTGAATCACCTGAAATGAAGCAGCCAACTCTATCTACCCTCTTTCTGTCTCTTACATGATGGAGGTCACACTGGGTTATCTTTCCAAACTGCTGAGGTAAGAGGATGAAAGGTCTCAGCTATCTTGGCCATCACAAGCTAGAGTTACTCATGGGGAACGAGGCAGGAGGCATAAAGAGGACACAGCAAAGTGGATGTTGTACATAAAAGACACTTTCTAACACAATGTAGTTCACATTTCTTCTCCTTACTGACTGCTATTTTTTTTTTTTTTTTACCATGTGGGTTTCTGTCACTGCAAGACATGTAGTGCCTCTTTTCTCAGTTCAATGATCTGGTTTAAAAAAAATGACTTTTGGGGGCTGACTTGCTCTTACCTGTTATTTCTATTAATGCATCTATTATAAGTCTATAACTTGAAGAGGGCCTAAATAATTTAATGATTTCTACTATTCTGTTGTTTGTATAAATTCCTGACCCCCAATAACATGTACAAAATTAGATACATACAATATCCAGTCAGAAACACATTTACACACACACACACACACCTTTCAATAAAACCTGGATTGAATTTCCAGGACCAGTCATGGATTTACCTGTCATCCAAGTGTAATTATCAATCAAACACATGCATATGCAGACATGTCATTCTCAAAACATGTCTCACATGAATGATAAATTATAGCCACCTTAACTTTTAAGTATATACTACCCAGTAAAATATATCATTCACAAAGACATGTGTAATTATATAAACACATAGCAACACACTGAATTCTCCTTCTTCCCACAAACACAAAGATATTCAACCATTCTAAATCACACATGCACACCAACTAGAACACAAAAATGCCCTCAAATTCTAAATGCACACTTTCAAATTTTTTCCTAAGTTATCCTTTCCACGCTAAGAATACACACCCATTCACACGGACACTGACAAACTCTCAGATCCACAAACGTGCAAGACAGCAATCGAGGAAAATGATGTACAAAGAAAAATGAAAACAAAGTATACAAAGACATACATATTTACACACCCCTAAATATTTTCTATACAAATGGCACCTTCCAGAAGGCTACAGACACCTCATGGATACACATAAATACCATGCTCACTTGAACCTTCACACGTTCATATCCTGCATACAAATTCAAGCATGTATTTCAAAAAATATATGGCAGAATTAAATATCTACTTTTAACTATAAAATCACATAGGATGTAATAAAAATAAACCTGTCCATAGCCACATACACAGAGATTCATGCACACATACTTCTGACCCTGGTTTTCTTCTCCTGCCAGTACTTTTCCCCACTTCATCTTAGAACCCAGACTTCACTCAGATGAACTTTACCTCAGAAATCTCCCTAACACAAATGAGTAGTCTCTTTTCTTTAACACAGACCCTCTAATGCATACTATCCCTCTGCTTGTGATAGCTCCTACCTGCCCTGTCACCCAGGCTCACTGCCCTGGCCACAAGCAAAGACTCCGGGAAAACTTTTGCAAACATCGGTTTCAACCTAGACAGAGGACAAAGAAGTTGTGCATAGGAATGATGATGGTGAATAATGAAAGCAAAGAACTTGGTGCTGAGGGAAATGGCTGAACTCACAGTCAGGACCTCAGCTTTAGGTGTTTCTCTGCCACAGATTTGCTGGGTGACCTGAGGCAAGTTCCTGTCACTCGCTGGCCCTGGTCTCTCTACCTGTGACATTACAGGTTTAAACTTGACACTTTACTTCATATGATTCCTAAAGCTATAATTCAAAATATTTGGACATTTCTGAGCCAGAAACTGCTAGCAGGTAGCAGCTCTCATTTGATTAAATAAGAACGCCGAATCCTTCTGCCTGAGTGGAACAGGAAAAGGCGTGCAAAATTTGGAATTGAAAAAGAGCTCAGCTCAAATCTTAGTTCTGCCCTAAATTAATTAAATGAATCCATAAATTACTTATTTAGCAGCTACCATGTGCCAGATGCTGTGCTGATTATGGGACAAAGACTCATCTGAAACAATCTCCGTCTTTATAGATTAGATTGAGGGAATGATACGTCAACAAAGAACCTGGATATAAATTATTTAAATGCCATGGAAGAGGTATTATCATCACATCTGATTATTGAACCATATTGTTATATCATGCTATATTATTATTGTGTTATCATATCTACAAAAATGCACCCATATCTTCTTTTTTTCATTCTCCCACTTCTCACTACACACATCTCGACCTCTGAAGAGCTCCAAGGAGGCTCCAAAGCAGCTTTCCAACCTATCTGTGGTTTGGCACTGGATATTTCTCACATGGCAGGAAGGGCTGAGCAGCCCCTAACTCGTTCCTGAAGTTGTGCAGCATTACACAGCACTGATATTTAATTTCATTACTTTTATTCATCCAGCCTTGGGTACTTCAGCTCGTTGGGTTCCAGCCGCGATTAATTGGTTGATCTCCCACTGACTCCTGATTAGCTGCTTTTGATTAGGGCCTAATGACTTCATTTGGTCCCTAATTCAGGGGGATGAGTTGCAAAACTGCCAGCTAACGGAACGTTTCCCAAGCCCTGAAGACATCACTTAAACTCAGCGTACACTCCCTGTTCCACTTCCTCATTGCCTCTAGACCTTGCCACACAGAACTAAGAGAGGAAGGAAGTTTGTGACTGTCTCCTGGCTGCTAGAGCAGATGTCACAAGAAAAAGGCCTGGAAGCTGACAGCCTGGCTCCTAGGAGGAAGCATTAACGCCCTCACTGTGCCCAAAGGGAAGGCTTAGTGTGTAAAAACTTCCATGAAGTCTTTCCCTTCTACACATGCTTTGTGTGAGATCAAGGTACATCCCTGAGCTTTGCCTTTATCTTTAGCTGAAGACACCTGGGAACACCCAGCCTGGAAGCCCTGACTCATAGGAAAGGTCAGAAGACATAGAGAAAACAGTCTCTACCCAGGATCCAAATTGACTGTTGCTCCTGTTGGTCCTCATTGCTCACTCTGACCTTCCAGACCACGCCTGTTATATCCTACACAGAGGCATAAGATGGTCAGATATACTAACTTGACTAAGGATATGAAGCCCCTTGGAGGCTTACTATATGGAGTCCCACCTTTAGAGGCCCTCTTCAAAAGATTCTTGCTAGCTCAAAATTCCATTTCACAGATCTACTTTTAAAAAGTAAGTAATTTGGCAAAAATATATTTAACGCTTAACCTGTGCCAAACCCTATGTTAGTTTTCCGAAACACACAGATGACCAAGACTCCATCCTTGCCCTCTAAGAGCCACTGTTTATTTCCTTGGGACACAAATCTTTTGATTGACAAGTCAACACACAATAGTAAGTGTCTGAGTCACAATAGGTGGTAGCGATAATTATATGTACACACACATACACAGATAAACACACACATATATAATACAGACATATGAGAATATGCTAAAATACAAATCATTTAAAATAATATAAAAGGAGAATTCATTTTCTCTTCCCGAAGTCTTTAAAGTGCTCTCTCCATAGAGTCAACTGTTGTTAGCAGTCTCTTGTGTTCCCTTCAAACATTCTATTTTCAAATGCACACACTTTAAACTGAAGTAAAATTTTGTTAGGGAAAATGATTTGCCCAAAGTCACAAGTCACAGACTAATATGACAATAAAAGAAGCTTATTAGGTTCCCATATTCTCATGCTGCTTTGTTTGTTTGTTTATTTTTTTGTTTTCGTTTTTTGAGAAAACTTTGATGGCTTTTGCCTGGCTTGAGACTGGTCCAGCAACCTCACTGCTGTTGGTAGATGCAGACTTAAGAGCACTGCACCTTGCAGACTACTGAAGAGCTAAAAGAAGAGTATTGCAGGGACAGAGAGTGGTGAGAGGCAGATTACAGAACTTCCAAAGAGTTTCTATGATATGGGTACATTATCCACATAAATTCTTCCAGAAGTGCCAAGCATTCTCCCTAATTCACATCCATTTCCTTTTTACAAAGGCTTATCCAGGCATTGGGTAGGTCCTCAGAGTCTGATGCTACCCTTACATGCCTTGACTTCTGTATTTGAGCCAGTATCTGACCTTAAGCCATTCCTGATACTGGTTCTTCCTCCACCAGTGGACGATGGTGTTACATCCATGCCTCTTATGTATTCCAAAACTCTAGGCCTTGTTTGTGAATTATTGGTGTGTGTTTGGGTTCTAGCGCCTCAAGAATACGCTCTCTGTCACAGCGATGGATGACATATACAGAAAGACCCTGTAGAGAGTAAGGTAGCACAGTGAGAAATGCTTGGACTTTAAAAATGTATAGACCTGGTCTCTAATTCCACTTTCACCATTACAACAGATAAACATTGGGTAAATTGCAGAGCTTCTATAAGAAATTATCTTTTTCATATAAAAAGAGAATTATCGTATTTACTTTTAAAACTTTTTTGAGGATTAAGTAACACAAGGAATTTATATGGCTTTAGTTATGGTGGATGCTCTATAAAGAGTATATATTTTCATACTTATTTTATATTTTATTTTATTTTACTTTATTTTATTTTATTTTTATTTTTATTTTTTTTATTTACTACTATCCATCTCACCTAGTAGACCATAAGCCCCCACATCCAGGGACCATTCTGCATGGCCCACATTGATCACTGTGCCTGGCACATAGTAAATGTTTAATAAACATCCACTAAAAGAAAAAATAAATGGAAAAATGAACAAGTGGTAAATTCTAACTGTTAGGCAAATCAAAACACAACATGATCTCTTGATTTGGGTCTTAGAGAAGGATGGAAGGCATTTAAAGCTAGGGGAAATTTATAAGCAAAGGCAAGTTAGCATGAAGAACCAAGGCATTTTAACAGACTATAGGAAAATCAATGTGTTTGGAATATAAGATTGATACACATCACTCATCAGTGAAATGTTACCTATGACGACATACCATGTGGAACACATCCCCCATACATGTTTAATAAGTGATGCTGAAAATAAACATACACAAAACTGATGAGAAAGTCTAAAGTGACCACAGCAACTTTGTAGAATTCACTCAAAATTCTCAATTGGGAAAGCCTCCGAATGGATCTACTTTGTGTCATTTCCTAGGTCCCCCAAGAGGCTGACACAAAGCTCTAGGTAAAGAAGTGGAGGCCAAACATGCCAGACAGTAATCAGGAAAATAGAGGTGCAAGGGTTGCTATTGAAATAAGCCTGCATTTGGGTCATGTACAACCTTAAACATGCTATAGCTTGCTTTCTATGTCTTTACATCTTTTTCCCTACAGAAATTGAACAAATTAAGGTGTCAAGAAATTGATGAAATATACCAAATTGCATTTTCTTCACTGTAGCAAATGAAACAAGGAGAATTTCAACCAGTCACTATCCCTGGGGGAATTAAGGATGCACTCTTAACAAATCGGAGTATAAAGTTGGTATTTTGTGTGATGTTTGAAGACATGTTGGAAGGTGCAACACTGAAAAGATGGGAGAAGATAGAAGGGGTTGTGGCAAATAAGCTGGCTTTTGCCGAACTTTTGCTATGATTCTGTGTGACTCATGTCTTCTTCAGTAGCACTATTTGTAATTATACCTGTCATTTATGGAACACTTACCAAGTACTATGAACTATACTAAGCACTTTACACACATTACTTAATTTAACCTCCCAAACTAGCCTGTGAGAAATAACCTCCAGGTAACAGATAAAGAAACTTTAAATCTAACACGCCAATTAATTTGCCTGGTGTCACACTGCAAATTGGTGACAAATTGGGATTTCAGCACTGGTCCCTATGATTCCAGAGCTTCAGTTCTAATTCTTGACTTCCTTCCATTACAAGGCCTGGTGTGAGGACTTGCTTTAGGGCAGAATGGGGATATTTGCTCAGTGATGAAACAAATTACAATGAAGAATAATATGTTTGTTGATATCCTACTTTGTAACCTGGAAAATTTGAGGCAGCTTTCAAAAATACCAGCAAAGAAATTGAAAACTACAAATATAGGCTAAATAGAGGGACCAAACAAGAGCAGAAAAATACTCAAGCCTAGATATGAATGTCTGGCAAATAAAGGTTATTAAATTTAAGCTGCAAAATTAACTTGAGCATCCCGTCTGATGAAACAAAAAGGGAAACACAATTAGTTATTTAATGTCCAATATTTATAAAGAAACATGCCAATTCTTCAGAAGAAACACAATGATAAATGTTATCATCCAGTAAAAGATGATAATACAGTTAACACCAATCATTGAGAGTTTGCTACTTGTCAGTCACAGAGATAGGGGCTAGGAATGTGGTGGGAAAATAAACTAGCATGATACCTGCCTTTTATAGTCTAGTGAGAAAATAGCTCTAAAACCAGCACAATAAAAATTTCAGCTATGCAAGAATGTGTTGAGATAACCGAATTACCTATCTCAGTCTTGGGGGAACAGGAAAGATTTCTTGGTGGAATTTAACTAGAGGCAAAAATTATACTTAAGCAGAGGTGGGAGAATGCATATCGGTTAGGCAGATAAAGGGTACTGGGCACTGGGAGTGTGATTGGAGAGGAACAGCATTTGCAAATGCCCAGAGGTGTGGGGCAGTATGTCATATCCAAGGTCAGAGAAGTCCACTGGCTGTAACAGAGCAACGGGGAGAATGAGAGATGAGACCTGGCCACAGAAAACTGGAGTGTTCTGGGGCCAGTTTGTAGTAGCTGGCAAGAGCCTGCTTTGCACATCTCTTCCAGCTAGCTTGAAATCTGCCGTGGTGGGGATATTTATACCATGAGAATTAACAAACACTATACATGCAGGACTCTATTTCCTCCACAGGCATTTACCAGCTCACCACTGCGTGTGATCATCTTTCAAAAAGTTAATCCTTGGATTTGGACACTTTCTAAGGAGGGTAAAGACATTTGATTAATCTTAT
The DNA here is from genome assembly GCA_030015415.1 of Cynopterus sphinx. Classification (NCBI taxonomy): domain Eukaryota; kingdom Metazoa; phylum Chordata; class Mammalia; order Chiroptera; family Pteropodidae; genus Cynopterus; species Cynopterus sphinx. The sequence goes on along the minus strand of CM057385.1, from coordinate 117,732,579 downwards.
AATTAAAGGAGGGTAAAGATATTAATCTTATAATTTGAAAGTTAAACACACATGTTAAAACTTCTAGAGTAACCACTAAAAAGCAGTAGAGAATGTAGTTTTCAAGATGGTAGAAAGGAAGAATGGAACTGGTAGATGTGTAGTGGGGAAGAGAGCATTGCAGCCTCACGATGTCTCAGTATATTCAAAATAAGCCAGATTTGGGGTGGGGGAGGATGCAAATGGAATAAGAAAGAGAAAAATGGAACAAATAGAACATACAGAGTAACATTGTAGAAATTACACCATTGTGGCAGAATGAAATAGATTTAGCCCATCTTGTTTTTGAACCAGATGTTACATTCATTTGCATGAACTTGAACATATCAGTCACTTAACTTCCTCTGTAAAATAGTTTGAACATACACACACAAAAAAAAGAAAGAAAGAAAGAAAGAAAGAAAGAAAGAAAGAAAGAAAGAAAGAAAGAAGAGAGAGAGAGAGAGAGAGAGAGAGAGAGAGAGAGAGAGAAAGAAAGAAAGAAAGAAAGAAAGAAAGAAAGAAAGAAAGAAAGAAAGAAAGAAAAAAGAAAGAAAGAAAAAAGAAAGGAGAAGAAGGAAAAGAAAAAGGAGGAGGAAGAGAAGACGTTAATCTTGCAAAAGAAGTACCTCGGAGAAAAAATCAACTAAAACTGAGGGAATCAAGGAAGGCTTCATGAAAGAGATAGCATTTGGGTTAATGATAACCATGAGCAAAATTTTAATCCAGCAGGTTGGAATTCAGAGAGTTAGTCAGCAGCCAACAAGTGGTAGAAAAGTTCAAAAAAATCAACATTAGAGAGAAGCGAAGTACAGAGATACAGCATTCTTCTTAGCTATTAGGGTATTTAAAGAGAAGTCGGTATTGGGAGACTCAGCAGGCAATTATTTCCAAAAAATCAGCAGTCTAATGGTCCAGACAAGGAATCTGGTTCCATGAAAAGAGAAGGCAAGACCATAAGATACTAAGCAAAAATCAGTCCTACAGTAATGGCAAGCTGTGCAGGGAATTTAGACAAGGATCCCAGGATAGTATCTGGGATCCAAGGTGAGGGTTTCCCTTTTGGGAAAATGCAGAAGCTCGATAGCCAGCTCATAAGGGGGTACCTGATTGGATGCAAAATATCCTCATCTCTGTTTTTCATCTCCATACTTAGTAACGTGTAGGATAGGTTGGGCCAAGGCTGCCGGGGAGCCTCCAGTAGGCCCAGGTTTGTGGAGAGAAGAGGCGACAGCAGCAGTAGGATAAGATGTGGTGATCTGGGGACCTGGATGACTGGATAATCAAAGGGTAAAGGCAGGGGAGTGCAGGAGAAAGAAGCAAAGCAGTTTTGCATAAAGAAAAAGGGCCAGTTCTAGAAGGTGAAGTTGGAAAGGTTAATTAGATCCAAGATGTTAAAAGCCTTAAAGACTTGGCTAAGAGTTTTTCGCTGACATAACATGTAAGAAACTTGACCTCAAAACTCCATCCTTGGCAAACTTAGATGTCATCACTACAGAGATAAACATGCTCACAAAATTACACATTCGTGAGTTTAGTAATATTCCTGCACTTGAATCAGAAGATCTGGATTTAAACTTTTGGCTCTGCCACTTCGTAGTTGCGTGATTTTAGGCAAGTCACATAACCACTTTGAGCCTCTGTTTGGCTCTCTTTAAAATGGGGTGAATATCTCTGCCTTGCCTAACTGACAGGATTATTGTGAGAATCAAATGAGATAATGAGCAAGACAGCTTTTTTTTTTTTTTTAAACTACAAAATGCTGCTCAAATGACAGGGAGCAATTCTATCATCAGTGGCTCCTTTTTCTTTTTTGAGGGTTTTCCATGTCCTTCCAAGCCCAAATGAAAAGAGAAGCACAAACATACCGCACGCTGTATGTTTACACACATCTTAGGGGTTGGCTGACCGTTTCCACAACTATAAGAAAACCATAATTGTCCTCTCCTCCTGATACAGCCTCTTTTCTCACTTGAAAGGTGAGTTTCAAGGGAAAGATTAAGAAAGCATCCTCAGAAAATAAATCCCCTTCCTATTCCCCCACCACTTGCCTGATTTTAGTTGTAAATGGCTAAGGAGGTGATTGCCCCTGGCTGTGAAACCTCTTTCCTCAGCCACTGCTGGCTCTGCCTTTTGCAGCCTCATCTTTGAAGGCTAAGGGAGCGGAAGGGCACAGCTCTGTCTACTCCTATCTAGTTGGGTCCAGGAGGGACATTGTAAGCTTTTCTCCCAGGATGAGGCATCTATGTCAGAAGATCTGAAAGAAAATTTATCTTCCTGAAACACACACTAATCTGTCAGCCACAGGTGGAGATAAAGGGATAATGAGAAGAAAGCAGAAGGAAAGTGTCCATTCTGATGGGCGGAGAGTGTGTTCTTGGGATTATGCACCCTCCCCATGCGTGAAAAAGAGGAACAGCTGATAGGACACTCATGGGGGGAAAGGGAAATACCGCAGTATATAGGGGAAACAGAGTCAGAACTGAATTCAAATCCCAGCCAGTTCTCAGCTGGGTGACTTCTCTGATGTTCTGTCTTCTACTCCATAAAACAGGAATGCTGCTGGTGGTGATGTTGCTTTCCTAACATTACAGGTTGGTCTGACAGTTCAATGATATAAGGGGTGTGACAGCATCCTCCCCTGTGCTTTCCCTATTCCATCATCATTTCATACCCCCACTTCTTCCATCAAAACCGATTTGTTTGTGTGGTTGATAAATTGACCAGTCTTGGCTCTTGAGGAAGTTGTTACTAATAGTTAATATTTCAGCTTCCTGATAAAACAGGGTCACGTTGTCAATGACCTTGTGATGTCTTAATTTTTTAGTGCCTAAACTAAAGGGGTTCTCTAGAATTGTACAAAGCTACACAGGATGAGAGGACAGGACCAGGAAAGACTGAATGGGCAGTCTCCATGAACCTGACCCCCACTTCAACTAGAACAGACCCCTTAACTGCTTTACATATGGGGTTTCCTAGCAGGATGTCTTCTGAGTAGTGCAGAGCTGCTGCAAAGGGAAAAAATAATAATAACATTTGAAAACTACCTTGAAAATGCAGTGGCAATAAGGGGGCAACTTATGGCAGGATATTCTAGAAGCAGGTCTAGAGTTTTGTATATTTAAAGAAGATAAATGAACAAATGATTGAATGGATGTTTTAAATAGGGAATGGAGCTCTAGATAGAGGCAGGAAGCTCAGACATTACTGACCTGATCATGTGCTGCCATTGCGCATATGTGTCACTTGTTCCCCTGCTCTTCTAGATGTCACTACTGCTGTCTTGCTCAAGAGCTGATGAAAGGGAAATCAGAAGCACCAACAGTTTCATCTTATGCTGAAGGCTTCCTCAAGGAAAACCCATTTTCCAGGTTTTATCTTGGGAGGGCAGAGGATCTCTGTGATTCCCCAGAGGACATAGGGTCTTGCCAACAGTGCTATCCAGCTGGGTCCAAAAACACTTTTTCCTTCACAAATGAGCAGCAGCAGTAATGATAATACCAACCATAACAGTGGTGTGCTAGGCCCTATGCTAAGAACTTATATGCACTAACCCTTTCTCTGTGATGTCTCTGCAAGATAGATATTAGCACCTCCCTTTCATCAATGAGAACAGTGGGGCTTAGAGTAGCTAGGTGTCATCATGCACAAAGTCATAATGCTGTTAAGTAGCAAATGCTGACATTTGAACTCAGTCTTTGTTTCACTCTCAAACATAACTTTTTAAGCTGACTCACTCATTAAATACAGCCTTAGGCTGTCAAACAGCCTTGGATGAATACTTCTCTGGGAAACGCAGTGTTACACAGGTTTTAGGCTGCTGCCTCTGGCCCCTTCAGCCATTTTCACCAACTCAAACTGATGCATGCAAGAGGGCTTATATTTCTACCGTGATTCTAGTCAACTTATACATTTGGTTTCCTTTGGCCCAATTGAATATTAAAAATGGGATAAAAAGTGAGTAGATTCCTGAAGGAATGCATGGATAAGTGAGTGAAAGAAAAATTAAGTGAATGAATGAGTGATTGAATGAAGTATGCTTCCTGTAAAACGGGGAAATCTAGTTGTTAAGCCAATGAATTATATAGTCAAGGCTGGAATTTAGAATGGATATGAGAGAATTATATGAGGGGGGAGGGTGGTTATAGGAGGAAAACATAGAAATCCTCACAGAAATAATTGAAAAGTAAGGGCACAGGCCCATGTTATAGAACAGGGAGCTGACTGCAGAGATTAGGGCTGGGGCCATTTTGTGTATATAAGACAGGTAAATATATATGGCCAGAGCTTTTAATCATGATGAAAAGAAGGTAGAGGGGAGCAGCTATGACATCCTGCTTGGTGCCTTTGGCACAAGTCTCACTGCAGGCTTCATTCCAACCTGTGTCATCAGGAATAAGACTCAAGTAATGGGAGAACCACAGGCCCTAGGAAGATCAAGGACAAATGCTTTCATGCCTCAATTAACGTTCTGCATGTAAGGCTTTGAAACAGGATTTCGCCTTTCTCTGCTGGGCCGGGCGAGACATAAAGACATGTGCTGGGTCTTATTGGAGCACAAAGCCAGTGAGCGTCTATTATTAAGTTTCCTCCTATTAAAAGGGGAATAGGGTTTTGGTACACAACACAGCCTGCATGTAAGAATGGAAACTGTGCTATTCACAAGGTACTGAGTGGGCTGTCTGCCCAGGACTGCCTGCCACAGCCCGATAAGGCTTCAGGGCACAAAAAGTTTGAAGCAAGGAATTAAGAGATAAACATTCTAACCAGGAAGACTGAGGATAAGAGATGAGTGTAAAGAGAATGACAATTCACCATGTGTGGAAAGAACATCCATTTAGAGTCTGAAAACCTATATTTCGTTGTGTTCTGGATTCACCACTTTCTATATTTCCTTGGGAATCCATAAGAGATCCTTAAATTCTACGTACTTGAAAGAAGGAGTTAACCAGACCGCCCTCTAAGACTGTTGCATCGGATCTATATTCTTTTTTGGCAGCGATCATTTCAGCATGCTCTGCCAGGCTTATACCGATTCACTGATAAACTTCCAACGAAACCCTGAATAAGTCAATGTCATTCCAAACGGAAGAGTGTCCTGGAGCAGAGCGCTGACATTTCCTATTTTAACCCAGCACAATCTGCTGAATGGCGCTGGGTGTCCTCGGGGGTGGAATCATTTTCCTAATACCAAGAATAGGGTGCCCTATATGATGGAGTTGACTCTGGAACACATTGGGTCTATAAAAGTACCTGTAAGAATATGGAAGCAGTTATGCTAATGCAGGGCATCATGAAAAGAACTAATCAAAGGGAAGCGATGGAGATCTAAGTACTGTTAAAAAGTCAGCCTTTGCTTACAGGAGACTAAGAATGACGGAATGAGGTACAAGGAAAAAACTCTCTTCTGGTGTTGAAGGAAAAGGTCGATGGCTGCGATGGGTGCAGGCATCTCCTCAATACATTTCACCACTGCGTTCTCCAATGGTGTGGACAGACTGCTCATTCCATGAGGGGCAAAAGCAGGAAGGAGGCTTTGGTTGGCAGCGATTCTCCTTTCTCTTGACTGATAGAAATTGGTTTTCCAAACCTCAAACTGGGTCGGAACCATCCTGTTTAGCTCTGCATGTATCTGTATGTCATCTCCCTCTCCAATCAGCTCTCTGAGTAAAACGGCATCACTGAGTTTTGAGAATGAGAGAGACAGAGGGGCACGGAGAGAAAATTGTGTGTGTGTGTGTGTGTGTGTGTGTGTGTGTACACACATATATATATATATGCACACATACATATATACATATATGTGTATATGTGTATGTATGTATGTGTGTATATATGTATATAATTATATATAAATGGGATATTTATATATATAAAATTATGTGTGTGTAATTTGGAGATAGATATATGTATACACACACACATATATATACATATATATGTGTGTGTGTGTGTGTGTATATGTAATTTTTTCTCCAAATTACATATATTATATATATATATATATGTAATTTGGAGAAAAATATCCCAGAAAAAAACTTCCAATACTCTCACTTCAAATAGTCCATTCATCCCCCAGTGGCGGCTGAGAACTGCAGGAGTCGGACGTTTCCTCCTTAAATAAAGGCAAGGCAGCACTCGCGAGCACCCCACACGGTCTTCTTCCCTTTGTTCTGGCTGCAAACGCGGGCGAGAGGCGGGGGATGCGGGCACGTGGGGCCGCCGGGCCTCCCTGAAAAGCCCAGCTCGGCTCCCGGGTGCAGAGCCGGGGGAGCCCAGCCTTTCAAAGCCGCGTTTTGAAAGCGGCCGCGGTGTTGAAAGGCGGCTCAGATGTAATTTGCAGCTCCACGCCCGCTGCACAATGGGCTGCCCGCCTGCCGGGGCCCTGCGCGCGGCAGGTGCCCGCGCGTCCCCGCGCATCCCTGCGCATCCCCGCGCACATCCGCGGAGGCGCGCATCCACCGTGGCCTCCAAGCCCGGACCCCGCACTAATGAGTTCCATCCACCAAGAGTGGCTCCTGTCGCAAGGCTGCCCCTGGGACTTTGAGGCGTCAGGCTGTGTTTTCAGTTCTTCTTTTAAGCTTCCCGACTTCAAAGTTTTCTATCTGGAGCTGTTGAGAAAGCCGGGTAGACAAAAGAGAGGAAAGAACAGCAAGATTTTTTTTTTAAAATAATGTTTTTAAAAAACTCTCTAAATATCCTGAAAAATAATTCCAGCAAAGTAAAGGTGATTAAAAAAAAAATAGCTCAATCAACTGAAAAGAAAACAATGAAGGTAATAAGAGCTGCCCCTCCCCGCTTCCCTGACCTACTCCATTCTAACTTCAGTGAGACAGACTTCAATGAAAAATGGAAGCTTTGGGTTTCCAGGAATTGAGGTAAGCCTAATCCAGGGGAAGTAAGAGGGGAAGTCACCCAGGAGAATTTCAGTGGCTTCTTAGGGTAAACCGCATATTTCTTCTTTAGTAGTCATGCAGTCGGGCAAGTAAATGTGAAAATGATCCTGTTTACCACTTCTCCATATTACTGATGAATCTTCAAACAGATTTTGCTTTGCTTCAGTCACACGGGAAAGCAAAGCTCAGAGAGGTTAGATAACTTACCCAAGTTAACACAGCCTGTACTGCAGAGGCCTGAGTTTACACATGGCCTCTGTTGTGTTTTCTTCTTTTTTCCCCCCTCAACACACCATTCTGCCTTTTAAGTAAATAAATAAAGAAAAAAATGAAATAGAGCAAAAGAAAAACAATGGCGGGAGTTGGATTCCAATCCAGTACTCTGAAGAGAATGGAACCTCATTGCAGATAACCAAGCATGTAAACCATCTCTGTGAAGTGTGAAGCCATGCGAGCTCTATGGAAAAAAGAATACGAAATCAAACAAGGTCTCAGTGCTCTGAAAGTTCATGGTGCAGGAGAGAAGCAGTATTTTCACATACCCAGTGCAATAGTTTCCTCATTGTGTTGTTTTGGGCACATCCCTTAACTTCTCTGGTCCTTGGTATCATATGCAGCAATAGAGTTATTATGAATCTTTAAATAAATAATATATGCAAAATGCATAAAACAGTGCTTAGTATGTTTTGTTTTAAGTTTTAAATAGCTGCTACTTTTATCAAGCCCTGTTGCAAGTATTTTGCATCTATAACCTCATTATAGTGTCATAAGGTAATACGAATATACCCCTATTTTATAGGTAAGGAAACTGAGCACTAAGAGTTTCTACAACCTGCCCACGTTCACTCACCTAAAGAACTAAACTCTCGACCAAGGTTAGTCTAAATCAGGGTTATTCTTCTTAAAACTGTACAATATTGCCTCCCAGAACTCATACCAGAAATGCAAGTTTAAATTCGACTCAATCACGATGTTTTCAAACATGTCTTAAACATTTTCCCTGTGCTACGCATTTGCTGGGTATTGGGAATGCAGAGAGAAACGACATGGTTCTCAGCACCGAATTCCAAAGAGAACATATCTATCATATTCCTGTGGCAATTGAAAATTAAGAAAATATATATATTCCAACATTAGCTCCCCCAGCTCTCCAATGCAAACTTTTGCTTCAAATAGATTCTAATCTTGGGCTTAGTTCTCCCTCCCCTAAACCACTCCTTCAACAAGATTGAAAACTTTGAAGCTCAGGCTATTAGTAAAACCAGATCCAAAGATGAGGCAGTTAACTCTTCCAAGAAGATTTAATATACCTCTCATTCAATACAAAGATTGTCTTTTAATATCCTCAGTAGTTGTTGACAAATTCCAGAGACAAGAGACTACCTTGGGGGGTTGGGGGATCCCTCTCCATAGACACACAGTTTCAAGTCTCAAGGATTTCTTGTAGTAAGAAACTGTAAATTCCAACTACAATTCTAGCGTGTCCATTGGCATATACAAATTAGCCTGATCTCTCTTATCCTGGCTGTTTTTTGAGTTGTACCCCTTTCTTCCCAAATTTCATTTATTTTATTCTTTGAATTTGATATCTTTAATACACTAGGTTTTTCCTCAGAGAAAATAAATTTCAAGCTTGTCAACATCTCCAATCACTCTCCAGTGGGGTCTAGAGCTTGTCATTATCCATCTTCAAATAAAGATGCCAGAGAGAGGCAAAACTTTGGTCCCACCAGAGCCTTATAGCTAAATTTCTCTTTGGGCATTCTACTTTTATACATGCTGTCAGAGTTTGCATTAGCTTTCCTCCACCTTGGGAAGGGAGGATTCAGTGCCAGCAGCAATATTGTTAGTTCATCTGCATCTCTGTTGGGGACAGGAGGGGTAGGTAATTAATTGTTTCACTTCTGCACTAGGCAGTCGGCTTTCTTTGGAAAAGCTGAGCATCCCTCATCCAGAGATGGTTTCTGCAATTAAAGCTATCCACAGCCAGGAGTTTGATTAATAGCTGGGAGGTTTCTCCTTTGCTGACAAATGGAAAAAAAAAAAAAAAGAGAGAGAGAGAGAGATCAGATAGGGAGAAGCTGAATGCATTTGCTTAGCACAGGGCATGGCTAATGTTCTTTCCAAAGAAAGAGCTCCACCAATTTCCTAGGGACTAAGGGGAGGGGTGGAATCCCTTAAAAGTTTGCAAAGTAATGGATCCAGAAAACAGATGTGCCTGTTCCTCAGGAGCAGAGCAGAAAAAGCTGTAATCGGCAATCTCGGGAGCTGGAGAGGATTACTACTCACATGGCACAGATGGGAAAATAGGGCTCAGAGAAGGGGACTTGGTTTTCCCAAGGTCACACAACCTGTCAAGAGAATCAAGGCCAGCTGTTGCTGAACTATGCATTTCCCAAAGTCATGGAGTCATTTTGTTTCAACTGGAAAGGGGACAGAAGACTGTTGGTTCTGATTATCCTAATGGAGGAGGCGAAAGCCCTGAATCCAGAACTCTGGACCCCCACCCAGTTCAGTCCTCTCTCTGCCACATCACAGCCACTTGCAACAGAAAGTATAGTTAGCAATCTAGAGTAAGATCTAGTGACCTAGAATAAGCTCTGCAAGAGAAAATTCTGCCACGTTATAAATTCTGCTCACTGTTTCTAGTTTTTCCCTTTAGGACTATCCTGAATAATTAAAATCTCCTACCTCCTTGGAGATTAGAAGACAACGACCCACTCCTAGAAGCACTGAAGCTTCTTCTCTCCCTACCAAGCATCCCTCAAAGGATGGGGGAAGTCATGGGGTATGGAGAATTGAAAATAGCCAGTCAATTAAGAAAGTCTATGGGCAATGGAGCTAAGATCTCAGGAGCTAAGACAGGCCAGCAAAAGCAAGAAGGAAGCAGAGGCTGGACAGGTAGATAGAGGCTGTCCAAAATGCTAACTAAGGCTCTTCCTGGGATAGAGCCAGGGCCAGAAGACAGTGAATGTATATGGCATTACATGTTAAGGCAAAGGGCAAATCAGAGGTTAGGATCATCAGAGATATCAGTGGAGCTGGGATGTCTAAGGTCATTCCCAGTGAATTCTTATGGATATTGTGTCATTGCAATGAGATAGCCCTTGAAAGCCCCTGGGCCCTCTTCCCATAGGTGTGTTTCTGTTAGATTTAATGGCCCAGCCTTCTTAGAGTAGAGGTGATAGAACCTGGTGAACACAGAGACTCTCCCAGGTCAGATAGCTAGTATACCTTTGGGGGAAAAAAGCCATACTATGCCCCAAAGAGCCAAAAAGACCTTAGAATTGAATGTCATGTTTTTTATATGCTACATGACCTTAAGGAACTCAGTTTCTGAGCCTTGTTTTTTTCAACTCTAAAGTAGGTTAAGTAAGATGATTAAGTAAGATAATATGTTTTTCTCAACTCTAAAGTAGGTTAAGTAAGATAATTAAGTAGATAAAATGTTTACAGTACTTAACACAGTGCTTGACACGTAGTTAATGATAAAAATCATAGGCAATGGTAGAAGTGCTGTTTACTTTTACATGTAGCGATAATGATAAACTAAAGCAGGTAAGAATAACAAAATCCACTGAGGTGGAATGCATTTTTCATGGCATAGATTAAATGAGGAATTGTAAACCATGGCCTGTGGGAGAAATCCATCTCACTACTTGTTTTTGTAGAGCCTGACAACTTAGGATGCTTTTGTAAATGGTTGGAGGAAAAGAACAAAGAATTCCATTTCATGAACTATGAAACATTCAAAATTCAGATTTCAGTGTCCATAAATAAAATTTTATTGGAACACACCTGTCCGTTCACTTACATTTTGTCAATGGCCATTTTTGAGCTGCAAAGTCAGATCTGAAAAGTTGCAGCCAAGACGAAATGGCCCCCAAAGCCTGATATATTTACTATTGGGTCTGTTACAGAGAACGTTTGCTAGCTCCTGGATCAGATCCTCCTGTCTTGCCTCTTACCCACCACCTCTTTTAAGCTCAGTGCAGCTCTGGCCTCCTGTCTGTACAGACTGTGCACAGGAGAGCTTTGAAAGTTCTGGATGTACACTGTAACCCCCAGGTACCGTGTCTGCATCCTCTTTCACAGACAAGGTGATAATTCTCCATGTGAATGGGGCCTGATAGATGACAGTCTTCAGCTCCCCACAGGAAGTTGAAATAACTGTTTTCCCATAATCTGTTGGCCCCCTCCGCTGTGCAAATGCACGTGCTCTTTGCTAAGTCCTAACAATTCAAGTCAAAATAGAAGGAAATCTCGCCCATTTTATTTCCATAGTTACCGAGATTGCAAGTTTAGATGCTGTATTAGCAGTAAGTGCTCGGTAATAATAGAAGTCAGGGAGGAGGGGACAAAAAGGATTCTGGCTGCAATTTCTCCCTACAGCATCCTTCAGGGCAAATATACCAGAGACAGTTCGCATTAAATTGCAAAGTTCGCTGTTTTCTTGAAAAATAAAATTCAAATAATTGCTTTAAAATCTTCTGTCATCCCCTTACTGATTAACCCTTACGTAGCTCACCTCATCCTGAAACAATAAAAAGGAGGTTAAAAGAAAAATAAGTGGTCAGGGTTACCATGGAAACCAAAGTGGAAGGCAAGTGAAAGTCAATTTACGGTTTAAATACATATGAAGAAGATGTATGCGTATAGACACATTTGCATACAGATCTCCATCTCCCTTCCTTTCTGCTGTCCCTAATGTGTTCTTCCTTCCAGCCCACTTCAGGACACTCCATCTCCAGGGAGATTGCCCCAGTAATCTCTCTCTTCTGAAACTCCATTTGAACTGCACTCTGTACACAGGAATCAGCCTCTAAATACACATTGCCCTGAACCATGAGAACTTTTGAGGTCACTGAATACTACATGCTGTCATCTACATGACATATGAAAATATATGTATTTAATTAATACTAGAATACATAATTCAAATTACACAACCTAGTTCAAAACGTCCATGTTCATATGCCAGTTCATAACAGTTGCTAGCTGTTATTATTGTGGTGGCTAATTGTAGTTATTATCTTTAAATGCACAATGTACAACTTTCCCTGATGATTCTAAGGGGTATCTTGAATGTATGAGAAGATGCAAAAGGGTAAGATGGAGGAGGTTGGGATGGGAGAAACCTTGTCATATGAAAAATGGGTAAAGACCCTGTGAACATTGATACACATTTTGAAGATTGCTCTATTGGCTAGGAACAAGAGGAATGGTGGGGACAATCCTCAAGAATATCATATAGCAGTTAGAGTAGCCCAGGTGACAGAGGCTTGGATTAAGGCAGGAGCAGCAGAAATGATGAAGAGCAGGAACATTAGGGACATATATCAAAGCAGAAGAGACATGCTGTGTCAACCAGTCCTTTTAAGTCGGTTCCATTCACTGCCACCCTTATGTTTGCCCTCCTGAAAAACAAACCAGCCTTCCTCCTTTGCAAAAGCAGGTACGGACTGTCAGCTGGGCTGCGAAGGTTGCAGTCACCTTGAGTGGATTCCCCACGCAGCTCAGTGAGAAGCAGAACCTTCCCTCTGCTGCTCTGTCAGCTCCACTTTGCATCAAAACTGCTTTGTATGTCACCAAGTTATTAAAGTTGCGGACTGCAGTGCTGCGTCAGGCAATGTTGTGCTGAAACTGGGTCAGCAAAGTCTGTCTCTCCAGTAAGACACGGGTTCCTGTTGTCCCCACATGCCAGCCCTGGTTGCAGTGACTCCTTGGCCAGCCAGCTTTCAGAGGAGGACATAATAGCCCTGTAGTTTGGCCCTTCTATTCAACAGCTCTAGTGGTAAATAATTCCCAACGTGAAGATTGAAAGGGCCCCTTCTGTTCTCTTGGTCATTGTTTGTGCTCACCGGGACTGCAAGGTCTTACTTTTTCAAGTCTTTTTTTGAATCATCATCCTTTTTCATTGTAGAGCAGCTATAAGTGAAGAGTCAGCTGTTTTGAAACCTGAGCATGCAGATTTCCCCTCTCCCTCTCCAGGCAACTCAGGGAAGAAAGGGAAACAGAGGGGGTACAAACAAACATAAATGCAGTGGGGGAGAGTGGGAGCATTTCAGGAAGAGACACAGAAAACTCCACTGTGGAAGAAATCATCACAAAGCATGAGAGACACAGAGATGCACTTTGAGGTCAGAGAAAAGATGAAGTTCCCAGTGAGCCTGTTCAAAGACAGAGAGGGGCTACTTCAATTCAGGTTTTTTTTTTGTTTGTTTTTTGTTTTTTGTTTTTTTCCAATTCAATCTACTATGTCTTTATCAAGTACCTATTATGTAGCAGTTGTGGGATGAACAGGAGACAAAACAAGATTCCTATCCTTGTGGCATTATATTCTAACAGGGGGTGAAAGACAGTAAGTGATAAATACAGCAAATGATTAAAAAATACAAATTATACAGTACATTACAAGGTAATGACCTATGAAAATAACATATATAGAGAAAGAGACAGCGGGAGACAGAGACAGAGAGGGGAAAAGAAATGGCAGGGAATAGGGTTGTAATTGTTAAAAGTTGGCTAGAATAGGCCTCATTGCAAAGGTAATACTTAGTGAAGTGAAGAAGGTAACCAAGCGGGTTATATGGGGATGCATGTTCCATGCAGTAGGAAGAATCATTTGAAAGGACCTAAGACAGCAGTAGTATGACTGGAAAGTACAGGACACAGAAGGAGGGACACCAAGGCTGAAGCCATGCTGGAAACAGGAAGAACAGTAGGAAACAATGTCAGAGAGTCACAGGGGGCACAGTCAGAGACAGCTGATGGTCCATGGAAAGACGTTGTTTTTACCAAGAGAGATGTGGAAAGCCATTGCCCAAGAAAAGAGCTCCTAGTAGAAAGTGGAATATCATCTAGAAAGAATATTCCAGAACAGGTTTTCTCAACCATGGATGATTTTGCCTCCAAGGGGACACTTGGCAGTGTCTGGGATCATTTTTCTTTGTCACAACTGAGGGAGGTGGATAGACTCCAGGGAAGCTCTTAACCTACAGTGTAGGGGACAACAACTCCAACAGAAAAAATTGTCTAGTACGTACCACAGCAGTGCCAAAGTTAAGAACCCACATTCTGGAAGGAAGGTGAGATTCAGCTGGCTGGCAGTCTGCGTGTCCTTTGAGTCAAATGTACCACCCCTTTTAGTAGAACCCAACAGGGCCACCTTACTCATTAGAAACAGTAGGGATAGTGCTTGGAGTCGGTGACAACTTTACACGGTTATTTTCTAAAAGCTTTATATTTAAAGAAAAAATATATAATCAATCCTGGGTTATATTCATTTTTGTACCAACACAGTTATACAATATTTATTTTATTTTATTTTTTTAATGAAGGATAGCACCTGTGAAGACAATGGTGTCTAGAGCCCAGGCGTCGTGTTGGCCTCCTCTGACATGGGACATGAGACATCTCTGCTTTCTTCAGTCTTCTACCCGCCAGCTCTGTTCCTAGACCTAAACAATTCATTTGTGTCCTGCCATCTTACCATCCAGGTAAGTAGATTTAGAAACATGATTCACTACCTAGTTCGGGAAAATGTCAGTCATTTTTGTGGGCTTGCAGAAGTACAGTCTAAACTAGAAAGGTCATTAGGCCTCTTTATCGAGTCTTCCCACCTCATTTTATAAAATAAAGAAATTGAGGCCCAGACAAGGGAGATGAATTGACAATAATCATATAGCTAATTTATACCAAAGTCAGAACTTGGAAGATTGTCTTAGGGTTCATATTCCCAACTCATTTTTGAATCTCACATTTGATTTATACTTATTTCCTCAGAATGAAGCTTATGTTATTCTCGGGGGGATGAGGTGGGGAGAAGAACAACATAAACCCTTAATGCCATTCTTTGCAATCTCTTAGCACATCTCAGTGTTCAAAGTTCTTTCATATATGCTTTCACTTGATCTTTACAGTAACTTTTCAAGAAGGGGCTAGAGGGAAAGTGACTCCTATCCTGCCTATTTCTGATATGTGGAAACTGAGACTCCATGTGACTTGTCCTTTATCACACAGCTAATGAGGGTTGGAGTCACAGACTTGAATTCCAAGCCCTTGACTCCTCTTTTAGGACTGTCTATCAACCCATCACTTTTTATTATTCTTGATATGTCTTATGGTTTCTACGCCATACTTTGTGGACAATAAATGCTTATTAAATGAATAGTTGAACCATTCTATTCCATAGATTAAATCTTGCTCCCAAAAAGACAACAGCCCACAGGGTAAGTGCCTGATACATCATAATCAAAAAGATGCTGACCTTATTCAAAAAAGTGTCAGCAAAGAATGGGGGATGAGGAGGCACTGTAATTTTAGTTCACTTTTGTTTTTTAAAAGAATCCCATTATATTTTAGTTTTTTTCTCTCTGTCATTTTCATAAGCATGAGAAAATAAGTACAAGAAAGGAAAATGAAAGATGATAAGGTGTCAAAACTCCAAATTGTCTGGGAATCACTACTTGAGAAAGACAAATCAGATTACTCTAATCCCTTGCTTGTCTTCCTGCCCTGAATTGCTCTTATCTTCGAGGCTGGGGCTGTTTAACCCTGTACCCAAGCTCCGACCTACTGCACACTTGGGAACAAGCCCAGAGCCTGGCCTTTAGAATTGTTAAATGTCCAAATCAGAACCTCAGAGCTTCAGCAGCAAGTCCATAAGCCTGCTGGGTCAGGTCTAACCTGGTCCTGCATGCCAGAAGTGAAGCCTAAATGAACCATGCATATGCCACTGCTTTATGGTCTAATTATGGAAACTGAGTCTTTATGATTATTTATTCATCCATCACAAACTTATAGTGAATACCTACCTTCTGTCTTTATCCACTCTTCCAGTCATTAATAATTATATATCAAGCACCTACTATTTGTTAGACATTGTGTCTGGTACTGAGAAACCAAAAAAAAAAAAAAAAAAAAAAGGACATAGTCCAGGTATTTAAAAGCTCAGAGTCTAGAATAATGTGTAAGAAGTATACCTGTAAGAAAATCAGAAGCTACAAAGTAAGGTGATTAGACCTACAAACAGCAAGGACAAAGGCCTCTGAAAATATACAGTGGGAAGTAACTGGTTTTGCTTAGAGAAATTGGAGGTTTGCAAAAGATGCAAATAAAAAAAGAATTATAGAAGACACTTTAGGGTTAAGTGAAAAGGCATTCCATGTGCAGGGGATAGCAAGAGCCAAGTCAGATGTGCATGAGGGCCCTGTCAATTCTGAGAAAAGAAGTGCCCCAATAATGTTAAATAGAGCTGAGTACATATGATGGCATAGGCAATGGATTAAATATTTTGTACCCGTGATCTTCTTGATTGATCCCTTCATTTCTGAGATTTACATTTTTCATTGATGAAGAAGTGCTTGCCATTGTGAGGAAGTGGGTGACCTAAGATTGCATCACTAGTAAGATGAACCAGTAATTGAGTATTGCTCTATCAATCTCCAGAGCCTCATTCTTATACTGTGCTGCTCCTCTATTTTATTGATGGGAACAATGAGGCTTAGAGAGGTGAATTGTTTCACTCAGAATCAGATGGCTGTGACAAATTAAATCAGACGCAGGTCTGGGTCCATGTTCTTTATACTAACTAAGCTAGCATTCTATGCAGGGATTTATTAAAGAGATTTCAGTGTAGAGACAGGGGCACTGCCCTCCACCACCACCTTCACTACAAGTTAGTAACAAGGACCCAGCTACTCTCTCAAAAAATGAATAATGTTTTTATGGTACAAAACAGACATATCAATGCAAATTGCCCCCTGAGTCCTTTGCATCGAGAAAGGGAAAAACACCCAGCTACAGGAGTTTCAGGAGGAAATGTAAGAAGACAAATAATAGGTTGATGGAAGAAAGAATCAGAGATTCCTTTGGGAAGAAATGAGAAAAATAATGACAATGGATTTCAAGGTGAAGCAGTGGAAGCACTTGGGGCTTGGGGAAAAGGGTAGGCAAGAACAAGGGATGCACAGGATGCAAAAAATAAAAAAGACAGTGAAGGCTACATTTGTGTAGAGAACCAAGCAAAATACACGGCTCTGTCTGAAATCCACAGAGGAGAAGTAGGGAGTGGGTATTGTGAGAAATTAATGGAGAAAAAAGCAAAGAGTTGAGACTCAGGGTCCCATTGGTGATGGAGCACACATCCCAGTAGAAGAAGAGATGCATGACTGAAGAAGTTATCGCCTGAAAATAAAAGTAGTAACACAAAGGGGAAAAGGCAAGAGGCTTAGAAAGGAAGCCTTGGAAGATTAAAAAAAAGAATCCCACAGAGACAGAGAAATCACAACTCAGAGTGGGGGACATGTAATACGAATAGGAAACAAAGCGTGTGAGCTCTGAGTAGAGAACAAGTGGAGATAATTTGAGCATAAGAAAGAAGGTGATGCAGATTAAGAAAATATAAATGATTCATGAAAGGAGCAAGGGTCAGAAGCTAACATTTATTGATCATCTGTAATGTGCCTCGTCTTTTACATATGGCCTGTCACTTAATTCTCCTAACAGCCTGACATTGTCAGCATGTTTAGCCATATATACTAGATCCATGTCTTAACTAAGGTCACACCTCTTAGTACTAGAGTTGAGATGCGCTTCTGTCTAGAGGCACCCCTTCCCCCATATTTTAACCTACCTTCATCAGGATCAGTAGGTTACATACTGGTCTCTAGAGAAAAACAACCAAGTTAGGAAATTCTATTTACCATACTCTTTTTTGTTAAAATACAAACAATAGAAATGCTAAACTATATCAAGTGATTTGCATAGTCCCTGGAACTCAGAGATCACTTCATAAATATCGGTTTCATGATTTTACTTAGCCAAAAATAGGACCTGGAAAATTGATGTGATTTGTGTGTCAGCAAGAAAAAATACTTTAAAAGGTAGAGGGAAGATAATCCCATCTTTTGGTTCCTGAGAGCTGACCATAAGCATCTCTTCCCTATTGCATGTTTAGTGACTAGTGCTGATTATCCTGAAAGTAGCCACTTTAGAAATAGTTTACCATAGAAATTAGCAAATGGTATCAAGGTTCTGTACGTCCTTCTGCCCCTGGAGAGGTATTAGTGAAACATTTACCAGCACATCAGTGAATATTCCCCATCTCAGTGGGAAGATGTATGATCTCAATTATGTAATAGAAAAAAGAGTTTTTTTAAATGAATTTTCCTTCCTCCAAAAAAATATACACACAAAATTATACTTGTAGAAACAAAATGATTTTTTTGAAACAGTACAATAGATTTATTTGGAAGAGGATTTTAACTGTCTTAGGGAAAAGCGAGGCATTGGGAAGTGGCTAAGTATGAAGCTGCATGTTCAAAATTGGAATTGGACAGCAGATATTCAGACACATACGTTAAAATTCTGAAACATGGTAGTGATATTTAAGAGAGTAGCTTCTGGAATAAGTGCCTCAGGATTTAAATTCTGGCTTTGCCACTTACTGGCCGTGAGATCTTAGGCCAGTTAATTAACTTCTCTTTGCAATTTCATCTGTGAAATGAGGATAATAACAATGTTCCTCTGAGGAAGTCAGTAGGACTCTGTGATGTAGGTCAAATGAGTCACAGTGCCTGGGACACAGAGATCACTCATTAAACGCGGGCTTCCAGGACTATTCTAAACCAGGAAAGGGGACCTTGAAATTTGGTGCAAAGTTCATGCAAGTGAGAATAGATACAGTAAGAAATAGAACAAACAATGCTCCCTTTTCTGTCCATTCTAAGCTAATGGCTGAAATTAATTCTTCAAATGCTGGAATATTTGAACACAACATGTAGGAAATGCTTAAACTCCTCTTGGTGCAGAAGACTATATAAATTGTGAAGTTCTCAGTTTCCTTCCTGAGGAATAATGTAAAGGGGCCCTATCAGTGGTTATCAAATCTGCTTGATTAGCAGAATCACTCAGGAAGCTTTGAAATATACAGACTTCTTCCTGTCCCTAATTTAGAAAAGTGTTGCTAAATCCTTAGGGATTAGGGTCCTCAACCTTTCTCTCTTTTCCAAAGGATACTTTGGTGACTGTTGAATTATGTCTCAGCTCTGTATCTGTAAACCAAAGTGAAGTTTATTTTACATCCAACTGCAGTCTTGGCCCACCTTGGATGTTTCTCTTGTACCAATTCCTGTTCTAGAATTCAGGGCCACAGACAATCAAGGCCAAGCACCATCTGGGAGTCACTGTTTTCAGGGAAGCTCATTCTAACATAGGTTGGATCTGGCTCTTGTGAAAACTCTGGCTTATGCTAAATCCATATCTGTCTGTCCCTCTATAACATCCATCTGTCACCTTAGTTTTATCTCTCGGGGTCAAGAGTCTTCGTAGAGCGTAAGATAGCATGCAGCCTGGCATCTGGAGAGTGCTTGGGAAATATCCCAGGAAACCATATATGGCAGAAATCCCATGGAGTTCAATAACGATAAGCAATGAGAGGTGTTCTGCTCAGAGAAAGCTTCCTAGAGGAAACAGAGTGTTAGCTGGACTCTGGTGGATGGAAGTGCTTTGAGGAGCTGAAAATTGGGTGTTTGAAAGGATGAAGCTCCTTATTCTAGGAAAAGACAAGATCAGAAATGAATTTTACACATGTCACTCATGCGGTGGAATAGTGAATAGGTCAAAAGGGAGAACACTGGAGGCAAGAAATCTCTCTTGCATGGCTTCACATACAGGGAGAAGCCCATGGCGCAAGATGGTGGCAGGATTTTAAGGCCACAAGGTCATTGGGGCCATGGAGTGGGATCTGGCTTTTCTAGGGACCCTACTCTATGCCTCCACTGTACCTCTATCATCTAACTCCACCCCCACCCTAACCAGAGAAAGTAGTCATCTTATCCTCACTGTACATGGGAACAACTTGAGGATAAGAAAGGTTATATGATTGTTTCAAGGCCACCCATGTAAGAAATAGTAAAAATCAGGATCCTTATTCAGGTTGGCCTATCTTTAAATGTCAGGAGCTTTGAGGCATGTGAATAAACCCTAGCCAAACCAAGGATAATGTGGAAGAGCAGTCATTTGCAGAGGAAGCTAAGATAATATGTAAATTTAAAAAAATAAAATAAAAGAGGAGGTTAAAAAAAACAAACAGATACACACAGGACAGCCTACCATTACTTGTTACAATCTAAGCAGGCCTGTCCCACCATCTTCTGGCTAATATATTCTAGAGTGAGTTTAGGGGATCTAGGAGAGAATGACATGTCAGCTGGTAAGAAGTGAATTATAGCATAGGAGTGACAAATAATCCCACTCTTCTCGTTCAAACCCTCCAAGAGACTAATAGGTGTGTGTGTGTGTGTGTGTGTGTGTGTGTGTGTGTGTGTGTGTTTTCAAGAAAGAATTTTTTTCTTTCCATAAGCACTGGCCTAAATTGTTTCTCTACCATTTGGTGTTTAACCAAGTGCATCTGGAGACATGATGAGAGTGAGCCTTTGCCAGGGGATAAAAAAGAATAAAAAACAAAGCCATACATTTAGGCACTGACGCTCAGAAGGGCCTACTGTCTCTTACTCTTGGGGCCTTTGCTCAAATGAAATTACTTTCTGCCTGTCATCACCACGGTTCTCTATATATTGAGATATTGAGATGAATGAGTAGAGCTCACGTGGTTGGTCAGACCTCAAGAGACATAACTGTTGCTACTTTCTTTCAAAAAGAAGAGATTATTTCCTGCCCTGAAGGTCCCACTCCATGCCTTATGAGATGAAGCTAAAAGAGGCCAGGATTTATAAGGTGTCCTGATCTGTTAGTGCCTTCTGAGACAAGATCAGAAACCTCTTTAACATGAATAGAAGCAATTGAGGGCACAACTCCATCTTCTGCTGACTGGTCTTTGGTTCCAGTCTTCCTCCCTTCTATCTGTCTACCTCGCCATCTCCTGAGTGACAGAGCTAAAGCTTGTTTCTGACCTTGTCCCTTACTAAAGAGCTTGACCATTTCCCAGTACCTTAAGAAATTTCAAGTTCTTTCCGGATCTGGTCTCCTGCTGCTTTTCCAGCATTTTCTCTTTGTTGTCTCACTCATACTTTTATCGTTTGAACTAATTATAATAGGTATCACTTAATGAGGGCTTACTATGTAACGGTGTGCTGATCAGAGTCTCTTCATTATATTCATTTATTTTATTCCATTGTAATTCCCTGAGACAAATGTCTGCATTATGCTTATTTTACCAGGCAAGATGATAGAGTTTAGGAACAGAGGAATTAAGTAACCTGCCCTTGGTTACAAAGCTTACATGTAGTAGTAGATTTAGCATTTATGTCTGTCTGGCTCCAAGCCCCATACTCTTAATCACTCATCTTTACTTCCTGTGTATCATACTACAATAACCACATGGTCACATAACTGTCTCTTGCAACTAAATAATTAACTCTGACAGATTAAGAATAGAGCATTTTTTCATTGTTTTTGCCCATAGCTAGAAAAGAGCCATGCAGAAATTCAGAAAATGGTTTTATGTAATAAAATGGTGTTATATAATAGTCTCTCTCCTATTGGTAGATAGAGGCATGTTAAAAGCTAGCATCTAACCCTAGACAAGTTCAGATCGAACTTCTATGACTTCTGGATATGTAACGATCAAGGGCTGAGTTGTTCGCTGCTCTGTGCTTTAGCTTCCTATCTGAATAACAGGGTTTGTGTGATGAGTAAATTCACATCCCGCACTTGGAGGAATGCTGGGCATGGAGGAAGTTCTCTGCAAACGTGAGCTCTGATTATCAGTTGGCTGACCGATGGCCCACAGCACTTTAGGAACACACCCATCACACTGCTCTCCCTTGTCTGCTATGTTGGACCGAGACCCTCCTGAGCAGGGAAGTTATGCTTTGGTAGGGTTTTCATACCACTCCCCTCAGGGCCTGGCACACAGCATGAGCTCAGCCAAGGTGTTTAAATGAGTGGACATGATATTCTGAAATTATGTCTCTTCTCTCATCCAGGCTATATGGGACAAGAAGGGTACCAGATGGGGATTCTCAGTTGCCTCCCTCAGTTTCCAGGCATGTAAGAATAATGGTCTACTGCTTCCTGGCTCCCCATTCAGCGTTTGCTTAGCAGCTAGTTTCTAAAGCTGACCACACATCAGACCATGAAGGAACCATGTGCCAGGCACTATGTTAAGTGTCTTACATGATCACCCCATTTCATTGTGGGCACCCAAGTGCATTAGAGAGAACTGGTGGACATACAGATGAACTGCATTCCTCATGGAGGTCACAGAGGAAGGAACCTCTGTGTGCATTCATTAATCACTTCCTACCTCCCAGAGAGCTCAATCAGTGCCTTGTAGAGGGTTGAGTAGCAAAGCCAGAAAGAGAAAAAGCCTCTTCAGGAGGCTTATCCCAGAATGGTGTTTCTACCCTATATAAAGGTTTTCTGTTCCAGACTGGCCAAGGGCTCCTGATGAGTAGCGAGGAGGGTCTGGTTTTAATTGCCCCTTCAGACAAGCCTTTATTTTCCATCCAAACACTTATAAAGCAACAACTCTCAACATTTCCATATCATTGGTGAAAATGATAGACCAGCTCTCACAAATAGGGAGGTTGATTTGGGTTCCACTTAAATATCTCTATCTATAATCTGTCAACAGGGCTGTCAAATAATGAATGAAACACTTGAGAAAGTAAATATCCCTGGAGTTTTGAGCATCATCTAAATAGTCATGTGTAAAATATATTTGAGGGCAGAATCTGGGAGCCCAGCCTTTGGAATCAGGCACCACGTGGGTTTCAGCCTAACATCTTACTCACTGAAATTTGTTAATTGAGTGCTTTGTAAAATTAATTCAAACTCTCTAAGCTTAAGTTTCCTACTCTTCCCCATGACACTGGGCATAGCAGGAGGCTAGCTGAGAGAGACAAGGCAGCCCAGGTCTGAGTCTGCCAAACTAATGCATCTCATCATTCATAGTTCTTCTGAAGATGTGTTTTTCTGGTGCTTCACATTCTATCTCTGTTGCTGAACTGGCATCCCCTTGAGGGCAGGAGGCAATGGTCTCTTCTCCTTGTATCTTGTCACCATCTGGTATGAAACTTGGCTTTCAGTAAATGCCCCCTGTTTGTTGTCTCTATAACTCCTAATTTCTAGGTGATGGATTCTGTTCAACTGGAATGTCTGCTCCAGGGAAGCAAAAGTGCCCTGTCATGAATCTGACACTTTGACATAAAAATAGGGGAAGGAGAAATTACATAACCCTGTTATGCAACTGACAACAATTTTACAGCCAGTGACACATTCCCTATACAAAAGTGATTCTCCATCCCTGATGTGGTAACATTCCAGAATGCTTTCCTATTTCTTGAAAGGGAAGGAGGGGTCACTTCAATTCCCAGAAAGTTTTTAAAGCAAAACAAATACCAAGTCACATTACTTCAAATTTGAGTTATAACTTCCCCAGCATCACACAAGAAGTTCATAGTAACGTGAAGATGAGATCCCAGGCCTCTTAGATCTCAAGCACCACAATCCAGTGGACTTAATTCTGAGAAATGGCCTGGGCTTGCTTTCTGACTCTATCATCCCTGTCTCTTAATAAAAGCACACACAAAAAAATTAGTATTTTTGAGTGATTGCTAAATACTTTGAACTTTGCTTGTATTAACTCCTTCAATATATTATTTTTAACAGAAAGAGGAGTCAACTGAGACACAGTCCTGATAAATGACTTTGCCAGGGTCAACTAATGTCAATTAAGTATTGGCATCTGCACAATTAACTATTTTTACTATATTGTGTTTTTTTCTACCATTCTGTGCTATAGCCATGCTCTTTTTACTATGGTTTCCTAGACTTATCCTTTATATTTGTGCTACTCCTTACCAAAGAATTTCCCTTCCTCATTCTTCACCATGATTCTCTTGCAGAGCTATTCTTTAAAAATTTCCAGCTAAAATAGCATGTCTTTTATAAAGCCTTTCCTGACCGCTTCTAGGCAGAAAAACCCCCATTGCATGTTGCCATAACTGTTTGTGTGTGTGTGTGTGTGTGTGTGTGTTAATTATTGACACACCTTTGCCAAATTGAATCTAGAATCATGTCTTATTTATACTTCATGTGTCTTGCAGTATAAGATATTTATACCTCATGTGTCTTGCAGCGAGAAATAGGTATTAGTATCCTCATTTTACAGCTGAGGCAAAAAAGACAGATACTATAAAACAGCATCACAACACAAATCTGTTGGATTCCCAAGACGGTCTTCTTTCCAATATATTAGAAGAAGAAAAAGTACGTTCTTTGGAGAATGCAATAGGTATTGTCACGTGCAGAAGCAATTAATGGAATTCACAGAAAAGAAGGGAAGAAAAAAAGCAAAAGAAGAAACAACATCAAAAATAAGGAGAATGAAATAGTGATAGTTCAAGGCAGTGAGGGAGATACAACTTTCTAGGCAAGAGCCATCGTAGTGCCTTTAAGAAGCTGCAAAGAAAGGGAGATTGCCGTGACATTTAGACAGGTTAGAATGGCACCAGAATTGAACCCCAGTTAATTGGATAAGTATTCTTCAAAACTGTTTCAGGAGCCAGTTAAGGGTGAAGGGCAAAGACAGGGCCCTGCAGCAGGCACAGGAGGGAGAATGATTTAGAGGCAGATGACACAGCTCAGGAAGGAGGTGGCTTGACCTCACTGCTTGAGAAGGAATGTGCCTGGAGGTCTAGCAGCCTGGTCACTGAGTGCATCTTTGGTGGCCGTTTGCAGTAGCATATGGAAGAGGGATGATAGCAGCCCCACAGTGATAGAAGGGATAATTGCAGATGGCATTTTACAAAAGAAAGCAAGAAGGAATGAGGAATCAGAGGTCTCTGCTATTACCAATCACCAAAATTGTAAAATTTTTGCAGAGCGTTTATTTACTCTCAACTGGCAAGAATTCACAGATGGTGAGAGGCACTGGGGTTCGAACATTGCCTCCATGGCTAACTATTCAGGAGCCTGTGAGATACCACTTTAAATGTCAAGTTTGGGAATGGGGTGGGTAACTGCAAGCATTATTCTGCAAGAAAATGCTTGAGTTTAGATGTACTGTAGTTTTCTCCTTAAGATAACACAAATTAGCCAAGTAATACGTTGCTAACATGTAGAAGACTC
Source organism: Cynopterus sphinx (assembly GCA_030015415.1). Lineage (NCBI taxonomy): Eukaryota > Metazoa > Chordata > Mammalia > Chiroptera > Pteropodidae > Cynopterus > Cynopterus sphinx. The sequence continues at coordinate 117,707,566 of CM057385.1, read as the reverse complement.
TTGTAAATATGATGTATGAATCAACGTAAAAACGTTTTAAATGTATAGGCAAGGTGGGGGGTGTTCTTGGGACTATACAGTTAGACAGAAGAGGAGCCTTTCCTTCAAGGAGATTTCAACCCAATATACAGTAATTTCTCCCACTTGTGTAGCCCTTTCCTGTATTTCATTGAATCCTCTGTTCCATTTGATTCTCCCAGCTGTCACAGAAGTACTCCATAAACCATTCACCTCACAGACAAAGACATGGAGACCAAGACAAGAGATCAAGGGATATTAAACAGATAGTGGTGGGACCAATTTACCTGATAGTCTTAATTCCTGTTTCCAATAGTCTTTCATCTACCACTCAATTTGGTTGATAGCTGAATATTTTCCTGAATTGAGAGAGAATGGGAAAATTATAAATGCATTGAATTACTTAGTTATTGAGTCTCCTATTTTCATACAGTCTTGGGGGGCGGGGTTAAAATGCTAGAACCAAATGTTGTGGATGCTGGAATCTCTGCATGATGGAATTATACCTCTAATTATAGAATGGAATGTCTGAAAAGAACATTTACTCAATCCCCTGCATTTTATAGATAAGAAAATACTCCTGGGGAGCTGAACATGCTGGAATGTCAAAGAGTTTGCCTGACTCTCAGTCACTATTTGGCCCACTGGTTTCTAATAGGCAGTCTTTCTCATGGTACATTCAAAATGTTTTTTTTTTTTACGTCTACATACTTCTTTTATTATTCGTGTCGTTCTCTTTTATTTTCTTCATAAGACTTACATTGTAAACTTAAATATGTAATTTTAAGGAATCGTACTCCTTCACAAAACCTAATAAATAGAAATTAACCATAAAATGTATGCATAATCATGAGAGACAATATACTCATCTGTTAACCACATAAAATCATCTCATTTACCAACATACCACACTTTGAAAAATGCTGATCCAGCCCAAGTGTCCCATTTAACAGGTGAGAGACTTGAATCTAGAGAGAAGCTCTAAGCCACACTACCACCGCCTCTTCTCACTTACCTGACCTCAGCAGCAGATAGTCCAGTAACTTAAAAAGGTGTTCCTGCTCTTGTGATGCCTGGTTCTCAGACCCTGACAAGACACTGAGACCACAGCCAGTTGACCCAAAGAGGATGTGCACAGAGGACCCAGCAGGACCCAGCAGTGAGTTGAACAACCAGAGAGTAAGCCCCAGCTGTTAATTTCAAAATTACTTTTTGCAAGTAGTTGTTTCTTCCTAGGGAGCAGTAGACACCTTCAGAAGTTTCAGGGTCCCAAACTTAGAGGTCAGAGCTACTGAATATCAGTTTTGAATGCTCACTATCTCGACTCTCGCCCATACCCAACAATATGGAAAAATAGTTTCCTGGGATGACTGACAATGGCCCAGCAAGTCTTTGCACAGGGGATCCTGGTGTTTCCCAGAGAAAACCATTTCAGAATTTTGATAGTCTATGGCAAGCTGAACAGTCCGTTTGCAAAAGTGATGCTGACAGGTTTTATTTTGAAATGAAAAATCAGAAAAAAAATGAAACTGGCAGCTGATACCTCAAAGAGTTTAGGACAGATCAAGAAAATTTTTATAGTCATGAGTTTATCCTGGGTTTGGCTATTCCGGAGCATGAGGAAGAGAAAACAGCAACACCAAAAGGAACTAGGTCAGCTGAACAGTCGCCTGGGTCACAATGTCTAGATGAATATTGTAAGCTCGGAATTAAACAGGCCAGACCTAGTATCCTGATGAGCTTGGTGTGGCGGGATCCAGCATCAGTTTACAATGTGAAAGAAAGAAATTACCTGACCCATAGGGGGCATCTTCTTTCCTTTAATAAGAAAGATGACCCGTTCCATTTCATTGACATTGTCTTGGCTGTTATGAATCTTAGCAATAAGTCTCAAGTATAAACCAGTAACCATATTAAATGTTAGATATTACCCTTAATTTTCTATTATAACTGTCATTTCCAGATCTGTCCATGCATTAAAATCATTTGAGGAATATTTTGAAAAACATTCTTTAAATCCAACCTCTGATACTGTACCAGAATTTCCAGCAATAAGGACCATAAACATATTTAGAAAAATAGACAAAAATATATAGTATAATTAAAACCCTCAAGTGATTCTTAAGCCAAGCACTTTTTTAAAAGTCAGAGTTGGTAAGCTTTATCATCTTGATATGTTATTTCTACTTTTAGTAGTTTTCTTCAAATGTATGCTGCCTGAAGTTCATGGTGAAAATAGATTGAGTACAAATGAAGGTTGAGGGAAGAGGCTAGAAGACAATAGGACAGATGAGATAGAGAGAGTGACCTAGAGACATAACAAAACATGTTAGAGTAAGTAGTTTAATCTAACTTCAGGATCTTGGAACATCGAAGACTCTCTGACCTTTGGAGAGAAGCTTCTCTTATTCATCCAAGGAATGAAGTCAGAGGCAGCTTCTCTGGGGACTGTGTGAGAAGTTCAGAACCTCTGAAACAGTTTCACATATTCCACAGAATTCTTTTTCACTCTCCTTTTCCATATATTGGTCCCTAGGAAATCCCTCTAAAAGAAAGGCTGTTCATTCCTTTTTGTGGAGGTGGAAAGACCACCAAGAAAGAGTCTAAAGAGAAAGATTAGATTGAGCACCAGGAAGTTGAGCCATGTGTCTGCATCTCATAGTGAGGCCCTGGAGAAACAAAGAAACAAAGTGTACTGAGCAACAGTAAATACGAACCAGGCTGGGTTATTTTAGGTTAGTCTTATCTTGCATGGCTCATAGGGATGGGGTGCTGTTAGTGAGAGACAAGAGCTCAAATTGGCAGCTGCCTGGTTTTGATTTAATTACATAGTGAGATAGTTTCTTAAGAGCATACAACACAATCCTTTCTCCTAAACGTGGGTTTAATTTGCAACAAAACACTTCTCCCATAAACATCATGTCATTTCTAAACTCTTATTGCCATTCACAGAACTGCTTGCAGCCTTTCAGAAACCCATTATTTTATAATTATAATCAAGACTATTAGAACTGGACAATTTGTGCCAAAAAGTCCATTTACATGCAGAATTGTCACTTAGGATTGTCACAGGGAGGTATCATCTCTATTTCTGCAGAATACAAGGAGAGTAGCAGGCACTGCCTTTTAAACTTTCAATTTCTAAATGGCATGGGAGTTACTGACCTTGTCTACGTTACTCTCCAGTCACTTCTCTGACTACCCCTAGTAGAAGAGCTCAGGACGATATGAAAGCTGTTGTTACATGATGGAAAGAATGCAGCCCTGGGAATCAGGCCAACTTGGCTTCACACCCTAATTCTCTCCTTTCCAATGGGGCAATTCACTCTTTGCACCTCAGTTTTTTCACCTGAGAAATGGTGCAGCTACCAATACTTGTCATTTAATTTTAATAATTAAATAAATTAATAGATTAGAACAGTAACAGGCGTGTGCCAAAGGCTTTGTAAATATTATTATTGTGATTGATACTTATAAACTATGTACCCTTGGAAAAGTTACTCACCCTTTCTGGGCATTCATTTCCCCATTATTAACATGAAGAGAATGGTACCTAACTCGCAGGGTAATGGCAGCAATCAGATGAGCACACATGATGCTCAATGAATTTGGCTACTTTTGATCACCCATTTATTCCACAGCTTTCATTTAGAGTTGGAAAACTTGATTTCCATAACGAAACCCAGAGCATATGTTTTTATTCCAACCATCTGAAGAGCCTTTAGCTTTTGAAACTTCCTCCATAACTTCCATGTTCAATCACAGGTCTGTGATTCCCTTCAGGAAGTCAGATTGACTAAAGAAATGACACAACAACCAAAGCATGTTGTTTACAGGAAGGCCAACATCTACTGAGTATGATTTGTCCATTGTTAAAAACTTTAATCACATGTATCTTTGATTTACTTTTGCCCAGGCTCTTATGGCTATAATGATAATATCAATAAGTATCAATAGTAAAAATTCCCTTTGGTTAATATCAATCAAAATTATGATGGTGGAGGAAGTGATTGAGAAAATCCATATAGACCACAATAGGAATAAGAGACAGCTGTAGAAGTCAAGAGCCCCAGCATTACAGTGCTCTGGGAGCTTGAAGAGGCTTTTCTGGAAAGCATGGAGGACAACATTCCCTACAGAGATGCTTCTTCATTAACTCATCAATTCTTTAAATAATAGAGGTTGACTACCTGCTATGTGTGGGGCCATCGAGCTCACGGCTGAAGAAGCAAAAGATGAACAGACATGCTCTCTGCTTTCACAGAGCTCTGTCATTCTGGTGAGGACTCTTGTGAGTTTACGTAAGACATGGTAGGAACATGTTGGTGATTTCGAGAAAGGTTATATAATCCAGAAGGAGTCTGAGATTCCGATAATCCCATGGGTGGAGGCTGAGTCAGAAAGGAACTGTGTATTTAAGTTAGAGGCCTCCTGTGGTCCTACAGATTGGGAAAACAGCAATTGCTAAAATGCTGATATTGAAAAGACCACTCAATATCTCTCCTTGTGCCTTTTTTATAAAGTCCCAGAGGATTATTCACCCATATAAATCGCGTTCCTTGGACTGAACATACATTGTTTTAAATACTCAGTTTCATAGTGGATAATATTGGTATTGCCCATCTCATGGTGTGGGAATTTAAATTAGATGTCATACATAAAGAAGAATGAGAGAACAGGACCTAAAAATAGCCGTGAAAGATAACTATTATAAAGGAAGTCCTTTCCCCTCTTCTGCAAAGTAACCATTATGCCAAGAACATCCTTCTCTCACAAAAATGCATAAAACCTGTCTCACTTTCCACTGCACCCTTTTGCTTCATGCTTAAAGCTGCAAAATGAGAAGTGAAACCATGGCAGTTCTTTGTGTGGCTAACACTAGGCAAGGGTTTTTCACTGAAACCATGAATCATCAGGCAAACGCATATGCATACATATTATATATACCAAGTGATTTATTTATAACGCATTTCTTTCCATGAAGGACGTGAGGGAGATTCAAAGATAGCATACATGAGCAATAAGTTTAATCAATTAGAACTAGAAAATCTGGACAAAAAACAAAAACAGGAGAAAAAGACACTAAGAATAAACTGCAGCATAGTGTTTTTCTGTCCTAACTCCAAAGAGAACCCCTGGTGTTTTGGATAGTGTGACTTCTAGAGAAAGCCAAAACTCACATTCACTATTTCCCCTGTGTACCTTGGATTCATTTCTCTGAGAGTCTAGTTAACTCAGTTATAAACAACAGCAGACTATTGCTCTGTAAAGCTGTTGTAAATTATTTTCCAAATGTCCTCATTGCTTTCTTTGAATGCATCATTCTTGGGGAAACTGGGTGAGTGTTTTGTTTTCTGCAAACTCCCCTAACCATGACCTACATTAACCTCAGGAACATTTTTTTCAATGATAATATCTACTCTTTTGTAAATGTGGTCATGGAGTCATACCCAGCAACAAGCAGCAATGGGTGCCCCATATCTTGAATCATTTTACAGTCCCCTGAGGAATTCAGTGTGCCATCACACTACACTTATCTGTTGCAGAAGAAACCTTTGCTGCAACTCCTGTTCATGTTGATGCCCCAGCTTTATCATCCCATACCTTTCCTTAATCATCAAAAAGAGCTGACCTCCTGAGGTCATCCCACTTCTTGCTTTTCCTCTAGACCAAAATTTTCACTATGAAACCAAGAAGTTGAACTCCTCTCCCCGATTACAATTAGTGCCACTTTCAACCAAATTATTAATGCCACCATCATAACTTCATAGGTAATAAATTTAGAATGACATCAAGTGACAAAGTGACAGAGTGTATTTTACATATTTGCTTGAAAGATAGTGGTTAAATATGGATATTTCCAGCATGTCTCTAAGAACTTTATTTATGATAAAGGTTTATAGAGAAGATGTGCAAAATGAGAAATGGATTTATAAAAACAAAAATATATCAGGGACTATTAGTTACTAAATAGACATGCTAAGGCATGACCAGGATGTTTGTAAATAAGTGTTAATCAAGTTTCCTTAGACATTCATTGCAAATTTTTAATTTTTATAAGGAAACTGACTTAAAGTGGAGGGAAGATCTGAATCGGGAGCCTTTGAGTCACAAGTAGAATTTTCATTGTATTCAATATAAAAGAAAAAAGTAAACAAAGACCCAATGAATTTGAAACTCCCATATCTTCTTTGTTTTAAGATGACTAAAATGTAAAATATGAGGTGATTTCCATTCAAAAGGATCAGGGGAATGACCATTTCTGATCTCACTGGGGCCAGTCTCTTAGTTATAATTCAATTTTATGGGGTAAAAGTTGAGTTGACTTTCCCTCTCCCAGACTCCTCTGGTTGAACATCCACCTGGAGGTTCTGTGTTTTAGCACGATATTTATTCTCTCTGCATTGTAAACTCCATGAGATCAGCTGCCCTGTGTACCTTGTGTACCACTGAATCATGTTCCCTTAACACAATGCCTGCAGTGTTGCAACATTTAATACTTGTCAACTGAACAATTACTGAATCCGGCTGCACAAGAAGCACCTCAGGAGTTTTTTCTCCTCAGATAGTGGTTGTTGCTTCATGCTGGCTGCATTCTGCATCTGCTGGTCCTTCTGGACTCCATGGTTTGCCATCTAGCAAGGCTTTTCTGAGTCGTCTCCAGAAGATGTGCCGCCCGAGGACACTGTCTTCCCACTCCAGGTAAGTGTTCCTGCTGAGAAGGCGATACAGCTCCACCTTCTGCCGAAGCAGGTTCTTCTCCACCTTCTGAAGGACAATGAAAATGATGCCCGCACGACTGCTCAGAAACTGCCAGGTCTGGGCAATCTCATACTCAAAAATACACCATCGGCTCTGGATGAAGTGCTGGGACACCACGACGATAACCTTTCGGCTCTTGTGGAAACCTTCCTGGATGATGTTGGCAGCAATGGCCACACCAGGAATAAAGTCTCTGTAGTGAAGGCAGAGCTGAAAGGGGGGCACCCCCTCCTCCAAATTCTTTACCAACTCATTCCTCACCCAGTCCTCATCCTGGCTTGAGTAGATAACAAAGGCATCATAGGTACTTTCACCTCTGCCATACGTTTTGCAGCCAGCAAGAAGCATCAGGTGGAAATAGAACTTATAAACCAGAACTGCTACCACAGATACCATGAGTACAGTGAGAACTGTCACACTAATGACAGTCTTGCTCATCTGACAGGTGGCATTTCTAAAACTGAGTACAGGCACACCCTGCATATCTAAAGGTTTCACACACACCATTTGCGTAACTCCCACCAAGAGGTGCCTGTGGTCCTTGAGCCACTGCAGAAAACTCTGGTGTTCACAAATGCAAGCAAAGTCATTCCCAGTGAGATTTAAGGAAGTTAGATTACTTGGAAAATGCTGTAGTTCTTGCCTATTGGAGGCTGCTATACGATTAAAACTGTAGTCCAGATCCTGGAGAGAGTGGAAAAGTTTATAAGGAAATAGATCCAAGGACAAAAGGTGGTTGTGACTCATATTTAGTGACCTAAGTTTAACAAGTGGGCCAAATGCCTCCTGGGACACTTGTTCTAGCTGACAATTCGAGAGGTCCAGGAAGGTTAAGTTAGTCAGTGGTTTGAAGATATTTAGAACGGAATTGTCCTGAAAAGAATTGCCAGCCATTTTCAAGACTTCAAGGCTGACCAAGCCATCAAAGATGCCATGGAAGACAATTCGGACGCGAGTATAAGAAATATCAAGGTAAAGTAGGTTTTTTAGTGATAGGAATACTGAAAAATCACTGGCGTGTTTCAAATTGGAATGCTGAAAATCCAGATATTTTAGTTGCTCTAAGCCTAAGAAGTTTGAGCTCATGGTAATAACATCATTAAAGCTCAGATCTAAGTGTTTCAGGCTAGTTGTCCCCCAAAAGTTGTAAGAACAGCAACCCTTGAAACTCAAACCATTTCTACTGAGATCTAGAAACTCAAGTTTTGGTAGTTGAACTTCAGTAAAAGTGCTCATACCTTTGTTGGCAGTGAAAACCAACTTTTTGAGAGAGTCAAGCTCCAGCAAGGGAAAATGTTCAAATTTAGAGTTAGTCAGTTTTAAGTGTTGCCATTTGAAATCTTTAGAAAGGCCTTCTAGCCTTTTTAAATACAGGTTCACAATGGAAATTGTAGAAACATTTGTCAAACAATTAAAAAAGCTACTAGCATCCTTTGGGAAATCTTCGAAGTATGTCATCTGGAATTTGTCAATGGTCAAATTGCACAGTCCCTCCATGGCAGATATGTCAAAGTGTTTTATGACTCTTTCATTTTTAAATTCTCCTAGAACCAACCGATTGATTTTTAAGCCAGCCAGGCTTTGAATACAAGTTTTCATTACATCTGTACTGTTAAAATTACTTCTCAAAGTTAGTTCACGGAGCTTAATTTCTTTAAAGGCACCTTGTTGGATGAAGTCTAAAGGGTTCAGGGACAAGTCCAAAGAGAGTTTGAATGGGGACATTTGATGTAGAACCTGTAGGTCATTGTGACAAATAGTTTGAATCTTATTATTGGAAAGGTCTAAGTGCTCCAGGTTGGACAGGTTAGAAAAATATTCCGGTAACTTGAAGGAATCAATAAGATTGTGAGCCACATTAAGCTCCTTCAAGGTTTTCAGATGTCCAATGGGGAAGTCCTCTAGAGACACTAGGTTTATCTCCACAGCCACCAGTGTCTGTAAACTTGATAGTCCAGAAAAGGCTCCTGTGGCTAAACTCTGGATAGGGTTTCCTGTCAATATCAAGGTGGAGAGATGGTTTAGACCCTCATATGCATCATCTTCAATTGTCTGAATTTCACACCTACAAGGCAAAGGATACAGATTATATAGCGTGTCTGCTGAATAGAAAACCCAAAATGGAAAATCTGCCCTCAGTTATCTATCTCTTCATAAAGATTTGACATGCCATATGATTGTGCATAGGCAAAGACATATCAAACAGGGCTGAACAAATAATGAACTTCATAGCTTTGGTATTATCATACTATCTATAATAATAATTCTCTCTCTCTCTCTCTCTCTCTCTCTCTCTCTCTCTCTCTCTCTCTCGGTACTCACACTAAACAGAGACAGTACATTTATCAAAAAGAAATCAGTTAAAGATCAATAACTGAGACACATAAAGATTATATGACTGATGGAGTATGTAACAGCTTTGGATCAACAATCAACTTTAGCTATTCCCTACAACAAGTAAGCATAATCATAGATCTGATTAGTACAGATGATGCAGATAGTTGTTATTTGTCAGACATGATAAATGACTGGTGAACGTCAATTTCAAAGATAAAAAGAAATTATGTATGTATCACAGAGACCCTTAATATTGATAACAAGTTATCCTTATATGATTGCCAGATATTTGAAGTTGTCCTTATCAGAGGTACATGTTAATAACAGATGATAGGAATGAGTTTTGTGGAAGAAAAGTCTGCTAGAGTAGACATCAAGGAAACAGACTTCGATGAAGGAGATCAAAGCAGGCTTCTCTAAGAACAGTTAAGGTGAAATCTGGAGTTAACAAGAAAGGAAATGAACAGAAGAGCAGATACAAAAGTCTCAAGTTAGGCAGCAGCTGTCATATATGGAGGAACCCTGAAAAACATCTTCTGTGTCTAGAGTACAGAGAGAGAAGTAGAGAGGTATCAGATGGAGTAATGAAGAAAGGAGGTTACAATAAGACCAAGACTTTCAGATTAGAAAAAAGTACTTTGAATTTCACCCCCAGTGAAATGGAAGCCATGTGACTGACAATGTTCATAGCGGTATTCTAGACACAAGGTTCTTATCCAGCCAACAAGAAGTGAACTAATGGTAAACTCTTGCTAGCATTTCAAGGGCCTGCTAGTGGGGTTTGTAAATGAGTGCTTTCCTAGTGCACCCTGAATCACATTTGCAATGTTCCCCACTCGCCTGATCACCCTTCAGGAAGTTTATAGGTAATAAAATACTTCCTATCCAAGCTTTTATAATTGATGGGCAACTTGATAAATGGTGGTGAGTGCAGTCAAAAGAACAATGGGAGACAGATCAAGACTTCTGGTTCTGGTGTCTCTGCTTGTCCTTTCATACTGCATGAACTTGGCAACTCTTTCTTCTACAAGCCTCAGTTATCACATTTCTAAGTGAAGCAACTAAAGTTGATTATTTCTCAAGTTGCTTTCAGTAATATGATTTTATAGATGATAATCTTATGTATATATCACTCTATGCATCAGGCAAGACTAAAAGGTTCTTCCTACGTCTTTGTTCTGTCAAAGCATGCTCATCACTTTAGAGAAGTGGAATGCTAAGATGAAGAAAACATTTAACTTGGAAGTAGGAGATGTGAACTTGAATCTCTGATCCACTGCCAATAAGCTACATGAATGTAGATAAATCACTAAAACTCTCCAAGCTTGTTTATTTTTAATATAAATATAGAAATATAGACATATAGATTGGATGGATGGATGTATGGATGGATGGATGGATGGATGGATGGATAGATGGATGGATATCAGTAGGTTTCTATGGGAAAAAATAAAGGCTTCCTAGTCTTATCACAAAGCATCCTTAGAGAACTAGCTGAATTATTGTATATGAACATTGTAAATCAATATGAATACACAAAGGATATCTATTCCAGCAGTCCTCAACCTTTTTGGCACCAAGGACTAGCACTCCTCTGAGACTCTAATGCCTGATGATCTGAGGTGGAGCTGAGGCAGTAATGCTAGTGCTGGGGAGTGTCTACAAATACAGATGAAGCTTCACTCTCTTGCCTGCTGCCCTTATAGCAGAGTGTACAACATATAGCAAATAGCCAATAACATCTGCTGATGAAAGAGTTTGAGTTCACTTTCTCTCCTTACTTAAAAGAAAATTCAAAGATGGAATTATCCTTAGAAACTACCTCTTGTCCATTTGCTCAGTTCACAAACTTCATCTGTGAAATTGAGTCCTGGAGATGGGAGGTGGCTTGCCCAAAATTATATAGCAAGTATGACATCTATTGAATAAATGTATAAGTGAATGAAGATGAGATTCCACCAACTAGGCTTTCTGGCTCAAGAATGAAATGATTCAACAATGAACATTTTACCTTGTACAGTGTCTAAATGCTCATTCATTACCTAGATAAATCCAGCACCTGCAATTCTGAGAAGTTGGAGAAGCTATGGCTGCTTAGACGCTTCAGGGGGTTAAAGCTCAGATCCAGTTTCTTGACTGATTTGGGGATGTTGTTGGGGATTTTGCAGAGATTCAGCTCCATGCACTGGTAGGTAATGTGAGGAACCACCTGCAATGATCATACATTAGATGCAGTATTTTACTGTGTGCACCTCAATATACCTCCCCCCTCTCCTAGGCAAGAGTCTGGGAGGCCCTTAGTACAAGCTCAGGGACTAGTCAACCTTAATTTGTCCATCCGCTCATCCGTCCATCCATCCATCTATTCATCCATCCATTTATCTGTCCATTTCACACTTATAGAATATATTACTCTAGATTAAGAAGGAAAGAGCACTACCATGTACCCAGTGTTCTAACCTCTACTATAATAATGGCAACATTTACCAAGAAGCAATAGAGTAGAGTGGTAAAGAGCTGAGTCTCTGGAGTCCAAAAGCTTGGGATTTCACCCCACCATTTCTGTGTGTTTTAGGGCAAGGCGTTTTTTTTTTTTTCCTAAGTAATTCCCCCCATTGTATACAGCCTTGTATCAGACCTCCCTTAATCATAGCCCAGTTTTTGCCAGTTCCTTGGCTTATTAACCTTTGATCAGGTGATTCAGAAATGGGGGAAATCTTTAAAGGACATGGATTTCAGTGGCAGGACCTAGCAAATAATGTCAAGTGTTTTATGCTGCCTTGGTTTGTGTGCTGGTTTCTATTATTCTTTCTCAAATTATTTATCAGCCTTATTCTCTAATCTCCCATTTAATTTCTGAATTCTCTTATTTCTTTAACAACATGTCTTGCTTAAGCCTGCTAATTTTGACTTTCTGTTGTTTAATACCAGTAGAATCTGTTAAAAGGATATAATGAGATAAGGTATTTAAAGAGATTATCTCAAAGCTTATTCTAATGTAAATGATCAATAAATGTTAACATTTATTATTACTGGTTGTCATTAATTTCTTACTATATGCCAGCATATTTCTTATGTTATGTATTTAAACTTAATCTTTAAATAAATTTTTTAAAGAAGAATTCAGAGACAACATAATATGTATCAAGTCTCACAGGCTATACATACAGGTCCTCACTTCACATGTCTCCTTAAATGTTACCCTTTTTTAATTTAAATTTTTTCCAATTAAAGTTGACATTCAATATTATATTAGTTTCAGGTGTATAGATAATGGTTAGACATTTATATAATTTATAAAGTGATCCCTCAGTAAGTCTGGTACCCACCTGACACCATATATACATAGTTATTATAATGTTATTGACTATGTTCCCTGTGCTATACTTCTTTACATTCCTGTGGCCATTACCCTTTTTAGAAGCCTCACAGACCATACTATATAATCGAGGATGTTACCAGTAACTTTTCTCATGCCCTCTTTCATCCTCTTTCACAGATGCATCACCCTCTGACATTATGCTGTCCACATGATTGTTGCATATGTTATTGTTCATCTCCCTCACTAGATTGTATGCTATGAAGGTCTTGCACTCTGCTATGTCTCCAGTACTCAAAATGGTGCCTGGCAAATGGTCGATGCTTAATAAATTTTTGTCAAGTAAATGAATAAATAACTAATTGAATAGAGGTTTTCTTAAATCCAAAATTTCTGTTTAGTGTTTAGGAAAGTACAAAGACCAACATGACATGGCTCCAGACTTCGATGAGCTCATACTCTAGAGTAAGGGTTAAGATGGGAGCACAACTCATACTACTGAAAATGGCCATTAACCAGTTTTGAAAAATATTTCCTCTGGTTCAGAAAAGGTAGAGATCAATTCTGGATACAGGGATGGTAAATGGCTTTCAAGAAAGAGAAGATTTCAAGGTGGGTCTTGAAGGTTGAGCAAGATTTGGATACATGGAAAGAGTAAAAGGCAAAAACATTGTAAATAAGGAGGAGTGAAAAACTAATTTAGATTAGGTGGAACATGGAGGAAATGGTAAAACCCCAAGCCAGAGGGGAAGCCAGAGCTGGGTAAGGGGAGCCCTATACTTTGTCCTGTGGCAGTACTTTTAATTGTTTGACACATATAAATTGAACAACTACTATGTACTGAACAATGGAATATAGTGATAAAGCCGTCAATGATCTTACCCTCTTACAGATTCCATTTCAAAGGGAAAGACAATGAACAAATAAATATATATAGTGTCATTCTATAAAAATAATAAAGCATCATAAAAGGTTAGAGGTGGAATGGAAGTGTGGGGGGATCAAGGAAGAAATTCCAAAGAAGGTGACATTTAAGCAGAGATCTGAATAAAGTGAGGGATTAAGCCACGAAAATATCTAGGCTGCACTGTCTAACATGGTGGCCACTAGTGACACAAGGTAATTGACGTGGATAGTCTAAACTGTGGTGTATGATAAAGGTAAAATATATACTAAAGATTTAATCCCAACAAAACAAAGTAAAAAATATTTTTAATAGTTTAGTGTAAATTACATTTCAAAATTATATTTTAAATATACTGGGTTCAATAAAAATATTAAAATTAAATTCACCTTTTTATTTTTTAACATGTCTACTAGAAAATTTTAAACTATATTTTAAATTTGGTTAGTTAAAATTTAGTTAGTTAAATTTATTATTTAAATTTAAATATGTGTTCTACGTTATATTTCCATTGGGTGGCAGCGATCTAGGGGAAAAGCATTCTAGCTAGAGAGATTAGCAGTGCAAAGGTTTTGTGCTAGGAAACAGTCCTAATAGCAATGGACAGTTATTATGTTTCTAAAGAGGAAACAGCAACAATAAATAAAAAACGAATGAAAATGTACACAGTGGATTAAAGGAAGAGAGCTGTGGAGACAGGAGACTAATTACTATCCAAGAGCCAAGGCTAGGATATTTGAGGACTTGCCCTAGGCGGGCACTGAGGGGATAGGCAGGCTTTGGAGATCAGGAGAATATGGGGCATGAAGAAAAGGAGTAGCCAACAGTAAGTGTGATTTTATTTGAAGGTGACAATAATTAGAGGATCTCTCCCTATTAACTTAAGGGCAGGAGAGTCACAGGAGGACAAAGAGTAGGACTGTGGGCAGGGAATTGGAGGAACAGAGGACTGAGATAACAAATTGATCTTTGTTAGATATTAAAGTGTGCTATTTCCCTCAAGTCCTCTGGTTTATGCTTTTGTTGAGTTTTTGACCCTGCCACACCCTAAAATCCCAGGACATTCTCTTGGCTTATTGGTTCTATCATGGGCTTCCAAAGCAATTAGAAAATCCATGTAGGGAAAAACAAAAGAGATCCAGCATGAATAGGATAATGAACCCACTGGTAGGAGTTTCATAAAGAAAGAAACCATTGCATTAATTGACATTTTATGTCTTTTTCTCTTTTTTTCCTCCCTTCTTTATCTCCCTCTTTCTGTCTCTTTCTTTATTTCAATGTCTCTCCTTTTAAAAAAAAAAATCTCTTTTCTTTTCATCCTTTGGATAGAACTTTGACTAGATTCAGAAGTCTGAAATACACTTGGAAAGTTTGTTCTATTAAGAGACAAGAAAAAATTTTTTTCCTGAAATTAAAGGGGGCCAGGTGACTGTTTGAAGCTAAATGTGCAGGCAACCAGCAGAAAGGAATGATAAGAAGCAGCCTTCTTAGGTATTATTGAAGTAGGTACTATTATAATTTTTTTATAGATGTGAGAACTAGTCTCAGAGAGGTTGAATAACTTCTTCAAGGTCACACAGCCCAGAAGCCTAAGAACAGGGATTTTAAGTGGTTTATCTGACTGACCTAAAGCCCTAAATGGGACAGGATCCCATGCGCTGCCCATGAGTGCCTGGTAATCATGAATTAGTTGGTCCCCATCTCTTTAAGATAATTTGACTCCTTTTTGCAAATGAAACTAACCAGAGTACCACACAGTGGGAAGTCCTGGACAGAGAGCAGTTTTTCAGAAACAAGCCAAAGCACACAGTAAATAAATTAACTTCAAATACATACCTGCACGCAAGGGTCCCAGCTCTCAGGTCTCAGGCAGGAAAGGAAGGCCATGGCTGGGATTAGAATCCCAGCCAGGCGGGTGGGAGGCATCATCCTGGCATTTTCTGTGGCCAAAAATGATCCTGTGAAAGCATTTGTCACTGTAACCACCTGCCTGGGCAGCCTCCAAGGCACTGTCTTCTTTCCCTTGCTCAGTGACCCACAGCAATTACTGTATTCAAAGCAGCACCAGCTAATGGGGCAAGAGAGGAAGTGAGAGTGGCAAGCTTAGCATTCTGGACTTTTGTTTCTTTAATATTTACGTCCCCTGGCTAAGGAGGGGAAGTTAGAAGAAGAAGAAGAAAATGTGTGTGGACCAGTGTCCGGAGTAACAGCAAGAGGAAGCTGACTTTAATCTCAGAAAGTCATCTGACCTCAGGGACAATGAACTTAAAAAAACAATTCAGATTGGCTAAGCAGTCTGTTTAACTGACTAGGGCAGTGGCTTTCCAATGTTGTTTTCGTAGTGGAAACTTACTATCCACATTAGTCTTCTATGGTTGCCAAACAAAATACCACAAACTGAGTGACTTAAACAACAGAATTTAATTTTTTTCACAAAGTTCTGGAGGCTGAGAGTCTGAGATCAAAGTGTCAGCAGGATTAATTTATTTCCAGTCTCTCTCCTTGGCTTTTCAATGCCCTTACCTTAAAATACAGCCACCTTCTGAGAAGTCAGGGTTAGGTCCTCAACATATGAATTAGGAGCAGGGTACACAATTCAACCCATAGCTCCAGGCAATCTTGTGAAATCTTGGGAGAAAAACTCGCATTATGAAACTGATTAAAAATAAAGCTCCAGTGAAACACAGTTTGAAAAGCCTAGGGATGGTGGGAAAAGACAGGGATGAAGAATCAAATACACTGAAATTCAAATCCAGGCTGGGTGATTTACGGCCTTGTGATACTGGTCAAATCACTTTAACTAAGAAGCCTTAATTTCTGGTCTGAAAACTGGAATAATAGTTTTAATCACAACAGAAGCTGGTATTTATGACATACATAGAATTAAGGCCTTGTGACAGTAGGCAAATGATATAAGTCACTAAGCTCTAACTTTCTGGTCTTTAAAATGGAAATAATCTTGTCTTGCATGATTGAATTAAATCTATATAAAAGTCCTAATCTAGTGCATTGTTCAACTGTGTGTTTGTTCCTCAGATCCAATAAATATAAAGCAAAGGTGTGAAAGAGTGTGTCTGAAGGTGCTGAGCACAAATTCTTGCAGACTACTTTAACATAGCTATAATATTAAGCTCAAAATAGTCCCCCTATCAAAATTTTGCTTTGAGGATTGAGACTATATCAAAGTCTTAAATGCCTGGCACAGAATAGGTGCTCAATAAAATTTAGTTCCGCGGAAAGTTGATAGCATTTCACTTCCACATAGTCTCCCAAGATGGAAATCTCCTTGGCTTCCTCATTTCTCTCATCAAATACATATTAACTATACTTTCTTATTTTCTGTATTCTTGATGCTTTAGCTTGGGAGCCTCACTGAAAATAGATTGCCCCTCTTAGGGCTAGCCAGTTTTTAAAGACAGCAAATAATTTACCCTGCAGTGTGCCTTTCATATGCAAACTAACCAATCCAAAGTGCATTGCTGAACCACCTCCTCTGTCTGGCTTTTTTACTCTAGGAGGCAAAATTCCTTCACCCTTATCATCACAGGGCCAGGTACCAGACAACTAGAGAAAACTCTCTTGTGCCAGAGCCTGCTAAAATGATTCAAACTAGGCAAACTTAAGACTACTTATGCTGACTTTCCTTTCCTTTCCCACAGGAGCCACAATATAGAATCCTGCTCATGCTTTGCCCTCATTCCTTTTGCCTTCTGGCCAACCGTGGTGCTTCCACACATGGCCCTGCACAATACGGCATGGAAACTGTGAGTAACAAACTTTCCAGTGACCATCCACTCCTGGACTGTTGGTCTCACCACACCTGAATAATAAAACTTACATTTTAAAACAAAAAATTCTACTAAGTCCTAGATATTTTATCTATAAAACAATTCTAAAATGTCCATCTTCATTTCTATTATGATTATTATGATACCCCTTGGCCTAGATTAGTGTAACACATTGTTAATGGGTTTTCCAGCGTCCAGACTCACCTCTTCTAATGTCCCAAATCTACCAGTCCATCTTTATCCTGAAATCAAAGCAATCTTTCTAAAATTGAAAATGGAATTACTTCGTTTCATAATAATAATATTCTGAGGTTGTATACTGGTCATACCGCAGGCCTCTCGACCTCCCACCTCCACCACCCACACACACACACACACACACACACACACACACACACACACACACACCACTCTACCTCCTAAGAATAAAAGTGTGTTATTTCAAGCCAGACACAACTAGACTGTTACTAGGACACAGAACTTAACTGAATAGAGTAATGTGAGTGTGTAGTGGTACAAATCCTCTTTCTTACTGTCACTGAAGAAAATACCCTTTGATGGTCAAGGTGAGGCCTAAGAGAAAGGGTTCAAGATGATCTCCGAGACTCTGTTTAATGAGAAGTTAATATATGTGTTTTATAAAAGGCTTCCTGAAAAATTCTATGACTAGAGAATTCACAATAGTGCCTTGTAAAAAATGCTTCCTTTTTATGATATTAACACACTATCTACTGACTTTAACCAAAGATATCAGTTTTGTGTGTCTATTCCACAAAACTGGAAGTTTTATGTGTCAAAACAAAAGAGAAACTTGAAGCCCTCAGTTATCAAATCTTGTTTGCTTTTGTTGATGAACGGACCATCATAATGTTACAAGGAACAAGGCAGTGGTGATTAGGTACCATCCTGGGTCCATAATTTTCACTGTAGTATAGTAACAGTCATACCTTGGGCGCAGTAGTGAAGACTTAGCCAGAGGCATGGAAAGCCACTTGATTTTCCAGCCCCTTCACATGGAACAAGGTCAACTCAGGAGCCATAATCATTCAGTCAGTGGAGGAATCCCATCTTCACCAGCATTCTGGAGGAACTGTTCAATATTATTGGCAGGTACTGCACATTCAGTAAGAAATAATGAAAGAACAAAGCTGACCTGTGTTAGGTTAGGCTAATTGCTGCATCAACCTCCAAATTTTAGTGATTTAACATAACAAAAGTTTATTTCTTGCTCATGAAATTCTCAGTGAGGATATTCCTGATTGGAGGTACTCCAAGAATAATTCATAGATGCAGGTTCTTTTTCTTTCACTATGCTGCCATGTTCAGTATGTAGCCTCTAAATTTGCTGCATAATGTGAGAAAAGCAAGTAGAAGACACATATCTTAACTACCTCTGGTTAGAAGTGATTTGCATCTTCTCTGCTTTCACTCCATGGCCACTAGTCCCAAGCTTTCTTTCTCTTCATCTTTAAGCCTCTTACCCCCACCAAAAACTAATACACACACACACACACACACACACACACACACACACACACACACACACACACACACACACACACACACACACACAGACTCACTAAGAGGTATGCCCCACAGCACCAATTATATTCTATATTGTGAAAGAAAGCACAAATCTCTGTTGATAAGTGCGTTATCTATGCTACAACTTAAGCATCCTATAATATCCATTTCATGGTGATTAAAAGAAAATAACCAGTGAGCAATTCTAACCCAACCTGACTCAGAGAAGAAAGGTCTCCTTAATTCGGCATATTTAAGAACTGAATCTGATTCTGTCCAACAATTTGAAGCTTCATAATTTTTTTTACATGCTCACATCTCTCAAATCAGAATGTGTCTCATATATGACAATATATTACAATTATAATTGACAGGGTTTTTTTTTTTATTTCATAGTGGCAAATTAAGTAGGGGTACTTGTAATCAATGGAATCTCATATTCAGTGAAGAACAGTTTGTCACTAAGAGAATAAAAAATCATAGGCTCTGTTTAAGAAAATAAAGAAAACAAATATTTAAACAGGGAATGATGAGATTTGTTTCCTAAGGACACTTCAGAAAATGTACCAAACTAATGTGTATTTTGCATCTACAAAAGGAAGTAGAGTATTCAGTGTTTTCCAACTTTTTTGACTCATGCAACTCTCTGTTATCCTTGGATGCCCTTTACTAGTTCTATCTGTTAATGTGCTGTGGACCAGCATCCCCACGATCTCTAGTTCAGAAGTACTGCTCTTAAGCAGAGGCATAAAGAATATCCTCCTGGCTCCAGGTCACCCAATTTCCTGTCTCTAGGGCTAAGTCCAAATGTTCAGTACTGCCCTGTACATCTGAATATTTTTCTTTCTCATACACGTAGTACCAGAGGCAGTGAGTTCACCTGCTGAGGAATCATCAAGGCAAACAGCTTAAGGAATGCCTACTCCTCCCCACCTGAAATGTATGTGATGTTTTCTGTGTTAATTTAAAATTACATGGAATTTTCCCTGACTGTATTGTTTGTCCTTACCAGTAGAATTTAAACTCCCTGAGGGTAGAGCCATTGTCTAATATTCAGATGTCTTCAGTGCATGAGTAGGTGCTCAGTAAATAGTTGATGAATTAATCAATAAGCAACACATCTGTATTTATTTTCACTGTATAGGTGATATTTTCAGTATTTGTCACCCTTTCATATTGAGTAATGTGACTCATAAAGTGTCTAGTGATTTTTCTGGGGCTTCTCTATACTTTTCTATCTCCTACAAATATTCCCTGGGAGTACCCGTGTCCCCCTACTCTGTATTAAGCAACGCAGAGAAGCAGAGTCATTGCAAGTGAATGAGGATGAAGGTACTCATTGCAGTAAACACCATCCTATTCCTGGGGTAGAAAAATCCTCTTTTACTCACGAACCTGAGGCTAAACCTGGTTCATTACAGCCAAGAGATCTTTGCCTCTTTGTCTGTCTCTCTACTCCCCCAATTGCCCAGTGATTCCTTGCTTGTTCATTCAGACCCTGGAAAAGCCTGCTTTAACAGAGAGAGAGAATTATATTTAAAATATTTAATTATTATATTTACTTTCTGGTATCGTCATTTCCTAGAATGTGACTTATTTTTAACATCACTGAGTTTCTTTGAATATACAATGGAAATTACCAGACCAACAAAGAAGCTACCATAAGGAGGCAAAGGTGGCCATCTCGATCACTTGCCAGCCATTGTAAAAACTGCATCTTCTTCATACCTGCCCCAGCCTTCCCAGGCATTGTCACTCTCTCCCCAGTGCTCCCACAGCAAACACATGTCATGCTCAAAAGAGATTATCTGCCTCTCCCACTGAGCTTTTAGCTCTTTGTTGATAGCAGTCAAATCTGGTTTATTTGTTTATGTGTTGTACCTGTCATAGTGCCTGATACTTAGTAGGAGTTCAATGAATGTTAGTTACATCAATGACTGTGATAGCTTTGGATTATTATGGTAACTCATTTGGTTTTCATTTTATATACAGGCTAGTAAGATCTCAGAGAAGACAGGTTGTGTCTGTTATGTTCATAGCTGTAGCCCCAATGCCTAGTCAGTACTAGGTACACAATAAATGCTCAATAAACATTGATTGAATAAAAGAATGAGTGGATGATATATAATCAGTCCTGCCCTTGACTGATGGTCAGTCAGATTTCTCTTCTTCCTCATAATTTCTCTTGAAGAAGAGGAAAGAGAAATTGCAAAAGAATATCTGCCCCTTTTCCTAGGAGACAAATTCAGACAAAATACTTCGTTCTGGTGTCTGATGCAATTCTGTGCTAGGCTTACAGGTCACATTACATAACACATCACTGTGGACAGCACATGCTTGCATCAGCTGGGGCACATAACTTTAGAAGAAATTTAGTAAGGACACGAGTAAATAAATGTTATTTGTCAACTAGCTGGGTTAGTCCACAAGTAGCTCTCCTTTTCTCCTATCTTTCACACTAGAGGAATCCAAGAATCTGGAGTTGATTAAAAGGGAAAATGATGAAAAAATATGCAAACTGAGCAAATAGACATGGAGCACTGAAAAAGTACACAGTGAACACTTCCCCTGAGGTTCAGGAGATATAACTCAATCCATACAGAGTCCAAAGTATGGTGTGCAATTCAGAGTGGAATTCCTTGTAAAATTAAGTTATCTCACAGACCCTCCATGGATCCCCAGCTTTACCCTAGCCTTTGCGAAAGCCCTACTCATGTGCTCTTCCTCCCCCTGCAGAAAGTGTTACCCTCAAATCCCATTCCTCACATGCTCTCCTCCACCCCTGCATACCATTGTCCCTAACTCTTCTCTTTCTGCCAAAGTCCCAGCATTCTGTCAGCTAGAGTTCCACGTAAGTTGTTAGTTTTATTCTGCTTGGCTTGGTGGTGTTGATGGTTATAGAAAAGGGGACCCAACTGACCCTAAGGAGAAGGCTGTGGGACAAAGAAGTCCTTGTGGAATGGCCACTGTGGGGAAAAAATAAAACAAAATATAGACCCAAAAGATGGATACTTACACTGTGAAGGTGAAACTCTTTTCAACCAATTATTTTATACTTTATGTTTCTATAAGTATGTGCCTCCTTCCTGCTTTGAATCAAAATGGGGTGGGGGGGTGAGAAAGAAAAACATTTTCTAGTGCCTTGATCTTAGAAGGTTTAGGCTCCAGGGAGCAGGAGGATGCAGAGAGAGAGAAAATAAAAAGCTTGATGTAACATTGTGGAAAAGAATTGTGCTTTGGGTAACATAAAAATATGTTTAGAATGCTAAACCTAAATATGTTTCTATTTTGACTCTGCCCTTTTAATCCATGTCAAAGGGACCATGCCTTTCTCATCTTTGACTCCTATAGAGCTCAGCATAGGGAACTGTTCAGAGTAAATATCCATTGAATGTTCCCGGTGTGGCACAATGAAAGATTAATCTCAGTGATGAGTCATGGAATAATAACCGAAATGCACAGGCTCTGCATTCTATGGGGAGTCTTTGCTTCTAATACTTACTCCATTGCTAGCTGTGTGACTTCATCCAAGTCACTTAACTTGTATAACCCTTAGTTTTCTTTACACAACAATGCTTCTTCTAAGAAGAAAATGAAGAAATATATGCTAAGACCACAACAACTTAAAGATTTATTATTTTAATTTATGTTAAAACTTGATGGAGATTTCTTATTGCTTGTGGAAAATAACAGCCGGTGTACCTTTTTGATTATTCTACATTGATTTCTTAATATTATACCATTTTGAGTTGAAAAGATGCAAAGTAAATGCCTGATGGAGCTCCTATTACTTTGTATGCTGGGTTGTGATTCCCGCAATGTGTTTTCTTCACTAAAGGGGCACAGACCAACTAAACCAGAGCTACTGAAATTGAGTGTGAAAAGGAAGTGATGACTCAGGGTGTTTGGGGGAAAATATTGTCTTTCAAGACTTTAGACTCAATTCAAAACTGATCTCCACAAAGCTGTCTGGTTCCTTCTTCAGCATCCCCTATTCCAAGTCCCACACACTCTGACATACCCGGTCCCAGTGATCTCACTTTTCTCTGGGTTTCTCTAGAAGTCTTGTTCTAGCCTTTATAAATATGTATTTGTATTAAAAGGCATTTTATCATAGCTAATATTCCTCCCAAACTATGAACTGCCCAAGGCCAAGAACCTTTCTTTGCATATATATGTATTCGACATAGCATTTTATACTGTGGTAAAAGTTGACAACTTCAAGGGAGGGAAGGAAGGAGAGAAAGAAGAGAAAAATAAATAAATGAACTTGATAATAGAATACATTTTTAAAAATAAAAATTGGCAAACTATCCATACTGTATCTCCCCCAAGTAAAATAAAATTATTTGACATTACAATATGGTACGAAGTTAAAAAATGATGCAACTAAAAAAAAAAAAATTCTTATTCTCTGAGAAAAGAAATAAATGCTCTCTGTATTTCCTTATACTAAGGTGCTCTGGGACTCCATAGTCAGAGCTGAACAATGAAGCCCATGGGCCCAACTACTTGGGGTCTCTCAGTAGGCATCTGCTTCATTTTCATCAACCGCAAGACTTTGCTTCTGCTTCTGTGTGGTTCTAGCTGGAGAACACAGGCTAGGAAGTTGGCCATTCTGAAATATCTTCTACACTGGGTAGGTGGTTTCCACGAAGGTTCCTTATTCCCACGTAACTCCTTAACTTTAAAATATGCTGAAAAGTCTGTTTGAAATTAGACTCAGAGCCATATGGCAAAGCCGAGGGGCAGCATATGGCTGCAGATTGCTCAATGCTGATCTATAGCATCTTAAGCTCACCTTCTATCTCTCTTTACACAGGAGGCAGTGATCGGGTCAGAGTTTTGTATTTTGAATTGCTCTGTCCTTTTGTAAGAAAATGAGACTCAAATACAGTATCCATGTTGAAGCTTATTTTAGTTTTCTTGATCATGGTGGGAGTTAAGTACAGAGAAATACCTGTACTCATACTTGGGTCAATGGGAAGTAAATTGTTAGGGTTAGAGATTCAGTCTGTGAACTTGAACTATGGGCTGTGCAATAGAAATGTGACTTTAAAACAACCTAATTAGATCTTACTTGCAGATTTAGGTCATGCCAATGTACACTGCTGGTGGGGACAAATAAGCCAGTCTCATGAAAATAGGAAGCTTACTGTCTAACAGTGAATACAATGAGATAAGTAGAGAGAGGAGTTCTGTGGTCAAGACGTGGAAGGTAATTTTTTAAAAAGATGAAATATCTCAAAAGAGGTGCAGAGGAAAAGTGGGAGTGAACTGTAAGCAATCAAAAAGAAAGAATAAGCATACACAGTGAAGTAAATAATTCAGGATTTTTCCTTAAAAATGCTGGGCGACTGGGCCAGTCTGCCTTCCTCACCTCACTTCACTACCAATAAGATCTTAATTGTGAGGACAAGGAATACTCTCATAACTCGGTTGAAATTCCACAAAGGCTGACTGAGCCTGCTAGTGGTTTGGCCCTACCCAACATTTGTCTCTTTTATGGAATCAAGTTCCAAGGACAAAAGCACTTATTTCCATGAGTAACTACTTTTTTTCTTTATGAAAACTAAAACTTAATTATTCAAATGCACTTTTCATGCAATTAAATCTAGCAGTACTGGAACTCAAATCCATACATACTTATGTGTATATGTATATATATGTATTTGTGTGTACGTATGTATGTATGATGTATGTATGTATTCCAACTGTGTATACTATTAAACTAACAAACGTGTAGACAATGGGACAAATCCTTTAATGTGGAAGAAAGAAGAACCATCACAAGACACCCTAGGGGAGTAAGACAAACAAGAAGAGAGAAAGGGGTTTAGAACTCTGAAGTACCACAAATCACTGTGATTCTCAGCATCATCACTATTGCCATCACCAGATGAGATCCAGGGAGTAGCTTTGATAACAATAAATCACTGAACTGTCACTGGGGAACTAAATAGCTTTATTGAGGCTTATCATACAATTCATTCAAAGTGTACAATCCAAGGGCTTTTAATATATTCAAAAATATGTTTTTCCATCACCATAGGCAATTTTAGAACTTTTTCATCACCATGAAAAGAAACTCTGGACTCCTTAGCTATCATTGCTCTGTTCATTGTCCCAGGACTAAGCAAACCCTAATGTACTTTGTGTCTCTATGGACTTATCTATTCTGAACATTTCATATAAATGGAATGGTATAATATGTAGTATTTTATGACTGGCTTCTTTCACATAGCATACTGTATTCAAGGCTCACCCATGTTGTAGTATTTATCAGCACTTCACTCCTTTTTTTATAGCTAGATAAAATTCTATTATATATGGCTGTACCACAATTTGGTTATCCATTCATTAATTGAGGAGTGTTTGCTTTGTTTCTACCTTTTACCTATTAATATTGATATAAACATTTTCGAACAAGTTTTTTCTTGAGTATAGATGTAGGAGCAGAATTACAGTGTGATGTGGTAACCATTTCTGCCAGCAGTATAGGAGAGGGTCTACACGTCCTCATCAACACTTGCTATCATCTGCCTTTTTTATTATATCCATCTTAATGAGTGTGAAGTGATATCTCATTATGGTTGTGATTTATATTTCCCTGATGACTAATAATGTCAGGCATCTTTTCAAGTATTTATTGACCATTTATGTATCTTCATTAGAGAAATATCTATTATAGGTTATTATCCATGTTTTAATTGGCTTATTTGTGTTTTTATTAATGGGAAGTAAGTGCTCCCTATATATTCTAGATACTAGCCTTTTATCAGATATATGATTTGCAAATATTTTCTCCCATTCTGAGTTTTCTTTTTCCTGATGGCGTCATTTGTACAAACATTTTAAGTTTTGAAATCCAAATTATTGTTTGTTGTTGTTGTTGTTGTTATTCCTGTTTTTGATGTCATATCTATGAATCCATTACCAAATCTGAGGTCATGAGGATTTATCACTAATTTTCTTATAATTATATAGGACACCAATGGAGATTTCATTGAATCTATAGATCAATTTGGGAAATACTGTTGTCTTATCAATTTTAAGTCTTTTGATCCAGTTAACAATCTAGTTAGTGATTGTTTCATTTCAATTACACTTCTCAATCCTAAAACTTTCATTTGGCTTATTTTTATAATTACCTGGCCTACATTTTTATCTGTATCTACAATGAATCTACCAGTATCATGCCAATCGCTATTCATCACAGCCTCCACTGTTTTTGGGAGAGCTCCTAATTTGAAATTCCCACACTTTTTTGCAAAGAATTCAGTTCCTTTGAGAAGAGATTAGGAACTGCTTTAAGGCTTGCTCCTTCCCTAGGTAAAATCTCTAAACCAGACCTTTGAAGCTGCTTCTCTCTGAATGACACTCCCCACTTGAGGAGCTGAGTGCTTAGTAAACGCTGGTGACGGTAGTATCCGGTCATCTTGGCTTGCCTCTCCCAGTATGGAATCTCTGCCTTACAAGCTGAAACAAAGGAGATTGTCATTATTCTCAGTGGTGCATATATGCAAGGTAGAACCTCCATCCCATTAGTGGGTGGTTAATAGAAGAAGGAAGCAGTCACCACTTGGCTGCACTTGCTCAGAACTTAGCCTTGGCAACAGGTAGCTGAAGGCAGGATGCTAAATGCTGACATATTGCTCCCCCTGGGAAGATAGCTTCTCTTCTGGGAGAATGGGGGA
Organism: Cynopterus sphinx; assembly: GCA_030015415.1. NCBI lineage: Eukaryota > Metazoa > Chordata > Mammalia > Chiroptera > Pteropodidae > Cynopterus > Cynopterus sphinx. The sequence continues at coordinate 117,681,217 of CM057385.1, read as the reverse complement.
GATGGAGTCCTATGCTCTTGATAGTCTGAAGTAGAATTTCTGTCCTCTTTCATTCAGCCAGGAGTGGGGAAGGGGTAACTATTGCTTTAGATATTATTAATTCTCACTATTCCTACTGGGTTTTAGTAGATTTTCTTGAATAAATATTTCTCCATTTGCTCTATGCTCTTTGGATCATTTCTAGAGAATAAAAATTTTTTAAATTATTGTTACTAGTTTTTATGGGGTGAAAATCTACAGAGCCCTTCATGCTGTCATACCAGAGGATGAACTCAAAAGTGGGTAATTCTTATAATCTCTTAAAAATAAGGTCAATAATTATAGCACAGCCAGTGGGCACACTGAACAATAGAGAAGAGACAATGGGGCATAAAGGAAAGAAAAAAGGAGCACAAAGAAGAGAGAGATATATCAGCAAGAAGACACAAAGAAAGATAGATAAAAAAATATTGCAAAACAGCAATATTTGATCCAAGTTGGGCCAGAATAAACTTGGGTGTGGAGCAACTGACATAATCCTGATATCAGTCACTCTTGCCCTTCATCACATACTGACTTAACTGCCAACATTACACATTATTTCACATATTCACGTGTGAAGTTTCCTAAAAGTGATCTTGAATTCTTATTTAAAAACTACACTTTTCCCCCTTCTATTTCAAAATATAGAAATTCTTCCTATCCTTGAAGGATCCGTTCAAATGCATACCCTTAATTTCTTTAGAGTTGTCTTGATATCTGTTCTCTCTATTCTCTGATATTTCTGAATAATTTACCTGTATCTCATTTGGAAAATGTTTTTTTTCTCCAGAATACCTTTGCTCCTGCTCATTCCCAAATCTGTTTCTCTGAGATACTCTCGGAGATCTTTTCAATTTCTATTTCTTATGTTAACTAGGTTAATATATACACGCACACATATATATATGTATATATATACATATACATATATATATTTAATTGTGAAGGTAGATTGGCACAATGGTACGCTCAAAGTCTTCACTCCATCAAATGAATAAATAGCACTGAATGAATGAAATGAATAAATTAATGTAAGAAATAACGAAGTATGCATATTATTAAATTAGAAAGCTGAGAGAAAAGCGACTCACTAACCTTGTGGAGAATAGAGCAAAGAAAGATCAGGGAAACCAAGATTCTCTTCTTTGTGACTCTATCACTAAAACTTGCTTTATGATCTTGAGCGAAGAGCACCTACATCTCTCCAATTACCTCATCTGTAAAGGTAGGAAATACACTTTTTTTTCTTATTCTAAGTTTCTGGTTTGCTATACAAAGAGATTGATGAGAAAATAAAATTGAAATGGCAACAAATTCCCAGATTTCCAGGTAATTTTAAATGTAAAGCAAGACCATTTTTTAAATTAAATGAAAAAATATAAAGAGAAAGTGTAGCTATAAGATGTTGCATACTCTACTTTGGCTCCCTAACAGATGTTTCTCTCCTCTTTCTTCAAATACATAATCAACTCAAACAAAGAGCCTGCAACTTAGAAACAATTATTTTGAACAGAGAGAACACTGGACATAACATCACAGTTTGGAAAATCTTATCTCTCCAGAGTTTTTAGCCTAGATAATTGGATCAGCCTCTCTTGCAAATGCTGCTACCTCCCAAGTCTATGGAGAAATCTGATTTTAAATTGCCACTCAGAGCTGTGAGGAACCTTAACATCTCAATTAAAAAGGTGACATAAGAACAAAAAGAGAGAAAAATAAGATGGTGAACTGGATAATTCTGGGACAAAAGGGAATTTAATTCCTTCACTGAACAAAACATCAGCTTCATTTAATCACAGGTTCTCAAATATTGGTTCCAAATAAAAACATATAAAAGCTACAATAACAAATAATTCAACTAAAGATATTTAATTTCTCCACAGAGAATTGAAATTTTAATATCTAACTATATAAGGGAAATTGGGACATACTGAATTTTCCTCAGATTTCAGAATGAATCACTTCTGGGTTTACAAAAAAGACTCTTCCAAATGAAGCCAGACCACTTAACAACAATTTGTCAGGAGCTGTCTCTGCCAAATGCCAATATGATATCAGAATCTCACTGACGTCGAGAAGAGAAGATACCTCTGAAGGATGTACTAAGGTTATGGACTGCTTATACCAAAACTCTAATCTGTGGAAACATTTTCATCTAGAGTTTCTTTGCTCATAAATTATGTTGGATTATTTATCGAAGGAAGAACCTACTTCTAAGGAGAAGGAAAGGAAGTTTAATCTTGTCCTGAAAATAATTCCTCCCCATACAGTTAAGAAACATTCCTTAGACCCTGGATATGTGGTTTTGTTCAGATTTAGGAATGATAAAACTGGATAATAATTCACAAAGCAGGTTTATTTCACTTGAGTGAAAGCATAGTGGTAGGATAAAAATAAAGCATACTTTGCATACAGGAATATTTTGGTTTGAATCTCTGCTTCACATTTACCAATTGTGTAACTTTAGGTCCTCACTTTGTCTCCACCTATGAAATGGGGATAAAGGTTTTTTTTGTTTGTTTGTTTTTCTGTTTTTTTTTTCTTATGAGGATGACAAAAGGCTGACAAAATAATATGTAAAAAATCTAGTATAATGCCTGGCACACAGTCGGTGTGTTAGACATCCAAGATACCATTATTTACTTTATTCTTTATTATTTTCTTCATTTATAACTTAAAATTGTTCATGCCCCTAATTTTCTTCTCTGGGTATTATTGGTAGGGTAGAGCAAATAATCATGCTGACCCACAACTGGGATTGTCTAGTCCATTCATAACTGCCCACTATTTAGTATTCCTTTTAGTTTCAATGCATACTTGACCAGTGATTTTAGAGTTAGAAGAAAGGGCACTAAATTCAGTGTCAGGAGACTTGAATGGTTATCTAACTCAATTGCAATATGATCTTAAACACATCACTTGACCTTTCAGGGACTTACTATCCAACTCTTCATTCTACTATGTGGCTTTTTAACCTGGATATGGTCCCAAAATAACTCACCTATCCTATATGAAATTCCCAGCACTTCTCTTAAGTCTATGTAGCATTTTATAACTTGTAAAGTGTTTCACATTCATTGACTCATAATAAGCCCCACCAGCTAATTCATCTGCCCAGTACTGTGATGTGAGAAAGAATCAGACATCTTATTATACCTGAACCTTTTCAAATGAACCAATTAAATGAGACAAAACATCCAGAAATGTACTTAGAATAGTTACAAACACATAATAAGGTCAATAAATATAAGCTATAGATGTTATATTTTGAAACAAATTATAAGATCTTTGGTAAATAAGGCCATGTTTTATCTCTTCCAAAGCACTTTTTGCAAATCCCAAAATACATAGCATAGTGTGTGGATAGAGGGGATGCATCCAACAAATCAGTACTGACTAAAGAGATGAATTGGTTATAGAAGTATCTTTGAAGCTAAACACCTTACAAATAATCAATAGGAGAGGTATTCAGTAGTGAGGAGAAGAGAGAGATTGTCCTGGAACAAGTAGACTAAATAATAGTGTATGTGTGTTGCATGTGTGTATTTTTAATATCACTTCCTCCAATCAATTTCCAGCTTAACAAAAAGAGCACATCTGTATAAAAGTCTAAGCATCTGTGTTCTGAAGCATTCACTACTAAAATGAACCATAGCCTTAAAAAAAACTGATACCTTTCTAGGCTCCAAAGATTCCAATAGGAAGTGATCATACAAAATTGCTTAGACTTTTTCATTTTACATGTTCTTCAGTTTGAATGTCACCTTCATAGAGATTTCCCTGGACAACATATCTAGAAAGTATCCAAACCCTTCTCATGAATTTAGGAGGAACACTACCTGTGATTCTCCTAATTTTTACATTTATTTATTTTCTGATGTTTTTTAATAGATGTTTTCTCTCTCTCTCTCTCTTTAATTTTATTATTGAGTTTCAAGTATACAGTGTATTGGTTAGACATTTATATAGTTTATAAAATGGTCTATTGATGATAGACATTCTGACAGGTATGAAGTGATATCTCACTGTGGTTTTAATTTGCATTTCTCTGATGATTAGTGACCTTGATCATCTTTTCATGTCTATTGGCCATCTGTAGTTCCTCTTTTGAGAAATATCTGTTGAGATCTTTTGCCCATTGTTTTCGTTGTTTTTGTTGAGTTGTATGAGTTCTTTATATATTTTGAATATTAATCTGTTATCAGATGTATCATAAGTGAATATCTTCTATTCAGTTGATTGTCTTTTTGTTTTGTTGATGATTTCCTTTGCTGTACAAAAACATTTTAGTTTGATGTAGTCCCATTGGTTTATTTATTTATTTTTTGTTTTGTTTTCCTTTACCAAGGCTATAAATCTGAAAAAAAAAATACTGTTAACAATATCAGGGAGCTTACTGTTTATGATTTCTTCTAGAAGTTTTATGGTTTCCGGTCTTACATTTAAGTCTTTAATCCATTTTGAGTCTTTTGTTGTATACAATCTAAGAAGATGGTCCAGTTTCTTTCTTTCTCTTTCTTTCTTTCTTTCTTTCTTTCTTTCTTTCTTTCTTTCTTTCTTTCTTTCTTTCTTTCTTTCTTTCTTTCTTTCTTGCATGTGTAGTACATGTTTTTTTCTTGGGGCAGCATGGTGTAGTAGCAAGAGCCTGAATTTCGGAATCAGGCATCTCTTAGTTTAAATTCCAATTCTATTACTTACCATCTGAGCATCCTCAGGAAAATTCTCGAAGTTAAAGGGACCTGCACATAAGAGCTGTTGATGGGAGGATGAAATTAAATAGCACATTACACATTCAACAAATACTAGTTTCTTTTCTTTCATCTTCTTCTTTTTCTCCTAACCATATGACTATATGTTCCTTGATAAAGGCACTCTTCTACTATAGTGAAATGCCCTTCTTGGAGAAGAATGAGCATTTATTTAATTTGTTCTTCTGCTCTAGGTACACTTTGAGCACTGTTTGCAGAATTAAATACCCTTAAGACACAAATCTACCTTTCTACTACCACCCATCCAAAAGTGTAGTTAACCATTAAAAGAGTGGACAAATATGATTACATATGTTGGTCTCATTTTTTTATAATGCCCCCAAGGATCAAATGAAATAAGCAAACAAAGAACCTTCCCTAGGTACATACAGTGATTATTCCTGGAGAAGTAAAACCAATTAGTTTACAGAGAGTACTCCAATGAATCGTAGAAGATATAAGGTTAAATGAAAGAGAATCATAGATTATACATGACTTGTGGCCTTCACATTCAACAAAAAGTATGTTGTTTCATAGGTAACTAAGGGTTAGGAATATTTATTTGATATATAGTTTTATTTCATTCAGTGGTAATTGGCATCTAAAATTGATGCACACACACAGATTCAAGTACAATGTAAACACACTCACACACACACACACACACACACACACACACACACACGCACCCTAGAGTCAGGGACCTGAATCAGTCTGTACACCTGGGAGAAAACAAGTAATTAAACTGACAGGTAACGAACATTCAGAGATAATTACCGGTAATATTCAGACACACATCTGATGATTAATAGCAATAAATTCCATGCAGGTGATTAATAAAGAGGCAGGCAGTGTAGAGATAATATATAAATGATTAATAATGAAACTGTCTTCAGTTCTTGAAGGAAAGAGTAGGGAGGACTAAGAAATTTGTCTTTCCCAATAGATATCACTAAGAAAGTTTTACTGCATTGAGAAAACCAGGGAGAAGTTGAAAATAGAAACCTACAAGCAGAAATTATTCAGGAAATTTTTGAGCAAGTCGTTTAACTGCTCTGTTTCCATGTCCTCATATGAAGAAGGGACAAGATGATATCTCAAGCCTTTTCTAGCTTTATTAAAAGACTGATTACCACTGACTCCTTTAAATGTCTGTTTTTAGATAAGGAACACAGTAGATGAGAAACTGAAGAAAGATTGGGTCAAAAAGTTTAATATTAAAGATTAAGAAAGGAAAATGTTGGATGTTTGCCAACAATTGAAATTAAGAATCTCTAAGATACAGACTTCAAAGTACTGATTCATGTACTGGGAGGTATGTGTTGAATAATTGTCTACTTACTACATTTTTCTAAATTTATCAGATTGAACATGACTCCATTTTCTTAAATAGGGTATCTTTCAAAGCTTACTTTTCTAAGAAATTTCAGTAAAATCTTCTCTTCCAAAAAATATTTGAGAGTAAAGTAGAGACCAGTAAAAAATCTGGCTTTGTTTTTCAACATGTTATGTGTGGAATCCTAGAAAGTTTTTCTTAGATTTTTCTTGATTTCCTTGTTTGGAAATACCTTGAATCTGATTTACAAAAGAGCAAAGAAGGGAGAAGAAACATTTCTCTATGAAGATTAGCTCAAAAAGAGTGGATCTAAATAATTGAGTGAAAGGGACATCTTTGGCAAAGCCACGTATCTAGTCTTTACGTTGCTGACAAGGAAAAGGAAAACACTAATGTAATTTTTCCTAAAGATAAGTAGTTAGGGGGGAAACTATATCAAATCTAGCCTAGTACTGGACACTGGTCTTAGAAGAAAAACATCTAGGTCATTATGCCTACTCTGTCTCTACCTGTGAACTTGAGAAAGTGACATAAAATGTCTCTCTCAATCTCTCTGGGGGGTCTTCAAGGACATTGGCTGCTTAATTTGATTATTTAAAAGATTTGCATACATTTTTAAGATTTCACCTTGTTTGAGTAAGTTAATTAAAATATTATCTGTTATGTAGCTGCACACAGAACACTCTTCCCAGATTGGACCATTCTTGGCCATACATTTTGCCAACATTGTAGGAGCCAAATTTCTCTCCCAAGATTTTTTCCTTCAACTGATAGCTATTCCATATTTGACAGTTAAAACTGGGTGGAAGACAAACAAATCTTTTTTGCACACTTTTTATTAAATCTCCCAAAACTTTTTATAAATCATCCTAATGCTTTAGGCAAAATTGTATTACTAGAAATGTTCAGCATTACTAGAATTTATTACTTTTTCCTTGGTCATGAGATCTGCAACCTAGAAAAAGTCTTTATGAGGATGTAAGTATTCTAAGTTATATTGAAGAACCCATTGTTGAGTTAAAACAGGAGAAAGAATATATATAAGTAAAAATGCCTCATGATTTTGATATCATCACCGTCACCATCATCATCCTAGCAAATTCTCAGAATATTATTCTCTTTCAGGCACAATTTTGAATACTTTACATATTAACATCATTAAGGAGAAATACAAATGTATTTGCAGCTTGACTTATAAAAACTCAACTTGTAAATGTTCTATTGAAAATGTCCTCCTTGGACCACTTAAATACATATCCTTCTTACAAAACGATGTCCTGGAATAAGAGTACCACCCAGTGGTGAATTGTTTGTCCATTAGTTTAATTTTTTTTTTCTATTGAGATTTTTCTTACCCCCTCCAATAGAGATTATCATATTGCCTTTTAATAAGTAAGGGTTTAGTTGTTGCAGCCTCAGATGACCAATTTGTGGTAGAATGTAATATTGGATTACAATTTTCTTTTCCTCCCAACCTCTGTTCTTATTCACCGAGGACAAATTATTCTTCTACACTCTGATTAGTTGGTGTCTGCTCATATGATCTTGGCCAATGAACAGTATGTGAATTTAAAGTACAACAGAGCAAACAGAGGCTTTGTATTGGTGTGTGGTGTTTGATTTGTTCTCTTGAACTCCAGCCTTGCACCCTAAAAAAATCATACTGCTGTAGATACTACTCCCTAAACATGAGTCCTGGAATGAAAAGACAGATGGAGCCAACCTAAATGAACTCATAGCTTGAACTAGAGCTTCCCAATTGACTTGCAAATCTGTGAGAGAAAAATGAATGTTTATTGTAAACCTTTGATTTGGGGCACAGTTTGTCGTGCAGTATTATTGTAGCATTGATCACCTAATACATTTTCATATGCCCATAAGCATGTTAATTAACTCCATTTGCTTCCTGCAACTTCAGTTCTGAAATCTTATTTACCTTTAGTAAATCTACACTCTCCCTTCAACTTCTCCCTACCTTCTATTTATGATTTTCCAAAGTTTCTAACAATGGTCAATAAATACAAATAAGTTCTGCTGATACCTTTATCAAAAAAGAGAAAGTATACTTAATTAGAAATTTATAAGAGCTTTAAAATGACTTGATATATAATACTATCTTTTTCATATTTTCTTACAACAATAGATCCAGATTTCCTGGGTTTGAAACCAATCTTCAACCCTAACTAGCTCTGAGGTCTTAAACATAATCCTTAGTGTCTCAGCTTTCTCCCGTATATATGGGAATAACAGCAGTATCTACTTTATAAAGTTCTTGCTTGGCAAGATAAAGTTAGTTCATAGATGTAAAATGGTAAAAACAGTCCTGTAAAATGGTAAGAACTCAAAAAGTTTGGTTATTAATATCATCATCATCGTCATCATCATCATCATCATCATCTAACATATTTCAAGGCCAATAGATGGTGTTTGACCTACCTTATGATTTAATTAGGAGTTTGCAAGTGTGCTAAAATGAACAGATGCCTCTAATATTTTTCTAATAGGAAGATATAACTATCACCTATAATTCTAGACAGCATATTACTAGTTTCAAAGTGCTTTAATAACTTTGAAATAATAGTGTTCTCAGAAAAACTCTCTAAGGAAAATAAAAGATCAAGAAGTAATACTCAAATTTTAATGATGAAAATATAAAGCTGAAAGAGGTTGAAGGATTTACACTAAAATATCATGAGTAACTGTGTCAGAGCCTGAGTGGAAAGAACTGGTTTATAAATAGACTCTTGGGGAAAATATTTGTTAAAATAAATGAATATAAAAAAGTCCTTAACAAGCGAGCTTCTAGTGCCTATTTCTCCAGGAAATGCTAGACACTTTTTCTCTACTTCTCCCCTCTAAAATATTTGTTCATTTCTAATGGTCAAATATGTTGAGTTGGCTTTGAATAAATCAGCTAGGAAGTAAAATTAGACCTTAGATATTTGGTACCCAGAATTTCAACTATCCCTACAGTACTGATCTTTAAACCAACCTTCTAATAGGTGATTCTCCTCTGTCATGTAATATGCCAACTTTATGTCTTAAATTTTATAACCTGTTGCCTCTAATTTACCTTGCTCAGAACCTATCTTTGGGAATCATTTCTCTCTCCATGTGTTTACACTTACCATATCTCTTACCATGACTGCCTCATTTTTCTCTTTAGCAAGACAGCATCATTTGAACAACTTGCTTGAATTTCATTGCTTCCAAAAAGGTACCTCTGATTTGCCCCAATTCATGTTGACCCATCCTCTTAATTTGTGAGCAATGGATACTTCTATATGGTAAATGCCAAAAATAATAATAATAATAAAAGGAGAATGTAGTTGTTACAATTAAAATTAAAAATTTCCATAAGCATATGTGTGGTGATATGTATGATCATGAAGTTTCAAAAAACTTAATATATAATATAATATTAAGTACTCTGAAGAAAAACTAATCTCTGATGAGTCATGTTACATTTTAGCATCTTTTTATGACTAAAGATGATTGAGAAGAGGAAAGTTCTACTAGTATCTATATCTTATATTTATAGGGTCCACCCTGCTTTCTCAAAAATTCCTAAAGCAATTACCTGAGTAAAGTTAAAAAGACATTAATGCTTTAAAATAAAAATATTTTTCTCATTATAGAATAGCAATATGTGGCCATCTAGAAATTTTGAAAAATAACAAAAAATAAATTAAAAAAATATTTTTAACCCACTCCAATATGACACATGTCGTTCAACTTCTGATTTAATTTTAAGTTTCCTTTTGTTTTACATATTGCATTTTTTTATTTATTTTGTCTGACACTGTAAAATTTGAAATATGTAACAATTATGTGAACAGATATGGTCTCCATTTCACATATAAAGAAATTTCAACTTACAAAGATAAGCAACTCATTCAAGTTTGCAATTGGAAATAAGCCATCAAGAGCAATCTTTCAGTGTCCTATAAATTTCATTCTCATATCTTCCTTGTTTTTTAATTCTGCCTACAAACTCCCTCCTCCATGTCTGAAAAATTTTCTCTTCCTTTTTTTGCCTAAGAAATTTTATCCATCCTTAAAATCCACATCAATTTAATAAGTAAAATTTACATTTGAAGTGAGAACTGTATGACCTTGGACAATTTTCCTGTGACCTCTGAACTTCATTCCTTGCTTATGAATAATACCTAACAAATGGTCATGAGAATCAAATGAGACAATGTATATAAAGTCCATAACTAGTAACTGGTGGAGCCAGGATTTAAACCACATTTGTATAATTAATTCTCTTGTATCATACTGCCTCACAAAGATTAGAAGCTTCATTAAAGCCTTCTGTCCTAACTTCCCCCTATGAATATCTGCATGAAAACTATATCTTTTGTGAAGAAAGTGCAGTTCTCAGATATGCTATGCACCAGTTCTGTGACCTTGGGCCAGTTCTAACCCATTGAGTCTCTTAAGTTCTCATTTGCAAGATGGAGTACTGATAGTGCCTACTTCATAGGATCGTGATAGATATTAAATAAAATGATACACACATCTGGCACATGTGACTACTCAATAAATAAAAGATTCTGTTATTTCATCAAAACAACAACAATAATTGGTGATTACATCTAGGACCTTTTGTGTATTCCATGGCTTTCTTTTGCCTCTACAATTTTTTATGCCAAGCTGGAAAACATCCTCGTTATCATCCCCCTTGAGAGATGTTAGCAAAGCTTCCTCAGAAGAAAAACAAACAAATAAATCCTAATGCAAGTACCTTTATAAGAAAGGGGGGGAAAAGGCAAATGGGTGAGGGTCAGTTTGTCCCAAGAGCTTTTCCCCAGAGCTGGCTGATCACCATCTGTCTTCTTGCTCTGTTGCATCCCACACTTACACAACCCTTTTTGTCATACAGGTGTCTTTGCAGGAAAAGGATTAAAGGAAAGCAGAAGTATTCTTTCAGGATGACTCAACAGACTGCACAGAAGAAGCAAGTGATAAGGAGATAAGCAGGGAGGGGTAAAACAGACTGTATGAGGAAATTAGGGAAAAGACAGAAAAAAAGGAAAAAAAGGGAAAAAAAAGATGGGAAAGGGGAGAGAAGAAAAAGTGTTAAAAGAAAAATAAAGAAAGTAAAACAGAAAAACTATGATATAAGTCATAGGAAAAAGGAAAATGGAGAAGAGAAGGAAAATGGGAAGATAAAATAAATATGAGAAAATGGTGAATGGAAATGAATTATACTGCAAATGGTTTGTTAATTTTCATGTGAAGGAAATTTCTGAAAACATCTCAGTAGCAGATAATGGAGTTGAATATGCCCTAAATAAGCCATACCCAATGCTGAGCATAAAATATAAAGACATTACTCCAGAAAAAGAGAAAATAAAAACAGAACAACTTTTAGGAATTAATTTTATAGTGACTCACAGGGTACAGAGAGCACTAGGGGGCACACAGTCATAGAAACCCAAGATTCTGAGGGGTAGAGTTAATGGAGGAGTAATTTACTCTATTTACTATCCTTACTGGAAGTCCATGGGCAAACAGAATGCCATTCCCCACTTCAACATTTGAAACCATATATTAATAATAATAATAATAATAATAATAATAATACCAGTTAATAGTTTTGAGTATTTGCTATCCCTTTATGCTATCATTACCCACCAGCACAGGATGTGGCCCACAACTTTTAGACCACTTCCTCTAAGAAGCTAGCCTTGACTAGTCCAGAAGCATATTCTCCCTAAGCCTCAAGACTACAGGGGATCAGAATGATAATATTTCAAGATACAACTTTAAGAGAACAAAATACCCCTTATTTGGAATCTCAAATATTGAGTTGATAAAGGATTTTATTGCTGCTTAAGCACTCGAGTCTTTGAAATCTGATGAAAACTACGGTGTTTCTCCCCAGAAAAATGCACATTTACACGTATATACAATTATTACACATAGTTTTAGGGATTCACAGAGCATGCCTCTTTTACCCAGTAAGGATCCATAGTGTCTAGCCTTGCTGAGATAATACTCTGAAAATTGACCAATCAAGTGATTTGGAGGTGTGACTCTCACTGAGAATTTCTTTACCCACATTCAATGAGCTGGTTTAGAAGTTCATATATACTAGTGAGATAAAATAAGCCCAAAATCCTGTTATTAATTAAATTGTCACCCCAAAACTCATATGTTAAAAACCTAATGCCAAAAATGATTGTATAGTAGTCCTACTTTATGTCCGGTTTTACTTTAAATAAAACCATGGTCTGAAAATATTCAATAGAAAAAAATCCAGGAATAATCCATAAGTTTTAAATGGAGCTCTGTTCTGAATGATGAAATCTTACACCATCCTTCTCCATCCAGCTTGGGACATGAATCATCCCTTGTCTAGACTCTCCTCAGATATCTAAATCTGAATCTAAATCTCAGAGGTGAGGTTCATGAATTAGTGGTGGAATAAGGAGGGATTTGTCTCCAGGCTGTGGTCATGTATCAAACACATGATAATTACCTAGGCCCTCCCTACTCAGAGGGTGGCCTATATCCTAGCAACATCAACATCAGCAGGATCCTTGTTAGAATTGCAGAATCTCAGGCTTCACTCTGAATCTCTTGAATCAGAGTCTACATTTTGATGAAATAACCAATGGTATTGTGTGTGCATTAAATTTGAACAAACCCTGGATTAGGCTTTACATACAGAAGTTGCTTGGAAGGGCACTGGTGGAAATTAAGGAGCAAGGGATACCCCTATCAAGTCACCCCAGACAAAAACTCTGTGTTAGAAGAAATACACCAGATAGCTCTGGAGAGGTCCCTAAGATCACCGTAATTAAGAGGTAAAGGGAAGGATTAAGAGGGGAGAGAAGCTGGAACAAGCACCATGAAGTATTGTTTCCAATAAACAAACAAACAAACAAGCTCAAGAATACTTGGTTAAAATAAAATTTTACAGAGAATCTAAATAACAAAAATAAGCAGAGTTGTTCTTTAGAGAACTTCAGAACTGCCTCCTCTCAACCCCATCTCTAACCAGGTCAACTTAAAGTCACTTCCACAGAAGCTTAGCTTGAAAGCCACTTGCCTGGATGTACTTACTTTTCTTAAATTAAAATTATTGGGGTGACATTGGTTAATTAATTAATTAATTTCAGTGTACAATTTAATAATATATCATATGTATATTGCTTTGTGTGTTCACCACCCAAAGCTAAATTTCCTTTTGTTATCAAATATTTGACCCCCTTTACCACTATTTACCTCCTCCCTTCCCCTTTTCCCTCTGGTACTCATTACTTCACTACCAGTGTCCATGAGTCTCTGTCATGTTTGTTTTTTTTGCTTTCAGTTTTATATCCCACATATTAGTGAAATCATATAGTTGTGTTAGATGGTTTCATATCACTGAACTTATTCTTTCTGATTTATTTCACTTAGCATGATTGTCTCAAGATCCATCTGTATTGTCACAAATGGTAGTATTTCATCTTTTCATATGGCTGAATAAGATTCTATTATATACATGCACTTGCTTTGATGGGTCAGTTGGGGAGTGATGTGTGAGGCCAGGGAAGTGGCCTGAACTTGTGACCTTGTCCTTAGCTGAGCCAAGGGAGTGAATTAGTCACAAATCAGGGAATTCTGTGTAATCACACCTAGATTAGGGATCAACCATGTGACTTGCAGACCACTCCACAGTGGAATACAGCAGATCTGTGGGTGGTTCCAGCACTCAGCTAAGAAATTGAGGCATTTACGAACAACTGAGACAGACCTCACCTCAGTGCCTAATGAAGTACTTCTCAAGACCTATTACACAGACTTAATACACTGGGAAGCAGATGGACCAAGGAAAAAAATGAAACTCACAGTTGCTTGTGTGATCATTCAAATCAAGGATGCTGGGCTTAGAACCAAATTATCATTGCTGGTCCCTCAAACACATTTTGAGAAGTCAGTGAGAAGAGCAAGTTTATTGCAAGGCATCATCATTTTTGTAAACACAAGTGGAAATAAAGGGATTTCCAGGGGTGAAGGTCTGATTTTCCACTCAGCTTCTTATTAAATGGAAATCAGAGGCTGCAGTTGAGGTCAAATGCAAAGCCCCATGGAAGATGAAATACATGCAAATGTCTGGAAATTCAAATATTTGGTCCCAGTGGTCCCTGTAACCTGCAATGGGCTGTTTAGACTGTCAGTATAAGAAAATCACACATGCACAAGAATATAATGGGGGAAACAGTGATTTTGAATAGATGATATTAATGTAAATTACAATTACAATCAAGTTTGATTGAATAGTAATACCTGATTATTAGTAACATGTAGTTAGCTTACATTTATTAAGTTCCTACTATCTGCCATGTACTTTACATGTGTTATGTCACCCAATCAGCTACTTACTGTTGATTCTCTAGTAGCTGGAAAATTTCTAGTGCATAATAGTGGCTTGACATGGATATATGAAGAAAAATAAATAAACAAATGAAAATTTCCTCACTAGCCCCAAAGGATAGTTATTATTATTTCCATTATACAGAGAAAGTAACAGAGGCTCCGAGAAACAAAGTGTCTTTCTCAAGATCAAACAGATACAATGAGTAAGAATCAGCATGGGGCCAGGCCTCTTCCCAGACTGTGGGAGGGACATGCATACAAGTACAGATTGTCATGACAACTAGGATTTTGAACACTTACTTTGTGCCACATACTGCACTAGCAGCTTTACACATTTTATTACCTTTCATCCTCCTCCCAATTGCTTGCTGCTTTCAATTTTATATCCCACATGAGTGAAATCATATGGTTCTCAACTTTTTCTGTCTGACTTATTTCACTTAGCATAATAATTTCAAGATCTATCTATGTTGTTGCAAATGGCAGTATTTCATCTTTTCCTATGACTGAATAATATCCCATTGTAAACATGCAGTTGCTTTTATGGGTCAGTTGGGGTGTGATGTGTGAGCTCAGGGAAGTGGCCTGAACTTGTGATATTGTCCTTAGCTAAGCCAAGGGAGCAAATTAGTCACAAATCAGTCACAAATCAGGGTGTTCTCTGTGCACCTAGATTAGCAGTAAACCATGTGGCTAAGACAGGTACTATTAGAGACAATTCTCTAAACTTATGATGGAGGTTACATCCAAATAAACCCATTGTAAGTTGAAAGTATTAAGTCAAAATGCATTTAACACAGCTAACCTACCAAATGCTCCAGCTTAGCCTAGCCTACTTTACCATTCTCAGAACACATATCAGCTTAAACCATCTAACACAAAGCCTATTTTATGATAAAGTGTTGAGTATCTCATCATTACCACACCATCGTAAAGTTGAAAAATCATAAGTTGAACCACTGTAAGTTGGGGACCATCTATAGAAAAGGAAAACAGAGCTTTATAAGATTAAATAATTTCCCAAGTCCTCATATATCTGTGATAGAGACAGATGAGGTTGACTCCAAAGCCAAGATATTTCTCACTGGGCTACTCACCATGTCCTCTCCCAACATGCACACAAACTCACACACAACAAGCCATCAATTACAATGCGAAGATGTGGCTGTACGCCTTGCTCTAAAATGCCAACTGATGAATACAAGCTTTCAAAGAGCATATTCAAATGCATGCAAGGAGCGAGTAAAGAGAAACGCTACCTACACGCTTTTATGAATTAGAAGGCTCCAAGTTGGTTTTCTTTGATCTGGCCACTAACTAATAAATTACTCTGGCTTTTACTAAACAATTTATGGAATATAATAAATGTATACTATTTCCCTAGACTTTGAGCCCTTGAAGAGAAGGAACTCTGCTATTCCATGTTTTGAATCCCTGATCCCTCACATGATGACTGCCACATAGATACACTTAATAAAGTTTACAATTAAATAAGTAAGCAAAGCAGTGATTAGTGGATCTATATGTTCTTCCTTCCAGTTCTAACATTATTATTGTATATGATTCTAATAAACTTGAGGATTATAATACTTCCACGAAAAACCACCCCATCTTTTGTCCTCTCTATACTGGCCCTATAGGAAATATGAGAGGCACCTTAAAATTTCCAGCTCAGAATAAATTAATAAACTACGAGGCCAAACCCAGTATTCCTAAGCTTAGACATCAAAAGTGGTAGACGTGCTGCCATGAAAACTAGATTACACCATAAATCCAGCACAAGTCTGATAAAAGAGTGGCTGCTCTGAGATCTGACTGATGCCAGTCATTGCCAAAAACACAAATAGCTGGTTTTTCTAGGCCAGTATCCTGGAGGAGGAAAAAATTTAGTAGCTAAGTGATGTTCCCTCCTGTACCTTCTTAAACATCAGGCAAAAGTTAGTAAGTTCTCTTAGGATAATATAGATTTCTCACTTTCATATAGCACTTGACAACCTATTAAGCTTTGTTTTCATGATCTCATTTGGTCTTCAACCAGCTGAGGAGATATTCAACAGTGGGGAAAACAGATTCAAAGAGGTTATCTGATTTTCTCAAGTGTACAAAATGACATAAAAATATTATAATACATGTCTTCCTTTCGTGGGATCTTCTGGCCCTTATTAAACATGAGTCACCTTCCATCTGCCTCCTAACGTTCTAGCTGGCAGCCTGGTCTAGTGAAGCCAGCACTACTTAGATGTCAGAAAGAAAAGTTCAGGCGTATCTCTACCTGTTGCCATCAGTATGAATTTAGGAGCATTCTTTCCCTCAGCCATGATATAGAATGGTACTCTCTTCTTCCCAAGGTCAGTTTTGAGGACTACTTATGATGGAGAATGAAATATGCCTGCACATGTTAAGCATCCTGGGTGTATCTCTATCAGTGTCTGTGTCTGTTTCCATGTATAGATTTAGATACCCACTCTTCTCTGTCTTCCTCCTGAAGAAGAAGCTCACTGTGCAGAGTGATCATTCCAGTGAAAGAGAGAGAGAAAGATCCTGAGAAACTGCACATGGTGACATAGGCCAATGGTGAACTGGAACAAAATGAAGAATCTCTGCTAGCTTGGCTAGAAACTTCCTGAACTGGGTCTTAGTATAGAACAGAACCAGAAACAAAGGCTTTTCCCTTAAGGCTGATGAGAATCCACATGGTCGCAAACAAATTACTTTGAGGCAGCACAGAAACACAGAAGAAAGTGTAGATGGCTCAGAGGCCCCATTAAAAGTTTATTAAGTTCCATTGGTGACCCTTATTTCTTTCAGAATCCTCAAGATTCACATCTTAACTCTCACCTGCATCCAGTGCTGATGTGAAAGATTCATTTGAGGGAGGGGAGGGATTTTTAAACGATACTACAAAAATGCATGTATGGTATATTGAAGTTTCCAAAATGTTTTTTTCTCAGACATATGTCATTGCATGAAGCTCTCCCAACAAAGCTCTGAGGCAGGCATTATTTTCCCCTCTGAGTTGGAATCAAAATTAAAAGTCACTTGGTGGAAACCATGAAATTAGCAGGTGATAAAGCTAGGGCCTAGACCTGACCCTTATGCCCCTCACTAATCTTCCATTATTTCTATAACATGGCTGAGTATGCTGTTCTCTGAGCTCATGAGATGAGCCATAATGCTGAAATTGTAGCTGTAGATTTATTATTACATTGTTTTTGCCTGGATAATAGCTTAGTGAGAGAAGAAGATCTTCAGGATAAGGTCCAAATAAGATGAGATGATCAAGGCTTCAACATCTAAGTCATAGGGCCATATGCCCTTACCCATAAACATTCCATATAGCAATATTAGTGTGAATGTTCTTATATCATCCTCCAACTCAAGGATTCTATAAAAAATACCTATTCACAGTTCTTTCTCTTTAATCAACATGTTGTCTGTCAACCTAGAAAGAAAGAACTGTATAAAAGACTCTGACACCAAAAACTCAGCATCCTAACCTACTAGCATTTGTCGTTATAGTTGATTCTAATAGATATTAAGAAATGTTAACAGTTTATTTATTCATTTATATACTTTATTATAAATGAAATAAAACTTATTTTCAGATATAACCCCTAATGAATTCAATGAATAACTCATATTAAGCCATAGCTAACTACAGTTTTCATAAGGTTTAAATAAATTCTATCAAGAGTCTCTCATTAAATTATACCAAGAGGTACAAACAATTCATAGAAACCTTTTTCAGTTACTGTTTTAAGTTCGAACAAGAGGCATGTGCATAAAGTTACATGTTGCTAAAAGTCTAAGATTATTTTTTAAAAGATTAATTAAATGCTCATACATATTAAATTTGAATAAGCAATGTTACCTTCCTGCCATCTGTCCATATCAACATATATTAAAATAAGAGCTTTTATTTTTTTCCATATAAACTGGAAGTTCATGCATTCAAGGCATACCAAATAAAAGCCAAGTCGGATAAGCTCTATAACTGGAAAGAGCTGGCTTGCTGTCGGCTCTGGGCTTTCTCAGCCTGGCCCCTATCAGTCTCACAGTGGGGCCTCTGAAAGGATTGTAGGGTCTGAAGTGATGTAGCCCTTTTAATTCAACCACACCACAGACTCATTTAGGCACCAACTTTATTGATGTATAATCCTATGAAGTGTGCTATCTAGGTTTCCTAATATGTAGAAGATTAAAAGCAGAAAATTAGAAGCTGAAAAAAAAGATGATTTCCAGATAGTAAGCAAGGAGATGGAAAAATCATAAAATGCAGGCATAAGAATTTAAGAAGCAACATAAATGGAGCTATTTGGTGAAAGGGCAAAAACTCCACATGCCTCAATGGGATGTCCCTTGTGAAAATCCAGTGACCTATTGGATGGGATCATTAAGCATAGTGCTAAGTACAGTGTAAAAACTCAATATATGGAAGCTCCTAAAAGGTGCTAAAAATGATGACACTCTGTCTTTCAGTCCTGAGGTCGGGTGTGGTATCAGAGCAGATGCTCATATGCCAACTTCAGACAGCCACACAAAGATAAAATGACATCTGTCTCTATGGAAGCTTTCAAAAAATGTGTAGTCTTCTGTTTAGAAAGATTTCCACATAAAAATTATTAAAAAGGAAAGTGTTCTCTAGAAAGAACTAACCAGGTTTTAAAAAATGTCACTTAAGTCAAAGCTTAATTTTCTGAGGATGCCAGATCAAAAAGAAAAGTCCTGTACATGTGATCTTCTTTATACCTTTACATTTGATTAGAGGCTAGATGTCTCTAATCCCAAATCACCTATTTTCCCTGTCAGCAGGTCAGCCAAGCTTTTACTTAGGGCTGTACTGGCACTTGGTTCTTTTCTGCTCTCCAGAGTCACCTCGTGTACTCATCTAATGTATGAATTCAGTCATGTCTTTATTGCTTAACTCATTCTATAAAGGATTCTGGTGGCTTACAGGAAAAAACATACAAACCGATACTGAGAAATAAATGAACACATAGAAATGAAGATCAGGGAATATAGTTCAGTAGAAATATTTGTTTGTAGGTAGGCTGCATCTAAAAATAGAGGCCAGTCATGATGGGCACGTCTGGCCAACAGGTGGCCTAACTATAACCTAAGTACTAAGAAGCACCATAAGATGGGATGGGGTGGTGGAGAAAAATAGACAGTGGTCTGTGCATGTATCCTAAAGGAAGATAAGGACAGCTCAGTCAGCTGATCCAAGGAAAAAATCAAAGCATCAGAGATAATAATGTCTTTAATTATAGTATTACAGTTGTTTCTCAAATCTGTCTCTAAGCCCATTAGCTAGAAACATATGAGCACTACAAGTGAACAACACAGGTTCTAATTCAACTAATCCTTTCCATCATGGCAGAACAGTCTACACTGCTGCAAGACCTCTCTAAGAGAATGCAACATGAAGGGGAGAGAGGAGTAAAATATCCCCTTCAACTCACCTCAAGCTGCCAAGAATTGTTTGCTCTGTGATGGCTCAAGTGTCATGAGGATGATAACACCTGGCTAGGCCATTGCAGTAGGAAATTATAGATTAGTAGGAGAAACTATGATGCATGGTGGACAGAGGAGCAGAAATGCCCTCCCAGGAAAGCCTTGCTGCATGGAAAAGAGAGGACACAGTGGGGTGATGAAGAGTGATGGCTGCCGGGGCAGTATTGCTGCATCTGTGACAGTGCTGATTGTGTAGACAACTACATCTGTTGGATAGGACCAAAATTCTTAGCTTTGCCTTTTCTGCTGCCCATTAAGGGGGTTTAGGCTTTTCTCATTGCTTTCTCTTTTTCCCTCAAAAGACTGTTTTACAATTGCTTTTCTGGTTCTCTAGGTTTTTATGATACAGAAAATAGAGAACCACAGGGATCAGAGGAAAGCAGAAAAGGACAATGGATGAATGTATTGTGCTGGAGGAGAACTTTTCTCTTAAAGCACAAAGCAAGGTAGTGATGGAGAAGTTGTTTTTGTTGTTGTTTGTTTTGTTTTTGTGTTTTGTTTGTACACACATGATTTGTTTTAAGGTAATGATGCCAGAAAAATTCTAACATCTATAGATGTGGCTAGAAAGAAAATGGGAAATTTTAACAAGTGTGAATGCGGCCTATGTATAGCATTGCTATTACAATATTTGAGGATTGCAAGTAAAAAAAAGATGAAATGTGTTTGGGGACCTGGACCATGTTGTTCACTTTGGTGCTCTAAAACTGGACCATGAAGGTCACGGTTTTGTGTTATCCCAGCAATGTCTTTTTGGCCATCTGTGTGTAATTCTGCTGCCCAGCACAGCAACAGTTCCTAACAGAACAATAGAAGATACAGAAAATGTGTCCATGAGCATATGTGAGAAAGTTCCAGGGACTCAAATAAAAAAAAAAAATAAACAACAACAACAAAAAACTAACAGGGAGAGGAGAAGAGATGGGTTTGCAGGAGGGGGGAAATTTGCATGTTCTGTGTCAGCAGGTGGAGGCAGTATCTAGTGCAACTTGAATTATTGCTGTTAATAAATTCACAGGCCAGTTAAGTGGGAAAATGTGCATTCTGTGCAAATTATGATAAGAGGATCCTCCCATGTACTTATAACAAGATTGTTCCCAAACACCTGAAAGAAAAATACTTTAGTATGGCAGAAGCTTGCCATGATCCGGCTGTCACTTTAGCCTAGTCTTTCATGATTGCTTCCTTTGAAAGTTTCATTCTAGATCGGTGGTTCTCAGCTGTAAGTGATTTTTGCTCTTCAGGGACATATGGCAATGTGTGGAATCAATTTTGATTGTCACAACTGGTGGAGGAGAGGGAAAATTATACTGGCATCTAATGAATAGAGGTAGAGGATAAGTCTAAACATCCTACAATACACAGGACAGTCCTCAGAGGGTAGTCCCTACAACAAACCCAAATGCCAACAGCAGTGAGAAACACTACTCTAGAAGCATCAGATATTTTTGTAATTAACTTAGGCTTAACTTGGCTTCTCACCTCCAGCTTTCTGATATGGCTGTTGCCTTTTCATTTAACGCATTCCCCATGCCTAAGCAACCATCAAACTCTTACTCTTTCACATCCCCATTGAACTGCAATCATCTTTTGAGAACTTCCTTGGCTTTCAGAGAATGACTCAGGTGTTATTTCCTGCATCTTGCCATTTTATTTTGTGTATTCTCTTGTTATAGCAATATTATAATTCTTGGTAATTTCTTAATATCTTCTCTTTCTCCTCCACTACACTGTAAGTTCACCAAGGCAAGTTGGGGCCAAGTCTTTTAATCTTTGAATCTCCGACTCTTGGCATTGTGTGATCAAAAAATATTTGTTGAGTGGATGAATAAATAAGTAATTTAATCTCTCAGGAGGTTTCTTTCTCTTTTTAAAATTGGACATCATAATATCTGCTCTGACTTTTTACATATTTCTTGTCATGATTGAATGGGATAATAGATGGCAAGTTTGTTATATAATGTTTTATAATGATGATAGCTTCCATTTACCAAGCACCTTCCATGAGTTTGCCGCTGGTAAGATGCTTTACATGTACACATCTAATTCTTCCAAATTGATGAGAGGGGTGCCACTATTACCCTCTGAACTGATAGGAACAACTATGCATAACTGTGAATAAATTCAAGTGTCTTGTCCAACATCACAGAGTTAATAAATAGCAGATGTGAGGCTCAAATCCAAATTTTAGTATTACTGCAAAAATCTAGGGATTCAAAAATAAGAAAATTCCCAAAGATAGGAAATTTATCCCAACACTGAAGGAAACATTTTTTTCTCCTCTCATCTGACCAACAGCGAGACCTTTCTCAGGAAACCTGGAGTTTCAAAAGCACCATTACCCCACCTGGTTAATCAGAATTGCTATATTTGTTTGTGCATGAAAGATAACTCATTATAGCAAATATGCATTAAAAGGCCATAATATATGCATTTATTCAATTAAGTTTAATGTATTATTTAAGGCTCAGTGTGTGATATTTATGACTAGCAAATGGTAATTTATACAGATTATCAGAGTATAATTAGGTGCACAGCTTGTGAGGGCAGCCTGTTACGTGGCAGATGCAGCCATGACTTACTCTGCTTTGGGCCAGTATATTAGAGGGTGTGGTAACTTACTCCATATGTACACTGTGGCTCATAAACAGCTTTAAAGCAAATGTTTGAATCCCATTACCATGGTCTCCTTCCACTGCCTGTGAAAGCCACTCCAATACCTTGGAGAGGTAGCACTTACTCGTGAGGTTTTACTTAGAATCATGCTCCCTCTCGAGCTCAATGCCCTCCACCCCATCAGTCCACCAACCAGAGGGAGTGCTAATTAACAGTTGCCTTCTCAGTAAACCAACCTGCCTATATGCTGTGCACAGGAGACAAGGGGGAAACTTTCACTCAGCGAATAAGCACTGACATTCTACTCTGTGCCAGGCTTTGTACTCAGCTTAGAGAATACAAAGTTGAATGAGGTAGGGCCCCTATATCAGGCAATAGGGGTTATGCAGATTTCTAGGGCACAGATTTCAGCATCCCACAGTCTAGAAATTGAGCCTTGACTGTCATTTACCAGCTCTGTGATCACAAACAAGTCACTTTAATGCTCTAATCCCCAGTTTCCTCATTTCTTTCAGAGAAGAACCTATACCTACTCATTGGGTTGTTTTATAGAAGAAACCACTGTTTTTGACACTAGATATAAACTACTCTTGCCCACACAGGACCAGCTTTGAGGCCCTGCTGTCTTTCCTCCAGATATTCAGTCACACCCAGTATTACTTGATTTTTTTTTTCTTTAAGACTTTACTGGTGAAGACAGAGTAGAATGCTAGTATTTCTTGTGCCATAGAAATTTACTCTAAACATCTTTATCAAAAATATTTGTTTACCTGGTTTGTTTTTGTCCTGCTTGCTCTATTCCACCAGGTATGGCTTCTCTCTTTTCTATGGCTCTCAGCTGTTTACTCTCTTCTCAAACTTCCATGCCTTGCCTCTCAAAAACAAACAAACAAACAAACAAATAAATATTCTGAACTTTACAAAGTCCCACTGGACTAAGGGATCCTTGGAAAATCCTACCTCCCTAAGCTGAGATTCTTGCCCATTTGCATGAAATATACTGTACTTGTTTTAGAAAAAAAGATACCGTGAAGAGATAATTTCTTTGTAACTAAATGAGCAGGGAAATAAAGAATCAGGTGGCCTTCAAGCAAGGCAAATGTCTTAACAAATTTAAATCTTGTAAGATCTTATAAAAGGCTGTCTCTAAGATGCTGAGGTAAAAATAACAATGCCTTGTAACTGTGGACTCTTTTTGTTGTCAAGCTGAAGGACATTTTATCAGGAACAGCTGTTGAAATAAAATATTTAGCAAAGTGAAGGAGAATAATATAAGTGACCGCTATCTTAGCATAACTAAGATATGTTGAAAATTTTTCCAAAAGTCGAAATACTTGTACTTACCACCAATTACACACCACCAGAGCTGTACAACTGACATTTTACTAGATTAGTGTCATCAGTGAAGTAAGCAAGCCATCTATCTAAAAGAAGGATGTATGATCTCAGCACATCGTTCTACCCAGTCTTTCTCCATTAGTCACTAACCCTGATTTTCAGCTAAAAGACACTTCCCTTAATCCCATGCCAGGCAATTCCCCCAGCTTTTGGCTCTTCTCCTGTTACTGTCTTCATCTTGAATGACCTCCCTGGCCACCTCCATCTATACATGCCCAAACAGCACCTATTCATTAAGGCTCAGCTCAAGAGCAGTTAACTTTTTTTGTGAGTCCATGCTACATACTAGACAGTGTTAGTTGCTTTATTTGTATCGACTCACTGAGTTGCCATACTAACCCTAATGAGTATGGCTATTGTCCCCATTTAATGGATGAGACAATTGAAGTACAGAGAGGTTAATGGACTTGCCCCATGTCAAACAGCAAATACGAAATGGACCTGGGGTTTGACTTCTGCATCTTATGCCCTTAACTTCTATACTCAATGCCTTCTGTGATTGTACCCTAGAATCTTCTCCTGTCCATGGAGCTTCTCTTACACTTTATGTTTACTTCTCCTAAGACACTGTTCTTAGTCTCCCTTGTGTGGAAATTATGCCCCTCTAGATTAAACAAAGGCTGAATCCCCATCAGTTTTATCTGTTTACTTTCTTTTAGAAAGTATACAGAAGGGGGAATAAAAGTGCGCACAGTATGGACTCAAATAAGAGCATAGAAATGGTGGACCAAAACCAACCCTCCTAATTTTTCAGCTGAGTAGATGTGCTCATTTTAACATTCGAGACGTCACTCCTGAACCGTGGAAGTCTAGGGAAATATTCTGTTGTTTAAACAAAGGATCTCCCCTCTCATTTCTTCCTTCTGTGCAATATTTGGGTTAGAAATGTTGGTTTATAACCAGAATGATTATGTGTGTGTTGGGGACTTTAAAAAAAAAAAGTAGAAGGTTTTTTTCCACAGCAGGAAGTAAGGAGGGGGTGAGGAGGAAACTATAAAGAAGCCAATTTGTTTTTTCAAACACAAAAAGAAAAACATATATAATTTAACCAAGAAATTATCTCCAAACACCCAGGAAACCCCCTGCGTGTCCAACTAGACAAAACATACAAACCTGTGTGTTTCTGTGCACTGCTAATATGATGCTGACAGTGGGCAACAGTTAGGGGAGGGGGCATGAGGAGTCCAGAAATGCATGTATGCGAGATGCGGAGGAGCCAGCAAGTGGAGGGCATGTAAGGCCACCAAAGGCTGCATGTCCCGAGATCTAGGGCTGTGAGCAATCGCAACACACACGTAGTGTGACAGGAAGAGGGATGCAGACCTGTCATAAAATCCACTAGTTCGTGAGTAAAGCACCTTATGCCTTTCCAGCCTTGATATTCACAATTACCTGGAATGATTACTGAACACACAGATTCCCAGCCTCATCCACGCTTCCTGAGTCAAAATCCCTCCGAGAAGCACCCTGGACTCTTTCAATTCCACAAGTGCTCCTGAAGGTCCTTAGGAACAGTTGAGGCAGGGACGCACAGCCTGAGGACACAGGAGCTGAATTCCTCTTTTGTGACAGGCTGGGCTGTGGGGATTAGAATGGCCAGGTCCCCAAGAGAAGGTAGCCAAAGGAAACCAGATTAGAGAATAGGAGACTAACAGGTCATTTGGACTTCCTGAGCTTTGCTGCTTCACTCTGTGAAAAGTTTCATCTCTAGTTTCACACCTTCTCTGTGAGCTCCATGCGATGCTTTCTGAAGTCGACCCCTGGTTTTTCAAGGATTGTTTGTCCATAGCTACCTCACTATGGCCACCTAATTCTAAAGGCAGAGGCCTTCCCCAAACAATTCCTGGTACAAAGCTACTAGTCTTGGGTCGTAGGAAGAGGCTCTGTGGCAGCCAGTTGACCTTTGATGAATCTTATCTCTCAGCATTCATGCTTCTGTGTAGTCTGCTTTCATATTGGATGAGCCCTGGTTGTGGAAATAGTGATGTGTGGCTTCTAAGGCTAGCTGTCAATGATGGAGCAACACCATCTTACTCTCTCGAAAACTCAAGCAGCTCTATGGAGAAAGCTATATAGCTGGGAACTGAGGCCTCCTGCCACAGTCTCCAGTGACCTATTAGCTGCCATCCTGGAATCAGACCCTCCAGCCCCATGGAGGCCTTTAGAGGAGAATACCCAGGCTAACATGTCGACTGCAACACCCTGAGCCACACTGAGCCAGAACCATCCTAGCAATGCCCTCCAAGTTCTGATCTGCAGAAACTTTTAGTTATTATTTTAAGCTGCTGCATTTAGAGGCAGTTTGCTATGTAGTAATAGATAAATACACAGTCTCTCACTTGTGTCTGATAAGGGCCTAGGAATTGATGGTCCACATAGGTACTGGCTAGTATGACAACCACTGGCATATGATGAATGTATAGGAAACATTTAACATGCACCATTTCATTTACTCTTAAGAGACAGACAGACATCATTATTCCCATTTTGTAATCTAAGAAACTAAGGTTAAGAGAAGTCAACATGCTCATGACCTCTGATTTAGTATGGGTGAATCAGCAACAAATGAACAGGACAAACAAAGAGACTCATAGACATCGACTATAGACTCGTGGTTATCAGAGGGTAAGGGGTAAAGGAGGGGGTTGAAAATGGATAGGGAGAGGGTAAAGTGGGTAAAGGAAATCTAATATATGGTAGCTAAAGGAATCTGGACTTTGGGTGGTCAACACGATAGAATATATAGATGTCAAATAATAATGTACAACTGAAAATTATATAATTGTATTAACCAATGTTACCTCAATAAACTTAATAATAATAATAATTAATAATAATAATAATAATAATAATAATAATATGAGTGAAGTCAAAACTTGAAAAAAAGTTTCACTTCAAAAGGAACTCTCTATTTTTTAAGGCTGAGAATGATTCCATCGTATGTATGCACCACATTTTCTGTTTCTACTCACCTGTCCATGGACACTCAGGTTGCTTCCATACCTTGGTTATCATGAATACTGCTGCAATGAATGTGGGAGAGAAACTGATTTCAATTATTTTGGGTAAACATTCAGAAGTGAGAATTGCTTGATCATATGGTCTTTGTATTTTTAATTTTTTGAGGCCTTAATAAAGAAGGGAAATCTTTAATAAGTGGCGAGATGGATAAACCTTGAAGACATTATCCTGGGCAAAATAAGCCAGTCTTATGACAAAGACTGTCCGATTCTAGTTATATGAGGTTTCTAAAATAATCAAACTCACAGAAGCAGAGATAGAATGATGGTCACCCAGGGCTGAAAGGCATGGGGAGTTGATATTCAACAGATGTAAAGTTTCAGTTCCGTAAGATGAATAAGTTCTAGAGGTCCACTGTATCACCCTGTGCCTATAGTTAATAAAACTGTACCATACACTTGAAATTATGTTAAGAGGGTAGACCTCATGTTAAATGTTCTTAACTGAAATTAAAAAAAAAAATTTCTTCTCTGGTTTTGTTTTCTATAGTCTCTGGGCACTTTGTACCCATCTCGACTCATTCCTGGTGAGGCCCTTTTGTCTCACTTGGCCTTGGTCTGTGCCTCTGTGGAAAGAATGTGTTAGGCTCTGCCTCTTGATCTGTGTGGGTACAGTGGGAGGACTTTGGGTTCAATTCCAGGAGGTCTGAGCCTTGGTAAGATGATGATAATAATAACCACTTCACAAGGCAGTTGAAAAAATTCAATCACAATGCATATGCCATTGTTTTATAAATCTAATAGCTAACACCAAAGTAAATTATTGTTTTTATCATTATTATTGTTATCTTTATCTATGCTACACTCATAGAGATTATTGTATTAAAAGAGCCAATTATGCTGGCTCACCCAGGGTCTATATAAAGGCCCCCAGCTTTAAAGATATTTGATGCATCCTTCTTTCTCCCCGAACATGAAAGAAAAATTGAATGGCTCCTTATTGTCTTTCAGCTATAACTGATTATGGCATGAGAGTTGTTTTGTCAATCTTCTATCACAGTCTTTGAATAAAAGTTTAGTAAATAATGATCATAAAAATAAAAATAAAAGAACCATTCTTTCTTGAATCTCACCCACACAGTCACTCCTACTTGTATCTCCTTGAAAATGGTCTTTATGAATATCAACTTATAGGGGGGAAGAGTTTCTTACATTGCATCATCAACAGAAAAGAAAGAAAAAGCAAATAAGAATGATTACCTTGGCTCCCACCCTTGAGACCCTCCTTAGCATAAATCGAGAGATGAGAAGAGAGGGAGTGGGAAAGAAAGGGAAAAGGAGAGGGAAAACCCAAGCCTGGAATTTCCTAGCCAGAGAAATACATTTTCCCTTTAAAATTAAAAACATAAATCAATTTCACTCAGATTCTAAAATCAGAAATGAATGGGAGATTTGACTGGTAATGTTTAGAAATAAACGATTTCTAGAAATTGACTATAACTTGAAAAATGAGAGGTTCTGCTTTCTTAAAATAAAAAAGAATAGCTACAATTTTTGCACATGCACAAGCACCTCCCTCTTATCAGTTTTCCCAACATTCATCTGCTGGACATCTTTCTTATATTTCTCTTCGATAGCTATAAGGCAGCCTTCCTCTAGATAGCAGCCTTCTTGATTTGGGCTAATCAGGTCTTCACTCCTCTCTTCTGACATTGCTTCCCCTTTTCACCCCAAGAACACTTGTACATCAGCAAGCATTCTTCCTATATTCTCACTCTCTCCTCTCTTTTCTTGGGAGGACTGTAGATTCTGACTCTACTGACTCCCCCACCCTCCACCCCCACCCCCACTCCCACCCCTGCCACCAAATTTCTATTTAAAATAAGTGAAAAAGAAAAATGATGGGATTAAGAGTAATGGAACTTGAGAGAGAAAGAAAGAGACACAGACGCAGAGAGAGAGACAGAGAGAGGCAAAGACAGGAGGAGAGAGGTGGTTGTTAAGACTGAGAAAGAGCAAGACAGATACACAGAGAGAATAGAGAGATGAAAATTAAGGCGTCAGAGAAAACAGGACTAAAAAAAAAAATCTAATCTGAAACTCACTCTTTGCCAAAGTTTCCAATAAAATCATTTCCCTAAACCTAGGAGTCTTCTGGGAATTCTCTCTCTCTCCTCCTCCCTCCATTTCTCCCTCCCTTTTCCTCTGTCCCTTTCTCCTCTCAGACAAAAGGGACCTGAACTATGGCTCATGCTGGCATCACCACCTTTCGTACTATCACCTCCACTACACATACACGCACACACACTCACTAACATACTATCATACAATCACACAATTCTCACTCACAATCTGACACAGTCATAGATGCACACAGTCTCACATATAGTCATATACAGAATCACACAATAGCCGCACACTCACAATCTGACACACACAGTAGTACATACACAGTTTCATAGAGAGTACAGACAAGCAAAAACACTGAGGGGGTGGCCTGAACAAGGTAAGCCCAGATGGAAAGGTTTGGGGAAGAGGATCCTGTCCCGAGCTCACCATATGTTCTCTTAGCTCTGGTAACTCTTATTCATCCATCCATTCATTCATTCAAGTCTATTGGGGTAACATTGGTTAATACAATTATATATATAATTTTCAGATGTACAGAAAAAGTTAAAAATCATATGCTACATGTGGGATATAAACTCTTATTTTTTGCCATTACTTCTCACCTTCATCCAAGGTGGCAACAAACCTCTGCCCTTCAGCCGTCACAGATATAATCTCCACAGAGGAGGAAAACATTTAGGAACAGTGGGGGTGGGGTATTATAACTCCTTTTATTTTTAAATATAGGTATAATTCAGAAGGGCTTCTTTCTTCCTGAGCCATACCTCGGAAAACATCTAAATTATTCCTAGAGATTCCAAACAGACCTGAGATTTGGGATGACAGTATCCTTTCCCAGCTTTTAAGGCTACTATCCTCTCCTTAGAAGCTCATCTCAGTAGCTCTGGCCTCTGGTCTGAGGCACCTTTCTTTCCTGGCATGTTTTTCACACATATTCTTTGAAAATACTACAGGTTGTTCAACTCTTTTGTGGCCTTGCACTACCATCGTGTGGCCCAAGCAAGCACTGCAAGCACTGAAACTGCAAAAACTAGAGACAGCTTAGAGTCCACCATGTGGAGGAAGACCAGGCTGACCTCTCTCACAGATTGTAAATGGGGTACCTTCTTATTCCTATAAAGAGTGCTGGCATATCCTGCAAAAGATATTTGGATCCTTTTTGTACAACTTTCCATCTGCTAGTCCTTTTCATGGAATGCCTCTCCTTCCAAACTCCTCTAAGTACTGTAACGCAGAAAATGAAGATATCAAAACCGTTAAAGAATTTGCTTACATTGGTTCAGTCATTAATTATAATGGAGAGTGAGGCCAAGAAATCAAGAGAAATCTCAGAAGGGCAGCAATGGAAGAATTAGGGAAGATCTTTAAGGACAAAGGTTTGTCGTCAGAGACATGCATACCCTCACATTCCCAATTACTACATACAGATATGAAGGTCAAACAGTGAATAAGCTGATAGCAAACAAACAAACAAACAAACAAACAAAAACTGATTCATTTGAAATATGGTGATGCAGGAGAGCTCCACGGAGACCCTGGACCACCAGAGAGACGAGTGACTGGGTCCTCGAGCAAATTAGCCTGAAACTTTGCTGGAGGCAAAAAATGACAAGACTGAAAATTTTCTACTTTTAGCACATCATGAAAAAAAGGCAGGGTTCTTTGGAAAAGATGATAATGCTGGGCAAAATAGAAGGCAGTGGGAAAAGATCAAGCATGAGATGGATTGACTTCATAAAAGAAGCCATAGGCCTGAGTCTACAGGAGCTGAGCAGGGCCGTTGAGGGCAGGACACTGTGGATGTCACTCATTCATAGGATCACCAGGAGTCAGAGCTGAATCCATGGCATGTAACACACACAAAAGAAACTTGCTCGAATGTCCAAGCACAATTAACCTCTCCAACCGTCAGGCACGGATCTCGTTTCACTTACTCTGATTGTAGTATTTAACCCAAATTCTAAACTGTCTGGAAATTAAATGTGTGTGTATGTATATCTCTTCCTTATCAGGCAGTGAACTGGCAGATGGCAGTGACCGTGTTTTTTTCACACTTTGCAAATAGTAGTAAGTCTTTAAATGCATGTTGAAGGAAGCAGAACATACTGCAAATAAATGATTCTTTAGTTATCCTACATTTATTTAGTTGCTGACCCTGTCTTTATTCTTTCTAGCACGGTGCTAGTATTGTGGAGGATGTAGCTACCAAGTCCTAGAATGGGAATCAGAACTAGTTTTTTGCCTGTATGACCTATGTGCCATTGGGCACATCACTTTCCTCTCAGCCTTAGTTTTCCCAGCTGCATAGAGAGAATTAATTCAACTATTGACTAAGTTCTTAGTCAGACAGATAATGACAGGTCATTTTAAGCAAACTTAAGACACAACTAGTGGAACTTTAAGTGTACAAAGAGAGACAAATGCATCAGTTTTAATTTTTCCCCAGTTAACCTAAGGCACAGGGTTA
The DNA here is from genome assembly GCA_030015415.1 of Cynopterus sphinx. Taxonomy (NCBI): domain Eukaryota; kingdom Metazoa; phylum Chordata; class Mammalia; order Chiroptera; family Pteropodidae; genus Cynopterus; species Cynopterus sphinx. The sequence goes on along the minus strand of CM057385.1, from coordinate 117,649,651 downwards.
GGTTACACAGATTAGTTACTCTAAAAATATCCGGAAGAACATACTAAATGGATAGAGAACACATTGCAATAAGAAAAGTAACATGGCCACACAGGGCAGATGTGCACAGCCAACATCACACAACTCCATTCACAGTTCACATTTAGATTGTCTGTATCCCTGAACACAAGCATGCAGCAAAATATGTCTACAACTGATGACATTAAATCTAAGCCATGGCGGACTTTTCAGACAAAGCTTCTTAGAGGGCAAGTCACATTACTAGATAAAAGAATCTGACTCTAGATAAAAGGAGAGGATGGCATTTGAGGTGCACCAGGGACAGCACAGGAAAAGCATTACAAGGCAGACATGCACAGGGTACAAGCAGTGGTGACTTTAGCCACGGACTCTCAACCTCACTTCAGAAGCCTCAAGCTGTAATCCGAATGGGTATCGCCTGAAAAATCACCCTGCTCCTGTGACCAGAAACCCAACAGAATTCTGTGCTCAGTCACATTCTAGTCCATAGCTTGTTAGGCATAGTCCAGGCCAAACTCTTACCATCACAGACGCACAGAAAATGAGAAAGTACGTGCTGTGTTCAGGGAGACCTCTTCCTATGCCCAGCAGTCACTCAGGTATGTCGTATGTGCTTCTTAAGACACTTAGCATGATGGCCTATTGGCATTCTTTTTTCCACAAATGTCAGACATTCTAGAATAAGCCAGGAGTGAGGGTAAGCAGACATGTACTCCCAACGCAGCCACTTGAAGAATCATTGCCCTGGAAGCACAGAGCCAGAAGCTTGGGTATTCGTGGTCCCAAGTGAAATAGTCACCAGGAAGCCCTCAGAGTTAGTTAATGAAAGGCTCAAAACCTCAACACTAATTGCTGGCTTATGCATCCCTTCTGCATATGTTTTCCTGATGAATAGAGTTATAATGATTTAATTTGTAATGGACCAGAAGGAACTGATTCTACTGTGGCCGATGGCCAGGTACTGAGGATGCTAAGACTGAGAATTTTTTAAAATACATCTCAAAATAAAACAAAGTAGCCAGGACCTTTCCTATCTTCTTGCCAGTATTGTGTGTGCTTCTCTTCCTATTGAAATGGAATACATTACCTGCTTTTGGTGCCCTGCTGTCTTTTGCATTAAGCTATAGTACAGAGGTGCGGTAGAACCATCAGTGTATGAAGTTCATAGGGACCTTGGAGATGGATTTGTCTGGGGATGGCAGGCATACGGCACTGGTGTTGCCATGCTCTCTTGGCTCCCACCTATGGCAGACATTGCAAATCCATGAAGCCATCTGTGTCTTGAACCATTTTCTCAACACACTGCTCTGCTTCAAGCAGGGGTAGCATTTAAGATGTTGCAAATGGCAAGGTTTCATTCCATTGTATGGCTGAGTAACATCCCATTGTATATATATATACTTCATCTTTATCCATTTATCTATTGATAGACACTTAGAAAGATGCAACATATTTTTATCTGATATCTTAGGAGCATGTCTTCTCAATTTGCAGTTAGGATAAGAACTAGAACTCAGATTTCCTGATATCCAAAACATTTCTCCCCTCTCTCTTTTGGCTGCAAGCTTCCTAAGAATGAGCATTGTTTCTTTTTTTAACATGGGATTAAAAAAATAATAATTAGTCCATCGATACATACATGGGTTGCATTAAGAAGTTTCCAGTTTAGCATGTTCGACCCTCTCTATGCCTGGATGTTTTTTCTCAAGTGGTGGTCAACACTGAAAACACCTCCTTCACTCCCTCGACCTCAAGCTCTGCTCAGATGCCACATTACCCACTGGGATTCCAGGTTTGTCTTTTTCTAGCACCATTTGTATCCCCAACTAATGTTACCACCTGCCTCCTCTGTTCTCACATAACATTTTCCTATGCATGTAAACTAGACTTAAGTTGTTTGTTGTATGTCTGCCTATCACATCCACTAGACTGTGAGCACAAAACTCTAGAAAAGATATTTTCCTCAATGATCAATAGAAAGGGCCCAGGACATCATAGGCTTCAGTGAATTTTAGTTGGATTAAATTGAGTTACTAGGATCATCACCATTAAGTAGAAAATCACAGAACTTAAAGTTGGAATGTACCTTAGAGATCAAGAGCTTCAGGATGGGAAATAAGTTTTTTCTTAAAGCTAATCCCAATTAATATTTAGTGGCCACCTGGAGCAACATGTTTAGAAGAACTTAGGTAAAGTCCAAGTGCAGGAGGAAAGAGTATTGAGTTGTGTTTTGTGATGTCTGCCAGGTGTGAGAAAGGAGGAATTACAAAATGCATGCCTCCGCTGCCCTTAGGGAACAAGTCTACTTCCTACTAGTTAATTTTAAAGGCTGCACAATGTAGTGGATGATCTAGAGTTTTGGTACCACTGGTTATGAGGTGAGCATGGGGGTCTTCCCTCTCCTTATGTCTCTAGATTCTTGTGGAGTTGAGAACGTGGTCATGAAAGTATTTTACAAACCATAAAACAATATGCGAATGTGCGATATCATTGATTATTAACTATAGCATTTGTACCAGATTACATTTTCTGTGTTCTGTCTCTTCCTCTACTTTGCATTGTTATGTCTCAGTTCATGGTTTCTTTATCTCTGTTTTAAGCTTCGGCTATAATCCTATAAACTAGGCTCCACTTCCCTACTATGATCCCTCTGAATCTAGCTTCCACGCAGCCATCAGAGTCATCCTTCAAAAACACCAGGCCTAACCCTGTTACTCCTCAGTTTAAAAAAGCTTCAGTGACTCTCTGGTGCCTTCAAATCCTTAGACTAACAAGGAAGCCTGTTACAAAGTCACCTCTGCTTAGCCTTCCAGATTCACCTCCAGCCATTCCATACTTACTTAATATTGTAGAAGGATCCTTCTCACCATCTTTCCCTTAATGCCTGATATTTCATGGATCTGGGACTTTGTTAACATTGTCCCCTCTGTCTAAAAGGTTCACCTATTTCTTTCTAATTGGAAAATTCCCATTTATTATTTAGAATGAAGTAGGAATGCCATCTCTATCAGGACTCTACTATTCATTCCCCTAGGCAGTATCGATCACTCCTATCTCTGTGGTACTCCCATCACTTTGTATGTGTTCTACCCAGGTATTCCACTAAAGTTTTGACTCCTTATAGGGTACAATTCTCAGTAAATAGATTAGATCGGATTGTGTACCTCAGTTTTTATTGTGCTCTGGAAAATTCATTCGGCATTTTTTGAACCATCACATAATGACATCCCATGTCACATAACCATCTGTTTAGATGTTTCTCTCTCTCTCTCTCTCCTATAAGACCATGAGCTTCATAAGGTGATTCACTCCCATCCTTCTCATCCTGCAGTCAGTGTCCATACAGCAGCCAACTCTGGTTATAAATCAGATTTTATGATACTCTTCTGTGTCAAATATTCCAAATTTACAAATGAGATTGAAATTCCCTGCCACAACACCAGGCACTGGGTACTGCCAATCTGGCCCCTTTTTGGTCTTCAGCCTCATCCGTTCTCACCCTTACCGTCAAGTACTGAGCTTTCTTTTATTTCTTGAAGTTTTTATCCCATCTCAGGCCTTTCTACTTGCTGCTCTCCTTCACTGGGAAGCTATGCCCCAAACTGATCCAGCTCTGAATGAAAGGCTAGATATGAAACAAAAAGTTAATAAAAATTAAATTCACTGAGGCTCTAGAGAGATGGACAGGCCAGGAGAGAATTTTTTGTAATGACAGATAGGCTGGAAACTGAGATTACTTACTAGTTTTCGGTTCCACTTACCCAGCTCTTCATTCTGAGCTCCACGTGCCTTAGCTTTCAGCTCTCATTTCAAACACTGTCTTCTTGGCAGGGTAACGGCCGATCACCATGTCTACACCAGGCCCAGCACCAGTCATTTTTCACCTGTTTTGTTTTCTGCAGATCACATACCAGTCCCTGAAATTATCCTATTTGTGTATCTGTTCAACGTGTGTGCTTATCTCCTTCCACTAGAATTGAAGCACCATGAGGGATGATACTGTGTTTTGGTTTTCCCGGTGTTCCCAGGAAGATAGAAGAGTACACATGGGAGGCTCCCAATACATACCCATTTGTTAAATGAGTAAATGACCTCACCTGGCTGCTCAGGAAATGTCTGTTCAGTAAATTAGTTAATTACTTCTTAGGTGGCAACAACTGACTTTTTAAATTTTAAACCCAAATTGTTTACAGTAGTCTAGGGATAAATTATTCAAGGTGTAGAACATCCAGAAAGGTTCCTAAGTCTCTCTTATGTTGGCCATCTCTCTGTTAATTTGGGTCCTTAGGCAGAGAATGAACAGAGCAGAAAATTCAATCTAATCACAGTAAAACCTTCTTAGCAGTTCTGGACATAAATAAATAACTCTCTTTTTGGTGCTGGCGATCAAACCTGCAGCCAGAAATAAAGCTTTTATATTTTCCAAAGACTTTATTCCATTTCCCTTTTTTTCCCTGTTTTCACCTATTTCTCTTAACCCACCCACATATAAACCCAGAGAGAATTTATTTCACTGAATATTTCATAAGCCAAAAGCAACAGCTCATTACCCAAGGACAGCAAAAACAGTGGAGAATCAGGGCACCAGGTGAGTATGGATGAAAAAAAACTGTCATTGAAGAGCACGCAAATTATCTGTCTGGCATGCAACCAGACTTCCTGCCACCTGAGCTTTCTCTAGTCCAGACTCTACATGCAGGGAGAAGGCAAAAATGGATTAGTTCTTCTTCAAAAGCAGAGAGCAAAGAAACCCAGAGAGATTAAGTGACTGGCCCAAGGTCACCCAACATTCTGTGGCCAAGTCCAGCTGTGAGACCTGAAAATGTCCCTTCAATCAGCAGGTCTCCCTAAGGCTATTCTGGCACTTGGCTACCTGCCTGTAATTTTCCTGGCTCTAAATGAGAGGAAAATAATGGGACATAAAAAGTTAATAAATAGCAAACCCCTCAGACCCTGAAGGGATGGACAGACCAAAAGTGACTGTTGACTTGTGTGTGAGATGGCACAAAGAGAGTATGCATTTGCTGCTGGTTTACGCTTACCTGGGTCTTGCTCAGAGCTCCCCAAGGCTCTTTCTGACTTCATTTTAAAGTTCTAAATTCTCTCATGGGCCTTTGTGAGCCTGGGTGCATACAAAAGGCTCAACAAAATAGCGATACACAGACTATAAACAGGCTTGTTGTTTAACATTGGATGTATACTTGGACGTGGGGCCGAACACTTCTCCCTATCAAAGCCTATATTGGAAGAGGCTGCTGTGGTCCAGGCCAGGCCAATTACAGTTTCCCTTACTCCTCTCATCGTGGCCACTGTGATTGGTTCAGAGTTAAGTACGTGGCCCAAGCCCAGCTATTGAGACACTGCCAGGGCTTTCAAGAATTGTCCAAAAGGTGTTTTCTTCTCTCTGGGATTGCAAGCTGTAAAGTCCATGTAGACCAGGAGCTACGGCATCAATATCCCAGGGTCCACAGAAGCCCATGGCAGAATGTGGACATGGGCCTTGACGAGCCTGAAAACTGGGGATTCTGAAGGAATGATGTAGGTGCTTTCCCTTAAATCTGCAGATCCTTTGTCACCCCTTACACACACAAACACACACACACAGAGACATACACATGCACATACACAGATACAGACACACAGACACACATATAGACATACATACTCCAGCACAGATACAGTCACACAAACTGACACACCCACACACATACACTCACATACACATAGACACTCATACACACAGACACACACATAGACTCATACACAGATATTCATTCACAGACACACATTCACACACAGACTCACACACCCTCCAAGAAGTGCCCACCTTCTTTGTTAATGGCAGACATGCCGTGTTCCACTCTCCTTGGTAGGTGGCTTTGATGTACATCTGCGTGCTTTTTTTTATGGATCTTCTCTGGCCAGTGCCCTTCTCCTTGCGTTTCTGCTTCTGACCTCTTCTCAAAGGTTCTTCCTGCCTCAAACTATTCCTGCTACATTCTCCTTACCACTGCTCCTGACCTCCTGCCACCCACCACCTCTGCTTATCAGTTCCCCCCAGGGAGGTAACTACTTTTTAGGTCCTCTTGGGTGCTGACACCATTCCTTAGAGCTTGTCACTTTTATTCCATCTACCACAGTGTGGTGATGGAACATGAAGGTGAAGAAAGGCACCTGGAGGGGTCAGGTAACACTTTCAGGTGAAAGTGAATAAACAGTCCTGGCAGATGAGTGAGAATTGCCCAGGTGAAGGATGAGAGAATTAGGAAACAGTGTTCTGAGGCCTTTAGCTAAGAGAGTATAAGAAACTCTCTGCAGAGAGACTGAGAGCATAAATAAGAGACTGAAGTTGTAAATACAGAGCAGATTCTGAGGGTTATGGGAAAGTGGTTGGGTCTTATCTTAAGGGAAATGTGGAGACATTGAGATATATTTAACAGCATCTCCACTTGAGGTGCATCTTTGCTCTGTCATTACTTGTCAAAGCACCTTGGATCTTTTTATTACCTCTTGCATCTGTCTCACTCTCAGGTCCTATCAAGCTGGCTTTGTGTCTGTAACTCACGAATTCTGGTCCTGACTTTTGATCAATCATTTTTGGAATTTTCTGGAGCCTAACAATCTCGAAGGGGCTTCCCAAAACACCTTAGGACCAGTCACAGGCTGTCATGGCTTCTCATGTCTAATCAGAGACTCTTTTGGCTTCTCAGGGCCTGTCAAGATCTGTCATACTTCTGGGTGTCTTTTGGGGCTGTAGGCCCCTGAGATATTGCCAACCCCTGGTTTGGACTATAACCCTTTCCTTGGTATATTTGTTTCTACTCACAGTGTCTGCCTAGGTAGTCTCTCGTCCATGAGACAATCAGTTATAACTGACTTTCTCCCTCTGTTCTTAGAAGATGAAGCTCTATGGAACTAGAAGAGTTCATACATTTCTCAGGCCAAGCCTTTAGAGTTTGAGTGTTGTTTGAAACCTACAGTAGGTTTCATCAGCCATTGCGTTAGGTGCATGTCAACCATAACTTCATGGCCAATGAGCTATAAAGAAATGTGGAGGCTGGATTTCTAGGACAGAACATAAAAGCTCCTTGGGCAGGCAAGAGATAACAAGGGTATGTTTCTCTGTGATTTTGGCAAGAGATATAGGAGAACATTACCTCGCTGTGGATCAGAAAGCCACACTTTACCAGGGGAAACTGAAACCTTGAAGGATGTCAGTGGTGGCAGCATTTGGTGATACCTCCAGGACACAGATCCAGTGTTGGGAGCCATTAACACAGAGACAATTGTTAAATCCTGTGACAGGATCAGGATGGGATAGGGAGCTTCAGAAAGGAAAGCAGGAAAGACACCCAAACCTCCAATTAGTCATTGCTTTAAGGTTAGTCTAGAGAGACAGTAGAGACAGAGACAGATGTCCTCCCCTTCCTGGGGCACACGGCTAGAGAGGGAGATTGACATGCTGGGTGGGGAGACTGAAATGAAGTTCTAGGAAGGCCCAAATTTATTTATGACAATGCAGAGCCACTGATAAGTTTAAACAGAAAAGATCACTCTGGCCACATTGTGGAAAATCAACAGTCAAGATCAAAAAGGAAGGCAGGGAGACAATTTAAAAGGTTGTCACCAGGATGGAGACTAGAGATGATAGCCCCAAATTATTATTCCCTACGTTCGTCTAATGGGTAGTGATGAGAAAGTAATTCCGTACTATCTTATTTTCTTGTGGCTGGTAGTGAAAGTACTCCTAATGATATTAACAGTAAACTATATTTATTGTAATATGTTATCCTCAAAATGACACATCAAATGTGTACTTTTATTTTTCCATTTTAAAGATGGGGACTAATGCATAGCAGGTTTCGGTACTTGCCCAGTGATGCACAGCTAGACATAGCAATTCTGAAATTTAAACCAGGTCTTCAGACACTAAAAGCTCTTAATTGTGTAAAAATTATCTCAACACTGAGATAGAGCTTTTATCTTTTTATTATTACTTTTTGTAAATATGTTAAAAAATGGTACATATCATCTGATGTTTTTTCTCTTAGCATTAAAAAATACATTTTCTATAATAAAACTTCATAAATTTGCCTGATTATAAAAATCACCTGGGGCACCTGATAAAAAATACATATTTTCAGTCTCCTCTCCTGGAGATTTTGATTCATTAAGTCTAGGATTAGGCCTATGCTTTTATAAATTACCCCAGAGACGCCTGTGATCAGAGAAGTTTGTCAAACATTCTACAAAAGATGCTTTTTTATTGGCTGTATAAGATTTAATTATGTAGATATTTCACAATTTAATTTACAGTTCTCTGCTGGTAGATTGTGGGTTTTAATGACATTTTAATACTGAAACAACACTGTGATGATCAGACAAGTGCACGTCTCTGATTATTTCCTTAGAGAACCATGGCATTTAAACTCATCTCCACGGCTCTATGATTGAGTTTCATATGCATGGGAACCTAGCCTGAGTGCTTCTCTACTGCAAATAATTCTAAGAATGTGGTTATCTAGGAGGTGGATACAGGCTACAGATGAGGGAAAAGGAGGCACAGAAAGCATAAATGTATAAATTTGTCTTTTTCTTAACATTTGCCAATTTGCATACATTAAACACCCACTAGCATTTGCTAGGTGCTTTTCTCTATATCTTATTTTATCACCTCTTTAGTTCCACAAGAGAATATTACTCTTATTTTACAGCAGAGTAAAATTGAGTTTCAAAATGGTAAACTTCCCCAGCTAGTAGTGATATATCATATTATGGGTCAGTACTAAGGATACGACTATTTTATATCACTTAATCTTCAAGACAAATGTATCATTAGGTGTTTATTATTATTACATCAAAGATAAAGGCACTACTATCATCCTCTCCTTTTATTTTTAGATGAGGAAATAGAAGCTCAGAGTGGTCTAAGATTTTGCTTACCATCACATAACTAGTAAGAGGCAGTTAGGGGTCCTAGATTAGGACCCAGATATGTAGCTCATTTATAGACCCTTTTTTTTTTCCAACACAATATGAATTTCTTCCATTCAACTATCACCAGCTCTTACTTTTAGTTTTAAAAACATTCTCCATACCTTTCCTAAAGCTGCTAAAAATATATGTAACTCAAAAAAATAGGCTTGTATTTCCAGAAAATGAGAAAGGTCACGCTGCTATGTCCTGAGTACAGAGATCAGCAATCACTTTCCATTAGGCAGGAAGAAATGTTGAGTCTGGAGAAGGAAGGTTGAGTATGGTGCTATGACTGGGCTTGGGTTTGATTTCAAGACTGAGGATGCTGAAGCTGAAAGGTGGACAAGAGGTGAACAGATGGCTAGAGAACTGTGAGAATTTAATCTTAGTCTTAGTAGGAAAATCAATCAGGTTACCTTTCCTCCTACTCTGCTAACTGAATAGAATTGCCCAGAGGGAACATAGGTAGAGGGCAGATTTAGCACCACATCAATATAGAGTTGAATCTCTACTTGATGACTGAGTGAACCTGAGTTGGACATGCCTTTGCTCAGAAACTCAGTTTCTTCATTTGTACAGCAACACAAAATTTAATCAGAGGATGATTGTGATAATTAAAAGTGATGTCGTGACTAAAAGGTTAAGCACATTTGGATTCGCAGTGTGCCCTTATTATTAGATCATTCCTTGCCTTCTCCCAAAGCTCCTTCTTCAGAGTGCATCTGCCTTGGCTCTCCCAGGAAACTTCTTTCACATAAGCCCAGGATGGCACATGGGATGGGGTCTGAGCAGGGATTCATTAGGCAGAGGGAGCTGTTACCAATTCTAGAACAGGTAGACTCCTCAGTCTTATTTTATAGACAGTACTAAAAGAAATATCTGAGCTTATAATATGGAGGCCCATTCCAGAGATAAAATTTTGACTCTGATATTTACTATAGAAGATTGGTTAAGTCACTCTGGGTAGAGATGGTATTGTTATTAAGTGAAGGAAATGATAATATTACCTTTATAGCAGGACTATGATGAACATCAAAGGAACTACTGGTTTGCAAGCATACTGGTGACACATCTTGCCTCTCGTTCTGACTCTGCCATGATACAAACCCAGACACCATGTGTCTCTAGAGCAATATCTAAGCATTACAAATGAGAGAGAGGGTTGCAACGTATGGTTAAAATCTCTTTCAACTCTGATTTCCTGTGATTCTGTGACTTAAATAAGTCCCACCAAGGTAGATAGAATCTACATTGCCATACTTCTAGTCTGGGCATTTCTAATTTATATGGTTTTCTCAGCTCAGAGATTTGTACCGTGTGCTTTTTGGAAAGTCTTCTTCCAAGATATACCTTCCTTGTATGGTACCTCCAAATATCAACCTTTTGTCAATCCCTGGGAAACCCTGCCCCATTTATGGTATTCTCTTCCTGTGAAGTTTACCAACTTTTAATTCACATTATATTGATAAAGAAAACTCATCACTCTTATGTCAAATGATCTAATTTTAAGTTCCAGCTATGCTGCTGTGTGGTCTATGACTAGACTTTTCCTCAGGAAAAATCCCTAAGAGCATATAAGTTAAAAATTTATATATGTTTTAAATTCCTGAAAGGCCTATTATTGAGTCAAAAACCAGAGAAGAATGACTCATCACTGGTGCAGTGAGTAGTTCAAGACCCAGAATTCAACATTAAGTCTGGGTGATATGGGTCAATAAATACCAGAATTATTGCTTAAATTAAATTATTCTTGGGAACTGACACAGCTTGGACTATAAAATCACAAAGCTCTGCATTCCTTTAGCCTGAAAACATTAGACTTTACATAGGATATGACCTGTAACAGAGATGAAACTTAGACCTGAGTCTTTATCACAAATATATCTTTTTCTCTACTTACAGTTGTTTAGGAGAACTGAGGTTAAAGCAAAGTTGAATGAAATCCACATTGTCATTTTTCTCTCATCCTCAGTCCTTGCTTGAGTTTTTGGGCTAGTTCATTGAAAGATTTTTACCTTCTGTACTCAAGTTTCTGAACACTCAATCTGTAGTAACTATGTATTGTTTCTCATGACCAGGGTCTAGTCACCTGGATCTAGCTATGCCTGAAAACCAAATCTGGATTTTTATTTTTTTTTCTAGACACATAAGCCACTGCAGGTCTTGTTTTCTCCAGGCCAGTTTGAATTTTACCCTTGTCACTTACACTTGGAAGTGCATCTGCCCAATAAAAAATATTGTCTTCCTAATTAAAAAGTAATATTGGATAAATTAATCAATTTTGATCATTAACCATATTTCCAGTTCTAGGACTATGCTAGTTGATGAGAGTGCAGTGATGAATAAGACTAAGCAAGCCCTTACTCTATAGGAGCTCATTTTAGTTGAGCAGACAAGCATTTACAGAAATAATTACAGCATAACCTGCTTGATCATAGTTACAATGAAGTCAAGAAAAAAAATGAATTGGTTTCCCTAGAGAAGCTGGAAAAGGCTCTACAGAAGAGGTGACATTTGAACTGGACATTGAAGATTTGATTAGAAGTTTTTAAGTGGAGCATTGGATCTCAATCGAAGGTATTTTTACCCCCAGGGGACATTTTTGTTTGTCACATCTTGGAGTTTGGTAGGGATGATGCAAAACATCCTAATATGTACAAACAACTTCCACAACAAAGAATTATTTGGCTCCAAAGTCATTAGCCATGATATTGAGAAACTCTAAAGTAAGGATATTTTTTTAAAATCCTTTTTTTTTTTTTTTCAGAACAAGATGAACATAAAGCCAGGAGTCTTGATTAGTTCACAGTAATGAAAACATCCTGATGCAAGGAAAATAGGTTGAAGTCAAATGACAATTGATCTTTGCTAGGGAGGGCTTTGAGCATTATCCAATAAGTGTAGGAAGCTATCAAAATTCTTTTAAACTTGTAATTAGAAAAAAAAAGCCTCCTATGTTTGACATCTTGGAAATGAAACAGTTCTATAAGATGACTAGTTCCTTAATTGTGACTTTGATTATCTGGAGCTATTGAGGATTAATAAAGATTCCCATAGAAGACAATTTTAGAGAATTATGAGGCTAGAAGAATCAATGGGTTATTAACTTAACTGCTGAACTTTACCAAAATGATGCTAGTGATATTGATAATGAAGGAAAGAAACCATTGAGTTTGGTTTGCCTCTAAAAATGTTTATTGGATTGTGAGTCAAGCAGAAGCTTCCCCTGCAAAGAGCCTTTTCCATCTCCCCTGTGCCTCTTATTCCCTCTCTTTGGACATTGAGCCAATTCATCTTGGAATAATTAAATATTTTTATAATGAATCAGATGCTGGTGACAGAAGCCAGATTGACGACTCTGGAGGAGGAAGCTTGAAGTGCTCACGTTCCTCACACTGAGATGACAAGAAGAGTTATGTGTGCTGAAAGATTTATCGTCAAGCTGTCCATAGGCACCTCTTTGGCCTCCAGAAAGTGGTTTAAAATTAGAAACAATCTGGAAGCCTTTTAGAGCCAAAAAGGAGTGTATCATCACATTGACGTTCTTTCCTTGTTACCTTCAGTGGAAGGCATTACAGCTTGTATTCAAGCAAGGTCTACACTAAAAAGGTTGCACTTGACTTTCTTCCACCTCTATTTCCTGCCATTTCCCAGTTTTTAAAGCCACAGAATTTTAGAGTTATAAGAGATTCCAAAGATCACATAACTCACCTGTGTTCATTTTACGGATGAGGGAAGTGAAAGCCAGAATCTGATTAATGATTTAGGATTACACGGGCTATCATAGAATAAACTAGAGAGGACGTCTAGTTCTTTCTCTTTCTCTTTTGAAGGCTTTCCCACTTCACTTTTTTTCCCCAGCTCTGTTACAATATAACTGACATAATATTGTATAAGTTTAATGTGTACACATGTGTACAATTTTAAGGTACATAAATATTGCAAAATGATTAGAAAAATCATTAAGGTTAGTTAACACATACTTCACCTGACAATTACCATTTTTTTTAGTTGGGTTGGTAGTGAGAACGTTTAAGACTTACTCTGTTGATGACTTTCAAGTATACAATACAGTACTGTTAACTATAGTCTCCACATCATACATTAATTCCCAGAATTTATTCATCTTAAAACTGGAAGTTTGTACCCTTTGACCAACATCTCATTTTTCTCACTCCCCAGTCTCTGGCAACCATCATTCAACTCTGTTTCTATGATATTTTTTTCTTTTTTAGATTCCACATATAAGTGAAATCATACAGTATTTGTCTTTCTCAGGCTGACTTATTTCACTTAGCATAATGCTCTTAGAGTACTTCCACATTGTTACAAATGACAAGATTTCCTTATTTTTATGGATAAATTGTGTGTGTGTGTGTGTGTGTGTGTGTGTGTGTGTGTGTGTGTATAAAATCCATCAAATCCATCAATTGATAGGAAGGTTGTTTTCAGGTCTTGGCTATTATGAATAAAGTTACAATGAACCCAGATGTGCAGCTATCTCTTTGAAATAGTGATTCAATTTCCTTGGGGTTTATGCACAGATTTCATTCTTCTTAAGTGGGTAGCCCTTAGTAAACCTGATTCCCTCTTCCATCCTGTCACTCTGCTCCCCACAACTGTGAATGATAGTAAAACTATTATTAGGGAGTGCCTAATCTGAACCTAACGTCAGGCTATTCTCTTCACACATATCAACCTTGATTCTATAACAATCTTTGGAAATAAGTATCACTATAATCATTCTACAGCTGGGATGAGGAAACTGAGTCTCACAAAGCTTGAGATACCCAAGGATCATATAACTATAGTTATTTCAAAGTTCAAAGCTGATACATATATTATTATGTTGTATTGTGTAGTCTACCCAGGTCTGCTTCAAGAAAATGTTCCTTCTATTTCTATTTTTTCTGGCCATAATAATTTCCATGTCCAAGTGGTCTTTTCTGAGCAGGTATCAAAGAATCAAGCTAATTGACAAAATTCACATGATTTTTTAAGGGAGGAGACTTTTTTCCATGTCTGATGTTTTCTTTTAGGTGAAGGAAGCCCCATTTGCATTTTACAGTTGACCTCTCTCTAGGTGTTCTTATGAAAGGGTATTCGATTTTGTCAAATACATTTTTCTGCGTTCATTGAGATGATCATGAGAATTTTTCCCCTTTATTCTAATGATATGCATATTAACTGATCGACTTTCATATGTGGAGCCAATCTTGCATTCTCAGGGTTAATCCTACCTTACAGTGCATAAGCCTTCTTATATACTGATGGATTTGGTTGCTAGTGTTTTTTTGAGGAATTTGCATTTATATTTATAAGAGATACTGATCTCTCATTTTCTTTTTTGTGATGTCTTTGTCTGGCTTGGTATCAGAATTACTGGGTCTCATGGAGTATACTTTTCCTCTTCTATTTTTTGGACAATTTTGAGAAGGATTGGGGTTAATTCTCATACAAGAGGAATTGGAGTGTCCTATTTTCTGAGTTTGGGAAGAACAGGACATAAGCGCCCTCCCCTTCTCTCTCTTCTATGTGTGTGTGTGTGCTTATCAGCTTTCATTTTCCTAAGTTTCAACAAGGAACAAGACTTGTCTTGGCCTAACATGATCTGTGACTGGGTGTGTAAGTCTGTCTAACAATGGGATTCAGCATTAGAAAGATTGCTTCCTTGTAGCACAATTTTCTTAAGATCAACTTTATGACAAAGTTAATATTTTGAAGTCTATTTGCCTTAAATGCAAAGCCTGGTTTGGTAAATAATATTTTATAAATCACTCAGGTCCTCTTGGACATTAAGAATATTAAAAACAGACATTCCTGATTATGTCTCTCAGGGAGTGGAGTGGAAATCATCGGATATGCCTAAAAATTATCGTAGACATTTACAGAAAGAATATGAGATTTTGAATTTCAATACCTGAATCAAGATTAAAAATAAAATATGCCACATTGTGTTTTGCATATATGAGTGTTTTTAACCTCTTCTCTCCCCCATAGGCTAGCTGTATAAAATCAGGCAAGCCATTCCATCATGCCGAGCCTCTGTTTCCATCTCTGAAAATGTGAATCAAAATATATGGTTTTTACCACACGTTTCCTTTTCAGCAGGTGCTGGAGCCCGTTCATGCTGGCTCATGGGGAGAGTCTGCACATCTCTTTCCAACTCCCCTTTCGGTTGGCAAATTAAAATCTTCAGTAGTGTGAGTAATTTCCCAGGAAATCAGGAAACATCAGGGTTTTTTTCCACCTGAAGAACCAGTTATTAAACACTTACCAGCACACCTAATCCAACCTTATTTCTCACGAGCCTATACACTAGTCTCCTCTCATCTATGGTTGCACTTTCCAAAGTTTCAGTTACCCATGGTCAAGTGTGATCCAAGAACAGTAAATAGAAAATTCCAGAAATAAACAATTCGTAAGCTGTAAAGTGCATGCTGCCATTTTGAGTAGCGTGAAGAAATCTCGCGAGATCCTGGACGTGACTCGCCCCTTAGTTCAGCATCTCCACGTTCTGCATGCGCCTGGCCCGTTAGTCATGCAGGAATCCCCTCGGTTATTAGACGGACTGTCGCTGTGTCGCAGAGCTTTCGTTCAAGTCACCCTTACTTTACATAGTGCCACCAAAGCGCAAGAGTAGTGATGCTGGCAATTTGGATACGCCAATGGGAGACCGTAAAGTGCTTCCTTTAAATGAAAAGACGAACATTCTCAACTTGAAGAAAGAATAAAAAGTTATGCTGAGGTAAGTTCTAAGGTAACAATAAATCTATCCTTGGAATTGTGAAGAAGGACAAAGAAAGTTGTGCTAGTTTTGTTACCACGCTTCGAATTGCAAAGGTTAAGGCCACAGAGTGGGATAGGTGCTTAGTTAAGATGGAAAAGGCATTAAATTTATGGGTGGAAGATACGATTTAAAAAGGTATGCAGCAGGTTTTCAAATAGTGTTGTTTCATTTGACATCATTTTGTTATAACACTGATGAGAAAAAATATCCATTTGCGGTCCAGGCCACCGTCTGTGTGGAGTGTGCACATTTCCCTCGTCTGCATGTGTTTCCTCCAGGGACTCCGTTTTCATGCCATATCTCAAAAATGCTTGCATTAGGTTAAATGAAGGGACTTAATTATCCCAGTCTGAGTGAGTGTGGGTATGGGTGTGAGTGCAGCCTGTGATGGAAAGGCATCCTGAGCATGGTTGGGTTCCCACCAGGGTGTCCTGAGCTGACAGGACAGGTTCCAGCCACTTGTGACTCTGAACTGGAGTAAGCAGACTGAAAAAAATAATTATCTCACTTGTTTTTATTCTTCTCTCTTAAATATATACGTGGCTCACATTTATGTTCATGTTTAATATTAGGAGTGTTTGGGGTCTTTATTTAGAAGTTTAATGATGTTCCTGTAACCAGAAATATGCTGTAGGGATGCAACTCTTATTTATATCTATTAGCTTATGGTAAAACTGGTTTCATTATAAGGTTGTTTCACTTAGTGTCATGGTTTCCAAGAAGCTATTAAGATGTTAAGTAAAAACTTATTGTGTATATATGTATATATAGGGTCAGTATTATCTGGGTTTCAGGCATCTACTAGGGGTCTTGGGTAAGGAGGGCTACCTTCCATGAAAACTGATACTTCCCCTTCCGTTCTCAGCTGAAGTGTTCCTAGGTTGGATTTATCTCTTGTGAGAAGACAGGCAAAGGCAAGAAAAATATAACAACTCCACTTAGTTTCCCAAGAAACACAGTTTCTATGATTTAAGATGCCCTCACTCTCCATTTATCTCTTGTCATTTGCAGCTTAGAGAACTTAGTCATCCACATGAATAGGTATCTTTTATTTCTTTGTTGTCCTTTACCAACCAATTCATCTCCTGTGCATATTTTTTTAAGGTTAACAAACCAATAATTAGGATGGTAATTAATAGTTTACAAAGTGCTCCCAGAACTTTATTTTATATAATCTGTGTAACTCTTTTATAAGTGGTGGGTTTATTGTTCATATTTTTCAGTTAAGAAAGATGAGATTAAAATCTAATACAACACCTGCCCTATGCCTTTGAACCCCTTTCCTCTCCCACAACCTTGAGGCAACAAATCAATAATAACCTTTCTCTTTATACTTAATCATTTCCTTTTAAGACCTTTCTTCTTTGTACTATAAACATGCTCTGGTATCACATATCCTTTAAGAAATATTCTGACCCATAGTTACTCTTTATTTATCATTTAGTCTGTGTTCTTTATCAGCCAATCTTTAGCAAGACAAATGAACACTTGCTACATTCATGTCCTTTTCCTCCCCTCTTCTGTTCACTGTCCAGCTGCTCTTCAAAAACATGGAGATTTCCTTAGATCATATGTCTTCAAGTCAGACAGACCTGCATTTGAATCTGAGCTCTGCAACTGATTAACTTTGTGATCTCGAATCCAGACCTTTATTATAACCCTGAATTTAGGTCTACAAGTAGAATCATAGCACCTATGTCACAGGATAGCTGTGAGGATTTCAGGATGCACATAGAGTATTTAGCACAAGACCTACTATTCAAAAAAAAAATGCCAGTTATTATTATGAGGAGTCTGTTGAATTTAACATTATGGAATATTTAAGTCTTGATATTTTATTTTCCTTTGGCATGCATGGCAATTTATCTAATGGCCTTCCCTTTTTCTATGTGACTATTTTTCTCTGCCTTCTTTGTCTCTATTACACTTCTTTGAACTTTTTTTTACCTCTTGCAAGTTGGTATTCCCTAGGGGTACATCATTGATCTATTGCTCATGTTACTGCACATTCAAGTAACTCATTGGCTTCCAGGATGATTTGTAGATAGGGACTCCCATATAGGTGTCTTCTGTCACACTCCTTTTTTTTAACATCAAGATCATATGTCTTCACTTGGATGACTAAGAGCAACTCACGCTCATTAGGTCCAATCAGACTCATCATCATAATTTTCAAAACTTTCCCTTCTTTACTATTTTCTATTTCAGTTGGTGGCCTTACTATTCACCCAGTTATCCAAGCTCGAAATGTATATATCAGACTTGACTTTTCTACATTATCCTTCTTGATCTTAAAAACTTTTCCAACCTACATGTCTCTATTATCTGTCATTATAGTAAGCTGAATTGTACCTCTCAAAGATAGGTTTACACCCTCATCCCTGGACCCTGTAAATGTTATATATATATATATATATATATATATATATATATATATATATATATATATATATATATATATAAAAAAGATATTTGCAAGTGTGGTTAAGCTAAAAATCTTGAGATGAGGAGAACATTCTGGATATTCCAGATGGGTCTTAAATGGCAAACAAAAATTTTCATAAGAGGAACATGCAGGGAGATTTAAGACAACAGAGGAGAGATTATGTGAAGGCAGAGGTTGGAGTGATGCCTCTTCAACCCAAGGAACACCGAGGAGTGCCAAGAGCCACTAGAACGTGAAAGAGGCAAGGAATGGATTTTCCCCAAGAAACTCTGGAGAGAGCATGGCCCTGCTAATGTCTTCATTTTAAGCTTTTTATCTAATGGCCTTCCCTTTTTCTATGTGACTATTTTTCTCACAGTCATTTTAAGTCACTAAAATTGTGATAATCTGTTACCCTGGCTACAGGACCTGATACATCCCTCTTCTCTCCATTCCACTTTTATACCCATGTTCTGATTCTCACCTTTTCTCACCTGGATGACTGTCATAGCCTCTCTCTCTCTCCCTGTTTCCATTCTGATGTCTCCCCAAGTTATCCAACAATATATGCAAGTTAAGATCATGTCATTCCTCTGAGTCAGCATGATAAACTCCCACATCTTTAACAGTGTTTTTAAGTCTTTCACAATCTGATGTTTCAACCTCTCTGCATCCACACTTTTTCCCTCACTTCAGGCTTCATCAGCATTGACTCTTTATGGTCTCTGCACTTACCCAGTTGTTCCATTGCTTGTGGGTGTTCATCTCACATTATTAAGTGAAGGAAGAATACTTTGGAAGAGGATAATAATAGACAAAGCTATAAATCACACAGTTTTAAAGCTAAAGAGAACTTAGAAATCAGTGATCCAATTCCTTTATTTCACAGATGAGAAAATTGAAGCTTAGTGAAGGCAACAGACTTACCTGTTGTTATTCAGCTAAATAAGAGAAGAATTGGAACAAGAACTCTGGTCATCTGGCACCTGGCTTATATGCTATTCCTTTCCTTTTTCTTGAAACTGAAGCACAAAATTTAGTTCTGACTTTCCCTGAAATGTCTCTAACACTATTTCTCCAGACTCTAAAATGATGTATTCTCTTTCCAGTACTTTTTGTCAACCCCTAATTTCCATCATCTTTGCCAGTTTCCACATGAAATTTTAAAATCCCATTCTCTACGGAATAAGGAAGTTCTGCTATCCAGGTGCCCAAGTCAGACAGTTCTCTTCAATGAGAATGACACTAGTAAGATTTATAATGTGACTGCGGTTTTTAGTTGGTGCTGAAAACTAGAGAATCTCCTCAATAAATACTTAACATGATTTTTAGAGCAATAAAGTTGTAGGTCTTTTTTTTTTCACCCACAGGTTTCAGTAAGAAGTAGGAAAGAAAAGAAACATTGAAGGGCAAGATAATACTGCCGTAATTCTTCCTGGGGGAGATTATGGTTGTCCAACACTGAATAAATTCAGAAATGAAGAGGTACCAGACTGGGTTTTCCATATCAACAATTTTAGGATCTTTGGAAAACTATCTTGTGAAATGAGTTATAAGGTTCTGGATAAGAAACAATTTTCTAAACTTCATCATCACAATTTTGATAAAGATTCTTTTCTGTGATGTATGAATTTTTGACATTTGGTTTGTTTGCCTTTTTCAGTACTTTAGGATTTCTATATTTAATCACAAAATATGAGAATGCAAGAATGTGAAGTAAGCTAAAAGCATATGACAATTTATCTCAATCCGATTATGGGGTACTCTTTAATATTCTTACCAAGAAGGCACCAGTCAAATTTTGTGTGGATATTTTCATTGACTGCTAGGTCACTGACTCATGAGGTAGACCACGATAACTATAATTGTGAAAACTCTCTTCTTATCTGAATTATACCTTCTATAATATTTGATAACCCTATTTCTTTCCTCTAGAGCCATGTAGGTTTAAGTCAGATTTTTCCCATACAACATTCACTTATAATATTCACAGACTGACCCCCTGGAGACCTCTAAACCTTCCATTGGGCGTCCCAGAAAGTGGCCAGCATTGGACACTGGCTGATATAGAGGGTAGAAGCCCATTATCTCGCTTTGAATTCCCCTAAAAACAGACCTTGAGATTCAAGTTCAAGTAGGAAGTGATCCTAAAAAAATCTGTAAGGGAGTAAAAACAGGTTAAGAAGGTAACCAATAAAGAACGAATTATCAAGCAAGTTACCACTGAAGACAACTGTCTCTAAAGCCTGCTGGGACCAATGTAGAACACAAGCCTCAAGATGATCCCCGAGGAAATGAAGCTGGAGTTTTTATCCAAACCCTCCTATCAATTGTTCCTTGAGAAATGTTTGAGGGCTGTTCTTGAAGATTATTAATTCCCCAGAACTTTCAACCTACTAGTGAATAGGAAAAGTAGGCTCTGGTAGCCAGAGAAATGGCCAGGCAAAGGGATATAGTTGCTGGCAGTTGGAAGTCAGCCAGCTTACATGGAAAAGATATAGACTGAGAGGATGTGGATGGACAGTGACAGTTTCTGCTACTCTCATTCAGTGTGAGCCTGAAGAGTAGTAACATCTAACAGGAAAAATAAAGCAAATTGACCATGGGCTATTATATAGAAAACATCTATCTCCCCTGGCCCTGCTCACCAGACAGGAGACATAAACAGAGGAGAGATAAGTTGTGTAAAAAGTTGACCTATGCCATATACCTCCTCTAACTCCAAATCACAACAGCAATAATCTAAAAGCTGTTGCCAGTGAGCCAAATCCTGCTTAATTCCATTTAGCCTATGAGCTAGGTTAGAATTAAATATAAAAAGAAGACTATAAATTCAAGATTTCTGAAAATTACATAAAATTAAAATTTCAGTGTCTATGAATCAAGTATTTTTGGAATACAGCAACACTCATTCTTTTATGTATTGTCTATGGCAGCTTTCACATTACGAAGGCAGAGTTGAGTAGTTGTGATGTAAAACATACAGCCTACCAAGCCAAAAATATTTATCATTTGTTCCTTTACAGCAAAGCTTTGCTGGCCACTACCCTAAGCCTTCGATAGATCTAGTCTATACTGGGAAAATGAGAAGACAAAAGAGAGTTGGCAATTAATATTAAAGAAGCTGGGACAAAAAATTAAATATAATAGCTAAAGAGTTCTAATATCTGAGAATGGCCTCAGATCTAAAGGAAAAAGACTAAGATGTAATTTAGAGACTTCTGCAGACCCTAGTTGGGGCAATTGTTTGAAGAATTAAAACTATTTCATGTTTATACTCCCAAGAGTGTGTATTTGCATACTTACATCTTGGTTATATATTTTTAAATTCTCTGGATGTCTCCTCACATTTAAAATGGAACCCTATGACCTTACAGGTTGTACCCATCTGGCACCTGCCTACCCCTCTGACCAGAACTCCTACCTTCTTCTTTGCTTTCTAGGACTCATGCCTTCCTTGTCTCCATTCTTCTTGCTATTTCTCAAACACACCAAGTTCTTTCCCTCCTCAGAACTCTGCCCTTTTTCTTCCTGACATACTTCTCCCACAGCTCTTTGAATGGCTGATTCATTCTTATGCTTCAGGTCAGCAGACTAAATGTCACCTCTCAGGGAAGCCATCTAAACTGGCGTTGCCCCACTGTCCTATTTGTTTTCTTCAGAGCATTAACCTCTATCTAGAGTTCCATGCATACTTATCTCATTACCATTCACTACGTATGTAAAATAGATGGTGACCTTCAGGAAAACAGGGTTCTTGTCTCTTTTGTTCATCACGGTATTCCCAGCTCCTTACAAGGTTGCCTATTGTTCCTTCTCTCAGTTTTCTGTGGACCTAAAACTGCTCTAAAATTAAATGTTTTAGAATTTTTTTAAAAAGATAATTGACTTTTTAAAGAAAAAAATGTATTTTGGGATGTATAAGTGGAAGTAAAATGTATGAGGAAAAAAACAGAACAAAGATCAGGAAAAAGAGACATTAAAGCATACTATTATTGTAAGGTTCTTTGACTATATGAAGTGGTAATGTCATTTGAAGGTAGACTGTAATAAGTTGTAGTATTCAGCCCTAAAACAATCAT
Organism: Cynopterus sphinx; assembly: GCA_030015415.1. Taxonomy (NCBI): domain Eukaryota; kingdom Metazoa; phylum Chordata; class Mammalia; order Chiroptera; family Pteropodidae; genus Cynopterus; species Cynopterus sphinx. The sequence continues at coordinate 117,627,357 of CM057385.1, read as the reverse complement.
TAAATTACACAGCAAGAACATTACCTAATATGTCAACAAAAGAGATAAAACAAAATCATGTAAAATAATCAGCCCAAAGGAAATTAGAAGAAGGATAAGAGACTAAAGAACAGATGGAACAAATATTAAGAAAATAGAAAGTAGTAGACTTAAACTAAATCATATTAATAATTACATTATATATAAATTATCCCAATATTTCATTTAAAAGTTATTTTCAGAATGGACAAAATAGCAACTATGTATAGCAGGTTCTCAAATAATGTTTTGTTCAATGTTGTTTTATTCTAAAGTTGATGATGCCACGAGAACTTAACTCTTGTTTATATCAATTAACCCATGAATTATGAGACAAATCACCATCAAGAAAGGTGGTAAAACTATTCATTCCCCTGTGTAAGTCTGAACTTGAAACATTATGAAGAAAAAAGTTGTATATAAATACTCATAGAGAAAATGAATGAATGGATGAATGAATGAATTTTTAAAAGTCAAGAGGTTAGCAAAACTATAGAATATTGAAAGATATTGTCATTTGGCAAATGTGTTGGCCTTATAGACCTGTGTGTGAATCCTAGCTCTGCTGTTTAAACAAATGTTTAATGAATCTAGGAAAGCTCTTTAACCTCTGAAACCACTCCTTATTTCTGAGTTGGGATAACAATACCTACCTTTGTGAGAGGTTATAAGAATTAAGGGGATGTTAATGCTTACGAAGTCCAGAGGTACAGTAAGTCCTCGCTTAATGTTGTTGATATTTTCTTGGAACTGCAGCAAAACATCATATGAAGAATCTAATTTACCATAGGCTAATTGATATAATCAAGAGTTAAGTTCTTATGACATTTCATCATGAAAACAAAATGATGTTAACAAAATGACATTATCCGAGGACATACTGTACACATTAGGGCTAAAAAAAGGGTAGCAATTCATGCTTCTGCTATTATCATTACTAGGCGAGGTTAGAAAAGGTTTTCTAGGGTTTCTAATGTTTCTAATGCTGGCCTACAACCTGTCATCACAAACAAAGACATAGAGGTCAGGAGTGGAAGGGGCTTAATCTCAGCCTCATGGCATGTTCAGCTGCAGAAGCAGGACATGGTCCAGATCAACAGTCTCCAAGTTTTTTGTAATTTTTACTCTATCAGCCTACCTCTGTCTTAATTCCAGGCATTGATCATAGGTGTTCTCCAGAGATCTTGGAAGTCAAAAGAAATGTCCTGAATAAAAAAATCCCTTTACTAACCAAACAATGTTGCAAAACATTTTTGTAGCAAACCCAAGGCTGGTATTTCTCATTCCCCCAAGCAGAGCTCAGCAATGCAGTGATCAAATCCTGAATCTTTTAGTACTTCTTTACATTTCTGTTTTGAGCCTTTCCCTGTCCTAAGTCTTTAATGCTTACTCTAAATAACTTAGAAAGATAACTAAGTCATTTTGGCCTTGCTCCCCTCTTCCTTGATTATCTCATGAGAATGAATCCTCTGATGTCTCTGGAGCAAACCAAGTTCTGCAAAGAGAAACACTCTGTAAAAGCAAAGATCACTCCACACTAAATAATAGTTGGACTAGAGAACTGAGATTTGATTATACCTTTGTGTGGCAGTGAGTAGCCCAGGAAGTGAGGGGAAAATACAACACCATATGTTAGAAGCAGCACCGGGCTTAGAATCCGGAGGCCTAAGTTTTAGTACTGATTCTACCAAGAAATCTCTGAGTGGCTTTGGGGAGCTCTTGAAACTACTTTGGATGTCAGGTTGTTTGTCTTTTGTTTGTTTGTTTGTTTTGTGTATATAACAGGAGGAGGTTGGGATAGTTTGTGTCTCCTTCCTTCCGTAATCTAACTTGCTAGGATCATTCATTAGATATGAAAGAAAGCAGTTAGGCATACAAGGCTAAGGGACACATATGAATAAGAGGGAGTGAAGAAGGGGACAGAAAACCAAATTAGAAAGAAGATAGGGATGAAATTAAGTCTGAGTCAGTAGGGGGATGCTAGATGGATTTTTCAGATCACTCTTGGAGATATAATACACTAGAGGCTTAGGAATGAGGCAGCTGAGAAGATTAGCTCACGTGCTTGAAGAGTTTCCATGAGAAATTATGTTAATGAAATTTGCACACAGTTTGCCCCTTCCCCATGCCTTCTGCATCCTGGTGGATTATCACGCAGACTTAAGTGTTTCTGATCTCATTTTATTTTCTTTCCAGAAAGAGACAAGGGCACTGAGACCATCTGTTCTGGTGTTCCCCTCTGGATTACACCCCAATGAGGGGCTTGCTGTGGGAGGGAGGGAGCCATGTCCCCATAATTCCTCTCTTCTAGCAAAAAAAAAACAAAAACAAAAAACTAAAACTGTAAATCCAGAGTCCCACACGTACTAGCCTCTTGTCCCTAGTCAACAGCACCTCCTCCACCCCACCACCAAGCACACAGCTGGCAACAGTGCCGTTACCATGGTGATAATGAATGGCAACAGGCAGTAATCAAGAAGGGTCGCTGGAGTCATAAGTCATTACAGATTGCATTTAAAGAGACACAGCCACCTTTAAAATGATAAATGACTTCTTCACTGCCTCTCCCTGCTCCATTCTCCCAGAAAAATAGGTTTATTGACCATTTGTTTTGCATGTTTACTTTTCTTGTTCGTTGCTTTCCGTTTGCAGGGAAGAATCAGATTGTTGGTATTTCCATCAAGATATCCTAAGCACAGTTGGTAGCTGCCCACACACTAAGGTTTAGGACCCTTGGAAAGGCAGCCTAGCCAAAAACGAAGTCCTTCCCCTATCCCTGGAAGTACCTGAAATTTCTCTGTGACAGATTCATCTATCTGGTTCTTTAAAGGCATTGAAATTCCAAGTGTCTTAAAGAAAGTCAAATAGTCCTAGGAGTTTGACATCCACTGACATTTTAGCTACATTTCAGAATAATAATTATGAAATATTATATTGAATTTAAGCTCAGAATACATGGGTTTGAGTTTCAGCTATGCCTTCAAAATGGTGACCTTGGACACATTCTTTAAAATTTTGAGCATCAGTGTCTTCTTCTTTAAATAAGAGATAATAATACTTATCTTGGAAGGTTGTTGTGAGGATCAAACGAGATAATAGATTAGGAAACAATATATAAACCATACAGTGCTTTCTTAATGTAAAATGCTTTTAAAACATTATTTTGAAATAGCAAGTTTAGAAGTGACTGGAATGGTCATCTAGTACAACCACATTTTTTTCCCCCGGCTTTAGATCAGGCTGGTCATTTTACTGTGTGACTTTGAGGACATCATTTGCATTCTCTGAATGATTTGTTTCCTAATCTGTAAAATGGGGGTAGTAACTTCTGTCCTGCCTGGTAGATGGTTAGGTTGCAGTGAATATCAAATGAAATAACCCACTTATAAGTGCTCCACATGTAAACTGCTCAGTATTACCCAAATGTGAGCTGTAGCCATTTAGAAAGCATTTTGTAAAAATAAGATTGGGTTAGTAATCACAACAACATTTCTTTTCTTGCTGCAAACCCTCCATTTCAAACCTAAAGTAGTGTCTCATTAAAGTCCAATTCTCCATGAGGTTAAAAATAAATTCCTCATTTCACCCTGTAATTTGCACTGGTGTCTTTAATGTTCTCTCTCAGTCTCTATAGCTAAGTATTCTTTAGTGGACAACCTGAGATCAAGTAATATTGCTATGGAGCATTCATTTATTTGATTTGAGGAGCAGGGGGCTTGGTTCTGAAATGGGCTTTATATAACAGGTCTTCCTCATGGCAAAACATAGTTACTTTTGCAATCTCTTAGTGAACTAAGATTTAAACTAAATTGTATGCCATTAATATTTCTCTCTGACTGTTGGTCTCAGTTTTTTTAATTAGGTAACAGCCAAGGCAGGGTGCAATTTAGATACAGAATGATCCATCTTCTATGTTAAGCGTTATTAATAATAATATTGGTGATTAATTATGCATGTCACCTCGCAGAGGTCCTAATGCAAGTGCAGATCAGCCACAGCAGCCTAAGAAATTCAGTTCTGGTTGATCACCAACTGGGAAAATATGTACCTATGGCCACTCTGTATCTTTACTGCATAAATCTCATCTTTAAATTCACCTTTCAAATGATCTTAAATTCGGTGGCTTAATGCAGAACAAAACAAAACAAAGAAAATACCTTCCACTATAACTTTAAAAAATTATATTTTATCTTAAAATAGTATCATTACACATTTTATCATATAATTTCTTGTATCACTATAGAAACATAATTTGGATTTCTTATTTCATCGAACTCTTCAGGTTAAAGGGGATATATTATTCTAAAGCACTATCATAATTGTTAATGTTATCGCCATTGTTATTATTGCATTTCTGTTACTTGGATTAATTTGATTTTATATTTCAGTGTTACAAATTTGCTGCTTCAGAAATGGTCTTATATATTTTTGCATTTACTTATAGCAAATCTTTCTTCCTACCTCTGAGAGAGATGATTAACCTGTTTACCATGTGTACTTTCTTAATGGAAAAGAAAAGTGGGGATATCCTAGAGAAAATGTAACAAACCTGACCATCTCCCATATATATCACCCTACTCTTCTCCTGAAGGTTATTCTGTACCTAGCTATCCAGGGCAATACAATTCCTTTATCTTTTATGCTCATTTTGTACTTTGGAGCAAACCATTTAAAACAAGGGGGAACACTCATTCTTGAACCTCTCCTTTTTGGTTTACAATCCAGCTTGCTTCCTCTCAGCTCCCATCTACTAACTAGCAATAGCATTTTAGCACTTAGTTTCCCTGTTTCCAGCCTTGCTCTGATTACTGTAGCTATAAAGCAAGTTGTCTCAATCTTGTCAGTATTCACATTTTCTGCCAAATAATTCTGTGTTGTGTGGGTGGTTGTCTTGTACATTGTAGGATGTCAGGCATTATCTTTGGCCTCTACCCACTAAATTGCAAATAGTATCCCCCCCCCCTTCCAAGTTGTGACAGCCGAAACTGTCCCCTGGAGAGCAAAATCACTCCATTTGTGAACTGCGGATATAAAGGAAGGATAGAACCAAAATAATGATGATCCTGACTATCAAGACAAACCATAACATCTTGTTTGATAGATGGTATAGGATAATCAAATATTGGTTAGAATTTGAGCTGTTTCAAAAAGAAATTTTTTAAAAGATTAATTAATGTGGAGAAAGTTTAGAGATCAGTTAAGAACTGTAGCAGCCTGAGATCGAGCCAATTAGGTTGAGGACTACAGCAAGGACAATAAGAACAGATGTAGATGGATACAAGATATTTTGATTAAGAAATATTTTATCAATAAAATTTGTAGGACTCAGTGAATAATAAGATGTGGGGATATAGTAATGGAGAAGAGTTGAGATGACCTCAAGCTTTCAACTTAGAGGACAGGAACAATTGCAATGCTGTAATCAAACATGGATTTATAATCATTCTGCATTATTATAGTAATGGGTAACATTGCTTCTTACTATGAAATGAGCACCCAGAGAACCAGGTGTTTGTCCTATTTATCTTTGTATCTTTGTATCTATCCAATATCTGGAGTTAAAGAATACTTATAGTTGTCTTACTGAATGCCAAGCAATGAGCTAGCACCTATATTCATGTAGCATCCTTTGAAAGATCAAAATTTATTCCCATTTCATAGCTGGGAAAACTGAGATGCTGAGAAGTGAGGAAACTTGTCCAAACTGATAAAAAAGATTAGTGGCAGAGCCAGGTCTAAAATCTCAATCTGTCTGGTTCCAAAGCCAGTGTTCTGTCCTTTGTGCCATCCTATCTCTTATTTAAAACCTTGCCCTGGTTCCATTTATCTCTTCATCCCTCAACCAGATACCTTTCCTCCATTTAGATACAAAAACGCTGAGCAAGGGACAGAAGCTTCTCCGCTCTCCTTCCCCTCCTCCTCTTCTTTTTCCCCATCTTCTTAGGAATTTCTCTTTTGCACAAAGAGATACTTTTTGCCTCTCAGAAGCACAAGGCAACAGCTTAGCAACTGCCCTCAGGCATTGGGAAATTGGCCTGTTCTTACAAGGCCAGAATGTTTGTGCTGAATGTCAATGAATCTAAAACATGATCGATTAATGTACCTTTCGCCACCACATGCGAGTTAAATGATTAGAAGCAAAATTGCTCAGAGCAAAACTCTGGTATTTGATCAAAACCAGAATGTGAGACAAATGGCTGCAGCTGGTTTTTGCAACACCAGCTCTGGTTGGTTTTCCACTTTCCCAGCTGAATGCTCAGCACCTCTAGTCCTTTCAGAAACTTCCTGGGAAGGAGGGATTACATAAACCCTAAGAGCTCTTTGTCACCTTCGTGCTTCATCCATCCAGAACTGTAAGTAAACATAATCAGATCTGCATTGTGAAGATGGTAAATACGTGCATATATATTTCTGTGGACAAAAGGTCTAGGAGTTTTACCTGTGGGCCATAACCTTAGCATATGTTGAATTTCTGTATATTCTATCAAAAAGGTTTCCAAACTGTTTGTACTGGTTGTACACATTGTCAGCAGGACTTAGAGTTCCAGTGGCTTCACACCTGTGTCCACATTTATACCATCCGTCTTTTATATTTTGAATGTTTAGTGGTCTTGCATTTTGGTTTCAACTTTCCTTGATGGACAGTGTTGTTGAATATCTTTGCATATAATCATTGGCTTCATTAGCCATTCTTTTTTTTTTTTAATCTTGTCATTGTTTCCTTATTAACACCCAAGTCTTAAAACTTACACACACACACACACACACACACATATATAAAGCTTACAGTTGATACTGCCTATTCATGAACTCTATATTTGCAAATTCACCTACTTACTAAAGCCTATTTGTAACCTCAAATTAAACTCAGGTGCTTTCATAGTCATTTACAGACACATGCAGAGTGGGGAAAATTTTGTTCCCACGTGCCTGTTCCCAGCTGAGGTCAAACAAAGTGATGTTCTGCCTTCTTATTCCATCTCTCATTCTATGAATGAGTGTCCTTTTTGTGGTACATTCGATGCCACATTTGTTACATTTTTGTGCTTTTGTTGGTGATATCACTGTTTAAATGGCACCCAAGCACAGTGTTGAACTGCTATCTAGTGTTCCAAATCTCAAGGAGGCTGTAAAATGTCGTACAGAGAAAATCAGTGTGTTAGATAAGCTTCATTCAGGCAAGAGTTGTAGTGCCCTTGGCCATAAGCTCAGTAGTAATGAATTGACACTATATATTAAATAAGATGTCTTTAAAAGAAACAAACATAAAACAAGTTTATATATTGATCAGTTGATGAAAATGTGGTCAGAGGCTCATGGCAACCCATCCTTGTATCTCTCTTAGGAGCGATAGTTCAGTGTTTGCCAATTCAGTGTTTGCAGTGATTTTATAGAACATAATTATTGTGAATAACGAGGGTGGAATGTACTTGACGTACAGTTTCTCACAGCAACCTTGTGCACATGTTAGGATGGGCATGATGTCCTTATTTGACAGATGATAAAAGTGAGGAGCAAAGAGGTACCACAGCTTTTCCAATACTGCACAACTAGCTAATTCAAATTCCAGCCTCATATCCAGGTGCCTGGACTTCATGCCATGGGTTTTCTGCAGTGGATTGACCTTTGTGCTAATCTCTCCTTAGCTGTATTTTGTGGGCCTTACAATAGACATCTCCAGATAAGATTGGAACTGATTTCCTATCAGTTTTGCTTATTAAATCTGAAGATTCTCTTAGGAACTTTTTCTAAAAAATAGGCTACAGTTCTGGTAGTTTGTAATTGATTACATAAATAGCAGCTAAACAAGCTCATGCTGGACTCTGAGATGAGATCTAGTGTAAGTTACATAGCCTTAAATAGCTTGGATACTCTGAGCCTGTTTCCTATAAAATAGTAGTCTCTGGCAACCTTCCCTCAGAAAATTGTTCAGTTTCTCAAATTCAATGAGAATGGGCCAGGCACTGTACTAAATACATGGAGAGATAAAAAAATAAAATAAAAAGAAGCACAATTGCTTCCCTTGGTAAACCGGAAACTTTTAAAGAGGATAAAGAACATACGAATAACTAAAATAAATAATGCTTATCAATTGCTAAAGAAAGTAAAGATTATTGAGACGAGGGAAATGTTACTTCTATCTAGCAGGTGTCAGGAGTAACCTTAAAAGTGGGGAAGCAAAGTGTGAAGGAGGTCTAGAAGCAGCCATAATGACGCTGATGATTGGCATTTATTGAACGTTCACTGTGTGCTTGACCTTTTGCATGCATCATTTTATGTCCATTAGCAGAATGAATTATGGGAAATTCATAGAGTGGCATGCCACACAGTAGGGTTTCTCAATCTTGGCAGTATTGATATGTTGGGCCACATAGTCTTTGGTGTGGGGTGCTGACTGCCCTGTGCATCAAAGGGTGGGTGCTTAGCAGAAACTCTGGCCTCTATCCACAAGGTTTCAGTAGTATCTAAAACCCAAATTGTCTCCAGACATTGCTAAATGTCCTCTGGGGTGCAAAATCACCCAGGTTGAAAACCAGGATAACATATCATAAATACATGTGGTGTGCTAGAAAAGAGTATGATTCTTCAAGTTAGACAGGCTTGAATGTTCAAATGCTCTCACTCAGCAGTTCTGGGATTTCTCTGCCCGTTTCCTCAACTGTAAGATGGAGGCAGTAATAAGAACAATTATGATAGTGAATGAAATAAGATATGTAAAGTGCTTGCTTTGGTACAGAATAGGTGTTGAAGAAACAGTAGGTATTATTTTTATTTAGCCCTGCAATAACCTAAAAGTTAAGAGTTGTATTTATCTCCATTTTCCAGAAAATAAAACTGAGCACAGAGAGATTAAATAATTTGTCAACATGCAAATGCAAGTTGACATTCCTAGTCGCTTCAGTCAGTATAGATGTCTCAAAGGAACAGGGAGGGGTTCACAATGGGGGAGGGACATGGGACAGAAATCAATCTAGGAAGGTAAGGAATTGTGTGGGGTGGGGGTCAATAACTGTCTTGAGAATCCATTGAAGTGTTTTAGGTACAAACGGAGAGGCTTTTATTATTTTCATTGGAGAGAGAACTTAACCAGGTGAAGAACAAGGAAGGAAATCAATGAAGGAGAATGTATTTAAAATTAAAATCCAAACCAAAGATATAATTTTATCAACTCTCATATAAACAATTATTTGCAAAATAACTCTTAATAACTTACCTAGAGTTTTAATGAGTCACACCTTTAATTTTTAAGTGTCAGATTCCATGCGTCAAGAAGGGATATCTGTTATTACCACATATTGCTTATACAGAGATCCTAAGCAAGTAGCAGGTGGAGGAAAAATAATGATTTTCTTAAAGGTGTCAATAAGCAGAACAAAGGGGAGGTTCACATTGATTTAAGTAACAATGGGAAGTTCCTGGGCTTTCCAGGCACAGTCATAGCTCCTCTGACTTCAAGCTCTGTGAACTGTACATGTCACCTTTCCAACTATACCCTCTGGACCTCAGTGTCTCCACACAGAAAATGGAAAAGGGCAGTTGCACCAATAACATCAGGTCCCTTTATGCTCTGGCATACTGGAAATCCGAGTTTGCCCCATACCTTTGAGCTCGATGGCTCTCTGATTTTTAAAAAGCCATCATGCTACAGCCCTGGCTTGGCAGGGCACTGTCCTTTTCAGAAGGAAATGCAACTCAATATTCTGCACTCACCACTCCAACCCAGTGATCTGTCCTTCCTTTCTGGTGAGAAACCAAGCTTTTTTCCTGCATCTCACCCCTTCTGCCTCCTACATCCCACTCAGCTAAGAACTGTTCAGTTCCCAGAGCCAGGGAGGGCAGCTACTAATTGTTGGGGTGAATTTTCCCTCACCACCTCACAATTATAAAGGTTTTCTCCCAGGCAGCTCAAAGCTCTCAGACATCCATAGCATTTTAGGACAGAGAAGGATCACAGAAACATCCAGACTTGTTTAATAGGTGAAGAGGCTGAGGCCCAAAAGACAGGAATGCCACAAATGACAGAGTTAATCCTGGGGCACCCAGTTTCTGGACTCTCATACTGGCTTTCGTCATTCCTCTTCTGAATAACCATGAATTAAATGGCTTACTTGGGCCTTATTTCTTTTGGTAATATGAGAAACAGAGAGCTTTATGTTTACAATTTTCAAATAGAATGAAAAACAAAAACGAAGACAAGTGAGATATGGCACGATTAGCTAGTGATGAAGGATCAGGTATATTTGGTGTTAGTTGACATAAAAACGACCTTTGATGATAGCTAGTACCTAGGACACTGAATTAGGTTTTTTCATTAAGCATAAACACCTGAAGCAACACTTAATGACCAGAACATGTTCTGATTCAGGCTTCAGGCTGGGAAGGCAATAACTTCAATTTGGGTCTGGAGCTTCACAAAAGCGGGAAATTTGGGCAGATTTTCCTGATGTAATCCAAGTGCCTCACACAGTGGCTAGCGCATTATAGGTGCTCCATTAATACTTGTAAGAGGGCCTTATGGTCCATGTGGAAACGTTAGCACAACTTGTTTTGGTGGATATATGATAGAAAAAAAGTCATGCACACTCAACATGAAACCAAAATACTCGACTTCTACCCTAAATACATTGCCAGTTACTTCTCACTCGGGCAAGACATGTTTTCTCACTGAAGGTCAGTTTCCTCAAAATGGGAATAATTATGACAACTTTCAGAGAGTTGCAAAAATTTAATGTATTAATGGATGGTAAAAACCTTTAAGTTAATAAATGATAAAATGTAAATGTGATGTATTCAGACTACACAACCTGGGAGTTGACTTCAGGGAAATCTCTCAACCCCTATAATTATACACAAAATCATACGGGTTTATTTTGCTAACAAATGGGTCTTCATCTTTCAGCCAAGTCTCAAACACATTCGTGATATCCAGAATTGAAGCTCTATCATATATAATATATTTTTTATAATGGGAATTAAAACTTATTCAGTACTTCCTATTGGGTGTGCAAAAACTCTCAAGTTCCTGGCTTCTCATCCAGGTGGTTCACTGCTCCTGGTCCTATGACCTGGCTCCCAAGCCCTCCATTTATGACTTTGCTTCATAACTGCCTGTCTTCCCAGACGGTGCCCACTGGTGGTCCCTCAGCTTCCTCAGTCTCCCTCTCTGGACTTCTTCCACTCCCAATATCTAGTTTGAACCTCAGGTAGCCATAAGCCTCTACCACATCCATACCTTTAACTCCTAATGTCAGGTTTCTACTGCCATGTTCTGATTCTAAAGGCCCATAACCACAGCTGTGATTTGTGCCTGTTTTAATACTCATTGTCTTTCTTCCCTGCCTGTCTCCCTTCATCCTTTCCTTCAGCAAAGACTTATGGGCACCATACACTATGCCATACACTGTTAATGAATTAATTAGTGTATCCATCCAGCAATTATCATTTGAGTGCATATTATATGTCAGCAATCAAGAATAAGTCATTCATATAGAGCTACATACCAGTATTGGGGACAGAAAGATGAATAAGATCTGGGTGCAGCCTTCACAGTGGACATAAAATGTTTAAGATTTTAGTAACATTTTGTTTCCAGACAAAGGCTAAAAATTAGCCTTTACTTTACAGACAATGAGGAAGCACTGAAGTTTTTAAGCAGAAAAATAACATATGCAAAGTGATATTTTAGGAAGTTCAATCTGGTGACATCTACAGGATAGACAGAAGTGGCAGAGCCTGGGAGCAGGGAGTCTATTACTGTAATTGTCAAGGAGAAAGGTAATTAAGGTCTAGGCTGGCATACTGACTTTGGAAATAGAAAGGACGTGGAGACATATTGAAAGCATTGGGGAGAATCAGCACAGTGTGCGAAACAATGGAAGAATGAACAAAAGATGATCCCAGCACCTTAACAGACAAGTGGCAGAACTTCTATGCCATCCCCTCTGCTCTCCTGTCTGTTTTCTCCACTCCTAGGTAGTTATGTGGTTTTTAATATCTTCTTGGCTTATATTTTAAGCTTCAACTGCCCTGTCTTCATCCATCGCCCACACTGTCATTAGGGGACTTATGTGAAGAGGCTGAACATTAATGGAGAAAATTGCAGGCTTGGATTGCTCAGGTGTCACCCAGAAAGATTGTTTCAAAGGTCATCCTTTCCTCCCTGAGTATCTAATGACCCCTTTGTTTGCTTTCACTCCCCTTCCCTAGTTTCATTTAAGTTATTCCATTGGGAAAGAGAAAAGCGTCAACGAAATATCCCTGTTTTGCCTGCCGCCCTGCTAGGGTCAGCAAGAACCTGAAGAAAAAATGGCAAGGGCACCCAAGGAGAGGCAACCAGTGGGTCAAAAGAAGAGGGGCATGGGTGGTACCGTCATCTGACAGCCCAGCCTTCTGAGCATCTGAGTGCATCTGGTAATTACCAGTGGGCAATGGGATGCCCATCCCTCCAAAAAGGCCAGGATCTGGGAAAGTTTACAGCAGTGCTTTGGGTTTCCTTGTTGACCTCATCTCAGTTCTCCAGATATGATTCTCCCAAAGGACCCCACCCCCAACACAGAGTGGGCTCCCTTCTTTCAGTGCTTCGGACTCTCAAGAACTAAAGATTCACCATGATCCTTAGTCCTTTCTTCTGGGGCCGTGTTTCTACCTTGGGGAGGTGTCCTGCTAACCATATCCTTCACGGAGGCATTGGCATTGTTGGGAAAGATCAGATCACAAAAACCATATTGCAAGTCTGCACCAATCTCCATTTTTACTCTCTTCCTGGAAACTTCTGCTACCCGGTCCCTGCTGTTGGGAATATGAGAAGTAGGAAAGACGGCCAGGCAGAGTGTTAAAGTAGAGGGCTGCTTATATCAGGACCGAGTGCAGATCTCTTCAGTAATGTTTGTCACACGTTGAAGCGGCTTCTGCTCTAAAGTGCGTTCACCTGCATCAACTCATTTACACTTCATAGTTGTACTACCCAGGAGCAAGCACTTACTCCCATTATGCAGATAAGTGGCAAAAGCCTGAGAGAAGACATGATTGCTCCATGTAATTGACAAAACTGGAACCCTCACCCAAAGCTCCTAGTCTAGTGCTTTTCCCATACAACAAATGCCTTAGAGAGATGGTGGGTGAGGGAAGGATAACGTACTGACTTTATCACTTTCCCTGGAGCCCATTCTATACTGATCAGTGATTCCAGGATATCAGTAGATTATGGCTGGGATGGAATGGTATACACACACACACATTGGTAAGTAAGAAAGAATAAAGTTCAGGACTCTATATTGTAGTTTAGTTTGCTATTGAATTTAAGAGGAAAGGAAGAAAAATTTCATATTACATTCCTTCCACCTGTCCCATACTATTCCGATGTTGTGATCCCTGTATTTGTCAGGGTTCTCCAGAGAAACAGACCAATAAAAAGTAGGAACAGAGATGGAGATGACAGAGAGATATAGCGATATAGAGGTATATTTGAGGAGCTTATGGTATTATAGGAATTGGCTCAAGCAATTATGGAGTCCAAGAAGTCCATGATCTGCTGTCTGCAAACTGGAGAACCAGAAAAGCCAGTGGTATATAGTTCACGTCCAACCTCAAAGGCCTGAGAACAAGGAAAGCCAATGTGTAAATTCCAGTCCAAGTCTGAAGGCCTGAGAAGCAGAAGCAAGGACATCCCAGAGCAGGAGAAGATGGTTGTCCTAGCTCAAGCAGAGAGCAAAGTTCTCCCTTCTACCCTTTCATTCCATGCTCCATTAGTGTCCTCAGTGAAATCAATTGTGCCTACTCACATTGCTGTGGTCACCCTCCTTTACTCATTTTACCTATTCAGAGGCTGACCTTTTCCTTCACACCCTCACAGACACACCTAGAAATCAGGTTTTACCAGCTAACTGGACTTCCTTAGCCCAGTCAGGTTGACACATAAAAGCAACCATTGCAGTGTTCCTTAAATTCATATTCATTCCACAAATATCAATAATTAGTTGTCAGTATTGCACAGAGTACTAACAGGCTATCACAATAAAGTATCCTAAAAACCACTTACCCAGAGAATAGATATGCACCCAAGAGTTAGGCTCCAATTATTTTATTATGTCAGTTCACTCACAAGAGTATTACTGATACTCAGAAAGGTCAGTTTATTCATGGTTATGAAGACTCTGGCAAACTCTTATGTGTACTGATAGGGAACAATCTCCAAGATTATTGCTCATCCAGGTATAAAATAGTGTTCCTGATATATTACTATTTGTGTTGGGGGAAGAAGTTTATTTACTTATATTCCTAGATAGGCATCTTGGAAAGAACATATAAGATATTGGTAACTGAGATGGCATCAAAGGAGGAACCTAAAATAGATTTAGGTTTCACTATCTAACCCTTTATGCTATTTAAATGTTTTTGTCTGTGTATATGTATTACTTGAAAACAACATAAAGCATGCTTAAGTTAATAATTGAAATGAGATTCAAATCCAAGTCTTTCTATCTGCTGAAATGTTACTGGAAATTTAATGTGTAGCAGCTTCGACTGGGCTACAAAAACTGGGAAGGCATGTGGGCTGAGGGTTCAAATGTGCAAGGGTGCAGAGGTGTGAATGACAGTAGCGTGTTCTGGAAAATCAGTCTTGCTAAGACAGTTATCAAGTGATGGCCATCCAGGTCAGTGAGGCTGGGTGGAGAGAATGGGTCAGACTGTGGAAGCGCCTGCAGCCTGAGTTCCTGCTGTGGACAGGACTCAGTCTGTCACCAGGAGAAGGTTATATTTGAGAGCCACTTTTCTAAATGTGAGCATTATTAGCAATTGTGTCAAATTGCCTTTTCCTAAAGGTCTCCCCTCAGCTGCCAGAGCTTTAATGTTAATTGGACAGATTGTCTTTGGATTTGAAACACAAACTGTGATTAATGAAACAACTGTTAACGAGTTTGGCCCGAGGTGGTTTCTCTACCTTGCTTCTCCTGCTGGTACAGATTCCAGGAGGCTCTGCCATATACATACATTTTCAACCACTGTGCCTGGTTTGGAGAAATTGGCAACCTGGTCTGAGAATTTGACCCGATGCCATCTTTAAGATCTGTCTCTCTACTTCCCTCTTTCCATGACGGGAAAATTGAGTCTCAGAAATGGAGTCTTATCTAATGCAGTGATGCAGGGGGTGGGTGGAAGAGCAAGGCTACAACCTAGGACCAGGGTTTTATTTTGAAAAGATGTTTAACTCTTCTTCTTTTTTTTTTTTTTCAGAATTTTTTACTTGCCTTCCTTAGTCATTTTAATTATCAGACTCACCTCTGTCTCACCCATTCCTGTTCTCCAACATATGTCACAGCTATATTATCTTTCCTCTTTTTCAGTGCAGGCCATTTTTAATCAATATTGGTAAAATAATAATAATAATAATAATAATAATAATAATAATAATAAAAATAATATTAAGGAGAAAATTGTTTAAAAGTAATCTGACACAGAAATGGAGTTCAGCATCATGGAAAATAGGATTTGTAGTTCATCCCTGCTGCCTAGGAATTTTATAATCTTGGGCAGTTTCAGAAATCTAAAACTAGCATAATACTATGTTTACCTTACAGGATATTGCAAGAATTAGGTGTGTGACATATGTACAGTATTCAACACAGAGCCTAGGTGATGGTATGGGCTCACTAGATGGTTGTTATTTTTCTCACCTACTTTCACCTGTTTGCTGACCCTAGTTTTGCCCTCTGCCATGGATCCATTCTTGTATACCTGCCACAAAGTAGCAGATAAATTTTTGTGCTGGGTCATGATTTTTAGTATTGGCATACTGGCCATCTGAACCAGTGCATGCCATTCCCCTTTTGTCTATAATATCTACAAATGCACAATAACTTTTAACAGCAAATAAATTAAGGAGAGAACTAAGCTCAATAGATTAATAAAAACTTTTTGCTGTATATGATAATGTTAACAAGGCCCAGGAAATGGCAGAATTTCAAAACAGAAGAAGACTAACTGAAGAGCACTCACCTTAGATTATTATGTTAGTGAAGAATAAATATTTATTGAATTGAAAACTAAAATTTTGGAATCTATTAATTATCATAGCAGAGCCAACCTCAATAATAATACCTTACCATAAGTTACTAAATATGGTATGTATTTATTTTCTTATAAATACATGAATTCTTCATAATATTTTTTACTTATAAATTTATTGCTAAACTCATATTAAATAATATATGTTGCAGTTTTGCTCAAAAATTAAATATGACAGTAAGTGCAAAGGCACATATGTTCTTCTGTTTTGTTTTGTTTGGGGAATACCATTGTGATGATGACATAGTTCTCCCACAACCTTTCTTTGTTCAAACTTCCAAGGACTGTTTGTCCCTATAGCTTGTCATAAGGTCATTTGGCTCTCAAATGTCTCATTTATTATGAAGTCTTTGGCAGTACAGTGTTCTCATTATCCTACAACATTTGAGATAGTGTGACACTCCCCTTCACTGAATCATTTTCATGTCGTCAAATTAAATTCTTAATTTATCAATTAAGTCAACAAATTAATTCCTTAGTCCATGAAAATATCTTTTGATTACAACCCATTGCTGAGAGAGAGCAATCTTGTCATTACAAATGAATACAATGGTAGATGTAGAAGAAATATTGTCACTTTGACATTAGGACATGCAAACTACGCACTGTCAAACTTGCCCACCAACACAGTAAGAGTTAAATGCCATCACTTTTATATAATTATGAAAACCATTATAAATATGGGCTTTGAAATTAGGTGGTAGTCTTGATTATAATGTTATAATTTAGAAAATCTAAGGAATGCTAACATTAATTATTTTTAGGTCATTACCTAAACGATACCTTGCATGGGGAGCCAAAGACAAATATATTCTGACTTTGTTTGTAGTTGCAAAATATTAAAAACAAGGTTAACATCCATCAGATTAAGAACAGAACCTCAGGAATTAAGCTGGGTTCAAGTGTTAATCACCACCTTGAGATGTGTGATCTTGAGCAAGCTCCTTAGAATTCTGTGCCTCTGTTTCCTCAAATACAAAATAATGACAACTGTGTGAAGTGTCCATTCATATTTACATTCTCCCTGCCCTTCTTACTTCTCTCCTATATTACTAGGCCTAGATTAGAAACTCCATTTTCTGTACCCCTTTTCAATATAGGTTCCACCAATAGAAAGTACTTTTGCAAGATTATAGAGCAGAAAAAGAGAACCATTCTTCTTTTGACATCAGCCTCAGTGGTAGCAGCAGGTTAAAATGGACTCCAAGACTGGCAGTATGCAGGCAAGGAGATTTTCCCTCAGCAGAGATGATGGCAATAGCTGTCTCTTGCAACAGTAGTGGTAGAAAACCTAGTGAGGCATGTTAGGGCAGTAGTGGCTTCTCACAGTGTTTTTTATATGGTTAATACTACCCTTTTGATGGTGGCTTTAGTTGGGGGTGGAGTTTCTAGTCCTAATTATTGAATAGCTCAAATGCATGTGTGTGTGAGTGTGTATGCATATGCATGTGTGTGTGTATATATATATATATATACACATACATACACACACACACACATTCTCTCTTTGCTTGAAATGCTTTCTTGACTCCATATTGCTGATAAAGTAATTGTATCAACCTAAGAGAGTTGCCGTGAGGATTCATATAATAGGTATAATAGTACACAAAATATGGCCAGGAACATAGAAAACATTTATTAAGTGTTAACTTCTGCTGTTGCCATAGTCATTATTCCCTTGAGGATATGTTTCAGGCCCGTGCTTCTTCATACATCCAGTCATCTGTGGTTATATCCTGAACATTGAAAATGTTATGTGATAGAAATGGTAGATTCTGCTATATTCTTCAAAGAGTGAGGTTTTTTGTGTGTTTGCTTTAGCAAGTAGAAGATAATACAATTGGGTGTAAAATGCAAACCCTGTCTCTTGGACAGTAGCTAAATTCTCAGTTTAAGTTCTTTTAGCTCTTGCCACCTCATTCATACTCCACCCCATGCGGGAGTGATTCAGTTATCAGAGATTTGGGAAGAGTTTATATATAATTTAGGCTCTATGCCTCTGTCTTTGCCCTTCATAAGATTTGTCCCTCACATTCCGGCAAATGTGATTGCTCCAACCTCTGTTTTTGAAACCAAAAAGGCTGTGAGCACTGTATCAGAGTTTAACTGCCCTGCATGGTACAGACCAGGGACCACCCTCAAGGCTAAGATAAGCTGTGAATAAGAGAACCTCTTTTTTCTTCCATGTGTCAACTCTCCCTCCAGGATATGCCTAATTTTGGTTACTCTCTATTGCATTGAAGTGGTAGTAGTTATTATTGTTTTGTTTGTTGTTTATTGTTATCCCTGGAATGGCCAGTCTGATTAAGGTTTACTTGACCATTAGTGAAAGCAGCTGTTGCTACTCATGCATATCTATCTGTTGCTGCATAGCAAACCACCCCGAAACTTTGTGGTTTAAAATAAAAACATTTTCCTCATCATTTTGTTGACTGACCTGGCTCAGCCAGGTGGGTCTTTTGCTCCACGTGGCATTGGATGAGGTCTCTCACTCAGTTGAATTCAGCTGGCAGATGGACTGGGCTAGAAGTTCCAAAAAGACTCTACTCACATATCTGGGTTTCCTCTCTAAATAGTGATCTCGGGGTAGCTGGCCTTCTTACATGGAAGGTGGCTTTACAGAGCATGAAATCAAAAACTTTCAGACTTTTTAAGGCCTGAGGTCCGAAGCCACAAATGTCACCAATGCTGCAGTCTATTAATTACAAAGGTCACGAACCCAGCTTCAAGTAGAGGGGTAATAGACTGCACCACAATAAGAATGGTGGCCTGAACACGTGGGAAAATGAGGAATGCATGATGGCTGTTTTTACTAACTGTACACACACACACACACAGACTCACACACTTACATAACATTTGGTGGACTGAAAGGAAAAGAAGCTGTGAGAAGTAAAGTCTTCTATTTTACCTGTAATATTTTATTTCTTAAGTGTAAGGCAATAGAACAAAATCTAAATATTTGTTAATTCTGAGCAGCTGAGTAGATGATTGTTTGCTATACTTCTGCTGTTTTGTTTGATTTGTTTTGTATATTTAAAGCTCTTCCAAATAAGAGGCTCATATGCTTCTTGAAGCCCCGAGGCTGAATGTTTGGGTTGCACAGATTCCTCTTAATTGGCCCAGATCCACATGTCTCTAGACTCCTTCCTATTTTAACAGTTGGACATTGTACCTAGAAGACTAGGTGACCTCTGAAAGCCCATGTAAGCTCTGTGAATCCATGCTCTTTCTGCTGTGCCTGGGATCATTTCATTCCCAACATTGCTCCTTAATCCTTTCCTGGTCATTCTGCTTGAAAGCAGTTTCCTTTATCATGATTTTCACACCCTGAACTCTGCTCATTACTCTATTCCCCATCTCATTACCAGACTGCACTGCTCCAGTTTTGCTCACTTAAAAATGATCTACCATTATAGCTCTATTGAAATTACCTAGCCAATGGGCATCTATCTCCTTCAGCATCCAGCAAGCTGAAGAAAGTGATTAGAGAAATTGCAGGAACCAGGACCTCTCCACTGGAGTCATACTGGTGATTTTTATCCTCTAGTCTTACAGAATATCTTCAAATGGGGCTCTCTTAAAATGAAAGGCAAAAGAGTTCTGAGAAACTTTGCTGAATTATAAAAGGAAATTCATTTATTAACCAAAATTCCTGATTATTTAATAGAAATAATAATCTAATGTAGGAAAATATCCTATAAAATAAGTACAAAAAATGTAAGTCTAAGGTGTTCCTGAGCCTTATTTGTAAGGCTAGAGTTAGAAACAACCTAAGAGTCTCTGAGGTAATAGTGACATAAATCATAGTACTTGCACACACAGGATTACTACTTAGCCATTTTAAAAATTGAGATAATGTCATGAAGGCCAAATTTGCAGAACTGTTTTTATAGTTTTATAACATGATCTTATTATAAACATAAATTTGATTTGTTTGTGTGTTTTATTATTATAAATATAAGAAAGAAATAATAACTAGTAATAACTTTTTTTGCTGAATTCTTTCTATATTTCACACACTTTATAAATAGTGTGCATGTGCCAACTAAGTCATTCTTTGCAATACAGTGTTGGTTTCATTATCACCATTTTACATATGTGGAAATTAAAGCTCAGAAAAGCTAAGAAACTAGTTCATGGTATTCTAGTTAGGAAGTAACCAAGTTTGTATATGCTTCAGTTATTTGCCTAATGAAAGCACTTGCATACTTGACTAATTCACAGCACCACTGAATTTCTTTTTAATTTTTCTCACTATAAAAATTATCTATTCACTATTTTTGCCCATATCTTGCTCTCTTCCTGTAATATTCTTAGCAGACCTCCTGAAACACTGGTGAAAAGTTTTTGTCAGGTCATTTTAACATGTGGTAATGTTTTGTCTGGTGATTCTCAAATGTGTGTTTTCAATAACCTAAAAATACACATGATTCAAAATACAAAAGGATATATTACTCCATGCCCCAGTGACCCAAGTCTCCACTCCAAATATGACCAATATTCTGTTTCCTGTGTATGCCTTCCAGTTGAACTTTATTTATATACAAGCAAATAAATATTTCTCTTCATGTTTTTACACTAACAATAGCACACAATTTACACCATCTCTAACTTCCTGTATACCAATATGACTAAAAGATAATGTCATACCTGAATGTGAGAAGATTCCTCATTTTTTATGGTTTTGTAGTATTCCATTACATGCCATTCGTCTATGTATTTAACAAGTCATCTATTTATAGGTATAGAGGATTTTTGCAATTGTTTGCTTTTGTAAATGATGTTGCAATATTTTTTTCATTATTTTGCAGACACTTAAGTATCTATATAGAATGTATTACTAGAGGTAGAATTGTTCTTAATGAGTAAATGCATTTATAAGTTAAATGCATACTTTCAAATTGTATTTAGAGTTCTTCTAAATAAGAATCCTACCAGCAATATATAAAGTCGCCAATTTCCTTACATCCTCATCAATAAAATGTATGGTCAAACATCTAGATCTTAGATAATCTAAAAAATGAAACTTATTATCTTGGTACAGTTTTAATTAGTCTTTCCACAGGTTCAAAAACTGAGCAAACCCCCAAAAGAATAAACCCAAATAATCCACAAAAATAAATATTATAGTCAAACTTCTAAAAAAATTGTGTTTTCTAAAAAAAAAAAACCAAAAAACAAATTCTTAAATCAGTGAGAGAAACAACAGCTATCTTTGGAGTAAACAATTTGAATTATAGTAGGTTTCTCGAGTGCAGAAAAAAAATGATAAAAAGTAATTCTAGCACAACCACTTAAAAGAGAGAGAGGGAAGGAAGGAGTGAAAAAGAAAGGGAGGAGGAGGGAGGGGGGAGAGAGATAGACGGGGTGGGTGGAGTGAGAGACAGACAGACAGACTGACTCAAAACACTACAGGTAAATCAAAATGGAATTCTAAAGTGTTCAAGTAACCCACAGGAAAGTAGGAAAAACAAAAGAGAATGCAAAACAAAGATATAACGAATAGAAAACAAAAATCTAATGGAAGACTTAAGCCCTAATATATTAATCATTATATTAAACTCAAATTGCCTAAATATGCCAATTAAAAGACAGAGATTGGCAGTGATTTTAAAAATGCATATTATCTGTGTGCTGTCTGCAAGAAACTAGATTTAGTGGGGTGAGTACTTTGAGAATATGTGGATCTCTGTTCACTGTGCTATACAAACATTATGCAAACATTGATCAAGAGAATGTAGGAATGGCTATATTAATATCAAATAAATAGATTTTAGAGAAGAGAAAACTACCAAAGATATTTTTATAAGGGTAAAAGGATCAGTCTACCAAGAAGAAATACTGACCCTGAACATATGTACATCAAGCAATGGAGTTGCAAAATATATGAATCAAAAAACTAATAGAACTGAAAGGAAAAATACAAATATTTACAATAGCTGGAGTCCACAACACCCATTTCTTATCAACTGATAGAACAACTATACAGAAATCAGCAAGGATATAGAATAATTTAACAATACCATCAAACAACAAAATCTATTATATAATGCTATATAAATGGAAATTTATATAACATTACATCCAACATCAGAACACACATTTTTAAGCACGCATGAAACAAATATCAAGATAATATCCTTAGACAAAAAAATTTTTTTCAATAAATTTTTTTAAATTTTAAAATAGAAGTTGCTCTCTGTCTACAATAAATTCAAACTAAAAATCAGTAACAGAAAGATAAAAGACTATTTTCAAATACTTGAAAAATAAAAACAAATTTCTAAATAATGCATAAGGCAAAAGGAAGTTTCAATAGAAATAAAAGAAATATTTTGAGCCAAGTAAAAAAGTACAGCTATCAATAATTGTGAAACATGGATAAAGTATAAATAAGAGGAAAATTCACATCTCTAAGTACTTACATTAAAAAAGAGGGAAAAGATCAAATAAATAGTTTAAGCTCCCACCTCAAGAACACAGTACTAAAAGTTCTAGGCAAGAAAATAAAATAAAAGTAAAATACATTAGAAAGGAAGAAATAAAACAGTTCTTATTGGCAGATGACATGATTATGTAGAAAATCCAAGGAATCTACACAAAATCCTAGAACTAATAAATGAATGTACAGAAGTTCACACAGTAAAAGACAAACATACAAAAAATTTAATCATATATTCTTAGTAATAAATACAAGAACATCAAAATTATAGAATTCCTATTAAAAACTCAGTAAGATTTTTATACATGTAGACAACATTATTCTGAAATTTATATAAAAGGGCAAAGGAACCACAATAGTTAACAATAATTTTGATAAAAGAAGAAGAATTTGAAAGGAATCAGTCAACATTTATTACCATAGCCAACATGTATTATGTAACCACAATAACCACAAATATCTAATAGTAGTGGAGAAATACACATATTACTTAATGAAACTGAAAATAAAAATAACAGAAAAATCCACATAAATATGGCTAACTGATTTCATATACAGATGTAAAAATTCAATGGAGGATGGATAGCCTTTTCAATAAATGGTGCTGTGAAAACTGGGCATCAGTAGGCAAAAAACAAACACACACAAACAACAACAACAAAAATCCACACCAGGAATTTTGACTTAAACCACACATCTTATAAAAAATGAAATAAAAATACATCACAGATTTAAACATAAAACATAAAGCTATAAAAATTTTAGAAAAAAGTATAGGAGAATATCATTGAAATCTGAATCCAAGTGAAGAGTTCTTATACAAATGTGTAGGCATCTAATAAAAAGAGCCTTAAAATTCATGGAACACCTATGGCGAGTGAAGAATTATTCAACTTGATATCAAAAATATCCATAAAAGAAGGGAAAAGAATCATAAATTTATCAATTGGACTTGATCAACACTTATTTTTTTGTGTGATAGGTCCTGTTATAGGATGAAAAGACAAGCTACAGACTGAATGGAAATATTTGCAAGCCACATATTCAACAAAGGACTAGATTCTAGAATGTATAAATAACTCACATAACTCAACAGGAAAAATTTTAGAAAATAGGCCTAAGACATGAACAGATATTTTACCAAAGACACTATGCATATGACAAATAAGCACATGAAAAAAAAAATGTATATCATTCATTATTAGAGAATTATAAATTAAAACCACAATGCAGTATCTCTACACACCTATTAAAATAACTAATTAAAAAATAGTAACATTAAAAGGCAGTAAGGGTGTGAAGAAACAGTCATTCACATGTTTCTGGTGGGTGTATAAACTGGTCCAGTCACTCTGAAAAATATTTTGACTGTCTCTTTAAAAACTTAACATGTAGTTATCAAAAGACCCAACAATTCCACTGCTGGGTATTTATCCCAGAGAAATGAAAACTTATGATCACACAAAAGATTTGTACACAAAAGTTCATAGCAACTTTATTCCTAATAGCCCCAAACTGTAAGCAACCCAGATGTCCATTAATGAGTGAATGGTTAAACAACTGTGGTATATCGGTACCAAGCAATGCAACTCAGCAATAAAAGGAATAAAGTATTGATATAAATCTCTATGTAAGTATGCTGAGTGAAAACTTCTATCCCTAAAGGTTTCATACTGTATAACTCCACTTACATAATTTTCTTGAAGTAATAAAATTATAGAAATGGGGAACAGTGTAGTGGTGGCCAGTGGTTAGGGACAGAAGGAAGGGAAATGAAAGCGAATGTTTCTCTAACAGCGCAACATGTGAAACCCCTGTGTTGTTGAAAATGTTCCGTGTCTTGACTGTGTCAATATAGATATCCTGTTTGTGATACTGTCACATCATTTTATAATATGTTATTATTATAGAAATTTGGGTAAAGTATACATGGGATCTTTCAGTATTATTATTTCTGACAACTGCATGTGAATCTACAATTACTTCAAAATAAGTTAATTAAACATTGAACTTTTATATCCAAGAACATGGTCTGTCTTTCCACTGGTTCAAGTCTTCAAAAACGTTTTGCAGTTTTCCTTTATAGAAGGAATTTCTTGGTCATTTATTATTTGTATCTATTTTAAATTGAGACTTTTTTTCCATTTTATTTTACAACTGTGTTATTCATACTTATAAATGTTATTGATTTCAATATATTCATATTGTTTCTTTCTACTTTGTTGAATTTATTATTTGTATTTTTACTTAGGTTCTTCATGTACAGAATACATAATATAGAATCTATGATAGTAATAATTTTACATAATAATTCCCAATATTTGTGTCTGATTATTTCTCTTGTCTCATGGCACTGTCTAGCACCTTACACAAAAAAAGGTTAATATTTGTGTGTTTTGTTGTCCTTGTTTTTGTTAATGGTGGGTTCTTTGTGTCTAACTTTAATGAAAGTGCTTTTAGTTTTCAGTGTTTCTCTTCATTAAGCAGAATATTTATTATATTCAGGAAATATCCACCCCTGAAAAAGTATTGTTGCATAGCATCACATATTCTGTCTTTTAAAAGCCTCTAATAAAGCATTGTTTAATAGTTTAACAATAGTTTAAGAATTGTTTAATAATGCAAGCCATAAATGCAAGCCACATTTATAATTTTAATTTTTCTAAGTCACATTTTAAATAGTAAAAATAAACAAGTAAAATTAATTTTAATAATAGCTTTATTTAACTCAAGATGTTATTTTAACATGTATTCAACAAAATGATTATTAACAGGTATTTTATATTCTTTTCTAGTACTAAGCCTTTGAAATCCAGTATATATTTTAGTTTCAGCACTTTTCAATTAGGATTTGCCAAAGTTCAAATCCTCAATAGTTGCATGACTTTAACAGCGACCTTACTGGACAGCACAGCTCTTACAGCGTTTCATCATCTGAAGATGATAAGATCTAAACACCTTACTTTTGCCTCAGTTGGCCTTCATAAAATAGCCCCTGCTGGAAAATCTATTTCATTATCTCTTCTCTCTACTGCTGAAGACCTCTCCCCTCTGTTTAGAACATTCTTCCACCTCTACTTCACCTGGTTAGTTTCATTCAAAGCCAACTTTACTGAATCCCGGGAAGCCATCCTTGACACAGTCTGGGTTGGGTTCTAGTTCTCTGCATTTCCATCACGACCTGTTTCCAGTGTTTTTCTACTAGACTGTATTCTTGAGATCAAGAACTCTGTCTTACTTGCCACATGCATAACACAGAGCACAGTGTACAGGGCATATTGAAGAGGCATAATGAAGAGGTGTTATTCCATGAGATACAAGCCTTTATGTAGAGCAGAGGAAAATAATATGCCTTATGTATCTTATGAATAAAGAAAATATTGAACACATTGAAAACATTAAACAAAGTAGAAAGGTAGACCAAGAATAGAGTCTTGGAAATGGGTGGATTACCAGAAAAGAGAATAACATGTGAGGCCCACATTAAAACATATAAATCATGACATCTCAGTATCTAGGTTGTTGTGTTTGAGGAGGGAGTGGCAGAATATATATGTGTATGTCCACATCTTATTGAAGAAGGAAGATATAAATTCCAGGAATCAGATAATAAGATGTCTGTGTCTGGCTTTCTCCTTTAATGCCCTGGGCCATTTTAAGTTTAAATTCTTTTTTGTTCCCTTAGTTGAGGTAATGGAATGAATAAAGTATCATCTACGAATCACTGCACTGAGGCTTTAGAGTGATTTGTGCCCATTGGAGTGACCTTATATTAAGGGAGATCACTGCACAGAGAAACCTGGAAATGGTGTCACTGAGGTTTTCCAATGCTAAATGCCTCTCTTCCTTTCTGGACTTATATTTTATATTTCTCACTTTCTAAGACATGTCTCATAGTTTCTGGCCCATCTTATCACCCTCAAATGGAAGAAATATGCATTAGCTCTCAAAAACTGACAGCCAGCATGACCCTTATAGTATGTATCTTTGGAAAATTACTGAATAATAACAGCAATAATAATAATAATGGACACCATGTACCACACACACTCACTGCGTGTAAGGAATCAAGCACTTTATCTACATCATCTCATTTAAATGTCATAAATTTTACAAATAAGTAATGGGCTCAAGGTCACATAGCTCATAATTAACCCAGCTGGGACTTGTTCCCAATATGTCTAATTTCAAAGCCCACACTTTCATACATTATAGTTTATTACTTGATATTCATCAAATCATACAGAATTCTATTACTGAAAAACTCAGCCATCAATCTTAGCTTTTGGCCAACACCAGAACATTCAGATTTTATTCCAATTTACTCCTCTTCAGGGAGAACTTCATCTCCATCACATTTGGCATTTTGATTAGACTAAGGAGGGATGCTTTAGTGTGTCTGCTACTTTCCTTCCCATGAGAAGTTGGGCAAAATGATTGACTCAGACCCTGTCACATATGGAGACTACAGCAGCTCACAGTCAGATGCCTTCTGCGTAAGGGTCAATTAAGATGTGTGCTTGACTGTAAACCGAGGAATAAAGGACAGATGGAGGAATTTGGTCACAGTGACTGAAGGAACTATGAAAGCTTCTGTGATTACATCACTTGGCTTTCAATGAAGATCGTATATGGATAATGCTTGAAAAGAAGCAAAAGCATTTGTCTTTGTGATACCATCTTTAAAGGTTAACTCATGTAAGGTAAAAATAGTGCCAGGTACTAAATCAGAGGTACTAAGCTTTGGCTAGACATTAGAAACCCAAGCTATACATCCAGAGACCAATTTCATCAGAATTTCTGGGAGAGAGATCCAGGCATCAGTATTGATTATAGTCCTACTCCAAGAATCACACGTTCAGTCAATAAGGGAACCCCTGCTCAAAACAAAAGTTTCTCTTATCTTAGTTACCAAATGTAAAGTAACCGTACACTTTACTAACTTTTTCTTTCTATAGAATTATATTCTATAATTCTGTCTAAATTATTTGCATTGCAGAAAAAATGTGGTCTACATCAATATTTTGAAATATTTGATCATTTTTCTATCAGTACATATGCCATCAATATATATAGATGATTTATAGGTAAATAGATGTTATATATAAGTGTAATTTCTATATTCTAGACAAGTTATATTACCAATTTTTGTGTATAGTGTAAATAAATGAATAATTACACACACATGTGAGAAAGCTTGTTAATTCTGTTTACTATTTTTGTCTGTATAATCTATCAGTTCCTGATACAGATATTGAAATCTCCCACTAATGACAGGATGTTTGCCAACATTGCAAAAATATGATATCAAAATTTCTTTCATATTTTGAGAATATGTTAAATGCATAAATATTTTAAAAATTATGTTTGCTCAGTAATTTTAAAAATTTTACTATTAATATATTTATCTCTGTTCTTGCCTTAGATTTCATTTTGCTGGTATATTGCCCCTCATTATGTTTCATTGTATTAGTACTGCATAGTATATCATTTACTCTACTTTTCAAAAATATTGTGTGATTGAGTTTGGTTCTCTTGTAAAAAACAATTGTTAACTTGATTTTTAAAAATCCATTTTGATAAATATCTTTTAATGGCAAATTTTATTCATTTACACTAATATCGATCACTAATTATCTCCTATTGTAGATGACAGATATATTTAGTGATCATAGATATATTTAAACTTATTTCTACCTTCTTTTTTTCTTTTATTTTTTTTGATTCCGCTAGAATTAATATATTTTCTGTATTTTTTTTCCTCTATTTTAGGAATGTATTTTTTTCACATGCATACATAACTATAAATTTTTAAACATGAGTAAAAGCTTTTAGAATTTTTAAAATATTTTCCTTAACAATGCAAATATCTTAGAACATATTACTTACCACTGAACTCACCCTATATGTAATTATTCTTTAGAGTTGTTTTACATTTTTCACACAAACATAATTAATAATTTTCCATTAAAGTTTATCAAATCTACTGGCATTTTATCAATTTCTGAGCTCAGAAAAAATGTTCTATATATAATTTTTTAACTTTTAACCATTGTTTTCTATATCCGACATCTACATTTTGGGTTAACATTTATTTTATTTATTTATCTATCTTTCTATCTATTTATTATTTATTTATTTTTAATTTTATTTATTTAAATAAGTTTCAAGTATGCAATAGATTTTTTAGACTTCTATATAGTACACAAAACGATCCAATTGCTCCCTCCCTCCCCTGAGCCTCCACCTAGCCAACATATTAATGCTAACTGCATTTCTTTTTTATATAAAATGCTTTGCATTTTTTTCTTTCAGAAAAGACTGAGAATTTTAACCTCTTAATATTTGCATTCTAAAAAATGCTTTATCTTGCTTTCAAACTTGACTATAAATTTAGCTGAATGTCAAATTCCAAGTTGATACATTCCTTTCCTCAAAACAGAGAGATATTACCCCTTGATCTTTGGACATCATAATTGCCAAGGAGGGGGAAATATCTTTTGTCAATCTAAATTATATTATTCTATGGCCACTTTGTCTTTTGTCTCTGGTAGTTTTGTAGAATGTATTTTTGCCTTAGTTCTTCTAGTGTTTTATTCAATAAGTAGGTATTTATTTAGTATAATTAATTTTTCCTATGGATCTTTTGATCTTTGAACTTATGTTTCCTTAGTTTGTAAAAGGTCAGTAGTTACTTCTATAAGTATTTCTCCTTGCTTTTTCTTCATTAAGTCTTCTGGAACTCTTATGGGAACTTCTCAACCTATTCTTGAGAGCTCTCGATTTTCTTCCTTAGTTGAGTCTCTGTGGAGAATTCTGGACAAAGTTCTTATTATTCTATTTTAAATCGTTTTTTTTTTTTTAATGTTGTTTATTAACTTTGTTTTGTTTCATTCTTTATGTTTTCTATTTAAATGTATTCATTTTCAAAATTTCTAACAGGTTCATTTGTATGTCCATATTCTTCAGTTTAATTTTGTTTGCTTGTTTTCTAATTTCTAATGTAATTCAAGTATTTTTTTTTCATTGTGATCCACCTACCCATTCTTGTTATGAATCTTTGTCAAATACTAATTTTTTTTTGCAGAATTTAATTCACAGTGAATTCATGTTTTGATTATTGTTTATTTGGGGGGGGCGTTAATGGGGCTAATTTTCTTAGTATTAACTTTCCTCATAAGAGAAATTGTGTGTGTGTGTGTGTGTGTGTGTGTGTGTATGTATCTTGATGCTTTTATCCCTATATCTCTTTCACTCCTACCTGTATCATCTACACATTTATACACAAATATTCTTTGAGTGACTGTTATGCACCAGTTTCTATTCCAGAGCTGGGGATATCTACTATACAAAATACACAGAAATGGAGCTTATTTTCTATAAGGAGAAAATACACAGTAAACATAACACATGTAAAAATCATATAGCATGTTAATGAGCTTGTTACTACCCTCACCTGTTGCCTCAGGGCTTCCATTCCAGGATGTTGGTGAGGGGTTCCTGCTCTGCAGTGATATAGAGCAGCACCATTCAAAGTAAAGTCCACAGACCAGCACTGATTCACAAACTGTTTGCAACCTGTCCATGATGTGATAAGTATAGAAATTTAGAGAAGGGTTCTGAAAACTTTCATATTAATTTGACAAAGAGATTTTATTTCCATCAGATTTAACAACACAAAATTTGACCTTGTACATTCTATGTCTACTTTTTATTTATTTTTTAATTTGCTTTAATTGTATTTTACTAAAATAAAAATAAAAAAACCCTGTGAGCAAATAGGAGGGGAGAAAAACTGTGTTCTTTCAAAACAGAGATTCTTAGATACATCAATATAGAAGTTTTTTGGATGTGAAAACTAAGGCAGTAGGGACCTTGTTAACTTCTTGTCTGAAAGGCTAAGGGGTATGCCAGTGTCCTAACCCCTCCATAAGTGTGCAGCACTGTAGAAATCATAACCCGTAATGGCAGTTGGAAGCTTGTGTTTTTCAGCTTCCCTTTGTAGAGTGAGCTTCTATGCCCGAACTTTAAGCAGTCAATCTGCCATAGGGCATTTGAGTTCCCATTATCAGGTGGGCATAGAAAATATATCTAACACTACCATTTGACAGAAATACAAATTATTTTTATTCTGAGACTTCTGCTAGGTTCAAACAGATCCCTAGAAGAAATATGAAAGGAGTACTAGACTGACTGCCAAAATCCCTAATTTCAAAAGTGGGCTTGGCTGCTGATTTACTGATGATCCCAGAAAGTTACAATCTCTTTCACAATTTATCCTTATAATTTTTACAACAACCCCTAGAGACAAGTAGGGGAGAATTAATGTTATTACTTTTTCTTCTTTGCATATAACAAATTCCAGGCTTTCATAGGCAGTAGTTAATTTTAGAATGTTACTTAATTATTGTTCCCTTATTAAAAAAAGAAAAACTCTACAATTTCATAATCTCATTTCTTCCACTTCTATATACTTCTTTCATTTGTTTCTTTTATTTGTATCTTTTCCTTCTAAAAATACACAACATTTTGTGTAAACTTTTAGTCATTTGCTTTTGGTATCGAGATATATATAAACTAAAATTATTGTGTGACATTGGTTTGTCAGATCAAATAAATTTCAAGTGTACATTTCAACAATACATTATTTATTGCATTGTGTGTTCACCACTCAAAGTTAAATTTCCTTCTGTCACCAAATATTTGGCCCTTTTTAACCCCACGTACCTCTTCTATCCCCCCGTTTCTCTGAGATTTATGTTTTTAAAAGCTGATTTTCATTTTGTTAGCTGGCTTGGTGCACTGGCAATGATTTTTTTCCAGATGATATATTTATTAATTTTATCTTTTTTTTTTTTCCAAAAAACTCAGGATACAAAGAATTTAAAAATACAGTACTCCTTTAACACAACAAACAGTACAAACAGAAGAAGCAGGACTGGGGAAATGAAAGCAGATGGCATTTTCTATCTCTTCATAGCTCTTTATTCTGTTTTTAATATGGTAGCTATTTAATTCGGTGGAGAGTTTTAAAATACAATATATCTGGAGAATGCATAGAAATTCAAGTTAAGCAATATTATTTATGTCTTTTTAAACAGAATAGGAGCTAGCATGTACTTTAGATTCAAATGTTGACTTAAATAGAATAAATTTAGTAAACTCATAGCTTTACTTTCTTTGAAAAAATCTTTTTGCTACATTTTTTAAGGAAACTTTTAGAACAGCATACCAATGATAGAACTTAATAAAATCTTACCTTCAGCCGAGCCTTATGTATATAAAATCAGAAACTATAGTGCCAGGCTTTCTAATAGTAACATCCATTTTATTAGCATTTTTCCAATTTATCGTGTGTTATTCTCAGCATAGTATTTTAAATATTTAAGCACTACTGTTGACATAAAGATAATACTGACAAATCAAGTTAACATTTCTGTTGAGAATTACCAACCGACCATGTGTAGCTCAGAACAAATTCAACACCTGCACCAAACACCAAACACTATACTCCTCCTAGATCATGTTCAGTCCACAATACAACACTGTTCCTTAAATGGATTTTTAGCTTTAATTTACTCAAAGCATAAAACAACTTTCATCAATTAATTGTTTGACTTTCCTAATACATTTCTATTCTATCTAGATTATGTCTCTAGCAAAAGAAAAGGAACTTGTGTAAGCTGTCAGCATCTGGGGTGCACATATTCACCCACCCTGGGTTATCATATCTTAGATCAGAATAAAAGAGAATCTCTTCTGTTTCTCTGCAATCCCAACTGAGGTGGATCTCTCCTTTGTTGTGCCTCAGATTGTGTGCCTGTTTCGCCATGTGACTAGCTTTAACCTTATTTAATTGGCTACAAAATCTTGCTCAAAAGGAGAATAATTTAGAGAATTTTAACTTGTGAAAGAATCTCAGACCCATCAACTGAAAAATACCAAGTGAAATGAGGAAGACTAGCAAAAGGTGAAATTGCACTCATATATATTAACATTTTTCTGTAACCTATTAGGAGATTTATTTCTCTTATTTCCCAGTTAACTAGAAAATAGCCATTTTGAGGTTTAGCTGATATCATATCAGTCTTCATATCAATTTTTGCTCCATATTAATTACTCATTACTGTAAATATATTTAGAGGGAAAGGGTTTTTTTTTTTTTTTGCTACTTCTAGATTACATTCATTTTACCCCAGTTTTATTGAGAAATAATTGACATTTAGTACTTTAAAAATTTGAGGCATACAGCATGTTTGATGGCTCTATTTACATATATTATAAAATAATTACCACAATAGGTTCAACTAACAACCATATTCATATATATGTATGTGTGTATATATATATATATATACACACACACATTAAAAATAATAGGAAAAAAAGAAAAAAAATCTCTGGTAATGAGAACTCTTAGGATTTATTCTCTTAGCAACTTTCTTGTGCATCATACAGCAGTGTTAGCTATAGTCATCATGTTGTATATTCCATTCCTATTACTTATTATCTGGTAACCAGGAGTTTGGAAATGTGACCACCTTCCTCCAGTTTCTTCTCTCCCTACATTCCACCCCTGATAACCACAAGTCTGAACTCTTTCTCTCTCTCTTTCATTTACATATAAGTGAGATCATACAGTTATTTGTCTTTCTCTTAATGGTTTATTTCACTAAGTATAATGTCTTCAAGATCCATCTATGTCAGCCATATAGGATTTTCTTATGTTTTTCTTTGTTTGTTTGTTCTTAAGGCTTAATAATATTTCATTATATCCAACATATCAACCTCTTTAACCATTTATTCTTCAATGGACACAGGTTGTTTCCATGACTTGGTTATCATTAAGTAATGCTGTTATGAACATGGGAGTACAGATATTCTTTCAAGTTATTGTTTTTGTTTCCCTGGATATATTTCCAGAATTGCTAGATTACATGGTAGTAAGTACTATTTTTAGTTTTTTGAGGATTCTCCACAGTTTCCCACAGTGGCTATACCAATTTATGATTTTACCAGCAGTGCACAAGGATCCTCTGTCCTCCATATCTGTGCCAGCATTTGTTATCCTAGTCTCTTTGATGATGTCCATCCTAAGAGACATGAGGTGATATCTCATTGTGATTTTAATTTGTATTCCCTTAATAAATTGTGATGTTGAGCATCTCTTCATGTACCTGTTGATTTTTCATATATCTTCTCTGGAGAAATATATGGTTAGGTCTTTTGCCCATTTGTTAATTGGGTTATCTGGGTTTCTTTATTTTGTTATTATTTATTTATCTATCTATTTATTTATTTATTTGTTATTTATTTATTTATTTATTTATTTAGCTACTGCGTTGTATGGTTGTATGAATTCTTCATGTATTTTGGATATTTACCTTTTATCAGATATATGGTTTGCAAATATTTTTTTTTTCCATTCTGAAGACTTTTTTTTCATTTTGTCAGGGATTCTTTTGATGTGCAGAAGCTTTTTAAGTTTTTTTTTTTAATTTAGCATATTAAAAATAATTTTTCAAATTAGTTTCAAGTATACAGTACATTGGTTAGACATTTATATAGTTTATGAAAGAATAGCCCTAATTGTTCTTTCTCTCCTCTGACTCTCCACCTAGCCATTACATTAATGCTAACTGCATTGCTCATGCTGTGCTCCCCATCCCCATGACCATCTATTAACTACTAATTTGTACTTCTTTAACCCTTCACCCATTTGTTTATTTTTTTATTTCTTTGTTTATGTTTTAGGTGTAACATCCCAAAAATCATTGCCAAGACCTGTGTCAAGGAAATGTACTCCTTTATTTTCTTTGAGGAGTTTCATAGTTTCAAGACTTATATTTGAGCCTTTAATCCATTTGAGTTAGTTTTGTGAGTGGCATAAAATAGAAGTCCAGTTTCATTCTTTTACATGTGAATAGTCAAATATCCCTGCACCATTTATTGAGAACACTCTTCTCCATTTAGTATCCTTAGCACCCTTGTCAACCATTAATTGGTCATGTATGCTTAGATATCTTTCTGGGTTCTTGATTCTGTTCTATTTGTCTAATTGTCTGTTTTTATGCCAGTACCATGCCGTTTTGATAACTATAGCTTTATAGTATAGCATCAAAACAGGAAGTATGATGTTTCCCACTTTGTTTTTTTTCCTCAGGACCTCTTTGGCTGCTTTTGGTTCCATATAAATTTTATGAGTATTGTTTTCACTTCTGTAAAAATTTCCCTTAGAATTTTGATAAGGATTGTACTGAAAGTGTAGATGGCTTTTTGTAGCGTCGATATTTTAATAGTATTAATTTTTTTAATCCATGAACACAGAATATCTTTCCATTTATTTGTGTCTTCTTCAATTTCTTTCATCAGTGTCTTAAAAGTTTCAGAATAGATATCTTTTACTTCCTTAAATTTATTTCTAAATGCTTTATTGTTTTTGATTCTATTGCAAATAAGATCAATTTCCATATTTCTTTTTCAAAAAATTTGTTGTTAGTGAAGGAGGATTCTTTCTGTAAAGAAGGAAAACATATTCAGTAAAGTGCAGTGACTTGCCCAAGTTCACCAAATCGTAAAAACCCATCAGTCTCAAAATCCATATGTGCTACCTAATACCAAAGTTGGACGGAGTCTTCTTCTTGGCAATATCAAAGGTGGTAAAAGTAAACACTTGCAAAATAACAGCATTCTTTTCATGGCAAGAATTTGTCATCTTGTTCCAGCTAGAAAGTACTCACTGATCCCTGCGTGTAGCTGCTGTAGCATTGCTAGCAGATTCTGGGGTGAAACAGCTAATACACCACTAAACTATTTTCCTTTGTTAGAGTTTAGAAGCTAAAACTGACAGGCACTAGACAAGGTAGGGGAGAGCACATAGCCTTGACAACTGACAATGTGCATTTACCCACGCATGGCACAGAAGTTGCTGGGAGGATTTGATTCACATTCAGGCTGATATATGCAATCTCAATTTGTTCATTGTTTGCCCTCTTCCCTTCACAACTCTCTCCTTTACTGCCTGTTGTATTGTGTACATTCTGACTCCAACATCTAGCTACATTCTCTCTTTTGAATACAGGACAAATTCTATTTCAAAAAATTACAATACCAAAGATGAATTCTGTAGAACAAAGCTATGTCTATACTTTTGTATTTGGCTTCTAAAAACAATGCTTTCTTTATCTAGTTACAACAAAATCTGAGCTCTTGTACAAACAATTTCTTTGAACATTATCCATATAATATTTATTCTCGAAGCAATATTTTCTCATGTGTTATTCTCTCATGGAAGATTAAAATGCACATTCAAATGTTATTTTGTTTCATCTTTAAAATAGTGGTTTATTATTAAAATACCAAAATTACTTCTGTTTTACAGATTAGGAAATTGAGGTTCAAATAAGTAAATCAATCAAGATTCCATAACCCTTAAGTCATAGGAACCAGGAAATTTTGACTTCTAAATATGCTCTCCCTGTGTAATATTCTTGTTGAGCAGATAGCTCATTGAGAAACATGTTTTTCCTGGAAACTGAGGGTAGTAGTTTTATGTCCTGCTATCAAGGAACAAGTGAGTGAGTTGCTAAGTATTTACTGGGAAGAACTGTGCCTTTAATGTTCCTTATTCCATTTCCATCTCAAATAACCGAACTGCCAAAACAAAATTTGAGATGAAAACATTGACATTATAAGCAGAAAATTATGTAGGCGTGGTACCTTTTTCCAATTTTGGTTCTAAATATTGGAATTTCAGTGTAGATGGGAGATCATCCCAGCTTGATGTCCAAGTTTAGACCAGTGAAGGCAGAATAATGGGAACAGATAGTTATGGAGTTAGACCGAAGCAGTCCTGCCATTTAGTAGACGTGAGACAAGTTGCTTAAATGCTCTGAACTGCAGCTTTCTGATCTATACAAAGAGAGTGGTCATAACAATATATATACCAGGCTGTGCAGATTGAACAAAATATGTCCAAGCAAAGCTCTGACTAAACTAATGAGTTATATAAATCTTAGCTTTCATTTTGTCCATTTTTGCGCTTTTCCAAATAGCATAAATTCAATTCTACAGGATGGGTGAACTTGTAGAGATCCTAAACTGTGGTTATATGTTGCAATAGCAATTGCAATTAAACAGTGTGACCTGGACAAAACTATTTAACCTTTCTATTGTTGCCATGCTCCTGACAGAACACAAAACCACATTTTCCTTACTCCAACCTTGATATGAGAAATGTTGGGTATGATTAGGACTATATAATCACACTTTTTAAATCCTGGGTTTTGTGTGTGTGTGTGTGTGTGTGTACTCCTTTTACAAATGAAAAGTAAATTCCTTGAAGTCGAGAACCCTATTTCTTATAGTCTATAACTTTCACAGCACTGAAGAATGAAAAATACAGTTACTATCAGGTCAGGAAGAGACTTTAGCCTCATTTAGTCTCAGTTCCTTCATTTTATAGGTGAAAAAATAGGAGCCCGTTGAACACATAACAGTCAATTTGCCTAACATCATGCAGCAGATGTTGAATTTAAATCAGATTTTATTTCAGTTCTTGGTTCATTCCATTATATCTTGCAATAGGTATTTGATACATAATTTTCAAATGACTAAGAAATAACTAAAAAACATTTAGACTAGCATTTTACAGAATAGAAAGCAAGTCCTATGGTCAAAGAAATTTCAGTAAATGCTGTGCTTCAAGAGTTTTATTTCTTCATGCTAATATAATTTAAGAATCTCCAAAAGATAGTAGGTTCATTTTTCTAAAGTTCTTTGAATAAAAAACTTTTTTGGAGGACAACAGCTATTAGTAAATTAGTAAATACTCTATAAATATAAATTAGTAAATGAACAAAAAATAGAGACTAGTGCCACAGAATGAGCTTAAAACTTGATTTCCTGTCTCATTTAGCCTTTTATAAACTGCCAGCCATAACCATCAGATATCTCAAATAGTGCTCCCATCTGTTAGCTTTTCCACTTATTTCTTCTCCCAAAAGTGTCCTTCCCTCAGGTATTTGCAGAGCTGACATCTTTTTACATTTATGCCTCAATTCCAATGTCACTTCTTCAAAGACCTCTTTTAATCACTTAACTAAAGTAGCACCACTTGTCATTCTCTATCACATGACTGTGTTACCTTCTTCATAGCTAATCTCAGTAGCTGAAATGATCTTGTTTGTTTAAGTGTTAATTGTCTTACTTCCCTGAAAGATCATAGACTGCTTGAGGACAACAATATTGTCTTATTCACTCCTGCTTCCCCAGCCCTCAGAACAATACCTAATACATATTCATTGATTCATAAATCAGTGGGGAACCTCTGTGCTCATGATGATCTTTCTAGGTAGGCAATGTTGCCTTCATTTTACAGTGGAAGAGTCAGAAACACCAAGGACAAAGTCATTTGTCCAAGACACCACAGTTAGGAAAAGAAAGCGAGTAGTCGACTTCCACTTGGTTTCTCTAGAATCCATCGCTGGCAGATCGTTGATTTTATATTAACATGATCATTTTGTTGTTGTTGTTTGGGGGTGTGGTTGGGTTGTACTGTGAAGGATCTGAGCAAGTATCAAATGTCAGTCAATTCATTTAGAACCATTAGACATCACAGGAAAATTCTACCGTACAACCACACTGCCCTTTTCTACTGTCTGTGTCCAGACTAGTGTTTGGAGCAGTCCCTGCTTACAAGCATAGGGCTGGGATATTCTGGAAGGCCCTAGGCATCACTGCTATGGTAGCTGCCAACCTTCTAATGCTAATACTGCTTTCTCATCAGCAGGCCTGGATAAGCATTAGTAATAAGGGAGGGGGATTAAAAGCCTCCTTCTGCTTTCTGCTTTTCTGCTGGACACTGGTGGGCTTTGTTTTACCAGTGAAATATATATTTTTTGAATGTCTAGGAAAGAGAGCCCATAGTTGGCAAAGCAAGAGTGACCCTTATACATGCTTTTTCCTATGGCGATTTGGAATAAGATTCTGTTTGTTTGATTTTCCACAAGGTCAGATCTCACTGAGATTGGCAAAAGCAATTATTCCCACCTTTATTCTGCTGCCAAGTCAGGAAAGAAGCTGAGTTCTGGCCCATTTTTCATGTTGGATAAACCTCAGTTGAAAAAGGTAGAATAAATTCAACGTTACCCAGAGAATCAGATATTATTTATAGTCTGAAATATTTGACTTACTAGCTAATACTTTGCATTATTAACTCAATAAATACAGCAATCCACAAAGTAAAAGTTGTTACCTAAAATGAAGTTAAAACCAAGAAAGATTAAATGATTTGTCCAAGATCACACAGGTAGGAAATCATGTAAAATTTGGACCTGTGAATGCCAGACTATTTCTATGCTTCCACCTGGGTCCACTCACTGCTTTTGGAGAAGAGGGCTCCCTTACTATCATCCCACCTTCCCATATTGTAACAGGAAGATGTTCCCATTTCATACACATTTATGAATGTCACCATCCAGAATCAGGCTGTACAAAGACTCCTGCATTTCCATGGCAACTGCCACTTTTGTCCTGGCTCCTCATTTGCCACTTTATATTATTCATCTCAAAGCAATTTTCCAGATAGGTGTGATTCCAGGTTACAGTAGGGAAGTGCAGATGGCAAGAACAAGTCAGCAGCAGATCTCAGGTCCAGAATGCTCAGCTGTCCCCACAAAGCCCTGTCACCACAGATAGTGCCAACTGGCTTAGGGAAAATGGCTAGTAAACAGGTGTTTCTCCAACAATCCATCCCTCCTAGGTAAATGATAAATGGTTAGTTTTGAAGGCCTGTATGCCTTCTGAACCCAGGTGGCTAGTTTAACTTTTTCAAGCTTTAGTCTACTCCATAAAATGGTGATAATTTTTGATTTGGTAATGTCTGATACTTAGTAAATGTTCCACAAATTGTACTTTTTTTTTGGCAGTTTATTATTATTATTATTATTATTATTATTATTATTACTTTTTTGTGGGCCTGGGACAAGCTAACCCCTATGCATACAAACAAATTGACTTTTTGAGACTCCTTTTTACCCATAAGGTTGATTATTGTATTTATTTTAATTTTCCTGGCTAAACATTTGGGACCTGTTTGTCTGATTGCCTGTATTCCTTAGGAGTTAACTGTGCC
The DNA here is from genome assembly GCA_030015415.1 of Cynopterus sphinx. Lineage (NCBI taxonomy): Eukaryota > Metazoa > Chordata > Mammalia > Chiroptera > Pteropodidae > Cynopterus > Cynopterus sphinx. The sequence continues at coordinate 117,587,695 of CM057385.1, read as the reverse complement.
TGCTTGTTACTCCTCTAGAAATGGCACGGAACAATGTGTCTCACCTACTTCTGTCACTCTTGAGACAAGCCCTCTCCCAGGCAGAGCTGTTGGGCTTCGGCTAGGTGTGTCTTTTCCTGAGACCTAGGGCAGCAGGTGTCTCTAGGCTAATCAATCTTTAGGAAACACTTTACACAAACATTCTGGAGGCTCCTTGTGGGAAAGAAGCTAGGATACTCATCTCTGTATTACTACATCTGGCTCAAATAGGCAATGAGGGCACTCACTATGTGTTTGCCAAGAGAATGTCTATGCAAATCCCTGCCTTGTTGTGAGCCACTTAATAACAACAAACAACAACAATCTCAATTTAATGATTACTGTGTTCGGGCACTTTATATATACAATCTTAGGTAATTTACTGAACAAACCTGTGAAAATATACTATCATTATCCTCGTTTCCCAGATTAGAGAACTAAGCTCAGAGTGGGCAACAGTACCAGAGCAAAGACTGAACCCAGGCTGTCAGGCTCCAGAGACTTATTTCAAGTGATGATCTATCTGTTCCTATGTTCACCCAATGCCACATCTCCCACTATTATGGCTGCAACAAATGGGAAGCCATTACTTCCAGTGTTGGGGAGCTCACTGCTTTGCAAGGCAGTGTAGCATTAGTCTTAGAATGTGCCAATTGCCAGAAAGTTCTTCCTCATATTGAGTTCAATAGTTTCTTGGAGCCCCCTCACTTCCATCAGTCCTGGATCTGTCCTTCAGAGTAACATAGAAGCAAGCTCTCAGGCCTTTCCCATGTTAGTTAGCTCTTGTATTATAATTAAATCAGTCTTCTGCTTGCCTCAACTCAGGAAGATGGATCTAAAGCAAGGAGTGTATGTAAAAAAAACTAGTTAGTTTTTTTTCCCTCTGACAATGAAACTGGCTAACATTTTATAAAGCACTTAATATTTTCCTAAATAGTATTTTTTTTATACCTGGGTGTATGTCTTTAAGGTTCTAAACAAAGACCATTTCCCTATTGCTGTCGAAATAGCCGTCATCAGACTTATAAACCACACTATCTACTGAGGTTGGCCAGTGAGTAAATCCTGCATCTGTATTCTATGCAGGTAAACAATGGGCTGGGATGATTTAGTGGATTGTGACTACTTCACTTTGATTTCTTTCCCACCAAAATTGTATCATGCCACAGTGAAAGCTAACTGGAGTCTTTGTGTTAAGTGGGCTCTGACATACTGGAAAGAGAAAGCTCTTGGGAAAATTTTAAGACTTATTTGTTAAATTATTATTTCCTTCCTGGACATTGGTTCCAGCCTTCCCTTTAACACTAAAATTGATAATGTTGTTACACGGGGACAAAAGAGGAATAAATAATGGGTGTGAGAAAGGAAAAATAGCTTCATACATTCAGGTTCTTGTCCCAGTGTGTGCTTGTGGAGAAACCCAACCTTTGAGGTGTTTTTGCCAACATTAAAATGGTGATAGTAACCTACTTTATAGGGTTATTGGAAGAATTAAATAGTGTTTGCAACGTTTTGGCACAGAGCCTTACCTGAGTTCTTGGCAAAAAACCAAGCAAACAAAAAACTGCAGTATGCCCTCCTCTTTATCTTTGCCACATTTTTATCAGTGTTCTCATATCTTTTTTCTTCCTCTTTCTATTTCTCTTCCCCTTTCTCTTAGGATGAGTAAGAATTTTTATCCAAGAAGCAAATTTTATTAGTCATCAAACAGAAAGTTTTAAAACAAATACTCAAGACAGATTAAAAGTAGAGGACACAAAAATAAGTTACGATTTGGGAAAAAATTTTTATTACTTTGATTAAGACAAAGGACTGCTGTACCTGGAGCTTACTTTTACTGGGTACTGGCTCCACGGTAACGTGTGCAGATTAAGCTAAGCAGTCTTTGTGACAACTGAGACATTTTAAAAAACTCTGTAAATACATTTGATGTACAAAGACAAAAATAGACTTTTTTGAAGAGTAGCAAACAAACAAACAAACTTGTCATATTATCAGATTTAGGGGTCTTGGACAAGGGTCAACAGATAAAGCTCAATACTGTTTTTGTAAATAAAGCTTATTGGAACACATTAACGCTCATTTGCCTATGTATTGTCATCTATGGCTGCTTTTGCACTACAAAGCCGAGTTGAATAGTTGTATCAGAGACCATAAAGCCCACAAAGCCTAAAATATTTACTATCTGGCCCTTCACAGAAAAAAATTTACTGACTTCTGGTCAAGGACATTGCTTTGATTTAAAAAGATGTATAATGTACCAAGGAAGCATAAATAGTAACATTATTTTTATATCTTATTTTATAATCCAACACCATGAATAGTATATGCTATATGATAATTTCCCAATTGTATTTTTTCTTTCTTTTGTTTTTTGATCCAAAAGAACACTTTAGTGCAATAGAGCAGGCATTCAAAAAATAAAAAATAAAAAACACACAACAGCTTTTTTTTCTTTAATTATAAAAGAGATAGGAAAATTCAGGTTAGAAATGACAAGATTTGACAAGACAATATTGTTGACCAATAGGCAGCCACCACACCCCTATCTTTATCCTAATGGGAAAATAAAATCTATTTCAAGAGTTGTCCAGGCCTTCACAACTCTATATATAACAAACATGAAACATGATATTTTTAAAAACAACCCAAATTATACATAATGCATGCTCATATTCTTAAACTGATCTGTTAGATATACTAAAAAAAGATTGCATGTATTTTAATTTTCTCCAACGCCAGCTATTTTTTTCTCCCTTACAGAGCTCTAGAAATTCTGAAGATCTTCCTTAAAAAAAAAAAAAAAATACAAGTCCGCACATGTTACTACATTGCCTACAAACCTCCAAAGATTATATTTTATACAAATTAATTTCAGACTTTGAGTCCCCATGTCTACCTAACTTTTCAATCTTGTATCCTGATAACAGCATCCCCACACTGTGCCACTTTGCACAACCAGTGCCATACTCTTTTACTGCCAGTCTCTGAACCCTCTATTCTTTCATTCCCATGCTTTGTTCACATTGTTCTCTGCCTAGAACAACCTGTGTTAATCTTCTTGAATGTCCTCCAGATGTGACCTACACCTAAAGGCCTTCTTGAGTTCTCTTAGTCATAATTAATCTCTATTTCATTCTTCTACCTCTCAGTTAGTAGACCTTTTTCTCTCTAATTGCGTAAGCCCAAAATCTGGAATCATTCTTATATCTTCCTCTCCTTCAGCCCTCATATCAAATCCATTTCTCACCTTTGTCCATCTAACCCTCACCATATGTGTTGAACCTGTCATGCCTACCTGAAGCCATTATCATCTCACTGTTCAACAGCTGTTTACCTTTCCTTCTCATGTTCATCTTTGTTTTCTCCAACCTATTCTCCACTCTAGCACACTAATCTTTATTCAAAACACAATTAGGATTATATCAATCCTCTATTTAAATTTTCTGGTGGCATCCCTTTACCTTTTGAATGAAATTTATGTATCTTAACAAGCTCTGCAAAATAATGCATGAGGTAGCCCCTACAACCTCCCGAGCCATTCTCCAGCTAACTCTGATCCTGTGTTAAATGCCAGTCAACATTGTGATTCTTTTCCCTACATCTGGAATGCTCTTTTTCTCATGCTTTTCTTGTTTGTCCTAATTATTTATTCATAATGGACAAAAATTCATAACTCCTGAAGCCAAATCAAGGTATCCTCCATTACCTTGCTTCATAGCACTTGGTTTTCTTTATTTATAGACTTATTGCAACTTGCTTTTATATATTTCCTTATGAGTAACTCTAGAATGTTTGTCTTTCCTACTAGCCTATAATCTATAAATTTATGAATCATGTTGAACCCACTGTTTCTCAGTGCTTAGTACACAGTAGGCCATAATTAAATATTCGGTTAAATGAGAAATGAACAAATAAGTAATTGCATGAATAAATTATATATTGTATTGAACATACTTCACATAGTTGAACTCAAATTATTGCACTTATAACAGCTTATCTGATATCAGATTTTTTTATGAGCCTTCCGGTTTCCTTTTCTGAATTGTAAGGGCTTATGGACAGGCAACATCAATTTTTCAGTATGATATGTTCCATAGATCTTAGAAGCTGAGCCCTCCATAAAAATAAATTAAAAAGACTAAATTACCTTATTCATTTGACTATAATGTAACCTCCTTTAAGACATAAGCAAAATATGCACAGCTTTTAATCTTCAATACTTGACACATAGTAGGTATTGAATAAAATAAAATACTTGTCAGTTGTATAAGATATATTTAAATATTCCATTATGTAACTTCTTCCCACACCTGTGAGTTAGGGATCAGTATATATTCACAGCTCCAATGCCAGGTGCCTATTCATTGTGGATTTCCCTCCCTGAGCTTTAAGATTAGGTGTTTATTACTTTTTGTTATATTTTATCTAACATTTTAGATATAGAGAAGAGTAGGTAAGACAAATATCTCCATTTTTATATATGTAGAGTACTAGGTAAGACAAATATCTCCATTCATTGGATCTGAACTAAGTCTTAAAACATGAGTGGGTTAGTCAGGTGAAAAGAGGATGGAAGGAAATATGGTGTAGAGACAGGAGCATGAGGAAAGAAGTAGGAAATGCCTCATAAGTTCCTTCTTGGTGACAGTGTAGGTGGAGCCTGGGGCTTCAGACTGCTCCCCAGCGCCAACAATCAGTCAGCAGAAGGAGAGACTACATAAATGGCAGACATGAGTGACAGATGAGACTGGGTCAGAGACAATGGCTCTGTGTCTGCCATGAACCCAGAACTCTGGAGGTGGGGACAGGTCAGCCACTGTGAAAAAGGAAGCCAAGTCAGAACATGGAGTAAATAACTGTGTCTTCTGCCATCAGCTCTCAAAATGTGCTGAGCTTGAGGTAGGCTTGACTGGAAGTTTCTGACCAAAGCAGTACCCCCCTGAGGAACTCACATAAATTACATGTGAGTGTGAAAAGGTCATGTACATGCTCCTTGTCTTAGAGGGGATTCAAGGCTGGAGAGTAATCTTTCTTAGTAGAATATGCTGCTTCTCTGATGTCCTCATGGCTGGCCTTTCACGGTGCTTGTGGGCAGTATAGAAACTTGGCTCCCGAATGTGTGAGGAACTTGGTGCCAGGGAGGAGAAGTCTGAATCCGGAGTACCTGGAAGAGCTAGAGAGGGAAAGATGGAGCAGCATACCACCCTTGCTATTCAGGGAAACGGCTCCTGCAAGAAGCCAACTTGGGCCTCGCAATACACCAGGGAGAAGGCCGATGCATGAGGAAAGTTTAAGACAGCGGGTTTTGAACTGCCTCCTAGGCTTCTGTAAATGGAACTCAGGAGTCACTCTTGGAAGCAAGAACAAAGTTGAACAAAAATATCCTCCCAAACCCATTTCCAAACCCGGTTGCTTCTATTTCTAGTGGGGAGAAGAAGAGAATTTTTTGTAGATTTTTTTTTACCTGGTCTTATTAGATGAAATTTATATAACATCAAATTTACCATTTTAACCATTTCAAAGTATACAACTCAGTGTCTTTTAGTATATGTGCAATGCTGCATTACAGTCATTATCTAATTCCAAAACATTTTCATCACCTCCCCTTCCCAAAACAAACTCTATATTTATTAAAATCATTTCCTACTCCCTCTTTCCTCTACCAGTTGGCAACTTCTGATCTTTCTATGGATTTTCCTGTCTGGGACATTTTGTATAAATGACCACATACAATATATGGCTTTTGTGAATGGCTTCCTTCACTTAGCATAATGTTTTCATGGTTTATCTGTATCGCAACATATCTGTTCCATTCTATGGTAGAATAATCTATGAACAGATTATATTTTGTTTATCTATTCATTGCTTGATGGACATTTAGGTTGTTTCCACTTTTTGGCTGTTATAAATAATGACATAAATATTCATAAGCAAGTTTTTGTTTGAACATATGTTTTTAATTGGGAGGGGGGTCTTTAAGATTTTAAATAAGAAAGTTTCCACAGTTCCTCCTTTTACCCTTCTCTACAAAGATGCTTGTCCCATGGACTCCAGGAAATTATGTAATTAACATTTCTTAAAAGGGACTATCAATACTTCCGGTTTTTTGTGGTGGTAGGCCAAAGGGACACAAAGCCAAAGGAGAAACATAGTGCATCTTTTGAAACAAGTTTACTTTAAGATTGAGGGTCAGGGATCAAATTATGTTTCTATATTAAATACAGGCAAATATTCAATATTTCATCGATTCTCAGACATTCATGTTTTAACACCTTTGAAATTAGAATGCATGTTACAGTCAATACTGTCATAGTTTAATTTGCAGCATTTATTTCTTCTTTAGTGATAAAACAATATTGTGTCGTACAATAAATGTATCTTCAATTTTATGGATTTTAGTATTATTGAATACAATCTACATTTCATATAATATTTTAAGGATAAAAATGAGAGACATTGGAGCTGCTTAAAGCTGACGGCAGTTTCTGCAGGTTTTCCTACCCGTTCCTTGTTCCTGAAATGCAGTGGCATAGGCTGTGCCCAGGGTGCTGACAAGCCCCATGTAGATAGCTTTCATGGCCTACTCTATGATGTGTGTGTCTCTCTCTCACTCTATACTGTGTGTGTGTGTGTGTTTGTGTGTGTGTGTGTGTGTGTCTCTCTCTCTCTGACTTTGCTTTGTGTTGCCACCCTCAGAACAGGCTACTAAGAACACAGCCCTTTCTCAAAGAGTCCACTTAAATGTTAGATAATCCACTTTCTTATCTCTCCTCCCTATAGCTGAGACAAACTGACATTTTCAAGACTTACACAAAAGCCAAGGGGAAAGTAAAAAGAATAAAAAGAAATGAAAACAGTAATAAAATTGTCATATTTTTTATGATTGCATTTATGATGTTACACAATAAGAGTAAAAACGAAACCTCTAAGAATGAAAACTAATTTTAGTGACACTCACCCTGCCCACTCCAATTTTGGCAGAAATTATGACTGTTAGGAAGTCTCAGCTCAGAGTCCAGGATTAGCTGTAGCTGCAATGCACCTTCTCACATGAAGTGTGAACCTTGGCTTCATGATTTCTTGGATGTCTTCATCGCTGACTTCCTACAGCTTTGTTCACTCTAAAGCATTCTGGCCCAATTAAAATGCAACATCGTTTGTCCATCTATAGAATAGCTCAGGGGTCACTTGATACCTATGAAATCAAAACTTCTTGCCATAATCATAAAGAGGAAATAAGAAAACAACACAATCTCCCTGATTTAACTCATAAAAATTAGCTCTACATTTTTGAAGCCCTGTAGTCACAAAGAAGGTGTTAGTTTAGAGGCAAGTCATGTAAATTAGCAAACCCATTTAGGTTAATTTTATTTTATTCCATAACTGTCTCAGAACAAATAATGTCAAAATTAATGCATATATTTTTTCAAGCCCAAGAAAAATAACAACAAAAACTTCAAATCTATACTAGAAGACTATTCCAGTGACTGGGTGAGTGCTTCTGAAATCAGGCGAGGGAATCCATGATGCTCTCCATTAGATGCTTCCTTGTCTTTGTTCTTGAACTTATGATAAGGGTGGGAGGGCTTCTCTTTGAGAGATGATTGTTTTTGACACCTCAGAGTTATCCTTTCTCTGCATTCTGCCTGTGAGAGAAGCACATTTAGCAGGAGGAAAGAAGCACTGCATCACTGCACTTATTCTGGATAGCAAACTAAAAAAAAAGGCTAAAGACAGGTTGAGGCATGTTAGCAAAAAATCTATTGAAGTTGTGAGTGCAATCAAAACCATGTCTGAGGAGGAAAGTAGAAGGAAAGGAGATTATATAACCTAGAGAAGAGAATAATCATGATTTGAGCAGTATGGGTAGAAAGGAAGCTATCTGCAATTACATGAAAATATGTCATGTGAAAACAAGATCAGGCTTTTTCTGTACCATCAAGAAGACAGCTACTGTTACAATACGAAGTGGACTGTACAGCATTTTAATAATTAAATTGCTCCAGGATGTTATGGAGTGCTCCAAGAAAGAAGTTGTTCAGACACAGCCATCTAGCAGAATTTTCCTAGTCAGTTAAGTGATAAAACTTTATTTTTAACATGCCCTTAACCCTCAAGTTGTAAACACTCCCAGTCTGTGAGAGGGGAAGGAAGATTCTCAGCCATCCTACAAGGAAGGAAGAATATAGGTTCCGACAGCACTCAAGGCCTTTTGATTGAAGCTGAAGTGCAGCCCAACACAGCAAGATTTCAAGAACAACAACAAAAAGCCCAACCTGCCTCATTCTGGCAACATCTTAGTCATATAAATTAGGGATCATGGGTCATTCCTTCTCAGCAGGTTTACATTTCTTCTCTGCAGGTTGCAGTCAGTCCTCAGAAAGCTCTGCACTGTTCCCCACATACCACTTGGGGAGGAAACTGTCCACTGTGGCATCAACAGTAATTGGAGCATCTCAGCTCTTCCATGGCATGAGGCAATTTGGTCAAAAATGTCCTCCTTCAATATGGATGACCCTCTCACCAGCAATTGCTTGGATAGAGTGTTCATTCAACCTGCTTGACTTGTTACCAGCTCAGAGCCGGAAAATTGTGCAGGTAATTTCTACTTGCCATCTCATCTGTTGCTTGCCCACCCTCACTCCAGATCCAATTCAGTCCTTCCCAAGATAGATGTGACAGTATACACACCACTTTACGATTGTTAACACAGCAGGTGCAGTTAGATTCAACCAACACCATGTTAACAAGAGTCCTAATGAAGAACCGAAATAACCTACCTGTCACAGAAGTTATGTCACCCCGTAAGAAAATTAAAGTGGCAAATCATCCCATGTGTGGTCTGTTTTTTTCTTTGTCTCTGTTTTGTTCCTTCTGCCTGCTCCCAAGCCTCTCTTCCTTATGTGTGTCAGTGATTTTGGAGGAGTTTCAGTTGATTTGTGCTTGGTTGCAAAGTCACCTACCCATTTGCTGTGTCCTTTGTGAGATGTACACCAAGCCAGGAAACAGAATATCCGGGTAGGAATTCGGCATCCCCTCTACTTCTCTCTTCAGCAGAAACCTTCATTTTAAGAATCTACCCCAGCCCGAGGTTAAATGATGCTGTGGGCACAGATTGCAGACCCAGAATGACCCTGTTCCTTTACTACTGTCTACTGCAAATTTGGAAATAAAGAGCAAGTTCCCTTCCCTAAAAATTCCCATGGTCTAGCATAATGACTGGAAATCTTTTTCTGAAAAGGGCCAGAAAGTACATACCTTAGACTTTACAGGCCAAACTATCTCTGATGCAACTGTTAAACCGCTGCTATATTTCAAGATCTACCATAGACACTATATAAACAAATGACTATGACAGTATTTTAATAATACTTTATTTATAAAAACAGACAATGAGCTAATTTGGCTCTCAAGATATGGTTTGCAGGACTCCAATCTAGTGGGAGAGACAGAAGTGATCCTACTGTTACAGTGTTCAACAGCGAGTGATATGACAAGAGGGAAGCCACTGAAGGTAGTTAGGGTAGGCTTCCTGGAAGAGATGAAGTTTGAGACATAAAGGATCAAGAGTGTTTTGATCACTCACGTGCCTTTTCCTCCTCCTCTACCATTTTCTGCCCCTGTGGACTGTTTATCTGTAAATCTGAAGTTTCTGAGAGCTATAAGTGCATCTTCTCCATCTGTATATCTCCTGGGTTAAGCTTTATGCCTATCTGTAATCAGAGCTTCATGCACGTTTATTGGATTAAAAGGTACTTAACCTTCACCTGTTTTGACCACTCTCCTGTTTCTTGGAAGGTGGCATTCTTGTTTCATTCTGTGCTACGGCCTGGTGGAGACTTTATAACAAGACAGGCATGTCCCTATAGCTTTCTGCCTTCTACTTCACTTTCTAGAGAAATGAATAACAAAGAATAACTTTGGTATCATGCTCTGCCATTTACTGGCTATGTGAGATTAGCTGTGTCACAAGCTTACTGTGCCTCAGTTTCCTCTTCTGTTAAAAAAGAATACAGTAGTGTTTACCAGATATGATTGTTGTAAGGATTAAATGAGTTAATATGAATACAATATATAGAAGGGTTACTGGCACAGAGTTACTATTCATTAAATGCTGGCTATTATTAACATTATAAATCTAGTTTCTTTGTGATAATCTTGTACCTCCACATGGTTGGAGGAAGAAAGAGGTGCTGCTGATAGCTGCTGACATTCATTTGGAAATTCTAACCAACTTCCTAGCTCCAGCCTTCTTTGTTTGTTGTTTTAATCTCTCTGCCCTCAGCTGCTGCACAAGGAGAGGAGTTGATTGGCAGCTTAACTGTTTAAAATCAATATAAGAAGCACTTGGAGATTAAAGCAATTTAAGCAAGGTACTAGCCGGGGTTGGGAGCTAAAACTGTTCTTGAAGGAAACAAGCAAAGGAGATGAAGAAAGTGGGTCAGAAATGAAACGGCATGAAACTGTGTGAGTGGAGGTGAGGTGGCAGCAATAGAACAGCACGACTTTTTCATTGGAGAGAGAGATCATTTCTTTTTAGAAAAAAAAATAAAATGAAATAGAACCCAAAGCCTTTATCTCAAAATTGCCCCTGCCTAGAACTCATTGTTCTGCTGATTTAAACATGCTTGCCTCTAACCTCCGCTCCCTGCTACCATGTTCCGCACCCTCATTCACTTTCCCCTTTTCTAATCTCTGCAGCAACTTCCTTGCCAGGTAGAGATGGAGCAAATGTATGTCAATTTATTGCTAACACCCATAAAACCAAATTGCACTTGAACTGAGCTGCAGAGACCAGGTGAGGAGGTACAAGAGTGTCATGGTGGACAACTGCCCCTACAACCATGCCTGCCCCAGTTAGACATTTGATTCAGTTAACCCAGTCTAGTCTCATGTAGCAATGGGATACATTGTGGGGAAGACAATCTACATTAAAAATATAGTAAATTCAAAGGATTCTAAAGTAGACAGGAGGAGGACCTCACTGTCTCCCTTTCCTACCTGTCTCTGACACACATTGGAACCTCCATCTCTTGCTCATTCCCCTTTATTCTCCTTGCCATGCTCAGTCTGCATGCTAGGAGCTAAACCTTTATGGACTCGGCAATGCTTCATGTATCTCTCCTATCTCAGCCCTAATATCTCCCACACTATTTCTACCACAAACAGGGTCCCTACTGGATTAACCTCATCCCTAAAGAGGAATTACATGTGTACAGTTTACAAGGGTGCTTCCACACTTTTGAATCCTGGGTAGGTTATCTAAATGCCCCATAGAATGATTTTTTCATGCTCAGAGAGTTAGAAAGAGATAGAAAGAACATGGGTGTTGAAACATCCAAAGATCTTAGAGGGCTTGTGACCCACATCAAAGAAGAACATTCATAAAAGAAAGCATCTAAGCACAGGCGAAGCATTTTAAACAAGATGTTGTCAGAACTATGGGCTTTATTTTGGAGTCTTTCTTTAAGACACAATCTGTACTCCCCCCTTAAAAGAGAAAGAGAGATTTGTTTACAGAAGAATATTAAATAACATATGTCATTAGAATAATAGAATAGAAAGTTACAATTGGGTGATAATTGAGGAATAATTGATTAAATTTTGGGTCAACAATAGAAGTTTTAGCAACTGGATAAAAGGGTATTTAAAAGATTTTGAATGTCCTAGGTAAACTAAGAAAAGAGATAAAGAGGATTAGGTATCAGATGAGGGAAAAAGAGATTGAGCATACATGTACATGTGTGTGCACAGGCGTGCATTGTTGGAGGTGTGGTAGATCTTGCGAGAGAGGGGAGACTAGAGGTACTTGAGTCTGAGGAAGACATAAGAATGAGAAAGTCCACGTGGTATATTTGCCAAGTGACTGGTGACCTGGAATGTTTAAAGTTACATGGAATTTATATTTTGGTTTGAGGGAGATGAATAAATCAGACCTCTCTTTTCCACATTGGAGAGAACACATTAGACAAAGAGCAGTAAAAGTGAAGAAGGTAGCTATGAACCACCCCCAAAATCAAACATTGTACTGTACATCAAATACATCAAACAGCATGTCACTTTTAATTTTAGGTTTCCAATTATATAATTTAAGTTCCATCAGGACCTCTAATCTCTTTTCAAGTGGCATATTGCATACTTCAAGGAAAAGAGTCTGAACCCAATGATTTATTGACAGAACAAAAACTCTTCAAGAGGTAAGATGTGAATTAAATCATTTAAATGCACAGAATAAGGAGGACGTGTGAGTAGGGGGAATGAAAAACTCCATGAATATTAGGAAGATTCTGGTGTTCCAGAGATCACCAGAAATGTCTCTGATTCTTTTTATAAGACAGTGAGTGGATATGTTCAAAGACACACGAAGATGAACAGCATAACTGAGCACCTCTTTTAGCCTCACAGACCAAACCTGCACACTGCTTCTCCTGGGGTGAGGAACCTGCCCACTTCCCTTGTTCTCCACATACCCGACAGGAGAGTCATGTCTGGACAATGTTTCTTTCCAGTAACACCCAGTTCCAACTTTTCCTTTTATGTGACTTCTCTGTGAATGGGGCTTCCTCTTTTCTCTAGAAAAATATACTAAAAAGTAGGTCAAGTTTCTCCTGTTTACCTATAGGAATATGACAAAGTAGTAAGCATAAAACATATATATCAAATTGTGATGTGAAATGAAAAGACTAAAGAATATCTTAATGTTTAATCTCTACTTTTGTGGTAACTTACATAAATTCTTCCTTGAGACTAAAAGGCTCATCATACATGGTGATCCACATTCCCCAGGTAATAATGTATTAAACCCATTTTTCCTTACATGAAAATGATCAAAATGCCTTGGCTTTCAGGGAAGAATTTTCTAAGTGTCTTTGACACCTTTTATCATTTAATTTTTTTATCAGTTAGAAAAAAAGTGAATACAATAATCTTCAAGGTATTGGAATCCTTACATTTGGTCATGATTCATGGTAAATTAAAGAAGAGAGCAGGTGTTTCATGGCAGCATAAGGCCACTAAAATAAAACAAACACCCCATGGTGTGTGTGTGTGTGTGTGTGTGCGTGTGTGTGCGCGCACGTGAGAGAGAGAGAGAGAGAGAGAGAGAGAGAGAGAGAGAGAGAGAGAGTGTAAGTGTGAATAATGTTGGGTTCACATGTTTTCAGCTTTATGCATGATGTCCTACAAATGAGGAAAGTGCCAATTCACCTCAGAATGTTGTATTCCACGATAACACTCCCAGTTCTTAAAAATAATGACCCAAATATTATAGATTCTTTCTGAGGTATACCTTTTACCCTCAGCTGATAAAGAAGTGCTGTTAGGGATCCCATATTCTGGAAAGCAGTGGCCTTTTCAAGAGTGCTGACAGAAATACCTGTCACATTATTTACATGGATACACACAGATTTTCTACTCAATGTTAGAGCCACCTCCTATTTTTTCATCATCTGAGAAATGGTCATCTATGGCATCCACTGTTCCTTAGGGCAAGAGCAGACAGTTTTACAGAAGCTGCAGTGAACAGGCATCTAGGACTCTGAGCTGAGTTGGGAAAATGGAACCTCGCTGCCCAGCAGCTGTACTCAGGGGGTGTGGATGCTTGGGGTAGTTGCAAATTTAACACAACTGCTTTGAAGGAAAAAAGTAAAATGATACTTCTGGGAGTCATGTCTGGACAATGTTTCTTCTCAGGCAGATCTTACATTTTATACCCAACAGAGATGTCATAAATAAAATTATACCCAGGACACAAAGGCAACAGCTTTCATCTAGTTTTCTCGTATTAACTCCCTAACTATTACCAATTTTTCTTCCTGTATAGACCTATAAATTATATAGCATGTCTCATTGTGAAACACTGCTTTCTATTTTTCCAAGCCCATAAAATAGCTTTATTATCCCTGTGGTTATTTTGCCCAATTCTTACCTTCAGTACTTTGGGCACTGATGTCTTATTGGAGATTCTAGCTCATTTTATAGTGTGTAAGTGCTACCTGCATCATGCATTGTGAGCCTCGGCTACAAATTCCCATGATCAACCCCCCTTCTGCCAAACATGACCTCCAGAACAGAGCTGCTTGCTTCCTCCAGGCATTCTGCATGTCTACTTAGTGTCTTATTTCAGCTTAACACAGCTTTCTGTTGAATGAAATTTTTAACGTGTAGATGGATTCAGGGCAGTTTGGGGAATATTTTATCTACCCTAAAGTCATTTAGATATATGGAAAGACTCAGGATACTCCTCCTTCCCTCATATCCTTTACAGCTCTACTTTCAAAAGGGCTTAAAAGGTTGTGCCTTTGTCTATGTGGAATTCTAATTATATCTGACAGGTTTATTACCCCCAGGACAACGTATGGGAAGTAATTTCTTGGAGGCTTTCTACCATTCAGAGTACCAGTGAGTACCTATTGAATATTCTTTCACGTTAACAGAGATACTCACTTTAAGTATATATATCACTAGTTATACACCAAGATACTTTTTTTAAATCATGTTCACCCACCAGTTAGCTCGTTTTACATGTGTCATTTTTGACAAAGTAATTATTATTAGCACACTGACAACCCACTGATTATCTTCCTCATGTAGTAAAATAGAACAATATAATTTTGTGGTTGAGATTTTCAGTGTTTGCATGTGTCTAGCTTCACTCTTCTAGATACAGGATAATATTAAATTTTCTTATTTCCTTGTAGTCAGGTAGGGCCATATGTCTAGTACTGGTAAATGGACTGTGAGAGGATGTGATGTGCATCATCTCTGAGATGAAGTATTTAATGGCCAATATAAGACCTTTTTATACCTCCTTTACCTGCCACATTGACCGTGGAGTCCATGTTTAAGAAGGCACAGCTGCAGGATGGTGGAACCTCCATCAGCCTGTCTCACTGAGCCAGCAAATAGAGGATTATTATTTTTTGCATGGATAAAAAATATACATGTATTTTGTTTACCACCGATATATATGTATGTGTATGTGTGTGTATGTGTGTGTGTGTGTATTTATATATATTTATATTTTTACCACCAGATCATAATCTGGCCTTTTCTTATCAATAAAGATGTTTTTCTGTAATTGGGCACAATGTTATATGGCCCTACATTTACAATTAATATTCAAGGTAATACCAGTTCTAATTATGTTATAGAGTCCATGGTCGGCTTTTGTGTATATACCAGCCAGTCTGTCACAAAGAGATACATGAGGTTCTACAAGAGATGCTATAAAGTATATCACTTCCTGCAATCCATGTTCTATTCATGCAAGGGTCTGGAGCAATTTAGATGAAATGAAGGTCACTGTGAACAATAACAATCCTCACCAGAAGCAACAAGTTTAGGGAAACTATAGTAATGAGGTATTACTGTGATAATGTTTCATAAAATCTGTGGTTTTACAGCAAATTATTTTGACTCTCTCATTCACTAGTTTATGGGTTGCCTATGAAGGCAGTATAAAGTGCTTGGCCACAGGTTGTGGGTCATTCATGTTACAGCTCTTTCATTCTGGGCCTAGAGGCTACCTTGGGCATCGTCTTTTCATGACAAATGAAAAAAGCACAAGAGACCAACACAAATTCAACAAGCCCATTTAAAGCCTCTATTCATGGCAAATCTGCTAACATATCACTGGCCGAAGAAGCCAGATGACCAAGCCCAAGTGAGGAGGTGTGGTTGGAGTGGGGATGTATATTTCACATACTCTACTTAAAAGCACATCAAAACCATGTGAAAAAAAAAAAGGTATGTGTGTATAGTTCTATTAAAAGGAAGGAATAAGAAATAGAAAAAACAGATCATTCTACCAAAACAAAGTACTGGACCAGGAAACTTAACTAAAGGTCTTTTATTTCAAATGACTGTAAAATCTTTAATTATCATTCTCCAGGATGCCATTTAGCTGTATAGTCAGTATTTCCTGGTCTTGAAATATTTGCTCTTGTTTTTTTATTTATATAGTAATCTATTTACTTGTTTGTTGATCATTTATTTATGGTTTTTTTTGTGTTTTGGTCACCTAGTAGCTAATCTTTATCTTGCATTTTACTTTGGCAAAGGGCATTTTAATTTTACTGTATATGGACTTAATCCTTTTTTGATAAATTATAAAATTATAGATAACTCATGATTCAATCAGTGATTTATACTATTGCCCCCTTGGGTTGTATAATCAAGGATATATTCAACACAATATTTTTTTCTCTAATTTATAGTTGCGGGGGTTTTGTTTGTTTGTTTGGGTGGGGGATTGGCCAATATATCAGCTAAACAAATAAGTCATCTCTACTCAACTTCTTTCTATTGTGATTTAACAAAGAAAAATTCTGAATTTCTTATTTGTTTTTCATGAAATAAATTCCTTTGTGCCTGCCACAGTGAATAGCCATCTTTCTTTTTCATTCCTTGGTCCTATATATCATAAAGGCATGCTCTTGGACAGATAGTCCATAAAGTGACTAATGAGAAGATAAATGGATGGTGAAATAACCATTAACTATCCTGCTAAAATTTCAGTTATTGAGGTTTTGAGCTGGTACTTGAAGTGTCTTTTGCATGTTCCCACTCCAGGTTCTGTTTAAGAGTGAAAATTGGGCTCGAAGAACCATTTGATATTCAAAATGAGAGCTTAATCTTGGAGCATAGGTGCTGTGAACTAAGTTATCTGATCCTAGCTCATGAAACATGTATTGAATACTTCTATTTCAGGCACTATTTTAAGCTATGAGCATATAGCAACAAACACAACAACAAAACTCCCACCTTTATGATGCTAAAATTTGAATGAGAACCTAATGAATCAGGAAATAAGTATTTCAATAACTTTCAAAGTAAGACTCCTACTGATAAATTGTCAATGGCTGCCTTGGAACACATCCTCTTAATCAGACTAAAGAAAAGAATAAAGCCTTATTCCTTTTTTACTTAACTATTAGCAGTAAGGGTGACCCCCAGCAAACTGAAATAACTTTAGTTGTTCAGAGGCTGCTATTGAAGATAGAGAAATGATGACAGTGAGTGTGCTTTATTTTTCCAAGCTCTCCTGATTATAAAAACACACATCTCCAGGCTGTTCCCCTAGAGGTGTTGATTCAGTATGCCTTGAATCAGGATGATTTATAACAAAGTGGCTCAGTGATTCTTATGATCAGCCATGTTTGAAAAAACACTACTATAGGAGAAATGAGACATAGGTTCAGGCTCTGAACCTTATTTTCTTTAATCATTGCAACAACTTTGAACTGTAGACATCTTCATCTTCCTTTTATAAGCAACAGGAGTAGTATTTCCAAGATCACAAAATGGCAGATAGCAAATGCAAATCAAAGACTAGAGTCTTTCTCAAAAGTTCATGCCTTTTCTCTCACACCACCCTCTCTTTTTATTTGCTTATCAGTTTTTTCATTCACGCCTTTATTTATTCAATCTTTGTTTGAAAAGACATTTATCAAGTAGCAGTCCTAGTGATAGATGATAGAGGGAAAAGGGAATGAAGCTTAAGATCCAGTGACCTCAAAGTCTACAAAGTTTTATATTTATTGAAGTTCGTGAAATGTGCCATGGCAACTCAGAGGAGAGAAAGGTCAGTAATAGCTGGAGGTGCCCTTCACACCTTCTTAAAGTATGGATAATTGGGGACAGAAGACCAAGAATTCTAAGCAGAGGGAACAGCATGAAAAAAATCCAAAATTCAAACTCGCAGATTACAGGGAATCACGGGATTATAATAGACAAGTTTCCATAACCACGCACCCAATTTTAGAGCATTTGAAACAGTATTTAAGATTGACATATTTCATACACATGTTAGATATTAGAATCCTTTTGAAAAATTGAAGTTCAAGCAGCACAGGACTGTCTTTCCCCCCTGGGCACAGTCTGCTGAAGCTAAGTAACAGCTGCCCCTTGCAGAGGAAGCATCTACTCTCTAATTCCCTTGGGTAAATACAAGCATCATTTTCCTGAATAGTCACTGTGTGCATTTGAGTTCAACCCTTTGAGAAGATGTAGAGTAAGTGGAAAGGATGAAGCTAGAAAGACAGATTAGGGCATTGGCAGGTTTGCTTACCCAGAGGACCAGTTGATGGAAAAGTCAGCTAAGGTCACTGAGCCTGTCTGCTGTTAGTTACTTAAATCAGCTTCTAGCACCTCCCTCTGTGAGGAGATGGAACCAGGATGCAGTGACAGCCCCAGGACAAATCCCCTCCTGCCTAGGGATTTACAGTCTGCAAAACCTACTGTGCAGGTAGTTCTTTAGATAGAAAGTAGGCATCTGGAAGGGGTGTGGGCTGTGCAGTTGTAGACATAACTAAACCCCCTTTTCTTAAAAGATAAAACTAATCAGTGATTAGTGAAGTCCTGCCTCATTATTATCTTGGGGCCTGTTCTGTGACTTAAATGTTAGCTTTATTTAGCTAACCAGGTAGATGGCAATGGCTCTGTGAAAGGAGGAGACCCATGGATATCTAAGATTGGTTTGACTTTTTCTTAACCTAAAGATAACTGTTGGAACACATATTGAGGGAAGAGAGGGAAAAAGAAAGAGGAAGAGTGAGAAACAGAGACACAGAAAATTACAAAAAGAGAAAAATTCAAAAAATAGTTGTTGAGCACCCACTGTGTGCCACATACCTTTTCTGGTGGTCAGACTGGTGACTGTATGATGGCAAGCATGCTAGACATGATTTTTTTCACAGAAGATAAGTACTATAGACAAGAAATACATGAATGTGAAGGCTCTGGGTCAGTTAAACCAAGAGTAGATGGAAATCGGGTGACAGGATCCAGTTAGCTGTGCTCAGCTTAAATACACTTGAAGACTGACACTCATTCCAAGGAATAGGTAAAGGAATATTGATTCAGTTCAAGGCAATTGGCATAATGACAAGAACATGAGTTTTGGAGTCAGCAAGTCCACAGTTTAAACTGTTCTCTGTCACAAGTTCTGCAGCAACTAGCAGGGTTTTTTGAGGCTCAGTTTTCCATTCTATAAAATAAGAATCATAACTTTTTAATTCTATCACAGAGTTTGGGTGAGGATTGATATTATATTTTTAAACACTCAATAGGTACTTTATAAACACGAAATCACATTCCCTCCTCAGCTTTCATAGTGAGATCTTCCAAGTTATTAGCAATCCTGAGTAGTTTAATTCATGCTGAAGGATATAAAACAAAATAAATTCAGGCCCCAAAACCTATAAATAAAAGTTGATGAAAAATATATGTTCTCTCACTTCCTTATTTGGCTGTCTGCAAATTATGTCTCTTGATGCATGCTGGTTCTTCTGCCACTCCATGACTTCAGATACTGAACTTTGAGTCTTTGTCACATCAACAGCACCAAGTAATCCCATACAGAAGTC
Source organism: Cynopterus sphinx (assembly GCA_030015415.1). Taxonomy (NCBI): domain Eukaryota; kingdom Metazoa; phylum Chordata; class Mammalia; order Chiroptera; family Pteropodidae; genus Cynopterus; species Cynopterus sphinx. The sequence continues at coordinate 117,568,307 of CM057385.1, read as the reverse complement.
TGACATTTCCAGTTGAAAAAAATAAATTGATTAAAATTCAACAGGCATGTAGTGTTCGGCATTTAAAGGTCGAGGAATCTAGGGAACTATCAACTGTAAGATAATTCAACATTTAACGTGGGTGGGGCCACCAGGATGTGTTTTTTTTTTCTTCTTCTTCTATCATCACCCCAGAATTTGATTGCTGAGAATGTAAGTGTAGCAAATTTAATTACAGCCTCAAGATGGGCTATCCATCTTTAGGGTCCTTAGCAGGTAGGTTTCCCCAGAGTGAGGAAACATTGATTTGACCTTCTGTGGGATATTCACTTTGTTAGGAAAGGAAGAATCTTTGCTTTCCTTGCTTATGCTTGGGAATTGCCTTCATGTCGCTTCAAAAATTTCAGGATGACTGCAAATACATTGATCTTTGCCTAAAGATCAGAGGGAGAGGAAAATCTGTAGTTCATGAGCTCCAGCACTTGTATGCTCCATGCTTGACTTGTCACACTAGCATGGTAGAGGACCCATTCATCATTAAATAGCATATGACTAGCATGGGTCTGGCACATAGTAGGTAAGCCTACCATAAATTTGTTGTTAATTGAGTGAATTAAAAGTTTAGACTCTTTCAGATACTCTTAGATCTTGGGCAAGTCACTCACACACTCTGGATCTGGATTTTTACATTAGTAAAATAAGGACAATTGTGCCTAATTCACAATTATTACATTGTTGGTCAGTAGCTTATTATCTTCTCCTCCACCAGACAATGATATTTTTTAATGCAGAAACTGGTGGTTCAGATCAACAGATATCGCCATCACAGACAGTGCCCAGCACAGTGTCTGGGAAAGAGGTGTTCATTGGTTTAAAATGAATTAGAATCTATGCAATGTAGCAGAAAGAGTACTGAAATGGAATCCCAGAAACCAAGGGTCTAAATACCCAACCTGTCACCAACCTATGATGTGACCTTTAGGTCTTAATTTACTCATCTGTCAAACGAAATATTTATGTTAGAAAATCTCCAAGGTCCCATTGAGTTCTGATATTCTTTGATCTGTATCCCTGTTTTATCAGGACTTTATTCATTAGAAATCATTTGTTGAGTCTTAAAAGTGACTTGAAATTAAAATAAATTATCTTGTGAAAATATGAAATGACAAAGGGATGACATAATACTCTTTGCAAATATCTAATGAGTTTTAATGGTGGGATTGCTGATCACTTGTTCCCATTTTTATGAAGAGGAATAGGCTTCAGTTATTGCATTTAAGGATGCAATTAGATATACAGGAGATTTCTTGATTACTATAGGGATAAAATGATGCCTGCTTTCCGTCTCCTCTTCAGGTGAGAACTAGAGTCCCCAATGAGTCAATCAATGAATCAACAAATATTTGCTAATCCTGCTTGCTGCTCATTTTCCTCTTCACAATATTTTACTCAAAGTGTGGATCATGAACCACCTGCATCAGAATCACCTGGAGCTCATATTTAAAAATGTAGATTTTTAGACTCCTACAGAATCTGACTCTCTGGGGCTAATCTCTAGAACTAGTGTTTTAATAAGCTCTTCAAGTGACATTTCTGTGCATCTTCAAGTTAGGCAACTGCATGCAGTTCTTGAGTTTAATAGCCTTAAACAATATTTTCTCCCAACCTAGTTACTACTAAAACAATCATAATGGCAGATACTATTTGTTGAGCATTAACTATGGGATAGACATCTTATCTATATCATTATAACAGTTAAACTTACGCTGTGCATTTGGTATTTTCCCACCTAAGAGATGAATATAACAGACACTGAGTAACAAAGTGCCATAGCCAGAGAATGGCAGGATCAGCGATTGAACTCAGGTCTCCTAACTATCAGTCTAGGACTCGACAGCTGCTTTCCTGACATGGTGGTTTCCAGGAAGGACATTCTGTGAGACTCATGTTCTGCAGCCATGACCTTGCTTGTGTCTGAAAGAGGATAAGAGGTAAAGAATGTCACAGAGATGCATGCTCATCTATATTTGGTGTGTTAGCTTTGAAGTTCAGAGAGGAAACAGCAGGAAATGGGTCTCTAGCTCTTTGTAGAGATCTTGAAGTATGGTTTCTCAGAAAACTTGCAGATTTTTCTTTTTTCTTTTAAGGAGAACATGGGACTTTGTGTGTGATCTTACTGTGACCTCTACAGGTGGCTCAAAGCAGAATAAGCTGATGATCTCCATCACAGATCTCAGTCCAAAGGAGGGACTCCAGGGAGCCACTTTCAAATGGTCCCTTTTCACTTTAGACATGGAAGGCTAATAGATAATTAACTGACAGATCTGACACTTTTTCAGTGAAAAATCAAATAACCATTTATGCCCATTGCCTATGATTACCTGACAGGTGTGTCAGAAGTGGAAGGCAAATTTGAGACGGTAAAATGGGTCAGTGATATACAAATGCAGGTGATTTTAGGAGATTTTTAGTCTTTCCCTAACATCTTTTAGATATTTCCAACCTAGTTGTTTAAGGGTTAAAAAGTCATTTCGAATAGTTAAGGGAAAGGGAATACTCGAAATGACATCACTTCTCACTGAGGTTCATTCATTCAACTTGCCTTGATTGTCAGGCTAAGAAGACTGCAGGCTGGTTGAATAACTAAGTTACAATCTCATTTTGGAAGAGCTCATAGTCTTTTTTCTTCATGTGCTATGTGAGGTAGGAAAAAAAAATAACCTACCACTAGTGAATTCTCAATTTAGAAGAAATGTCAGGACAGGATTATGTCAAGAAAATCAGATAAAATTAAGGTTATAAGTCATGGGCAAAGGACATGGCCATGAAATTGCCTGAGTGCCCTTGGGTAAGTCACTTAACCTCTCTGTACCCTGGTTTCCTTATCTCAAATGTGAAGGATTTGGATTAGGTGATTTCCATAGTCATTTCTGGCTCTAACAGTCTATGATTCTACTTCTATTTTTATAAACTTGTAAGCTTCTAAGCTTAGATGTATGACTTGTCCAGATTTATTTAATAGATCCATATCTATTATAAAATACATTTCCCCACTGCTCAGAAAATCTGAAAACCAGCTTAGACTCTAAGTCTCCTTAGAACCTGGACTTAATCTTATCAATTTAGAGATGAAGGCACTGAAGTCCAGAGAGGAGAAAAAGCCTTCCTAAGATCACATGCAAATGAATAGCTGGCACTCTTAGAAAGCAGGCTTCTGGATTCTCAGGAAAGAAGGAAGCGGATCCATTACACTTCGCACCCCAACTTGCTGCCTGCACATTCAGTACTAGGTATTTTTTAGAACAGACTTTTATATATAATATCATTTTATTAGTTTCAAGACATTAAATATTATGAATGCCCAAGATTGCTTTAGAACCAACAAGTGTATAGATATAAAAGATGCATGAAATATAGGGTTTTTTTTAAATGTCAAAAAATATTAATAGGAAGCAAAGTATCCTCTTACCATGTTTCTGCATTTATTTCCTTCATATCTGTAACTTGATCTCTGATTAAGCATTTTCAGAGATGATATGGAGGCCACAATAGAAATGGAAGCAGCTGTAGAATTAGTGATATTGGTATTGATGAAATTAGTAAAGGCCATTAGTTTGATTATATAATTTTGGATAACTTTTGTAGTTAAAAACTTTAGACTTAGGCAATATAGAAAATTTACTGCATCATAAATTTATAAATACATAAAACACATAAATACATACAATTCAGACAGGTAGAGCAATCTTCAAGTAAAGATTGATTCAGTAGAGCAACAATATCACTAGAAAAATACCAAGGGCTTTTCTGTCCCCTCCTACTTCAGCATGGGTTTCATCCTAAGGTTGGTTTCTTTTATAGTCAAGAAGTAGTTTTCAGCAACTTCCTGAGTTACATGCTTTCTTATACATGTTCATTGAAAGACAAGGCATTTTTCTTTTCTGACTGACCTGCGCAGTTCTGAACCTGATTCTCATTGGACCAACATAGATCCTTTATTCATCCTGAAATGAAAAGTATGATAAGATATGACAGCTATCGTTATGAGCCCTGGCTAACTAAAATCACTCCCAGCTCCTTGAACTAGGGAGAGAATTTAATTCCTTGCCAAACTCTATGGGTATTACACAAAGGAAAAGTGGATTTTGGAGAGAATACCACAATGTATACCAAAATACTGTGGGAAAAGGTGGTGCTGATGGCAATGCAGGTGGTAAAATTGACAAAGTAGTGATGAAGAATAAAGATGATAAAGATGGTTATGCTGAAGAAGGTGGCAAAGTCAAAATGGTAATAAAGATTGTGATGATAATGATGGTGACAGTGGTAGAGAAGTGCTAAAAGATGCTGATAAGGTCAATAATAAGGGGGAAAGCAACAGGCCAACATTCAGTAAATTTACATGCCTACCCCAGGCATTCTTCCTAAATAATTTGCCCCTGGCCACAACTCTTGTTTTTCCCTTTATATAATGATAGTACATATCCTTTTTTGTGCCATTGCTGATGGGCTCTTGAAATTGTCAGGTCCAATGTCCTTTATTGTTGTATATTATTTGTTCAGAATCATTTGTTTCCTCCCAAACAGTTCCAATCTTCCTTGCCCCATATCCTTGAGTCTTTGCCATGTGATATACCCTGACAAATGTGATATAAGCAGACTTGATGCTAGTCTCACATGAACAGAAGTTTGCAATGTGATCACATGGCTTGGCTGAGTTTTTATGTTCTGTGCCACCTCTATGAGAACAGCATATCCTAGATAGTGGCTTCTCCTTCAGCCTTTAAGAAGACATATGAAATCCAGCTAAGTCTAACAGAGCTGTAATTGACCCACAGCCCTCAAGAAATATGAGAATTAAATGCATTGATAAGATTTTGAGGTTGTTTTTATACAGCATAACCTACATGAAAGCTAACCATTTACACTCAGGCCTCAAGCCAGCAACAGAATTCTCAAAGCCACATGAAACTGTAGATATGAGGGAGCAGAGAAACCATAAGGAAGCAAAGAAAGTTGGTCTTCAGAAAAAAAATTAAAGAATATCTCAACCTTTCTGTCCTGAGGAAAGCTGAAAGAATAGAGTTGGGTCTCAGGACATCACAGCGGTGAGATGAGTACAATGCAATAGCCTCAGTGGAGAATCAAACAGACTCTACTCCTTTCATCGGGGCAGAAGTAGCTCCACATTGGGCTTTCTCCCTAAGGCCTTGGTGTTGTGAGTGAGGAGCTCATTGCTCACTTGGCCTCTTCCCTCTTAAGAGCAGATGAAGGAGAGAGCAACTCACTACTATTGATTCAACTCCTTTCTCTTATTTCTATTCACATATAAAGATCATCCTATTGAGGACAATATTTTTAATCAAATATATTCTTCAGCCCAGATCCTGTTTTCTAAAAGTAACCTTTTGATGCAGTCACAATTTTTGCTACAACACACATTCAGTGAACAGTGGCTTTTTCTCTATTTTCTATGAGAGAACTTCTGAAATTAAAAATTTCCATAAATAATTTGAAGCCTGCCTTATTTTTTAAAGTCATATGAATATTAGATAAACACAGAAATTAAGAAATTTAAGAAGTTATCTCCATGGAATCTTAGTGTCCTCACCTATGAAAAGGAAATAAAAATACTTATGACTTAGGTATGACATGGCTATTATATGAGAAAGTGTAGAGGGTGCCTGGCACATAGTAAGGACTCAACAAATAACAGCTATTGCTAATATTGAGGGAAAGCTACGAGGTGGGATATCTGAAAAAAAGAAAGTCAAAATAATATGTGAGTTAAATAAGGAGATGTTTGAGAGAAGGCAGAAAACACATTATGCAAACACCAAACCTGTCCAAAGCTAACAGGGAAGGAAACCCGGAGCGAATTCCATCTGCTTTCTGCCTGCACCTGCTATTTATTTACTTTTCAGCTTCATCAATCGAGGCCAAATTGTTAATTTTTAAAAAATTTCAAAACATAAGGGGAAAAGAGAGACAGGTGGAGAGAGAGCAAGAGGGAAGGGAATAAGACAGTAATAGCTAACATTTATTGAAATTTTACTATGTGCCAGGCACTGTTTTAAGTGTCTTGCAATAATTAACATATTTCACAGTGACTCTACAGAGAGGTTACTCTTATTGTCCTTATTTTACAGGTAAGGATTGAAGTGTAGAGATATTGAGTCATTTGCCCAAAATCTAAGAGAGAGAATCTGCATTTAACCCAGCCAGTCTGGCTCTTTACATCTCTACCTTGTGTAGCCTCACATGGTGACATAATATGAAATGGAGAAACATCCTTGGAGAGAGAGGAACTGGATATCATCTTTTCCCTGTGTTTGAGCTGATCTTTATATGTGGGATGGAGAGAAGTCTGATCTGGGAGCAGTACAGTTTAGGATCCATTTCTGACTCTTTACTTACAGGTTCCATTTGGTTTATGACTTTAGAAAATTCGGTAAATCTCTTTGAACCTTAGTTCCTCATTTGCGAAATCCTGTAGCTTTCTAATTCATCTCTGTGAACAGCATAATAAGACAACACTTATCTGACTGTTGTAAAAATTAAATCTTGCAATTTACGTAAAGTAATTAGCCCATGTAACTGCTCAACAAATGATAGCTGTTATCATGATAATTATATGTTATTATTAAATTTGTTGAGAAAGAATCAAGAAATTCTCCATGAATGCAGTGGTGTTTTAGAGCTTCTGATGATTGAGGAGGATTTTTGTAGGTAGAAATCAGATGGGTTGGATGTTCTTGGAGAAGGGAAAGCATAACCAGGCATTGTCATAGGAAAACACAAAATTGACGTACTGAATTCGCTATTTCAAGAATCAGGGAAGCATGTGAAACATTTTAGAATGGCATTGCTCTCGAAATTGTTGAAACTCATCCCTGAGGAGTTAAACATGGCAGAGCCTCTGTCACCTAGGACCTTTCACTAAGTGAGATCCAGAGGGATCTCTCTGCTGGAGGTTTCTCTGCAGCAAGGCTCGGATGCACCATGCTATTTCAGTAGCATTGCCACCATGTCCATCAGAGATCCCTTTCCCCAGAAACAGTTGGCTTCTTTCTTTATTTTCCACTGAAGCTATTAGAGGAGCCACTGATCAAAGCCACAATGGGATCAGACTCCAGCTCCAGGATCTTATTGGAACCTGGTCCCAATGTGTCCAAGGCTCCTCAGATGCATCTCCTTGTGTGTCACTCATAATCCAGTAACTTATGACCTAAAAAGGTGATGTCTTTTCCCATTGACATAGCATACAATGAGGACATAGAGACTGGATGACCATCAAGTATAATTATACTTAAAAGGAGGAGAACTGGAAGTATCATGAATTTAGGTAAATGTTGTCAAGTCCCCCCTAACTTAGGAACAATTAATGTTCTTAGAATGGGACCAGCTGTCCCCCAGGGGCATGGCTCTTGAATTTATTACTTTTCTAAACTCTTCACTCTGCCCTCTGGGATCTGGACTCTATTCTCTGAGATGTTCTTATTATTTAAAGAAACAGCACTTGTTTACAACTAAGTAAATTTCTTAGCCTGTTTCCTGACTATCGGAGTTGGAGACTTAGAATACTTGCAGCTGGTAGTCCATTGTTCGTACAACTCCCTTAAAAGCTTTATGGGCTTTCTCCATATCAATGTAGAAATGTAGAATCAAATGTCCAATTCATTTGACAGAAGCAACCAGGGTAATTCTTTTGATTTACCTCTCTATACTTTGGCCATGTGTTGTGTGGTTTAGCTGCTTTGGGGGAAAAAATGCCTTTAAGATTCTGAAAAGCCCTTTTTCTGACTGAGAAGGTCTATTGGGCCCAACTTTACATTTTTCAGATGTCTTAAAACCACGCTTTTGATATCATCAGGCAATTTCTTACTTTATGGGTTATTTAAAATTTTAGCTGAGGCCAGGTTTTGACCAAAGGTGAATATTTTATTCATGATTTTTCACATATTATTTCAGTGCAGAATGAGAATGACTTCGGAAATTTTTATTCATCTTTAAGCATTTTGATATATATATATATATATATATATATATATATATATATATATATATATATATCTTAGTGTATGTGTGTGGGGGGGTTAAAAGAAAAACATTCCAAAACCAATATTACCCAGAAATAATATCTAATTACAATACCTCTTGACCATATTTTATTTCTTAATTCTACACCCTACACCACAGTTGTATTCATGAAATAAGGATTATAATTTCCATTTTACAGTTAAGAAAAAGAAGGCTCAGAGAGGTCAATTTTCACTTTAAAATTATACAGCTATTAGCATAACTGGCGTTTAAACTTTAATTTGTCTTCAAAGCTAGAAAATTGACCATTTCACTCCACTGTGTTTCATCATCATAATCTCACCCTCTGGTCTTATACTTTATATTATACCAAGCATGATCTCATTTGATCTCATTTAACTTAAGCCTGAGAGATTGGAAAAAGAGGAATCTCTGGCATGGCCACGTAGAAGGCTAAACTGAAACATAGAACTCCCTCTTCTCTCAGCTTCATCAACAAAACAAACATATAATTTCAAAAGAACTTTTTTCTTCCTTGTGGCTAAAAAAATAAAAAAGGAAAGCTTTGCCTAATCATTATCAACCTAGACTTCCTGATAAACAGCCAGTGGAAGTACCTCACAATTCTTAATGTCTCTCTCTCCCCAATTTTTTTTGCTTTCATTCAGTTTGGTTGATTTGTGCAACAGGAGAAGTGGGTCTGTGGTTAGGGAGAGATGCGAGACTGGACTTCGTTTGTGAAAACTGGGTGCTAGCCTTGTGGGCATGCTCCCTCAGCCTTTCACAGAGTGAGTGTGGAAGTCCAGCTGGTATCAGGACTTAGGTAAACCCAGACTCAGATACCAACAGAAGTCATCTTCCACCATTTTTTAACTTTATTCAACATTATAAAAAAATTGAACTTGAATCTCTGTGCATTTGCTGATAACTCAACATTTTGAGCTACCACCTAGTGGCACTGCATGCCAGCCAACAGTTCAGACAGGGCAGTTTTGTCATGTTCTCTGTATAGTAGGATTTGTTTGTCCAAATGATTGCTTTTTTTTTATTGCATTTTGACCTTGTCTTATAATTGTGAATGGGAAGTAGAAAAATTCAAATACTGCTACCTGTAGCAAAAGCAGAGTTTTAATAAGCTTAATACAATCATGGAAAAGATGAAAATCACGTCAGCATAATACTTCAATATGTGTGTGGGTTCTGAATGCAGGCTGCTTGAATTTATCCACTTAATAGCTGGATAACCTTAGGCAAAATGCTTTCTCGTCTTCTATAAAATGGGGATTATAATAACATCCCTTTCCCACATGTTGTATGAGAACTAAATTACACAATCATAAAAGATGTTATTGAGAGACCTCATAAGGCAGTGATTTTCAAAGTAGAGTTTTCTGACCAGCAGCATCAGCATCACCTGGGAACCTGTTTGAAATACAAATTATTCAGCTCCACTATAGATCTACCAACTCAGACAATCTGGAGTGGGCTCAGCAACATGTCACCAAGCCAACCAGATGATTCTGATGTTCACTAATGCTGATTCTGCTATAAGCTATGAGAAAAGCAGGCTCAGAAGTAAAATTATCTAGATTTAAATTCCAGTTCTGTCTCTTATTAATCATGTGATTTAGAGTGAATTGTACAACCTGTTAGTGCCTAGGTTTTCTACAAAATTAGAACAATATTGTGTTTATTTGTAATGAAAATTAAACAAAAAAAAATCTGTCATATAACAAGTCTTCAATACATGGCACCTGGTTGTTTTGTGGTTTTTTTTTTTTGTTTTGTTTTATTACTTCTAGCTTCAACTGCACTTAATCAGATTGACTTTGTAATTATTTGTGAAGAAAAAATCAAATCTAAAGAGCATGTATAAAATATTGAAAATGTTTTATGAAAGATACTTTTCTAAAATTAGAGGCAACTGTGAATTTATTTATTTTCTAGCTATTTGGAAAAGAACCCTCCCCTACTAAATGGTAGTTTATAGTTCCACATCTGTACTTTCAACCATAATACACATTTTAAGAAATAATATTTTAAAATGTACTGTCCTAGTAAAACATCACTGGCTCAGAGCTAGATTCTCTCACCAGGAATTTTCTGGTGTTCCAAGAAGGTAGTGGAAGATGACAGAGAAAGAAGAAAATATTCAGAGCCAAGCTAGTCAGGGCCCTAAAGTTTGGTCCCGCTTAGTACAAGGCTGGCATTTGCTTTGGCCAGCAATCCACTCCAAGAAATACTCCTGGAATAGGGAGCTCTGTGTCTCATCTCTTAGGCTCAATCTCAGCAGGTGTGACCAGCAGGCTCTTTGATGGTCTCTGCACCTGCTACCAGGCAGGCCTAGCAAAGGAACTAAAAATAGAGAGAAAGCAAAATTGGGAGAAAAAGCAACTGTGAGCCAAGCACCAGGGAGCCCACTCTCATCTGTGCTGGCCAGTCACAGAGCAGAAGCAAATCCTCCTCTTGTAGAGGAAGAGGGGAATGGCACAATGGGTTATGTTCCTGGTCTCTTTTTTTGCCACAGTTAATGTTTTCAGACTCTGGACAGGTCTCTGGCCCCTATGGGTCCTCCACCTGAGAAATAAACAGGAAACTACAATGAAAACCCAAGATTTTAATGATTTGTATGCATGTCAAAAATCTAACCATTGTGGATGTATTTTTGAGAAATGCCCTTATCCATGGTGTTAACTCTTCCACCAGCCCCAATAACCACTGCATCCCCAGTGCTGTTGCATATCTCTCCACGTACCATTGCCGTTGGCATGGCAACATGAGCATCTTCACACACCTGACCCAAGGCCTCATCTCTACATGGCTAGGTTCTTAGATGACCATGTTATTGCCTCTCCCACATTTGGCCAGGTAACTGTCATTGTCATGACGCCCTGGACATTATTTACTTTTATCCACACTATTTAAGGGCACCTCTGATTTCCTAACATTTCTTTACTGGCTAACCTTCCAGAAGAAAGGTGGCATCATTTTTTCCCAATCCCCTTCCTCTGCATTTACTTTTCTTTATCTTCACTCTCATTTCCTCTAAGGCTGTTTTTTGTAGAGAATAAACATGATTGGGTCGCAGCTGAACTTCATCATGTTGTATAACTTCTCTGAGACTCAGTTTCCTCATCTATATAACCAAGTGTCATATACCTTATACAATCATTGGGAATATTAAATAATAAAAGATATCTAATATACTTAGCACAGGACCTAGTCCACAGTAAGTGCTCAGCAAATGAGCACTAATTATATCATTGCCCTCATTTCCATCATCATCATGAGCTTACAGCAGTTACCTCTAGACATAAAGACTTATTTCAAGTTGGTCTCCTTTCAGGACTACATGCTCTGGGAAATCCGGTCCTCTATTTTTCTCACTACCAGATCTTAACTCAGTGGCTGGTGCATAGATAGGCTCAAAAAATATTTGTGAAATGAATGTTGAGAAGCAGAAACTGGCAGACTTTTAAAGCATGGTATGAGTGTGTGCATGCATGCATGCATGCGTATACACGACTACATGTGTGTGAATGGGTGAGTGTGTTTTCCACACGTGTGTACCACAGTCCTGAAGGGGCTTGTCCTCTCCTCTACTTCCACATGTAACTCTGCCAAACACTCAGAGTCTCATCAACTGGAATGGCTCTATGGGGACTCTTTAGTGCTACCTTGTTTTAGCCCCTTCCCCAAGCCACCTGGCCTGTCTGCCCTCACCTTCAGAGAACCAGGGGCATTTATTACATGAGTTTACTAACAGGTGTGAAAGATGGTGGCTAAGAATTGGGGAGAATAAATAACTATCTTATTCATAGTTAATGTTTGCACAAAAGAAAAGAATGAAGAATGAAGGTCATTTACAGAATATTTAGAATCCTGAAACACAACACTTCAAAAAACAGGCACCTAGAGCTGTTCATTTTGCCTCAGACATATTAATCTATGACTAAACATGTGCTGAGGATGTGCTGTGTGCCTATAACACTGTCCTAAATCCTGTGCTTATAGAGAAAAAAAAAATACAAGTCTTGTTAGTAAGGGAAGGTGGGGGAGGGGAAGCAGGAAACAATAACAGAACTACAATAAAATATGATGAATACAACTGTATAGGAAGCACAGGGCATTGTAAGAGGCACCACTTTCAGTTGGATGAAGTCAAGGCAGTTTTTTCAGAGGGAGAGGCATCTGAGCCCAGTTCCTCAGGACAGTTAGGGTTAACCAGATGGAGTAGAGGCAAGCATTGGTGTATAGAGGGTGAGAACGTGATGCTTGCTGGGAAATCCAAGTAGTTCAATAAAAGTGATGATAATGACAATAATAGTAATAATAATAAAAATAGAAATACACTAGCCAACTCTTCTATAGCACCAACCATGTGCCAGACCCTGTTCTAAGCACTTTTAGATACAATTCATTGAACAACTTGAATGTGGGGTTCTGAGAGTTAAAAGAAGTTTGGAGAGGTGAGGTTCAGAAATAAATGGTTTCAGATCTTAATGGTTTTTTGGGTAGGCTTGAGGGCAGGATAGGGCTCGACTATGGGATAATGGATAGTTGTAGAAGGACATGATTTGATCTTGATCAAGTATATGTTTTAGTATGATTGTTCCCATTGCATGGTGGCAGTGGATAGGGTTGTGCTTTAGACTAAATGCTGGGAGAGCAGTGAACAGGCTACTGGAGCCATCCAGGTGAGAGGTTTGTGCACCTGAATCAGGAAGCACAATACAGATTGATTTGCAGAAGGCCACACATCTAGATTCAGAGTTCCTTGGTTTTTTATTAGCTAATATAAGACTTAATATGCAGTGTTTCACACATTTATTGAATACATTTTGATGAGTTTGGACCTTGGCATGCTTCCCCTAAGTCTATAGTCTTTACTACCTTTTCAACTTCACGGTGTCTCTCAGATATCAGCAGACATGCAGTATCACTGACCCCACCTCTGGCCTTTCCCACTTACTAGCTGAGTTATGCCAGTTTATTTCTCTGAGCCCCAGTTTCCTCATATGTTAAATGATGGTAATAAGACCTGCTTCATGTACATGAAAAACTGGTCAACTCACTTTTTTGCTTTACAAATATTAAGCTGTGATGTTTATTTAGGGTTTTATAATGTAGATACAGAAAAGGAGAGTGAGGATGAGGATGAGAATGATGATAACCACACCTTTCCAGAAAGCATTTCCTTTGGTTTCACAGACCATGCTTTACTCATTTATTAATCCCTTACAGCCTCTTGCCCTGGCCCCCTTTCCCCTTCCAGTCTCTTCCCTTATCTCATTAAAACTGTGCTTATAACCCAGCTTTACATCCAATAGATTGTAGTTCTTAAATAATAAGTCATTTCGAGTAGATGATTACTGATGTTTTGCTCAAGACCTGAACTCCCCCAAGGTCTAGGAACTATGAGGACAATTTAAATATATCTTACATATTATATATATAGTATATGTTATAATAGTATATGGTATATGGTATATGCTGTGTAGTATATAGTATATAGTATATAGCATATAGCATATAGTATATACACACACACACACCCTTCTGTTTAGGTTTGAAGACCAGAGCATTTTTGATGCTGCATTATTTAAGTATTCAGAATAGAAGTTGCCAGCTATGGGGAATGACTGCAATACGTAATTTGCCTTCCAAACAAGCTCATTTGGGCTTTGACATTTGACAGAGAAAGGTCTGGGAAGATGAGCTGTTCAGGAAGGTTGTCTCTGCATCTGACTCTGCCTGAACTTTGGTAGGTTGATTTTTACAATCACCAGATCATCAAAGGTTAAACTCATTTAAATTCACCCTTTACTAACAAAGAAAGAAAACAAAATGCCACAAGCTGCCTTGTCCTGCCATCCTCAACTACATGCACTAGCTGGGGACTTTTAGAAAATTCTTAATGTCTGCAAAACGTGATGTGAAGTTGGCAGAGTTAATCTATCAAACAGTGGTTTGGTAGATTAACTTCCTGCATCTTTTCCTCTCTTTGAAAATCAGCTTTCTTCTACTCTGTTGAAATCTGCTCAGTGTCAATACCCACTTTCATCAATCATTCAGTCCTCCATTCCATTTTTTCCTCAAATATCTTTGGGTTATTTGGTGCCAGGCACAGAGCTGGACCCTGGGTACATTCAGCTAAATGTATATCTGCTTTCCACATGTCTGTCTCCATCTGTCTCCTATGAGGCTGCAGTAATCCTCTGACTAGTGGGCCTTCCCATTTTGCATCAGTCCTTCCTCTATAGGCACACTGGAGCACTTTGATAAAGCACTAATGTGACTGCAGAAATTGCCATTATTTGGCTTAAACTAGGACAGGGTCTTTTGGTTATTAATTCATTGTACAAATAATTATTCGGTACCCAATATATGCCAGCATGCTGTTACAAAGTTTTGGGGGACATAGCAATGATTAAAATAGGCAACAACTTTTGCTTTTGTAAAAGGTAACTAAATGAGTATATATAAACAAAGAGCACAAAAAATAAATATGCATTTTTAAATTCTCTAGGTAGGAAACAAACACTATTAGAAGAGAAAATAAAATAGTATACCCAGATTAGCTTGGTATGAAGAGGCCAGGGGATGTCTCTGGTATCTGAGAGAGTGACAATTTAGGTAAAGTCTAGAACATGAGTAGAAGGTGAGAAACCACATGGCTTGTTCAAGGACAGTGTTGCTAGAGCCCACTGCTCAAGGAGAGCAGGGAAGGTGGACAAGGTGGACTATTTAATAGTTTATAAGATGGTCAGCCTCAGGCCTGATGTTCAGTGTTGGGGAGCTTTTAAAAACTGGATGCCCTGACCTTAGTCCAAATTAATTCACTTTGAATATCATGGAGAGGAGACTGAGCATGCATTGGTTTGCAAATTCTCCAGATGATTCAAATGTGCGACTAGGGCTTCTGAATTAGCCCAACTTCCCTCCATTATTTCATCTCTGTGTTGCCCATCAACTGCCTAACACTCTTTCATAACATCCTCACTTCCTGTCATACACTAACCACTTCCATCTGTCTCCATTTCTATGTATTGGGTTTCCTCAGCTTAAAATTCAATCCCCCATCACCTATGTTAGGTGTGTTTTTGGCTGCAAGTGAGTAAACCCCCAAGAATGACTAAATAAACAGAGGCTTATGTTTCTCATATTATGGGTGTCAAGGTAAGAGTCATCTGGCATTGGTTCAGAGACTCACAATCCCAGGGCCTGCAAGTCAGTCTTGAGGGCAGAAAGGTGGGTGGAAAGATGGGCCTCAGGTCTCTCTCATTAGGTAAACAAGAATTTTCCTAGAAGCACAGCTCTGGTGACTTCCCCTTGTGTTCATATCTCTAGGATGAGCCAATTTTAGCTGCAGGGGAGGCTGAGAGGGTAAAGGTTTGAGATGATGAACTCAGATCAGCCCTGTTCTATCACCTTGAGCTTGGTGTTGGGATTCTGTTAAAAAGAACAGGGGAAGTAGCTATTGTTTAAACAACAAACACTATGTGCCACATGTACTCTTAATCTCCTCGGTGAATTCCTACCATCCCTCAATACATAAAATCTGTGGCCCAGAGGATAAATGTTACATACCCAGGGTTACTGGTGCTAGAGGTTATGGCAGATGAAATGAAGTGGAAGTGGCTCTTGCCTGCAAAGTGCTTATACTCAATTTTAAGTTAGACCATTTTTTGTGAGTAGTGAGTGAGGGGAGGGCACAAGGACTTAGAAAGAGAGTAAAGGATTTCTAGATTCCTAAGTTTGTGGTGTTCTATAAAAGTAAAGGACTTCAGAAAAGTAGGGGTTCATTGTGTTGGGGTGGGGGTACAAAGACTTCTTGGATGACCCTAGAGGATATGGGATCTCGTAAGTTTTCTTAGGTAGACAGAAAGAGAAAGGATTCCAGGTTGTAAAGAACTCAACTCCAGCCCCACTGTCAATATCTCTATGACTATGGGAAGAGAACAAAACTCCAGAAAGAAAGGATCCAAATCTCTGCCAGGGTTTGGATTAAAATTGCTCTTGATCATTTCAGCCTCCTCTGTGCTCAGCACAGCTGTGTACCCCAGGAAGAGGCTGCTTCCTCCTAAGGACTCTGTCTGCACCAAATGCTTGTATTTGGACTGTATCCTCAGATGTCCTTGTCACTTTAGGAAAACAAAAACCTACTTTAATCAATTTTATTTCTACTGTAAGTTGTGGAATAGATAATAGGCTCTCCGCTCAGGGAACTGTGCATGCCTAGCTGCTTAGAAATGCAGGTGGTGAAATTAATCAAAGCCTATGTACTCTCAGCTCCTGACCCTAGACCCAGAGGTAGATGGAAGCCCATGCCACCTTTGGATAAGTCTGACTATAACGATAACTACCATTACATGTATCGTTTCGCTAAATCCTTATAACCTAAAGAAGTATGTTTTATTATTATCTTCATTTTTCAAATGTGAAGTAGAATCAAAGAGGGTAAGGCAGGTCTAACTGGGGCTGGTTCAGGACTAGAATCAGCCAGTCTGCCTCCAAAAGCTATGCTCTTAATAGTATGGAACTTCTTTCTCTAAATCCATGATCGTATTTTTGCCTGCCAATTAGGAATTTCTTCCTCATACCCACTGGGATTCTGTCTTTTGGTGCCCACTCTCAACGCAGAACTATTACAAGCCAACCATCTTATCTACTATATAATAAGAGGCCACTAAGCTACAGAAAACCCATGAGCAGCTCAAAAAAAGTTGTCACCTCCCATTTCTAGCCATTCTCCATACTCTCTCTCCATCCCCTTGTTTGTCTCTCTTGGCTTTGTCTCTGGCCCCATGCTTGCTTCTTCAATTGAACTCATTTTGACATTCACAGTTTCAATCTACTGTGCTTTTACTAAATAAGCATTGTCTGACTTTCTTGCCCTGCCCTCAAAATGAAGCCCCTGGATTCTTTAGCTGATGTTTTGAAGCCAGTTCAAGCCCCCATGACCCAAATTTCAGTGTCAACTATGTCTTTTCCAGCCCCTCAGAAAGCAATGCTATCTGCGTTTCAGTTTTGCTTTTGTTATTGTCAGTGTTTATTTGAAGCTAGAATGTACTGAGTTCTTGCTTTGTCCCAAACACTATGCTAAGCACTTGATCTATTTTGTCTCATTTAATCCACTCCTCTCCAAAAGCTATGAAGTAAGACCCATTATTAATGTTTTTTTGTGTAGATAAAGAAGTTGAGTGCCAGCAAGATTCAGTCGCTTGCACTGAAGTGGGCAGATGGGATCCAAACTCATTCTCGCTTCTAGGGCCTCATAGAATAAGACTAAGTCTTCCTTTGTGTGTCACACCTTTAAATATTAGCTGGAAATTCTTACATTTCCCTGAGTCTTCTCTAATTTCAACTACCATAGGTCCAGCCACCACTCTTTTTTTTTCCCATGTTTTCACCCTCATCTTTTCATCATCCTTTATCTCTACTCAGTGAGTTCAATGTTGATCTGCTTTTAGAGCTTGGATTAGACCTGTATTCACTGCTCCAGATGTCATCTGAATAGCACAACATATGTAGTTGGCCTCTTACCTCCTTTGTACTTTATGGTCTATTTCTGGCAATGTAGTCATACTTTATTTTGGTGGCCTCTAAGACCCCAATCCATAGAAATGGCTCCAGAAGGAGGTTTCTTCTAAACATCTCTACCAGTAACTATAAAAATGGACAAAGCAAATGGAAATTGATAAAATAGTAGGAGAAACTATGCCTTGTGTGGAAGACGGTCAGAAGACTAGTTGGTGATGGGAGGGGTGTGTGGTTGATTGTAGATACATGAGGTCTTACCCCACACTCAGATGCCAATGACCCTAGAGAATTTCAAGAATTCCCCAAGTGGGAAGGCCACCTCAAGGCCATCTGACGTACTTACCATTGTGTTCTGCAAAGCAGTTAGTGTTTTTGTTATTGGGCCCCTTGGTACTGGTGATCCTTGACATAATAGAATCAAATTAAAGGACTATTTACCAGCTTTACTGCTTATTATTTATAATATACTAGTTCCAAAGTGCTTCTTTACAGAGTGCTTAAGCTACCATCTCTGGATAGAGATTGCCATAAATGCCGTCACATGCAAGGCACATTATATCTCATAGCCACAGCAAAAAAAGGAAAAGATTATTCTCAATTATATCATATAGTATATTTTATTGTTTTATTGTAATAAACCACCATGTCTTATGCCATTTTGAAATCAATAGTTTGCATTAAACATAATGAAATGTAGCTATTAATCTCACTTAGCGTTTCTGCTATTACTTTCTGATAGTGAATCCATAATATAGAGAAGGTAATATTATTCACTTTCAATCAATAGGAACATTTTCAAATGCTCCTATGTGTCCCACTACTATTGCATCAAGGGGAGCTGATGACAATGGGGCTATAGATTTAAAGGCCCCAACTTGGCATAGATTTCTTCATGCCTTCCCTGCATTTGTCAGAACATTCCTTGACTCTCAGAGCAAACTTTTTAATTCCTTGAGACAATATGGTAGAATGGTGAAATGCCTGGGCTTTGGAGTCAGGTAGCCAGATTGGCTTAATTCCCATTTCCAGCACTCATCAGTACCATGTGACTGACCTGGGGCATGTTATTTAACTACTCACTGCCTCAGTCTCCACTTCGGTTAAAAGGGTATGATAATGTCTGCCTTGCAGGATTGTTGTAAATATTATGTGTGATTCTTCAAAGGACATGTATCTCACCTTGTCTGAATTGTGGTAAGCACTAGGAATGATAGTTCCTATCATTAGGGGGTTAATGAATGACCCGATGATAGGGGGTTAATGAATGACCCGATGACTAGCTTTGTTTCCAAAAAGCTAGTAGCCACAGCAGATGGAATGCCATTGCTATTCTTTTATTCCTTCATTTCAACCTGGCATAAGAAGATCCAGCTGTGCTTTTGGTGGTATTTAGCATCTGGACTTGACACCTTAAAATTAAGCCATCAATTTGATTGTGAGGCAAGAGGACTTTTAACTCCCAACTCTTTGCTCTTCAGCTAAGTCTCTGTGGAGACAGTACTGAAGTGAATACATGGTTTTGTCAGTAAATACTCTTTGGTCAACACTCAAGTCAAATATAAAAAGAATGGAGATGGTGAAAGCTTAAGCCATAATTGATGGCATGGCTTTTTCTCTCTTGCTTAATTTAATTCAACAACTGTTTATTGAACAGCCAACTTGTGCCAACAGCAAGCCTGAAGGTGCTAAAGGGTAAAGAGAGTCAAAGATTAATAAAGCACCATATTTGCTGTATAAATATCTCAAAATCTAGGCAAAGAGACACATGTTACCTAAATAACTTGAGTCCAAAGTACAGAAAGAAAAATTGATTCTCTCTAGTAGGGGGACGTTATTTTTACTAAAGCGTGGATAAGTAGACTTTTATCAGAGAAAAAGCAACCAATATTAAAAAGCACTCAGCTAAAGGTAAGATTTAGATTTAGACATAATGGGAGAAATAATTTTTCTCCTGCCCATCCTCCATTTAGCCTTTGGTTCCTGTCCAGTTTAACAAAGATCAAATTTGGGTTTCTGGCAAAAACAAAGTGAAAGTTTGATTTCTTATTTGCTATCATTGTTTGTGTGTTTATTGCTGTTGGAAATTCTTGCAGGAAAAAGGGAGGGTTTGGGTATTCTGTGTCCCCTAGCCAAACCTCATTTAATAATGCTTCAACATTTAACCATTATTAAGTTTGAACCTCCATGCTTGTGAGGATAGAAATGCCATCGACTAAAACAGAGGACATAGAACAGCTTAGATTAAGGAGAAAGGTTTAAATGGAATACATCTGTCTCCTCCGTTTGTGAGCACACATCAAACATTGTCTGCTGATTATTCCACACTGCAGCATTCACCTGTTGAACTCAGTGGTTGAGTTGCCCCCCTCCTCAATATTGTAGATGAAAATAGCTGACCAAAGGTTTGATTTAGTCCATATTTCATACAATGAAGCAGTAATAGGGAAAAAAGGAACATTAATTCTCTGATAATATCAAGAAAGGGGAAATAAAATATCACTGTGATGCTGGTTTCATTGTTATAACACAGAGCAAGCATTTATCTGAGTCAGGGGCTGCAGTTTTTGGTTATGAACCACTGCAATAATAAAGACCAGATTGAATTATCTTCAGCCATGCTTAAAGATCAAAGATTTTTTTTTAATAAACCCAATCTTGTTTTTCTTTGTCAGAAATGGTTTAGGTTAAACTAGCTGACTAAATAGAGATGGAAAACCGAAGACCTTTCGACAAAGCAGTGAAGCAGGAAGAGAAATACAGGAATGGCCAAATGTATTTGTGGGTGGATAGGTGGATGCACCTGTAGATAAAGAACAGAGTCTGTGGTACACAGAACCTTTTTAAGGGTGATTGGGGGATGTGACCTAGCCCCCTTCTGCTGGACATAGTATTTTTAGGAATATCATAATGATGATGTCAGCTTCACTTTCTGAACATCTGTATGCCAGGTAATAGATTAGATGCTCTGAAACATTTATTTGGTTTATTTGATTGTCCAATTTAAGTAATAACCTTGCAGAACAGGTATCATCTCATTTTTTTAAAGTGGTGTAAGGCACTTTATTAATTTTCAAGAAATTTGTAGAACTAGATTTTAAATCTCTCTTCCTCTTCAAGCCTGTGGTTTTTTTCACAGAACATTGTTTCTTCCAATTAACATAATAACTCTTAACGTTGAAGTGCGAGGGAATGAATGCTCTTTACACAAACTTTTGTGAATGTGACACTCTCTCCAGAAATAAAAATGCATTTCCTCCCATGTAAAAATCTGATGGAATTTCAGGGAGTTTCCTGACCCCCTAAATCCATACAGAGTTCCCCATTAAGAAGCCTATCCTGAAAGACTTAAAGAAATAATGAGTAGAGGTGAGAAGGAAAGAGGACAAACCAAAAAAAAGCAATAGATGGTTTACCAAAAAAATGTGTTGGACTTGCTCTATTTGGAGCAGCTATATTTCTGGGATTTGGTTCTCTTATAACTTTTAAAAATTAGCATGTAATATTCATACATTTGCATAATTGCAAGTTAATGCATAAAAAATGCTATCAGCCAAACCTATCTGGAAAACACACACACACACACACAGACACTGTCACAGAGACTTCTGTGATGTCATGGTCATTGTCCATTAAAACCCACTTTATGTTGTTGCTGTTGAAGTGGCCTGAGCCACACGGACATCAATACAGGTCATTTCCTGCTCATAACATCCTGCCACCACACTCTCCCCTATAACGGAGAATGCTTTCTTACAGTTATAGTGCTTTTGTTTTCAATGGATGCCACTGAAAATAATACTTTTTAAAATGTACTGATGTCCACTGTCCTGTGTTTCTCTTGACTAATTTGAAAGAATGCTGTGTCTCAGGAGCGTACATTCAGACTATAGTGTCCCCTCCCATTGTCAGCACCAGGGCACTACCTTTCTCTGACTCACAAGCATTCCTTAACACACATGTGGCCTTCTGTGATTCCTCTCCAACCATTCTTTTCTGCTCTACTCATTCTGTTCAATTTCTTCTTCGCACACGTGTTTCATTTTGTTCTTGACCTGGACCCTGCAGCCCTTATGCACAGCATGGGAGAGGTTGGTGTCTTTGATCACAGCTGAAAATTTAAACTGTGATTGGTCTAAACATAGGGAAGAAGAAAGCATTGGCTTGGAATTTTAGAACTGCACCTTCTCTTTGGGGATGTTTTGATTAGTGACATTTGTCTGACTTGATATTTATATTATCCAAAGACATTTTGCATTCAACTGACATATTAATCAAATTCCTAGCATGTGTTTGGTTCTGTGGAGCATGTGGAGCATGTGGAGCATGTGTATATCAGAAGCCTTGAGGGTGTTCAAGTAGAATTTAGGGGAGCCCTAGGTAAGAAGGCAGAGCACCTGAGTTCTATCACCAGCTACAAGAGCAGACAAGGCTGCCACTTAATAAACATTTACTAGGGGTCTGAGAATAAGCTATGCTAAGTTCTTTAGGTTCTGTTTCATTTGTTGCCAAAATCATACTTTCTCACATTTCCAAGGTATTTAATATCATATTTGTAGGGAAAGTATGGAATTGCTACATCTGAGAGACAAGAAAGTAGAACCTAGCAGCTAAGAGTGAAAAGGGCGTTTAGAGATCATTCATGTTTATTCCCTTGTGACACAAAAATAAACTGAGAAGTGACTTTCCCAGAGACAAGTACCAAATTAGCTATCAAGTTAGAACTAAAATCCAGACCTCCTGGCTTTTAATTATGCATAGATTCATTTATTCACACATGTATTGAGCACCTACTTAGGCAGCATTGAAAATAAACATCTATATGGTGATGGTCAAGACAAGCACATGGCATTTGCATTAGAGAGGGGTAACCAGACATTTCACAACCACATTCGCACTTATAATTATGGAAAAGCTGCCCAATGAGAAGCACTTCTCCAAAATTCTTAAGGTTGTCGGGGGAGGCAGTATTCTCTAAACACTGTAAAGCCTTTAGGTAAGCATCCCCTTAAGTCTTTTTCATAGTACAATAGTTGTACATGAAATCTAAATAAAGGCCTCTGTGGCCCAATATGTTAAGAGATGCGTCATACTAATCTCCTCTTCAATATCTCTTGGCACATAGCCTCTGAGAAGTTCTTCATTTAAAAAAATAAATAACCGCTTAACTTTATTTAACACTGAAAACTCCCTATTATTTGGCACAAAACATATTTTCCAGGTAAGCTTTATAGACATGCAGAACTCTGTGACATGGAGAAGCAAAATACCATTCTGCTCTGTCCTAGGGCAGAAGAACCAATGGAAATGTGAAGAAACAGACATAAAACTGTAATTCTTAAGTTCTTCACTTATTTCGGACAATTAGGCATAATATTTCTTTCCGCCATCATCATGAAGCTACTCCTTTCCTCCACCTATGAAAATGTACTCACATTTTATTCAAAACTTCTTCCATCTCTGTCTTTGGAAACTGCTGCCAATGGCTCTGTCCCTTTTATTGCCAGTTGCAGGCATAGGTCAATATTGCTGGTCTTCCGCTGCCAGCATGTGTTCAGGTCATCACAATAAGGAATCATATCCTGACATCCCCCTGTGCTACCATCCCAGAACACAGAATCATAGTCTTGTAAGGAAGAGAACCTTCCAGTTCACTTACCATAGCCTGCTCTGACTAAGTTAGTATAGAAAGATAAACTGAGGCCCAGAGATATTAAATGATTTCCCTTGGTAAAACTGTCCTCCCTCACCTCTTGGAGTGTCTATGTGAAGTCATCCATCCAGTGTCAGGTGACATATCTTTTTCCCTGAAGTATGCATCACATGGCCCACTTTTCTGTTCCCATGGCATTCATATTTTCTCAAATGTAATAATTAGCTTATAATAAAACTGCCTGTTTCTTGCTTCTGTCCCACACTAGAAACTCCATGAGATCAGGGCTCATTATCTGTCCTGTTCTCTTTTTTCCTACAGAGCCTAACTCAGTGTGTGGCCTCAGATTTGACAATTAAAGTTAATAGAATGAGTTGAAAAATGCCCAAGGTTAATTAGTGAAGAATGACTAGAATAGAAGTATTTTAATTCCATATTCAGTGTTCTCTTCAACAACTTTTACTGTCTCCAGCTCCCATGTCCAGATATAGAGAAGGTCTAGGGGTAGAAATTTTCATATAAGTTGAGACAACTTTCTTTACAGGGAGTAACGTTCAGTTACAGCCAGGCTCAATCAAAACCCCACCAAAAACAAAACAAACAAAAAAAAAGATGGCATAATAAATTTGAATTAAAAATAGACTTTTAATGCCTGTGGATCTAAGGCTAGGGCATGTGTCTCATCCTAGCTATCGGCATGATACCACACCGTGGCCACAGTTATTATATGAACATGCAACAAAATTCAGATAAACAAGTGAGGAACAGTTCATAGATTGTTTCTGGACAAGGCTCATCATACTTCTCAGAGAGATTCTCTAGATATGAACAGGGAGACATGTAGCCCTGGGCTTTCTAATAGTCAATTTATGAACAAGAAATGAAACTCACTTTAGGATGAAATAAGATTGTAGAAGGCAGAATAAACAGGAAGAAATCAGGGCCTTGATGACAACATAGAGCCAGTGAATCAAACCAAGCTGAAGTCCACCCCACTCTGAACTGCTAGCCAATACGACTGAGTTATCTATTCCTCATAAAGACCCTGTTTCTTGTTATATACCAAGTCTGTGCTGCTCATTGATTGACTCATAGCTCCCAAAGTTCTGCTTATGTTCACAGACTTAAAATTTTGATCAAGTACTATTTCTTTATTTTCTGGTCCTAATTTCTATCTCAGAGTCATTTGAACAAAGTTCCTCAGGGGGGGATGAGGCAGTGGCCGTTCTATCCTTTGTCATTTTTCTGATCCCTTTCTTACCTCCCCAGGAGTCTCTCCCTTTCTGCTTTAACCAACACCAGAAGTTCATATAAATAGTAATTCATGTAAATTGATGCCCACTTCATTTGTTAAATGTTTCTCTATGAAGTACCCTTCTCCCTGCCTTGATTCCCCTGGATGTGTAAGACCTCTAAGTCTCAAAGATTTGGCTAGAAAAAGGGGCCCCTGGTCCTTGCTCCTTACAAAACCCTCAGGAGAGAAATTAACATTTTTAAAGAGTTTATTAGTGTCACAGAAATCATGATTTTCGTTTTGACCTTGCCACTTATGAGACCTTCATGTTTCTCAGTTTTCCATCTGTAAAATGGTTATTGTAATCCACACTCCACAAAAAGTTTTAATATTAAATGAAACCATATAAATTAAGTGATTAGCAGGATTCCAGGCCCATCAGAGACACCCAGGGAATAGCAATTGCAATGGGCACTTTTCAAATGATCCCTGCTTCCTAGTATTCAAGTCTTTACGTAATCCCTTCCCCTAGTGAATCTCTTGTAGCAAACAGAATACAGCAGATATGATAGGATGTCACTTCCATGGGTAGGTTACGAAGGAAATGACTTCCATCTTGCTGGGCTCTATGGACATCTCAGCTTCTACACATTGATGTAGCCAGCTACTGCAATGGAGAGGTCCATGCAGGAAGGAAGTAGAGGTGGCTCAGGCCAACAGCCAATGAGGAACTGAGGCCTTCAATTCAACAACCTATGAATCCTATAGCCTTTATTTTAAAGTCTATTTTGGCTGTTATAAGTATTGCTAACCCAGATTTCTTTCTTCATTTCCCTTTTTGTGAAATATCTTTTTCCATCCCTTTACTTTTAGTCTGTGTGTGTCTTTCCATCTGAATTGGGTCTCTTGTAGGCAGCATATGTGTGTGTGTGTGTGTGTGTGTGTGTGTGTGTGTGTGTGTGTGTCATTTTAAGCCACAAAATTTGGGATCATTTGTTATGCACCAATAGACAATTAATACAGACACTGTCAGTCTATTTCCACTATTGTTTCTGCTACTTCTGCAGCTGTTGCTTTTGTTAACAACAGAGAAAAGAATGAAAACCTACCTTCAGGGTTACAGGACATAATTAAAGAGTTAGACATCCATAATTTCAACATTTTTATCAGATCTTCTATTTATCTTAAATTTATTCAAAATGTTAACATGTGCTTTCTACTCATTACTATATATGTGATGCTTTTAAAAAAATCTTTAAATGACTATAAGTTAAACTTCTTAATTTCCCCCACCTCCAATATTCAAGGCAGATGGTTAATTTAGGAACCTAAGTCATTAATTTTTAGACATCCTTCATCCTTATCATATTACCTATTATTCATCTGAAGCAGATACATCTTGAGAATGATGCCAACCTACTCTTGAAAACTGGCTCTGGTGGTTTGACTAGAGACTGAGCCTATTGCCTTCATCTACAAAAGGGGGTAGGTAATTCCCTTGTCCTCAGAGTGTTGTTTTGAGGCTATAAGGAAAGAATATTTATCAAGTGCTTGAGCTATAAGTGTCAAAAATGTATCTTTCATTTCAAATCTCTCTTATGCACAAATCACAGTATCTTGGAACATTATGGAGCTTAATCTGCCATAGGAAATTATGCTGAGAAATAACAAAGCTATATGAAAAGTGAAAAAGAAAAAATAAATGGCTCCAAATTCACAACAAACTCTTATTTAGGTTATCCTGGGACTTCTTTTCTGCAGGTTCCATATATATATATTTGCGTATTCTTTTCTCTCTAGGAGAACTATAACAGACTTGTTCCTCTATTGAGGGTCTGGGGTGGCCACACAAGGGACTATTTGGACAAAATCTGTCCAACATCTTTTGAGATTCCACAGCTTCAAATTGGATGGCAGCTAAGGAAGATGGAGTAGGAACTGGGACATTGGCTCCAGTAAAGGCAACTGCCTGGTTGATACAAAGTGCTCAGGGGTCTCAGAAAACTCAGGCATGACCTGGCAGAACTTAGGATTCCAACTTAGGATTCCTTAGGATTCCAGCAGACAGGACAAGTCCAGTGACATGAGGGTTTACAAATCCAGCTGTGCCTTCTCTACATGGTGGGACCACAGGGAGTGAGCTTGCTTTCTGGGAAAAGACAATGTCAAGAGCTAGGTAGGCAGTGTTGTGTAGAATGGTGCTTCCCTAACTTTAATAAATAGTCGAATCACATGGATATTCTGATTGAGTGGGCCTGAGACACTTGCATCACTGAAATGCTTCCAGTCTTCTAGAAGATGCTGAACAATTGGCTGACGGATGACATTTTGAGTGGCAAGGATGTAGTGCAAAGAGTCTGGACTTTAGAGTCAGGCACATATGGGTTCGAGACCCAGCTCAGCCATTTCTCAGTTGAGTGAATTTAGCCAAGTCAATTACTCTGAACCCATTTCCTCGCCTGGAAAATAATTTTAATTATTTGTTTCCTAGTATTGTTGTGAGGATTATATGGGGAAAATATGTTTGTAAATGCTTAGCAAAGTGTTCTAGCATGATAAATTATAGGGAGAGGAAATTTTCTATCACATCTTCTTAGGATTTCATCTCTCTCAGTCTCTTTAGTAGCCAATCCGATTGATTATACCCCAGGACATTAAATTGACCATGTCCACTCCCATGCATTAAGCCCATCCAGATATATTTTTGCCTCCTTGGAGAAAGATAAGCCAAGTCTATATGTCTGCCCCATTCCATTTGTTCCTGTAAATGAGCAACTTGGGCTGTACACTTCTCTGCAGACTCAGCCACCTCAAAGTTAAGGAAGGGGATTAAATAGAGCAGCTTAGATCCCTAAGCCTCATGTTGCAAATGGGTTTTTATCAGTGCTCATCATTGAAGGTTATTGGGTATTGGTTCAGCTATTAATAGAGGAAGAGCTTTGTCTCCCACGTGGATATTCCTCTTAAGTACATGTTCACCTCAGTTGAGAGCCACCAGGGTATGTGAGTAGGAGGATAGGCCTTGAGCATTTATTCAATTACAGGTGTAATGCATTTCAATTTTTCAAAACCTTACCATGATCCCTTCATTGTAACTGACGTCATTCTGCCACCACCTCCACTTCTGCTGTCATCATAATCCCCAATAAGACACAAACCCAATTTTATTCCATTCAATTTGAGTTGAATTTACCAAGTGTCTGCAGTGTGCCATATAATATGGTTCTGTTCTTTGCATTTGTGTTGTTGGATGGACTAGGTCCAAGTGAACAGTCTGAGTACATTGGACATACCGGTATCAGGCACTGGAGATGAAGAGATATCAGGAACAGCCTAACTCAGGGACTGAAGCAAATTTGAGTTTTAAATGTTGATTTCCATTCTTTAATCTTGCTTCAGGAGATAAAGGAGGAAAGCGACATTGAGCATACCTTCGTGCCAATGGGGTCTTCCCTGGCTTCAACCTAGGGAGAAGAAGGTGCCAGCCTTAGACACAGGCAGCACCAGCAGATGCTCACACTACCAATGAGATTCTTATCTAGTTTGGACACTATCTAAAATTAAAATCATACCTGACGTATGAGACCCTAGAAGAAATGCATTGTGTTTTCCCCACCTGAGATTATCTCTGACTAGTTGCTGTGCAGTAAGAAATGACCGAGAATACTCAATTGACCCCCTTTTCTCTCTGGCAGTTTAGTGGTCTTCCTGTAGGTCATAGCTTCTGGTAAAAATTCTGAGAGTGGCTTTTCTGGAGAGAAAGGGAGCACCAACTTCTGTTTGGGAAAAGATCACGTCTGTGTCTGGCCCCAAAGTGGATGTCTTCTTGTCCTAGTTCCTAAGCCTCACTCAGAGCTAGCATGATGCCTCACTCATTATTGTAGCTATATATGGCACCATGCTAGTTATTTACATAGTTTATTCTTCAACATTGAAAAAATCCATAATACAGACCAAATTACTAGTCTCATTTTACAGCTGAGGATATTGAATCTCAGCTGGTGGGGGGCTTTGCAACATGGACAAACTTTGGATTCTAACTCATGTCTTTAGACTCTGTCCCAATGCCATTTTTTTTCTAGGGACAAATTGTAAACACTTTAGGCTTTGTGGGCTATAAGGTCTAGGTAGCAACGACTCAACTCTGTAGTTAGAATGTTAAAAGAGCCACAGAAAATACACACACAAATGAATGGAGCTGTGTTTCAATAATGTCCCACTGTGTTTATTTACATAACAGGGCACCATCCAAAAGGCAATAGCTTTGTGACCTCTGTTCTAGAATGCTCTCTGGACTCCCACTCCTGAGACCAGGTGATAAGCCAGGTAAACAGGCAAATAAACATCAGGAGAATCTGCGCTCTCGTTTTGTCCAATAAATACTTTCTGCCCTAGGCCTGGTCCCAGGTGCTAAGTATTACACTACAGTATTTCTTGTGCACCATTGATCATCAGGCGTGCCATGTTCTTTCACTGAGGCATGTACGTCATAGTAGGACATGATTCTTACATAGCTTGATGGCATTACCCATTACTTAATTTTAGGACTCCATCTACAGTATAAATAGAGACTTTGAGGTTCATTGAGGTAAATAATGAATCCAATCTTCAGTCACACTTTTGGAAAACTACAGACATGATTTTTTCCTTCTGGGCAGTTTTCCTATCGACCCCCTGTGAAGGCAAAAAGCAAAATACTAAGTCGTAACTCGAGGAAAGCATTTCTGCCATGAGCTGAAATAATGTGACTCAGGTATTGCCTTGCCAGTGGAGGTTGGAGATGATTAGATAGTTAGCACGCCTATTATACTTTCTCTATCAAACATCAGATATCATAAATGAGCTTCTGAAAAGTGCTTGCTCTCATTCGATTCACAATCAAATCCTCTAACAAGAATTTGGAGTGCAGATAATCTCTATTGTGGATTAAAGTAAAACCCATAGACCTTGCCCACTGTGTGATACAGAGAGATAATGATGCCATCCTTTTGGGAACACTTAAGAACACATTGTTTACCACCTTCCCAGAGGAACAGCAAAACTACTGCAGTACAAATGTGATCAGAATTTCATCCCCTTGTGGGATGTCTAGGCTTAGGATTGGTGGAGACCACACTCTATAGAAACCAGCAGGTCTTGGGATCGAGGAAGGATGATGATCTGAGAGTTAAATAGGAAGCCTGGTCAGGACATAGGAGAAGCCTTGAGATTGAGAAACTGTCTAGAATTAGTGTTTATACCCAGTTTCAATAGTATGGTGCAAATGTGGGCCAGCCTCACCTAATGCCCAGTAAAGAAAGAAAATTGATTTGTGTGATTAAACATATGAACCCAGTTACAGCTTTTAATTAGTAAAAACGCACTTGTAGTCAAGAAACAGTTAAAGTACAATACACTAGCAGTACCTGAGAGTAACTTAGGCAACTTTTCTGTGCGAGACAATCTTAAGAATCAGGAATCCAGCCATCCAGTCATTCATTCACAGATTCATGCATGCATGTTTTTTATTCATTTATGCATGTAAGCATTCATCTATTTCTGGATTGATTTGCATAGGAGGCTTCCAAGATATATTTGAATGCATAAGTACACAAATTCATTTATTCATCCATGCCCAAAGTCATTTATTCATGTATCCACACAACTTTGATTCACTCCTTCATTTATGGGTTCTAAAAGTATTCATTAATCTCTTCAATAAATTGCAATTTAAAACTTACTATACAAAAAGCTACATGTGGAATGAAGATGATTTCCTATCTTCACAGTATACATACTGAAGAGGGGAGGGGAAAAAAACATGAGCACTAAAGAAGCTAAATATCAGATCAATTAAAAAATAGATGTTACAAGTAAAGCACTGTGGAAATTCACAGGCAGAAAAGATTTACTTCTGTTTGGGGCAGAGACATCGAGGGTGGAGAGCCTATTTCTCTGGAGAAGGTGTCCTTTAAGCTAAAGCATGCTGAGTAGACAGAATTTGGACAGGCTCAGCCAGGCCATGTCAGTATAAGCAATGAGGGGAGAAAACTTAATGGGTGTGGAGAAGGAGGTGCTGAGGAGTAATGGGAGGTTCTGTAAGGCCAGGGGTCCAGGAACTGGAGAAATATAGGATACTGACAGAAGCCTGACAAGCAAGTGACAGTCAGATCATGAAGGACCTTGAACACCAAGCTAAGGACTGGGACTTGGTCCTGTAGGCAGTAGTGAACCGCTGAAGGATGTTAAAGAGAGATTCTACCAACAGAAATGAGTTTCGGGGGGTGTGCCTACTCTGGCTCTCATGCATAGAGAGGCAGAGAGAACAGCAAAGTATCATTAAGGGGAAAGATACTGAGGACCAGACCTGGAGCTGTAAGGAGAGGTGATGTCTAAGAAATTTGGAACATGGTTTAGACAGGACTTGAAAACTGGTCAAAGAAAAAGAGGGAGGGAAACCAGGTGTCTCTGGGGTTTCTAACCAGATGTCTAGGAGATGGTAGTGCCTTTTGAGCATGAGGAAGCAGCATAGGAAGAGGAGCTGGACTGGGAAGGAAGGCGAGAAGATGAAGCTTGGCCTGAAATTGCTGTGATTCTCACAATGCTGGCCAGTGTCCTTGAAAACAGAGACAAAGGACTTTGGCTTTGCCTGAGCCAGCACCCCAGAGAGCCCCCCCTCCTCCTCCCCACCTGCCCTCGGTTGCTTTCAGCACCAACTCTGAGAAGTACAAGCTCCAGAACCCATAAAGGCCACTGGTTATCAGGGGAGAAGATTGGGCTGGGAAAGGGGTGGGGGGTTGGTAAGGGCAGAATCACCCACAAAGTGACTTCTCGAGCTCGCCGGTTTCCGGCATGTCTTCTCAACCTTGGCCTGAGCTAATGAACCTCAGAGAGCAAAGCTGTCTTTTGTTTGTCATTTTGAGGTTTTCGAGTTGATTAAGATCTACACCAGCAGGAGGGTATAAATTCACCAGCTCCGTTCTTAGTTTGAGGATCATAGGGCATTTTCACCCCTCCTGACAAAATGCTGAACTCCATATAAAAATACCGTCCCATCTATTTTAGATGAGAGAAATTGTTAAAAGGATTTTTTCTTTCTACTTTTTTCCATTTGAATTGCTATTTTTCTTTCTCCTCTTATCATTTTCTGCTTTGTTTCACACCCCCAGTAAATTGGGTTTCTTTTAAAAGAGCAAAAATTGAATTCCAAGTTACAGACAAAAACTACAAATGAATGTTACTCTGAATAAGGCCAAGGAAAAATAAATTAAAAACAAATACAAAAAACCCTTAGTGGGTGACACGTGAGGTTGACTTTTCCTCATCAAACCTTGGTCTTCATTTTTCCTGGACCATTTTGTCACATCTTCCCCCTCCCCACCACCACCACCACCACCACTGCCTAAATTGCATCCTTGAAATCTCTAACTCTTGCTGGAAAAACAATGTCGGCTTCATAGCTTCAGTCTTCTGAGGAAATGTAATTATCTACACTGGCATGAATCCAGAATTCAGCTCCCCCATGAAAAAGATTTTTTATGAAAGATTAAGTGGTAACACATATGTCAACAGCACTCCTAGCTCTGGAGTAATTCTGAGCAAACAAGAAAATGGCAACAGTATACTATCTCCAATCTGGAAAGTCTTTCTGGGTCTCTTTCCACCCCAGGTGGCCCTGAACTCTTGAATTTGTTCAGATGTTGTATCCTGGGAGCCAATATACAGGTGAGGAGGACAACAGGTTTCTCCAGGATGAGCGTTAAGGGAGTGGGAGCCAGGACAGCAGCTGCCGGGCAAGCAGCCCTATGAGACTGGCCGTTTTAGGGACACTGCACAGGCCACCAGGCCAACTTAGACTGAGCATCCTTCCTGTTTCCTGTAGGCCTCCATCTGGCCGGCATGGCAACACTGCCCTCTGCTGGAGCAGCACAGTCATCACGCCCCACACGAGATCAAATGGCCAAGGACAATGGCCGGGGACATGGCGGGGAGAAAAAAGGCTTGACAACTAAGTCACCTCTAGAGCCAGCTCTTGTGTGGCTAGAGTGTCAAGGGTCCCTATCACTGCTATCAGCTTTGACACAGGGATTTGATATCAGACAGACAGTTCTTCCATGCATTTGCTATGTGACTCTGGGCTTGCTCACCTGCCTGAGATTCAGAACAGAGAGAAAGTCACCTTCCTTGTGGGATGAATAAAATCTCTCTGCAAGGGTGAACATACACATTCCAGTTTACCCAGGATGGTCTTCGTTTATGCCTATGGTCAGGAAATAATTACTGATAGCATCCCATTTTGTTCTTGGGATGATAAAGTGTATGACCAGTCTCTCCAAAGCACAGGGCACAACACCATGTATAGTAAGTTTCTCAGCGAGTCCTACTTTTTCTCTCCTTTATTAGGCTGCTTGGTCTTTCACTGTGAATCTACATGTCCGTTTTTAAAGGAACAGGTAATGCAGTTTCCTTTCCTTTTTTTTTTTCCAATGAGACAGACTGGACTCTACCTTTCCTACATTCAACTAAGAAAGCAGTACTGCAGAGTTAGGAAATGTTAGCTCTGAGGGGGCTAGGAGACACAACAAGAAAACCATGCCGACAACTTCTGGGGGTTCCCTAAGAAAGCCCCTTCACTCTGCTGCTTCCTTTTTTTTTTTTTTTTTTTTTTTAAGCGAGGCAACCCTTGGTTGACTTCACAGATTGCAAAGACTTTGTCAGTTTACAAGCCCTTATTTTTTTATTTTTTATGCCTACAACCCCTGGTCTTCCTAGGTGTCTGCTGTTTCTTGAAGATGTATTTTACCTTCTTTGCACGACAGCAGCAAGGCCCAAATGCTGCTATCAGTAAGAAAATGCACGACTAGACATGATCTAATTTTCAGTGGATACCAACTATCCACATTTGGGAAAAAAATGAAAAATTGAAGCATGTATACATACATATATAGCTATATACTATGTATTTATTTCTTCCAAGCCTGAGAAATTGAGGAATTATTGAAATGTCTACCACTGTGAGAGCTCAGATCAGTGACAATGGCCAAATTTTGTTGCATCAACATCCCTGATGGGAAGCAGGCAACAATGCCAAGGCAGCAGCTGATATCCATGCCCATTTGCATAAATTTGCATTGGCGTGATGTTAAAAAAATAAATGCTGATATTAAGGAAGCGGTTTTCCCCTAGACTAAGTCTTCTCAACAGAGCATAACAGTGAAGAGCACAGGCTCCGGAACCTGGCCTGCTACATTCCATTTGTGTGACCTTGAATGAGTTATAACCTTGTTATGCTGTTTTCTTGTCTAGAAATGGGAGTGATAGTAATACCATCTACTGCAGAGGGTTGGTGCAAAGATTAAATGAGTTAATGTGTGTGAAGGATTTAGAGCATTGCCTGGCCTATCAAGGGCTCAGATATTAGCTACTATTATTATCTCAGAGCTGGTCTATTGTCTCCCACCACCAACCTTTGTAACAAAGATTCTGCTTCCTTCCTTCTATAAATCATAAAAGTTGAAATTTTAGAGCTAGGAGGGATCTCAGAACATCTAATCAGTCACTTTCAAACTTTTATTTTATTCCTTTTAAAATAACCATGGAACACATTTTTAAAATAAAAGCTTATGCGGAAAGCCAGCATGGGGGGCCATGGAACATTGTGGTTAAGAAAATGGTCTCCGCAGACAGACAGGTCTGATTTCCAGTTCTGGCAAAGCTACTTATTAAGCCTTGTGACTCATGGCAAATCATTTACCTTGGCCTTCAGCCTCCATTTTATAAAGTATAAAACAGCAATAGTAATGGTAAATATTTCATAAGGTAGTTATGAAGCTCAATGATTTCACACCTATTGAGTGGTTAGTGCAATGCCTGGCTCATAATAATTACCCCATAATTATGTTAACTTCAGATTTTAGTATGTGAAATAGATACGAGCAGAGCCACTCCAGCTGAAGCAGGGCAGACATCTAGAAATGTACACAGTAGATAGAGGGTGGGGGTGCTTCAGGGCAACCCCATGACTCAGCAGAACACAGGCTCCTGATTTAAGCCTACATCTGGAAACCACACTCCAGAAAGCCCAAGGCCCTGATCACACCTGGCATTAAGCTTCCATCAGCACCTTTACCACCTGTAACCAGGGTTCTGATTCTGCCACTGTCAGTTATTGGTCATATGATTGCCCTTCTTTCTTGCCCTTAAAGCCACAGCCCTGAGACAGTCTCTGTTTAAACACCATTTTTCCAAGCTCTATTAAGATGAGCAAAAGTGTGTGGCATCCCCTGTGGTCGGTTCCCAGTGGGGTGAAAGTGTCCTGAACTTGCAATTCTAGCATCCCCTGCTCCCTACCTGAGCCTTGGACAGCTAAGAGCCAGAGGAGGAATGAGTCATTTTGTTAAAAATAAGAACACTACCCTCTTCCCTCTGATGCTTTTGCTCATGATCACTGCAGGCTGGCACTGATATGCAGTCGAACAGCCAGGGACAGCCAGTGGGCACTGGGAAGCTGGCCTACCTGAAACCACAGCCTTGTCACTGCCTCTGCTTTGCTGAATCACAGGAATCCAGTCCACCCACCTTGGCTGGGTTGTGGGTGATGTGGGAGCCTGAGTGACATTAGCATGGTGTGGGAGGGATGGCCAGGTTCCAGAAGAGAAGGACACTGATGGACGCAGGGCTTATGTAGGGGGGGATAGAGGAAAAAAATCACAGAGCTAGTCTAATCTCTTCATTTTACTAAGACCCAGAAATGAAGAGTTACATATTTCAGATCACTTAACTGAGAAGGGGAGATGCCAGACAAGAATCCAGGGCTTCTGTCTGTGGTAACTGTAGCTACTACTGCCACTAGTACTGGGACTTCTACTTGCTGTTCTAAATGGGTTATGTTGATCGCTTCCTTCGATCCTCAAGACAGTGCTATGAGGAAGGTACTATTATTATTTGTATGTGACAGATGAGAAAACTGAAGCTTAGAGAGGTTAAGTTACTTGGTTAAACTCCACCATCTAGTACGTGGTGAGGAAGTATGTGAAATAAGTTGAGTCCAGAGTCTGAATTCTCAAGTACCGAATCCTGGCAGTTTGGGTGGTGGAGAGTGTGTTTATTTGCCTGTATATTTGCTGAAAGAGCATGTCTTGTTCATTGTTGAATCCTCAGTGCTGAATGGGAACTGGCACCCCATCAATATGTGCTGAGTTATGTGCGATGACTGTTTGCTCCACTAGGGCCTGTTTTTCCCTCCAATTCAGTCTCTTTGTGGCTGCTTTACAACTTGTTCAGGTCAATTTCCTCTAACCAGTTGGGGTGGCATCTCTCTCTTTTCCCCCTCAGACATGGTCTACATGCCTGACTTATGCTCAGGCCCAAGGCAGTCAATGCTAGGACGACACTGAAGGCTGAGGAAGCTGTGACAGTAGTCTCAGGTCCAGCGCACCTAGAGAAGTCACCCATCTTCTCTGGGTTTCAGTTTACTCAATTGAAAAGAAACCAGTTCACTTCCAAGGGCCCCATCCAATAAGAGCTTCCTCCTGACGTGGAGTGAGCAGGGGTTTTCAGTCTCAATGTGGTAGACATCTTGAGCTTCTTAATTCTTTCATGTGCCTTTCAAGAAGCTAAGCAGCATCCTTGGCTTCTACAAATCAGATGCCAGTAACTCTTCCCAGTTTTGACAAACAAAAATGTCTCTAGACATTGGCAAATGCCTCGTGGAGAGGAGGACAGGCAAAACCCCTGGGATGAAGGAACCCAGGCTCTGCCCTGCCTTTGAGATCATCTGTCTCAATGTCCTCTCTGGGCCTGACCTCTCACCTGCAAAAGGGGAACATTACAGGCATACTTTGTTCTACTGTGCTTCACAGATGTTGCATTATTTAACAAATTGAAGGCAAGGGCCTCCACCAGCAAAAAGATCACAACTTGCTTTTTTGCGAAACACACTTTATTGTGGTCATCTGGAACCGAATGCACAATATCTGTGAACCCACAATACCCGCAGTATGCCTGTGTCTGTCCAGAACGACGGACCCATAACTGTACTCCAGCTGGGATCCTTTCCTACGTGTGTGGTGGGTGGAGGTAAAGATGACTTGAGAGAGTTGGTGTGAAGTGCTTTCATACAGGTATGAAACTGTTAGCATCCTTTACATGCAGAGAGTATTATATTCACTGGATTTGTGAAACCTCACAGCTGTGTTTCCAGCTCAAGAAAAATCATGTCAGCCCTTGCTCAAACCTGCCATCAGCCCTGAGGTCCACATTCCAAGTTCCTCACTATCAAACTTGAACTTTTCATGATCAGCCCCCTAACTCCCAAGTTCTTCAGTCCTTCCTCTCCTCTCACACCATCATTTTGCTTTGAACACTATCATCTCTGACAGGAATACCCTTCTCTCTATCATACATGATAAACTCTGCATCTACTCATCTAAATCTGAGCTTGGAGATTGCTTCCTCCAGGATGTCTTCCAAAATGCCCGAGACACTCATGAAACTACTAGGTCTTTTTTTTTATGTCATAGTGGCGGCCACATGTGAGACTCAGGTCTGCCGCTCCACTTCTCTAAACTTCAGTTTTCTCACTTGTCAAATTGGTTTGACTCCTCCATTGAACACTGACTGACACCAGATATTACTCATCATTGTCATTATCACGTTTTTCCCCCACACTGTTCAGTCAGCTAGGTAAGCCAGAAACTGTGCTAGACTCCAGATTGGTAAGGGTCAGACATGATTTCTCAGCAAGACTCAGAGGCTCACTACTTCTTGTTTCTGCTCTGTGACCATGAACTTCTCTTTAGGAAGTGGACATAATATTCTCCAGGGAGCTATGAGGTACCAGGGTCCTCTGTCATGTCAGAAGTCACTCAACCTTCCTAAGAGATTATTGTTTGTGACAGAATCAAGGAGAGGACCACCAGTTCTGTGGGTAGGAAGCATTCCAGGGCTAGGATTTTGTCCAGTGTTGTCCACTGCTATGTGCCCCATGCGCTGAACGGGGCCTTGTTGAATGAATAAATGAAAGGTTCCACTTTTCCAGTGGCTGATTCAGAATGTCAGGATAAAGTCTATTCACGTTCACAATAAGTGAGCCACAGAGAAAATTCAAACCTCTCCAATCTTGGAGAATAATTTTTCTGTGAATTCCTCTGGAATAATTGTTTTCAGGCTTCCTTTGGGGAGCAGATCACTCTAGCCAGAAGAAATCATGTGCAAAACCTCACTAGACAATATAGAGCTGTTTTAGTCAAAATGTGTGTACATAATGGTGAAGAGGGTCATAGACCCCCATCCTGTCCACCCTGTCTCTTCTCCTACTCCCTCTTTTACTAAATTTTCTTTGGAAACTTAAGTTTCTGGAGAATACAATTTGAAAAGAATTGGGCGTAAATCGTTTGAATAGAAGTTTGGTGTAGTTGCAAGTAAATGAAGTTTTCAGCTTTGCCTTTTTTTTTTGCCTGTGACTTCCTGTGACACATTCGACCAGGCATTTCCCTTCTCAGCACTTCACTTTCACCACCTCTGAAGTGGAAGAGATGAAATAATACCAAATGGTCCAACCAGATATAATCGTCCAAACGAATGATAGAGGCTCTCACGTTAGTTGACCTATTTCTTCTTCATTTTGCTATATTCCCTCTTATCTTACTCTCATGTCCCATCTCTCCCATCCTGAAGAAAGCAATGGCCCAAGGGGACCCAATGAGATGTATTCAAATGATAGAGCATCAGCTGTAGCCCCTGATCAACTTTATGTGGTTATTGTGGCAATCTGAGCCCTTGAATGATACAATCAGGTGTCTGCACAATCCTGGTCAGAAATGACAAGGGAGACAGCAAAAGCCCCAGAGTTGTGACAGCAGCTGGGACCTCATGTTTGGCATGAGCAGGATGGAGGCACAGTGCCGGGGCTGGGTTCCAGGCAGTTAAAAGAAATATCAGCATCTATTTGCCAACTAATTACAGAATATCATTCAAACATTATCCAGCCAGAACCTGCTCTCTGGCTCTCTTCTCATTGCCCCACTAATATCAGATGAACATCTTATTATTTCTCTTGGCATAAGCCTGGCTGTGATGAGACTTGCTTTCTCAAGATAGTCTCTTTTGCCACAAAAATGTATACATCTCCTCTTCGTCTGATATTTTGACTTAAAGTTCTAGACTTCGTGCTTTTTTTCTGCATCCTGCATGGTCAGGTTCGCTGGTCAGGGAGCCAGTGAAGCAACCTAGCTTTATACCTTCTTTCTACTCCTTCTTGGACTAATTCTGGACAACTTCTCTGCATCTCGATTTGCATATCCATTATGGCTTCTCAGTCAGATTCCCGGCTTTGTGAGGTAATCAAAGTATCCTATGCATTTTAAAGTACATTACAAACTATAAACATATCATGCAGATGTTACAGTTTCATGGTCTAAATGTCTGTTTACATTTATAACACCTTTTCATTTCCATAATCATTTCACAAATTAGGTGCTCGGGAAGTTTAGTTCTGTAAAATGATAATAAATGTTCTGGGGGGAGGGGTGAATAAATATTCACAGAACAAATTGAATTTTAAATTATGTAAATTTCTTTATGCAGAACTTCTCAGTGCCTTTAAGCTAGAAATGTTATCTGACCCAGAGAAGCTTTTGTTTATCCTCAGGAATCACCTATTATTACATCCTGAATCTAATTTAAGAGAAAATAAAATTGAGAATTACAGAACTACACTACCCCCTAGTAAGAAAAGTGCATTATAATAACTGCTGTAAAACCGGAAAAATTAAAGCAGAAAAATCTAAGGAAGTAAAATAGAGAAATTAAATTGCTTAATTTTTTTCTGGACTTGGTAGTCATTTTTCTTTTATCTCTGTCTCTTGGCACACCCTCCCCCCTTTTTAGAATCACTTGATAACTTGTTATAAATACAAATTTCCATGTCCCTCCCCAGGTCTACTAAATCAGGAACTCTAGAGTGGAGCTCAGCAATTTATGTTTCACCAGACCCTGCAAAGTGACTCTAATGGATGCTAACCTTTCCCTTTAAATCACTGATTGAGTTACTTGTTGAAGTGCCCTCTTTCAATTACTAATGTCCCAGTTTAGACAATAAATTATATGGTCATGCTAAATATAACTGTGTTGGCTAAAATATTTTGTTAAATAATTTTATTCCTTTTGTTAAATGGCAGCTACACACATACACCCTGGACAGCCCAGCCTCCTCCTCAGCACCCACTGCACCAATAGACAGTCCAGCTACTAAAGGACTCATGTTGACACAACAGAGCATCTGGGTCCTCAATCCCACATCCTGCGCAGGGTCCTTTCTGAAGGATCAGTGCCCTTATCAATGGTAACCGTGTCAAGCACTTAGCACAGAATCTGCTACACAGGAAGAATTCAGTAAATAGTTGCTATTTATATTCCCTTCCTATTTTTTTCTGACACCTTCTTTATATCAGAAACTGTGGTAGGGTCTGTGCAATTAAAAAGCAAAACAGACCAACTTGATCCCTCCCCTCACAGAGCTTATGATCTAATTGGAGATACTGACGGTTGATAATTATGACACAGGTGACGAGCTGTGGCTGGAAAAGCAGGAGTGCTGGGAGACCAGTGCTGGGCTGTGGTGGGGGTGGGGAAATAGGCAGTCTCTAGGCCAACGCAGTGGCGTGTGGGAAAATTTAGGAGATGAGAAAGAGCATGGAGCATTGAGGAAACTGCAAACAGGTCAGGGTGGCTGGAGCTGATAGCTGGTCTGGAGAAAATGGGAATGAATGATGATAAAGAGAGACATGAGTCTGAAGATGTTTGCTGAGACCTAACCATTAAAAGCTTTCCTGAGTCATGTTGGAAAGTGTGGAAATTATTTTGAGAGCAATGGGGAGCCGTGGAAGGGTTTTCAGCAGATGAGAAGCTTGTTTAGGTTAGTATTTTGTGAACCCCATTCTGACTTTGTGGCTGCATGTAACAAAATGAGAGAAGACCAGAGCTGTGAATTAACCCCAGTGACAATCAGTGGAATTTCCCGGATGAGGACAGTGGAGTGAGCATGGAACAGTTTATCTGTAACTACATTTATTGAGGTTTGCTTCCAAGTGAAATAAAATATTGTTTTCTCTCTCAGCATACATTGTTAGATCTTAATAAAATGGTAGCACCGTCATTTGGGCATTTGGATCCTTAAGTGAGCTCTTGTTTCACTTGTTCTTGCTGTCTTTATTGTTCAGACCTTAAGCCTAGTGTAGACTTCTAACAGATGGAACATTTGCTGGCCATCTAAATTGCTAATATCTATATACTGTAGTATTGCTAATAAAGTTATTGCGATATTTTGATTAATAAATATATATTTGGTCATTTAGATGACCACCGTATATTTCTCATATATATTTGGTCCAGGGCTCACAACTCTCAACACACCTGAACATTAAAATTTGGTCTGTTGTATCTAGTTTGTGACATAATTGCAGAACCATAAAGGTTAAATGAATGTCTTCATTATTTATCACAAGCTCTTTACGCAACTGGATTCATGTTGATAAGGTAACTTTTGGAAAGCACCTAAGGATGGGCTGATTGTCAGGGGAACTAACCACAAATAAAGGTTTCCAACCTTTACTTCAATTTCCAGAGAGGGGAGAGGGACCAGAGGTTGAATCATTCACCAATGGCCAATGATATAATCAACAATGCATATGTAAATGAAGCCTCTACACAACCCCAAAAGGATGGGGTTTAGAGAGCTTCTGGGTTGGTGAGTATGTGAAGATTTAGGGAGATTGGTGCATCTATAGAGAATATGAGAACTTTACCCCCTTTCCTCATACCTTCCCCTATGCATCTCCTCCATCTGGTTGTTCCTGAGTCATATTCTTTTATGATAACCCAGTAATCTAGCCATTAGAT
This sequence comes from Cynopterus sphinx, assembly GCA_030015415.1. Lineage (NCBI taxonomy): Eukaryota > Metazoa > Chordata > Mammalia > Chiroptera > Pteropodidae > Cynopterus > Cynopterus sphinx. The sequence goes on along the minus strand of CM057385.1, from coordinate 117,526,983 downwards.
GTTTCTCTCTGTCCTGTGAGCCGTGCTAGCAAAGTAATCGAAACCAAGGAGAGGTTCTTTGGAACCACACCACTGATCTATAGCCAGTCAGTCAGAAGCACAGGTGAGACAACCTGGCATCTGAAGGGGTGGGAGGACATTCTTGTGGAACTGAGCCCTTAACCTGTGAATCTGACACTGTCTCCAGGCACATAGTGTCAGAACTGGGTTGAATTATAGGATACCCAGCTGGTACCTGAAAATTTCTTGTTGGTATAGGGAAAGCCCCCTTTTACACACACACACACACACACACACATACACTAGAATTGGTGACCTAAATTTAGTTATTTTGCTTCTCTTTTATCTGTGAGTTATAAATCTGTGATTAAGGCCAGGCAAAATTAGAAACTGAGGCTCAGAGAGAGTCGGCCATGTTCATACAGATGGAAAGATGCCTGGTCTTTTGTCTAATTCCATGCTCTTCCACACCCCAGGCCACCTCCCACTCATGCGTCAGTATGCCAGGAGAACATTGGGAGAGACAAGATCTGAGAGACAGAGGTCAGTGTGAAGGTTTAACGTGATTTGCTATGTTCTGCCTGCACCTCTGGGTCCTACCTAGGGTCAAGATCAGAGATGCCAAAACGGTAAAGGAAGGAGGAGAAAGGAGGGAGAAATGATGTGTCACCTTCTAATCTTGAACAAGAGTGAAGATGGCACTAGGGGATCCATTCCACCACTCCCTCAGCTCCTGAGCAGGCTTAGATCCTCCTCAAACTGCCCCAAACTCAGCTACTAACCTTCTTCCGAAGATCGAAGACAGTTCAGGGTGAAGAAAGCTACAAACAGGTTAGGAAGAGCACTAGGCTGAGGCCAAAGTCCGCCACTTCCTAGCCAGGCAACCCCCACCTCCCTAAGCTTCAGTTCCCCCATCTGTAAATGAAGATGTTAACAAGACCTCCTGCCAGGGTTCTGGTGAGGATTAGTGGGAGGATTAAAAGAAATAATGCCTGGAATGCTCCTTGCCCAAAGAGCTGCAGAGCTCCCTCCAGGGCCTCTGCCTTTCCTGTCCATCCCATTTAACATTGTAACCCTCCTCCCTCTTGCTTCTTCCCAGCCCTTTCTAGCTTGACTTTTCCCCAGAGACAATCCAGCATAGTAATATTTTACTTGTTTATTCACTGTGTCTCTACCTTTCACAGGAAAGCAAGAATGGTTTCTCTGTTTCGTGTATAGCTTTATTTCCAATGACTAGAAAAAGAGAAGCAGGCATAAAACAAGCATGCAATCGGTACTACTTGAAAGAAGGATAAATGAATAAATGAAAATGTTTCGTTTGTTGGCTTTCCGTTTTCAGAACCATGTGTTATGCTATCAGTTTCAAATAAGCCAAATTGGTTTCTTAATATGTAATACATGAATACTGTCTCATATAAAAGAAATAAGCACTGCAAGAATACAAAATGAAAATATGCAAGTAATTATGGCAAAAAAAAAGGCCTCCTTTAGAACCTTTATTCTACTTCTTCCCCACAGTGAATCACTGTTTGTTCTTAGCTGCATAATCTTTCCAATTTATTTTATTCCGTCACAGGCATATAAATGTTTAGATATAGTAATACATATAAGAGTAAACACTTCCATGGCATTTACTATGTGTCAGATATGGTTCTAAACGCTTATGTGTATTAACTCAGTCTCCACAACACACTCGCATAAGTGTTATTTTTATCCCACTCTACAGATAAGAAAACTGAGGCCCAGTTGCTATTTTTTTAATATATAAGTGGCCAGTAGACCTATTAGCCCACAATGTGTTTTTATTTTTTTTCCATTTGAATTATGTTAGACATAGTTAGGTGCACACACACACACACACACACACACACACACACACACACATTTAAACTCAGAGTCCATCTGTTCCTCCCATAACCATTTCAGATAAGCGTAGCTTTAATTTCACTCTGGCCACTTACTGGTTTTCAATCTCCTCCCTGGACGCCTCCCACTTGGCGGCTGAACCGAGCGCCTTCAAAATGCCTCTCCCCAAAGGCTCCTGATTCTTCTCTGCCAGCATCTCCCCAGCTTCTCACTGTCTCCACACCGTTCCCTTAGGGGTGGGATGCAGGGCAGTGTCTCCTGTTTCCAGACCTTAAGGTCTTCAGTTTGGGAGTTCCCCCAAGTCCCCTTAGAGTTTCCAATTAGCGTGAATATTTGATTTCTTGCTCCTTTGCATCAAGAAATGAATCACTTCCCACTAAGTGAGGACGTTAGAAAATGGAGAGAAAATAACTTCAAACATTCTTTAAAATCAGGAGATGCCCGAAGAAGTCAAGCAGAGGGAGCAATTGCTGCTATTTTCACTCATTTGCTGATGTTTTAAAACCAATTATTCAGGTTCTTTAAGCCTTCAGTTTCTCATACCTTAAGTGATAGTAACTCCCACATTACTACCTCCTGTGTCTGAAGTCTTAATATTTTGGAAGAATCTACATAACCATAATGAGTTGTAACAGTCTCTCACACTTAGGGAGTGATTTACAACTTTAAAAGTACTCGTTGAAGAGGGTTATTTCCTAGACTCATAAAAGTTCAGAGGTGAACCTTACAGATGAACACATCCAGTGGTTCCCAAACTCTCTGCTTCACACTCCTGGCAAGAAGAACCCAGCAGGTATAATGGCAGACCATGAACTCTTTGCAATATTTCAAAAATGCTAATGGGATCACATATTTCCCAATAAAATAAGACTTTAATTGCTTTTGGTGGGAATTATATCAACTAAAATGAGTGCTTATTGGAAAACTTATTATCCCTTAATAAATGTAATTTAATAGACAGAACCTCCTGAAACATTGGGGTCTGTGGGAAGGAAGTTACGGAAGGAAAACTTAGTAGTGTTATGATGAAGGATTCGAATCATAGCTTACCCTACATTTTATAGACAAGGAAGGTGGAGCCCACAGAAGCAAGCTGTACCCTGAAATTCCTCTTTTTCACCTCTCCTGGCTCTGGTCATGCTTTGTCTTCCTTCTGTTGGACATTGACACCAGTACCCTAGGTGATCCTGGCCTCTACTTCCCCCTTCCACCTGCCCTTCGAACTGCAACTGAAGTAGCCTTTTTAGGGTGCACCCCCTTCCACACCCTGACTGACTGGCATTCTCCGATGCCTCCCCGCTGCCGTGAGAACAAGGCACACTCTCCTGCTGCCAAGCAAGGATCTTCGTCATCTGGCCCCACCATCTCTTGAGATGCACCTTGTGCCCCTGCCACACATAGTGGAGTGTGGTCCCTGAATGCACCAGGCCTTTTCAATGTCCCCCTGTGTCTTTGGACAAACTGCCTTCTCTGCAGAGTGCCCTTTTCCACCTGTTTTCCTGTCAACTTTGACTCATTCTTCCCGTTTCAGCTGCATCACACTTCCTCCAGGAAGGCTTTGCTGCCTGTGCTCCTTCACTCCAGGATAGACTGAGTGCCAGTGTTGGGCACGTTAGTACCCCATGCTTCCATCTGGCAGGCACTGCTCTTACTGCATTTCCATCTGTTCACTAGACAGGGGACTGTTAAATGAAAATGACTTCCCCAAGATCTCATGCAGAGTCTCGTCCTGGCTCCAGGGCTTGGTGTGCTGTAGAACATTTCAAGCGCTTTGCAGACCTCAAGCCCTAGACTTTTTCTCCGTAGATCTCATATTTTGAGGGGAAAGAATTGTCCAACATGGAAATTACTAAGGAATAATTCTAGGCCTATCAGTCAGGAAACAAGGCGTGGCTTTACAAACCTTAGCAATCAGGTTCCGTTCTCAAGACTGGAAACACAAAGAAGAGGTTTAAGGGCAAAAGACCAAAGTGAAAGCATCTTCTAAGTGGAAACACGTAGAGCAGCTCTGCCACAAATGCTGTACAGGTGCAAAGTAGGCCAGAGAGACGTGCTCACCTGTGTTGGAGAAAACACAGATAATGAATTGACAGGCCTGGTCCAATTATGTCAAGCTCATTCAAAGTGCATTTTTCTCTGGACTCTCTGATTTCTGGGACCCATCAAGTACAATGCCAAGCAGAGAGAATAGCATTACTGTCACCTGCTTGCAGGTACAGAGCCACTAGCCACATTGCCTTGGCACTTAAGGAACATTTACCCACCTTGAAAACCTCTAAACTCTGACCTTCAGCTGCTGCTTTAAGGAACAAAAAAGACAGTAACAAGTAGAAGGATCCCTTGGGCATATAATTAGGAAACCCAGTGCTTCCAATACATTTAATTCACAGTGTAGTTTGACCTGGATTATTATGGCCTCTAAAACCCCTGAACAATTGACAAGCCAGGGACACTTTTAATGTTGTCTATTTAATTTTCAAATGAGAAACCCAAGGCTAAAAGATGTTAAGTGACTCTCCTAAGATCTGTTGAAATGTGGAAGGTCTCTGGGTACTGAGGTCAATTAATCTGAAAAGGTCAAGCTTTACCACTCACTACCTTGCTGTGCAACCTTGGGAAAGGTGCGTAACCTCTCTGATCTTGCATTTTCTCATTCATAAAAGGAAGCTAAAGTAATATCACTCTCCCAGAATGGTTGTGAGATGAAATGAGATAAGGTACCTAGTACAGTAATGGACATATACAGATATTTGATATCTAAGATTTAAGAACTCCGATCCTAATCCCCTTATCCTTTCTGGTCACTCTGCCTTAAAAAGGCTCTCAGGCTTTGGGTAAATCATTTAACCCATTGAGCTCCCATTTTCCCATCTATAATGGAGGTTCTTCTGACCTTATACAACCTCTCTGAATTTCAGTTCCCTCAACTCTAAATCAGGAGGAATAATTACAGTTTCTCCTTTCTAGGGTTATTCTGAGGAGTTAAGTAGACAATGCCTGGAAAGCACTAGGACAGTGCTTGGCACATAGCCAGCACTAAATATAAATGTGCCGTTATCACTGTGGTTCTTGCTAATGTTATTACCATTAGCCACTCCCATGAGGAAATGCAGTAGATGCCCTTTCACTCAGTAAAGTGATCAGAACTCAGTTCTATCTGGATCAAAGAGAGATAAGAAAATTCCCATACTTTCAGCACCCAATTCCCTCACCATTTTTCTTCTTTCAGCTGACTTTAGAGAATCACAGACTCTCAGGCTGGAAAGGATTTCAAGACCATCTCCCTGACCACATTTTCAGTATTGGAGTTCTTTCTGCAGTGTCTCCACCAAGTGGCATGTACTTGAATAGCTCCGGTGATGGGGACCTCACCACCTGGTACAGTAGCTCACTCTGACACATTTCTAAATGCTAAACTCTCTTATCCGAAGCCAAAATGCAAGTTGCAGTAGTGCTTCCCTTCCAGCCCTGGCAACTCTAGCTGGGTTCACAGAAGTCATCCAGAATTTGCGGATGCCAAACTTCAACAACATTTTCCTCCAGACGATAACAAACTTGAATCATATCTGTTGGTCATTTTTTTTCTCTTCCTCTTTCTGAAAAAAAAAAAATCTTAAGCACATTTCACTATTTGAAAGATTTTTTTCTCTCTCTCTGTCTGCTAGTTCCCACTGGGATGGAAAAGCAATAAAAAGTCAAAAAGAAGTATTAGTTTGCCTTCTGGCTTTGTCACTTAGACGAATAGCACCGTAAAAACCGGTGAATGCTATCGGTTAAAGCGAATTCCTTCTCCTCTGTACATTTCACCAAGTTCTGATGGAAGGGGCTTGGACAGAGAAACCTTTTTCTGGAGATGGATAAGTTGGTGAGTTAAAGATTTCACATTAAAAAGAGATTCGGGTTATGATAGCTTCCTGGCAGTTGCATTTTATGCCTTCTGTTTTGTGAATTATATAAATAAATCTCAGGAGGCCATCAGTTAGAAGGGGGATATCTGGGAACATTGTGTGGTGTCTGCCAATCAGGGCATAATAAAGTAAAGCAGCTCCGAGGCAGCTCTTGGAGGAGGGTCTGCCTGCATTTTTTCCTTCCCCACTCCCAGTGTCAGGGTTCCCTTCTCCTCTACTTAATGTCCTTTGTATTTCCAGTCAGTTTTCCGACCGGGCCAAAGCTTAAAAAAGTCACATGAATAGACAACATAAGAGGATCTTATAATAGTTCACACTTGCCCATGAAAACTATGCTGGCTGGGAACATTAATATTTAATCACAGAAAATGTCTGAAAATTTGCAGGGGAATTTTCCATTGAGATATGGAGATACTTGTAACATATACTCACTTTCTTAGAAAACCTGATCAGGCAAATGGACAGCTAATGTTGTTAGGAAGAGATGCTGGGGCAGCACTGTGTGGGGGGCAGTTGGGGGGGATGGGAGGCTAAATCTCTTGCCCTG